>CM072804.1:41195000-42487536 GCA_037013495.1 Hippophae tibetana | reverse complement strand
CAGCCCCATATGGGTGTACTTTAGTAATAACGAAAGGCCCTGACCACTTAGATTTCAGTTTTCCTGAGAAGAACTTCAAACGAGAGTTGAAGAGGAGTACTTTCTGTCCTGGTTCAAAGTGTCGATGCAAGATTTTGTTGTCATGCCACCTCTTCATTTTTTCCTTATAAATCTCAGCATTTTCATATGCGTGTAAACGAATCTCGTCCATCTCATTGAGTTGTAGGAGATGTTTTTCGCCAGCATCAAAATTTAAATTCTTGATAGCCCAATACGCATGGTGCTCTAATTCAACTGGGAGATGACAAGCTTTCCGAAACACTAACCAATATGGGGACATCCCAATGGGCGTCTTATACGCTGTTCGGTATGCCCAGAGTGCATCATCCAACCTTTTAGACCAATCCTTCCTTGAAGGATTTACCATCTTCTCCAAGATCCTCTTCACCTCTCTGTTTGATATCTCAACTTGTGCACTAGTTTGAGGATGGTAAGCAGTTGCGACCTTGTGAGATACACCATATTTGGCAAGGAGGGTTTCAAAAGATTTGTTATAAAAATGAGTTCCCCCATCGCTTATGATTGCCCTTAGGGTGCCAAAACGAGTAAAAATGTTTTTCTTTAGAAAATTCAACACCACTTTGGAATCATTGGTAGGCAAGGGAATTGCCTCTACCCACTTAGAAACATAATCCACAGCAACCAAAATGTAGAGATTGTTGTAAGAAGAGACAAACGGCCCCATGAAATCAATTCCCCAGACATCAAATATTTCTACCTCAAGAATATTGTTTAGAGGCATCTCGTGTTTCTTAGAAATGTTACCAACTCTTTGGCACCTATCACATTGTGAGACAAAGAAATGTGCATCTTTAAATAGATTTCGCCAGTAAAAACCAGATTGAAGAACCTTAGCTGCTGTTCTTTCTCTTCCAAAATGGCCTCCGTAGGCTGAAGAATGACAATGTTTAAGTATATTTTCAATTTCTTCCCTTGGGACACACCTTCTGATAATTTGATCGGCACAATGCTTAAACAAGTAAGGCTCATCCCATAAATAGTACTTAACATCGTGTAAGAATTTTTTCTTCTGTTGGAAAGACATTTCAGGTGGGAGCACATTGCTTACGATATAATTAACATAGTCTGTGTACCATGGCACACTTCTATGATGTAAGAAAAATAGTCGCTCATCAGGAAAAGTCTCACCAATGATTGTCTTGTCTACGGCTCCATTATTATTCTCCAATCTCGATAGATGATCAGCCACTTGATTTTCGGTTCCCTTCTTATCCTTGATCTCCAAATCAAATTCTTGTAGTAGGAGGATCCATCTAATCAATCTCGGTTTTGCATCTTTCTTAGCCATAAGATATTTTATAGCAGAATGGTCCATATAAACTGTCACCTTAGTGCCGATTAGGTAGGAACAAAACTTTTCAAAAGCATATACAACAGCAAGTAATTCTTTTTCAGTGGTAGCATAATTCAGTTGAGCCTCGGTCAAAGTTTTGCTGGAATAGTGATGAGTGCTCAAAAAGCACTAAAATAACCATTATTTTATGTACATTAATTGATTAAAAATATATATATTTATATGTTTTATCATATATTTATATAAATTTGTCTTTTTCGGAATCACGGGTATTCTTATTGTTTTTCAGGTATTTTGGCTTAAAAACGCAATTTAAAGACTAAAAGAGGAATACTTGAAGCAATACATCACAAATATATTAATAAATAAGTGGGAAAAGGTCAACAAACATGGAAACATTGGACAAAATGGGTCGAAAAGGTCAAAAATGTCAAAAAGACGGAAATCGCGCGCCGTAGCCCAGCGCCCAGCCGCACGCGCCCCAGCGCCTCATGCCGCGCGCGCTGGCCTGCCCATCCGTGCGCGCCCCAGCGCGCGGGCATTGTTCACGCGCGCCGAGCTGCGCGCAGCGCTTAGCAGCCGCCCTGTGACGTCATGCTGACGTCATTAATGACATCAGCAATTCCAATACGCGTTTTTACATTTTTTAACATTTTTTTACTCATTTTTTCTCTCCATCCTCACCTATAACCCCCCCTTCCCTTCACTTCAAATCACACCTTAAAAACACACTTCTCTCTTCTTTCTTTCTCTCATTTCTTAGTTTTTAAGTTTTTCTTAGTTTCTTTCTTAGTTTCTAAGCTTTTCTTAGTTTTTCTCTTAGTTTTTAGTTCAATTCTCTTAGTTGTAGAGTTCTTCTCTTTTTGAGAGGAACGTGTAATGTTTTTGTAATAGTTTAGATTTTTGATTCAATAAATGGAAGTGCAAATTCCGCTTGGAGGTTTTCTAGCTACGGGAATAGCGTCGAAGTTCTGTAAGGATTTTATTTTCTTTACAGTTATTTTTATGCTTTATTCTTACATGTTATATTTAATTTGTCTGTGGTTAAATTTAACTATGCTGGCTGTTTAGTAAAC
Organism: Hippophae tibetana; assembly: GCA_037013495.1. Taxonomy (NCBI): domain Eukaryota; kingdom Viridiplantae; phylum Streptophyta; class Magnoliopsida; order Rosales; family Elaeagnaceae; genus Hippophae; species Hippophae tibetana. The sequence goes on along the minus strand of CM072804.1, from coordinate 42,485,085 downwards.
ATGATGTAATAACGACGTTGTTATGCTTACGAAATATTAAATAGGTAAAAATCTTTAAAATGAATTCATTTTGTTTTTATTCAAGATTTTATATTAAGAATGTTAGAGAGAAATATATTATTTTTCATTACAAACTTAAACCTGAAAATTAGATTTTAAGGTTTAGTTATCCGGTCTAATTTAGAGTAGTGCTCTTTTATTTGTTGGTACAATCGCCTGGTAGTTAGAGTGAAACTCTATTTCAAAAGTTTTTATAAGAATTATTATGTGAAAATGTATTGACAACATGTTTTCAATAGTGGTTTTAAAACTTGAAAGTTAGTACTCGGATAATTAAATTCTTAAGTTTAATTTGGACACCTTGAATAAAGTTTAAACTGTCTAACCCCACCAAAGGTGGCATTTAAATGGTTCATTTTCAATCTCTTAGAAAAAGGAATTAATTTAATTAAGCATATTAGTTATCAACCCCACCCATAGGTGTTAATTGATTTGTTTAGTTAACAAAGAATATCTAACCCCACCAAAGGTGGTATTTATATAAAAAAGAGAGAATCAATAAAATATCAATTTATATCTTTAATAACCTAGATAATATGAGCAAGCATAATTAATTTAGTTATTATATCCATAAATTCTCCGCTAATATAAATGATAAAAATTTGCATGAATATTTATTGAATCTGTATATATGTTTATTTTTAGATAATTATTTATTGAATTTGTATCTATGTTTATTTTTATGTTATTAGATTATATTTAATTAATCTGTATATATGTTCATTTTATGTTATTAGATTAGGAACACAAAAACCAAACTATCGTGACAGGATGTTTAGGATTTAATTTCGTTTTTAAAAGTTTGAATAATAAATCAAAAACCACATACATTCCTTCCTTAGATCGACCTTGGGAGTATACTTATCATTTTCTTCGAAATGATTCGTGCACTTGCGAGAGTTTTATAAATATTAAAACCAAAGTATTGGCAAGAATCGGCGATGTGGGTTTTCGCTAATCAAGTTTTTGGCGCCGTTGCCGGGGAAGGAATAGCGTTTTTAAATTATTTATCAAAATTTAAAAAACATTTTTTGTGCTGTAAATAATTGTGATATTTTAACAATAATCAAATTTCAAAATTCATAAGAAATAAAAAAAAAAATAAATAAATAAAAAATAAATAAAAAATAAATAATTTTTTTTAATTGTAAAATAATTTAGAAATTTGAAATTTGAAGTAAATTTTTTTTACCGTTCATGAATAGTAAAAAAAAAATTAAAAAAAAATTAAAATTTCAATTTTTTTTTTAAGTTAATAAGAAATAATAGAGCGTGAATAGTAAAATAAAATTACCGTTCATGAATAGTAAAAAAAAACATTACTTGAATTTATACCTAATTAACTAAATAACATGAAAAGTAAAAATCTAAGGGAGTTCTGTCTAGGAGACTAGTTCTTGGAAGCCTTTGTGCCACTAGTCTTTCTTGGGAACATTGCTCTGGCTAGGAGAATGGTATTTAAGGAGCCGTTTGCACCACTATTCTTTCCTGAGAGCACTCTTGGTTAATACTAATTATGTTACAAAAAAAAATTTTTAAAAATTTTAAAAATAAAAAATAAAATAAAATAATTTTTTTTCTTTTTTTTAGGGTTTAACTAGTTTTGTTTAGTGCTTTGTATTAAATAACATGTAAATTTTCTCTAAATTTTTTATTTTGTTGACAGGAGTTTTAAATTTACGTTTACAATAGTCTATGCGTGGTAGGAGATCCTTAGGAAACCCTCTTACACCATATGTAAATAATTTTCATAAATTTAAACAAGTGTCAACAAAACTGGATTCTACCCATCAACCTGTTTTTGAGCCAAACATAGAACCAAGTCTTAATCCTTTACTAGAACCAAAAGAAATGGAGGAAAACCAACATATTAGGGAAACCACGATGAAGGAGTTTGCAAGACCGGTAATAGGCACGGCAACTGCCGCTATCCAGTTGGGAGAGGCTTCTCGGAATTATGACCTTAAAAATATTCAGTTTTCTATGCTTCCTTCCTTTTATGGGCTACCTAATGAAGATTCTCTTTCCTTTATGAGAGATTTCTATGCTACGGTCCAAACATTCCCCCTCGGTATTCTAAACGAGGATCAACTTAGGATGAGATGTTTTCCCTACACGTTAAAGGATAAGGCCAAAGCTTGGTTGATGTTACTTCCCCCAGGTTCTCTGATGACATGGGGTAATGTTGCGTGTTTTACAACACACAAAAACGTGCAAGTATACACGGTCACAAGTAATAAAATTTGTAAGTAAAGTATCGTTCCCACGGAGATTTGTAACTATAGTTTGTTAATTACTAAAATTATCTCAATCTGATTTTATTCAAAACGTAAATTAATTGTAGCAAATGTAAGAAAAGAGTTAAAACAAAATAAAAGAAATCTAGGATTGCAATTTTTCACCAAATTAATCAACTCAAATCATTTTATTTTCTTTTGATTTATATTTTTTTGTACATTTAATTTGTCAACCGAAAACTTCTATTTTTATTCATACATCTCTTCCGAGCTCCGTACAAACACACCTCGTCAAATTAATTCACTATATCTCTATGAGAATTAAATTCACCGAAATTCATTACGTTTTAAGTTTTCAAATGGCCACACATACAATTAGGGTATATTCCTATCCTTCATCATACATGTCATTCTATTTACGAGCAATATACACACGAATGCCTCTTCCAAGTTTATTCATGTGCCACGGATCATTTCGATAAGATTCGTAAATAATCAAAAAGCATTAAACACAAAATAGAACGAACAAATCGAACGTCATATAAATCTATAAAAAATAATTAAAACAAAAGCATCATAAATTTAGATCAAATACAACCCTAGAAAAATTAAATTACTTCATAAAATTAAAATAAAAATTACAACACCTACAGAAAATTAAGATGAAGAAGAAGGAAAATTAAAACATCACTTAGAACAAATTTTTGGCACACGCAGAACACAACAAAAGCCAAAAATGGCTTCTGCGTGTTCCACAGCCAACACACAAAACACCTCAAAAATTACAAACTCAAAAAAACTTCTTAAAACTATCATCTTATCTCCTATTTATACCCAAAAATAATACATCTAAAATATTAGATTTTTTTTATTTTTTTTTTAAATAAAACGCGTAATAATTTTTTATCGAAAAAATTAAATAACGCGTATCGAAAATTGGATCGAAAAATATTAAACAAATTCACGCGTGAGACAGGGCGCCGATCTGTATTTTTTAATTCATTATGCGTGCCACGTGTCAGCGTCTGATTCGCTGAAAGGATTTAACGCGGACACGTGGCAGCTTCTCATTGGGCGCTGGAAACGGCGCCGGCGACAAAAAGGAACGGAGAAAACGGCCACAAACGGGCGCGATCCTGCGCTTTCGCGCTCATCGTAACATGCCACGTGTCGTTACATGATTGGCTGAAAACTAGAGTCGGACACGTGGCAGTTGCTGATTTGAGGAAGGGATTCAAAAGGAACACGTGGCAGAGTCTGATTGGAGGGCAATCCGGGGGCACGCTGAGTTCAGCGCACGGGATCAGAGGTGCGCGTACGTGGGGGACAGCGGCTGACGCGTCAGAAAAGTGGGTCCCACCTGCACGTCGGCCTGTGCGGCAGGTGGGCCCCACTCGGGCGCCGAGCCGCGTAAACAATTCTGCACCCACGCGTTCTGGTCGGGCGTGAATGGCACGCGCGGATCTCAGCCGTTTCTTCTTTGATCGGACGGCCACGTGTCGCGCGTGCATGTTGGCGCGTGGTCTTCTCACCTGCGCAGAAATTTAAACTTTAATTAATTGGATTTTGGCCCACAAATCTATTTCAAATTACATTTTCAACTTTCTTTAATTACAGTTTAGCCCTTTTCTAATTTAAATTAAATTTTTAAACTTTTAATAATTAAAATTAAGCCCGAATTTAATTTAAATTATATTTTTGACTTTTATAAATTGCAATTAAATACTATTTTATTTTAAATTATATTTTTGGACTCAAATTTGCAATTAATTAAGTTTTTCGATACAAATTATTTAATTTTATTAAAATATATAAAAAACCGTAAATACTAATTTATTAAACTAAAATTAACTAAAAGATTGAAAACATAGCAATTATAATTAATAAAATAGGTGAAAATAACTATATAAAATACAGTTATCAGGTAACATTTACAATAAATTCATGGGAAAATTCTATTCCCACCAAAAAACATCAGAGTTGAGAGGAAAGATTGCTACTTTCTCTCAGATGGATGGAGAACCATTCCATGAAGCTTGGGATAGGTTCAAAATGTTTCTCACTCAATGTCCCCATCATAGCTTTCCCCTGCAGTTGCAGAACCAATTCTTTTACGATGGACTTACACAACAATGTCAGTTCATTGTCGACAACGCTGCAGGAGGAGCAATAGGAGAAAAGACTGCCTCAGAGACGTATAACCTCTTTGAGATGTTGGGTGCTAATTCCCAACAGAAAAGCTCCCGAGTGAGAAAAGCTGAAGTTCATGAAATCGACTCCAGTTCAACAACAACTTGTTCAAATGACTAAGCAAGTTGCCCTTCTCGCTACACAAACCAACACCAATAATGATCAATATGGTTTGTATAGAAACATGGGACATGGTACTGAAGCCTGTCCATATCAAGGAGAAACAACTGGACTTGAACAGGTCAATGTGTTGGGAGCATATCAACAGAGACCAAGGTTTGACCCCAATTCAAATACCTATAATCCTGGGTGGAGAAGTCATCCAAATTTCTCTTGGAGGCAAAACAACCCTCCTAGCTCAAACCAGGCAGGCCAGCAATTCCACCCACCTATTCCAAGAAACATTCCCAATAAACCAACCCTGGAGGACAACTTGAATTCTTTTATTCAAGTTTGTAGGGATAACCAATCTAAAACCAATCAACGGTTGGACTCTGTGGAAGCTTCTATCAAAAAGGTGGAAGTTCAAGTTGAACAGTTAGTTGAACATTTGCAAAAAGGCAAAGACTAATTTGAAACTTAAATGAATTCAATGAAGAGGAGACATTGAGTTTTTCATTCTGCAATCTCCAAGCAACGTCTTACTAGAAGACGATAAATTTTAGTCTTGTATGGGAGGTCACCCATTATTGTATTTTCCTTTGTTTTAGTTTGCGTGTAATAAAAATTCAAATGAAATAAATTCGTTTGTTTCAAAAATTGTGTCCACTTGTTTAAATTTAAAAATAAATAAAAAAAACAACAAAAAGATTTTTGGTTCCCTCCACCTTTTTGCTTTAAGCCTTTACGTTTTAAATATTTCTTAAAGATATCTACTATTGTATTTTAAGAGCAAAATGTTGATACACAATAGGAGGAGGATCATTTTCAACTACAAACAACCATGGGAGATGCTGAAGATAGGCGGAAAAAGATGAAAGAATATACAATGCCAATCATTGGCAATGTAACTTCCGGTATCCAATTACAAGAGGCTGCAAGGAATTATGAATTGAAAAAGATTCATTATTCTTTGTTGCCTTCCTTTTACGGTATCCATAATGAAGACCCTTTGCATTTCATTCGAGAATTCTATGCTATTGTCCAAACCTTTCCACTACATGCAATTAATGAAGATCAACTTAGGATGAGGTGTTTTCCTTACACTCTCAAAGATAGAGCTTGGTCATGGTTCATTACTCTACAGTCAGGTTCTCTTAAAACTTGGGAGGCAGTCTATGAAATTTTTATGGGTAGGTTCTATTCCCATCAAAAGACTGTTGATCTAAGAACAAAGATAGCAACATTTTCTCAAATGTATGAAGAGCCCTTTCATGAAGCTTGGGAACGATTCAAACTCCTTTTCATTCAATGTCAAAATCATAGCTTTCCATTACAGCTACAAAACCAATTCTTTTATGATGGATTGACACTACAGAGTCAATACATGGTTGATAATGCTGCTGGAGGTGCTGTAGGAGAAAAGACCGCAAAGGAAACCTATAATCTTTATGAGCTATTGGGTTCTAATTCCCAACAAAGAGGTGGTAGAAGGAAAGCAAGGGTCAATGAAGTTGGCTCTGATAATGAGATAACCTTGCAACTTGCTGAATTGACTAAACAAGTGCAATTTCTCACTACCCACCAAATTTCAAATCAAGAGGTATGTGAAGTGTGTTGTTCAATTGGGCATGGTACTCATAATTGTTCAAAAACTTGTGATTCTAGTGTCGATGCCATAGAGGAGGTCCAATCTTTTCAAAGGTATCATCCAAACACGTATAATCACCCAGCCTACACTAAGGTCGGTTAACAACCACCCTTACCCACCAAGCCAATCTTTTAAACCAACCTTAGAAGATAGCTTGAATGCTTTTATTCAAGTTAGTCGTGACAACCAATTGATGACTAATCAAAGGTTGAACACCATGGAGGCTTCGGTTAAAAGGATTGAATCTAAAGTTGGGCAACTGGCTGAACAAATGCAAAAGAAAGAACCAGGAAAGTTGCCCAGTCAAACAGAACAAGCAAAGGATGTTAGAACCCTTCGAAGTGGTAAGGTAGTCAATACCAGTTTACCTGAAATCTCTAACAATCTACCTTGTAGTTCAGGTAACAGAGAAGGCGATACTCTAATCTCGCAAAAAGGAGAAACAAGTGTTAAACTTAACAAGCCTTCTGAAAAACTCATTGGGGGGTCATCTAACACCCCCAAAATTCAAAAGACAACAGAACCACACCAGATGCAAGTACCTTTTCCCCACCGGTTAAAAGAATCCAAACAAGATAAGCAATTCAATGATCTTTTTAATATGCTCTCTAAAGTAAATATCAATTTACCATTATTAGAAGTGATCATGAATGTGCCCTCATATGCCAAGTTTTTCAAAGAGTTGAACACTAAGAAAAGGAGGTATGAACTGAATGAACGAGTAGTAGTATCAGAAATTTCTAGCGCTGTACTTCAGCACAAACTACCCCCTAAGTTGAAAGACCCTAGAAGTTTTATTATAAACATAACTATGGGGGATAGGAAGGTTGCTAAAGCAATGCTTGATTTAGGTGCTAGTATAAATTTGATGCCCTACTCTATATTCTTATAGCTCAACCTAGGGGATTTAAAACCCATAACTATGTCCCTTCAACTTACAGATAGATCTCTTAAATATCCAGAGGGAATAGTTGAGGATGTTTTGGTACAGGTAGACAAACTGATAATACCTGTTGACTTTGTGGTTCTGGATATGCAAGAAAATCCAGCATTAGACAGAGAGCACACAATATTGCTTGGTAGACCATTTATGGCAACTACTAAAACTATTATTGATGTCCAAGATGGAAATTTGACAATGACAGTCTTAGGAGAGACTGTTCATTTTAAAGTTTTTGAATCTTCACCTTTTCCTTCTATTTCTGCCATCGATGAAATATTCGAAGTTGATCCTTTGGATAATCTTGTCCAAAGCACCTTTTTACAAACCAGAATAGAAGACAAGCTTGAAACCTTTCTTACTCTTGAAAAGGTTGAAGAAGATTTAGATGAGGAAATTAATGGGTACCTTAAACAACTAGACAATGATGAAGTGATGACAAAATCTAGTACACTTTTAAATCTACCCAGTTCTTCATCTAGTAAAGAGGCCAATCCACCTGAACTTGAACTCAAAGTCTTACCTGAGCACTTAAAATATGTGTTTTTGGGAGAAGGAGAAACTTATCCAGTGATAATTTCTTCAACCTTGACCAAACCACAAGAAAAGGAACTCATCAAAGTGCTTAAACAGTTTAAGAAATCTATAGGTTGGAGTATAGGGGATATAAGAGGCATTAGTCCAACAATGTGTATGCACAAGATCAACTTGGAGGATGGTGCTAAACCTGTACGAGAGGCCCAAAGGAGACTAAACCCAAACATGCAAGAGGTAGTTAAAAAGGAAATTCTTAAATTATTAGAAGAAGGGATTATCTATCCTATTGCAGATAGTAAGTGGGTTAGTCCAGTGCATGTGGTACCAAAGAAATCTGGGATAACAGCTGTTAAAAATGACAAAAGTGAATTAGTGCCCACTAGAATAATCACTGGATGGAGAATGTGTATAGATTTTAGGAAACTAAATTTATATACGAAAAAGGATCACTTTCCTCTTCCATTCACTGATTAAATGTTGGAAAGATTAGCTGGGCACGAATTTTACTATTTTTTTAGATGGATTGTCTGGATATTATCAAGTACCCATAGCACCAGAAGATCAGGAAAAGACCACATTTACATGTCCTTTTGGGACATTTGCATTTTCGCAGAATGCCATTTGGGTTATGCAATGCCCCTGCCACTTTCCAGAGATGCATGACATCTATTTTCTCGGACATGGTGGAAAAATTCATTGAGATTTTCATGGACGATTTCTCTGTCTTTGGGAACTCATTTGATGATTGCTTACATAAATTGACTTTGGTTTTAGAAAGATGCATTGAATGCAATCTCACCCTTAGTTGGGAGAAAAGTCATTTTATGGTTCAACAAGGGATAGTTTTAGGACATATAATTTCAAACAAGGGTATTGAAGTTGATAAGGCAAAAGTTGAATTGATATCCAAACTACCTCCCCCTACATCTGTGAAGGGGATAAGAAGCTTCTTAGGACATGCAGGATTTTACAGACGATTTATTAAAGATTTCTCTAAAATAAGTCGTCCCTTATGTAACTTGCTATCCAAAGATGTTTATTTTGATTTCAACAATGACTGTCTTATTTCCTTTAATACCTTGAAAGATAAACTAACATCTACCCCTGTTATTATGGCACCAAACTGGTCTTTACCTTTTGAAATAATGTGTGACGCTTCTGATTATGCAATAGGAGCAGTCCTGGGACAAAGAGTGGATAAGCGTTTGCATGTCATCTACTATGCTAGCAAAACACTCAATGATGCCCAAATGAATTATACCACCACTGAAAAAGGAATTCTTGGCTATAGTATTCTCTTTAGACAAATTTCGGTCTTATTTAGTAGGATCTAAAGTGATTGTGCATTCTGATCATGCTGCTTTAAGATACTTATTAAGTAAACCAAATGCCAAGCCAAGATTAATCAGGTGGGTCTTACTCTTACAAGAATTTGACCTAGAAATCAAGGATAAGAAAGGCAGTGAAAACTTAGTAGCTGATCATTTGTCTAGGTTGATTTCTGACTTCAATTCTCTTAAAGATGAGAGTAATGAAGATATAGTTGAAACCTTTCCTTATGAACAGTTATTTTTCATAGGTCCAAACCCATGGTATGCTGATATTGTAAACTATCTTGCCACTGGTGTTTTGCGACCTAACACTTCATATCAGGACAAGAAAAGGTTTTTTAAAACTATTAAGGACTATTTCTGGGATGACCCTTATTTATACAAGATTGGTCAAGATCAAGTCATCCGGAGATGTGTACCTGAAGAAGAACATAAGAGCATTCTAACTTTTTGTCATGAACTTCATTGTGGGGGTCATTTTGGAGGTGAAAAGACAGCCCGTAAGATATTACAGTCTGGATTCTTTTGGCCCACTCTTTTTAAAGATGCTCATATGTTTTGTGCACAATGTGATAGATGTCAAAGAACAGGAAACATAAGCAAAAGAGATGAAATGCCTTTGACATCTAATTTAGTTGTTGAACTCTTTGATGTATGGGGGATTGACTTTATGGGTCATTTTCCCCCATCTAATGGTTTTCAATACATTTTGGTTGCTGTGGATTATGTGTCCAAGTGGGTAGAAGCTATCCCCACCAAAACCAATGATGCTAATGTTGTTGTGAAATTCTTGAAAGATTTCATATTCAGTAGGTTCGGAACGCCTAGAGCTATAATAAGTGATGGAGGTAGCCATTTTTGTAACGAACTCTTTGATGGAGTACTAAACAAGTACAACATCACACATAAGGTAGCTACTCCATATCATCCTCAAACTTCCGGTTTAGTGGAAGTAAGTAATAGGCAAATTAAGGGAATACTGGAACGCACTGTGCATCCTTCAAGGAAGGATTGGGCATTTAAGTTAAATGATGCCTTATGGGCATACCGCACCGCTTACAAAACACCTATTGGGATGAGCCCTTACCGGTTAATCTTTGGGAAAGCGTGCCACCTTCCAGTTGAACTTGAACACAAGGCTTACTGGGCAATTAAAGAGCTAAACATGGATTTAGATAAAGCAGGTGAAAAACGATTACTCCAGCTTCATGAGTTGGAAGAAATTAGGAATGAAGCTTATGAGAATGCCAAATTATACAAAGAGCGTACTAAGCGCTATCATGACAAGAGGCTAGTTCCTAAGACTTTTCACCCTGGAATGAAAGTTCTTTTATTTAACTCTCGTTTGAGATTGTTTCCAGGAAAGCTGAGATCAAGATGGGATGGACCATTCACAATAGTTCAGGTATTTGAACATGGAGTGGTAGAACTATTGGACTCCAAGACACAAAAAACGTTCAAAGTTAATGGCCATCGTGTCAAGCCTTATTTAGAAGAACCAAACAACATTGCTGAAATAGATTGCATTTGGTTGAGTAATCCTTAGAACCAAAAAGATACGTCTTGCTAAGACGTTAAACTAAGCGCTGGATGGGAGGCAACCCATCATGTTAGGTAATTTTTTGTTATTTGTTTTATTTACTTAATTTTATTGTTTATTTTAGTTTACTTATATGTGAATAATTTTTAAAATTGTTAAAACTAAAATATTTGTTGAGATGTTAGAAGTTCACAGCAATCTGTCTGTATACACTTTAATGATGAATATGATGGATGCACCTGCATTTCTTCATTACTACTTACACATTCTCAAGAAATAGGTAATCTTTCTCCTCTTTTCTCTTTATCTTTAATTTGCAGTTGTTACATTGAGGACAATGTAAGTTCTAGGTTGGGGGTGATGAAAAGTTACCATGCATAATAAAAAAAAAATTCTCACAAAAATTTATCATTTCTTTAAATCAAATTTAAGTAAATAGTTAAGTCTTTGGTACTGTTAGATTAATTTTTGAAAACATATCATGAAATATTTTGTAATTATTTTTGATAATTAGTTAGTTTTTGTCATAACTAGTATTTCTTGATAAAATGTGGAAATTATATTAAACCCAAAATCGGTGTTTATGAATTTTTTTTAGTGGAGACTACCCTTGTGAGATATAATTTGAGCCTAATTTCTTTTATTCAGAGTGAAATATATATTTTTTCTACTCCAAACACATTTCTTATTTATTCAAAAAGTTTAGATGATCTCTATAGGTATTAGCATTGAATGTATGAATTTTTTCTCATCTTAATAGAGTATCATATATTTTTTATTATTATTTTTGTTTAGATTAAACGATTTGAGTAGAAATTGATAGTATATGCTTATATCTCATTCATGCATGACTGCTACAAAAACAAAAAGACATATCTGGGGTTACCTAAACCAAGATCAAACAGAAAAGCCACAAAATTAACCACTCACCAAAATCCAAAAAAATGTACAATCTGTACAAGGGTTGACTCTCTAAAAAATACATATATTGAAAAAAAAATAATGTATAGAGAGATAAAAAAAATAGTATCATCTACATACTATGACCCACATTGCCAACAAAGTTGTGAGTAAAGGCTAAATACAAAAGAAAGATATAGGAAGTAAATTCCCTAAAAAGTCATTGCAATTTCTTCATTTGTAAAAAGCATATATCTTGAAATTCTTTCTTAATGAGTTTAATTTATGCATGAAAATAATTTTTATATATGATATCTTTATAATTTATACATTCGATTCCTTTCATGAGATCAATGTTAAAATAACACTTTGAGCCTTTATTCTTTATACATATGCGAACATATTAGTTCATTTCTATACATCAACTCTTTCGCATATAAATTAGTATGAGTGTTTGAACCCATAGGATTCAGTGCTTTGAGAGTATTGACTTGTGAGGAATAGAGTCGAAGCGAATTCTGATTCATGACACTGAAATTGGGTAAAATTAAATTGACACATTTTTGAAATGAAATATGAAAATGATTTTCGACTAATTATTATAATAAAATCATGATTGTTTAAAGAGATTAAAATAACTTATGCTTGAGATTTTAATTATAGTTTCTGTTGATTTTTACAATTAGTTCAATGTTTGTGTGTATCATTACTGAAAACCCTCATGAGACTCAAACTCGTCCACTAGGGCAACCTAGGGGTTTAAAGGCTTGTTGCATAGGCTAAATGCAACCGTTTCAATCCATGAAAGTGACTAGCAAGAAGCTGGTTGGGGGTTGTGATGAGTGCTCAAAAAGCACTAAAATAACCATGATTTTATGTACATTAATTGATTAAAAATATATATATTTATATGTTTTATCATATATTTATATAAATTTGTCTTTTTCGGAATCACGGGTATTCTTATTGTTTTTCAGGTATTTTGGCTTAAAAACGCAATTTAAAGACTAAAAGAGGAATACTTGAAGCAATACATCACAAATATATTAATAAATAAGTGGGAAAAGGTCAACAAACATGGAAAAATTGGACAAAATGGGTCGAAAAGGTCAAAAATGTCAAAAAGACGGAAATCGCGCGCCGCAGCCCAGCCGCGCGCGTAGCCCAGCGCCCCATGCCGTGCGCGCCGAGCTGCGCGTAGCGACAGCCCCCCGCACGCACGCGCAGCGCCCAGCAGCAGCCCCTCCGCGTGCCCAATGCGTTTTCGCCCCATTTTTCACGTGCAGCCGCCCCTATGACGTCATGCTGACGTCATTAATGACATCAGCAATTCCAATACGCGTTTTTACATTTTTTAACATTTTTTTACTCATTTTTTCTCTCCATCCTCACCTATAAATACCCCCCTTCCCTTCACTTCAAATCACACCTTAAAAACACACTTCTCTCTTCTTTCTTTCTCTCATTTCTTAGTTTCTTTCTTAGTTTCTAAGCTTTTCTTAGTTTTTCTCTTAGTTTTTAGTTCAATTCTCTTAGTTGTAGAGTTCTTCTCTTTTTGAGAGGAACTTGTAATATTTTTGTAATAGTTTAGATTTTTGATTCAATAAATGGAAGTACAAATTCCGCTTGGAGGTTTTCTAGCTACGGGAATAGCGTCGAAGTTCTGTAAGGATTTTATTTTCTTTACAGTTATTTTTATGCTTTATTCTTACATGTTATATTTAATTTGTCTGTGGTTAAATTTAACTATGCTGACTGTTTAGTAAACATGATGTAATAACGACGTTGTTATGCTTGCGAAATATTAAATAGGTAAAAATCTTTAAAATGAATTGATTTTGTTTTTATTCAAGATTTTATATTAAGAATGTTAGAGAGAAATATATTATTTTTCATTACAAACTTAAACCTGAAAATTCGATTTTAAGGTTTAGTTATCCGGTCTAATTTAGAGTAGTGCTCTTTTATTTGTTGGTACAATCGCCTGGTAGTTAGAGTGAAACTCTATTTCAAAAGTTTTTATAAGAATTATTATGTGAAAATGTATTGACAACATGTTTTCAATAGTGGTTTTAAAACTTGAAAGTTAGTACTCGGATAATTAAATTCTTAAGTTTAATTTGGACACCTTGAATAAAGTTTAAACTGTCTAACCCCACCAAAGGTGGCATTTAAATGGTTCATTTTCAATCTCTTAGAAAAAGGAATTAATTTAATTAACCATATTAGTTATCAACCCCACCCATAGGTGTTAATTGATTTGTTTAGTTAACAAAGAATATCTAACCCCACCAAAGGTGGTATTTATATAAAAAAGAGAGAATCAATAAAATATCAATTTATATCTTTAATAACCTAGATAATATGAGCAAGCATAATTAATTTAGTTATTATATCCATAAATTCTCCGCTAATATAAATGATAAAAATTTGCATGAATATTTATTGAATCTGTATATATGTTTATTTTTAGATAATTATTTATTGAATTTGTATCTATGTTTATTTTTATGTTATTAGATTATATTTAATTAATCTGTATATATGTTCATTTTATGTTATTAGATTAGGAACACAAAAACCAAACTATCGTGACAGGATGTTTAGGATTTAATTTCGTTTTTAAAAGTTTGAATAATAAATCAAAAACCACAGACATTCCTTCCTTAGATCGACCTTGGGAGTATACTTATCATTTTCTTCGAAATGATTCGTGCACTTGCGAGAGTTTTATAAATATTAAAACCAAAGTATTGGCAAGAATCAGCGATGTTGGTTTTCGCTCATCAAATAGTAAATGGCATGGAAAACTCTCTTTTTTCGTTGTCCTAAAACAGCTCCTACCGCAAAATCACTGGCATCGCACATGAGCTCGAAAGGTAGGTTCCAATCTGGTGCAATAATGATGGGTGCCGTGATCAAATTTTCTTTCAAAACCCGAAAAGCTTCGAAACAATCTTCGTCAAATGTGAATTTTGTATCTTTCTCCAAAAGGTTGCAAAGAGGCTTAGATATCTTGGAGAAATCCTTTATGAATCGCCTATATAATCCTGCATGACCAAGAAAACTTCTAATTCCTTTCACCGATGTTGGAGGCGGTAGTTTCTCAATGGTTTCAATCTTTGCCCTATCCACTTCAATTCCCTTTAACGAAATTAGATGGCCGAGAACAACACCTTCTTCTACCATGAAATGGAACTTTTCCCAATTTAAAACCAAGTTTTTTTCTTCGCATTTTTGTAAGACCAAAGAAAGGTTATGCAAGCACATATCAAATGAATCTCCAAACACTGAGAAGTCATCCATAAATATCTCAATGAAATTTTCCACCATGTTTGAGAAGATAGCCATCATACACCTTTGAAAAGTGGCTGGGGCATTGCAAAGTCCAAACGACATTCTTCGGAAAGCAAAAGTTCCATATGGACAAGTGAAAGTGGTATTCTCTTGATCCTCAGGCGCGATAGCAATTTGGTTGTATCCTGAATATCCATCCAAGAAACAATAGAAAGAATGTCCTGCTAATCTGTCTAGCATTTGGTCAATAAATGGAAGAGGAAAATGATCCTTTCGAGTGGCCTTGTTGAGCTTCCTATAATCCATGCATACCCGCCAACCCGTCACTTTCCTTGTGGGAATTAGCTCATTGTTGCTATTAACCTCCACTGTAATTCCTCCTTTCTTCGGAACACAATGAATTGGGCTGACCCAAGAGCTATCTGAAATAGGATAGATAATACCTGCATCTAACCACTTAATGATCTCATCTTTTACTACCTCCTTCATGATTGGATTCAGACGATGTTGATGCTTAATAGTAGGCTTGAAATCTTCCTCAAACAAGATCTTGTGCATGCATAGTGAAGGGCTAATTCCTTTAATGTCAGCGATAGACCACCCTAATGCCAGCTTGTAATTTCTCAACACTCTTAACAACTTCTTTTCTTGATCTTCATCTAGAGATGCTGAAATAATCACAGGCATGGTGGACATTTCACCCAAATAAGCATACCTCAAATGGTTAGGCAATGGTTTAAGCTCTAATAGTGGATTTTGTTCCATAGATGGCTTCACATAGGTAAACTTAGATGGTGCTACAACTTGTGATGCCTCTTTTTCAGCTTGAAGACTAAAGAGTTATGGAGATGCTTCAAGTAACTTGAGATATTCAAGAGAATCAAAATTATCAATAATATTTTCATTCACAAGTGCAAGTTCCAAAGCATCAGTACTCAAATTTTCCCTAAAATTGCTTTCAACTAAAGCATTTACCATGTCAACTCTGAGGCAATCATCAGATTCTCTTGGAAATTTCATAGCTTTAAAGACATTGAAAGTTACCTCTTGGTCTTGAACTCTCATGGTGAGCTCTCCTTTTTGAACATCAATCAAAGTCCTACGAGTTGCTAAAAATGGTCTCCTGAGAATAATAGGAATCTCTTTATCTTCCTCCATGTCAAGAATTATGAAATCTGTAGGAAAGATAAACTTGTCAACCTTGACAAGCACATCCTCTATAATGCCTCTTGGGTGTTTCAACGACCTATCTGCAAGTTGCAGAGTCACAGTGGTTGATTGTGCTTCTCCTAATCCAAGTCTTTGATAGATGGATAGTAGCATTAAATTAATGCTTGTGCCCAGATCGCACAGAGCTTTACCAAAAAATTTCTCACCAATAGTACAAGGAATGGTAAAACTTCCTGGATCTTTCAGCTTAGGTGGTAGCTTCTTCTGAAGGATGGCACTACACTCCTCTGTGAGAGCAACTGTCTCAAAATCATCTAACCTTCTCTTTTTAGACAGAATGTCTTTCATAAATTTCACATAACTGGGCATTTGCTCCAAGGCATCAACAAAAGGAATGTTAATATAAAGTTTCTTAAATACTTCAAGAAACTTGGAGAACTGTTTATCCAACTTTTGCTTGTGGAAGCACTGAGGAAATGGAATTGGTGGATTATAAGGCTCGAGATTATCTGGAAATGGTTTTTTTAAAGGATTCTCTGTTAATTCATTCTCTTCGACCCTCTCATTAGCTTTTTCTTGTTTTTCTGGGTCAATAGCTTCAACAATAAGAGTTGGCAGAGAAATGGGCTTGTGTATTTCTTCTAACTCTTTTCCACTTCTCAATGTAACTGCTTTACAATGCTCTTTTCCTTCCCTTTTTGGATTGACTTCGGTATCACTAGGTAAATCTCCTTAAGGACGGTTGTTGACAGTAGTAGCTAGTTGACCCAATTGAACTTCGAGATTTCTAATAGATGTTGCCTGATTCTGGAGAATAGTCTCATTCTTAGCCATGTATTGAGCAAACATATCTTCCAATGAAGGATTTCTCTCTTGTTGTGGGACTTGATTATGAAAACCTGGAGGATGAGTGGGCTTCATAGAAATTGATTGACCTTGATTATTACTCCAAGAAAAATTAGGATGATTCTTCCATCCTGGATTATAAGTGTTGGAATAGGGATTGTTTTGATTGTTTTGATTCCTATTGTAATTGGAAACAAAATTGACAGATTCATCGTTGTGAGGACATCTCTCACTGGCATGATTTCCATTGCAAATTTCACATGCCACAAAAGGACTCTGAATAGAATGGACACCCATGGTATCCATATTTTTTACTAAAGTGGATACTTGTGCAGTTAAAACGGTCATAGCATCAATCTCATGAATTCCAGCTGCTTTCTTAGACAACATCCTCTCTGATGCCCACTCATAACTATTTGAATCCATTTCCTCTAATTAGTTGTAAGCTTCATCAATTGATTTCCCCATTAGAGCACCACCTGCTTCAGCGTCAATAATGTTTCTGGTTTGACCCATCAAACTATTATAAAATGTTTGAACTTGAAGCCACTTCGGTAATCCGTGGTGAGGACATCTTCTAAGTAGCTCCTTGTACCTCTCCCAAGCTTCATATAATGATTCTGAGTCGAACTGCATAAAAGTGGTGATTTCATTCCTCATCCACGCAGTCTTGGCCGGTGGAAAGTATTTGGCCAAAATTTTTTGCGCCAAATCCTCCCAAGTAGTGATAGATCCACATGGTAATGAATTCAACCAATTTTTAGCCTTTTCCCTAAGTGAAAAAGGAAAAAGTCTCAACCAAATAGCATTATCAGTGACTCCATTATGCCTAAAAGTGTCACAAATCTCTAGAAAGTTTGCAATATGGGAGTTTGGATCATCATGGGGTAAATCTCCAAATTGAACCGAAGTTTGAATCATATGAATTATTGTAGGCTTAATTTCAAAATTATTAGCTTGAATTGATGGTCTTCTTATGCTTGAATGAATGCCGCCAACCATAGGCACTGCATAATCACTTAAGGATTTTGGTTCTTCTACTTCTAGAATTTCATTATCCATAACTAGATGTTCTAAGGTATCTTGTTTATTATTTTTCTTTAAATTCAAAATAGTTCTATGGATTTCTAGATCTAAAGGAACTATGTCAAGATTTCTTATGCGTCGCATACAACGTTTCCCTTAATCCAAAAATCTAAAAAGAAATAAGAAATAAATAAATCCAATAAAAATAAAAACATAAATAAACACGCAAATCTAAGAAAATAACAGTAAGCAATAAAACCAAATATTAATTTAATTTTTTTTTGAACTAAAATCAGATTAATTGGAATTAGTATCAACAATGAAAATGGTAAAACAAAATCCCCGGCAACGGTGCCAAAAACTTGTTGTCTGTTTTACAGAACATAAAAAACGTGCAAGTATATACGGTCACAAGTAATAATATGATAAATAAATTATCGTTCCCACAGAGAAATGTTACCAACTCTTGTTAATTACTAAAATTATTTAAACCTGATTTTATTCAAACAATCAATAATTTTATGCAGTTTGACTTAATTAATAATTTTGTTTCTTTTTAACAATTTTTATGAAAATTCTAGGATTGCAGTTTACCCAAATTAATTCACTTGAATATTTTATTCTCTCTTGATTTATGCTCTCATGTTTTAAGTTATTAACCAAGAACTCCTAATTTATCCATATATCTCTTTCAAGCTCCATACAGACACATCCAGTTAAAATGATTCACTATATTCCTATGAGAATTAATTTCAACAAGATTTATTTAAGTTCTGAGTTCTCAAAAAGTTACACATACAATAAAAGTATATTTCTATCCCTTATGTATATACGTTATTTTATCCCGAGCAACACACAAAAATTCCTTTTTCAAGTTTATTTAAGTTCCACATATCAGTTAATTAATCTTCCGATAATTAAAAGGATTAAAAGCAGGTAAAATAAACAACTTAAAACAGTTCCACAAATCATTCAAAAATAATTAATTCAAGTTTCATAATTTACGTAACACTACAATCCTAGAACAAATAGATTAGTTCATAGCAGAAATTAAAATAACAACACCACAAAAATAAAATATTGCTGAGAAACAAAAATTAAAAGAAAATGAGTTAGGAGAAACTCTTTCACGATTCCTCAATGAAAAATAATTTCTTCCCTTTCCTTCTTCTTCGTCAACCTCTTTCTCTGTAATTTTCCTAAGATAATACACAACAAAAATGTCAAAATAAAATGTTCTGCGTGTAAAACCAGACACGCAGAGAGGAAAAATGAAAAATTCTTAAGAGAGAATTATTGAAAAATGAGAGAGAATTGGAGAATTTTTTTGAAAAATGAGAGAGAACTCTCTACTGAAAAAAAAAATGAAAACGAAGAAAAAATCTCCAAAACCAAAAACAAAACGCGTCAAATGATTTTTCCCATAAAATATATCCCCACTTTTCAATTATTCTTTTTTTTATTAGTGGGGGACAAAAATAAATGGGGGAATAAAAATAACATCACACGTGAAAACCATTCTGTGCGTTTCTGATTTTTTTTCTTTTTTACGCATGCCACGTGTCTCCATGTGATTGGCTGCGAGAAATTCAGAGACACGTGGCATGTTTCATTGGATGGTCAAGTCAGGCTCATGGAGAAAGGATGGTGCGCAATGCACACGATTCTCCCTCGTTAAAACATTTCAACGGCTGGAAGTGGGCACCGTTTCTGCATTTTTATTTTACCGAATACATGCCACGTGTCGTCATCTTATTGGTTGTAATATTTAGGAGACGTGTGGCTGCTTCTTTGTTGTTGAAACGCGATGGTGCACGCTGCTTGGATGAAGCGTGTCGCACAGGATTTTGTCGAAGAGGAGCTCGGTGCGCGGTTGCTTGGTTCCACGTGCTTCAATCTGACCTTTCAACTGATCCAACGGTGAGCGATGCGCCTGGGGGAAATTCTGCACAACCGACATGTGGGTCCCACCCTGCACGCCAGCCTGCGTAGACAATGGGCCCCACGTGTCGAGCTGCACGCTTCAGGAATTCCCGACCCACTCGCTTTTGTTGCGTCTGGATTTCACGTGCCAAATCTTGGCCGTTGATGGGATGATCGAGCGGTGTGTGTTGGGCGTTGTGAATGGCGCGAGTGGCTCTTCTCCTACGCAGAAATTCAACTTTTTATTAATTGCATTTTGACCCACAAATTTAATTCAAATTAATTTCTACACTTTTTTTAATTACCGTTAAGCCCTTTTCTAATTTAAATTAAAAATTTTAAATTTTTAATAATTTAAATTATGTTTTTGATTTTTATAAATTGCAATTAAATACTCTTTTATTTGAAATTATATTTTTGGACACAAATTTACAATTAAGTACGTTTTTGATACAAATTACTTAATTTTATTAAAATTTATAAAAACAGTAAATACTAATTTATTACACTAGAATTAACTAAAAACTATAAAGAATATAGCAATTATAATTAATAAAATAGATGAAAATAACTATATAAAATACAGTTATCAAGGGTAAATCCAAAATCATTTATTTTATATCCAACATTGATAACATCTTCGACGCAATCACACAAGAAAACTGTTTCATGGAAGACCTCATAATCCAATTCCTAAATCTCTTGTATGAAACCATAATATGTTCTATCAGAAAGTACATGATTAGCATCTTTTGAAGTGGAAAATTGCATAAGTTTGTGCAACCATGTTCACACCACTATTTTGATTTACTCGGACTTTGTCCCTAGCTTGAGTCGTAAATCTCGATCCATTTATTGTGAAACTATAAAATGATTTGACATCGAATTTTGGCCCATGTGCAAGCCATTGTAAACTTTCTGATATTTTATGATTGGGTTTCTTAAGTTCATCTCGAATCTATGTATACAAAAACACAAAATGTGTTTAGAGCAAAGTTTTAAAACATTGAATATATATAGGAAGATACATGTATGAATTTTTGTTTGTGACACTTACATGGTTGCAAAACCAATTAATAAGCTCTCACTTATGTTCATCATACAACCATTTTTCTCCTCCTTTTTTTTATAATGAGGATCAATCTTCAATAAGTTTAAATGCATCCTGTAATGTTATTAAATATATATGAAGTTATATATCATCATTAATAGTTAAAAAAAATTAGTTTTGCAATCATGAAACAATGAACATCACTTACTCTATGTACGGTTGTGCCTCATTATTATTTACCAAAATGATTCGGTGTACTTTTTCCCATCGAGTGCGATTGATAAATAATTTCTTACTTCCACCAAGCATAGGGTTACATACTTGGATCATGTGACGTTCAGTGCAACCACTAAAATATTTACAGCAAAACTCAATGGCCTCTTCAGCAACATATTTCTATAAAGAATTTAACTCGCCAATTGATATAGATTTCTTGCATATTATATTGAAGAATGAACAAACCTGAATTATTGATAATCGAACATGTTTTGGAAGAATTGATCTAATAGCAACTGGTAATAATTTTTGCATTAAGATATGACAGTCATGTGATTTCAATCCATACAATTCTTATCGGTGATAGACAAAAAATTTCTTAAGTTGGATGAGTAACCATCAAGAACATTCACACCCTCCAACAATTTACAAAACACATCCTTCTCTTTTGTTGAAATTGTATATGATGCTAGTGGTAAGTATGTTCAATTCTTATCATTTTCCACCCTTGGTTCCAATTCAGGTCGTATGCCTAGTTTCTTTAAATCCAATCTTACTTTAATTCCATCCTTTTTTTTCATGTATATTAAGTAAAGTACCAATGAAGCTCTCACATACATTTTTCTCAATGTGCATGACATCTAAGATGTGACGAATGTGTAGGTCTTTCCAATAAGGTAATTCCCAAAATATTGATTTTTTCCAACAACCATGGTAAGTCGGTTCAAACTCTTTTTGATTTTCACCCATTTCATTAGTTAACCTCTTTCATTTCCCTACCTTAGTGAGTTTTTTTTTCATCTTTCCATATCGTTTGAATGTCATACCATTCAATTGCCTTAATATCTCAACACCTCGCAAAGGTTGAGTTGCATGATCATGATCTTCTTCACCATCGAACGGTTTCTTTTGGTATCTAAACATGTGTCCAGATGGAAAAAATCTTCTATGTCTTCTATAAGACATCTTTCGTCCGTGAACAAGATAAGTTACAGAAGTTCCATCACTACATATAGGTCATCGCTTGTAACCTTTTGTTGCATGTCCTGATAAGTTTCCATAGGTAGGAAAATCATTAATTGTCTATAAAATGACCCCTTTCAAGTTAAAGTGTTCTGCTTTATGTGTATTGTAAACATTTACACCATCATTCCACAACGTCTTTAAATCATCTATCAGAGGCTGCAAATATACATCAATATCAACACTGGGTTGTTTCGGTCTTGAGATCAATAATGTTAACATCATGAATTTTCTTTTCATACACAACCAGGGAGGAAGATTGTATGTTACCATAATTACTGGCCAACAACTATATCTATTACTAAGGGAACTATGTGGATTAATTCCATCAGTAGTAATGGCAAGATGAAGATTATGTGGATCAGATGAAAATTGAGGAGATAAATTATCTACTACTTTCCAATTTAGAGAATCACAAGGATGACGTAGCACCCCATCATCAGATCGATTATCTGAATGCTAAGTCAACATCTTTGATGTATCTTTACTATTTAACAACCTTTAAAAGTGAGGAATCGAAGGAAAGTACCAAAGAACCTTTGTAGGCATGCCTTTCTTATGTGTTGTCTCATTTGTACCATGCTTCCATCTCGATTCTTTACACATAGGACAATCATCTAATGTCTCATATTCTTTTCTATAAAGATTGCAATCATTTGGACAAGCGTGAATCTTATAATATTCCATGCCAAATCGACTAAGAGATTTCTTCACTTCATACATTGAAGATGGCAATTCAATACCCTCAGGAAACATGTCGACTAGTAGATTTAGTACTTCTGTGAATCCCTTGTCAGAAAAACCATGTTTTGCCTTCACATTGTACAAATGAACCAATCCCAACATTTTAGTTTATTTTTTGCATTTGGGATACAACGGTTTTTCGACATCTTCTATAAGTTTTTTAAAGGTTTCGGGATCATCCTCGCGTAATTCATCTTCAACACCATGAAACATATTTTCTATCTGTACATTATGATAAGATGTATGCAATCCACTAACATTATTATTTATCTTTTTCCCATGAGTATTATCAATATTTTCTCCATGATAATACCAACATTTATAGCTCAAAAGAATACCATTACGAATAAGGTGATACTTAACCTCGTCAAATTCATGAAATCGCTCATTTTTACATTTAACACATGGGCATCGAATCATACTAGTTCCAGTATTACTATTTCTACAAGCAAATTTCATGAAACTTTCAACTCCAGAAACATAGTCTTGCTCAATTCTACACTTTAACATCCAAGATTTGTCCATTTTTTATTAATGACATTGATTAAACATATTAATTAATTATGTATCCAATGAATATATGTCAAGTATTATTATATATAAATAACTTTGGGAAGGATAATAGGGTTAGAGTTGGGAATTAATCTGTACCTAAAGGAGGAATGAAAATATAAAGTTACAAACAACCTCATTTCTATACAAATTAAAAAATAAGCAGCATGCTAACATGAATATATAAAAACCAATCACTTTGGTTGATTCTAATTTCTAAACATGTTACTATATCATAATTAAAAAGTAATATTAATTATACGTATAAAACATTATATAGAAGTTGGGTTACTATAGTAACATATTTAACATTTTAACACATAAGTAGCATATATAAATAAAAATAATAATACTACTTAGTTTTTAGTTATTATTTGATTTTTATTAAAATATATATATTATTTAAATTATTGAGTTTATAAATATATATTTATAATTTTTTTAAGAGTCAAAAGATATCACGTATAACTCTCATACCAATATAATTTCTTAAAAATTTAAAAAAAACATATTACTTTTCCTCTATTCACTACTTAATAAAATATAATTATTTATATATAAATAAATTTATCCACGCACAATAAACATATATAATCCCTCAAACCCACAACATTTTAGATATTATTTCTACAGAAAATAAGTCAAACATAATAACAAGCAAAATAGAAAACATACCTAAATCAAAAATTCATACAAAAAATAAAACAAACTGAATAATAAGTTGCAAAATTAATAGAAATACTTACAAGAATGTTATGAAGTGACTAAATGGAGGAAATAAGAAGAAAATGGTGGTTTGTGAGTGAGAATAAGTGAAAAAATAGGTATAAAAAATTTGAGTATTTCACTAAAAAAAATAGTAGATCTGAAAGATAATGAGAAGAGGAATATAACCCATAAAATGGCGTTGCAAATGGTGGTCGGAGGTGGCCGGAAATTGAGAAAGAGGGTGGGTGTGAGCTTGGTTTTGGGAGAAAATGGAGAAGAGAAATGAAGATTTTTGGTTTCCGCATAAAAAATGAGCCGAATGGATATATTACGTGGATAGCGTCAATTGATGTGGCGAATCGATGCTAGCCGCGTGTGTAGGGTCGGTTGACGGGGCAAACCGACGCTACACACGTGGCTAGCGTCGTTTTGCCACGTAAACCGATGTTATCCATGCAATTTAAAATTTTTTTTGTTAATTATTATTTTATATAAACTATGCATATACATACTATAGAAAAAGAAAAAATAATAACTTTACAATAATATTTAATTAAAATATATACAAAAAATTAAATAAAGATATATTGTGCATACATATATAAATTTAAATATCCAAACAAATAAACAAATACTAGCATCGGTTCGCCATGCAACCGACACTACATCCTATTTTTTAAATTAAAAAATGGATGAAGTAAATACAATTGAAATTTTTTTAGGTCATTAATTATTATTTTATTTGACTCTTTAGAATTTAAGTTGCATATAAATATATATAAATAGTATAATTTTTCCTTTTTTTTAGACAATTAGTTTTTAAAATTATATAATTTTGTTTATTTGTTTGAATATTTAAATTTATATATGTACGTACAATATATCTTTATTTAATTATGTGTATATGTTTTAATTAAATATTATTGTAAAGTTATTATTTTTTTCTTTTTCTATAGTACTTATATGCATAGTTTAAATAAAATAATAATTGACAAAAAAAATTTTAATTGCGTGGATAGCATCGGTTGACATGGCGAACCAACGCTAGCCACATGTGTAGCGTTGGTTCACCCCGTCAACCAATGCTACACACGCGGCTAGCGTCGGTTCTACACCGAACTGACTTTAAATTCATTATAAGTCAGTTTTTTCCAAAAACCGACTTTACACAATGACTTAAATACCCCTTTTGTAGTAGTGTATGGATGAATCATATAGCATAGTGAAAATAAAAACAATATGCTTAATTCAACATACCAAAAAAACCAACGAATAAGAAAGAAAGATTTGTTGTAAACACACAAGTGATAGTGTGCCACATAGTCTCATAACTTAGCTAGTAGCATGCATTAATAAGGAAAATAGAAACAATATATGAATTAGGCAATCATACTAGAAAAGAAATAGGATTTTCAATCAATTCAATACATCCTATGTGTGAACATATTCGGTAAATGATGTTTGTATTCGCATAGCATGTGATCATACATTACATAGTATGTAACGAGGTAAAGTCTAATAGGATCTAGCTTGTACGAGGTCATATCCTTAGGTTACTTAAGGAAACCACTCGACATAAAATAATTCCCTAAAAATTAAATCAACATTATGCAACTAGATAGAAGAATAAATGCAAATACCTTTACCAATCTGGACACCTACCCTAACTGCACCTAACATCGTAATTTATTTGGATGACATTGAGTTGACTTCTAATGGAGTGATATCATGGTTCCCAAAAGAGTAGATCATTCCTATGCTCTAATGCTAAACTATAACGCTCCTAAATTTGCCTCAAGGGCAAACTTAGAAGTATTACCCTTTCTTACTACTTTCTTGAATGAAACTAATGAAAAGTTCTTCGATTTATTTAATAATTATCAAAGGAAACATTATATCATTTATCATGAAAAAGTTTTAGTCCAAATAAACTATAGAATCATAATTTAAACAAAAACATAAAATAAATCACAAGAAAAGGGATTTAAAACTAGTTTAGCTTTTAGAGTTCTGTTGGTTTGGGAAACCACTTAATCTCCACACAACACTAGTCATCCTCTCCTTTCCATCCAAGATCACTATTTATCATTTGAAAATGTTGAAATACACATGAATTAGCTAACGCTTAATAAGTAAATTCACATGCATATGCACCATGATGGATGTATATAAATTTCATACAAACATTCATTTCTTATACTTACATGTACTTTCTTTCATTTATTTAGTTATAGTACCATTTTCATCTTATAATTTTCATTTCCTTTATAATAGAGCCTTTGTGTGATACCTTTTCTATCAATAACTAATGGGTCATGGTTTTTGGAACCTGTTCTAACTATTAGATCCATGGTAGTATCATACTCAGGGCATAACATAAGTGTGGTCTATCCAAGTCATCCCACACACACACATTGATGATCCTAAAAAAGGCCAATCTTCATGTATACAATCATTCATTCAATTCATTTAACATTGGTGGGTCTATTGGTCCTTCCTATGTCCCTCTCCCATTCGACCTTCAAGATATAGGCATACACAAAACTTTTAACATTTTATTTGAATCTTTTATGAAAATTTACTTTTTATGTGTCTTTTAATTCATACATTCATGATAACTTCTATTTATTATAATAAATTTCCTTTAATTGTGTTCTTAAGATGTGTTTAATGTTTCAATGCTTGTGCATAGCATGGATATTTCATAAGTAGCATGTATGCATGTTATAATACAATTCAAATATCATATAAATTCATAAAATAGTATAGCATACAAATTACACTAGTTAAACAATGTTTGATTTACTTACATGAATCCTATGGCAAAGAAGAAAGCAAACAAGGTATTAAAATTCAAATCAAGCTTCCTAGAGCTACATAAAAATGTATAAACCACTTAGAAATAACACTTTGAAAAGGGAGAATGAGGAACTTTGGAATGGAGTGAACAATATGGTTCATTTATGCCTCTTGCTACCCTCTTGCCAGCAAAGGTGGCTAGCCTCGTCTTGACCTCGCCAAGGATGGGTGGTGAGCCATTTTCTTTTAGAGCATGCATTTATTTTTAAAAACTTTCATTTAATATGATATTTAATCCAAGTTAGAGACAATAATACCCTTGAGAAAAAGTAGACAAAGTTACGGATCTTGCAATCGTACCCCCTTAAAAGTAGTTTCATCCCCAAAACTCAACTTACCAAACATATGGGGATTTTTGGCATGCATCTAGTCCTTGCTTCCTTGACTGCATGATTTCTCTAGAGAATCTTAACCAGATGAATGCTTTTATTCCATAGGTTCTTTACCTCCAAATCCAAAATCAGCACTCACATTGTCTCACAAGAAAGATCATTGCTAACATATAAAATCTCATAACTTAGAAGGTGAGAAGGGTCTTTAACATATTTCCTTAACAAGGACATATGAAAGATGTTGTGTACTTCATGCCATGACATACATAGACTATACACAATTTTGGGGTTGATCCATTACATTTGCACCATGACATACATTATTTTCATGCCATGGCCCATATAGAATCAGGTACATGTTTATGTCAATCCTTTTTGCATTGTGTCGTGGTATAAAAAACTTTCGTGCAATGGCCTATTCAGTTCTACAAAACTTTGGAACCCTCTTTCCTTGGATATCCTTTTTCAAAATTTAAAACATATGTAATGCTTTACATATGATATCTTTTTAAACTTCAAAACTATAATGGAGTGCTTTTAGGTATATTCTTCAAGTTTTTGATCAACCTAATCTTTTTGAAGCTAAAATATCTGAAAAATAACAAAGCATACCCCTAATTTTGAAAAGATAGATTTGTTTAAAATGATAGTAAAACTAAGCAAGTATAAATATATTTAATCATTAAACATGCATAAAATCATGATTTATTGAGTACTTTTGAGCACTCATTAGTGTTCCTTATTTAGTTAGTCCTTATGTGTAGCCACTTCCTTAAACTCATCAAATATTGTGGTAAAAAGATTTAGAACCAATCGAGAAGTAATTCTAAGTAAAGATGTATAATTCCAACATTCCTCGTGACAAACTTAGATCTATGTGCCTGATAACTGTATTTTATATAGTTATTTTCATCTATTTTATTAATTATAATTGCTATGTTCTTGACATTTTTAGTTAATTTTAATGGAATAAATTAATATTTACTGTTTATTTTTTAAGGAATATATTTTTAAGAAAATTAAATAATTTGAATCGAAAAAGTACTTAATTGCAAATTTATGTCTGAAAATATAATTTGAATTAAAATCGGGCTTAATTATAATTAAAAAAAGTGTAAAAGTGAATTTAAATTATAAAAGGGCTTGATTGCAATTAAAGAAAGTTTAAAAGTTAATTTCAATTAAATTGGAAGGTTAAACTGTAATTAAGGAAATTTATTTTCTATGTAGGAAAAGGAGGCAACTCGGGCAATCACCAATGCGCGACACCAACCGTTCGATCTAGAAATGAACGGCTATGATGAGGCACGTGAGACCAGACGTAACAAAAGAGAGTGGACACAGGAATTCAGGTGCACGTTGCTCACTACTGAGTGGGGCCTACTTGCCGCGCAGGGTAAGACCCATGTGTTTGCCCAAACAAATGGTCCCGTGCGACGCAGTCTTCATAATAATCGTGCGCCCTACCCATACAACAAATGATACAATGCCACATGTCTCAAATATTCCTGAAGCCAATTTGAAGTGGACACGTGGCACGTATTGGGTAAAACAAAAGTGCAAAACCAGCGCACGCAGTTCCAACGGTTTATGTGGGACCCATGTGTCTCGCGGGCCATGATTTCATGAGGCGCAATCACATGCAACTGTTTCCCTCCACTAATGAAATGTTGCCACATGTCTATATTAATTCTTTCAGCCAATCATATGCTGACACGTGACACGCAGGTTGAATTAAAAATAAATCAGAAACGACGCCCTCTGTTTTTATGTCTTCCATGCGTATGTTAAATTAACAATTTTGATATCCTCATTTTTGTAAGCATGTATGCGTAATTAAAGAAAATTTTCTCCCATGCTTAATATTTCTTGATGTATTTTTTTGGAGCTATAAATAGGGCATTTAATGCGAGAAATGGATTTTTTGTTTTAGGTTCGGTTTTGGGGTTCGTTTTAGGAGACTTGGACTGTGAAAAGTAGAAGCTATTTTTGGCTTCTGTTGTGTTCTGCGTGTGCCAGAAAATTTAGGAACAAAAATGTTTTAATTTTCTTTGTGTTCTTAAGCGAATATTTTTGTAATTTAATTTTTATTTATGAAGTAATTTAATTTTTCTAGGGTTTCATTTTATCTAAATTTATGAAGCTTGGGTTTAATTATTTTTGAAAGATTTATGAGACTTTTAATTTGTTTATTCTATTTGTGCTTAATGCTTTTCATTATGGAAAATTTATCAATTGATCTGTGGCACTTAAATAAAATTGGAAGAGGTATTTTTGTGTATATTGCTCATGGATAGAATAACATGTATATATGAAGGATAGGAATATACCTTTATCATATGCGTGGCCATTTGAGAACTTAGAATATAATGAACCTTGGTGAATTTAATTCTCATAAGAATATAGTGAATTAATTCTCGGAAGATATGTATGGATAAAATTAGAAGTTCTGGGTTGAAAAATTAAATTTACAAAAAAGTAAATCAAGACAGAATAATATGATTCAAGTGGATTAATTTGGTAAAAACTGCAATCCTAAAATTTTCTTTTATTTTGTTATAAAACTCTTAGTTAACACCTTCCAACATAGGTAATGCATATTCATTCATAACTCTATCCATATAATCCATTAAAGGTATTTGGTTGTTAAAATTTAGCTCATTATTGTTCATTTCTAATAGATTAGTTATTTCTTCCACTTGGGTAACAACTTAATATTTTCTTATTGATCTCAAAGTATGCTCGATTTCATGATCTAAAAGCAAAATTTCTCCATTAAGTATTCTGCTCATGCAATAGACTCAAATGTGTTTTTAATAGCATTAAAAGAGATAACAAAATTAAAAGTAAATAACTAAATTAATTAATTAATTAAAATTATGAAAAATAAATAAAGAAAAATAACTAAAATAAATAAAAGTAAATAAATAAATTAATTAAAATTATGAAAAAATAATTAAAAAAATAATTTCTAATGGTTATAGTTCCCCGCAACAGTGCTAAAAACTTGATCGAACACGAATTGTGTGTAATGAATACGCTACATATTGCAACAAATATTTTAATGATAATAAAAAATTGTTCACACAAAGATTATGTTATTAGAAACTAATGTTTAAAACGAAAAATAAAAATCAATTTTTTGTGTTTTTATGTTTTAAGAAAGCAAAATTAAAAGAACTAAAAATAAATAGCAAAGCAATTAAATCAGATTTGGAAGCTAAGAAAATACATGAGAAAATATTTAGGAATATTTAGCTCGTCAATTTTCTAAACATGTAAATCATTAAAATCCCCCAAATATAATTATCAATCAATTACGTGATCATTTGAATCTAACATAGTATGTATTCATCTCTCAAATAAACTACACACTATAAAGTAATTAATGTAATCACACTCTTATATCAATTAAATTGAATATTACTTATTAAGTTCATCAATTATGGATTACATACATAAGAATCATATATCTCTACTTAGAAATTATGCATGTTATTTAGTCAAGACAAATAATTAAATAATTCTCTCAAATTTATTTAATTTCCTTCATTGATCAATTGTTAGCCAAACAATTAAAAACATAAAAATTAGAGTAAATAATATAATTAAATTGTAATCATATTTGGGGTAAAATATTAGATCATCCCATGTTGACAATTGAGTTCATAAGACTCCTAGATTAAAAAATTAGCTAGACATAATTTTGTTCATAAAGTACATATTTTTCATAAAAGAATATATGAAAATTTAAAAGAAAGGAGAAGAAAAAGAAAGACAATCAATCTCTTAAATTGTAGCACCAATCTCCTCTTGAATCTCCACCAAAATTGTATCTCCTTTTGAATTTTTCTATATTTTTTTCTGTTATTTCCTCCAAAATTTGATAAAAAAAAAATATGTTCATTTTGACTCATTAGTGTTTATAAGGCAATTAGAGGGTTAAATTAGGCTCAGGAAAAATATGGATTGTTAGATCAACTTCATATCAAGGGTTGATATGAAAGAAGGAAAAATTAATAGTGTTGGGAAATATAAACACGACTTGTGGTAAGGGAGATTCATTGGTGATGGGTGCTCAAAAAGTTTTAAAATAACCATGATTTTATGCACATTAATTAATTAAAAATATATATATTTATATGTTTTATCATATATTTATATAAATTTGTCTTTTTCGGAATCACGGGTATTTTTATTATTTTTCAGGTATTTTGGCTTAAAAACGCAACTTAAAGACTCAAAGAGAAATACTGGAAGCAATACATCACAAATATATTAATAAATAGATGGGGAAAGGTCAACAAATATGGAAAAATTGGACAAAATGGGTCAAAAAGGTCAAAAATGTCAAAAAGGAGAAAATCGCGCCGCCGCGCCGCCCAGTCGCACGCGCGCAGCACGCCCAGATCCGTGCGCGCCCCTGCGCGCCACGCCCAGATCCGCGCACGTGCGCCGACACCCGTTTCGCCCCATTTTTCACGTGCAGCCGCCCATGACGTCATGTTGACGTCATCAATGACCTCAACAATTCCATTACGCGTTTTTACATTTTTTTTAACATTTTTTTACTCATTTTTTCTCTCCATCCTCACCTATAAATACCCCCCTTCCCTTCACTTCTAAACACACCTCAAAACCATTCTTCTCTTCTCTTTCTTTCTCTCATTTCTTAGTTTTTAAGCTTTTCTTAGTTTCTTTCTTAGTTTTTAGTTAAATTCTCTTAGTTTTAGAGTTCTTCTCTTTTTGAGAGGAACTTGTAATGTTTTTGTAATTTATTAGCTTTTTGATTCAATAAATGGGAGTGCAAATTCCGCTTAGAGGTTTTCCAGCAACGGGAATAGCATCGAAGTTCTGTAAGGATTTTATTTTCTTTACAGTTATTTTTTATGCTTTATTCTTACATGTTATATTTAATTTGTCTGTGATTAAATTAAACTCTGCTGGCTATTTGTAAACATGATATAATAATAACGTTGTTATGCTTGCAAAATATTAAATAGGTGAAAATTTCTAAAATGAATTGATTTTATTTTTATTTAAGATTTTATATTAAGAATGTTAGAGAGAAATATATTATTTTTCATTACAAACTTAAATCTGAAAATTAGATTTTAAGGTTTAGTTATCCAGTCTAATTTATAGTAGTGTTCTTTTATTTGTTGGTACAATCGCCCGGTAGTTAGAGTGAAACTCTATTTCAAAAGTTTTTATAAGAATTATTATGTGAAAATGTATTGACAACATGTTTTCAGTAGTGGTTTTAAAACTTGAAAGTTAGTACTCGGATAATTAAATTCTTATGTTTAATTTGGACACCTTGAATAAAGTTTAAACTGTCTAACCCCACCAAAGGTGGCATTTAAATGGTTCATTTTTAATCTCTTAGAAAAATGAATTAATTTAATTAACCAAATTAGTTATCAACCCCACCCATAGGTGTTAATTGATTTGTTTAGTTAACAAAGAATATCTAACCCCACCAAAGGTGGTATTCATATAAAAAAGAGAGAATCAATAAAATATCAATTTATATCTTTAATAACCTAGATAATATGAGCAAGCATAATTAATTTAGTTATTATATCCATAAATACTCCACTATTATAAATGATAAAATTTGCATAAATATTTATTGAATCTGTATCTATGTTTATTTTTATGTTATTAGATTATATTTATTGAACCTGTATCTATGTTTATTTTTATGTTATTAGATTATATTTATTGAATATGTATCTATGTTTATTTTATGTTATTAGATTAGAAACACAAAAACCAAACTATCGTGACAGGATGTTTAGGATTTAATTTCGTTTTTAAAAGTTTGAATAATAAATTAAAAACCACATACATTCCTTCCTTAGATCGACCTTGGGAGTATACTTATCATTTTCTTCGAAATGATTCGTGCACTTGCGAGAGTTTTATAAATATTAAAACCAAAGTACTGATAAGAATCAGCGATGCCGGTTTTCGCTCATCAATTGGCTGAATCATCGTGTAACACGTGATGAAATGAGTTGGGTCTCGATCAACACACATTGAGTCAATGCCATGTGGCATTTTATGATTTGTGGTTACAGATTGCGTGATGCTTTTATGGGAAGAATGGACAAATCATGTGACGACGTATGGCACGCCCATTGTTAGTGCAGTGAAACTTAGAATGAACACTGTGTGGACACATGGCAAGGCATGTGTCACCTAGAACACACAGTGTTGCATAATTGGGCCTTTCCACTTGCGTGGCTTCAATGTGGCTTGCCTAATTAGCACCTCTACTTGCATGGTATCCACGTGATGACTTCTAATTTGTCTTGTATTTAAAAATTCATAAAAAAATTAAAACAATTACAAAACATTTCAAAATCTAAAACAATTCCAAAAAATTAAGAATTCACCATTTTTCACTAGAAATTTCATATTTTAATATTTTTTAACCCCAAAAATACTACTTATATTATAAAATCGATCAAATATTAAATAAAAAGTATACTAATGACTCTATTTTCATAGTCATCACCTACCCTATCAAAGACAGCCCAAGAGATCTATGAGGAATCTGTTGGATGAAAAAATCATTTGATATACGAGGCTTCATTTGATTGGTCCATATCACCATTGAAAAGTCAAATTGGTACCGTTAATACATGGTTAGCTTATTTTGAATTCAGAATAAGTCATTTATGGTAAGTTTTTTATTTTAATTTAAAATATATGTTAATAACTTAAATCCATATTTATGAAAGATCGATATTATATAAATAATTTATGTACTATTTATTCAATATTTAAGTTAATATAAATAATTTAACTATTAGTTAATAAATATAACTTATTTATAAGACTATTATTGACCTAAGCATATAAATATGCCCTCTTTGCCGGGAAGACATTCAAACTCTCTAAATTATCTTTTATCTAATTTCAATCATAAAAAAATTGACTTAAGTATTAAAGTTAATACAATATCTCATGGTATCATTATTTTTGATGTGTTTGCTAATATCTTATAGAATATACATGACATGAATATGGTGAATACAAAATTGATTTCAATATTATTATCACTAGCTAAGCTCACATGTTTTACAGATGTTAATTTATTACTTAATTGATACAAAATAAGATTTAAAATAACAAACAAAGACAAACTTTATGTCACATAAGATAAATAACATTGTACAAAAGAATAAGTATAATCTAAAAAATTGTTAACATTTTAGCTATTAATACTTTATTATTTAATTTTCATTACTTAATTCATAAAAAATAAGTATTAAGATAATTAACCAAAAAATGATAATTATTTATGTTATTTAATAAATAACCTTATATATAATTGTAAATATTTTAGTTAGTAATAATTCATTACTTAATTTATATTACTTAATAGATAAAAAAAATAGAATTAAGATAATTAAATGAAAAAAAAATGATAATTGGTTATGTTACATAAGATATATAAACTTGTATAAAAGAAGATAAGTAATTGTAATATAGAAACATGTTAATATTTTAAATATTTGAAATTTATCACTTAATTTATATTACATAATTGATAAAAAAATAAGACATAGGAAATTAATTGAAAAATGATAATTTTTTTTTGTTAATTAAGATAATTTTTTTTTGTTAATTTATACTAGGTAATTGATAAAAAATAAGATTTAAGATAATTAACCTAAAAAAATATTTAATTATTTATAGCACTTAAGATAAATAACATTGTATAAGAAAAAAATAAGTGATTATAATATAGATAATTATGAATATTATAGCAATTGATAATTTATTATTTGATTTGTGTTATTAATTAGTTGATAAAAAATAAAATTTAAAATAATTAAATGAAAAAATGAGAATGAGTTACCAAACTACTGGAACATTTAAGTTAGATTTCAATTTTTATATCAAAATCATTTGAAGGTAAGTTAATAAAGCATGTAAAGCTTACCATGATACTTACCTTATTACGAATTCCTTTTTATTAAAATTAATCTAAGTAAGACTTATTATTACTGTGATAAACATATTTTGTCCTGATTATGAACAATTAATTCTAAAAATTTATAAAACCAGATTTAGATTTTTTTATAAAATACAACTATAAACTATTATGATTATTGCCTATTCAAATACTTAAGTAGTTGCATTAAATCGTAAACAACGGAGGAAAAATAGAGACCCAAATTAATGAAGGAAAGAGAACAGATCAAAGGAACCAGGCTTCTTGTATACGATAAAATGTGTTCGCTATATAAAAAATATATTATAAATGTGTCAACATAGCTACCACTTGTTGTATCTAACTACTTACCCACGTGGTTGAGAACTGCCCGTCCATCCAACCTACCACCTTTTATCTTTCAGAAACAATATTTTTACAATTTTATAATTGAGTTATATATATATAAATATCTATTTGTACCTCAGTGATAGTATCAAATCTTCGAAAGAAAAGAACGAAAGTATAGTATAACACTTGTAAGTAGTAATAGAGTAGAACATTTTATTGCAATAATAATTGTAGGAGATACAGGCAGCCGCCATGGCTACGGTACAAGAAATCAGAAAAGCCCAAAGAGCTGAGGGTCCGGCCACCATCTTAGCTATCGGCACAGCCACACCAACCAACTGCGTCAATCAGGCTGACTATCCCGACTACTATTTCCGCATTACTAATAGCGACCATATGACTGAACTCAAAGACAAGTTCAAGCGCATGTGTATGCTTTCCTCTTTATGCATCCTTGTTTTTCCCCCTCAACATTCTTTTATTTATATATTTGTTTTTGGATAAAATGTCTTTATTACAACTCAATGTTAGTTTATATGTTTAGTATGATTAGTATGTTATTAGTAAATAATCACACAATTTTTTCAACATTTAAAACTCTTAATTTAATATTCATATAATAAGCTTGTTGTAAATTATTTTTGTATGATTATCTTTATACAAAAACATATATTAGTGTGTTAGTAAGAATTTGTTACTTTTATAGATGGTAATTATTTGTAAATACATTTCATCCGACTTATTAGTATAGTACATGTTAATTATGTGACCTGAATAGGTGACAAATCAATGATAAGGAAGCGTTACATGCACTTGACGGAGGATATATTAAAAGAAAACCAGAATATGTGCGCTTACTGGGCACCATCTCTGGACGCACGTCAAGACATAGTCGTTGTGGAAGTCCCCAAGCTCGGAAAAGAGGCTGCCACGAAGGCTATCAAAGAATGGGGTCAGCCCAAGTCCAAAATCACTCATCTTGTCTTTTGTACTACTTCCGGTGTCGATATGCCCGGTGCCGACTACCAACTCACCAAGCTCCTCGGTCTACGTCCCTCCGTCAAGCGCCTCATGATGTACCAGCAAGGCTGTTTTGCTGGTGGCACTGTTCTCCGTCTTGCCAAGGACTTGGCGGAAAACAACAAAAGCGCTCGTGTGCTCGTTGTCTGCTCTGAGATAACTGCTGTCACTTTCCGGGGACCATCTGAAACACATTTGGATTCTCTAGTGGGACAGGCTCTCTTTGGAGACGGAGCTGCAGCCCTCATTGTAGGGGCTGATCCAGACATCTCTATTGAACGACCCCTGTTTGAGATGGTATCAGCGGCACAGACAATTCTACCAGACTCTGACGGAGCCATTGACGGTCATTTAAGGGAGGTAGGATTAACATTTCACTTGCTAAAAGACGTGCCGGGATTAATCTCCAAGAACATAGAGAAGAGTTTGGTGGAGGCATTTACTCCTATTGGGATTAAGGACTGGAACACCATATTCTGGATAGCCCACCCAGGTGAGCATTAAAAGAAATAGGGGTGCTAGATCGGTGACCCTACTCTTGAAATAAATTTAATATTGAAAAGAATGGTAGTACAGATCTTTTAATTTTAATTAAAAGATTAATTACATATAAATAGTTGTAGAATTGATTTTGTTTCGCGTGTCAGGTGGACCAGCAATTCTGGACCAGGTGGAAGCTAAGCTAGGACTGAAGGAGGAAAAGTTAAGAGCCACTCGTCACGTGCTTAGCGAATACGGTAACATGTCAAGCGCTTGTGTTCTCTTCATATTGGATGAGATGAGGAAGAAGTCTGTTGAAGAAGGGAAGATTACGACTGGTGAAGGTCTTGAATGGGGTGTTCTTTTTGGTTTCGGTCCAGGTTTGACTGTAGAGACTGTGGTCTTGCATAGTGTTTCCACTCACTGAGTTAATCGATTGGCTTCTAATTATATATTTAAAGGAAATTTCAGTTTCATCTTTCAAGGTTGGGACGAAAATATTCAATAAAATGTAATTTATAATTAAATTTCCATTGGCATCTTCAATGCAAATTAATAGTAACACATTCCGATCATGTGAATGGTTTTTGTTAAAAGATTACTGCTATATATAGGGTTCCTTTGTTTTCTAGTTGTCGGTCTGCAAATCATATCTATATTATTTATTATCATCTGCCTCATTACTTAATATTAATGTATCATTCATTTTCGAAATGTTATATTCATCTAGTAATTACTAACGTACGGTATGTTTAGAACACGGATTCAAAGAGGGAATGGAAAATAATTATTTTTAGTTTACTTTTTGGAATATCGTGGACCTACGCAGGAATCTAATTTGATCGGAATATCTACTTTGTGACTAGATCTATATATTATAATTGCATTTTACGTCAACTTTTTATTTATGGAATATATTTATATAAATCTAATTATATTTATTAATAATATTATACCTTATATTTGTGACTTTACTTTTTTTTTATTGGTTGAATGGATTGTGATTAATTATATAAATTAATAATATTTCTTCCCACTCATTCTAAAAGATTACTTTTGATCGTAAAAAACTATAAAAGTTATAATTGAGCTTATAGCATGATTGTAGAGATTTATGTAGAATATTATCTATTTATATTCTCTACATATTTAAAGATTAATACATAAAAATATATAATTCATCACATTAAATATAATATCAAAGATAAGTATTTGATTCTTTTATTCCAAAATTTCAAATTCAAGAAATTAAACTTAAAACATAATATATTCCAATAAGGAAAAATTTCATATATTTCCAACCTTATAAATCAAATATACAACTACAACCCAATTGGATAAACTTTAATCCAAAACCAAATAAAAAAACTTATAATTTTATTATTATTTTTGTGCTCAACTAGCTTTTCTCATGCTCAAATCAATTATATTTGGTGTTTATTTGGCATCTCTTTTCGGTTGTGAGATTTTCTTAGGTATAGACTAACACCATCCATTCCTCTTTGTTTGAACATATGGCTCGATCTGGAATCCGATCCATGAACAGTTTGAGCTATCAGATATGTTGTTTAAAGAAGATCCAGTTTGTGCCCGCGCTACAACGATAATCATAGGGTGCATGCCCTTTCTTATGCAGCGTAACTTTAGCTATTGGAAGGCTAACTAATAGCTCGAATCATAAAAGTGGCAGACCTTAAGTTGGAACATATATAAACCATCTTGACACCATGTGACGTGTACCCCCTATATGATTAACATGTGTACATATAATTTCCTATATATATAGACATCATATGAGATCCACACAATTCACTCTCAATTCTCTCACTTCTCTCTCTAAAAATCAAATCATCCCAATATTTTTGTGCACATCATGAGCTCACTTGATTTGAAGGTCAAACCTTAGCTTCAAAGCTTGTATTTTCAAGGATTCACCCTAAGATGATGTTTGGTTGGAAGGAATGGAAAGGAATTGGAATTAATTCCTTCCATTTTGTGTGTTTGGTTGGGCGGAATGAGAGGACGGCATAGAATGTGTGTTTGGTTGGGCGGAATGAGGAGACAGAATGGAATCGATTACTAAAGGAGAAAGAATCACAATTCGTTCTCCCTTCTTTAGGAATCATGATTCCATTCCTATCTAAACTTTTTTTTTCCAATTTTACCCTCACCCTAAATATAACCCTAAACTCAAATCCCAAACCCAAAACCCAAAACCCTAAATCCCAAAACCTTAAACCTAAAATCCAAATCCTAAAACCCTAAATCCTAAACCTAAAATCCCAAAACCCTAAATCCCTAAATCCTAAACCTTAAATCTATAAACCCCAAATCCCAAATCCCTAAACCCTAAACCCTAAACCCTAAACACTAAAACCTAAATCCCAAAACCCAAAACCCAAAACCCAATACCCAAAACCCAAAATCCCTAAACCCTAAAACCTAAACTCCTAAACCTCAAATCCCTAAACCTTAAATCCTAAACCCTAAATCCAAAATCCCAAATTCTAAAACCCTAAACCCTTTTTAGAAAAATAATAATTTTAACCCTAAATCTTAACCCATAAATATAACCCTAAACCTCAAATCCTAAATCCCTAAACCCTAAATCCCAAATCCCAAACCTCAAAACCCTAAACCTTATTTAGAAAAATAATAATTTTAATAATATATTTATTTTAATTAAGTAATAATTATTTAGAAAAATAATGATTTTAATAATGTATTTTGTTTGACGAAAAAATAGTATTTGAACTTTACTAAATGTATGAGTATTAAGGTAATTTACAGTTTTTTTCCATTCCATTCCAGTGACAAACCAAACACTGTAATCCTGATTCCGAGCTTGATTCCAATGGTTAAACCAAACAACATTGTTTCCTTTCCATTCCATTCCATTCTCATTCCCATTCCGATTTCGATTCCATTCTACGAACCAAATGCCACCTAAGTTTTGAGAAAGAGACCTCGTAAGAAATATTCCCACATCGTGTTCTCTTAGACTCACATATGTCATGGTTGAAATGCGAGTTAAGAAAAGATTGAGACTAGCAAACGAAATAGCATCTTTGTCACATGACTATACCTCACTAGGCTATGAAGAGGCTCGAGCTGAGATACATGTTGACATCGACCCCCATCAAGAATTGGCATTCCAACTTCTCAAGCAACGAAGAGAGCTTGAGGAGATTCGATAAGAAAACAGAGTAGTACGCTCGCAATAAAGCTCCAATGTTTTGTTGATTCAAGCTACTAACTTGGTTGATGAGTTTAGGCCAGCTCTTATAATAAATGAGCCTACCTAGGTCGAGAAAGTAGCACATGGAATCACTCCTCCTAATATAGTTGGGTTCAACAATGAAAAATTGTTGCAAGAGTGAAATATTTGGGAGGCATGCTTCTAGGCATTAGAGGAAAAAAATAGGAAGCTAGACAGGGCCTTGAAACTAACAAAAGGCAAGTCCTACTATGATGTCGATAGGGATTGTGAGCAATTGTGTGTCTCTCCTTTCTTTGACAAAGTAGAGAACAATGAACCCCCAACCAAATTTAGTGCTCCTAAGTGTCTAGATTACCAACAAATGAAGGATTCGATAATTCATATTTAACATTTCAAGATGGATATTGCCTATGTGAACCTCACTGAAGACATGAGATGAAATGATGTGCAAAATCTTTGTTTCCACTCTATGTGATAGAGCTCAAAAGTGGTTTAATAACTTGGAACCCCTTACCATAACCTTATTCTCTCAATTTTCTAGGTTTTTCATCACCAACTATGCTAGAAATAAACACATGAAGAGAGAATCTCATCATCTTGATGCTTATTTTCGCAAGTGTACGAATCGTTCAAGTAATAAAGTGTACAAAAAGTACGGATATCGAACCCACAAGGAATGGCGTTACTAAGTACCGAAATTGACTAACCCTAATTTTATTTGAAAACCGAATTGTTGAAATTGTTTTAAAAGCAAATTAACATAAAACTAAACGCAAATAACAAAATTTAATGTTGTTCACAAATGATTAAAAACGCTAAGGCATTTGATTTCGCTAAATCAATTCAATCCGATTTCAAGTCATGTTATATGAGATTCAAAGCTAAAAGTGATGGTTGAAAAACCCAAACTTATCTAATACTCTTTCTCAAGTTATATTAGAATTACTTATCTATGAAAACCAACTATATTACTATGAAGATTTAATCACAAATAAGCACATTATGATTTATGGAATTTCTAGAATAACCACATACATCATGCATTAGGTGTCAAACTCGCATTCAACATACGGTATTTATCACAAGAAGCATTCATTACACATCT
Organism: Hippophae tibetana; assembly: GCA_037013495.1. NCBI lineage: Eukaryota > Viridiplantae > Streptophyta > Magnoliopsida > Rosales > Elaeagnaceae > Hippophae > Hippophae tibetana. The sequence goes on along the minus strand of CM072804.1, from coordinate 42,443,726 downwards.
CCTCTCGGTCTCAATATAATGCAACAAATCATCTAAATCTTGATCAGAAATTTAAAAGCATTAAGCATGGAAATAAATACTCAACTTGAAAACAATGAATTCATATAACAATAACAAAAGAAATCAGATTTCCTTGATTTAACTACATCATAGCCTTAGCAAAAACGAATTAGTTCATAACGAAATTAAGAACAACCATTATTTCATTTGAATCCATGAATAACAAATATCAATAAACTGCAGAATATAAAAACTAAGGAGAAGAGATGAAAAACTCTAGAAGATGAAGGCTTGGTAGCAACAATGGTGAAGATCCTTCAAGTTTCTCCAAAATTTCCTTCTCTTCTCCAAAAATGCCTTTGAACTCTGCTTTCTTCGTCCCCCTCTTTTTCCATCATAATGTATATATAGATCTAGGGTTTGGGGGGCAATTTTGGAACAAAACAACATAAAAAATGTATTTTCGGACGAAACTCGCCGGCGGCGACATTTTTCTCGCCGCGGCGAGATTTCTGGAAAATTAAATTTTGGGTTTTTGGATTTTGGCCGGCTGCCAAAATAATGTGGCCGGCGGCGAGATACTTTGGCCGGCGGCCAACATAATGTGGCCGGCGACGAGATGATTTGGCCGGCGGCGAGAATTATTTGGCCGGCGGCGAGATGAATTTTGCTAAATTTTGTGCTCTCGGGAAGATTTTCACCGTGCTTTCTGTAGGATTTTCGCCGGCGGCGAGAATAATCTAGCCGGCGGCGGGATTTCCAAATCTTGAATCTTTATTTCCTTTTTATTTTCACTCAATCCCGATCATTGAACTTTGTCCCAAACTTCTCCAAAATCATGATTTTACCTGAAATTGCACTTTAAACACGAAATACCCGTGAAATGACATTTGTGGATTAAATAATCAAATAAATGAAATTTTCACACAAATATCAACATTTAAATCATAACAAAAATGCAATAATTTGACTCTTATCAACAACCCCCAACCAGCTTCTTGCTAGTCTCTAGCAAGAAAAGCGATCTATGAATAATTTAAAAGGAGACATTAAAAGAAAAATTCAATGGAAATTTATTCTATTTACAACATTGCATTAAGCATATGCAATAAGCCTTTAAACCCCTAGGCGGCCCTAGTAGGACGAGTTGTAGTCTCGTGAGGGCTTCCAGTGACGATACCCACAAACATCATACCTATAACTATCCTAACTTAAAACAATAAAATCACATAACAAATAATTTGCACAAATGTCTCAAAAATTGTAAATAACACCCAACATATAGAATAATTAAATGTCACCTAAGCTTTAAGAAATCTCAAATGCCTATTTCACTTTTGTTTTTGACTCTTAAACATCCATCAAACCACAAACCAATAGCCATAATGCCCGGATAATATTATGCATAACATCCACAAACAAAAAGGTGAAATCTCAAACTCCATAGGCTCACTTTTCAAACCTCTCTCCACTAAAGAAGGAAAAATACACCACTTCGGATCAATAGGACTTTATGAGGCTTGTAATGTTAGGCTTAGGTATTTGGTTAAGAAAGAACGGGAAGTGTCAAAATACAAATAATAGCACTTATTATATTAAACACAACCAATTAAGTAAAAGAGTAACACCATTTAACCCAAATTGTTTCTTCCGATCATAACCCATTTTTCCAAAGATAAACCAACTTCTTCCTCAAATTTTTTTTTTCACCTCAGTATATCAATCACTAACACTCTTTTATTTACTAGAGTGTGAAGGCCTTTTTTTTCTCTCTCTTTTTTTTTTTTACTCAATTGCTCTTGAAAAGCCAACAACTTTCTTCCAATATATGTGGATTTCTTTTCTTTTCTTTTTTTTTTGTTTTTGTTTTTTTTTTACATCCTTACTCCAATTTCTCTTGAAAAGACATAACCCCCAACCGATTTCTCCCAATATATGTGGAAGATTTCTCCAATTCCTCTTGAAAAGTTTGTGTTCAAAATTAAGTGCTCTTAACAAATAAGGTAGGAATTATATATATATATTTTTGGCTCAATAGAAGGTAGGTTATATAAGGCAAAAAGAAAGAAAAGTAAGGCTAACAATATATTTAAATAGGCTCAAAGAGGTAACTAGTGATATAAGGATAACAAGGTAGGCTTAAAATGGCACAATCGATCCAAAAATGGCCTACATCATATCCTAAACAGTGCAATTCCAAATTATTTCGCCTCAAGAGGTTTTCCAAATGAGTTCTAGAGTTTGTTGAGATCACAAAAATATTCATGAAAAATTCGCACATAAGACTTCTCTAAGCATTTAGACTAATCAACCAAATCATACCACATACCAAAAGAGTCGCCAACTAGGTAAAATCAACATTTGAAATTCTCTTTAAACCGAAGCAAAATTTAATGTCTTCTAACAGCTACTTGTTATCACAATCACATTATTATCATCAACGTGCAAATTAAAATAAGTAAAATGCAAATAAAATAAAATAAAAATAAAAATAGAAATAAGACAATAAACAAATAAAAGAAATTAAATCAAAATGTAGAAAAATAAATGGAAAATCAAAATTAAACACAAACAAAAACACAAACAAAACTAATAAAAATGAAGGGAAGAAAAGATTTACCGTTTACTGCACCCCCAACCAAAACCTTACATTGTCCTCAATGTAAGAAAGGGAAGAGAAATCTCCTTTCCGCCGGCGGTGAAACTGCCCTCGCCGGTGGTGAACGTAAGAAATTTTTTTTTATTTTTTAGATAGGATGGCATTGGGTTTAGCTCAATCTTGTTGGCTCCATTCTTTACCAATGAGGTTGGAGTTTCATTTGTTCCCAACTCCTTAAATGTTCCATCACTGCATAAATATTCATTAGGTGCTGCCAGTAATCCAGAACATTGTCTCGTCCCCTCATCTTCCTCCTCAATTGTTGTAGATTTCACAAGGCCAGCTTCTAGTGGTAGCAATGGAGTTATCTCCTCTAAAGTTTCCGAGATTAACCCGTCAAGAGTGTTAATTTGCAAACAAGAATGTACATCACTTGGAGATTTTATTTCTTCAAAAACATCAAAAGTTACTTGTTCATCTTGCACCCGTAAAATGAGCTTTCCTTGCTGAACATCAATCAATGTTCTTCCAGTTGCAAGGAACGGTCTCCCCAATATCAACGGTATCTCTCTATCTTCCTCCATGTCAAGCACCACGAAATCTACAGGGAAAATAAACTTGCCGACTTTAATTAAAACATCCTCAATTACCCCTAGAGGATATTTCACCGATCGATCCGCTAATTGTAAAGATATTGAAGTGGGCTTCACTTCTCCCAGGCCTAGTTTCCTGAAAACAGAAGGTGGCATCAAATTAATGCTTGCTCCTAAATCACATAGGACTTTATCAAAATTGCAACTTCCTATAGTACAAGGTATAGTAAAACTCCCTGGGTCTTTCAATTTCTGTGGTAGTTTTCTTTGAAGAACTGCACTGCATTCCTCATTTAGCATGATAGTTTCATTATCTCCTAACCTCCTCTTCTTTGATAGGATTTCCTTCATGAATTTTGCATATTTGGGCATTTGTTCCAACATCTCTGCAAAAGGAATGTTAATATGAAATTTCTTAAAAATATCCAGAAATTTATCAAATTGATTATCAAGCTTTTTCTTATTCAGTCTTTGAGGATATGGGATAGGAGGCTCATATTTTGCATATGGGGAAGGTTGAATATCTTGGGATCTTGATGGCTTTTCTTTAGATTCTTCCATCTTTTTCTCTGATTTCTTCTGATTCTCAAGTTCTTTTCCACTTCTCAATGTGATAGCCTTTACATGCTCTGTGGGATTTATGGTGTCACTAGGCAGCGATCCTTGCGACCTTTCTGCAATCTGCTTTGAAAGCTGCCCTAGTTGGTTTTGGATGTCCCTGTTGATTGCCTCTTGATTTCTGAAATTTGCTCTTGTTTCCTCAATGAACTTTCCTAAAATTTCTTCCAAATTTGTTTGTTTCTTCTCTTGGAGTTGGTACGAAGATGATGACGGTTTGAATCCCCCTTGATTATTTCCCCATGACAAATTTGGATGATTTCTCCAACCTGGATTATAGGTGTTCGAATATGGGTTATGTTGAGGTTTTTGAAAATTTGAAACATAATTTGCTTGCTCAGCATTTGGTGAAGCAAATGGATTTCCAACTTGGCACTCGATACTAGCATGATTTCCACCACATTAATCACATTGTGCAGTTGGTTTGGATTCGAATTTGGAAGACAAAGAATCCATCTTTCTTGAAAGAACAGCAACTTGAGCCGACAAAGCATTCACTGAATCAATTTCATGCACTGCTGCTGGTCTTTTTGCAATTACCCGCTCTGAATGCCACTGATTGTTGTTTTCTGCCATAATCTCTAACAACTCATGAGCATCCTCCGGTGTTTTTCCATTTAAAGACCCTCCAGCTGCAGCATCAATCATTGCCCGATAGTTTGAAACCAATCCATTATAAAATGTAGACACTTGCAACCAAATCGGTATACCATGATGTGGGCACTTCCTCAACATTTCTTTGAATCTTTCCCAAGCTTCATACAACGATTCTTGGTCATACTGTGTAAAAGATGTGATTTCATTCCTCAATTTTACCGTCTTAGTAGAAGGAAAGAACTTAGACAAGAATTTCTGAACCAACTCATTCCATGTTGTAATTGATCCCGGTGGTAATGAGTTTAGCCACTCCTTGGCTTTATCCCTAAGTGAAAAAGGAAAAACCCTCAATCTTATAGCATCTTCAGACACACCATTTATTTTGTAAAGATCACACACCTCCAGAAAGTAAGCAATATGTGCATTTGGATCATCCTTTGACATTCCCCCAAACTGATTTGTTTGAACCATTTGGATAAAGGATGGTTTTATCTCAAAGTTATTGGCTTGAATAGTTGGCCTCCTTATACCCGAAGTAGTCCCAGCAACATTAGGCGTAACATAATCCCTCAAAGCTCTACGATTTCCACCTCCTTCAACAAATGGTGGATCCATGGCTGATTGTCTATTAGGAGCTGAAGTTGAACGTCTTCTCTCTCGGTTTAGACGCCTATATGTTCTATCAATCTCCGGATCAAATGGTAGAAGGTTAAGGCTTCTTGTACGTCTCATACAAAAATCCTACAACCAGAAAATCAACTAACACAAAAACAACACAAAGTTAAAATTTTTATTTTTATTTTTTTTATTTTTTATGATAAATAAAATAAAACAGCAAAATAAACAAAATTGAAAATGAAAGAAAGATAAAGCAAATTAACTTCAAATTAAAACTAAGATTAGGTAGTATCGATATTAATAAAATCAAACCATTTCCCGGCAACGGCGCCAAAAACTTGATGCTTATTTTCGCAAGTGTACGAATCGTTCAAGTAATAAAGTGTACAAAAAGTACGGATATCGAACCCACAAGGAATGACGTTACTAAGTACCGAAATTGGCTAACCCTAATTTTATTTGAAAACCGAATTGTTGAAATTGTTTTAAAAGAAAATTAACATAAAACTAAACGCAAATAACAAAATTTAATGTTGTTCACAAATGATTAAAAACGCTAAGGCATTTGATTTCGCTAAATCAATTCAATCCGATTTCAAGTCATGTTATATGAGATTCAAAGCTAAAAGTGATGGTTGAAAAACCCAAACTTATCTAATACTCTTTCTCAAGTTATATTAGAATTACTTATCTATGAAAACCAACTATATTACTATGAAGATTTAATCACAAATAAGCACATTATGATTTATGGAATTTCTAGAATAACCACATACATCATGCATTAGGTGTCAAACTCGCATTCAACATACGGTATTTATCACAAGAAGCATTCATTACACATCTCCTCTCGGTCTCAATATAATGCAACAAATCATCTAAATCTTGATCAGAAATTTAAAAGCATTAAGCATGGAAATAAATACTCAACTTGAAAACAATGAATTCATATAACAATAACAAAAGAAATCAGATTTCCTTGATTTAACTACATCATAGCCTTAGCAAAAACGAATTAGTTCATAACGAAATTAAGAACAACCATTATTTCATTTGAATCCATGAATAACAAATATCAATAAACTGCAGAATATAAAAACTAAGGAGAAGAGATGAAAAACTCTAGAAGATGAAGGCTTGGTAGCAACAATGGTGAAGATCCTTCAAGTTTCTCCAAAATTTCCTTCTCTTCTCCAAAAATGCCTTTGAACTCTTCTTTCTTCGTCCCCCTCTTTTTCCATCATAATGTATATATAGATCTAGGGTTTGGGGGGCAATTTTGGAACAAAACAACATAAAAAATGTATTTTCGGACGAAACTCGCCGGCGGCGACATTTTTCTCGCCGCGGCGAGATTTCTGGAAAATTAAATTTTGGGTTTTTGGATTTTGGCCGGCGGCCAAAATAATGTGGCCGGCGGCGAGATACTTTGGCCGGCGGCCAACATAATGTGGCCGGCGACGAGATGATTTGGCCGGCGGCGAGAATTATTTGGCCGGCGGCGAGATGAATTTTGCTAAATTTTGTGCTCTCGGGAAGATTTTCACCGTGCTTTCTGTAGGATTTTCGCCGGCGGTGAGAATAATCTAGCCGGCGGCGGGATTTCCAAATCTTGAATCTTTATTTCCTTTTTATTTTCACTCAATCCCGATCATTGAACTTTGTCCCAAACTTCTCCAAAATCATGATTTTACCTGAAATTGCACTTTAAACACGAAATACCCGTGAAATGACATTTGTGGATTAAATAATCAAATAAATGCAATTTTCACACAAATATCAACATTTAAATCATAATAAAAATGCAATAATTTGAGTCTTATCACATCTCTTCTCGATCACCTAGGGAAATGGAAATTTTATTGAAGAATACATGATAAGGTTTAGAGAAGAAAAGCTAGAAATAGTAGATTGCCCTAACTCTATTACGATATAAGTTTTTAGATTAGTTCTATTAAGAAGTTTTGATTTATTTGCTAAATTAACCAAAATAGTTCCACAAATGATAGAGGAAGCTTATAGAGGCCAAAAGGCTTGTTAATTTAGAAAGGGAGTTGGAATTGGACAAAAAGAGCAAGGCCACCATAAAATATGCACTAGAAAAGGAAAAAAAAGGAGAATAAGTCTACACAGAACAAACCAAAACAAAATGATTAATAAAAATAAATGCTTTGCTCCAAATCACAAGGGGGTGGTCAATAGTTGAAAAATAGGAGGCCTTAGGGTAGGTCATTATCCCCTTTCTAAGGTCCACCTTTGAGAGTAAGTCTAGCTCAAGTTGTATTGAGGATGGAGAATAAGCAAAACATTAGGTGGCTACCAAAAATAAGAGCACATATTAGGGACACATCTAAATGGTGTGCCTTTCACAAAGATATAGGTCACGAAACGCAAGATTGTAGACATATGAAGAAAGAAATAGAAGATTTGTTGACCAAAGGGTATTTTGATGACCTCATGGGAAACAATAGCATAAGAGCTCATCGATAGCCCTAACGTGAAACTATGAGGCTACCTGCTCCACCAATTAATATGATAAATCCATACAATGAAACTAATGTGGGGGACCATCCATACTATACATAGAGGACCTAGGTTGAATGGGACCTCCAATAATGCACGTAGAAGATACGCTAGAGACTTGCATGGATTATCGCATGTTTATAATATGAATAGAGGGATGTCCTCTATTGCAATCACCTTCTGCAATAAGGATAATATCTTATCTCCCTTAAAAGACCCTTTGGTAATCATCCTACAACTAGGATCCTACAATGTCTGTCGAATCATGATTGATACTAGGAGCTCCGTCGACCTTCTTTTCCTGTCTACAATGAAAGCTCTAGGTGTGAAGGAATGAAACATCATGAGGATGGAGCTACGCCTAGTAGGATTCAATAGTATCACTACCTGTGTAGGTAGGACCGTGATGTTGTCAATCATAGAGATGGGATCTATAGTCATGACCAACGTTTTGGTGATTGATGTCCCAATCCATTATAATGCCATTATAGGTAGAGCATGGATATATAAGATGAAACCAATTCCATATACTTTCCACCAAGTCATCAAATACCCAACCGAGGAAGGCATAAAGGAGATAAGGGGGACTAAGAAAAGGCTAGAAGTTGTTATAATGCTACAATGAAAGGGGTGGTTCCAAAGTAGCAATAAATTATAGGCCTCATCAAAAAAGATCGAGGGCAAATGCCTAGCGAAATCAATTGATTCAAATTAAGTTTGAGATTTACAATTTGAAGAAAAATTGTAAGATCATTCTTTAAAATTGAGCTTCGACTTAACAATTAAAGTCAGGGAGCAGTAATCACAATTCCTGATATACAACTCTGATATCTTTGCATGCAAGCCTTCCTATATTCTTGGGATTAACCTAGAGATTATAACCTAAAAGTTGAATGTTGATCCAAAAGCTAGACCTTTCAAACAAAGAAAGAGAAAGTTCCCAAGAGAAAATAAGAAGGTGATTAAAGATCAAGTTACCACACTTTAAGAGACGAAGATTATTAGAGAGGTAAATTACCCAATCTGGTTGTCAAATATGGTGCTGGTAAAAAAGGCTCGTGGATCACCTCGTATATGTGTAGCCTTTACAGACTTGAGTGATGCATGCCCAAATGATTGTATCCCTTGCCAAGTATTGATTAGCTGATTAATGCTACCTCTAGGTTTGTTTTAATGAGTTTCCTTGTTGTGTATTCTGATTATCATCAAATTAGAATGCATATAAAGGATGAGGAGAAAATGTATTTTATTATTGAGGAAGGAACCTTCTGTTACACTATGCCATTTGATTTAAAGAATGCATGAGCTATGTACGAATGCCTTTTCAATAAAATGGTTGTTGATCAATTGGGGAAGAGTCTAAAAGTATACATGGATGACATGGCGATAAAGTCAACATAGCCTATAAACCATGTCAAAGACTTGGAAGAAATATTTCACGTAATTTGAAGGTATGGTATGAGATTTAACCGTAAAAAATGTGTTTTTGGTGATACTTTAAGAAAATTCTCAGGATATCTTGTATCTACTTGAGGAATTGAGGCCAATCCAGACAAGATATAAGCCTTGGTCATTATGAAACCAACTTTTAACCTTAAAGGAATTCAACAATTGAATGGAAGAATAATGGCACTCAATAAAGTCATTTTCTAATGCACAGATAAGTGTTTACCATTCTTCAAAATGATGAGAAAGAACACATCAATTTTATGGAAAAAAGATTGTGATAGAGCTTTCTAAGTAATTAAACAATACTTGAGAAAGCCTCTAGTCCTAGTTAACTCCATCCTAGGTGAAAAGCTTTATTTATATTTGGATGTTACTCCTCAAACTTGTAGTGCAGGACTCCTTACTAGAAAAAACAAGGTCTAACACCTCGTCTACTACATTAGCTAGATCCTAACAAATGCCTAAAGTAGATATCCAAAGATTGATAAGTTGGCCTTCACTCAAAAAGTGATGGCATAAAAAATTAGACATTACTTTGGCTTATATACAATGGTAGTGCTCATTTTACAACCTCTTAAGAGCGTGTTGACAAGGCCAGAGGTAGCAAGGAGATTGGCGTATATTGCAATAGAATTGGGAGAATATGATATCAAGTATATGTCTAGTAGAGTTTGTTGCTGAGTTTAGCGATTCATCGGAAGTCACGAATGACAAAGTAAAAGGCAAAGTATATGGCATGGATTAGAGAGAAATACCAACTTGGCAAGTATTTATCGATGGTGCTCACAACTTTAAAGGTGTCAGCCTAAGGGTCGTTATAATAGACAATGATGAAAACCATTTCTAATATGTTATCATGATGGACTTCTAAGTAACCAATAATATCACAGAATACTAGGTGGCTATATGTGGTGCTACGACTTTAAAGAAACCTAGAGCCAATAGCATTTTCTTGTACAATGATTCACTACTGGTGGTCAATCATTACTTGGGCATGTTTCAGGCTAAAGGTAACAAGATGAGGAGATATGTAGAGAGGATAAGGAAGGAATGTTCAAAATTTACTAGCTTCAAGATCAAGCAAATATCCAGAAATGAGAATGGTCATGCCGATGTTTTGGCCATGCTAGTCACTTTAGGTGAGGCTGACGGTAGTCATGTGATTTCTATAACAATCCTTATAGAGGCCAATCTAGAAGAAGCAGAAAAAATAGTTAGAAGCGTTGGTGAGGTCATCAACCCATAATTTGCTCCCATCCTTAAATTCTTAACAGAGGGGGACCTACTTGAAGATCTAAATTTGGCAAGACAACCAAGACTAAGGTAGGTGGTGCAAACAAAAAATTATACAAAAAATATAGCCCTTAGACCTAGGCTTTTATGCATAGGTAGAGAATTTTTTGAAAAAATAATGTTTTAAGCTCATGAGGGAGAGTATGGCTCCCATTCAGGAGAAAAAAATACTATCCCAATGAATTATGGGATAGGATTACTACTAGCTAGTGATATTAACAGATTGCACAGGGCATATCCAGGTGTGTGATAAATGTTAGGGTTTTCTCCATTATTACATATGCCACTAAACACAATAATGAGGATAGCTATTCTATAGTCCTTCTACAAGTAGGGATTGGATATAGGAGAACCTTAACCACTAGTAGTGAACCAAAAGTGGTTCTTAATGGTTGCCATAAATTATTTCTCCAAATGGATTGAGGTAGTGTCCCTTGGAAGAATAAAGGAAGAGGAGATAATGGAAGGTATTTCATGGACCATAACATTAAAGAATGTATTACCAAGTACAACATAAAAATGTGTCATTCAACTCCATATTACCCATAAGCTAACTATTAGGAAGAGTCCTCAAAGAAATTGGTACTTAACTTATTATAGAAGAAGTTAGAAGGTGCTAAATAAAGTTAGGTTGAAGAGCTTCTTGAGGCCTTATAGACCATCAAAACTAGTCATGAAGACACCCTTCTTGTTAGTATATAAGATTGAGGTTGTGGTACCAACTGAGATCATAGTGCCAACTATGAGATCAGCCCTATCTAAAGACCAAAACACCTTAAATAGAGCAATCAATTGAGTTCCAATAGAGGAAAAAAGAAATGAAATCTTGATAAGAATGGTTGAATAGAGAAGGAATGTGACAGATTATTACAACAAAGCTGTACATTTTAAATCATTCACCATAAATAATTGGGTTCTCAAGAGGGTCTTCCCCGACAAAAAAAGTGGATGGTTGGAAAATTGGGTGCAAATTGGACGATCCCATATCCAATAAGCACAATGACACTAAGTGAGGCCTACTTATAGAAAAAAATGAGGGATCTAAAGATAGCGTAGGCTAGAATGCTTGACACTTAAAAAAGTATCACTTCTAATGTACTTTGATTTATGCTTCATTTTTAGTGTATCACTCCATATATGTGATAATGATCAAAGATCCTATCACTTATGAATATTCCATGTCACGAGTTAATCATCTTGGTTAGGAACCATGTAGAGTGCTCTAATAGATTATTTTAGAGAGTTTATTACCTCAATCACATACCAGGTAGAACATTCTCCCTTAAAATTCCATATCATGAGTTGATCAACTCGATCAAGAACTAGGTAGAATACTCTAATAGATGATGTTGTAGAGTTACTCACCTCAATTATTGACCAAGTATAGCACTTTCCCTTAAAAAATTCTATGTCACGAGTTGATCAACTCAATCAGAAACCATGTAAAGTGCTTAATAAATGATGTTAAAGAGTTGATCACCTCGGCCATAGACTAGGTAGATGAATCTCTCTTAAAATTCCATGTCATAAGTTGATCACCTTGATCAGGAACAAAGTAGAACGCTTTGACAGATTATGTTAGAAAGTTGATTACCTCGATCATAAAATAGGTAAAGCACTCTCCCTTAAAATTCCATGTCACAAGCTTATAACTTTGGTTATAGATCGATCGAGTATACCACTCTAACAATTTCCATATTCCACCTGCTCAAGCTATGACAATTGTTTGAGTTAGACTACAGGTTTTTATATTGATCAAGCTTCACAAGCCTATCGTATTTAAAATGAAGTTACATTGATTGAGCTTACAAAGCTTTGCAAGTTTATTAATAGAGTAATTAACATCCCAAAATTACTAAAAATCCTTAATTCATTTAGATGCATGACCAGTGTTAAGGTTACTTACGTCTTCCATTAAGAGAAATAACTCAACCTAAATCTTGACAAATTTCTTATAGATATTGGCTCCTACTTTGGTGGATCCAATGCTCAAGTTAACATTTGAATATTTCAATTCCTTCACATCACCTATCACCTTAAGGAACACACCTTCAGATCACTTGATGTAAAATTTTGGCCAATGGGATTCCCTATCAACCAAAGTAGCCATTTTAGTCATGGTTCTTTTTTCACATGCCAAGTTTGAGATAGCTACTCTTTACAGGACTCGAGCTCACACTTGGTATCTTCATAAAGAGAAAGCTTATCTTTATAGCTAGATAGCTCAGTCTTTAATTTCTCTAACTTGGTGCTAATCCTAACATTCTCTAATTTTAAAGCTTAAGTTGAGCATTATTTTCACTATTAGAATACATAAGTTGTGAACAAAAAAATGGAGTGAATGTTTTAGGTTCTTCAAACATGGAAGGACATCTAAATGACCAGTATCCCTAATCCTTTTTTATAAGGAATGCCATTGGGATAAACAATAGGACACATGTTCTATGAATGATATGGTAGGACAACATCATAAATGAATACTATAAATTCATAACTACCCATACAATATATAAACTTCTCAAAATAATGTTTTATTAAAGACAAAGTATATTTGGTTATAAGAGTAGCTCATGTCCATAAAGGGCCTTGGGCCTACTAAGGAATGAAGGATCTCTAACTCTTTATCCAACTTGTTTATCTCCCACCCTAGGTCTACCATCACTTTGGGTTTATGTGGGCGAGTATGATGGAGTAATTGGGATGTTGAGGATTTTTTAGTAGTATTGACCAAGGCCTTTCTTTTTGCATTCCTTCTTCAGCGAGTCCATAGCCAAGTTATAACCAATTTCAATCCTTGAAGAAGGCTTCTCAGTCATGGCATTGAGCTTGCACTTTGTCTTCTTTTGTTTGCAAAAAAATATGTCTTTGGCATCGTTAAGCTCACGCATACAAGCTTTAACCTTAGCCTTGATTTTTCTTTGAGTCTCCCCGAGCATATCAAATCACCTTGAGCTATTATTTGGCTTATATATGGCCTTGTCTAGCTTTTCCTCCTTGTCAATGCCCTTGCCCTCCCACTTGTTTTCCTTTGCCAATAATAAACATTCTAGTATTTAGTAGAGGCATGACTCTTTTTTTATACCTCGAGCTCGTGCTTCAATTTTTCAACACCTCAAACACTACTAAGCCTGTGAATAAGTTGGCCTTGAAAATGAAGGAAACATAAATCAATGTGAGAAAAATATAAATTCAAATGGAGTAAATAAAATCTCAAGATGATACTTACTTGATATAAGAGTCTGTTAAGTATGACCACAAAATTAACATCCTCACCCATAGTGTCAAGCTTCTTCTCATATACCATGTAGGGAAGGTTATCCACATAATAATCTAGCCTCTCTTGAGCCATACCCCAATACAAATACACTTTCTCAAATTCTATAGTGAGGTCATTAATAACGCATTTTCCCCTCCTCAAATCTCTTACAAGCGAGTAGGTGCTAACATGGCTCCTCGATGATCATATGTTTTTTTATTTTTGGATTGAGTGGGAGTGATCTCATGCCCAGAAGACTTGCTCCTCTTATTTCCTTTAGAGAGGCTCCACCGAGTGTTGTCTCATCAACCTATAGGTAACAAAGCACGAGGTGTTCAATAGTTTCTTCTACTATGTTTTCTTGGGCATATGGTTCAGGATATCATCCAAACCTTATTTAGCCTCCAAGCTCAAGGTCATGATAAAGGAACCCATATTTCTTATCATGAGTTTGGTGTCAACCCAGGTGCTTCTTATCAACCTCATGTAACTATCTGACATTTCCTACTGACCAAACACAAAAAGGTACTCTTTCTAATTCTTCTAATTCTCAATTAGGATCATGTTTATGCCCCGATGCTGCTTGACTAATATATATACTCTGCTTGAGTTTATGGGATTTTGATTTTATACATATGCCTCATTGAACTCAGGCATTTCTAACTTGACCCTTAGCTATCTACATATAAAGGTGAGAAAAGGAAAGTACCTCTACCAATTTGGCATTAGTTTTCGTGATGCAAGTTGTGTCCTTACCAAGAAATTTCATATAAAGGGGTACTATAGAAATGAGACCCTTGGCAATAAGGCCTTTTAATAAAATCTATCCATCCAACTCGAGGTGGTGTAGTATCTAGAACACCCGGCTTAAGAATCATTATTTGAACCGAGGAGGGAATATTATACATCTTTCTTAGCCTTTCCTTGTCTTAGAAAACTAAAATACTTGGCTTGACCTTTTCCTCCTAACCTTTGATTTGACCTGTGGGTTCACCGGTAACTTTTCTTTTGGGTTTTTTCCTTGATGACCTAGAGACAAATGTCTAGGTCTGAGGCACGTTTAACCTAATTGTAGATGTTATTTAAGGTTGAGGCATAAACGTAGAAGGATAATGCTCAAACATTTCTTCTTTGCTTGATGTGCTCATTTCATTTAAGAACCCCAATGTATCACTTTCTACTTGACCCGAGTAGGTAGCGTATTAAGGGCTTTCCCAAGAAGAAGAGCCGAAGGAGCATTATGACAAAACTAGATTTCCAATAGCCCATGATGATACCTCTCTAAACATGGTCTCTACAAAAATATTATAAAGAACAAAATGGTAAGGTATGAGGAAATAGATATTACCTAAAGATGGGCTTTGAAAGTAAAAGAGGAGTGAATTTAGGGACAATCTTGAAAAGAAATAAGAAAAACTATTAGACTCAAGGATTGATCCATAAAAGCTTGAGAAAAAGTAAGTACATGTCGAACTGTTTTTCTTACCACATGAACAAATAAGTTATATGGTGCGAGTTGAAAAGACAAAGTGTTTTTGTTCCAATTTTTATTCAAGGTCCTCAAAATAATGAAATAAATCATACATTGGCTCCTCCTTGTATATAGATTTAAATTTTTCTCTCTAATTAATTGACAAGTGTTTATTAGGGTGTGCCAACCATTTCAAATTTGCTAGTCGATTATTACTCTTTCACCCTAGTTGAAGAATTGAGCTAAAAACATGGGGGAATTAATGTTTGAACATATGGCACGACTTGAAGCCTTACCATGAACAGTCTGATACATCAGATGGGTTTCTCTAAGAAGATTCAATTTTTTCCCATGCCAATAATGATAATCATAGAGTGTGCTTACCTATGTAGAGTAACTTTGGTTATTGAAACGCTAACTACCAGCCCAATTCATAAAAGTTGTTGAACTTAAGTTGGATTATGTTTTTACATATGTACCCTCTTGAACTTCTATGAAATGTACCCTTAAATGATCGACACATGTACATGTAATGTCCTATATACATATCCTCATATGAGATCCATACAATTCACTCTCAATTCTCTCACTTCTCTCTAACTTCTCTTTAAAAATAGGATAATCCAAACACTTTTCATTTACATTCACTCTCATTCCTCTACCCATTGGTTACTCTTTAAATTTAGTCCCTACTTCAAACTCCTCTCTGATACTCTATCTTGAAAGGTACATCATCTACTACAAAATCGAAGATTTAGAGGTTGACTCAAATAACTCAAAACCCTAATTCCTCTATTCTCTAATTCCTTTTGTTTCATACCTACAATTTAAAATATAAAAGCTTCATTTTTCTTAAAGGTAAAGGGTGTTGGGGGTTCCTATCGATCAAAGAAATATAACTCGGAGGAGATTCATCGCCATAGTCTCTCATATTTGCAAATATTGCCATTTGTTCACCATGAGAAGATAACTTTCATTGTTCCCCTTTCATCTCACTCCAATTGTATGTTTCATTTTTTTAGTTTGTAAAGAAAAGAAAAGAGGAAAAAAAGAAAGAGAAGAAAAAAAGGGAACAAAAAATAATAGGAAAAATAAGAAGAAAAAAAGGGAAGGAAAATGAATGGAAAACATTTTGAGTCATCGAGAAATAAATCTCTTCCAACTATAGAATTCTAAAAGAGTTTTCAATGTAGGAATCACCTTTATTAAATCAAATTACGACATATGATCTCGGTTGATGGAAATACAAATTGCTAAAAGGGAAAAAATATCATACCTTTGTGGTAAGAATAAACCACTTGTAGAATCAACTACAGGCTACAAAAACTAGTACTTTAAAAATTAAATGGTCAAGTGGTAGTTTTTAATGTCTACGTATCTAGAAATTATGAGATTATATTTATGTTTACCCATTGCATACGTCATTTGGAATGCCTTGTCCAAAGCATTCTATGATGGAAGTGATGAATTACAAGTCTTTACTCTGAATCATAAAGTATTTTCTGCCATAAAAAAGAATCATCTCAGTGTATTATAAAGAATTAATAGAAATTTTTCAAGAGTTAGATCTTCATGATATAGTGTTTATGAAAAATCCAAACGATGGAAAATCTCATTGCAAGTCTATTGAAAAATTAAGAGATCACATATTTCTCACTCGATTGGATGAGGAATTTGATTCTATTTGACCAGATATTTTGTCTAAAGAAAGAGTGCTAAACATGGATGAGTATTACTCATTGATTAGACGAGAAGCATTACGAAGTATCACCCTAAAAAGTGATTTTGGAGCATCTAAGTCTAGTATCAGGTGTCTTGAAATATATCTAATAATGGTCAATAGGATCGAGCATGATTCAATAATAATAGACCAACCAATGGTATTGACAATTCTTCCTAAAATTCATTCACTACAATCAGACTAACCATACCAAAATTTGAAGTTTTGAACTAGTCACGTAAATAAAACTTCAAATAGGCCTCCTTCTAAAACAATTGCTTAAACTAAAGCTAAAGATGAAGGTACTCATAAGGCCTCGACATTGTTAATATCTATAGATAATGGTGGTATGGTTTTGATGCATAAATTTTAATTGCTCCCAAGTGTACAAATCACTAGCAGACTAATGATAAGTTTTCCAGAGGTCAATCTCTAAACAAATTGACTCGTTGTTTTTAAAAAATTAAGCTATCTCCTAAATTAGTTAAAAAATTATCATAAATAGTCTATGAGGTGCTGGTTGGTAGAAACGAACTTTAAATTCTAAATTAATAGTCGCACCTAAATTAAGCAAGCAAACTAAATTATGGCCAAAAATATGATGATGATGAAAGAATATGGAATTTAGCAGACATAAACTTTCATGAAAATAAAAAATTAAATGATTTAAATACAAGTTATATTTATTGATTTTTTTTCCTTTTTAAGAAAGACAAACCCTATAAACATGGTAAGTCCCCAATGATATTCAATTATTCAATAACTTCCTTCGTCGGGATTGAAATTGATTAATTGACAAACTATGAAATATATATATATATATAACCTCAATTAATTAATAACTTCCTTGGCCTGCCTTAAAATTAATTGGTAAACCTAAGTTAGATATATTATATAATTATAAATCAACATTTGGTCAATCATTAATTTATAATTAAAGATATTTTTCAATCATCTAACTAAGCACATATGACATGTCTATTACTTAATTTTAAAATATTTTCTTTAATTATAAATCAAGACTTGGCTCATCATGAATTTATAATCAAATATTTGAAGATTATGAACAAGAAATAAATCTAAATTTGTTATTTATTTAAATCATAAAATTGTTCTTCTAATTATTGGAAGAGAAACTAAAATTTCATATTACAAACAAATAGTGAGTCGTATTTAAATTTAAAAAGTCAATTTAACTACAAAAGGCCTCAAACTACATAGAGAAAAAAAAAGATATTACGATTAAAAATACCCCTTTTAGATAAGTAGTTCTAGATCTCTGAATAAACTATCACTACCTTGTTTAAATCCTTGGATCTTTCTTCACAATTAGGAGGTTTTCTCTCCATATTTGTATATGGATGATGGAACAACTATAGGAGTTGATGGTTGGTATATGGTTGAATGATGTATTTTTAAGAGGGTTTAAGGTTGTATTTATAGGCTAAAACTGGGGGTAAATACGTTTGGAATGCATATTAGGGTTATTGGCAATATTTTGTACTTGAATCGCAGCATAAGTTTTTCTACACTACCACACACATTGATTTTGTTTCTTCGAATGCAACCCAAGAGGACCATGTCATGGTATAGAAAAGATTGGGATGTAGCACACACAAATCAAAAATCACAAGTAGACCTAAGAGCCTTGTGCCATAACATGGATAATGTCTTGTTGTGTCATGCCTAGAAACCCTAGAATGTCTAGTTTGAACCTAAAAGAATCTTTCCATAGAATGAGTAATGTCTCACCATGGTGCATATATAGTTATGGAATTTTACAATTTTGTATGTTCCGTCTTATATGTGTTTCCATTAATTACCCTTTTTACTCTTTTCCTTCGTATTTGCCCAGAATTCTTCTATAAACATTTTAACCTACAAAATAGTAAATGCCCTCCAAATAAAGATAAAAGTATAATAAAAAATAAAAAAAATACTTAAAAACATAGTAAATAATAGGTCTAAATTTAAATACCCCCAAACCTAAATTTTGCCAGTCCCCAAGAAAAACTAATAAATAACTGAACTATACAAGCCTAAATCATTTCCGTAGATTAACATTGTCACATTTAGTGTATGCAAGAAGCCTTTAAACCCTTAGGTGGCCTTAGTGAACAAGATAAAGTCTCGTGAGGACTTCCAGTGATGATACTCACAAACATCCTAATATGCAAAAACTAAAACTAAAAAGATTAATAACAAAAATAAAAACTTGAATCAATAAAAATTCTCATGCTTTAGTTTGTTTTTCAGTTCATAATTAACATCTCAGGCACAAGTCCAACCAATATCTTAAGAGATAAAGGTTCATCATATAAATCAGTTACACCTTAAAAATTTATACCCCATTACTACAACATATCAACATTGACTCACCTAAACCTAGTGTTAAGAATGTGAATTCACTTCGACTCTAATCCTCATAAGATACACTCTTAATATCATATTGATCTTTTGGGTTCAAGCACTCAACAAAGTATATGCTAATAGAAGTTACATAAAGAAAAAAATGTTTGTATATATTTATAAACAAGAAAGGCTCAAAAGTTCATAACATACTAGGATTATAAAGGCATCACATTATTCATATCATACTTCAAACAAAATCATTAAGTAAAAATGTCAAGTATGTGCCTCAATATGAATGAAATTGCATTAGACTTCAAAGGGTTATTCCTATTTTTTTTTTGTAATAACAATCTCACTACTTTCAAGAATTTAGTACCATAGTATTTAATTATACACTTTTTCTCTCTCTTTTTTATTCTTTTTTTTAGAAAGGATCCATGTACATATATGTGTTATGGTGAGTGGCTACTTTGTCTTTTCTTTTTCTAAAGGAACCCTATATATGTATATTTTTCTATGAGACATCAAGCATTAATGAAGAAAGGTATATACATTCAATTTCAAAGAATAAAAATAAGTAAATGATATTTCATTAGATGTTTAAAATCCTAAAATTTAATGCAAAACCTATAGAGATTATCTAACAATTCAAAAGTATATGAAAAGTATTTACAAGAGTAGAATAAATATTATCACTCAAAAAATTATGTTGGCTCAATAATCTCACAAGATAGTCTTTACTATTTCATTCTTATATACCAAATTTGGGTTCATCTCAATTTCAACATCCATGCATGAAATATAAACTTTGGATAGAACTAACTTTTACAACAATCTTTGAAGATGTTTAAGACATTAAACAAAAAATGCAAAAAGATTCAATTAGTCACCTTAAATTAACTAAAAGTATGATAATTATATATCAAAAAAATTCCATTAGGTTCTATTTACCCTCTAAACCTAAACTAAACATTATCCTCAACATTTTCAACTACATATTTATTCAGAAAAGCATTCAAAAGGGGAAAATAAAAAAAATTACTTGCTAATAAATAAATTAAAAAAACTAAATTAAAACAAAAGAAAATAATATTTCCTAAAATGATGGGTTACCTCCCATCAAATATTTTCTTTAACGTCTTATCAAGATGTTGCTTAAGACAAGGTTCTTGCAATTCAATGTCCTCATTTGCATCAACTCCTTCCAAGTATAGCTATGCACAAATTTTTTATATTTTTTAACAGCTCGTAAGTGTACGTATCACTTTGTAACAAATGACAAGTATAATTTCAAAGGTTTTTCTAAAGAGAAATTATATGGTATTTTAATAATTCGGTAAAATTCTTTAAAATGAGAAATAAATCGAAATATATAACAAAGTTTAGGTTTGAAAATCCTAGTCTAATAACATAAAATTAAAAGATAGATTTGATTCAACAAGTATCAGATAGATAAACATTTAATCATTCAATATAGAATTTATAAGATAAATTAGTTAGTTAATCATGATTGTACAATATTAATTAGGTTATTAAATATATAAATTATGATAGTTGATTCTCCCTTTTTATATGAAAAACTCTTTTGATGGGGATCAATTTTGTTATTAATCAATATCAATTAGCCTTTTGACGAGGATTAGTAATTGACTATGATTAAATTATGCTATATTCTTAAGAAGTTAACAAACTATTTAAATTGATGCTTTAAATAGGGATTGATGCTCTAAATTAAATTTTTGATTGATGCATCTGAACTTAACTTTCATATTTTAAAATATATAACAAAAAAATATATCGTCAAAATATTTTTAAATAATATATAAAAAAATCTATGAAATAAAGTATGACTCTATATTAGATCTAAATAATCAGATAATAAAACTTAACTCATATTTTAAATTTATTATGAATAAATAAAACTTAATTTCTTTTATAAAAATGTTTACCAAATTTTATATTTAACAAAATCACTAATATCCCATAGCATTCTCAACCAGACATGTTTAATTTAAGAAATGATGAGTATATTAAATATAGCATTGAAAAAGTACATAAATTAATTCTAAAAATAAAATAATATATTTAAAATTTATATCTCAAACGTATTCTTCAAAATACAAAATTTTAGTACTGATATGTATCTAGAAAACCTCCTCACAAATCTACTTAAAGTGTTTATTCTAAACTTATTCAAATCTCAAATTGAGAGAAGAACTTAAAGAAAAATTCTAGAAAATGAAGAGAAGATAAAAGAGAAAAGATAGAAGAGAGAAGTTGAGGGATGCTTTAGAATGAAGGGGATGAGGTGTATATATATATATATATATGTGGAGCAAAGGGGAAAAGGTGGAGGAAAAAGTGGATCATGACTAAGCAATTATTGGGCATCACGGTAGACATTTTTCATCACCACGACATTCTTTGATTTCATATGAATTTAAATTTTGGCTCGATACACTTGCACCATGGCACACAAATTCCACCATTGTGGTATATATTAAACTGTGTATGTCCAATTTCTTTTTATTTCACCCCCTCACAGGATTGGTTGATACATATGTAACACTTATATATGTTTACTCTTTTATTCTTCTTTGCTTGCAATTGAGATCTTTCAAGTATAATTCTTTTAGAGTTTATCAGTTGAATAATATAAAAGCCAAAAATACCTAAAAAATAACAAAACATACTAGTGATTTTGAAAACATAGATTTGCTATAATAATAATAATAAAATGCATATAAATAATGTTATAATTAGTGCTTTTTAGGCACTCATCATAACTCCAAACCAGTTTCTTGCTAGTCTCTTAGTAAGGAAAACGTAAAACTAAAAACAAAAACAAAAATAAATAAATTGAACTATCCTAAATCATTTTCGTAGATTAACATGGTTGTATTTAGTGTATGAAACAAGCCTTTAATACCCCCAAACGTCAAACTCATTACAAAAATTAATATAAAATAAAAAAAATAACAAACAAAAACTAAAATTAACGAAGCAAAACTTGAAATGAAAAATAAAAAAAAGATACAAAACTCATGCTTTAGTGTCTTTTAAGTTCATAAAAATAATCCAAAGCATAAGTTAAAATAATATCCTAAACATTCATAGTTTATTGTAAAAGTTAGTTGAAAATCATAAAATCATAGTTCGTATAACAAATGTATCAATATTGATTTATCCAATTTCTATGTTAGAAATCTGAATTCGTATCAACTTTAAACCTCACACTCTCAATATTACACTGATCTTATGGGTTTAAGCACTCAATCAAAGTTAATGTGAATAGAGTTTATGTAAATAAATAAACTAATATGTGTGTATGTTTAAAGAAGAAAAGACTCAAAATAATGCGTAATATTTGATCTCATGAAATGAATCAAGTATGAGGATTTATAAAGAAATAAAATACTATTTTCATGCAACAATTAAAATCATCAAATAAAAATATCAAGTATGTGCCTTTTAGAAATGAATGAAAATGCAATGACTTTAAGGATATTTATATCCCATCTTTCTTTTGTATTAACAAGTTCTCAATACTTTGAAGTACTGTTGGGTCATAGTATTTAGTTTATACAATAGATATTATCTCTCTCTCTCTCTCTTAATATTTTCTTTATTTCTTTCTTTTCTTTAGAAAGTAGACGTATGTGCAATTTGTACATATTTTATATGATTTGGTGAGTAGCTAATTTGGATGTTTTCTTTTATATTTGCTTTTGGGAGCCTCATATATATCTCTTTTCTAGAAGTCATGCATGAATGAAATAGGCATATATTTTCAGTTTTTACTTAAGTAATTCAATTTAATCTGAATGATTAAGAAGATTTTTTAAAAGAGTATAAAATATTATCTCTCCAGATGTAATGATAATAAGCTCAAAATATTCTCCAAAGGTAGTCTTTATAATTTGATACCTAAACACGAGTTTCAAATTTATCTCAATTTTAACATTTTATCATGATACAAAAAATATGACAAAAGCAAACTAATTATCACATTACTTCATGATATATTTAAGAAATTAATCTCACAATGTCAAGACTCAATCATTTTCTTAAAATCAATTAAATAAGATATTTTTTCAAGAAAAATTTTAACAATGAAAAATGAACCTTACTATCCCTAAACCAATAAATAAAGTAAATAAATAAAAATAAATTTAAACACATGTTTAAGAAAATATTAAAATTTCCTGATTTTATTGTAATTTTTCCTCCACCATAACCTAGAATCTACATTTTCCACAATGTAAAAAATATAAATTAAAGATAAAGAATGAAGAAAAGAAAAGTTACTCATTTTTTGAACGAGATCAAGTATTGATGTAAAAATTCGAGTGCATTCATCATTTCAAATAGTTTAATAAATACGGATTGTTGTATACTTCTTACACATCATAACAAACATGGAGTTATAATTTTTAATAGTTCTAAATACAATAAACATTGTTTACATGACAAGAAGATAAACAAAAATAAAATAAATATAAAGCAAATTACATAAAAATTAAAAAAATGGAACAAAGGTTAGAGCTCAATTATCCATGTTTTTAGGCTCTTTTTCAAATCAAATAGTATTTAAGGTGAGAGAAAATTGGGGTTGAGGAAGAATAAGAGAACATTTGTATTGGTTTGATTTGAAAAGCATATTTTGGACTTTTTAGTTTCAAAATTCAATGCAACAAAAATAGAATATAGCTTCTTCAAATAGGGACCCATTTACATGTATGTTTTTCTTCGACTTAATATTCGAAAAGTCCCGTGCTACTACTAGTAAAAAAAATGCCACAACTCAGATTTTTTATATATACTAAAGAAATAACAAAATTAAAAAAATAAAATAGTAAAAGTAATCAAAATAAAATATTAAAAATAAATAAACACAAGATAAATAATATAAATACAATATATGATACAAATAATTTATTTTATAATGATACAAAATAAATAAATAATAACAACAAGTTAATAAAATATATTATATAATAATTATATTTGTTTATAGAAATACTGAACAAAATAACTGACAAAAAAATCAAAAATAAAATAAATAAAAATTAAAAAGAATTAAGATAATAATTAATTAAATAAATGAAATAAATGAAAAAAGAAAAAAAATTAAGTTAAAATTAATACAAAAATACTAAAAAAAAAATCTAAAAAGGAAATTAAGTTAATAAGTAATTACATATCCAAAAAAATTTAGATTATCTTTTTTGAAATATCATAATTAATATTTTTTAAAAAATAAAATCTTAGATTTTTCAAATATTTTAAGATTTTAATTTTTTTTACTAAAAATATCTAAATTCGATTAATAACCTATATTTTTTAGATTTTTTTAAAGAATAAAAATCTTGAATATTTATAGCACAATTTTTTAAAGATTTTTAATAATAAAAATTTAAAAAACGTTGTTTCTCGCAACAACGGTGCCAAAAACCTGATGATGCAAGTGCGCAAATCACTTTGTAAAAAGAAATAAGTATACTTATAAATTAGATCTAAAAAGAAATTACGTGATTTTTAAATAATTCAACAAAATTGTTAAAAATGAAAAGTAAACCTAGACATTCTTGAAGAATCTCAATCATAGGAGCAATTTCTCAAAGGTTAATTGTTCTTTTGATTCAAACAAGTAACTGTGACCTAGATGAGGGGTGGAGACACCGTACATGGAATCTTTTCACGAGCTCTATATCAATTTGACCAAGCGAGTCTAACAAAGGTGAACTAAGAAACCTACATAATGAAAGTATAAAACAAAATGCTAGTGATGGTGTGCTTCACAGGCTCTCATCCAAACTAGCAACATACATATGCATGGCAAACAATTAAAGCATGCGGGACAAGAATGCAAAATAAACAATAGAGGATTTCCAATCACTTCAAGACTTCATATAAATGAACATATTTGGTACATGATAATTGTAATCTTACAACATGCGATCAATCTAAACATAGAAAACCAAATAAAGAGTCTAACACTTAAGACATTACTAGGATAAGGCGATACAAACTCCTTCGAGACTCACATCAAGCTCATATGCAAATAATAGACATAGGTAAGATACATTATTCAGGGATCAAGTATATTAATTAACTACAATATAAGATATGATTGGAAAGCTATATGCATACTACATAGAAATAAAAGAAAGCATGGGACAACATATAACGAATAAGTTTTCTAATCAAAGCATACTTATTGTATGTTAGAACATAAATGATAAAAACTCATATTATACTAACAAATATACTAATCAAGCAAAAGAATATTGAAAGAATCCAAGACTCGATATGCAATCAGGCTAAGGAGATACTAATCTCTTAAGAACTAAACTCAAACAAGCAAATCACTAGGAGGAAAATACATGAAACACAACTATAGTACATATAATCAAAGATATGCAATATAATAAGTTAGTTGATATAGAATTTGGTAAATAAAAAGCAGGCGAAAAATATCAAAAGCTTTCTAAATAGGGTTTAAACTCCAATATGTTGGAACATACACCATTTAAACTTGGATTGTACTAGCCATACATTCAAACATGTATAACACTAGATATAATAAGGTAAACCCATATAGAAACTCGATTTATGTGGTAACATCCTCGGATTGCTTAAGGCAACCACTCAACAGCAAACAATGCACCAATAAATATAATAATTACAACTCTAAAAGAAATAAAACCAATATTACCTATATCAACTAGGATCTCCATCCTAATTGCCTATTGCTGCTTTTATTTGCTACCTCCATAAAAACCTAGTTTGACATATAAACTCGACTCTCTCCCAAAGCTCACAGCACCCAATGTAGTGTGATAATAACTACAGATCAATAACCAAAATTCTAACAACTCCCAATCTTGAGGACCATGTTAAACTCAAAAAACAAATCTCTTAGTGCACACAACAAGTGATATGAGAACTCAATGAATGTAACTTAGCTCATTCTCACAATGAGGTTCTCACAAATAAATGGTTGCATCTAAGCAACTCTCAGTTGACACACAGCTCATATACAACCTATTGTAAACACCATCTCTAGTACCCACCACTCACAAACACAATTTCGCTCACATAGTCACAAATTACTAATACCAAACAACACTAAAGGTATTAGTGGTCAAGAAATAGAAAAATGAGATTTCAATTTGACAAAGTTTTGTTAAATTTTTCTGGTACCAAATAAAAATAAATTGGGGTTTATTTATATAACTTGGATTTTCCACCTCGTCAACTACCTTACCAATCACCTCAGCAAGGGTGACGACGAGAGTGGTGGAGAGCTTGGTGATAAGGTGCTAAAAAGTTAGATTTTTTCATTCTATAAATTGTTGAGTACTTTTCATAAATACCCACACCTGAAATGAACCAAAAACACAAGTTAAAATGTCAGCTCACTTGCATGCTCATTCGCCAAGAACCAACAATCTACTTAGCACGTATATTACAAAAAATAACTCTTTATGTGTGAACATATTCGCATACAAAATGTTCCTTACTATGTGCATATGTGTATTATTGATATGTAGTAACCAAACTTATATAGAAGAGGACCAAAACACTAATTAAGAATAAAGTATACATTGTGTTTCGCACATGAGAAGCCAACACACAAACACAAGTACAACATGACTTACCATCTCCCCATTTGGCTTTCTGTGTTAAAATACTACATAACTAAATACATACTTACATATATCATGAGGTGATCATAAAGATGACCTAAATATGTTTGTTCCCATTAACAAAACATTGATGCTCATCCAAACTCAAAAGACACAATTACACCAAGTGCATCCATCTTCATGTACCAACTCGTCCATTTTGAAAATCTGTAGCACAAGGAACTCAACACCATAGCATGCATCCAACACATATGAAGCTCGAAGACTTCAAATAAGGGTCTTGTTATGGTCTCAAGGAGACCATGTTTGGTTCTATGTTGAAAATGGCTAGACATACCCCATTAAAACCTTACCTAACAATACTATTATCTCAAAACCTATGATCAAATAGACTAAGGAAGAAACCAAGGAGTATGAATAGAATAGTAAAGTATTATATGCTATCATCAGACCTATTTCATCTAAAGAATACAAAAGGATTCAAAGTTGTATGATTCTCCAATATTCTCAAAACCTAGGTAAAGCAATCAGTGAAGAAAAAAATTGAAATAAAAATTGACAATATACCTTATAAGTTTTATGCTAACGTTACTGTCTTGGAGTCAATGTATATACCATGTGAGCTCATAGTAAATGAGCTACCTAGTAACTCTTAAGTCTTTGAACTGCATCACATTTTACCAAGAAAAGAGCGGATTGCTTCAGAGAAGGGAAACAAACTTAGCCCTCACTACTATTAGTGGAAGTGAACTAATCAAAGATGTGTGTATCATAGGTGGTGATAATGTTGATTATGATACTAATGAGGAGGAAATGGAATTCCTCCTTAGAGATTTACTAAATTCTTTAGGAAGAATAAACCTTCTTTTGGGACTACTAGGAGATATACTTCAAGTACCAAAACCTCAAGATCTATTGAAGATTATAAAGACTCAAAAAATGGTTCTAAGAAATCGAGCAAAGGTTTCTTGAATGAAATAAGATGCTTCAAATGTGGAAAGCTAGGACACATGTATAGTGTTTTTAGAAGATAAATCCCATGAATAAATGTGCCATGAAAGTTGAGGTTATTGCTTCAGATAGTACCAGTAGTGATGATGAGGATGATGTTGCTTTTATGGCCTTTGTTACCTCCAGTGGTACCATTGATCCTTCAACTACTACCTTAGATATTCAAAAGATGATAGTTAAAGTTGTTGTTGATGATGATAAGGTGCAAGATGATCTGCTTGATTCTTACAATGCACTTTAGTTGGAGCACATCAAGTTTGAGAAGGAAAATAAAATGGCTTTGAAAAGATTTCATGAAAAAGAGCATGAGATATACTCTTAAAATAAAGATATAGAGGAAAAGAAGTCTTCTAGTGATGACCAATAACTTGACCTCACCAAAAAATGTGTGGTTATTCAAAAGTGATATTTAGACTTGCTTGAGGAGTTTAATGTAAATCAAGAAAAAGTTAAGAAGCTTTAAGAATAAATGAAGTTTCCCATCTCTAGTAAAGTCATAAATTTTTTTATCATCCTTAATCCCTCTCCTGATTGATATTCCAAGGTTGAAGGATTGGAAAAGAAAATTATTGTCCTAAAGAGTACAAAGGAATACAAAGCATATTCTCTTTTGAAAAAGGAAGCTGAAATTAATCAATTAAATGAGAAAGATAGAATTGTAAACAACTCTACAACTTATCTTAGGTCCTTTATAAAAGAAAAATAAGATTTAATCATTACGTTAAAAGACAAACTTAAAGTTAGTGAGAAGGACCTGGCATACTCTACATCTGGATTGAACAAAATGATGGCTATCTCTAAGAATCTAAATGACATCCTCAACAACACTAAGGTTTTTGGGGAAAAATAAGGTATTGGCCACAATGAAAAAGTTTCTACCTCAAGGTGGTTCTAGAAATTTTATTAAAGCTTTAAATCAAAATTCAAAGTTGAAATCTACTATCGATGTCCCAAGAGATAAGTTGATTAGGTCTTCTCTTCCAAACTCTTCTATCATGGAGAAATCCTCAACTAAGGCTAGCTTTTCTCATTGCTCTAGTGTTAGTTTGTTTCCCCAACCTACTACAGTTCCTACTTGTCAACATTGTGGTGAACTTGGGCATTTAAGACCACTTTGCAAGAAATTAACTTCTCATCCTCATGTGAAAGTCAATGTGAGCACTTCCTCTTCTTCTCCTCCACGTAGTACTCCTCAGAGTTAGAGACCCTATTTTCCCAACTCAATTGTTTGTACTTTTTATTGTTGTGGCACTATTGGCCATATTGTTAAGCAATGTCATATATATGTGAGGAGTACATCTTAGAGTCCTCCTCCTCACTCTTCTCTATCTCCTTTGTCTGGATATAACTATTATGGATCATATGAGCATGTTTATACATGTTGCATTATGCACTTGAGGGACAAAGTAGAAAGAAAGAAATCAACTTCAAAAAGTCCACCTCACTTGGCTTATATGGATTACTCAGCTGACTTTTCAAAAAGCTATAAACAAAACAGATCATGAGTCCAATATACACCTCATGCTCATATGACCTAGAGACTTCCTCTAAGTTTTGTTGCCCTCATAAATTCTTTAAAGGGAGGGATGTAATTTGATCACTATTTTTGGGTGATCTTTTTGGGTTAAGTTGCTTTATTTCATTCCTCTCTTTGTTTGTCATCTTTCTATATGTGATGTTATGTTTTTTTATTTGTTCTCCATTTGACACTTCTTCTTATATCTTTTTTATTTTTTTCTTGGCATGCACAATACATTAATATTCATATTTTTTTCTTTACCTATCTGATTGATCTTTTACTAGTTTTCTGACATGCTAGTTGTTTTGACATGTTCCTTATGTGTGTTTGTCTTGCATGCTACCTTCTTCTTCCTCTATGGTATTTTGTATGTGCTTCACGTCACACACTCTTCATGTAGAGTCAAAGTATTAGGATTATACTTTTTGCAATCTTGTCATTCAAGCCCCACATCATTTATAATATTTACATATCTTTAGGATTTTTTTCATACTTGTAATGTTATATTTAACTTGTGTGTTCTGGTGGCACTCCTATTGTTTAATTTGTTATCCATGTGTAAGCATGTCTCATTTTTTTGTGTTGGAACCCATGCCTTTCTCACATGCCTAGTGGTTTTAGTAGCATCCCTTGTTTCTTCCTTCCTATAGGGATGTTTCTTGTACAGATCACTAGTTAGTCAATTTCTTTCTTTCTCTTTACTAATGTTGATGTGAGTTTTGTTGTTTGTCTCATTTGAGGAATTTTTCCATTCTTTTTGGACATTTTTAGGCCTTAATACATTCATTGTCATCTCACTTGGTAGTTATAAATATTTGTTTTATGAGATTGACCTTTTTTTTGTTTTCTAAGCTATTGCATGTAAGATCAATTCAAAGGGATTATGTTAATAAATGTTTGGCATGAATTTGACCTTATTTGAAATATAGATGTTTCAACATAAGTATTCCATTAGAGTATGCATGGCTAAATATTTCTTGTTTGTCTGTTATGAAATGGAATTCTCTTTTGAACAAGCCATATCTTTGTGAATTTGAATGGATTTTAGAAACTTATATGAATACCATCCTTTAATGATTTTTATTTCACTAACAAGCTCTAGAATCCACCTTTAGTATCTCTTGAGGCAAAAGCCTAGGTGCTGCTTGGTTAGAAATCCTTAGTCTCCTCTCTTTGAGCCTTCGTGGCATCCCTTCATTTCTTTACTCCTAAATACTAGCCTAGACCAAAGATTTATTCCCACTTACCTTATCCACTCTTTAATTAAGCATGTATGTTCTAGTTTGTCAGTTTTCCCTTGCTGGTTTCTATAAAAAAAAGGAGGAAAAGAGAAAAGAGGAATGAAAATGGAAAAAAGTTGATAACTTATTGATAAATTAAAAAAATGGAAAAGATGAAGAAAAGAAAACAAAAATTGAAAAGATGATGAGTGTGTTGAGGTAGTGTTTCATAAACATATTCTTTTTTACTATTTTCTCATCTTCATTGGTTGATGTTTGATAAGTAAGGAGAAACGAACCTATGTTTGAGGATATACGTGTCTTGAATATGAACTTATCTGTTTGGTTAGATCAACATAGGTGTGTTCAAGCCTAATTGTAGACATATGAAGATTAGTTCAACTTGAGTCTATATTTCAATTTTCTTGGTTTGCATAAGCATATCATGGTGGCATATAAAGTAAAAGAAATTGTATATCACACACTATGCATGGCATCCAAAATTTAGTCATACCCTTACAAGAATACATTATGGAATGATGGACATATGGATTTTGGTGTTGAATGTATTGTTTTATCCTCTATGGACCATCTAATTTATTGAAAAAAAAATTGTTTACTTCCCTCGTTCTATATTTCATGTTAAATACTATGTGTAGATTCCTTTATGTTGGGGTTTGTAAGTAGAATGCATAACTCATTTATTATATCACATGCATACTTTTAGGGAGAGAGACTCATTACTTTCAATTGAGATAATGAAAAAGAATTTTAATTTTTTAGTTGGACCCATAGATGATTTGACCAATCCTACTCCAACCATGACATTTTTACATTTAAATTCTACTAACATAATATCAAGAGGAGTAGCTACCAAAGGTATCTATCCAATAGTAGATCCTTTAGATTTAACGTCAACTATGTTCCAACCTCAAATCGTTAGTATTTTTTTCCTATTTGTGAGTTTTTTTTATATTTCTCATTCATATGGTGCTTCCTTCTTTGTGAAGTATTACTATATGAACCATGCATAAATATGACTATTAGTATGACATGTTTCATGCATTGTATACAATCTCTGGTTCCACGTGTCTAGCTTAGTGTTTCCTTACTTCTGCTTCCTTCTTACATGTTTCTTGCTCATCATTAATTACCTAATAACTATTGCTGGAAAACATGACATATGTTTTCTTGGGTAGATTGAGATATTTTCTTTGTACACTTATCTTTGGTTTCCCATTCACTTAGTTTGGTGTATGCAGGTACCTTGCTAGTTTTGTGGGGATTTTTGTGTCTTTTTCTCTTGAAGCATATGGTACTTCTTATTGTCTTTGCTTTAATCTTACCTATTACATTGTATTAGTGTTAGGATTATCACATATTTTTATGCCTTCTCTTCCTTATATAGAGGTGTTTCTTTGAGATTCTATGTAAAAGAGGGAGTAGTTTTGTGCACAACTATATGTTACATGAGATATGAGTGTAGCATTGCACTACATGTTGTTGTCTCACTTGCATGCATCAAAGGAAAGTTTTGTAGGAATTTAGGAGGAGTTGTGCATGTTTACTTATATTTGTGCCTATCGTTATGTATATATGTAGGGGTAACATGCTAGCATGTGGTTTCACTACACGTTGTTTCTGTATGATATGTTCATGGGGTATTTTTTGTTTTGTATGTTCAGGTTACAAGTGTATAGCAAAGTCTTTGTGCTTCTAGTGTGTTGTGTGCAATATTATTTAGACCCTCATATTTTAAAGTGACAGAGATTGAATAAGTTGATTCATGAAGTAAGATGGAAAACTTAAGATGGATACAGTATGAGTAGGTGTGTGTCATTATGTTGATCATGGGAAAAAACTTTAGGATATCTTCATGATCATTGCATGTGTAATGAGTTTTTGCATTTAGTTGTGTAGTGTTTTGACAAGGAAATCCAAAGAGGGAGATCATAAGTCTCGTTGCACTTGTGTCGTATGTTGGCTTCTCGTGTAGAAAATGAAATATTTATTTTTATTTTGCTTAGTATATTTGTCTTCCTCTATGTAAGGTTGATTAATATAGATCAATAATTTACATATGCACAAAATTTAGAACACTTTGTAAGCAATCATGTTTACACACACCATAGGATTGGTACCAGTGGCTGACTTTTTACTTATGGTTTTTGGCGTGTTTCAGGTGTAGGTATTTATGGATAATACTCATAATTTTTGGAAATATAAAAATGCAACCTTTTAGCATCTCACCAACACCCTCGTTAGCCACCTTACCACCCCTAGAGAGGGTGATGGCAAGGTGTGCATTTCGAGCCCTATAAATACCCTACTATTTTCTCGTCTCTTCACCCATTACTTAAGAGTCAAAACTCTACCAAAATTCACTCAGAGTTTTTTTACTTTTTTTTTGAAATTATTTTGGAGAGAATACATTTAAGAGTGTGTCATTTTTGTGGTTAGCTATCAAATCATTATCTATGTGAGTATGTGGTTTAACTGTGTTTCCTATATATGATTTGATATTAATAGTAGACTGTGTGTCTATTGAGGTTATGAGTTAATGCATTTCTATTTATTGATCATTGGTTATCAATCACACCACATTGGGTAGTGTTGGATATGGAGGATAGCCAGGATTGAGTGTTGAACCAAGCAATTGCGAAAGTAGCAAGTGAAAAGTAGCAGTAGACAGTTTGGATGGAGGTCCTAGCCAATAGAGGTAATAGTGATTTTACTATTTATTAGTGCTATTGCTTAGTGAATTATTTGATGCTAAGTGGTTGGCTTAAGCAACCCAAGGATACTACCATATAGATATTGACTCTATATGAGTTCACCTCATTATATCGAGTGTTATACATGATCTCTTATTGAGCTAGTATAATCTAGGTTTGTTGTGTATATGTCTCAACATATTAAAGCATAAACTCTGATTAGAAAGCATTTTTTGTTTCCTAGCTTTCTTCATTGATATATAATATTTGTTATTCAAGTTATCAGTTTTTTGATATTATACTATTTGTGTTTCTACAACGTGATTTGTATAAGTGTTTATTTTCATATTTGTGGGAGTTAAGGCAGAGTCCCTTAGGAGTATATATTTCTTTACTTTGGTCGTATACTGTGTCATGGACTATTTTAATTTCAAATAAAATATAAAATTTTAGCCATACATATGCTCAATGATACACATGCCATAACAATCATATTTTAATCCAAGTCAAATGCACATAAATCAAATATCATCAATTGTCCCTCTAAAATTCATTTCACATACAATAGGATAACAAGATAAAAGAATGTCTAGAATAATTCTAGGAAGAGAGTGTGTGTGTGTGTGTCAAAAAGAAAAAAAAATAAACAAAAACAATGACAATGATGGTCTCGAAAGAGATCACAGGCCAAAAAGAAAAAAATATACCTCAAGAGAGATCATACAATGTTGCCTTAAAAGATATCATTGGAAACACTCACATCATCACTAGTGAAGAGAAGGAAAGCAAGTAACTAACTACTGAGCAACACAGGCAACAACCCCAATAGAGTAGAAATAAGGGATGCTATAGAAACATCTAAGCATGTGAGAAAGGTTCAAGTTCTGACACAAACACAAGAGATATGCTTTGATAGGGTCAATAGCACAAACACAAGGAAAGCCAACTAAACATACAAGTATAGTCACATCAATACATGTAAGTCAAGAGTCCTAAAGATAGATAAATAATCTATAGGACATACATATGCATAGTGTAAACCTAAACAAGCACAATATATAGAAATACTCATGTAAACAGGTTTGTAAAAGCACCTCAATTTTCTCCAAGGATATCTCTGAAGAACAAGAGAAGGAAGAGCATGAAAAAGATGAAAACATCCAATAGAAGACTAAAAAAGAACCTACACACAACATACTAGGAATAGTATAGAAAACCTAAGTAAAATAGGTGGAATGAATTCTATATGACATGGCATATGAATGACGAGACTATAGAAAGAAAATCCTAAAACTTTGAAATTACATCATGAAAACATGTGACATAATGCTTATGCAAACAACTATAGAAGAAGTAAGTAGTAAGCCAGGAAAACACATAAAAAGTGCATGTCAAAGCAACTAGCAAGAGAGAATACTAGTAAAGGATCAAACAATCAGGAATAGAAGTAAGTAGGATAAATAACATAATATACAAGGAGAAGAGGCAAAGAGAGAAATAAATATACATGAACAAGAAAAGAGGGAACATACTGATAACAAAGGTTTATAGAGATAACTATCTAACACAACAACAAAAGCCAACACCAGTGGAGAAAAAAGGGTACAAATAAAATGTATGCATATGTAGATAGAGCTCCAGGATCGAGCACCTAGGTGGTTAAGCCTAAAAGGGGTTACCAGCTCTGATACCAATTGAAAAATAGCATACATAAAAATAATTACTCAAAGGTCAATTGTTTTTTTACTCAAATAAGTAAGTAGGACCTTGATGAGGGGTGGAGGTACCACCCATGGATTCTTTTTGCAAGCTCTATATCGATTCGGTCAAGCTAGCCTAAAAAATGTGAATTAAGAAACTTACATAGAAAAATTATAAAATAATATACTTAACTCAATACATAAATGGATACAAAAACAATAATATGTAGTAAACAAACAAGTGACTATATGCTACATAAGCTCTTATCTAGACTAGAAACATACATATGTATAGGAAATAACTAATAGCATGTGAGATAAGAATACAAACTAAACAAAAAAAGGATTTTCAATCACTTCAAGGCTTCATATGAGGGAATATAGTAGGAAATGATAATTGTATTCTCATAGTATGCCATCAATCTAAATGTAATGAACCAAATAAGAAGTTTGACACCTGGGATATAACCAAGGTAAGTAAATACAAACTCTTTCGAGACTTATGTCAAACTCACATGCATATAATAGACATATGTAAGTTAACTTATTCAAGGAGAATGTAAATTAATTTACTATAGTATAAGTTATGATTAGAAAGTTGTAGTCATACTATACAGAAAAAAAAGAAAGCTCAGACTAAGAAGATACTGACTCCTTAAGGGCTCAACTCAAACATGAAAACCATAGGGAGGAAAATACATTATAGATAAACACAGTTGTAGTAAATGTAATCAAAGATAAGTAGTATAATAAGGAAATAATATAGAATTCAATAATTGGAAAGCATGTGATAAATATCAAAACCTTTCTAATTAGAGTTTAAACTCCAATATATAGGAATATACACCATTCAAACTTCGATTGTACTAGCCACACATTTGGGCATGCATAACACTATATATAACAAGGTAAACCCACATAGAAACCCTATCTATTTGATAATATCCTCGGGTTGCTTAAGGTAACCACTCAGTAGCAAAAAAATCATTGATCAATATAACAATTACAACTTTAAAAGAAATAAAACCAATATTACCTCTATCAACTAGGACCTCTATCCTAAATTGATATTGTTGCTCTTACTTACTACCTTTATAACAACCTGGTTTGATATACAAACTTAGCTCTCTTCCAAAGCCCATACCACCTATTGTGGTATGATTAGTAATTATAGATCAATAGTCAAAAATGTGACAACTCATAATCATGAGAACCACCCTCAAAATGAAACAACTTATCTCTTATTGCACACAACAAGAGATATTAAAACTCAATGCATTTAACATATCTCACTCTCACAATGAGGTTTTCACAAATAAACAGTTGCATCCAAGAAACTCTCAACCGACACATAGCTCACATACAACACATTTGTAAGCACCATCTCAAGTACTCACCACTCATAAGCAAGCTTTTGCTCAGAAAGTCATAAATTATTAATACCGAACAACACTTAAGGTATTAGTAATCTAAAAATAGAAAAACAAGATGTCAATTTGATAGAACTTTGTTACATTTTTCTGGATACCAAATAAGTTATCAACATGAATTATGTACAATGGGTACATAATTATATGTATCGTAAACAAGTAATATAATGATAAGGAAAGATCATTCCTATGGAGATTATGTTATTATAAAATAATTTTAAAACTAAAAAGTAAAACTAAATTCTTTTTTATATTTTAAGAAAGAAAAATTAAAAACTAAATATAAATAGCAATAATTAAACAACTCAGAATTGGCAACAAATAAGATATATAAGAATCTATATAGGAATACTTAATCCCCCAATTTTCTAGCCATTTGAGTCACTAAAAGTCTTTCAATATAATTATCAATAAATTACATGATCAATTGAATCTAACCTAACATATATTCCTCTCTCAAGTAAA
The DNA here is from genome assembly GCA_037013495.1 of Hippophae tibetana. Lineage (NCBI taxonomy): Eukaryota > Viridiplantae > Streptophyta > Magnoliopsida > Rosales > Elaeagnaceae > Hippophae > Hippophae tibetana. The sequence continues at coordinate 42,406,926 of CM072804.1, read as the reverse complement.
CTACACACCATATAGTAATTAACCTGATAACACTCTCATGTCAATTAAATTGCATACTACTCATTGAGTTCATCAATTATAGATCACATATATAATAATCATATATCTCTACCTACAAATTATGCATGTGATTTCATCAAGAAAAATAATTAAATAATTCTCTCAAATATATTTAATTGCCTATATAGATCAATTGTTGGCCAAACAATTAATAACATAAAAATCAAATTAAAGAACATAATTAAATTGAAATCAAGCTTGTAAGTAACTAAAATGACATAAACAAGGCATATGAAAATTTGGCTTAAATACCTCATTGTCGATTATTTCAGTTTACATAGAAATAAGTGAAGTGTAAAGAATAATCATGTAGTATGCATTCAAACCAATCAAGCTTAACAAAAGATTAACTAAATATGTTCTCCCCTATATTCATGATAAAATAAAACATGAAAGTGAAACGCACTAGTCTCTCTCCCTTTTTAACATACAAGAAGGACAAAGCATTGGACAAAACAATGAATCTAAACTCCCCTTAAAGATAGAGCAATATAAAAGAAGATTAATGCATAAGTGTAACTTGGTTTAAATTCCCCCTATGTTCTATGACTCTCGAACTTAAAAACCAAATAAAAAAAATCTGATTTTTTTTAAAATTTTCATAAATAGCCACATAAGGTATTAAACTCATTTAATCACAAAAGAGCACACAACCACTTGAGAACTCATAATTTTTAACTGAAATTTTGATTATTTATTATATAAATAAGCAAGTAAAGTATAAGAGACACACAAGTACACTCCGCACATATAATGACATATTGACATTTACTTAAAAGTAGTGTATATGTGTAAACTCTACAAATATACCAATTAATTCATTTATAACCAATTAAGGACTCAAAATAAAAAAATCACCTATCATATAAAATTATAATTGAGTCTTCAATCTCACAAAATAAAATATATCTACCAAAAGAGGACTTAAATTTTTTCTTTATTTTATAAATGAGGCACATGATATTTTTTTTAATTTTTTAACCATGATTAACTCTTTCTTTTTGTACATTCCAAGTACAAGTTCTATAAGCAGTTGCTTTATGAACGATATTTCCCTTTTTTTTACACGAGCCATAAATCTAGCATGATGACTTTCACACTAGTTGTGAGGTAGCCCTCTCTGCTCACTGTGATAACTTTACACATCACAGTAGGTAGCTCTCTCAATACTAGGTGCCTCCATATGGTAAAATTTTAAAAAGAAAGAAATAGATCTCATTGCAATTTTACAATCAAGATTAGTTGAAGTCCTAAAGTCTTTGAAGAGAATCCAACAACTTTAATCATATCATATATGTGTGTTCATGAGTGTGTGAATAAGTTTATGTCAACATAGATGATACATATACAATAATGTGTGCATAAATTAAAATTGTAGAATATTTATACAATAAATATCTATATGAATTAAGTCACTAAAAATGAGGTTATATATATGTATGTATTAAATAAGTCTAATATCATGTTGGCTAGATAAGGATTCTACTTATCTCTCTCCATTTTTTATAGTAATAAAATTTAAAATTCAATTTGAGGGAGAAATTCCCAAGTCACTCCTAACATACTCAAATCTTTGAGTGTCTATGGCTTTGATGAATATATCAGTTAGTTGTCTGTCAGTAACTAGAAACTCAAGTGTCACTACTTTCTCTTTAACTAATTCTTGAATAAAGTGATGCCTAATGCCAATGTGCTTAGTTCTAGAATGTTGAACTGGGTTCTTAGAAATACAATAGCACTAGAGTTATCACAATATAATGACATCATACCATGTGGTTAATGATGAGTGCTCAAAAAGCACTAAAATTACCATGATTTTATGCACATTAATTGATTAAAAAATATATATATTTATATGTTTTATCATATATTTATATAAATTTGTCTTTTTCAGAATCACGAGTATTTTTATTGTTTTTCAAGTATTTTTGCTTAAAAACGTAACTTAAAGACTCAAAGAGGAATACTGGAAGCAATACATCACAAATATATTAATAAATAAATGCGGAAAGGTCAACAAATATGGAAAAATTGGACAAAATGGGTCAAAAGGGTCAAAAAGGAGAAAATCGTGCCGCCCAGCCGCGCCAAGCCTCATGCATGCCATGTTGTCACCCATGCCCCCACGCGCCTGCGCGCCCTGATGCTGCCCTCCACACGCGCCGCTGCCCATTTTGCCCCATTTTCGCACGCAGCTGCCCCATGACGTCATGCTGACATCATCAATGACCTCAGCAATTGCACTCTGCGTTTTCACAAATTTTTAACATTGTTTACTCACTTTTCTCCCCATCCTCACCTATAAATACCCCCCCTTCTCTTCACTTCTAAACACACCTCAAAACACACTTCTCTCTTCTTTCTTTCTCTCCATTTCTTAGTTTTTAGTTTTTTTTAGTTTTTCTTAGTTTTTAGTTAATTTCTTTTAGTTTTAGAGTTCTTCCCTTTTTGGGAAGAACTAGTTATGTTTTTGTAATTTATTAGCTTTTTATTCAATAAATGAGAGTGCAAATTCCGCTTGGAGGTTTTCCAGCTACGGGAATAGCATCGAAGTTCTGTAAGGATTTTATTTTCTTTACAGTTATTTTTTTATGCTTTATTCTTACATGTTATATTTAATTTGTCTGTGATTAATAGCTGTGTTGGCTGTTTATAAACATGATGTAATAATAACGTTGTTATGCTTGCGAAATATTAAATAGGTGAAAATCTCTAAAATGAATTGATTTTATTTTTATTCAAGATTTTATATTAAGAATGTTAGAGAGAAATATATTATTTTTCATTACAAACTTAAACCTGAAAATTAGATTTTTAAGGTTTAGTTATCCGGTCTAATTTAGAGTAGTGCTCTTTTTATTTGTTGGTACAATCGCCCGGTAGTTAGAGTGAAACTCTATTTCAAAAGTTTTTATAAGAATTATTATTTGAAAATGTATTGACAACATGTTTTCAGTAGTGGTTTTAAAACTTGAAAGTTAGTACTCGGATAACTAAATTCTTAGGTTTAATTTAGACACCTTGAATAAAGTTTAAACTGTCTAACCCCACCAAAGGTGGCATTTAAATGGTTCATTTTCAATCTCTTAGAAAAAGGAATTAATTTAATTAAGCAAATTAGTTATCAACCCCACCCATAGGTGTTAATTGATTTGTTTAGTTAACAAAGAATATCTAACCCCACCAAAGGTGGTATTCATATAAAAAAGAGAGAATCAATAAATATCAATTCATATCTTTAATAACCTAAATAATATGAGCAAGCATAATTAACTTTGTTATTATATCCATAAATACTCCATTATTATAAAAGATAAAATTTTCCTAAATATTTATTGAATCTATGTTTATTTTTATGTCAGTATATTAAAAACACAAAACCCAAAATATCGTGACATGATGTTTAGGATTTAATTTCGTTTTTAAATGTTTGAATAATAAATTAAAAACCATATACATTCCTTCCTTAGATCGACCTTGGGAGTATACTTATCATTTTCTACGAAATAATTTGTGCACTTGCGAGAGTTTTACAAATATTAAAACCAAAGTATTGGCAAGAATCGGTGATGCCGGTTTTCGCTCATCAGTTGACCGTAGTTCTTAAGCATGTTTTTCATCAAAAGAATTTGTGTGCAAGAGCTTCCTACAACAATTTATTCCATCTCAACTGTAGAGAATGAGATAGATTTCTTCTTTTTACTATACCAGGATACTAAGTTGTTCCCCATGTAGAAGAAACCACCTGTTGTACTCTTCCTATAATCCTGGTTACCTGTCCAGTCGAGATTTGTATAATCACTTACTTCATAAGTAGTTTTAGTAATAAAATATAGACTATAATTACTTGTTCCTGAGATATACCTAATGATTCTATTTACATTCTCTAAGTGTGATTCCTTAGGGTCATCTTGATAATAGACATACACCCCAACACTAAAACATATGTCAGGCCTACTTGTAGTGAGGTAAAGTAAATTGCCTATCATACTCCTATAAATGGTTTGATCAACACCTTTACCTTGAATGTCCTTTGTAATTTTTGTTCTGGTATCTAAAGGATTCCTTAATGGCCTGCTTGTTTCAAGACCAAATCTTTTAACAAGGTTGCAAGCGTACTTTGTTTGAGAAATAAATATGTTATCATGAGATTGTTTAATTTACAAACGAAAAAAGAAAGTCATTTCACCTACCATGGACATTTCAAACTCATTTTTCATAACATGCACAAAATCATCCACTAGTGTACTAGATGTGAATCCAAAAAATTTGTCTTCCATATAAATTTGTGCAATAAAAATCTCATCACTACTTCTTTTAATGAATAAAGTCTTATCAACTCCCTCTTGAATAAATCCCTTGTTCAAGAGATAGTTGGTAAGTATTTTATACCATGCTCGAGGAGTTTTTTCAAACCATAAAGAGCTTCGTTGAGTTTGTAAACATGATTTGAAAATTTTGGATCAACCAACCCTTTTGGTTGTTCCACAAATACCTCTTCATTCAAAAATCCATTTAAAAAGGAAGAATTAACATCCATTTGATATAATGTGAATTTCATATGACAAGCGATGGCAAATAAAAACCTAATTGGCTCTAACCTAGCTACAGGTGAAAATGTTTCATCAAAGTGAACTCCTTTTACTTGCGTGTAGCCTTGAGCTACCAACCTAGCCTTATTTCTAAAAATAATGGCATACTCATCAAATTTATTTTTAAACACCCATTTAGTTCCAATAACATTTTTGTTTTTAGGCTTAGGTATTAATCCACACATGATTCCTTTCAAATTGTGCTAACTCACCCTGCATGGCGTTTATCCAAAATTCATCCATAAGGGCTTCATTCATATTTTTTGGTTCAACTTGAGAAATATAGCATAAAAGGGTTACCTCCATTATTTTCCTTCTTCTTGTTACCATGCTTGCATTAGGATCTCCAATTATATTCTTAATAGGATGATTTTTTGAAGTACATGGTGGATTTATTATTGATGAGGTTGATGCTTCTTCCTTCTTTTCTTATTTTTCCTTGAACTTCTCTTATTTTGTTCCAATTGTGTCACCGATCATTGTTAATTGAGGTGTTGTGAAATTTAATTCATTATCAACTTCTTCACTTGTAATCTACGTATCTTCATCATCCATAACAACATTAGTTCTAAAGTTGAAGACTCTATAGGCTCTACTATTTAGGGAAAAACCAAGAAATATACCTTCATCACTTCTTGAATCAAACTTACCCAACTGTTCTCGATCCCTAAGTATGTAGCATTTACTTTCAAAAACATGCATGAATTTCATATTAGGTTTTTCACTTCTCCATATCTCATAGGGAGTTTGGTTTATACCTAGACGAAGATATACACAATTTATAATGTGACATATGGTGTTTATAACTTTAGCCCAAAACCTTTTAGAGGTTCCCTTGGCATGCAACATTACTCTTGCCATCTCTTGAAGTATCATGTTTTTCCTTTCAATTACTTCATTTTGTTGAGGTGTGATGGGAGCAAGGAATTCATGAAAGATATCATGTTCTTTGTAGAAGTCAACATACTTGGTGTTTTCAAACTCTTTTCCATGGTTTGTTCCCAATCTCTTGATAGTTACTATTTTTTCATCTACTTCAACCTACACTCTTGTGCAATATGAGATGAAGAACTCAAAAGCATCTGACTTATCTTTAAGAAAGTCTACCCAAGTGTAACGAGAAAAGAAAAGTCATCTATTGCAAGTATGATATATTTCTTACTACCAATACGTTATATTCTTATAGGATCCATGACATCAATATGTATCAATTCAAATACTCTAAATGTATAAATACTCTTGATCTTCTTATGAGAAACCCTAGTTTTTTTTACCCAAATAACATGGTCCACATATAGGTGTTTCAATTTTTGGAAGACCAGGTAGACCACGTAAAGTCTAATTTTTACTTAATCTAACCAGATCTTTAAAATTCATATGACCTAGTTTTTCATGCCATAAGGTAGTTGAGTCATTTCTAGATAGGTTACATGTTACTATGGGTGATGTATCAATGCAATAATAATTTTCATGTAATATGATTACCTTAATCATACATTCACCCTTTTGATATGTTACAATGCAATGATTGTTTGTAAATTGCACATTAAAATCATTGTCACATATTTGACTTATGCTAATTAGGTTTGCCTTGAGTCCTTCCATATATAAAACCTCATCAAATTTAGGGATACCTTCTATTTGAACAAAGCCTTTTCCAACAATTTTAGATGTTTTACCATCACCAAAATTAAATGTCCTATCATTGTATTCCTCCAAGGTTTTAAACAAAGAATGATTCCCAGTTATGTGTCTAGAGCATCCACTATCAAAATACCAGACATTATTTGATTTAGCTTTAAATGCTATATGAGCCATAAAGCATGGAAACTAAGATTTTTTGATCCATTCTATTTTAATTTTAAACGTTTGAGTTACTAGTTTCTTATATTCCTCTTTTTTTAGTTCTTGTAGTAAAACCTTTACATTTTGAAAAATTTAGAAGTTTCCTAGAAACATTTGACCTCGTAATAGCATCATAAGCATAAATAAATCTACACTTAGGTCTAATGTCTTCTTTCCTACCATAAGGATGACAGATGGGAAGAAACTGAATTTTCTTAGAGTGATAAGGTGCAGAAATTACCTTCCCTACCTGAGCAACAATGGGCTTTACAAATTGAGTTTCAGATGATGAAGGTGTTGATTTCTCATCTATGTATCCAAGACCTCTCTTATCTCCATGTGTCTTTCCATAGTCTAGGACTTTGGTCAATTTTTTAGCACCTATGGTCAAATTCCTCACCATCTTTTTAGCAATACTAATTTCTTGCCTAAGCTTTTTGTTTTTTGCATTGGTTTCTACAAGACTCAAATTCAAGACATTAATATGTTCAGACAATTACTCTTTATCTTTCTCTAGGCTAGAGGAAATTTTTTGTGAACATGGATGATATCACTAAGTTTAGTTACTTCAACAAGTAGTTTATCCCTCTCTTTCCTGATACCTAGACAATCCATGAATAGTTCATCGTAATTCGATACATTAAACTTACACAGTAAGAGAGAAGAATATACTTCCTCATTTTCTTCATCTGAGTTAGAGTCAGAGTCATTGTGATATGCTTTAGTAGTTTCGGTGAAGGCATAATAGTTAATGTCATCATTCTCTGAGTTACTAGCATTCCATCAAGGCTAGAAGGCTTGATTTCCCTTAACATTCGGTACTTTGAATGAATGGATTGTCCCTTGTTGGATTGATTATTCTATTGTCCCTTCTTCTTTATGAACTTATTTTATTTTGGTTCTAACAAGACTAGTGCTCATCATTCATATCCTTATCAGTATCAGAGATGTCCTTTTCAGAGATTTTAAATGCCACATCCTTGTTTTTCTTGGGTGGATCAAGAGTAACCTCATAGGTTTGGTTTGACCCGACAAGTTCATCAATGTTTAGTGTGTCTACATTCTTGCTTTCTAGTATCACTGTAATTTTCATCTTATATTCTACTGTTAAGGAGCTTAGGATTTTATGTACTTGTATAAGTTATGGAATTTTCTCACCAAAGTTAGAGCAAGAAATAGTGATATCACAAAAACGAGCATATAATTGACCAAAAGTTTCAATGTTGCTAATCTTAATGGAATCAAACCGAGATGTTAGAAATCTCAATTTTGTTTGTTTCACTTGGGAGGTTCCCTCATGAGAAAGAGCTAGTGCATTCCATGCATCTTTATCAATCTTATAGTCGGAGATGTGATGGAACTCATCCATTGACACTATAACAAAGATTGAGCTTAGGATTTTTTGGTTTGCCCTACTAAGAGTGTGTTCTTCAATTGTCCAATCTCTTATTGGCTTTATGATTGTCACACCATATTGATGAGTGCTCAAAAAGCAATAAAATTATCATGATTTTATGCACATTAATTGATTAAAAATATATATATTTATATGTTTTATCATATATTTATATAAATTTGTCTTTTTTGGAATCACGAGTATTTTTATTGTTTTTCAATTATTTTCGCTTAAAAACGTAACTTAAAGACTCAAAGAGGAATACTGGAAGTAATACATCACAAATATATTAATAAATAAATGAGGAAAGGTCAACAAATATGGAAAAATTGGACAAAATGGGTCAAAAAGGTCAAAAAGGAGGAAATCGTGCTGCCAAGCCGCCCAGCGCCCAGCCGCGCGCGTGTAGCACGCCCCACATCCGCGTGCATCAGCGCACGCCTTGTCCCAGTTCCGCGCGTGCTGCGCCTGCCTTCCGCGCACACCGTTGCCATTTCGCCCCATTTTCGCGTGCAACCGCCCCCATGACATCATGTTGACGTCAACAATCACCACTCTGCGTTTTCACAATTTTTTAACATTTTTTCACTCAATTTTTCTCCCCATCCTCTCCTATAAATACCCCCCTTCTCTTCACTTCATACCACACCACAAAACACATTCTCTTCTCTCTTTCTTTCTCTCATTTCTTAGATTTTTAGTTTTTCTTAGTTTTTAGTTTTTCTTAGTTTTTAGCTTTTCTTACTTAATTTCTAGTAGTTTTAGAGTTCTTCCCTTTTTGGGAAGAACTAGTTATGTTTTTTGTAATTTATTAGCTTTTTGATTCAAAAAATGGGAGTGCAAATTCCGCTTGTAGGTTTTCTAGCAACGGGAACAACATCAAAGTTCTGTAAGGATTTTATTTTCTTTGCAGTTATTTTTTATGCTTTATTCTTACATGTTATATTTAATTTGTCTGTGATTAAATTTAACTGTGCTAACTGTTTATAAAAATGATGTAATAATAACGTTGTTATGCTTGCGAAATATTAAATAGGTAAAAATCTCTAAAATGAACTGATTTTATTTTTATTCAAGATTTTATATTAAGAATGTTAGAGAGAAATATATTATTTTTCATTACAAACTTAAACCTAAAAATTAGATTTTAAGGTTTAGTTATCTAGTCTCATTTAGAGTAGTGCTCTTTTATTTGTTGGTACAATCGCCCGGTAGTTAGAGTGAAGCTCTATTTCAAAAGTTTTTATAAGAATTATTATTTGAAAATGTATTGACAACATCTTTTCAGTAATGATTTTAAAACTTGAAAGTTAGTACTCGGATAATTAAATTCTTAGGTTTAATTTGGACACCTTGAATAAAGTTTAAACTGTCTAATCCCACCAAAGGTGGCATTTAAATGGTTCATTTTCAATCTCTTAGAAAAAAGAATTAATTTAATTAACCAAATTAGTTATCAACCACACCCATAGGTGTTAATTGATTTGTTTAGTTAACAAAGAATATCTAACCCCACAAAAGATGGTATTCATATAAAAAGGGAGAATCAATAAATATCAATTCATATTTTTAATAACCTAAATAATATGAGCAAGCATAATTACTTAGTTATTATATCTATAAATACTCCACTATTTATAAAAGATAAAATTTGCATAAATATTTATTGAATCTATGTTTAATTTTATGTAAGTAGATTGAAAACACAAAACCCCAAAATATCGTGAAAGGATGTTTTTAAGATTTAATTTCGTTTTTAAAAGTTTGAATAATAAATTAAAAACCACATACATTGCTTCCTTAGATCGACATTGGGAGTATACTTATCGTTTTCTACGAAATGATTCGTGTACTTGCGAGAGTTTTATAAATATAAAACCATAGTATTGGCAAGAATAGGCGATGCTGGTTTTCGCTCATCACATATTTCGCTACTCAAGATGGCTCCTAACCATTAAGAATATCATCCCAAAAAATTCATCTTGTTAAAGACTTTCATGTGAGCCTTCCAATAAGGGTAATTATACCCATAAAAGAGTAGGGGTCTAATAAATGCCCTACCTTATTTCATATGGTCCATAAGTAGGAGTGTGTGCCCCTAAGGATCAAACTCACTAAGTATGTGTAGTGTTTAATTAAATTCATGAATTCAATCATATATGTCATAGTTATAAAAGATATACCCGAAGTACGACTCTGTGGAACTTGAGCATTTGTTTGGATTTTCTTGATAGACTTGATAACAGGCCTAAAAATAATTTATAGGTAAATACAACACTTATAGTCCTTACAAACATAAAGAAAAATTATAGAAAACTAAGAAAACTAAGAAAAGAGAGAAGCTAGGGGATGATTTAGAATGAAGGAGGTAGGGGTTATTTATAGAAAGAGGCCAACCACAAAAGGAGATGGAGAAAGTGGATCATGAGTGAGAAACTATTGGCCATCATTACACACATTTTCCCATTGTCATGTCATGCATTTGTTTCATACACGTTAAAATTTTGACCTAATACACTCATGCTATGCACATAAATTTCACTGTTATGACACACATCAAACTATGTGTTTCCAACCTTTTTTCACTTCACCCTCTTAGAAGCTTGCTTGATATATATGTTCCCTTTTTTATTTTTCTTTAGTTGCAGTAAAGTACTTCCAATTACAATTATTCTAGTGTTTATCAGTTGACTAATTTAGAAGCTACAATTCCTTAAAAATAACAAAACATACCCATGATTCTAAAAATATAGATTTTTTAAAATAATAATATAGATCTATTTTAACATTAAAGTGCATATAAATCATGTTATAATTAGTTCTTTTCAAGCACTCATCATAATGCTTTACACGTTGCCTATTGACCTTGAATGAATTTTGAGTATTTGGGTTTATCAATTCTACAGCTCCATAGGGAAAGACTCGAACAACTTGAAATGGTCCACTCCATCTTGACTTAAACTTTTCTAAAAATAATTTAAAATGAGAATTAAATAAGTGTACTGTCATTCCAAGATAAAAGTGACTTACAGATTAGGAATTTTCATGATAACTCTTAGTGCATTCTTTGTAGATTTTTTCATTTTCATAAGCTTCATCCCTAATCACTTCTAACTCATCAAGTTGAAGCAAAAAACTTCTCCTACTTGTTCAAGGTCCATGGTCAATTTTTGATTTCCCAATATGCCATGTGCTCAAGCTCAATAAGCAAATGGCATCCCTTTTCGAAAATCAATCGATAAGGACTCATACCAATGTATGTCTTGTAAGTTATACGGTATACCTATAATGCACCATTCAAGCTGGTTTCCAAATCCTTTCTTGAAGGCCACATGAAAACTAAGAAAGTGAATGTGTAACAAACAAACACGTAACTATGTCCTAAGTGATGTTAAGCCATTAGTAACTAACCTTACAAAGAATATACAGAAATATCAAATAAAATATACACTTGTGTTTTGAACATAAAAATACCAACACCAAGACAACAAGACTTACACGTTTTATGCTCAGAACGTATAGGATTAATCATAAATATAACTAAATCATTTAACTAATTACAATTATACGCACAATAGATAATAATAAAAACATGCCCACAACATTTATCTAACCTATGTTTTACATGTTTATAACCATAAAAAAGATTTATGATGTTAATCTTTTTTAATGTTAGATAGTTATGTAATAGATATTGTGATTATTTAAATAATTAAATTAGATTGTTCAAGTTTGTTGATAAAAAAATGATTACTTAGGGGAAAAAAGTATCGTTAATTTGACCCAAAAAAATGCTAGAAAAAAATTATTATGTTTAAAAGAGTGTTCAATTAAAAGATATGTTTAGCAAAAGAAAAAAAATGTAAAGCAATATATATACTATATGTTCTGTAAAAAAAATATTATAAGATAAATTTTTTGTCAAATTAGTTAGTAAATTGATCATTTAAATTCGTGAGTCAAGTAAAATAGACTTTATTAGTGAGTTAAGTAAAATAGATTTTTTAACCTCATAACATTAATGGATCAACTTTAAATGAAATGAATTATACTGAGCAACACATTTGACATCTCTAGTTATTATCTTCCAATCACCCATTAGTTATTTATCTCTTCCTCAATCAAACTCTTTTCTTCCATTCCATGACCTTCCTATACCATCACACGATTTGAAATGTTAGAGAACAGAGTATATTTTGAATAAAATATTAGAAGCAACGGAATTAAAAAGCTATAGATAAGATATCAGTATTTCTTAAAAATTGTGGTTACAAGACTCAACTTGTTATTGGGTCAGCTATGGACGAAGAGTGCTCTACACCCATTTCATGAAAGAGGCGACAAGGCATCCACCTAATAAAGCCATTTCAAAAATATTATTATAAATTTTACATTTGAATTTTCCAGGTAGACAAAGCAAAGCTCTTAGCACAATCACAATACTCCTTTTAAGCACCATTGATTAAGCTCCTCAAGTGTACGAAGATACAATGTATAGAGAAGAGTAATTCTCTGTAGTGCTAAGATTAATCCTTCTCATTGCACCTTCAGCCAGGACCGAAATTAAAGAGAACCAGCGGCTAAGTCATCTCCTTGCTTCTGTCCACAGAGGTCTAACATTATATAAAGGAACAAATACAAAAGAAGAAACCAACTATTTGATCCGATGAACACAAAAATCAACTATTTCAACCATCCTATAGAATGAGAAGGTAAATCATTCCCATTACATTGCAACACATAACCATAAGAACAGGTTCCTAGTATTTCCCAACAATAAAGTCTCAATTTTGTTAAAACTAAAATGATGAAATACAGGTTTTACCAAACTTCTAGCTCAGGATCAACAAAGCAAGCACCAAAAACCAGGTTTTACACAACAAAATTAAATAACACAAGTGAGTCAGGAATTATAAGTTCAATGAAGAGAGATCTGTTGGAGGAGCATAGAACGAGCCTTGTTCACAGTATTGAAGCAGAGACAAAGATGTTCTTCAAGATCCTTAAGCTGATGTAGTAAATTGCGATCATTTTTGCGTAGTTGTTTGACCACTTCTTGAATGGGATGCCTATCCCTACCCCTTTCTAATCCCAACCGAACCAACAGCTTGTCACCCTCTACAGCAGTATGCAAACGAGCAACAAGGCGGTCAATGGTGTCAAGATCATTATTTAGTACATAAACACCCTTTGCAGCAGCATCCAATTGAGCCATTCGAACCACCTCTTTATCAGCCAGCCGGTGAGTGGGGAGCTTAATACACAAAGGTGCAGCCACAAGTGCACCTAGGGCATGGACAGTGACGGTAACGGTAGCAATGATAATTCCAACGGCAGTGCCAAGGAAACAAATGACGGAGCCAGCAGAGGCACCACGAAAGAGGCGAATTCGGGAGCGGGACTTGCGAAGGTGGCTATCAAGCTGTTGTTTGAGTTGGGAGAAGCAGTTGCGAATGTCATTGAAGTTGTGAGAGTCTGAAGGAAAGGGATTGTCTTGGCTGTCGAATTGAAGGAATACATCGAAGGCCCAACTGCACTGGGATTGATTGAGGGAGTGAGAGTCGTCGTTCAGAACATCGAGGAGGTCGTGGATAGGGGCGTAAAGGGCACGAGCTTGGAAGATGTTGCGGTGGAGGAGAAGGCAAAGACGACTGGTGCTCTCGCTATGGTCGAAGTACGCACAAACGAGGCGCCTGGGAGTGTTGGGTTGGGCGAGAAGAAGGGTCTCTTGGACGCAACTGCGGTTCGGGTGAAGGACATCTTCCAAGAGAAGAAGATCGGATTGTGTAGTTTCGTCGTCGTTTTGGGGGTCTATGGCTGAGTCAACGACGTGAATTTTGGAGAGAATCTCTTGGTAGGAATGGGTTTGGGTGGCAAGGTTGAACTCGAGATTAAGATTGATGGTGGGAGAAGGTTGAGAGCTGGAGCCGGCGACTGAAGTGTGGTCCGTCAAGTGCCCTGCTGCCAAAAAAAAAAAAACAATGAATAATAAATAAATAAAATAAAAGTGAGTGAGTGAGGCAATTAAACAAATAGATTATACGCATATACACAATCAAAACAAAAAGAAAAAGAGTGAACCATCTGGAGAAGGAGGGGAAGAGACAACAGGAGGAGGAGGACGAGAATGGGAATTGGGAACAGAGGAAGAGTTTGAAGACGATGACATTAAGGAAAGACAATGCAGCATTTGAGAGTTTTAGTTATAATTTTGTATTAACTTTGCAAAGTTTATTTACATGTATTTCATTTCTTCTTTTGAAATCAGAAATGTCTGCTGCTAAATGCTATTCATTCCTCGTATGCATCACAGAAGTTTTAGAATGTCAGATTACAATCTTAATTCGTGCCCTATACTACTCACTCGACTTGAAGGACTTGGAAAATATAAACATTAGAGAAATTTTGGGAAATTAGTTTTGAGGCGAGACACATACTGCCTGGCCTACTCAACAGTTTATATTTATATAAATTTAATTTAATTTATGTCATAACACAAACTTAAAAGATTTCGAACCGACACAAGCTAATATGAATTTAACTTTTTTTACATGTATTAATTAATCTTTTTACCACATGTAACCTAATGTTTATTTAAGATATCGTAATTATTTTTATCATTTTAATCTAATTAGAATAATAAATGTTTGGAATCAAAGTAAATGCTTTCTAAAAACATTAAACATATAAATACAAATTTTATTACAATTTTTTACAAAATTAAAAAGTAAAAAATTTCAAAAAACATTAAACATATAAATACAAATTTTATTATAATTTTTTATAAAATTAAAAAATAAAAAATTTCAAAATCATAATATATTATAAAATAATTTAACGAATAACTACTTAAAACTAAAATAAATGAATATTCATGTAATTATGCTTAATAATAATATAATATATTTGTAAAATTAGTTAAGAATAATAAAATTACAATGCAATACCATAAATATACGAACAAATTAATAAACTCATCATAAATATTTTATATGAAATAATTTATGAATTTAAAAAAAATTATGATAATTTTTTTTAAATAAAATATAAAATGCTCATATAATTAATCAGGTTTATTGATAAGATACTATATAATTCTTTTTAATAAGTGAATAATAAATATATAAATAAGTAAAAAATTACAATAAAAATAATAAGAAAAATACAATAAATTTTTTATGACATGAGTTAGTAGACTCAATATATAGAAAAAATAATACTAATAATATATAATTATAATTATAATTATAATTATTTTATTTTTATTTTCATGTTATTCGGGTTTTTTAAAATTGGATTCGTATTTACTTTGATAGTACTTTTTTTCGACTTAGACAATCAAAATGCACCATAAATTACCTCCCCTAATTACAAGTAAAAAGATTATAGATAATAAGATGAAGTAATTTAGTATTTTTTAAGACAAATTAATCACTTATTTTTAAGAAGAAGTTTGATGGAAATAACCGAAGTTTCATTAAAGCATAATATTCAGGATACAATTTACAAAGAAAATCAAGCATTCTCATGTATACACCATGGTTCCCTAGAATTAAGAGGCAGGATACAATCAGGAAATAGAAGAATGAGGGGACTGATTGCGTATTTGCAGTAATGAATTCTACCCAATACCTATTGCCTTTAGCAGTCAAGGCAAAGGGGTCTTGAGGTGAGGTTTCACGAACAACATTATTTCCCACCGTGCTATCAACAGGTGCATAGCCAAGAGGCTTAATTCTTCATTACTCAGAACAGAGATGAAGTAAAATAGCCAGTCTGCTGGAGAACCATCAGCCAAAGACTTATGGAAATGGGCATATTGTGTCTTCTTCTAAAACTATCTTACAATGGGACATGCCCAAACTGAATGAAGTGAATATTGATCAATTCCATATCCAAACCTAAAACAAACAGAGGATGGCCACCTTCCATCTAAACATATTAAGAGAGCTAGGCAAAATATCATGAGGAAGGCTCTAAAGAATTTTTTTTATTTTATTTGGTACATTTAGCCTCCAAATATGCTTCCACCATGAACTTTTAGAAGTTTCACTGGTCTCTCACCACCGTTTCCATGTTTTAGAGATTATGCAGCCCAATATCCACTTTGAACCATATATATACTTCCTATTTTGTTGATGCCCCCAATCAAAGTATCAGCTCGTGCGGATCTTTCATGACGAGGAATGTTGCATATCATCTCGGCTTCATAAGGGAGGAAGCTAGAGTGGACCCAAAGCTGTGATTAAGCTAGAAACCATAGTTGAGTTCGATAGACTCTGTGGAAAGAGTATCTAAAAGAAAGAGGGACCAACTAACCAACTATATATAATTATAAACTGATACTTTTGTGCCATCACCAATTCTCCACGGTAAACCCTTTCTTAATAAGTATTTTACACAAAAAAGCTCTTCTAGTGATATTGGGTTATTATTTTATTTATGATTTAAATGAATATAACTCAAACTAATCCGACAAAATAATATTATTAAAAATATAATATTAAAATAAACTAAAACTGATATTAAAGTAGAAATATTGAAACAGAATAATAAAAATATTAGAAATTTAACAAGATTTGGTATAAATATTATTTACGTCATCAGGTGTCGTTGACCACTTCCACTATCTCCAAATAGATGAACTCCACAATTACAACTAATTTAGACAAAATTGAGATAATCAATTACCCTTATAAAAGAGAGGAAGATTTTTATAAATTTTGGGGTGTTTACAAATGAGAGTGCAAATTCCGCTTGGAGGTTTTCCAAGCAACGGGAATAGCATCGAAGTTCTGTAAGGATTTTATTTTCTTTACAGTTATTTATTATGCTTTATTCTTATATGTTATATTTAATTTGTCT
Organism: Hippophae tibetana; assembly: GCA_037013495.1. Lineage (NCBI taxonomy): Eukaryota > Viridiplantae > Streptophyta > Magnoliopsida > Rosales > Elaeagnaceae > Hippophae > Hippophae tibetana. The sequence goes on along the minus strand of CM072804.1, from coordinate 42,390,168 downwards.
GTGATTAAATTAAACTCTGCTGGCTGTTTGTAAACATGATATAATAATAACGTTATTATGCTTGCGAAATATTAAATAGGTGAAAATTTCTAAAATAAATTGATTTTATTTTTATTTAAGATTTTATATTAAGAATGTTAGAGAGAAATATATTATTTTTCATTACAAACTTAAATCTGAAAATTAGATTTTAAGGTTTAGTTATCCGGTCTAATTTAGAGTAGTGCTCTTTTATTTGTTGGTACAATCGCCCGGTAGTTAGAGTGAAACTCTATTTCAAAAGTTTTTATAAGAATTATTATGTGAAAATGTATTGACGACAGGTTTTCAGTAGTGGTTTTAAAACTTGAAAGTTAGTACTCGGATAATTAAATTCTTATGTTTAATTTGGACACCTTGAATAAAGTTTAAAGTGTCTAACCCCACCAAAAGTGGCATTTAAATGATTCATTTTCAATCTCTTAGAAAAAGGAATTAATTTAATTAACCAAATTAGTTATCAACCTCACTCATAGGTGTTAATTGATTTGTTTAGTTAACAAAGAATATCAAACCCCACCAAAGGTGGTATTCATATAAAAAATAGAGAATCAATAAAATATCAATTTATATCTTTAATAACCTAGATAATATGAGTAAGCATAATTAATTTAGTTATTATATCCATAAATACTCCACTATTATAAATGATAAAATTTACATAAATATTTATTGAATCTGTATCTATGTTTATTTTTATGTTATTAGATTATATTTATTGAATCTGTATCTATGTTTATTTTTATGTTATTAGATTATATTTATTGAATTTGTATCTATATTTATTTTTATGTTATTAGATTATATTTATTGAATCTGTATCTATGTTTATTTTTATGTTATTAGATTAGAAACACAAAAACCAAACTATCGTGACAGGATGTTTAGGATTTAATTTCGTTTTTAAAAGTTTGAATAATAAATTAAAAACCACATACATTCCTTCCTTAGATCGACCTTGGGAGTATACTTATCATTTTCTTCGAAATGATTCGTGCACTTGCGAGAGTTTTATAAATATTAAAACCAAAGTATTCGCAATAATCGACGATATCGATTTTCGCTCATCAAGTTTTTGGCGGCGTTACTGGGAAAGGAATAGCGTTTTTAGATTATTTATCAAAATTTAAAAAAACATTTTTGTGTTGTAAATAATTGTGATTTTTTTTGTTTTAATAAAAAAATAATAATCAAATTTCAAATTTTATAAGAAATAAAAAAAAATTAAAAAATTAATAAAATTAAAAATTTTAAGATAAAAAATAAATAAATAATATAGCGTTAATAGTAAAATAAAATTACCATTCATGAATAGTAAAAAAAATTTAAAAATTTAATGATAAAAAATAAATAATATAGTATAAATAGTAAAAAAATATTACCGTTCATGAATAGTAAAAAAAATTAAAAAATTAAAAAAATTAAAAAATTTTAAAATAAAAAAATAAATAATATAGTGTATATAGTAAAATAAAATTACCGTTCATGAATATTAAAAAAAATTTAACTTAGATTTTGATTAACTTATATTACATAAACATATATTTTGTTAACTTAATTAAATTTATACCTAACTTAACTTAATTAACTTAATAGTATAAAAAGTAAAAATCTAAGAGAGTTCTGTCTAGGAGACTAGTTCTTGGAAGCCTTTGTGCCACTAGTCTTTCGTGTGAACGTTGTTCTGGCTAGGAGAATGGTTTTTAAGGAGCCGTTGCACCACCATTTTTTTCCTGGGAGCACTCTTGGTTAATACTGATTATGTTATTTTATTTAAAAAATATATATAACAACAAAAACATAAAAAATCACGAAATAAAAATTTAAACTTTGTTTTATTTAAATAAATAAATAAAATAATAAACATTTTGAAAAAAAAATTTGATTTAGGGTTTAACTAATTTTGTTTAATGTTTTGTATTAAATACCATGTAAATTTTCTCTAAATTTTTTATTTTGTTGACAGGAGTTTTAAATTTACGTTTACAATAGTCTATGCGTGGTAGGAGATCCTTAGGAAACCCCCTTACACCATATGTAAATAATATTCATAAATTTAAACAAGTGTCAACAAAACTGGATTCCACCCATCAACCTGTTTTTGAGCCAAACATAGAACCAAGTCTTAATCCTTTACTAGAACCGAAAGAAATGGAAGAAAACCAACATGTTAGGGAAACCACTATGAAGGAGTTTGCAAGACCGGTGATTGGCACGACAACTGCCGATATCCAGTTGGGTGAGGCTACTCGGAATTATGACCTAAAAAATATTCATTTTTCTATGCTTCCTTCCTTTTATGGGCTACCTAATGAAGATTCTCTTTCCTTCATGAGAGATTTCTATGCTACGGTCCAAACATTTCCCCCTCGGTATTCTAAATGAGGATCAACTTAGAATGAGATGTTTCCCCTACACCCTAAAGGATAAGGCCAAAGCTTGGTTAATGTCACTTCCCCCAGGTTCTCTGATGACATGGGAGAACATTTACAATAAATTCATGGGAAAATTCTATTCCCACCAAAAAACATCAGAGTTGAGAGGAAAGATTGCTACTTTCTCTCAGATGGAAGGAGAACCATTCCATGAAGCTTGGGATAGGTTCAAAATGTTTCTCACTCAATGTCCCCATCACAGCTTTCCCCTGCAGTTGCAGAACCAATTCTTTTATGATGGACTTACACAACAATGTCAGTTCATTGTCGACAACGCTGCAGGAGGAGCAATGGGAGAAAAGACTGCCTCAGAGACGTACAAACTCTTTGAGATGTTGGGTGCTAATTCCCAACAGAAAAGCTGGAGTTCATGAAATCGATTCTAGTAATGAAGTTCAACAATAACTTGTTCAACTGACCAAGCAAGTTGCCCTTCTCACTACACAAACCAACACCAATAATGAACAATATGATTTGTATAGTAACAAGGGACATGGTACTGAAGCCTGTCCATATCAAGGAGAAACAACAACTGGACCTGAACAGGTTAATGTGTTGGGAGCATATCAACAGAAACCAAGGTTTGACCCCAATTCAAATACCTATAATCCTGGGTAGAGAAATCATCCAAATTTCTCCTGGAGGCAAAACAAACCTCCTTTCGCTCAAAGCTCAAATCAGCCAGGCCAGCAATTCCACCCACTTTTTCCAAAAATCATTCCCAATAAAACAACCCTAGAGGACAACTTGAATTCTTTTATTCAAGTTTGTAGGGATAACCAATCAACGGTTGGACTGTGTGGAAGCTTCTATCAAAAAAGTGGAAGTTCAAGTAGAACAGTTAGTTAAACATTTGCAAAAACAAAGCAAAGACTAATTTGATAGTCAAATGGGGTAAAATAAATTCAATGAAAAGGAGACATTGAGTTTGTCATTCTGCAATCTCCAAGCAACGTCTTACTAGAAGACGATAAATTTTAGTCCTACATGGGAGGTCACCCATTATTGTATTTTCCTTTGTTTTAGTTTTATTCTGTGTGTAATAAAATTCAAATGAAATAAATTCGTTTGTTTCAAAAATTGTGTCCATTCTTTTAAATTTAGCATAAAAAAAATAAAAAAAATAACAAAACAAAAATTTAGGTTCCTTACACCTTTTTGCTTTAAGCCTATACATTTTATCAAGTTATAAATATTTCTTAGAGATATCTACTATTGTTTTTTTTAAGAGCAAAATGTTGATACACAATAGGAGGAGGATCATTTTCAACTACAAACAACCATGGGAGATGCTAAAGATAGGCGGAAAAAGATGAAAGACTATACAAGGCCAATCATTGGCAATGTAACTTCCGACATCCAATTACAAGTGGCTACAAGGAATTATGAATAGAAAAAGATTCATTATTCTTTGTTGCCTTCCTTTTACGGAATCCCTAATGAAGACCCTTTGCATTTCATTCGAGAATTCTATGCTATTGTCCAAACCTTTCCACTACATGCAATTAATGAAGATCAACTTAGGATGAGGTGTTTTCCTTATACCCTCAAGGATAAAGCTTGGTCATGGTTCATTACTCTAAAGTCGGGTTCTCTAAAAACTTAGGAGGTAGTATATGAAATTTTTATGGGTAGGTTCTATTCCCATCAAAAGACTGTTGATCTAAGGACGAAGATAGCAACATTTTCTCAAATGTATGAAGAGCCCTTTCATGAAGCTTGGGAACGATTCAAACTCCTTTTCATTCAATGTCAAAATCATAGCTTTCCATTACAGCTACAAAACCAATTCTTTTATGACGGATTGACACTGCAGAGTCAATACATGGTTGATAATGCTGCTGGAGGTGTTGTACGAGAAAAAACCGCAGAGGAAACCTATAATCTTTATGAGCTATTGGGTTCTAATTCCCAACAAAGAGGTGGTAGAAGGAAAGCAAGGGTCAATGAAGTTGGCTCTGATAATGAGATAACCTTGCAACTTGCTGAATTGACTAAACAAGTGCAACTTCTCATTACCCATCAAATTTCAAATCAAGAGGTGTGTGAAGTGTGTTGTTCAATTGGGCATGGTACTCATAATTGTTCAAATACTTGTGATTCTAGTGTCGATGCCATAGAGGAAGTCCAATCTTTTCAAAGGTATCATCCAAACACCTATAATCACCCAGCCTACACCCAATATCCAATACTAAGGTCGGATAACAACCACTCTTACCCACCAAGCCAATCTTTTAAGCCAACCTTAGAAGATAGCTTGAATGCTTTTATTCAAGTTAGTCGTGACAACCAATTGATGACTAATCAAAGGTTGAACACCGTGGAGGCTTCGGTTAAAAGGATTGAATCTAAAGTTGGGCAACTGGCTGAACAAATGCAAAAGAAAGAACCAGGAAAGTTGCCCAGTCAACCAGAACAAGCAAAGGATGTAAGAACCCTTCGAAATGGTAAGGTAGTCAATACCAGTTTACCTAAAATCTCTAACAATCTACCTTGTAGTTCAGGTAACAAAGAAGGCGATATTCTAATCTCGCAAAAAGGAGAAACAAGTGTTAAACTTAACAAGCCTTCTGAAAAACTCATTGGGGGGTCATCTGACATCCCCAAAATTCAAAAGACAACAGAACCATACCAGATGCAAGTACCTTTTCCCCACCGGTTAAAAGAATCCAAACAAGATAAGCAATTCTATGATCTTTTTAATATGCTCTCTAAAGTAAATATCAATTTACCATTATTAGAAGTGATCATGAATATGCTCTCATATGCCAAGTTTTTCAAAGAGTTGAACACTAAGAAAAGGAGGTATGAACTGAATGAACGAGTAGTAGTATTAGAAATTTCTAGCTCTGTACTTCAGCACAAACTACCCCATAAGTTGAAAGACCCTGGAAGTTTTATTATAAACATAACTATGGGGGATAGGAAGGTTGCTAAAGCAATGCTTGATTTAGGTGCTAGTATAAATTTGATACCCTACTCTATATTCTTACAGCTCAATCTAGGGGATTTAAAACCCACAACTATTTCCCTTCAACTTGCAGATAGATCTCTTAAATATCCAGAGGGAATAGTTGAGGATGTGTTGGTGCAGGTAGACAAACTAATAATACCTGTTGACTTTGTGGTTCTGGATATGCAAGAAAATCCAGCATTGGACAGAGAGCACACAATATTGCTTGGTAGACCATTTATGGAAACTACTAAAACTATTATTGATGTCCAAGATGGAAATTTGACAATGACAGTCTTAGGAGAGACTGTTCATTTTAAAGTTTTTGATTCTTTACCTTTTCCTTCTATTTCTACCATCGGTGAAATATTCGATGTTGACCCTTTGGATAATCTTGTCCAAAGCACCTTTTTCCAAACCAGAATAGAAGACAAGCTTGAAACTGTTCTTACACTTGAAAAGGTCGAAGAAGATTTAGATGAGGAAATTAAGGGGTACCTTGAACAACTAGACAATGATGAAGTAATGAAAAAATCTAGTACACTTTTAAATCTACCTAGTTCTTCATCTAGTAAAGAGGCCAATCCACCTGAACTTGAACTCAAAGACTTACCTGACCACTTAAAATATGTGTTTCTGGGAGAAGGAGAAACTTATCCAGTGATAATTTCTTCAACCTTGACCAAACCACAAGAAAAGGAACTCATCAAAGTGCTTAAACAGTTTAAGAAATCTATAGGTTGGAGTATAGGGGATATAAGAGGCATTATTCCTACAATGTGTATGCACAAGATCAACTTGGAGGATGGTGCTAAACCTGTACGAGAGGCCCAAAGAAGACTAAACCCAAATATGCAAGAGGTAGTTAAAAAAGAAATTCTTAAATTATTAGAAGAAGGGATTATCTATCCTATTGCGGATAGTAAGTGGGTTAGTCCAGTGCATGTGGTACCTAAGAAATCTGGGATAAGAGTTGTTAAAAATGACAAAAGTGAATTAGTGCCCACTAGAATAATCACTGGATGGAGAATGTGTATAGATTTTAGGAAACTAAATTTATATACTAAAAAGGATCACTTTCCTCTTCCATTCATTGATCACATTTTGGAAAGATTAGCTGGGCACGAATTTTACTGTTTTTTAGATGGATTATCTGGATATTATCAAGTACCCATAGCACCAGAAGATCAGGAAAAGACCACATTTACATGTCCTTTTGGGACATTTTCTTTTCGCAGAATGCCATTTGAGTTATGCAATGCCCCTGCCACTTTCCAGAGATGCATGATATCTATTTTCTCAGACATGGTGGAAAAATTCATTGAGATTTTCATGGACGATTTCTCTGTCTTTGGGAACTCATTTGATGATTGCTTACATAAATTGACCTTGGTTTTAGAAAGATGCATTGAATGCAATCTCGCCCTTAGTTGGGAGAAAAGTCATTTTATGGTTCAACAAGGGATAGTTTTAGGGCATATAATTTCAAACAAGGGTATTGAAGTTGATAAGGCAAAAGTTGAATTGATATCCAAACTACCTCCCCCTACATCTGTGAAGGGGATAAGAAGCTTCTTAGGACATGTAGGATTTTACAGACGATTTATTAAAGATTTCTCTAAAATAAGTCGTCCCTTATGTAACTTGCTATCAAAAGATGTTTATTTTGATTTCAACAATGACTACTAATTTAATACCTTGAAAGAGAAACTAACATCTACCTCTGTTATTATGGCACCAAACTGGTCTTTACCTTTTGAAATAATGTGTGATGCTTTTGATTATGCTATAGGAGCAGTCTTGGGACAAAGAGTGGATAAGCGTTTGCATGTCATCTACTATGCTAGCAAAACACTCAATGATGCCCAAATGAATTATACCACCACTGAAAAGGAATTCTTGGCTATAGTGTTTTTTTAGACAAATTTTGGTCTTATTTAGTAGGATATAAAGTGATTGTGCATTCTGATCATACTGCTTTAAGATACCTATTAAGTAAACCAAATGTCAAGCCAAGATTAATCAGGTGGGTCTTACTCTTACAAGAATTTGACCTAGAAATCAAGGATAAGAAAGGCAGTGAAAACTTAGTAGCTGACCATTTGTCTAGGTTGATTTCTGACTTCAATTATCTTAAAGATGAGAGTAATGAAGATATAGTTGAAACCTTTCCTGATGATCAGTTATTTTTCATAGGTCTGAACCCATGGTATGCTGATATTGTAAACTATCTTGCCACTGGTATTTTGTGACCTAACACTTCATATCAGGACAAGAAAATGTTTTTTAAAACTATTAAGGACTATTTCTGGGATGACCCTTATTTATACAAGATTGGTCAAGATCAAGTCATCCGGAGATGTGTACCTGAAGAAGAACATAAGAGCATTCTAACTTTTTGTCATGAACTTCATTGTGGGGGTCATTTTGGTGGTGAAAAGACAGCCCGTAAGGTATTACAGTCTGGATTCTTTTGGCCCACTCTTTTTAAAGATGCTCATATGTTTTGTGCACAATGTGATAGATGTCAAAGAACAGGAAACATAAGCAAAAGAGATGAAATGCCTTTGACATCTAATTTAGTTGTTGAACTCTTTGATGTATGGGGGATTGACTTTATGGGTCCTTTTCCCCCATCTAATGGTTTTCAATATATTTTGGTTGTTGTGGATTATGTATCCAAGTGGGTAGAAGCTATCCCCACCAAAACCAATGATGCTAATTTTGTTGTGAAATTCTTGAAAGATTTAATATTCAGCAGGTTCGAAACGCCTAGAGCTATAATAAGTGATGAAGGTAGCCATTTTTGTAACAAACTCTTTGATGGAGTACTAAACAAGTACAACATCACACATAAAGTAGCTACTCCATATCATCCTCAAACTTCTGGTTTAGTGGAAGTAAGTAATAGGCAAATTAAGGGAATATTGGAACACACTGTGCGTCCTTCAAGGAAGGATTGGGCATTTAAGTTAAATGATGCCTTATGGGCATACCGCACCGCTTACAAAACACCTATTGGGATGAGCCCTTACCGGTTAATCTTTGGGAAAGTGTGCCACCTTCCAGTTGAACTTGAACACAAGGCTTACTGGGCAATTAAAGAGTTAAACATGGATTTAGATAAAGCAGGTGGAAAAAGATTACTCCAGCTTCATGAGTTGGAAGAAATTAGGAATGAAGCCTATGAGAATGCCAAATTATACAAAGAGCGTACTAAGCGCTATCATGACAAGAGGCTATTTCCTAAGACTCTTCACCCTGGAATGAAAGTTCTTTTATTTAACTCTCGTTTGAGATTGTTTCTAGGAAAGCTGAGATCAAGATGGGATGGACCATTCAAAATAGTTCAGGTATTTGAACATGGAGTAGTAGAACTATTGGACTCTAAGACATAAAAAAACGTTCAAAGTCAATGGCCATCGCGTCAAGCCTTATTTAGAAGAACCAAACAACATTGCTGAAATGGATTGCATTTGGTTGAGTAACCCTTAGCACCAAAAAGTTACGTCTTGCTAAGACGTTAAACTAAGCGCTGGATGGGAGGCAACCCATCATTTTAGGTAATTTTTTTTATTTGTTTTATTTACTTAATTTTATTGTTTATTTTAGTTTAATTATATGTGAATAATTTTTAAATTGTTAAAACTAAAAATATTTGTTGAGATGTTAGAAGTTCACAGCGATTTGTCTGTATACACTTTAATGATGAATATGATGGATGCACCTGCATTTCTTCATTACTACTTACACATTCTCAAGAAATAGGTAATCTTTCTCCTCTTTTCTCTTTATCTTTAATTTGCAGTTGTTACATTGAGGACAATGTAAGTTCTAGGTTGGGGGTGGTGAAAAGTTACCATGCTTAAATATATATATATATATTTTCTCATAAAAATTTATCATTTCTTTAAATCAAATTTAAGTAAATAGTTAAGTCTTTGGTACTGTTAGATTAATTTTTGAAAACATATCATGAAATATTTTGTAATTATTTTTGATAATTAGTTAGTTTTTGTCATAACTAGTATTTCTTGATAAAATGTAGAAATTATATTAAACCCAAAATCGGCGTTTACGAATTTTTTTTAAGTGGAGACTACCCTTATGAGATATAATTTGAGCCTAATTTCTTTTATTTAGAGTGAAATATATATTTTTTCTACTCCAAACACATTTCTTATTTATTCAAATTTTTAGATGATCTCTATAGGTATTAGCATTGAATGTATGAATTTTTTCTCATCTTAATAGAGTATCATATATTTTTTTTATTATTTTTGTTTAGATTAAATGATTTGAGTAGAAATTGATAGTATATACTTATATCTCATTCATGCATGACTACTACAAAAACAAAAAGATATATCTGGGGTTACCTAAACCAAGATCAAACAGAAAAGCCACAAAATTAACCACTCACCAAAATCCTAAAAAAAGTACAATCTATACATGGGTTGACTCTCTAAAATATACATATATTGAAAAAAATATCTTCAAAAAAAAATAGAGAGATAAAAAATATATAGTATCATCTACATACTATGACCCGCATTGCCTACAAAGTTGTGAGTATAGGCTAATTACAAAAGAAAGATATTGGAAGTAATTCCCTAAAAAGTCATTGCAATTTCTTCATTTGTAAAAAGCATATATCTTGAAATTCTTTCTTAATGAGTTTGATTTATGCATGAAAATAATTTTTATATGATATCTTTATAATTTATACATTTGATTCCTTTCATGAGATCAATGTTAAAATAACACTTTGAGCCTTTATTCTTTATACATATTCGAACATATTAGTTCATTTCTATACATCAACTCTTTCATATATAAATTAGTATGAGTGTCTGAACCCATAGGATTCAGTGTTTTGAGAGTATTGACTTGTGAGTAATAGAGTCGAAGCGAATTCTGATTCATGACACTAAAATTGGGTAAAATTAAATTGATACATTTTTGATAGGAAATATGAAAATGATTTTCGACTAATTATTATAATAAATCATGATTGTTTAAAGAGATTAAAATAACTTATGCTTGAGATTTTAATTATGATCTTAAAAGAGATTAAAAAAGTATGAGACATTTTTGTGATATGTTGTTTTCTTTTATTCTTAAATTAATTTTTGATTTTGTTGTAATTTTAGTTTTTGATTTGATTTTTTTTATTATTTCGTTAGATTTTTACATTTAGTTCAATGTTTGTGGGTATCATTACTGAAAACCCCCACGAGACTCAAACTCGTCCACTAGGGCAACCTAGGGGTTTAAAGGCTTATTGCATAGGCTAAATGCAACCGTTTCAATCCACGAAAGTGATTTAGAATAGTTTAATTTTTACTCTTTATCGCTTCTCTTGCTAAGGGACTAACAAGAAGCTGGTTGGAGGTTGTGATGAGTGCTCAAAAAGCACTAAAATTACAATGAACTTATGCACATTAATTGATTAAAAATATATATATTTATATGTTTTATCATATATTTATATAAATTTGTCTTTTCGGAATCACGGGTATTTTAATTGTTTTTCAGGTATTTTGGCTTAAAAATGTAACTTAAAGACTCAAATAGGAATACTGGAAGCAATACATCACAAATATATTAATAAATAAATGGGGAAAGGTCAACAAATATGGAAAAATTGGACAAAATGGGTCAAAAATGTCAAAAAAGAGAAAATCGCGCCCCCGCGCCGCCCAGCCGCGCGCGCAGCAGCCCCAGTCCCGCGCCAAGCTGCGCACGCCGACCCCCGTTTTGCCCCATTTTTGCACGCAACTACCCTCATGACGTCATCAATGACCTCAGCAATTGCACTCTGCGTTTTTGCCATTTTTTATCATTTTTTCACTCACTTTTTCTCTCATTCCTCACCTATAAATACCCCCCTTACCTTCACTTCTAAACACACCTCAAAACCATTCTTCTCTTCTCTTTCTTTCTCTCATTTCTTAATTTTTAAGCTTTTCTTAGTTTCTTTCTTAGTTTTTAGTTAAATTCTCTTAGTTTTAGAGTTCTTCTCTTTTTGAGAAGAACTAGTTATGTTTTTGTAATTTATTAGTTTTTTGATTCAATAAATGGGAGTGCAAATTCCGCTTGGAGGTTTTCTAGCAACGGGAATAGCATCGAAGTTCTGTAAGGATTTTATTTTCTTTACAGTTATTTTTTATGCTTTATTCTTACATGTTATATTTAATTTGTCTATGATTAAATTAAACTCTGCTGGCTGTTTGTAAACATGATATAATAATAACGTTATTATGCTTGCAAAATATTAAATAGGTGAAAATTTCTAAAATAAATTGATTTTATTTTTATTTAAGATTTTATATTAAGAATGTTAGAGAGAAATATATTATTTTTCATTACAAACTTAAATCTGAAAATTAGATTTTAAGGTTTAGTTATCCGGTCTAATTTAGAGTAGTGCTCTTTTATTTGTTGGTACAATCGCCTGATAGTTAGAGTGAAACTCTATTTCAAAAGTTTTTATAAGAATTATTATGTGAAAATGTATTGACAACATGTTTTCAGTAGTGGTTTTAAAACTTGAAAGTTAGTACTCGGATAATTAAATTCTTATGTTTAATTTGGACACCTTGAATAAAGTTTAAAGTGTCTAACCCCACCAAAAGTGGCATTTAAAAGGTTCATTTTCAATCTTTTAGAAAAAAGAATTAATTTAATTAACCAAATTAGTTATCAACCCCACCCATAGGTGTTAATTGATTTGTTTAGTTAACAAAGAATATCTAACCCCACCAAAGGTGGTATTCATATAAAAAAGAGAGAATCAATAAAATATCAATTTATATCTTTAATAACCTAAATAATATGAGCAAGCATAATTAATTTAGTTATTATATCCATAAATACTCCACTATTATAAATGATAAAATTTGCATAAATATTTATTGAATCTGTATCTATGTTTATTTTTATGTTATTAGATTATATATATTGAATCTGTATTTATGTTTATTTTTATGTTATTAGATTATATTTTTTGAATCTGTATCTATGTTTATTTTTATGTTATTAGATTATATTTATTGAATCTGTATCTATGTTTATTTTTATGTTATTAGATTATATTTATTGAATCTGTATCTATGTTTATTTTTATGTTATTAGATTAGAAACACAAAAACCAAACTATCGTGATAGGATGTTTAGGATTTAATTTCGTTTTTAAAAGTTTGAATAATAAATTAAAAACCACATACATTCCTTTCTTAGATCGACCTTGGGAGTATACTTATCATTTTCTTCGAAATGATTCGTGCACTTGTGAGAGTTTTATAAATATTAAAACCAAAGTATTGGCAATAATCGACGATGTCGGTTTTCGCTCATCAGAGAGCCCAATTAAACATCTTATACGGTATGAGCTTACAATGTGTAATACCTAATAGTAAACCTAATTGGGGTTAATGGGTCTCTCATTAGTTTACTATGTAAGGAACACTGTAGGGTTTGGTCCCCAAGACTAATCACTATCACCTCTTCTTCTCTCTTCTCATCTATTTGAGAACCCATAAGAGAGAAAAGATTAGTCTGTGGAAGATTATAAACTCTTAATCCATTCTTCAATCCTTCATCATGGATTCAGGTATGTTTCATTATTTTGCATAATCTTGATAATCTGACATGAGTATAAGATCTATGCATGTATTTAGATCTAGTTATAACATGTGAAGCATTCTCAATTGTAACAGCTCATAAGATATATGAATTTCTACAATAAAATGAAAAGTATAGAAAATTTATTAATCTAGTCGGTTCTCCACATAAGCAATAAATGAACCGTCACATAAGTAACAACGTGGTTAGTTATTAAAAATACATGCAACCTTTCCCTTTCCCTAAAAAAAAAAACAAAATCCCTAACTCTCTAGCTCGTCACTTTTTCAATTAAAAAAAGAAGGCAAAACAAAATCTCCATTTTCGTGCACTATTATCATCTCTCCTCCATGTTCGTATACTCTAAGATCATTTCTCCTCTGTTGTCATGCACTCCAAGTTTTGTACAAACGATATCTCACACTAAAAACTCATTCAAAGTAACATGTTATATCAAAATCTCTAAAATCCTTCAAAATATTTAAACCCTAAAAGCCATTTTAAACTTCTACAAAATTTAAAAAATTAAGTAAACTTAGTAATATGCTTTTAGTTGAATGAATAGTTCTAGTTATCTTGAAAGGCTTTTTTTGAATATTGTTTTGATTATTCATTTACCATTATAAATATTGAGAAGCTCGGCAAGTCATATTCCCATTGTATAAATGCATCTTTGGCCCTTACATTCGTACTTAGATTTTTGGATTTTTTTTATTTTGAATTTGAGGTATTTTATCACTTATGTTTGTGCTTATTCTTACAAGTTTACTTTGTTATTTGAGAAATTATTCATGGGTTATTGAAACAGAGCATGTTAGTAAGGCATTTCTAGTTTCTTTTTTAATCTTTTTATTTTTATGTTACTCATTTTTATGTGACTTATTCTTGGGTTATTTTTATTTTTCCAATTTCATGTTAATAAAGACGTTTTAGTTTTGCTAGCTTGAGAACTTCTTAATCTGTAATGTCTTTATCAATTCATTATTAAAATATAATAGTGTAAGGATTAATATTAATTATTTTTGTTGATAAAATATTTACGTATAAACTTATTTTTAGGTTTATTATCAAATTTATCAATAAAAATTGAATAAATACTCGAGTTTTAGATACACATATTTTAGATATATTTGTAATAATTATCGTATATATGATTGTACTTATTTACTCATTAGTCTATGTTTGAATATTATTTTTATTGTTAAAATATTTATTTAAACTTAAATTAATTTATAAAATTATCAATTAATTATTTCATAAAAAAAATGAATTATTACTTTCAAGTTCTTTTAAATGGGTTTTTGCTAATTAATTCCAAAAAAAAATAATTTTGATAATATTAGGTTTTTATTATAATATATATATATATATATATATATATATGAAAAATCTAGTGTGTGTTTTACGTTAAAAAAAATAAAAAATAAACTATTATGATTATCGGGTGGCCTTATTGAAAGGACATTAATTGATGTAATCATCAACAGATGAAAATTTATATCTTGGACATCAAGGTAATAATATTGTTTTATCACTTTCAAAATATCTATTTTTTATTTATTTATATAGTTTTTTCTTGATTAGGATCTTATATATTTAAATCATTAAAAATACGAGGGAATCAAATTACAAGTGAAAAAGTTGATAATGAAATAAATTTCACAATATCTCAATTAATTATAACCAATGATACAATTGGAACAAAAAAAATAGGAATTTAAGGAAAGAGAAGAAAAGAAAGAAGAAATATCAACCTCATCAATGATAAATCCAACCCGCACTTCAAACAAACATCCTATTAAGAATATAATTTGAGATCTTAATGTAAACATGGTAACAAGAAGAAGACAAATAAGTGAAGTAACCTATTTATGCTATATTTTTTAGGTTGAACCGAAAAGTGTGAATAAAGTCCTTAGGGATGAATTTTGGATAAACACCATACAAGTTGAGTTAGCTCAATTTGAAAAATATTATGTGTGGATATTAATATCTAAGCCTAAAAACAAAAATGTTATTGGAACTAAATGCTGTTCAAAAATAAATTTGATGAGTATGACACTATTGTTAGAAAAAAGGCTAGGTTGGTTGCTCAAGGTTACATGCAAGTAGAACGAGTTAACTTTGATGAAACATTTGCACTTGTAGCTAGGTTAGAGTCAATTAGGATTTTACTTACCATTGCTTGTCATATGAAATTCAAATTATACCAAATGGATGTTAAGTTTGCCTTTTTAAATGGATTTCTAAATGATGAGGTATATGTGGAGCAACCAAAAGGATTTGTTGATCCAAATTTTTTAATCATATTTACAAACTCAACAAATCTCTTTATTGTTTAAAATAAGCTATTCGAGCATGGTATGACAGACTTACCAACTATCTCTTGAATAAAGGATTTATTCAAGGGAGAGTTCATAAGACTCTATTCATCAAAATGAGTAGTGATGAGATCTTTATTGCTCAAATTTATATGAATGACATAGTTTTTGGATCCACATCTAGTACATTAGTGAATGATTTTGTGCATGTTATGATAAATGAATTTGAAATTTCCATGGAAGTGAAATGACTTTCTTTCTTGGTTTAAAAATCAAACAATCTCATGATAATATATTTATTTCTCAAACCAAGTATGCCTAAAGGTTTGGTCTTGAAACTAGTTAGTTGGCCATTAAGGACTCCTTTAGGTATAAGCACAAAAATTACAAAGGATACTCATGGTAAAAGTTTTGATTAAACCCTTTATAGGAGTATGATAGGTAATTTACTTTACCTCATTACAAGTAAGCCTGATATATGTTTTAGCATTGATATATGTGCCCTTTTTCAAGATGACCCTTAGGGATCACACTTAGAAGATGTAAAGAGAATCATCAGATATATTTTAGGAACAAGTAATTATAGTCTATATTTTTCTATTAACATTACTTATGAAATAAGTAGTTATACAGATGCTGACTGGGTAGAAAACTAGGATGATAGGAAGAGTACATCATGCGGTTACTTCTACATCTACATTGGGAACAACTTAGTATCCTGGCACAGTAAAAAACAAAACTTTATCCTACTATCTATAATTAAGGCTAAATACATTATTATAGGAAGTTCTTGCACATAAATGCTTTGGATGAAAAACATGCTCAAGGATTACGGTCAACCACGAGTTATGATGCCTTTTTATTGTGATAACTCTAATGCTATATGTATTTATAAGAACCCAGTTTAACATTCTAGAACTAAGAATATTGACATTAAACATCACTTTATTTGAGAATTAGTTGAAGAGAAAGTAGTAACACTTGAGTTTGTATTACTGAAAGACAACTAGCTAACATATTCACCAAAGTTAAGAAGTGCCTTAGAATCTCTCTCAAATTGAATTTCAAAAGAGAGAGAGAGAGAGAAGTTGAATCCTTATCTGACCAGCACCATATTAGACTTATTTAACACTTACATATATATAACTTTATTTTTAGTGACTTAACTCATTTTGATATTTATTGTATAAATTATTCTACAATTTGGACTTATGTATATACATATTCTTGTATATGTGATGATCGATTCATACACTCACCAACACATATATGTTATGTTTAAAGTTTATGAATTTTTTTGAATGATTCTAAGACTTTAATTAATCTTAACTGTAAAATTGTATTAAGTTATATTTCTTACTTTCTAAAATTTTATCGTATAGAGACACCTAATACTAAGAGGACTACCTACTGTGCTGTGTGAAACTATCATAGTGAACGAAGATGACTATATCATAATTAGTGTGAAAATCATCATGTTAAGTTTATGGCTCGTGTAAAAAAAAAGGATAGATTGTGTAAAAAATGAATGTTTATAGCAACAAATGTTTCTAGTATGAAAATACATATAAATGATTGGATAGTTGGGGAAAGAAACAGAAAGTTATAGTAACATGTGATATACTTTTTAAAGAATCAACAATTTGAATAGACAATGTACAATGATAATTTATACTAGAAGAGTTATATTTGCTTGTAACAACTAAAACCTTATCAGTTTAGTATACAACACAATGGCATGTCAACAAAATTTGCAATTAAGGCATTAAGTACAATTCAAAGACACAACCCTGCTTTATCTCCTGTCATGTTCTCTTATGTTAAAATTTAGAGGGTATTCGGGAGATAATCTTGTAACTTAATTCTGCAGACGAAGATATATAACATGAGGGATATGCATGAAACACGTACAATCATCCTTCTCGGTGAACAGACTCAATTTACGCTATCACGGTCGACAGAATAGGTAAATAACCCATGAGCCTTCACAGATTGATCATGCTTCCATCTTTAAATTTAAGAACAACCTCTTCTGTTGTAGTGCCGATAATACCATTACATTGCCTCAACTCAACACATGAATACTTTTCATCTGTATACTGGGTTCAATTACATCTCTCGTCAAAACAGGAGCTATCACAACCAATTTATTGAGAGACTTTAATACAGTTAACAATGAACCCAGAAATAAAAAGGGGTCTGGTACTTCACAAGTCTCCAAATATTCCAAATGGTACATTTAGGCCCTTTGCTTTTGACGGTACATCCCCGTACACTTAAAACTAAATTTTTTATAATCAAACAAAAAAAAAATCACATTTGTTGAACATTCAAATCACACCAAATTTTAAGTTAACAAGTAAGTGAAAAAAAATATAATAATAATATTATCGATATATTAAAATAAACTATTTTAATTAAATCTTTTTCTTTAATATGTTTCTAACTTTATCAAAACTAATGTAAACAAATATAACCACGAAATCACTTTTATTCCGAATATTTTTCTTCTCTTCGTATTAATTTTAGTTAAATAAATTTATATCAAATATCAAAATAAATTATCATATTAAAATGATCAATTAAACATTTAAAAAGTCACATTATTTGCATTTACAAAAAGAGTACAATTTTTTTTTTTGTTACCAGAATCTTAACTTAAGCGTATCTCTTTAAAAGCTAAGAGACCTACTATGTAACATTTAAAAATTACGGAATTAAGTTTACCTTTTGAAAACAAGGATTTGTGAAGTACCAAACCCAAATAAAAACTTCAGTCTTCCCAGCCAATATCACAGGTCTCATCAAAGTTTTCTTTTGATAAATACTTCGCACCATAGGTCAAGTTCCTGTTTCAGATCATTACTAAATTAAAAATAAATTAGAATGACCTAATTTGGATTTTCAATCACAAAATAGCTAATTAATTAAATAAATGGTACAGTAAAATGAATACATATAGTATCAAATTTATATATAGAATACCTTTCTCGTAGCTTGTCCCCGATCCATTAGCATGAAAAAAGCAGAATCACCTCATTTACCTAAACATATTTAAATAATGCGTTTCTATGAGCATATCTTTCGATTCTTTATGGTAGCTGGGTATTTTAATTAATGTAGGAGAATGTATTGAATTAGGATTTTGATAGAAATATTATAAATTTTAAAGATTTTTATTAACTTTTAAAGATTATAAATTTTACTAGTCACTTGTGGATTGTATCAGATTTTATTTTTCTTTTGGATTTTTTTAGATTAATAGTTGAACCAATAATAGATGGAGGTGAGAAACGTAAGAAATAGAAATCTTATTAAAATCTTTGGAGTTGAGAGATGAGTAGAGATTTTCCCAGTATAATTTTAAATAAAAAATTTATAAAAATCCATAAATTTTTAAAATCATAAAAAATCAATTTCTTTTTTAACATATACAGATTTTTAAATATTTCTATAAAATCTTATTTAATTGAATACACCTGAATATTTATATTCTTTAAAAATATTAAATGAATACTCCGTATTTTACTACTCCATTAAATATCTCAATTGAATACAACTTACAAGAATCAAGTAGTGGAGGACCTTTGGTTTCACACTTCCAATTTGTATTGAAACAAAGTGGCCTGGAAATGCACAATAATTATAACATATACATATATAGTACTTTTCTAGCCTACAACTTACTTCCTGTTGAATCACCTCATCGCACAAATGGAGAAGTGTGCCTCTCCCACTGTCCATTTGTTTGTCGCAAACTGTTTGTGTGATTAAGCTCTGATACGAAACTAAGTTTTTCTGAAACCTGCACATTTTGTACAAAGTCATAAATGTGTTATAAAGCATGTAAGTGATATATGACTAACAAATGCATGAGTAAGATACAAACCAATGCTTTTTATTAATATATTCTGTTTAGTTATTACTCGATAAATATTATTAAAGGAACGGTAAAATTGTTCGTGTAGAGCTTACTGAACTTAAATTTTTTCACTAGGTTAGCTCTGATTCAAATTCCAGGCTGATGACATGAATCTAGAAGGGAGTGAATGGGTCCACCTAGCAAAATTTTGACAAATTCAACAATCAAAAGCAGAGTTAACACACCCGATAGACACTATATCAAAACAAACATTAACAAAACAATCATATCATCAATAAAAGGGAAGCCAACCTTAGATTTGTTCTACCCATATGAGAGCCAGCCTAAGAAGCTTCGCTGCAAATCTATTTAGTATGAATGTTGTAGTAATATCATAAACAGTCGAAAGATACATAGGCGGTTTCCTATCTATGTAAATTGATATGTTGCATGTAGAAAAAAAAACATATATAACGTTATAAAGCCATAAATGTTCTAATCTGGAGATCTCTACAGGTTGAGCACACAATCACAACCAAAAAAATTCCACTATGATGTAAATCACTTCATATTACCCTAACTCTAAAGTAAAACGCATAAATATTTTGCTATTCTCTATTAAGAGAATAATTCTTCGTAATTAATGTCAATAGAGGTGACATCTACAATAAAACCCAAAAGAGGTAGCGTTTGATGCACAATAACTCTTAATTACAACACATCTTCTCAAATGGAAAGAGTAGCCAGATCTTTCTTCTCTAGATCTTCAAGTTCCTCTAGTCAAGGTAATGATTTTAATTTGACTAGATCTAAAAATAAAGAAGTAATAAGGATAAAAGATGTTGAAAAATACCTTCAAAATTAGAGAGTTCCTAAATACAGAACATCATTAGTCTATAATAAATGAAGTCTTGTTTTTAAATCAGATTATATTATAAAAAATAGTAGAAGAAACACTTCCTCTTACAGGGAAACTATTGATATAAGTTGTTTATATCAAAATCTAATAGACTCATATAAAGAGAAATATAATTATTTAGATATTGGTTTAGTCCAAATAGCAATAAAACCCCTTACACGGGATGGATTAAATAATTCAGTACTCTTATGTGTATGAGACAAGAGACATAAGAAGTTTTCTGATTCCTTGCTCGAAGTTGTTGAAATCTCTTTATGTTCTGGTCCAATCTATTTTAATTGTTTTCCAAATTTTTCTGTACACATAAAAGATATTAATATTCAAAGGGCCTTAAAGGTCGATATTAAAACACATGGTTTCGATATGGAAGAAGAAATCAGTAATATAACTCTTATTTATAGAGTATATTTTAAAGTAATGAATATTATATGTTCGGATATAAATTTAAAATCTTTTATACAAGACAAAAGAGATGAAACAACCCTTTTCCAAACCAATATGGTCAAATCTAGATTAATAGTACCTCAAACAATACCTTGGGATCAAATAACTCTTCCAGAGTTGTGGTCTTTAACACAAGACTTACCAACTATTGTTCCAAAAAATATAGAACTCCAAAAAATAGTTGAGCATGCATATGGATATGTAGATATTAGCTTTGACTCCACTACGAAGATCAAGTTAAATTCTAGACCCCCTTCAGTCACCCAAACGTCTAGAACATATACACCCAGTCCATCTTTATCATCTGAACTAGTACCCTTGGTCTTAAATAGATCCAAAACAGGATTTAAAGGTGTCATTAATCTCCCTTCAGGGATTAGTAAACCAATTTATGAAAGAATAGACGATAGCCTTATAGGTAGTACTCCTTCAAGCCCAACTTTCTCTAATATGAGCTTTGAGCAACCAACTCACTTTTCAAACATATTTATGATAGAAGTTAAAAAACTTTCTTTTAATGATATGATCCTACATATGTTTGAAGACCCTGCTAATATGCAAAAAAGAAATATCTTTTATTCTCTAACAAGAGATGAACAAGAAAAGTTCTACAACAAATATAAAGCATTCTTAAAGTTCGCAAAAAAAAACAAAACAGAGAAGTTAATCTAGACTTCTTTGATTTTATCCAAGAATATACTTCTAAAACGGAGGTCACAAAGATGTAGAACCTTGAAAAGGTTCATAAACAATTTAATACCCATTTTGGTCATAACGTTATAGGTATCCATCCACTAGAAACCATAGTTAAAATAATTGATTCTTGTCTAGTTGTACCTTATAAATAGGGCTCAATAAACCCAAATCATCTAGCTACTGATGGTGTAGTAAACCAAGTTCTTGAACATGCTAATTACACTAACTTGTATTTACAATTAGTTGGTAGCCAACTTATTAGAATCGAATCAACTATCCCAGCCTCTCAATTAGTGAGCCCAGACCCATTACCCTTCTCATCAAAATCACGCCTAAAAAGTAGTCAAATCTTCATTTTTTAAACCATTCCCAGATCTAACAGGATTCAAGAAAACTGATGACAAAGAATTCTTAAAGGAATTTTATGAGCAACTCTCAAAACTAGAATCAAAAAACAAATCTCAATGCATTAAAATGATGGAAGAACAAAATATTAATATCATGTCTGAAGTTGAGGTAAAAGAAGTACTAAAAGTACTGAACCAGGTGAATAGTGAGACAATTTAGAAATTAATAAACTGGTAACCCCAATTATGGTGTATCACTCTAAACCTTATTACCCTAGAAGGTCTCCAATCGTTTTACAGATCGAGAAACCATTGCAACCTAGCCCTAATTACAGCGGCAATCAACTCCAGGAATGGAATATTGATGGTCTCTTTGACTATCAAACTATTCGAGTTATTAAAAATATGTTAATTTATGCTACAACTGTAAAATTCAATAAATCTTCAGATAAAATGGTAGCTATAGCTATTGTCTTAGGATTTGTTGGTCAATTACAGGCCTGGTGGGATAAGTCTCTAGTAGTCAAAAAAAGATGAAATTCTTAATACTGTTAAAGAATAACCTCGTGAAAATAAAGAACCTTATAGGATTGAAGAAGCACTTAACGCACTAGTTCTTACTATTTGTTCGCATTTTGTAGGAACTAGTAAGATACAAATGGATTGGAGTCATGAATAGTTAATAAACTTAAGATGTCCAACATTATCACACAGAGATTATTTTATTAGAAACTAATTTTCAAAACTTAAAAGAATAAAAATCAATTTGTTTTTGTATTTTTATATTTTAGTTAAGCAAAATTAAAATAACTAAATTAAATACAAATAATTAATTAAATCAAACTTGGTAACTAAAAAGATATATGAGAAAATATCTAGGAATATTTAATCCCCCAATTTTCTAAACACGCGAATCGCTAAAATTCTCCCAATATAATATCAATTAATTACATGATCAATTGAATCTAACCTAACATGTATTCATATCTCAAGTAAATTACACACCATATAGTAATTAATTTAATCACACTCTCATGCCAATTAAATTGCATACTACTCATTAAGTTCATCAATTATGGATCACATACATAAGAATCAAATTAAATAATATAATTAAATTATAATTATAATTATAATTGGGAAAAATATATTAGATCATCACATGGTGAAAATTGGGTTCATAAGATCCCTAGATTAATAAATTAATTACATATAATTGTATTCATAAAACTCATATTTTTCATAAAGAAAGACATAAAATTGATAAAACAAAAGAGTAGAAAAAGAAATCCAATCAATCTCTTGAATTATAGTATTAATTTTCTCTTGAATCTCCACAAAATTGTGTCTTATCTTGATTTTTTTGTATTTTTCTCCCTTTCTAGCTCCAAAAAATGACCAAAATTATGCTAATGGAGGCAAATTAGGATTTATGGAGTAATTAGGGGCTTTTTAAAGCTTAGGTGCGATCTGGACCATCAGATCAGCTTCAAATCAAGGGTAACGATCAAAAAAAGAAAAAGTGAGTTCTAGCCAATCACAGCATGACATATGGCATCAGAGATTCATTGGGTGAATTAGGGAGCGACGCATGGCAGGAGAGACCGGTCAGAGTTAACGCTAATTGAGTCAGCAACATGTGGCACAATGTGATTGGCGAAAAGGGATGGCGTAGTGCACGGGTGGAACGCATAGAGCAATGGTGTAGTGACATGTGGCATGACACATTGACCAATTTCTGAACTCAGATTGAACGCCATGTTGACACTTGGCATCCGCGTGGCTTGCCCATTCAGCTCTTGTACTTATGTGGCATGCCACGTGGTAGATCCTGATTAAAAAGTTTATATTTTAATATTTTTGACCCAAAAAATACTATTTATTGAATAAAATAAGTAAATATTAAGTAAAAAAGTACATTAATGACTCTATTTTCATAGAGTCATCAACATTCTATCAATAGGTGGAAGGCACCTAGAAAAAATTGTTTAATAAGCATACTTACTTGAGTAAAGCTAAAAGAGCCTCACCAGCTAAACCAAAAGGAGATGCTATTTGCTATACTTATGGACAAAAGGGTCACTATAGCTCTAGTTGTAAAAAGCAAAATAAGATAAATGAGCTTGAAATAGACGACAAACTCAAAAGACAGATTGCTGCGATCATATTAAATGATGAATCTGAAGAAGAAGAAGATTACATCTATGAGTCATCATCCACTTCAGCAACAGAAGATGACAAGTAAAAAGATGATGATTATGAATGTGACTATTACAAAGCCATCATAAAAATGAATGGCTTAGACTTAAATGTCTTAACAAAGGAAGAAAATTTTGTTCTTCATACCATTGATAAAATCGATGATTTGGAAAAGAAGAAAGAAGCTTTAGCTAGATATATAGCTATAGCTAAAGAGGCACCTACCTCTTCTGAGAGAAGAGAGCCACAAGGAATACAAAGACAGTTGCAACAACATAACCAAAGATATTCCTTTAATGAAATCCTAAAATGGATTAAAATTCTTCCTAAAAATAAGGAACCTACAATTAAGGATCTTTAAAAGGAACTTAATCAAACAAAAAAGATCTTAAAACTAGAGTTCAAATACTCGATCTTTATCAAGGACAACATTTTATTGCTCATTCAGAAGTAGAAGAAGAACCTGAAGAATTTATCAATCTTCTTGGTAAAACTCCCACAGGATCTAAAGTGCTAATAGAAGAAACTGATCCTACTATCGAGATTGATAATACGCAATTTATTAATTCCATTAATAAAATCATTAATCACAAATGGTACTCAAAGGTTACCATCATCGTCAACAGGGAGTATAGTTTCATAGTTGAAGCATTGATTGACCCAGGAGAAGATTTAAATTGTATCAACAAAGGAATTGTCCCTACAAGGTATTTTTCCAAAACAACCCAAAATCTTAATACTGCAAATGAGGGAAGGATGCCAATTAACTACAAACTATCTAATACGGCAGTATGCAATAAAGGAATATGCCTAGAAACTACATTCTTACTCAGTAAATATTTATCTAGAATGGTTATCTTAGGTACTCCATTTTAATCAATGTTATATTTGTTTAAAGTTACGAAGGAAGGAATTATGTCCATCCTCAAAGGGCATGATATATGTTTTTCATTCTCGAAGGCACCAAGTTGCTTAGAAATTAATAACCTTAAAAGTAAGGTAAATGAAAAGGAAAATTTTTTGTATTCTCTTAAAGAGGAAGTCAGCCACAAAGTTCTAAAAGAAAAAATAATGGCAGACAACATGCAAAAGCAAATCACATCTCTTAAAGATAAATTTGAAAAGAAAATTTCTCAGATATTCTCATTGTTTTTTGGAAACGTAAAAGACATGTAGTTACACTACCATATGAGCCAGGCTTTACAAAGTCAAAAATTGCAACAAAGGCCAGACCAATTCAAATGAATCAAAGAAACTTAGAAATATACAAGAAGGAAATTGATGATCTTTTACAAAAAAAAGATTAATTCAAAAGAGTAATTCTCATTGGTCTTGTCCAGCATTCTATGTTGAAAATGTAGCTAAACTAGAACGAGGTGTCCTATGATTGGTCATTAACTAAAAACCATTAAATCAGGTATTAAGATGGATTAGGTATTCCATACCTAATCATTTTTTTATTAAATCGTCTTTACAAGGCAGTAATATTTTCTAAATTTGACCTAAAAAGTGGTTATTCGCAAATTTAGATTGCCTCAAAAGATAGGCATAAAACTGCCTTCATAGTTCCATTTGGCCATTATGAATGAAATATTATGCCATTTGGGTTTAAAAATACCCCGTTTGAATTTCAAAAAATTATGAACAAAATCTTCAATCTTTACATGGATTTTATCATCGTCTATATTGATAAGGTGTTAGTATTTTCAAACTCAATCAACCAACACTGTAAATATTTAGAATTTTTTTTAAATCATCAAAGACGTAGGACTTGTTATGAGTGTTGATTTCAACTGGTTCATCTGATTCGAGTTTACTATGCTTGTGTTGCTTTCCATAAATAATCCTTTCTAACCTACGAGAAGTTAGTTAGAAAAGATAGATAAACTAATGACTAAAGTAAAACTACTAGCTTATGACATTAGACGACTAGAAAAAGAAAAGAAAAATAAAAAGAAAGAACCTAAGCACGAAAGCTATAGAAGTTTGAGAGAAAAATAACTGAGCATTTTTTGAAAGCATTTAAGATAAATATATGATTGAGTAATTAAGTTTTCTATATACATTCACTGGGAAATGGAATCATGTGTTTCAATGGTTATAAGTCTATATAATAGTTCATTTGAATAAGTGTACAAGAATGTTTTCAATGGGAACAAATATGATATCAATGTAAAATTCTAAGTTGATGATAAAGCATAATGTCTATCATATAAGTACTTACCATGTCCCCCTTAGAAAGCCTCTCCATATTTTCATAAGGATGGTATTTATTTTTTCTTTGATGAAGTAACTAGTTCTTTGATCAAGTCTAATGCCACGTCGAAAGATTATGTACTACAAAAGTATTTAAAACTATTCAACATGTCATTAACTAGAGGATCATCTTTTTCACTAAACTGATATAAATTAGCACTAGTGGAAGCGAATTTAAGGTCTAATTTGGTTGCACAAATATATAATTATGGATAACAGTAAAATAATAAACAATAAGAAAATAAATGGCACACAATGATTTAAATAGTTCAATTTTTCAATGTGTAAAGTCTACTCCACTAACGAGGGCACACCGAGAAAATCCACTAATAATCAAATGGGGATACAAATACCAATATTCAAAGAGCTTCACAAAATATATCAAAAATAACCCAAAATATCTCCCTCTAATTTATTGGTATAATTTACTAGTAATATACAAAAATATAAATTAACAAATTTACTATTAAATCAAATATTGGACAATTTTTCCTTGGGGTTGATTTCTCTTTCTTTCTTCTATTCGACAGCCTCTAAACTCTTCTTCTCTATTTGTGAAAATCTACTCTCTTCTCTGTTATGTTTTTAGCTTCTACACTAGCTGTAGAGAAAACAAAATTATGTTTATCTAGTTGCTGAGAAGGTAAGGGAAATATATATATAGGCAAAATAGGGTTTAAGAGTGTTTTTGGGTTTTGGGCCGGAAAAACTATTTTGGGCCAATTTATTTAACAAATCTCCACCTTGGCTCAAAATAGAAAACAAGTTCTTCAAATATGAAATTCCTCGGATTATCAAATAACCATCGTCCAAAGCCCCGAAGGGTGATCATCTGCTGCAAACATCTATCAAGTCCAAAATATGCTTGAACTTGTTAAATGGAACTGGTTTCGTTAACATATCAGCTGGATTATCTGTAGTGACTATCGTATTGACAATAATAGCACCCTAAGACACAATGTCATGAAAGAAGTGATATCTAACATCAATATGTTTGGTTCTTTTATGATACATAGTATTCTTGGTCAAGTATATTCCACTCTAACTATCACAAAATACAACAAAAGTATCTTGGTGTAAACCCAAATCACAAACCAAACCTCTAAGCCAAATGACTTCTTTCACTACTTCTGCTACTGCCATATATTTTGCCTCTGTCATAGAGAAATCAACTATAGACTTTAAAGTAGCCTTCCAACTAATGGCACAATGGGAAAGAGTGAAAACATAACATGTTAGAGATCTTCTTATGTCCAAATCACCAGCATAATCGAAGTCTACAAAACCAATAACACTGTAATTAGTATTAGAGCTTCCATCATATACCAAACCAAAATTAGATGTCCCTCTCAAATATTGAAGTATCCATTTCACGGCTTGCTAATGATCCTTACCAAGATTACTCATATATCTACTGACAACACTAACTTCATGTGAAATGTCTAGACGAGTACAAACTATAGTGTACATCAAACTACCAACAACCATATGGAACATGAGACATGTACCACTCTTCTTCTTCTAACTATGGTTACAAATCCAAATAAAGCCTAAAATGCGCAGCTAATAGTGTATTCACAGGTTTAGACTCTTTCATACCAAAATATTTAAGAACCTTTTCAATAGAAATTTTCTGAGTCAAATAAAGCTTGCCTGCTTATCTATCCCTGTAAACTTTCATGCCCAAAATTTTCTTGGCTGCATAAAGCAACAAATAGATAGATGAACCATCATGGAATCTTTTATGATAAACACAACTATCATAATCACTCATAAAGTAACCATGATTAATCATAAAAGAGTTAAACCGCTTATATCATTACCTAGGGGATTGCTTCAACCCATAAAAAGACTTTTTCAATAAACAAATATGATCTTCCTTACCTGGAACAACAACCCCATCTGATTGATGCAATTATATTTTTTCTTCAAGTTTACTATGTAAGAAGGCTATCCTGACATCAAGTTGTTCTAATTCCATGTCAAACAATGCAACCATAGCAAGCAACACATGAATAGAGCTATATTTCAATTCAATACCTTCTGACAATAACCCTTTGCAACAACATATGCCTTGAACCGAGCTACTTCAATCTCAAGTATACCTTCCCTTTTCTTGAAGACCTATTTGTTTCCAACAATCTTCTGGCCCTTAGGCGGTTTCACCAATTCCCAAGTATGATTCTTATGAAGTGATTCAATCTCTTCATTCGTAGCAACCAACCATTGAGTAGACTCATCACAAGTGATAGCTTCATGATAACTAGAAGGTTCATGTACCTCAATAGACTTTACCATAGACAATGCAAAAGAAACTAAGTCTGCATCTATGTACCTTTGAGGGCGTCAAATCTCTCTTATTCTTTTACCCTTAGTGATACTATATGGTTGCTCATATTGCACTTATGCTACATCATGAGCAGAATCATCTATCTCATCCACAGATGGCTGATCTGAAGTGCCCTCTTGCACTTGACTAGGAACTCTACTCTCAAGCTTTACCTCTCATTAACACTGTGGTCTTTACCTGCAACAATAGACCTTTTTTTTCTTTTCCAACCTAGAAAACTCATAAAACTTATCATCTCTACTAATCAAAAAATTAGGTGACTTGAGTTCAACACACTATAATCTATAACCCTTCACCCCAGAAGGATACCCCAAAAATATGCATTTCAATGCTTTAGGCTCAAGTTTACCATCATTAACATGAGCATAAGCAGGACAACCAAAAACTTTCAAATTAAAATAATTAGAAGGAGTATCAAAGAATACCTCAAATAGAGTCTTCAATTCAATTTCAGTTGATGGAGACCGATTCACCAAATAGCAGGCATGGTTACAAGTATCAGCCCAAAAGGATTTATCCAAGCCAACTTGAAAGATCATACAACGAGATCCTTCTAAGAGAATCCTATTCATACGTTCTGCAACTTCATTTTGTTGTGGAGTATGACGTAGAGTATGGTGTCTCACTATGCCATTTCTTTCACATAACTCATTAAACTGACTTTCACAAAATTCCAAACCATTATGAGTTCTCAAATGCTTGATTTTTTTGCTTGTTTGATTTTCTATCCAAGACTTGAATTTTACAAATTTTGAGAACACATCATTTTTGCTCTTCAAAAAATACACCCAACACATGACGAGAAAAGTCATCAATAAAAATCAACATATACCGAGAACCACCCTTAGACCAACACGAGAAGGACTCCAAAGATCTGAATGAATATAATCAATAGATTCTTTCATTTTATAGATGGTTGTACTGAATTTGACCCTCCAATGCTTTCCATAGACATAATGCTCACAGAAACCAAGCTTCTTAGTTTACTGACCATCAAGAAAATCTCGTTGGCTCAAAATAGACATCTTTGCCTCACTCATATGCTCTAGTTGTATATGCTATAATCAAGTAGTATTTGAATCTTAATATGATGAGAACTACACTGAAACATTACCAATAACAGTGCTACCTTGATACACATAGAGGCCACGCAACAATTTCTCTTTAATAACAACGAGAATACACGTACTAACTCTTAAAACTCCACATTCAACTACATACTTGTATCCTTGTGAATAAAGAGTACCCACAGATATCAAGTTCTTTTTCAAATCAAGAACACAGTGAACATATTTCAAAGTCCTAACAATACCATCATGCATCTTAATTCGAACAGTACCAATACTAACAACCTTGTAGGACATATTGTTTCCCATCAAGACAACACCCCATCAATAGAATGATAAGAAGCAAACCAGTCTCAATTAAGACACATATGGTAAGTACAACCTGAATCAAGAATCTAAACATCTCCAAGAGAACCAATAGATACTAATAGAACATTTTCACCATCAGAACCAAAACTATCTGTAATACCAGTAACATCATTAGTACCAGAAGACGTTGTGGTAGGTTTTCCTTTACCTTTGAGTTTCAGACAATTTACTTTCCAGTGCCTTTCTTGACAGCAATAGTTACATTTATCCTTTCATTTTCTAGATTTGGATCTAGACTTGCCTCTATTGTTGCTTGAGCCTTTTTCTTGATATCTACCTCTGACAAATAAACCACTATTATTATCATTGTTGCTTGTAAACACATTTTTCTTTAACTCTCTAGAATTCAAAGCTGCTTTGGCATCCTTCAAAGAAATAGTGTCTAGCCCATATAGCATGGTATCAATAAAATGTTCAAATGAATGAGGTAAAGAACATAATAGAACTAAGGCCTAATCCTTATCATCAATTTTAACACCACCATTTGTTAGATCACGAATAATTTTAGTAAATCCATCAAGGTGATCGTGTAAAGGTGTATATTCTGACATTCTAAATGTATACAAATGCTGCTTCAAATATAACCAACTTGTCCAAGACTTGATCATATACAAATTCTCCAATTAAAGCCATAACCCAGTGAGAGATTCCTCATCACCAATCTCGTGTAGTACCTCATCAGATAAGGATAATTGAATTGAATTGAGAGCATTTTCCATCAATGCATCTTTTTCTTCATCAATCAATTTTTTAACACCATCTTTTTCTTTACGAGCCATTCTTTAACCAATATAGCTCGCATCTTCATTATTTTGCTGTCATGACAGAAAACTCAATATTAAATAAATAGAAGCACAACCTAGAAATTATTAAGCTAATTAGATAACCAGAAGCTCAAAATAAATCCAAAATAGCAAACTTGATTAGTTCTAATAAATAACAGAATAATCCAATGCTCTCGTACCAATTTGATATAAATTAGCACTAGCAGAAGTGAATTTCGAGTCCAATTTGGTTGTACAAATATATAATTATGAATACCAACAAAATAATTAGTGAGAAAATAAATAACAAATAATGATTTAAGTTGTTCAACTTTTCAATGTGAAAAATCTACTCCACTGACAATGACACACTAAAGAAAATCCACTAATAATCAAATAGATATACAAAGCTTCACAAAATATACCAAAAATACCCCAAAATATCTTCTTCTAATTTTTTGATAATATACAATAAAATAAATTAATAAACTTGCTATTAAATCAAATATTAGCATACAAATGAGAGAAACTCTACCAATAATAGTAAAAATGGACAATTTGTCCTTGGGGGCTGATTTCCCCATTTTTCTTCTATTCGGCGGCCTCTAAACTCTTCTTCTCTTTTGTGAAAATCTGCTCTCTTCTCTGTTCTGTTTTCAGCTTTTACAACAACTGTAGAGAAAACAAAATTATGTATATCCCTGCTGCTGAGAAGGTAATGGAAATATATATATATATATATTGCGCGCAAAATAGGGTTTAAGAGTGTTTTTGGGTTTGGGATTAGAAAATCTGTTTTGGGCAAATTTATTTAACATAAACAGAAAGAATAGACTTCAAATCAATGTCCATAGCATTAACATGACCCATCAATCTCTTATTTTGTGGCAATACACATATATTTGCATGAAACTACAGTAGCTTAATAGACGAGATAAGCTTTATAAGAATATAAGAGTACGTTAGTGATGCAAATTAGAAATTCAAGATCCATGCGAGAAAACAACGAATTTTGGAAGAAGAGAAAAATGTAATAATTTAATGGTATGTTTATTTCTATTTTTAGGACCCTATAAAAGCACTTTTAATATTAGAAAAGCGTTTCAGGGACAAATAGGAAAAGAGTTTTAGAAGCGCTCTTAGAGCTCAAAAAGCCCATTTTGTGCTCACTGATAGAAGCACATTACAAGTCCAAACAAATTATGCTCCTGCAAGCACAAAATGTGCTTTCAAAGCACTGAAAATGCTTTTGACAAAAAAATTCAGTTTGGCTCTGAAGCACTTTTACAGGGACCTAGAAGGAGAGACAAACATATCAAAAGTTGTCGGAAAACTCTTTCATAATTTAAAGATTGATAATCACACATCTTTTCCATCTCATATTCTGAATAAAAAGATAAAATTAGAACATGTTAGAGAAAGGAAACTCTACAACTATCAGGGTAAGTTTAAACTATATAGAAAACAATAGTATAGTTGTAGAGTAACAGTGCGAAACGAGATCATCATTTCCCGAATATATTGTCTCGACGTTTGTTAAACCAGACACTTGATGTACCACAAGTCTTTTGACCCTCTAGATTAACAACAAACAATCAGAGCCTTCTTGTTTGCAACATGGAACTCCCTGGCTTGATCGCTGAACGCGAACAGTTTGCCAAGAATTAGTTAGCCGTTTACAATTTTTCTAATTACTTATTATATTTTTTCGTAACAAACTAATAGCTATTGTACGGAGTACCTTGTCAGCAAAGTGAGGAAGATCTACGAGGATACTTAAAGAAGATAATTTGTTAACAAAGTTTTGTCCACCTAAGTTAAAAAAAGAAGATTAGATATTAATGTAAAGCAAAATAGAATATTTGAACATAATTTTAAATAAAAAAAAACATAAATATAATGCATGTATTAAGATACATTAATGTGAAACCTTGGTTTCGTTGACTTTGATTTGAAGAGTTAGACGATACTGTGCAGATTCAGCAACCTCAATCTCTTCATCAGTAGTCATCAGCTTGAAGTTACCCTTATCCATCACCTTGGTGAAAGAAAATGTGGAAAGCTTACTTATATAGAAATAAATGGATTTTGAAAACCGTAAGCTGGAAAGTAAAGCCAAACAAAAGGAAAGAATGTATAAAACTCATTCATTTTTTCTGCGTTTACTAAAAAATTATAAAGAATTAGAATAAAAATATTAATTTACTTAACTATCCTTTAATACTAATCTAATAATGATTAATCTAAAAAACAATTAAAATTATGGATGGTTTTGTAATTGCATCTTGTGAAGTTGGAAAAGACAATCAATAGAAATAGAGAGTATGGAAGATTTCTATCTAAATGACTCTTAAATTTTAGGAATCTTATTTCCTTTCAATGTTTATAATGTAAACAAGGGAATATGAATTTACTCATTCCATTTCCTTGATATTAAATAAGGCCAGAAATAATTAGAATTGATTGATGGTATTGGATTAAACAATGTGGTGGTACTAACCTTCATCAATTGTGTCATGAATTTCTCTTCCAAAACATCAATCTCTTGAAGAAAAATTCTGTTATTTTTGTTGAAAGGATAAAAATCAAATCAAATCAATACAGTAAAATAATGATATCGGTAATTTAACATGATTCACTCTTTAATTTGGACTACGTCCATGGAACAAATTTTGAAAAATATTTATTTCACTAATAAAATTAATAGGTACAAAGTGAGAGACAATATAACAAATTAAAATAAATCCAAAATAGTGACACACTAATGTTTTCCAAGCTCACTATTTTGTCACTTTCTTTTTAGAAAAATATCTCAAATATTTTTCTAAAATATTCACTCCTACTCTCTCACACACAAAAAACTATTTTTCATCAAAGGAAATTATTTCTTTGGATTTGTTTTGCTTCTCTTCTTTTGGTATGTATCTCTAAAACAAAAACATTACCTATTTATTGTAACCATCAAAGTCAAATGTAATTAATTGGGCTACACCTACATTTTTTATTTTCTTCAAATGTAATTAATGGGGTGACACTTACATTTTTTTTTTATTTTCCTCTCCATCCATATGGGCAGGATCTACAAATCTCCCCCTCTCGACTACATGGAGGGTGATGAACAAAATCGGCAATGCTAATCTTGCAAATACTTTTATTTTATAATTGTAAAACTCTCTCAAGTTCACGAATCATTTTATAAAAAATGACAAGTATACTCCTAAGATCGATCTAAAGAAAGAATACATGTGGTTTTTAATTTATTATTCAAACTTTTAAAAAGAAATCAAATCCTAAATATCCTATTACGATATTTTGATTAATGTTTCCTAATCTAATAAAAAAATATAGATATGATTCAATAAACAATTATGCAAATTTTTATCATTCATAACAGTAGAGTATTAATGGATATAATAATTAAGTAAATTATGCTTGCTCATTTTATTTAGGTTATTAAACATATATATTGCTATTTATTGATTATTGATGAGCAGAACCAGCATCGCCGATCCTGCCAATACTTTGGTTTTATATTTATAAAACTCTCGCAAGTACACAAATCATTTCGTAGAAAATGATAAGTATACTCCCAAGGTCGATCTAAGGAAGGAATATATATGGTTTTTAATTTATTATTTAAACTTTTAAAAACGAAATTAAATTCTAAACATCCTGTCACGATATTTGGATTTTTGTGTTTCTAATCTAATAACATAAAAATAAACATAGATAAAGATTCAATAAATATTTATGCAAATTTTATCATTTATAATAGTAGAGTATTTATGGATATAATTCTAATTGGTCATGTGTTGAAAATTCATACACAATCCAGAAAAATCCCAAAAAATGTATTTTCACCATTTTTCATTAGAAAGTTCATATTTCATTTTTTTAACCCCAAAATACTACTTACTTAATAAAATGAGGAAATATTAAGTAAAAAATGTACTGATGACTCTACTTTCATTGAGTCATGACCAGCCTTCTTGAAAAACATGAAATGACTGAAATTCTTCATCTTCAATAATATGATTTCAAGAGAAAAATTAAAGAAACTATTGAAATTGGACACAGGTGGTCTCTTGGAGATTGGAGTTTTGAAAAATTATTATAACTTAAAGTTGTTCATCCTTTCTCTTCTACTTTCGCTATTGTTCAAGAACATTCTTTTGTCATTGAGATTTCTGATGACGACTCCACCAATGATTTTATGAGTAATCGAAGCTTGTCTCTCTCCCCTATTTCTTACAACTCAGGTCATCTTACCTTCACCTTCTCTTAAAAGGAGTCTCATACTTATAATGGAGATATGTTAAGTCATATGGAAGAACTTCTAAAACTTTCCATTACTTTGACTAGTGAAGCCTCAACTCTATAGAATGATGCTATATTGATCTTGAAGAAGTTTAAATCTTCTCATGGAATTGGTACTTTTGATCAAGATTTAAATTTCAATGTGGTTCGCACTTCCTTGAAGGCTTATACTTCTAGCTATTGGTATTTTGATAGTTGTTGCTTAAGACATATGACCAGTAATGAGTCATTCTTCACCAATTTAACTCTCACCAATGATGGATTAGTTACGTTTTTTAATGGTAATAAGGAGTTGATCTATGGTAGAGGATTATCAATGCCCTTAGTATCCATGAACTCAAATATGTCCTATATGTGGAAGAACTCAAGGCTAACCTTATTAGCATCAACCAAATTTTTGACAAGAAATGCATTGTTAAGTTTACTCAAGCTGACTATATTGTGTATGATGTGTTGGGTGAAACTTTGGTCAGAGGTGTTAGATCTGATGATAATTGTTACTCTACTGGAACTCCTTCTAAAGTTATTTGTAACAAGCTAAGTATGAGCACCGAAGAATTATAGCACCAACATCTTGGTTATGTTAATTATAAATTGTTGAAGAAAATCTCAAATCTCAAAGTTGTTCAAGGTCTCCCTTCTATCACCTTCATACTTGAACACATATGTGGTCACCTTAAACGTGAGATCTGGTAAAGAGCATAATATTTTTTTAACCAACTTGAATTCCTCAATTTTCTCATTAAGATTAGCATAAGAATTGGAAATATCACTTAATTTAGCATAGAATTCAAAAAATGTTTCATCTTCTTTGATCCTTAGATTTTCAAATTGAGTACCAAGCATTCAATGTTTAGCTCGTTTAACTTATGTTGTGTCCTCATGAGCAATCTATAAAATATCCCAAGCATGCTAACCAATATCAACAAGATAAATACAATAGAGCTCATCAGTAGACATAACACTAAACATAGTATCAATACCTTTCTGATTCCAACTACCACCAGTTTTATCTTCAGTAGTCCACTATTTCCTTGATTTAGAAGTGACTACATTATCTTTGGTAACTATATGTGGTTCCCAACCATAAAAGCATAGACTTCTAGACACTATCATTTGTAGGTTGTAGAACGGATCCTATATAAGCTTTCCAATATGGATAATTAGTCATCAAAGTAAGGTGCATAGCTTGTAAAAGAATCCCTTCTCAAATGATCCATAACAAGGTCCTAGGAAAACACTAAGTAAATCTAGAGATAGACTCAAATACCGATTGAGAATTTATTTAGTAGATAGCCAGCTATGTTATCATGTCAAAATAAAATAATATGAAAAATTAAAATAACACTCGATATTTTTAGGTGGAAACAACCTAGGCCACAACAATGACCTAAGAGGAAAACCACCAATCCATCGGACCACCTAACTATCCATTATGAAAATAATGATTGATTACAATGCTAGGACTCAAACTACCCACAATACCCCCAGGTTACCTACTTACAAGCCTCTACTTTCTTTTATAGTCTCCACAAGGTGTTTGGATTTGTATCAACATTTCGATAAACTCGAGTCACATGAGTTACCGATCTCATTTAGCTGGAACTTGAAATGTTAGTACAAAAAAACATTTGTAATGTATTTCCTATAGCATATTCAATAACGAAAACCCCTATCTAAATGATTTAATAAAATACCAGTTGAAATAAAATCAACTAGCAACCCTAGAACAAGTAGATTAATCAAAAGTTCAATAAAGATATCTTCTTTAAAGATAAATAATCAAACTATATAATTATGATATTACACACAATTTTTTGATCCAATAATTCAAGAACAAAATAAAGAATAAGGTATATGAATATTTAATCAAAATATCATAGACTAATTAAGCTTATTAAACAATCAAATAAAACCACCAATATTTGACATATTAATTAAAGAAAGAAGTCTAAAGAAATATGATCATGTTTTTGCAAAGAAATTTGAAAGAGAGAGCTTATGATGAATAGATTGATGCTCTTATGGTTAATTAAAATATGGAGCATTTAGTTCTTTATATAGCAAAGATTAAAGCCCTAATGCTAGGTTAAAGTCTAATTACAATTGTGTCCATTAAACAATCATAAAGTAGTAAATATTATGGAAAAAATAGGCATTAGAATGTTTTCCTTGAGGAAAAAATAAAGTTAAGGTTGAAACCCTGGTTGCTTGATCAATCTAAGTCGAGCTCGGTCAATCAAACCAAAAAATCCAATCAATCTTAGTAATCCTCAATCAATCTAAGGTACTAAAAAATAAATCCTAGTGATAGGTAGATTGATCTATCCATTTCCGATCAAACTAATGCTTGATTGATCGAACATTAAACCTCAATTAATCTACTCACCTTGATCAATCTAAACATGTCTCAATCGATTGAGTGACCTGTATGTAAAATGTTCCTATGTGTCTAATATGAAATCTAATGTGCATAAGAACAACTATATACTTGAGATTTGTTTGTTGGAACTCAATAGTTTCTTTGGCTTGAAGAATGTTCTTGAAAGACTCACCTAGAAACTAAAATCACATTTAGACATTTTGTTCATGAATATTTCCAACACTCAAACTTTTACAGAAAGATTAAAACTGAGAATTAATACATAATCAAGAAGAATAGTTAAATAAAATATTGTAGATCTTATTAAATATTGTAATCCATGTCTAGGGATTTTAAATTATCCACACTCAAATGTTAAATTAGCTACTCATGGAAAATTTTGTAACATTATTCATTATAACAAGAAAAGAAAAGTAAAAAAATCTAAGGATTTATGTTCTTAAATTTGATCTTTATAACATGTTTTACCTCTAACTTAATTCAAATAATTCTTTTTGTAAATCTCTCTAAATATGTATTCTAATGTTCTCCATTATTTGGTATGGTATTGTTTTGTATTTATAAGAGATAAAAATCAAATTATAAGATTATTGGTATTTTGGTAGAGATAAGATTAGTAGCATCACATGTCAAAAAGATTGGAGAAGTTGTGATGGTTAAAAAGAAAGGATAAGTTGTGATAGGAATGAATTGTGAAATACATCCATTTTATTTCTAAGTTAATCCACCTATCAAACAAAAATCATAAAAATCCAGAAAAATCCCAAAAATATTTAAGAAAATCAACAATTTACAAATAAATACAAAATATATGATTTTCGCATATTTTAATAATAAAAAAAATATGAATATAAATGAATTAATTTCTAAAAATGTGTATAAAATAGCACTTATCAAGTGTTGGAAATTTTCGATTATTTTACTCTTTTTTGAAAGAGAATTAGCCTTTTTTGAAGATTCATTAAATGAAGATCCAAAGAGTGGGTAATCTTTTCACAAAGATTTTGTAGATACCCTGAATGAATGGAAGGATGGATGATCCTTTTCCATAAATTTGATTGACTATTATGGTTAAACAGTCTCTCATACACAAATATTTGCCCACTTATTTTTTGTATATGCTCAAAAAAATGTCGAAAATATAGTTGTTGGAATTGCCTCATCAAAAGGATTTTGAAATCAATTTTACTTCCTTGAAAACTAGTTAAAAAGTTGGTGAACCTGACCTGAACTAGTTTCTATGTCTAGCTAGTGACCTAGACCAGTTTTGACAAGTCATTTGCATAGCATTGTTCTAACGGTGCCTATTTGCTCTGGTGGTATGTGCGACTCATCTTGGTGTCGGTTGGCCAAAAATATTTGGCAAGTAATATATCAACATGTGATCTTTTTAGTAGTGGTCTCAGATTTTTCATGCAATGTATATATTTCTAGATCCATCCAGGGGTTACTCAAATGGGAAAAAAATTATGCATGGGGTCCAATTTGGGCTATGCCACCACGACTAGTTGGTTAGGCTTTTCTATCCGACTATTGAAAAATCTGCACTTCTTAAAGGTGTCAAATAGAATAAAAATTTGGTGGTTATGACCATGGTGTATGTTTGTTTGATTCATTGATCAAATGATTACACGTGATGATCTTGCCTAGAATCCCTTGGGACAGAAGCGTTGGACCTTATAAATTTATATTTTACTTTATTTTATTTGAAACATAGTGGTTCGGTTTTATTGATATAGTGTATAACTTACATTTGTATGCTAGAAGATGTGTCCATTCAACTGGTCCAAATGAGGGAATATGTCACTATATAAGGTTAAGTACTTGACCATGTGTGATGATGGATGGAATGTTATGTGGTGGTAGTAGCTCGGGCTCACCTATCCTGAGAGGCACTTCCTAGCTATCCATGTCATGATCACTGAGGCTTAGCCTAGGACTTGGTTTCTATCATAGACGATCATCTCATCAGGAAGACCCTAGATGATCTCGTGCTTGGACTTGTGTAATGTGGGCATTGGAGGATGCTATAAGGAATTTTTTTGAGGTAATGTGTTTTCTACCAAGTCCATGTGAGCTCAGGCCTGAGCTCTCCTATCTTCTAGGCCCACTGGAATCGTTGTGGGTGAATAAGTCCAGATGTAGTACCTATATTTCTGGTAGGATACAATTATACCAAAAGCATTAGAAGATGGATGGATTGTTGGGTGACAAGTTAGACATCCTGACTATTATTCTAGGTCTAAGACGTAAATCTAGTTGATTAGTCCATGACCTCTCTTAAAAGTTGAGAGAGTTATGTTAGTGAAAATGGTGGACCATTTGAAGAAAACTTTTGAGAGTCCTACAATTTTTTATTTATTTTTTAGCTGAGAAGAACATGTTTCTTTCCCACATATTGTGCCAGATGCTGATGTCGAGGATCTAAAAGATTGAACAAACTTTTAAGACCTCATACCACCATAAGGGGTAGTCTTTGGCCCTTAGATGCTTAAGTAAATAACAAGAGGATGAAGTTTAAAGGATATCTATGGTCTCGCTCTGTGATTATGAGGAAATATTGTATTTGGCTATGATTCTCTATTATGTGAGAGAAGATCTATTTCAATTTATTAGTTTGTCCTCGTGATTGTGTACATATGTGAGTGTATATATATGGGAAAGAGTTAGCATGATGGCTCTTTTTTACTTGAAGAGGATTGACTTGTTGTAGCATCACAAACATTAATCCATGCTTATCTTTTTAGGATAATTAAAAGACCTTCGATGCTTAAGTAACAAGAGGATAAATTTTAAAGGAGATATATAGTCTCACTATCTGTTATGAGGAAATATCATATTTGGCTATGATTCTGTATTATATGAGAGAATATCTATTTCAATTTATTAGTTTATCCTAGTGATTGTTTACATATGTGAAAATATATATATATATATATGAGAAAGAGTTAGCTTGATGGCTCTTTTTTACTTGAAGAGGATTGACTTGTTGTAGCATCACAAACATTTATCTATGCTTATCTCTTTAGGATAATTAAAAGATAATTATTGGGATATTATCTTTTTGTTGAGATTTCATTACAATCATGCTTATCAGATGGCTCATTGGGTTTGGCCTATAAGGCACTTTATTGACTAGGACCACTCTTTGCTTGCCATGTGAGACGAACAAAATTACACCAAATAAGTGGTAATACCATTTTTTGTAATATTGTAATACCTTGCCTAAGATTAGTGATAGATTTAAAACTTTTTAAGAGTTGAATGGTACGTTTGGAGCAAAATTTAATTTAACCGATTTTATTATTTTTAATTTGATAGTAGAAATAAGACAAAATTAATTTTTATAATATAAATAATGCACACAATAATTCAATGATACATTTATATGTTTATCCGTTGAGATAAGATAATGTGAAAAATTAAATACAAAGTTAGGATCACTAATCCTATATATATATATATATATATATATATATATATATATATATATATATATATATGGTTGTGATTAAATATTTTCCTTTATTGTAGGAATCACTCATTAATTTAAGTATTTATATTTATTAACATCTATACCTTTAAATGGTTTTATCCAAATGTCATTATGATTTTTTAATATTATTTGTATAAATCATTTTTTATTGGAAAGAGCACATATATATATTAGGGGTAAGTAGCGGATCGAAACCTTTTTTTTCACCAATTTGAATCTAGAAGAAATCAATAGGTATTTCAAAGTTTTTAATGATAGGCTAATGTATGTGTAGGAGAGAGGAGATATTTAGGCTTGAACACACCTTTGTAGATCCAATCAAAGAGATAAGTTTATATCCATGACACTTATACCTTTAATCATGGGTTCTTTTCTCTTTACTTCTCAAATTTCAAACAATGAAGTTGTGAAACTGTACACTAAATTCATATGCTTATGCAATAGTTCCTTAACATACTTATCATCTTTCCACTTTTGTTTTCTTTTCTTTCCTCCTTCCTTTTGTTTTTAAACAAATAAATCTCAACATTTTATTTTTTTTCTTTTCTCCATCTACCCTACTTTCCTATATAACATTCCATTTTTACCCTTCTTCCCTTTATTTTTATTAAAACCAAGAGGGCAATATAAACAAACAAAATAAATGCTCAACTAAAGAATGTATAAGATAATTAGGAATAAATATTTGGACTAATCCAGTAAATAGGTGCAAAGAAATGAAGAGAGATAACATAATGGCTAGAGGTTCAACCATATGTCTACATTCTGGAAAAAGTCTAGACATAAGTTGAGAACATAATTTATTAAGTATACCAAGATGTTGGTCACACTAGAACTTGAGGTTATCAAGATATAGTCCTCTACTTCATAGACTTTTCAAAAGTGTCTAGATTTTTGTACATCCATGTCACTTCATTCCAACAAAAAACATGAGTCTACAAGTTAGAAAGGATTAAAAAGAAAATCCCAAGTGTTAAAGAATAAGGATATCCATAAGAACAATATTAGGGCTAACCATGCTTATATAAATCCTTTTGGAAAGATGGAAATTTGTCATCAACATATCCTACTAGGATCCTGAAATATCATCATAGATATAACCAAAAGGATCACATCAACTGGAAGGACTAAACCCATCAATCGGTCTGGACCTACCCATTTAGAACTTCACTTTCTAAAGGACTGCGAACCAAGAATGGATCGACTAAGATGTCCCTGATTAGGATGTGGCATGTTAGGATGTTTTTGGTTAGGATGTCACTGGCCAAGACATCATCGGCTAGGACTTCACTACCTATGACATTGGTGGGCATGATGGTGTCAGCCATGATTGAATTGACTAGTAGTTTTTGGCCAAGATTTCCAGCTAGGATTTTGTCAACCATTAACCCGTGCTCCCTAGACCAACCCATATCGACCTTCCGATCCACCCATGGTTGATAGATCCAACCTTGCTAGTAGGAAAAATTTCTAAGTATAGCTTTAAATTTCTAGGAAGATGGAAAACATTTAAGGATCAGACTTTAGAGGCTTAGACAAGATCAACAAATATAGAAGGTGAAAAACACCATTCAACCTTAGGGTTAACCTTGTAAATTCTAAAATTTACTTCGACATAACTCCTTAATCAAAACTGTGATTGGAAATTTAAAAGCACAACAAGCCACAAGAAGCAATCACAAATATTTTGAGTGGTTGAACACGACATTAAACACCTTGATTTGATAGGTAAGAAGCTCACAAAATTGATCTTAGTACCGCCAGTGTGATTGAAAAGGGTCACCAATTTAGGTATCGACAAAAATTATAATCAGAACTTCTTGCCTAAGGGAAGAAAGTTTGGAGGATGATGTTGGGTGTAACTTTGTAGATATCATATGGCAAGCAAAACAAAGATCTTTCTTAGCCAAGTTCAATAAGCACTGAGTTATCAAATCAGCATAAACGTAATATAATCTAAATAAAGAGATAAAGGCCCAATAATTATCCTAAAGAGATAACCACAGATAAATGTATATGATGCTACAAAAAGCTAATCTTATTCTAGTAACAAATAGTCATCATGTTAACTCTTTTCTTCATATATACTCACATATGTACACAATCACAAGGATGAAATAATAAATTGAAATAGATCTTAGCTCACATAAAAAATAATCATAACAAAACACTATCTTTCCACGTAATCATAGGGCAAGACCATAGATCTCTCCTAAACTTCATGATAGGTTTAGAATGAATTTAGTTTAATTTTACATTTGTAACAAACTAAATAGATTGGTGGTATGTTATAGGTTTAACCCCTATTTGTGTTATATTTAATGGCATATATAGAAGGAAAAATAATGGAATATTATGGGTGGAACATTTTTTTTAATTTGATGTAGAAATGAGATGGAATATAATTTAGTAGTATAAATAATACACAATAATTTTATGCTCTATTTATAAGTTTACCAATATTCATAGAAATTAAGAAGCTAAGAAAGAGAAGGAGAAAAGAAAACTCAGAAAAAAAGGTAGGGAGTCAAACTAATTTCAATTATTATATATATAATAATACATTATATTCTCAATTATAGAGACTTGATATAAGTTTTTATTTATTCTTCAACTAGTTTTTTTATCAAAGATCCTTATATTGTAATGATTGGTATAATGTCTATAACTTCAATAAAATTTGATAATGAGAAATTTATCATGAAGAAGAAAAATTTTCAAATGATCTAACATCCGCACAAACAAGTGATCATGAAAAAGGCTTATAATACAATTTTATTATCGTTGGGCGATGGCCTAAAATCTACCACCATTGTGATTATCCATAGGACATATATGGAAGAGTAAGTATGTAGCTGATGAATATTATTTTGACCTATAATTTTCTTTGTTTTTAAGTTTTTATTTTATTTTTTACTTTGCTATTATCTTGTTTTTGAGTGTATTTTGTTGTTTTGTAGGTTAAAATGCTTTTACAAGAATATTGGGAAAATACGAGCAAAATGAGTGAAAACGAGGAAATTAATGGCAAGCCACACAAGTAAAAAAACCAAAATAGCAAAAATAAGAAATTATATGCACATCATGGCCTAGAAATATTTCATGTCATGATGATATGCTCTCCCAGTTCCAATTGTTGATTCTAATAATTCTGCACACGTTGGCCAACAAATACCATGTCGTAGCACAAGCCTTTCAGATCCATTTATGTTGGTTGAAGTTCAACCTACTTTGTGGCCCAACATAGACCATGTTGTGACATGAAGCTTTCAAACTGGAACTAGGGCATTCAAAATTTAGTGCGTTATCACATTGCGTAATAAAGCATGCTATGACATGAGTGTAAATATCAGCCAGAAATCCTAATACACATTTTAAATATGTTTGATCCTAAATTAAACTTTAAAATATACCCTAAACCCTTCACAAACAATATCAATCTATATTAAGTCTCCAGCTCCAATAGCCATACTTCAGAATCCATAATACAGAAATATAGAGAAAACATCGCAATTGTAAAGTAGATCCAAGGATTTGAATAAAGTAACAACTAATTTACATATTTAGAGTCACAGATCAAGAAGAGCTATTTTTATTGTTAAATCTTACTTTTCTTTATGTAATATGATGTCTTTCATAGTTCAATTAATTGAGGTTAATTTAATTATGATTTGCTAAATTTTGTAATATGGGATTTTAGTATAGCTTCTAATGATTGGAGGAATAATTTTAAGGTTTAAATACATAAAAGCTTTTGGATTTATTTTTTGTTCATATTCTTCGTATCTTTAACTATAAATTAATGATGGACGAAGTCTTCATTTATAATTAAATAAAATATTTTAAAATTAAGCATTAGACACATCATCTGTGCTTATTTGTGTATTAATGAATAAGAGTTTAATTTAATTTCATTGATCAATTTCAAGCCTCATCCAAGAAAATATTGATTAATTGAGATTAAATTACATTGTTTATATCTTTAATTATAAATTAATAATTGACCAAATCTTGATTTATA
Source organism: Hippophae tibetana (assembly GCA_037013495.1). Lineage (NCBI taxonomy): Eukaryota > Viridiplantae > Streptophyta > Magnoliopsida > Rosales > Elaeagnaceae > Hippophae > Hippophae tibetana. The sequence continues at coordinate 42,345,304 of CM072804.1, read as the reverse complement.
ATTAAAGAATATAATTAACTTAAATTTACTAATTAATTAATTTTAAGTCAGATCTGAAAAGTTATTAATTAATTGAGAATCATGGTTTATATATTTTCTTTACCTTTACCAATTAATCAATTTCAAGCTCGATCTAGAAAGTTATTGATTTACTGAGAATAAATTAGATGGTTTAAATTATCTTTAATTATAAATTAACGATGGATCAAATATTGATTTATAATTAAAGAATATATTTACCTTATTTAAACCAATTAATTAATTTCAAGCCCGATCCAAAAAGTTATTAATTAATTGAGTATCATGGTTTTTATATTTTTCTTAGATTTTCCAATTAATTAATTATAAGCCCGATATAGAAAGTTATTGATTAATTGAGATTTGTTGGAACTTATCATGATCATTAGGGTTTCACTTATTTAAAAAGAAAAAAATCAATAAATCTAACTTGTTATTTAAATGACTTAATTTGTTCTTTCCATGAAGAGTTAAACATACTAATTTTTCATATTCATTCATCATCCTTATTTTAGCTATAATTTAGTTTACTTGTGATATTTTAGTTGTTAAATTAATTTAAATTTTACTATCTTTTTCTCTCAATGACACTTGATAGAATGTTAATAATTTTTCATTTTAACTAATTTAGAAAATAATTTAACTTCTTAAACAATCTACCAATTCCTTTAGAGATCAACCTCAAGGTAAACTTATCATTAATCCGCTAGTTATTGGTGCAATCATGACCAATTAAAATTTTTGTATCAAGTTTTTGGCACCGTTGCCGAAGAGTTGACAATTTAAATTGTTTATATATATTTCAATAATTTTTTGTGTGATTTTCTTTTTCTTTTGTGATTTTGTTAATATTAATGTTTTGTTTTCTTATTTTTTTATTTCAATTATATTTCTTCTTATTTATTTTTATTTATTTTCTTTCAAATTTTTTTTTTGTGGTATATTTTCTAATGCTTTGAGTTATTCTTTCTTTTGTTAGTATATGCAAAGTAGGAGATATATTGGGAAGCAACTTGTACCTTTCATAGATAATGGTAATAAATCCAAAGAGCACTTAAATAGGCTGGATACTAAAATCGAAGAGCCACTACAAGAGCCTTCACATGAGCCATTAAACATGGGAGATGCTTTAGCAAAGGGAATGACAATGAAGGAGTATGTAAGGTCAATTGTTGACACTATTACTTCCCCTAAATAGTTGAGGGTGGTAGCTAAGAATTATGAATAGAAAAATATTCATTATTTCATGTTTCTCTCCTTCTATGAAATTCTTAATGAAGATCCATTGAATTTTATTAGGTATTTCTATCTTCATTAGGGATTTCTATTCCACTATACATGCATTTTCTTTTCAAGGGTTAAATGAGGACCAATTCAAAATGAGGTGTTTCCTATACATGCTCAAAGATAGGGGAAAATCTTGGCTTATGAATCCTTTACCAAGTTTCCTGATGGACGGAGAACCATTCCATAAAGCTTGGGATAGGTTCAAATTATTTCTTATACGATGCCCACATCATAGCTTTCCACTGTAGCTGCAAAACCAATTCTTCTATAATGGGCTGACACATTAGTGTCATGGTTGACAATGTTGTAGGTGGAGCTATGGGGAAAAAACAACTGTAGAGACTTAGCTCTATGAAATGTTGGATGTTCATTCCCAACAGAAAAATGATAGAGTGAGAAGATTTAGAGTTAGAGTCAATGAGATAGACTTCGATAATGAAACGGCTATGCAACTTGTGGAGTTAACCAAGCAAGTCGCACTCCTCACCTCCAAAAAGTACATGGATTTTGTAGTACTTGTGGATATCGTGGTAATACTTTTCCTTTTTTTTGTTGAGTTGTATGCAAATAATTGCTAAGAAAAAGTGCACTCAATGGAGGGATATCAACCTAAACCTTGGAATGATCCCTATGAAAACACATATAACCTAGGATAAAGGAATCATCCTAATTTCTCTTGAAAGGGAAACTACCCACCTTATGCCCAAAACTAATGGAAGACCCTAATTTAAACCAAAACATACCACACTATTCACCTAATAAGTCAATCTTAGAGGATAACTTGAATGCTTTCATTCAAGTGAGTAAGGATAACAACATGAAAAACAATTAAAGGTTAGATTCATTAGAGGTATCTATGAAAGTGGTGAAAGGTCAAGTTGGGAAAATAGTTGAGCATATGCAAAGGCAAGAGAAGGAAAAGATGCAAGAACAAGTCATGGCTATAATAGTCCATCAAAGTGATAAGGTTTTAAACAATACTTATTTTCCTAAAACGTTTGATTATTTACCCCTTGATGTAGGAAACAAAGGTGAAGTGCAAGCATCTTCCAAGGAACCTATGAAAATAATTGCTAAAATTGTGGAGCCTTCTAAGGAGAATCAATGAAAGTTATCTGCCACTCTCATGTTGTATAAGGCACCTAAATCATACTGATCGACTATCCTATTTTCACACCACCTAAAGAATCATGGTAGTTTTAATATTAACATTACTTTGGAGGTAAGAAGGTGGTTAAGACTATGCTAGATTTAGGAATAGGTATCAATCTTATGTTGTACTCATTATGCTTGCAACTACATTTGGGGGATATGAATCCTATGATCATGTCCCTTCAATTATAAAAATAAAAGAATAACACAAGATATTTTTAGATGAAAACAAAATAGGCCACAACCATGACCTAATAGGAAAACCACCAATTTATAATTTAATAACCTAAACAAAGCGATCAAGCATGTAATCATTTGTAAAAATAAAGTGAAAATAAAATAATAACACAAGATATTTTTAGATGAAAACAAAATAGGCCACAACCATAACCTAATAGGAAAACCACCAGTCCACCAAACCACCAAACTTATCATTATGAAAAACAAATGTTCAAATACAAACTCGGTCTTATGCTACCCTCCCTAGGATACTGCCCCAATAAACCTTACTTACGAGCCCCTACTTTGTTTTCACAGTTTCCAATATTAGAGTGAACATTTCCAGACTAACGTTCCTATAAGCTTCTTGTTAATCAGATACGTTCCCGAATTAACTACAAAATAGTTAGGAAGAAAACACAAGTGTCCGTGTGTATTCTAAAACAGATTTAATAATAAATAATCCTAACTAGATTATTCAAAGTATATGTCACTTAAATCAAATAAAATAGTAAATCTTAGAGTAAAAAGATTAACCACAAGTTCAATAAAAATGGTTTCTTTAAATATTAATAATCAAATCAAATAACAATGATATGATAAAAACAATTATTTGATCTAAAAATTTAGAAACAAAAATAAAGAATAATCCATAAGAACATATTATCAAAATATCATAAACTAATTATGCTTATTAATCAATCAAACATAACCACCAATATTTGATAGATTAACTAAATAAAAAAGGTTAAAAAATTATGATCTTATATTTGTAAAATAAGAGAGATAAATTAAGAAGAATAGAATAATGTTTTTGTGTGGTTAATTGAAACAATGAGTAATGTGTTTTATTGATATGATTAGTAATACTCATTAATTAAAAAAAACTCCTATATGATTGATAAATATATTTTCTATTATAAATAGAATTAGTAATGTTCACTAATTAAGAAAACTCTTATTTAAAGAAGAGTTCTTTTAAATTAGACTCATTAATCATGAAGATTCCTATTTAAAAAAGAGTCTTTTAAAGTATATTTTATGCTATCTTTTTGGCTAAAGATTTAAGCTATAATTTAGAATATATTTTATCTAATATTTTAGCATAAATATTTTAGCAACAAAAATAATTCCAGATTAATAATTATGTGTTATTAAATGTGTAAGTACAATCATATGTGTTATAGTTATAGCAGATATACCTAAAGTACGATTATTTGAAATTCTGACATTTTTTCAAATTTATTTGATAAACTTGATAGCGACCTTAAAAATAAGTTTACAAGTAAATATTTTGTCCACAAAAATAGTCAACACTTATAATCCTTACAACCTCTCCCTTTGGCATTTTTCGTGTGACAAAACCTCTCTCACTACATGACACTTGTAGAAATAAGATAAAATATAATGATGTCCTAGATTCCATAATGGAACTATCTTATGGTCCGATGAATCTATCTTCGCCGCAACTTGACAACTTGTAAGTAACTGAAATGACAAACAAAGCATACAACAATTTGGCTTGAAAGCCTCATTGTACATTAGTTCATTTTACATAGAAATGAGCAAAGTGTAAAGAATAGTCATGTAGTATGCATTCATACCAATCAAGCTTAATTAAATATGTTCTCTCCCTATATGCATAACAAAATAAAAACATGGATGTAAAACACATTATTCTCTCCTTTTTTTTAAATACGAGAAGGACAAAGTATTAGAAAAAACAATGAAGCTAAACACCTCTTAAAGATATAACAATGTAAAATTAGAGTAATGCAAAAGTTAAAAATGTAATAAATAAAAAGATATAAATGAATAAAAATCTGAATTTTTTTTTTAAATTTTCATAAATAACCACATAAGGTATTAAAGTCATTTAATCACAAACGAGCACACAACCAATTGGGAACTTATCATTTTTTATCTCAAATTTTGATTATTTATTATATAAATAAGCAAGTAGAGTAGAAAAGGCACGCAAGCACACTTGTACATATAATGACATATTGACATTTATTTAAAAGCATTGTATATGTTTAAACTCCACAAATATACCAATTAATTTATTTATGACCAATCAAGAAAGACTCAAAAGAAAAAATATCACTTATCATGTAAAATTATAATCGAGTTTTGAATCTCACAAAATAAAATATATCTACTAAAATAGGACTTAAATTTTTTTCTTTATTTTATATGTGAGGTAAATGATATTATTTTTTTATTTTTGTAATTAAAAATGTAATAAATAAAAAGATATAAATGAATAAAAATCTGAATTTTTTTTTTAAATTTTCATAAATAACCACATAAGGTATTAAAGTCATTTAATCACAAACGAGCACACAACCAATTGGGAACTTATCATTTTTTTATCTCAAATTTTGATTATTTATTATATAAATAAGCAAGTATAGTAGAAAAGGCACGCAAGCACACTTGTACATATAATGACATATTGACATTTATTTAAAAGCATTGTATATGTTTAAACTCCACAAATATACCAATTAATTTATTTATGACCAATCAAGAAAGACTCAAAAGAAAAAATATCACTTATCATGTAAAATTATAATCGAGTTTTGAATCTCACAAAATAAAATATATCTACTAAAATAGGACTTAAATTTTTTTCTTTATTTTATATGTGAGGTAAATAATATTATTTTTTTATTTTTGTAACCTCTATTGGCTCTTTCTTTTTGTATATTCAAAGTACAAGATTTATAAGTAGTTACTTTTTGCATAATATTTTTTTTGCACGAGTCATAAACCTAGCATGATGATTTTCACACTAGTTATAGGGTAACCCTCTTCGCTCATTGTAATAGCTTCACACATCACAATAGATAACCCTCTCAATACTAGGTGTCTACGTACTGTAACATTTTAAAAAGCAAAAATTAAAACTCAACACAATTTTACAATCAAGATTAGTTGCAGTCCTAAAGTCTTTTAAGAGAATTCATAAACTTCAAGCATAGAATATGTGTGTTTGTGAGTGTGTGAATAAGTTCATGTCAATATCAATCATCACATGTACAAGAATATGTGTGTGTACATAAGCCAAAATTGTAGAATAAATTATACAATAAATATCAAAATTAGTTAAATCATTAAAAATAAGGTTATATGTCTGTAAGTGTTGAATAAGACCAATACTCAGTTGGTCAAATAAGGATTATACTTCTCTCTTTTTTTGTAAGTTTAACTAATAAATAAAATAAAGATTGCTCACCTAGTGTCATTTAAGCATTCTAACAAAAATATCTAGATGAACGAATAAAAGACGATCAGGTGACCAAGAAAAAATAGCCTTTCCTAACCTATTTTTTCTTGCATTTTGGTTTTCTATATCGTTGGGTTAGGACTCAACAAACATAGGTTTCATAGGCATGTTCTTAGATTTAGCTGTACTTTTCTCATTCATCTCAAATGAAGATACAATATGCCTAGTAGGATGATGATAATGAGTCATAGCATTAAAAGTACTGAATTTTACTTACCTCTTTAAACCTAAGACTTCATGCTTCCTAGTAGAATTTTTGAACACATTATTATAATTAACCTAGAATGAGTGAATAAGTTATTTTTAATTTTTATCAATTTCTAATTTAATAACCTAAACAAAATGGTTAGGCATACAATTGTGTGTAAAAATGAAGTGCAAAAATAAAAGAATAACACATGATATTTTTAGGTGGAAACAACCTAAGACACAACCATTACCTAAGAGAAAAACCACCGGACCACCTAACTTTTCATTATGAAAAAACAATGTTAAGTACAAACTCGGTCTTATACTACCCTCCTAAGGATACTGCCCCAATAAACCTTACTTACGAGCCCCTACTTTGTTTTCAGAGTTTCCAATATTAGCATGAGCGATTTTCATACTAACATTTCAATAAGCTTCCCACCAATCAGATACGTTCTCGAATTAACTGCAAAATGGTTAGCACAAAAACACAAGTGTTCGTTTGTGTTCTAGAACGGATTTAATAATGAATAATCCTACCTAAAATATTCAAAACATATGTCACTTAAATCAAATCAACTAGTAAATACTAGAGAAAAAAGATTAAGCACAAATTCAATAAAAATAGTTTCTTTAAAAATTAATAATCAAATCAAATAACTATTATATGATAAAACAATTATTAGATCCAACAATTTAATATCTTTAATTATAAATCAATGATGGATCAATTCTTGATTTATAATTAATTAGAACTAAACTTAAACATATCATCTCTGCTTAGTTTGTATTAATGAATAAGAGATTAATTTAATTTTATTAACCAATTTCAACCCTGATTCAGGAAGTTATTGATTAATTGAATAATTGAAATTAAATTAGATGGTTTAAATCATTTTTAATTATAAATTAATGATAAACCAAATCTTGATTTATAATTAAAGAATATATTTACCTTAAGTTTACAATTAAATAATTTCAACCTTATCTACAAAGTTATTAATTAATTCAAAATCATGATTTATATATTTTCCTTAAGTTTGTTAATTAATCAATTTCAACCCCAATCTAAGAAGTTATTGATCAATTGATAATTGTGAGGACTCAATATAATCATTAGGAGTTTGCTTATTTAAAAAGAAAAAAATCAATAAATCTAACTTGTTATTTAAATCATATAATTTGTTCTTTCCATGAAAGTTATGCAAACTAATTTTCCATATTCATTCATTATCCTTATTTCGCATATAATTTAGTTCATTTACGATATTTTAGTAATTAATTTAATTTAAAATTTATAGTCATTTTCTCTCGATCGACACCTAATAGAATGTTTATGATTGTTCATTTTAACTAATTTAGAAAATAATTTCACTTTTTAAAACAACCTGTCAATTCTTTTAGAGATTGACCTTAGGTTAAACTTATCATTAGTCTATTAGTTATTTGTGCACTTAAGAACAATTAAAATTTATGCATCATCGATCGCCTAGCAAAGAAGGAATATAAAAAGTCCTAAAGTGCACCTACAAAATGACAACTGCAAAAAAGGTGAGATATACTTTTCTCTGCTAATCCACACACGAAGAATCTAGAAGGGAAAGATTACCTTATTTTCTTTAATTGGTAATCTACGGGGAGTTTGTTTTGAATAGTGTGTCAAAATAAAATAGACCAAGAAAGAAGTATTAAAAGGGACCAGATGACTTTACCCTAACTCTTTGGTTTCCCAACCACATAAGGAATCATAAGCCTCATTGGTCATGACTTCTCTCTTAATGGAGTGTTTCTAAACTTTGGTGTCCATATTGGTCCCAAAAATTGTTAATCGAATCTCCAAATAAGTATCAGAATAGGAATCCTCAAAAGATTATGACAAATGTCATCCATTTTCTAATCCCTCACTAATGACTGGATTGGTGGATCTATTTGGGGATTGGTCATCCTTTCAATTAGAGGAGTGCCTAGACAATTGTTAGTCTAAAATCATATTTTAGAGTTCTTGCTGACTAACCATATAAATTCCTTCGAAAAGGTCAAGTAATGAACCTATAAACCTAGTCAGAGAGGCTTCCTACCTGTGATAAAGCATGCTCGAGTTCCCTATGATAACCCACCAAGCAAACTCTTTTTATATAACCTCATTCAAAAGATCAAGGTCTCACAATGTAAGACCTCCTTCCTCCAAAGCGCAAAAATAATCCCTCCAAGCAACCTAGAACAATTTAAGTGTATGTCTTTCCTGTTATGGATGGAAGTTTTTAGACTATCAAAGGTTGATTTTGGCCATTTCTATATTTAAATAATGTGAAAACAAACGTACTCTGAATGGTTAAAGAAATCAAGCATCTACACTCTACCAGACAAAATGTGAGCCTTTCCATGCTTTAATTCTTGCATAGATTTTATCAACCAAACCTTGAAACAAACACTTTCTAAGGCCCTTTGAAAAATATTAACACCTAAGTAGGACATAGATGAGCCCCCAATATGGATCCCAGTTATTTCTCGAAGTGACGAGACATTTGCTTGAGGCACCCATTTTCCAAATAAATAAAATAGTTATCCAAATCAACTATCTGAATAAAAAAGTGTTCATACATTTGAAAAACCTTAGATAAAACCTTAAGGTTTGACGAGTAGGCACGACTAAAAATGAGAAATTCACCTGCATATAAAAGTGGGTCAGTATAAAGTTGCCTCTTGGTGAAGAAATTTGAAAGAAGTGCACGTTATCAACCAATGATCCAAGGTACTTGCTAAGAAAATCTTTGACAATACAAAATATGAACGGAGACAATGGGTCCCCTTGTTGGACACCTTTAAAGCAAAAGAAATGACCCCTAAGTAATTCATTAACCAGGATCAAGATTCTTGCAAATGCAAAAAGATCTCGGTTCTAACCCATAAAGTTATCATCAAAGCCAAAGCATTGCATAACTTTTAAAACAAAATTCTAATGCATGGTAGCCAATTATATCCTTTTTCTTCTTCACTTTGTCTTTCTATTCGTGATCATCTTCTACTAGTTTTAGATAGTATCAGAGTGCTAATAATGGAGGAATTTTCATTAACTCCAGCCGATACGAGCTCCAATTTGGTGAACTCATCCATAAGGTCAACTCTTTCAGCTAGAAATGTAACAGCAATGTAGAATTATCTAATAAATGCTAATTTCGCAATTAGGTTAGATCGAAGCAATTATCTCTTATGGAGAGAACAATTGAAGCATGTTATTCGGATCTATAATCTGCAACATTTCATTAGTGAAACCTCAAAAGCACCTCCTTAATTTTTTCACAAATCAAATAGCGATTCAACTCTAGTTGGTAATCCTAATTTTGATCTTTAGGATCAACTAGATAGAGTGATGAAGAATTGAATTTTCGCATCTATTAGTCAATCCTATCTAAAGTACTTGATGAATAAGAGAACTGCTAGTGATTATTGGTTGAGCTTGTAGAAACTGTTCTCAGATTTTTCACAAGCTAACTTGTTACAACTGAGATGTTAATTACAAAACAATGCATAAAGATAGTTTGTCAATGGAGGAATATATCAATCGTTTGAAGCATATGATGGATACAACAATAGAAGATGGAGACGAGCTTTCACTGAAAGATCAAGTTATGTATGCTCTTGGAGGATGAGGCTTTTATTACATGTCTTTAATCACGAATATTACTCTTTCTAAGCAAATACCAAAGATAGAAGAAGTATTCACAATTATTATAGCTCAAAAAAAAGAAAACTAAAAGAATGAATATCTCAACCTCTAATAATGGCTTTTTTAAGCTCATTTCACTAGACTTCAGTATAACTCATATGCTAGCTAGTACACACCTCAACCTATATCTTCTTTTCAATAAGGATCTGGTTCACAAACTCCATTTTCTCATTCTTCACCTCACTTACAAGATTTTAGATCAAGAGGTAATGTTCCATCACAAGATTTCATGCCAAAAAGACGGTGATAATGGCTATTAAGTAAAATGCTAGATCTATAAGAAGTAAGGTCACATCGCTACTCGTTGTTGGTTCAGATTTAACTTAGGAAATTCCGGTGATATGTCTCCTCAAGCACATTATGATCAAGTTTCCTCAGGATATCAAGCATCTTCTAATGTCTTCATCAATAGCACCTTCTATACTTGGAACTTTACTATCTATGAATTATTCTCAGCACAATTTTGATAGTTCTTCATTAGCAACTACTTCTCAACCCTGGTTCTTAGACATAGAAGTTACTCATCACCTAACTGGTGACAAGTCAATTCTTCAAGCTCATATGGCTTATGCTGGTGATGAATTAGTGATGTTATGTAATGGACAGTTTATTCCTACATCCAACACTGGTCATTCTTTCTTATCTGAAAGTAAACATGCCTTGATCTTAAAGGAACTCTTGCATATCTCACAGTTAGCAAAAAACCTAATGTCTATTAAGAAACTTTGTGATGACAATTGAGTCTCGGTTGAATTATTTCCTAACTATTTTTCTGTTAAGGATTTGGAAAGAAAGAGAATTCTACCCAAGGGAGGAAACAAGTCTTTTACCTCACCATCAAAATATTTAGTTGAATGTAATAAGACTCTTAATAATAGAGTTGTGGGGCATGACATATAGGTCATCCACGTCACTTTTTTAGATTAAATTTTGTCTACTTTTGATTCTCATACTCTCTCTACTTCCTGCTATAAGCTCTATGGATCCTGACAAATGAGTAAATCACATAGATTGCCACTAACGCATGTACATACAAGGTCAACTAATGCATTAGATATTGTTCGTGTTGACATTTGGAGTCCATCTCTCGTGCTTGCTATGTCACATGCTAGATTTTTCATCATCTTTGTTGATGATTTTTCTAGATATCAATGGTTATACTTGATGCAATCTAAGGATCACGTCTATAACATTTTTGTTCACTTTGAGGCTTAAAGACAATTTGGTGGAAAAATTAAAGAAATCCAAAGTGATAGAGGATCAAAATTTCTTAAACTCTCACCATTGCTCTTGGCTAAAGGGTATCATAAGAGGATGTCATGCCCTTACATACCCTCACAAAATAGAGTGATTGAAAAAAAAGAACATACACATTGTTGAAATTGGGCTATCTCTTTTGCTAAGAGGTAGTGTGCCTCTCAAATATTGGAATTATGCCTTTGGGGCAACTGTGTATCTAACTAATAAAATGCCATCCAAAACTCTTCACAATAAAAGTCCTTTTCAACTCTTGTTTCATTCTCTACCCTTATACATTCATATGTATTACCCCTTCTTGTGTCCATGTAACTCAAACAATTTGGAACCTTGTTCCCTTCCTTGTGTTCCTAAGATATCACTCTAATTATAAAAGATATATATGTCTTGAACCTATTTCTCAGAACTTGTATACTTCTACTTATGTTATTTTTGATGAATTTATCTTTCATTTCCTATCTCTTCCCAACTCTATTAATCTTTCTTTAGATTGTCCTTTCTCCAATTCTTCTGAATTGTTTGTTCAAATCCCAGCTTTCCAATCTGTAAGTAGTACTATCTTTATTCTTCTGATTTTTCTATACCTTTTGATTCTCACTCTAGCCCACCTCATGTTTCTAGTCCACCTTCTATTTTTGACCTATTTGTCCTTGTGTCTACAAGTAATATACATCCTATGCTCATCAGGTTTAAGAATGGCATTCAAAACCCAAAAGCATACATTGCAACTTTCATTGTTGAAATCCTTCCAAAACCTAACAACTATATTGCAACTACCAAGCACCCTGAATAGATTACTACTATGCATATAGAATATCAAACATTAGTCAGCAATGGCACTTGGGACCTTATCCTCATACCTCCTAATGGGAAGTTAGTAGGCAGTAAGTGGGTTTATCGTGTCAAACTCTTGCCTTCTTGATCCTTGGACAAGTACAAAGCTAGAATTGTGGCCAAAGGTTATGACCAAACCACCTTCAATCCTGTTATCAAACCTATAATGATTCATATTGTCTTGAATTCAGGACTTTTTCATGATTTGGAGGTTAGATAATTAGACATAAACAATGTATTTCTTAATGGTGATTTAGAAGAGAAAGTATATGTCTCAACCTTTGGGATTTGTTAACTTTGAAAAACAACATTATGTATGCATACTTAAGAAAGCACTTTCTGAGCTAGGGTTTGGTTTAAAAAGTTAAGTTCATGTTTACTTCAATGGTGTTTTAAAGCTTCCAATGCAAACATTTCTATGATGATTTTTAGACAAGGCAAGGATATGATCATCTTCCTCATCTTTGTAGATGACATCCTTGTAATAGGGAGAAATCTAACTCTCATTCAGAAAATGATCATTGATTTTTATCAATTGTTTGCCCTAAAGACCTTGGGTCAATCAATTTCTTTCTTGGTTTAGAAGTGGACAAAACAATAGATGGGTTCCATCTCAATCAATGCAAGTACATTCAACAACTACTTGACAAAGCCCAACTTCAAGATTCTAAGTTAGTTGCAACTCCTATGTTCGCTACTATTACTTTTTCTAAGTATGATGGTGATTTGCTTGAAAATCCCACATTGTATAGAACATTGGTGAGAGCCTTGTAGTATTGTACCATGACTAGGCCAAACATTGCCTTTTATTGTGAACTCTAATAGTATTTTCATTCTCATACTTCTACTCATTGGCAAGCTTTAAAGCATCTCTTGATGTACCTTAAAGGTACTCCTACTCATGGTATAATGATGCATTAGTCTGATACTCTTGACATTGTTTCCTACACTAATGCAGATTAGGCCTCATATCATGATAACAAGAGGAGCACTGGTGGCCATTGCATATATCTAGGAAAATGTTTGGAATCTCAAGGACTTGGAAACAAAATGTGGTTTCTATATCCTCTATTGAATATGAATTTAGGGATCTAGCTTAGGCATTTTGTGAAGTAATTTGGATGAAAAGAGTGCTACTTGATCTTTCTTCAAGTCTACCGTGACTTTTTCTCTTTATTGCGATAATATTAGTGTCGATTACCTTGCCAAGAACCCAATCTTCCATGCTCAAGCTAAACGTGTGGAAATCGACTTCCACTTCATTCAAGAGAGGTGGTGAATAATGAAATCACGATTCAGTGCACTTCCAACAAACATTAAGATCAAAGCATTACCCTTAATTCGTTTTCAAGATCTACATGTCAAGCTCACTATTCTTCCTCGAGCATGAGCTTGAAGGGAGATGTTAGACTAAATCATGTTAGGTGTGAAATGTTTGTTAGTTTGTTATCCCATGTGGCTTATTGGTTAGTTTGTTATCACATGTAAAGTTTTTGGCTAAGAGTAGTGTTAGTTTGTTATCACATGTAGCTCTATAAATAACTATTATATACACACTTTAAAGTGTGATTAGTTTTCATTAATACAACAATATATTCAAACATTATCCTTATGTTCGTGCTCATCTTCTACTAGTTTCACATATATTAACAATCAAGTTGCTACTTGAAAAAATATATTTATGGTTGGAGTACATCTCACCAATTAATTTTTAACATACCATTTTTTTAGATTAAAATGCAAAAAAAAATACACACTTCACCTGAAGATATTATTCATTGCTCATAAAGTATACTCCCTAGAAATAATATTACTCTCTCTACCTCCTATTGGAAATTTGTTTTTACAAATAAAAATTTACACTAATCTTGAATTTCATTAGCTTGAAATATCATGTTATCAATTACTCCAAGAACAATGAATAATTCCTCCTTCAACATATTGGTTTCACGAACACACTCAATAGAACAAAAGTGAATTCATTTACAACATTTAATACATCAACAAACATCTCCAACATTTAAAAAAAGAAAAACAAGAAGCATAAATGAAATAATATATATTCCATAAGGTATGTCTACCAGTATCTATATGAGAGCACTAACCATTTGAACATTATATATGAAAAGGACAAAGCTCTCTTCCTAGAGCATCATGGAGTAGTAACTCCCACTTTGGCCTTAAGGACAATCTCCTCTGTTGTCGTACCAATAATCTCATTAGCACGTTTAAGTCCAACGCAGTAATATCGTCCAACAGAATCCTGAACAGAAAATTAAGTTTCAAACTGATGGGGAGAATAAACCAATTATTTTTCCTTCCCCTAAAGCAAATTTTATTTTGGAGAATATTAGAGAAGCAAATATTCTTAGTCCCTGTTCAAATATGTTAAAATTTTACATCTATAACACTCTACACTTTCTACTATAATCATATATGAAATGATGGCAACAGATGTACAATTTGATATCATATGGTGGTAAACTAACGTTGTAACATTAGCTTTAGACATCATGTAATATTCAATGTGAATGTTGTTGGGAAGATCCAATTTTAGAGAAAGAGGTCATATAATTGAGTGAATTGAGTAAATCTCACATTAAGTTAATATTTATATATAGGACATTACATGTATACGTACCAATTATATAAGAAATATACGTTATAGTGTGTCAAAGGGTGTATTAGTAAAAACGTAATCTAACTTAAGGTCAACCACCTTGATAGTCCAAACTAATGGTTGGTTCTCGGGTACTTCAGGTTACTTTGCATAAACGAGGGCACCTTACAATCATCATTTTAGATGCAAGCATATCTTATGATCTCGAACAAGACACGTGATGAACCGGATTGGTAATAAGTCAAATTACAGGTCGAGCTTTGTGCTCAAACAAATGTGCTATGTTGAACCTAACCAAGAGAACATTGTGAATACGAGAAAGCCTGAATGAGTATTTATATGGATTGTATGTGGGTTTGAGTGGTACTTTTTCGCAAAGAGGAATTGATTCTCTGTATCCAATTTTGGAGTTTCCACTTACTTGTGTTATGATGATTGTTATCAATGACAACTTATCATTTACCATTGTAATTTCTCTTTTTATGCAAACAAAGATTCAAGAGCATTGTATGTAAAAATACTCAAAAAGTCACCTATTTGAGAGGTCTATATTCCCAACAACAAAAAGCAAAGCATACAATAATTTAACTGTTGGAGGATGGTTAGGATATGAATAGTGTGTCCCATAACTTATACAAATAGTGTTCACGGAGTCTACTTTTTAGGATGTGTCGTACCTTTTATGAGTGCACATGTTTGAAAGAAAAACAAATAAAGTGCACTCTTAGTGAAACATAGTAGACCCATGAGGTATTTATCTCTTCGGCCTCTTTCGAGACCAATGATCTTAATTAATAAACCTAACAAATCAACCTAACTATATAATAATTTAAATCAATAGCATTATCATGAACATAAATTTAATATTAGTTAGTAAATCTTAAAATTAAGATAAAAATTAAATAACACACTTAAAATATTCACCATTAGATGAATTCAAAGATGACTAGTTAGATTTATTGATTAGGATCATTGGTCTCTTATCCTAATCCTTCTCTCTTTATTAAAAACAAATTCATACACGACGTTATGTTGCATAAGCTATTTTATATGACATCATAAATAATATGAAACCCATCACATCAACAGAAACTGGACCCGTGAAAATAGATATTGAATAAAATATATCACCATAACATTCAAGGCCAATGGAAGACTCACCCGAGCAACAATTCCCAGTTTCTCTAGCTTTTCAACAGCATCATCCACTTCAAAGTTACATGTCTCATTGAACTCTTCTTTAATTAGTTCCTCACACCACTGATCCAAATCCTATTTGAAGTTATAAGTTACACTTACAGTAATGCCACTCATACCACGTATTACATCTCCGGCATTAGTAAGGAATCCATAAACAAAAGCAAGATTCTTAAAGATCCATACCTGCCTCGTGGCTTTGCCTTGTTCCATCAATATATAGAATGAAATTATAACCTCTTTGACCTACATATTGAAAATTCAGATACTCAAAGCATTTTGCAGAATGCAGTAAGATACATATATTATTCACCGATTAAGAAAAATACTCAAGCGGAAGACGTTGAAATACAAAAGTAATAACATGGAATTAAAATATTATTAACAAATGTCCATGTAACACCAACATCAGTCTGTCCCAACTTAGCAGTGATTGCTCACATTAATTTAAAATTTCCGCTAGTACTAAAGTCCATAATGACAAAAGATGTTGCAGCAAAATCAACCATCACAATTGGATTGAAACGAAATGCCAAATACATATCCCGTGTACTCAGAAGAAATTAGGCAGCTTGGTTTTGAAGAGAATGAACTTGTATTCTCAACAAAAAAATATCAAAAACAACAAAAGCAAATGGAGAAGATAAAAATCAAAAAGAAAACAAGACATGATAAATTAATGTGGTTTCACAAATTGCCTAGTCCACACCCCAAGTCCCAAATTCCATCTTAATACCCAATGCACCCTGTTTTCCCAAAAATAATATTACAAACTCAAAATAACACTTAAACCCGAAGTCCTATTACACCCAAAATCTCTTACGCACAAAAGACGAAAACCAAGAAACCTAATATGCAAATACAGTGATGTTGTTAACCAAGCTGCCTACTTTCTTCTACGTGCAAATACAGTGAAGTAGTTTTGCAACACCATAACAGGAGATTTTGATCCAAAAATATGCAACCCAAATAGCTGTAATTTGCTGGATGTCGTTTCTAACTTTGGCTTCTTATATAGTAGCAAACCATAATGTTTGTTGCACCCCTTAGTCTTCTAGCATTAATCAAAATATACTGATAGCAACTAATGATCCATTATAGTGATCATTATCACCCTAAACACAACCTTTCCACTTCATCTTCCAACAATACCAAAAGCCATTAATAAATATGGCTTTTAATCTTCAACTTCCTAAAAATTGTTTCTATGAGTTGTGTAGCTTCTCATTTTTTTAGTGGCTTTTGAGCTACCAATTCGAACAATATAGGAATGGGAAATCAGTTAGTGATGCTCCACCACCTCTCACTTCTAGCTTTAACTAAACTTTTAGAATTTCTTCTTTAAGAGTTTTCTACACGAGTAGATTTTTCTACACAATATGAATTGGTCTATAAAAATGGCTCAAGGATATTTTTGTAGATTTTCTTGAAGATAGTTTCCTAGATTATTCTGGAAAGCACATCATAGTTTAACAATAAATAAAAAGAAATAAATAATCAGGTATGTAGCTTACTTCTTGCTGAATGACATCATCACACAAGTGAAGAAGAGTGCCTCTTCCACTATCCAGTTGTTTGTCATACATTGACTGTGTTATTAAGTTCTGGTAAGAAGCCATGTTTTGCTGATAACTACAGGCAGTAGAAGAAATATCAGCTTCATTATTGGTTGGGACAAAAAAACAGTGATAAAAGAAAAGAGCAGAAAACTATTGAACACCTCAAAATAGGCAACAGCTGCAACACCATGCATGTGGAATGATACACAAAGATGCAAGCTAAGGCCAATACTAACCATAACTAACGAGTCCAAGCAAAATTTTAATGCATGAAAGATTATACAGATCTGATTATAACCACGCCTCCATCAAGGAAGAGAAAGAACATAAGAAAGGATACAAATTATTAGTTCAATATTTCGTAAAAACTACATTATTTGAATAATTGGGGTTTATTGGCACTGATCAAAAGATTAAGGTTACACATGCATGTAATTAACAACATAAATCAAAGTCAAATATTTACGTGAAGTAAATCTTAGCACAGTAACCAATCACAGTGGAAAGAACAGCAATAATAACCCAGAGATCGGCTTTAGGCATTTCAAGTGAACTAACTACAGCAACCTGTAAAAATACCAAAAAGAACAATAAGAAAAAAAAATTGTAAGTGGAAAAAAGGAAAATGCGATCACTGGATGAATTTCATTGCTGTTAAAAGAATAAAAAAACAAAAAATACGAACCAGTCCAACAACGGCAGATACAAGGAACTTGACCCAATCCATTGGAGTTAATCCTGGGTTTTTCTTCTCAGGCTGTGAAGGGAACAGTGTTGCTAAACTCAGTCATCAGTCCATAAATTGTTGAGAGAGAGAGAGAGAGAGGGTGAGAGGGCATGAGCTACTAAGGGTTTCGAAAATCAAAGAAGTGAGAGACAGCGGCAGATGTAACTCACAAGAACTATCTCCATATCAGCCATTGGAATGTTTCTGAAATGCTTCACATATATTCCACGTTCTGGTTTTGTTTTAGTACTTGCTTGCCTACAAAAATCACTTCTCACTAATAAATTATATTTTTAAGTCATCTGAGAATAGGTTCCAACAAGAAATCAAACAAGAGCCAGAGATAGAAAAAAAGACACCTGTAAACAACAATCATCCTATCGAAAGTTGGTTCTTGGATCGTAATCTTACTCAGCAAATTACGAACACTGGAGGACACAGCATAAAAAAGTAGCACAAATTGTTAGAAACTTCAAAAAAGCAAGGAACATCAATAGGTTGAGCATGTCCTGTTCAATGCATTTGGGTCGTGATTATTATTGATATTTTTCTCACTAAGGAAGACAAAAGAGTTAGCCTCACCATCTAGCTAGTTTCTGGATTAAACATCACCCCCCCTCTCAAAACAAAAACAAAAAACAAAACAAAAGCAGCATATGTTAATTCACCTAAATCCAGGAATCTTCAAATTTTCTCCTAGTCCGATTAACAGCATAACTCATAAAAGTTGAAATCAAATATAACCAGTAATTGAGAAAAAGAAGAGCAAGAAATCATCCAGGATCAGTAAAGCTCACTAATTGTTGGGCGTCAAGTTTCCCTATCTGATTTTAAAGTCAACGCAAATGCCTAGAGATACCAGATATAAAAATAAATGCATAAACTATCTGCATAAAAACACAATTTAGTAATATGATATTGAAGAAAATCCACAGTAATTCAAGATAAACTGATCAATAGAAACTCCAAACTTCAGAATCCATCCATATCCAAGCAATAAAGTGCAAACTGAAAAGAATATGTAATTTAACTTCTAGCAAATGCCCAAAACAAAGTTAAAGCAACCAATATTGAAGACCATTACTAATTAGTTGAAACACAAATAAACCTTAAATCCATATTTTCAAGACGGATCCTTTCAACAACTAGGTCATCTTCGTGGGCATCAGAGCTAGGATTGTCATCCTTCTTTGGATCTTTCTTTGGTTGTTGGCTTGAACTTCGAGAGAAAATTCTTTCCAACCTGCAAAACAAATAATGCACCAGCATATCATTCCCATAATAATAATATGAATGAGGTGCAGGAAAAAAAGAGTTGAAGATTGTTAAATATGATTTATGAGTGTGTGTGTATTAGGTGTCTAACACTAGGTGAATATATTAGTTGTGTATTAGGTGTCTTAGTGGTGTAAGTTGTGTATTAGGTATATGTCACCTAATATTGTCTCTATCTTTGTATATAAATAGGTAGTGTCTTTGAATGAGAATAAGGAGAGTGAATTCTGAGTTTTACATGGTATCAGAGCATTTGAGTTACAAAATTTGGGAATTTTTTTTTTTTTCCGTTCAAATTGGGGGCTGATTTTGGGTAAACACAAATTAGGATTTGGTGTATTTTTGAGTTCCAACTTGGAACACCCTTTTGGAGTGCACATTTTTTCTCACCGCCGGCACAGGGAGGAAGACCAGCCGCAGACCAACCAAACCCCGACGTCCGGCCACCATACGAGCCGCGAGTGGGCCACACGCGCCACCGCGACTTTCTGTCAAAATTTTCACACGTCTCACTGCCGGCACAGGGGGGAAGAACAGCCGTCGACCGACCAAATCCCAAAGTCTGGTCACCAGACGAGCCGCGAGTGGGCCACACGCGCCACCGCGACTTTCTGTCAAATTCCACATGCCGGCGCGTGACAGCGCATCCGTGTAGAATTTTTCTCCGGCAGATCCCGTGTCGCTCTCCGCCGTCCCCCTGCGTCATCTGTGGTGGTTTGGCACTCATCGCTTGTGATTGTTCAGGTTTGCGTTCTTCCAATTTTGTGTTCTTGTTCGCTGCGTGTTTGGTCGCTGCTGTTGTTGGATTTTGTTTGTTCGTTTGCTCGCTGTCTTGTCGTTTGTAAGAGTTATGACTGAAAAGAAATCTAATGTTGTAACGGATATGGTGCCTGTGATGTCTAAAATCACGGACCATAAGCTCAATGGCTCGAATTATTTGGCTTGGAGCAAGACCATTCGAATTTATTTGAGAAGTATTGAAAAAGATACTCATTTGACTAATGATCCTCCTAAAGATGATTCAAAGCAGACATGGCTTAGAGACGATGCTCGCTTATTTCTGCAGATTCGAAATTCTATTGAAAGCAATGTAATTGACTTGATCAATCACTGTGAATTCGTTAAGGAATTGATGGATTATTTGGATTTCTTATATTCTGATAAGGGAAATCTTTCTCGCATATATGAGGTATGCAAAGCATTTTACCGTGCAGACAAACAAGATCAGTCACTCACAAATTATTTTATGGAACTTAAAAGGATTTATGAGGAGCTCAATAGTTTGATGTCTTTTAGCCCTGATGTCAAGGTTCAACAAAGCCAACGGGAACAAATGGCGATCATGAGTTTTCTTGACGGTCTTCCCTCTACTTTTAAGACTGCTAAGTCCCAGGTTCTTTCTGGTTCTAAGATCTCCTATTTACAATAGGTGTTTAGTCGAGTACTTCATACAGAAGGCACTCCACCTCCACCTACTCAATTAAATGGTACTTTGGTCAGCCGAAGTAATAATTATGAGTATGGACGGTCAACTTATATGAACAGAAATAAAGGAGGCAGCTCGCACGGGTTTGAAACTCGACCACAAGACCTCGGAGGTATTGTATGTCACTATTGTCACAAATCAGGACATATGAAACATGAATGTAGAAAGCTTCAGTACAAGCATCAAAAAGGTCACTCGGCTCATATTGCATCCACTTCTGATACTTCTGAAAAATCGGTTCTTATCTCTGCAGATGAATTTACCAAGTTCTCACAGTATCAAGAATCACTAAGGTCTTCATCACCCTCTGTCACTGCTATTGCTGATTCAGGTAAATCAAATGCGTGTCTCATTTCTTCATCTTCCAAATGGGTTATTGATTCTGGTGCCACAGATCA
The DNA here is from genome assembly GCA_037013495.1 of Hippophae tibetana. Taxonomy (NCBI): domain Eukaryota; kingdom Viridiplantae; phylum Streptophyta; class Magnoliopsida; order Rosales; family Elaeagnaceae; genus Hippophae; species Hippophae tibetana. The sequence continues at coordinate 42,324,067 of CM072804.1, read as the reverse complement.
TATGACAGGTAATTCTAGTCTTTTTTCTACTCTTCATTCACACACTTCTACCTCTACTGTTACCTTAGCCGATGGGTCACCATCTCGTGTTCTTGGGTCTGGCACAATTACTCCCACTCCTTTGCTTCCTTTGTCGTCTGTCTTACATTTACCTAGCTTATCCTTTAATTTGATCTCTGTAAGTCAGCTTACTCGCAATCTTAACTGTTGTATCTCATTTTTTCCTGATCGTTGCTTATTTCAGGATCTTATGACGAAGAAGACTATTGGTAAAGGACATGAGTCTGGAGGCCTCTATATTCTTGACACACCAATACCGAAATCTGTCGCTTGCTCTAGTGTAACCTCTCCCTTCGAGGCACATTGTAGACTGGGTCATCCATCTCTTCCTTTACTGAAGAAACTTTGTCCTCAATTTAGTAAGGTGTCTTCATTAGATTGTGGGTCTTGTCAATTTGCAAAACATCATCGTCTTAGTTCAAATCCAAGAGTTAATAAACGTGCTAGTGTTCCTTTTGAATTAGTTCATTCTGATATTTGGGGTCCTTGTCCTATTTTGTCTAAACCTGGATTTAAGTATTTTGTTACTTTTGTGGATGATTATTCTTGTGTAACTTGGTTATATTTAATGAAGAGTCGTTCTGAATTGTTTTCTATTTTTTGTGCATTTTGTGTTGAGATTAAAACTCAATTTAATGTTTCAATTCGTACTTTACGAAGTGATAATGCCAAAGAATATACATCGACTTTGTTTCAATCTTATATGGTTCAAAATGGCATGCTTCATGAAATTTCGTGTGTTGATACTCCATCTCAAAATGGAGTGGCCGAACGTAAGAACAGACATCTTCTCGAAACTGCACGTGCCTTATTATTTCAAATGAATGTTTCTAAACCTTTTTGGGCCGATGCAGTTTCAACCGCATGTTTTCTTATTAATCGCATGCCCTCATCTGTTCTTCATGGTGAGATTCCTTACAAAATTTTGTTTCCTAATAAGTCACTATTTTCGGTTGACCTTAGGATATTTGGTAGCATTTGTTTTGTTCGGGATGTTCCTCCACATGTTACTAAATTAGATCCCAAGTCTTTGAAGTGTATCTTCCTTGGTTATTCTCGTCTCGAAAAAGGTTATAGATGTTATTGTCCTAGTCTTAACAAATATCTTGTCTCCATTGATGTTACCTTCATGGAAGACATACCCTATTTTTCGTCTTCTCCTCCTCCTGCATGTCAGGGGGAGGATGACGATTTGTTAGTCTATTCTATCACATCATCTGAGTCTGTCTCTGATCCAGTTCCTGTTAGGCCTCCTATAACTCAAGTCTACTCCAGACATAGACCTTCTAATTCATGTCCTGCACCTGCTCCTTCGTCATCAGATCCTATCCTGAACGATGATCTTCCTATTGCATTACGCAAAGGTAAACGTCAATGTACTTATCCTATTTCTTCTTTTGTTTTGTATAATTGCTTGTCGTCTTCCTCTTACTCTTTTATTGCTTCTCTTGATTCTATTTCTATCCCTAAAACTGTTCATGAAGCCATATCTCATCCTGGTTGGCATAATGCAATGATCGAGGAAATGAATGCGTTGGATGACAATGGTACTTGGGACTTGGTTGATTTACCTTCAGGGAAACGGGCTATCGGATGCAAATGGGTGTTCACAGTTAAGGTCAATCCAGATGGGTCAATTGCTCGATTAAAGGCCCGTCTTGTTGCCAAGGGATATGCTCAAACCTATAGAGTGGACTATTCTGACACTTTCTCTCCTGTTGCTAAATTGACATCTGTTCGGTTGTTTATTTCTATGGCAGCTACTCACCATTGGCCTTTGCATCAACTAGATATCAAAAATGCTTTTCTTCATGGTGATCTTCAAGAGGAGGTGTTTATGGAGCAACCTCCTGGTTTTGTTGCTCAGGGGGAGTCTAGGCACGTTGTCGTCTCCGCAAATCTTTGTATGGTTTGAAACAGAGTCCTCGTGCTTGGTTTGGCAAATTTAGTCAAGCTACAGAAACGTTTGGTATGATGAAAAGCAAGTCTGACCATTCTGTGTTCTACAAACAATCAGAAGCTGGTATCATTCTTTTAGTTGTGTATGTAGATGACATTGTTATTACTGGAAGTGATACTATGGAAATTTCATCTCTTAAGTCTTTCCTACATACTCAGTTTCACACGAAGGATTTGGGGATGCTAAAGTATTTCTTGGGTGTTGAAGTCACAAGGAGTAAAAAAGGTATATTTCTATCTCAAAGAAAATATATCCTGGACTTATTAACTGAGATAAGAAAATTAGGAGCAAAACCTTATAGTGCTCCAATGACTCCGAACATCGACCTTACAGGAGATGGAGAACCCTTTAAAGATTCTGAGAGATATCGAAGGGTGGTTGGAAAGCTGAATTACCTTACCGTGACTCGTCCAGATATTGCATATTCAGTCAGTGTTGTTAGCCAATTTATGTTATCCCCAACAGTTCATCATTGGGCAGCGTTAGAGCAAATTTTGTGTTACTTAAAAGGAGCACCTGGACGTGGCATCTTGTATGCAAATCATGGACATACTCATATTGAATGTTTTTCAGATGCAGATTGGACAGGTTCCAAAGTGGATAGAAGATCCACATCAGGCTATTGTATTTTCATTGGAGGAAATTTGGTCTCATGGAAAAATAAGAAGCAGAATGTTGTGTCACGATCGAGTGCAGAGTCAGAATATAGGGCTATGGCACAATCTGCGTCTGAGATAATATGGATATATCAGCTCTTGGATGAAGTAGGTCTTAAAACTTCAGTACCAGCGAAATTGTGGTGTGATAACCAAGTTGCTCTTCATATTGCTTCTAATCATGTGTTTCATGAGCGAACTAAACACATTGAAATTGATTATCATTTTGTTCGCGAGAAAATTCAGCAAGGTTTGATTTCTACAGGATATATGAAGACTGGAAAACAACTAGGAGATATCTTCACGAAAGCTTTAAGTGGGGTTCGGGTTGATTATCTTTGTAACAAGTTGGACATGATTAATATCTATGCTCCAACTTGAGGGGGAGTGTTAAAGATGATTTATGAGTGTGTGTATTAGGTGTCTAACACTAGGTGAATATATTAGTTGTGTATTAGGTGTCTTAGTGGTGTATTAGGTGTATGTCACCTAATATTGTCTCTATCTTTGTATATAAATAGGTAGTGTCTTTGAATGAGAATAAGGAGAGTGAATTCTGAGTTTTACAAAGATAAACAATAAAAGCAATTCATTCTTATCTCTTAGCAAGTCCTATAACAAGAACTGTAGAAATTTTCTTTACTCTAACATAATGCTCTTTTCTCAAAAATGTTAATCATAAATTTAAAACCTTAATAAATCCCAAATGAAATAAACTTCAATAATTAGGCCCCAATGAAATTAAAAATAAATACCTAGTCAATCGTAAAAAATATGACCAGATTCTTGAAATGATGATGTCAACTTTCTCCAAGAAAAAGTAATCATTTGTCTGATCGAGTCCAATTCCACGCCGAAAGATAATGTACTAAAAGAAGCACAAGATGCATATTAGATTTCCACAAGCACAGAAAAAGTGCAGAAAGAAGAAAGAAAAACACCAAGGTTGACTAGCTTCTCTAATACAAATTACAAAGAAGCCAAAAAACAGAGTAGCCAGAGTAGCTATTCATGACTTTCAACTGATCATCTCTACAACTTTAGATTAGTTTCACCAGACTATGAAATAAAGCTTGGTTCATTCATCAAAATCATGGAAATATTGCAGTGTTTGCAGCGACTAGCAAGACCTTGCAATTTGATGGATATTTTATTCTCCAACAAACCACCTTAGCAGCTGTACATAGCATGGTAACCTCATCTTACTGTAGTAGACTCTAAAACAAAATTTAGCCTCGCCAATTGCTGATTGCTAGCACATGGATGTCACTTGTCAATTATTCTGATAAGCTAAAGAGTACCTTATAGAAAGATATTAATTTTATAACATTAGTATACAAAGCACCCCTGTTGAACGCACAAATGAGACCTCACCATTTATAGTGTTACACGTTCATGGCAACCCACATATTTAGCAGACCTTGTAAAGTCAATCTCATAGACAGGAAACAAAAATTATAAAAGCAACTGAAAAGAAAATTTAACAATAACTGTGACAATAAGGATAAAAGACATTGTTTGTCTTTGAATTTTGAACCCAATTACAAACATGTCTATAATTCAACTTTTTCAAAAGCTATTCCTAAAGTTTATATTTGGGTTGCAAATTAATCCTTCCCACTTTCTTTAAAAAAAAAGTAATGGAAAACTAACACATCATCTCAGGTTGTTGCTCTATTTAGTGGGTAATGGAAAACTACTCCTCTAAAATGGCTACCCTTGTGGACAAGGAGTCCCATTGGGCGAACTTCTAAGTGAAGAGGTCTGAGGAGGTCTTCCTTAAGGTGATGGGCATTGCTGAAGAATTGAATGTTCTGTGCTCGCGTTGAGCTCGATCCCTTCTAAAACAATGACTAATGTACAGAATAAAATTATCAAGAATCAGGCCAAGCTATTACCCTTGGTGGAGAAGACTGATGATCAGGACACCGATCGTGTGTCTAAATGCTTGGGGAGTTTTTTAACTTTTCGGGAGGTCAAACCATGTATTAATAAAATTTTCAAAAGCATTGTAAGTCAAACAATAAAAATATTCTTACTAACGCATTTGCAATGTTGGACCGCTGTATTTTTTCATGTGTACTTTCTCCTTCATTAGAGAACGAGCTCTACCAAGCTCCTAGCCGATGTGATCAACTCGTTAGTTTTGCAAGTGTCAGGGCGATCTATCTGGTTCTTAACCAAGGTGATCATCACGTGACATGTAATAGTGGAAGAGGGAGCTCTACCTGGTTCCTGACCAAGGTGCTCAGCTCTCCCTTCATTGTCAAAGCGCCAACCTGGTTCCTGATTGAGATTCCTGATTGAGATGATCAACTCGTGACTTTTGCAAATGTTAGAGCGGTCTATCTAGTTTTTAACCAAGGTGATAACCCATGGCATATAATAGTTCAATTTTCTCAATCCTCTGTGAGTAACGACCCATATTTTCAATTATATTTACGACGACATAATTTTTAAAAATTAAAAAAGGTTAAATATTTGAGTCTAATTTAAACTCATCATTTAGTAGCTAATTTTTAAGTTGTTATGGTATTATTATGATATTATATTGTGATAATTTGTTATAGGATTATTATGATATTACATTGTGATAATTAATGTCTTGTTATTTATTTTAATTTTAATGTTTTCAAAAAAATTTACCTTGAAATTTAAGCCTCAAATCGTCTCGAGGCTTTGCCTTGGTGGAAATAAAATGCCTCAAGGCTAGTTTCTTCCTTCTAAAACCTTGGTACGAATACCCAATTGGGGTTAAAAAAATAAAATAAGCTCTACATAATCAATAGATAATAATGATCTTTGGCTTGCTTCGTTTTAAACAAGAAAATTCATTACTATTTTTGAGTTGTAACAAGCTGGCAAAAGAAATATATAAAGAGATTTGTGGTAACATGGATTAAAATATCAATAAAAATTACATATACATCTATGAGGAATAAATGTGCAACATTGATATAAACGTTAATCTTTTTACGGAAAGAAGAAATGTTTATAACTGGGGGTTAATGTTCGAGGGCAAAGATATATATATTTTACCATAACAACAAAGCACTAAGAGAGCTGGCCTAGGTCCAGATTATAAATAAACTTATTATCTATTTCCTTTCCTTCCCCATCTCCCTGCCCTTCCCCACAGCCTCTCCTTATCCCCGAAAAGAAGACCAATAATCAATCAATGAATCATACCACACATCAGAGCTTCCAGCAATGAATTGTTACATGGCAAGATTCGAATCGTACCTTATCAGCAAAATTTGGAAGGTCTTGGCGATGATGATCAGAAAAATATTTTTTCAGAAGCTTCTTGTCAAGCTAAATACAGCAAAAGCCACATGTTGGGATCATCATTATGAAGAGAACAAAGAGTCAATAAGGTTCAGAAACAGATAAATATGCTAATTACTCATATTTGCAGCCACTGATCGTCATGCATTGCAGTGTTTTGAGTTTATGAATAAGAACAAACCTTGGACTCATCAACTGTGATGGGAAGATTCAGTAGATACTGACCCGAGCGTGCCACCTCAATCTCCTCATCAGTGGCAATCTTGAAATTACTCTTCTCCATTACCTGTGTTATGATACAGGGAAAAATCTATAAATTCCATCCCAGCTGTATTAAAAATGCTTATGAATTAATATCTTGGTACAAAGATTCTGTTTAATCTATAACTATAAATTGATGCTGTCTCCAGTGAGTAGCTTTTGATTGTTTTACTGCAAGTTCTCTGTGCCAAATCTCAACCTTTCTAAGTGCTTTTAATAAAATAAAAAAACTAGCTCTAACCCTAAACAAAGCTACTGAAAATGCATCTTGTGTGGCAGATTAATGAGTAAAACCTGAACCAAACCAACTCAGTTTTTAAAGCTCAATACTCCTGATTGAGTCTTTGGGTTCTATTGATCAAGGGGTTCGAAAAGCTTTACAGTAAAGGAAAATCAACAACTGCAATGAAAAGAGCACGGGTGCTGGTTATATCCTCCAGCAGTTAAGGAAAACACAGAGAATTAAACTAGCATGGAAGACGGACCCTAAAGCCAATTCACGCTAAATGATAAAATCGTAACGAACTGAATTTAAAGAAGCGAAAAATAAATGGTTAACAGCAACCCAGATAGTCAAACAACATCAACCCATGCTGTTGATGCTCCTGCATCTGCATCATTCTGGTATAAAACGTTAAAATAAAGTGACTCAAACCTCAACTTCTTTTCCCCCCTAGCTGTTCGACCAAAAGGCAGTCTTATTTAAAACTAACTTAAAGATATAAACTCCAACTCTGAGCAGAACATAACCTCTGTCAATAGAATCTAGAAGAAACCGCATTAGTTACCCTACTTTAGCAGAATAAGGGACAACTCACCCTAACTGGAAAAGGAAAAGGGAAATAGAGATACCTGTTGAAATCCCTGATTTGTAGTAGAAATTGTTATGGGCTGATTTGTAGCAGGAATTGTTATAGAAATATAACTATTAGGGAATTTATAATTATGTTAATATTAAGAATTTAATTAGATGATATTATTCTCATAAAGTAGAATGTTTAATTTCCCTCTTCATTTATGCAAATAAGACTATAAATTACTAACTAATCATGTACAAACATATAATTAAAATACACAAAAATAGTTTATCCTGAATTTCATTTCATTCTTTATGGTATCAAAGTAAGGTTATTTTAAAATCCAGCTATAACTAATTCAATAAAATCAGAGACAATCGCTAAAACTACCCGAACAGAAACATAAACCACAAGTGCTATGAACTTAAGTGGATTGGATAACTCTTCGTTTCAATTCAACGGCGAAAACTACAAAAAATGGGCACAATTTCTCAAATTAGTTATTAACGAGAAAGATAAAATGGATACCTAACTAGGGAAATAATAAAACTCGCTTTAACAAATGCTAACACCGTTCAGTGGTAGAGTTCTGAGAACCCAATGATGACTAAATGGCTCGTCAATTCCATGCTACCTTCGAAAAAACATATATCTTCTTACCCACAGCAAAAGCTATGTTAGAATCTGTCAAAGAAACCTAATCAAATGCGGAAGATTTTTCACAAATTTTCGAATTAAAAACTCGATTATGGAAAATGAAGCAAAGAGTATAGGGTGTTACTAGATACTTCATGGACATGTGTGTTCTCCGGCAAGAACTTGACCTCAGTTTAGAAAAAGAGTGAGAGTGTGCCATCGATAACACCCGTTATTGGGAAAAAATTGAAACCAAGAGTTTTTCGAGTTTCTAGCTAGACTTACTAGCGAGCTTGATGATATTCGTTTGAGGATACTTAGCCGACGACCACTACCCTCCATCCTTGAAGCCTTTACCGAAGTTAGGTGAGAAGAAAACCGACGACAAGTCATGCTTGAAGGTGGCCCAGGCAACGACGGCTCCTCCATTTCTCGTAATAGCTCCTCTATGCATCGCAAAGTCTCATCCCTAATGACCAATTCAAACAGAGGGAATTAGGGTTATAGGTGGTCTGATGGGCTAAATGGGTTTAGGGTGATTGATGGATCTAATGGGTTCTCTAGGTATGGATTTGGATTATCTAATAGGCCTAATGGGTCCTTTAGAAATGGGCTTAAAAAATACTTATAGCCCTGGCCCAAATCGAGAAGGTAACTTAAATAATGTTAACCCAAATAATTCTATTATTTCTAAAGGGCCTTCCCCAACTTATGGATACCAAATAAGTAATGTGCCATATATGGAATTTAGTTCAACAAATTTAACTCACGGACTTTATGAAACTCATATAGGAAACAGCTCAAATTCACAAAAGAAAAAAATTGTTTATGATCATTATCGTTAATCCCAACATTCCACATATACATGTTGGGAAATTCATGGTATACCAACAGACTAAAAACCAAGACAGAACATGGCACGAAGTTATCAGGCTGAAATTGATCATCAAAAACCACTTGATAACCCAAGTTCAGGAGGAGCATTTAATTCAGAACAGTTGGACCAACTTTACAAATTGTTCTTGAGTATGCACAATTCCAGTCAATCATCCACCTCATCAGCTTCCTTAATTGTTACTACTTCCCAAACCAAAATCTCGTAGATCATTGATTCTGGCACGTCAAATCACATGACCAATGCCTATCATTTATTTGCTTCATATTCACCTTGTGTTGGAAATCTTAAACTTAGAATTGTAGATGGATCTCTCTCATCCGTTGCGGGACACGGGAGTATTCACACTTCAACTTCTATCACTTTTAAATCTATTCCTAAGACTAATGAAATTTTATTATGGCATTATAAGATGGATCATCCCAACTTCCAATATTTGAAACACTTATTTCCTTCTACATTTATGAATAATGAAACGTTTGATTTTCAGTGTGAAACTTGTAAATATGTCAAACATCGACGTACCTCGTTTTCAACGTCTCAATATAAACCTTCCAAGTCTTTTACATTAATTCATAGTGACATATAGGGGTCCTTCCCGCATTCCAAATCGTACCAACAGTAAATGATTTGTTATATTTATTGACGATCATACGCGGGTATGTTGGGTTTATTTATTAAAAGAGAATACAGAGGTTTGTAATGTGTTCATTAATTTTCACTCAATGATACAAACCCAGCTTTAAACACAAATCCAAATACTTTGAACTGACAATGGTAATTTCAACCATACTATACAAGATTATCTTCAAAAAAATGGAATCATATATCAAAGCTCTTGTGTTAAAACTCCCCGATAAAATAGGGTAGCCCAACGAAAGATCAAACACCTACTCAAAGAAGCTCAACCTTTAATGTTCACTACAAGCATCCCAAAAGATATTAGGGCGATGCCATTTTAACTATTGCACTCATTAATCATATGCCTAGTCGAGTTCTCCCTTTCAACACCCCACTTCAAAAATTATAGATTTTCTTTCCTACATCTCATCTCCAGTATCATTTGTCCCTTAAAGTATTTGGCTTTACTGCCTTTGTTCGTGACCATTCTAAAGGTCGGTCCAAACTAGATCCAAAAACTATTAAATGTGTTTTCATTAGATATTCACCTCCTTAAAAGCGATACAAATGCTATGATCCCGCTACATACAGGGCATTTGTTAGTCTTGATGCTGGCTTTTTTTTAAAACACTCCTACTTCCAAAATTCTTCTCCTCAAAGGGGAGAATCTAAGGGAAGATAACCTTTTTGGTCATTTCTTGAACCTTACTCTTGATCAATATTTTGATGAGTTACATAATCCAACCAAAGAAACCAAGATCGAATCCAACCATACCTCACCATCTCATACTACTCTGCCTTTTATAAATAAAAACTTGAAGTTAGAGGAAGAAACACAAAAAAAACATATCAAAGAGAAAATCACTTACTCACAAAAGTCAAACTTGAATGACAAGGAGCACTTCACACTTGAAGTACCAAACAAGTTAGAACCAATGGTAAATCCAGATATATATCATGAGTCTCCAAGTAATTCTAAATTATCTATTGCTCTTAGAAAGCAAACACGAACTTGTATTCTCCATTCTATATTGAGGTTTGTTTGTTATAAAAACTCCTTCCTAAATGGAAAATTAGAAGAAGTCTTAATGATCATACCACCAGGAATCGTAAAGGAGAAAATAACGTATGTAGATTAAAAAAATCATTTTATGGGCTCAAACAATTGCCTAGAGCTTTGTTTGATAAATTTACAAAGGAAATGAAGAAACGAGGGTACCAGTAAGGACAATCGGATCATACCATGTTCTTTCAACACTCTAGATTAGGGGAAAAAATAATATTAATAGTATAAATTGATAATATAATCGCAATTGGGAACGATTTAGAACAAATTAAGAGACTGAAGAAAATCTTGACTATAGAAATTGAAGTTGAAGATCTGAGACAGATGCGGTACTTCTTAGGATAGAAGTTACAAGATCAAAAAGTGGAATCAATGTTTTACAACGAAAATACATACTCAATATTCTCAAATACACTAGTATGCATGGATGCAAACCAAGTGACAACCCAATAAAAGCAGGAAAAAAGGATGAAGATAGTGGGAAACTAGTGGACAAAGACAAATATCAAAGATTAGTAGGAAAACTAATATATCTATTTCACACAATACTTGATATTGCCTTTGTAGTTAGTCTAACAAGTCAACACATGCACTCTCTAAAGGAAGCTCACTTAGAAGCTATTTACAAAATTCTCAGGTATCTTAAAAGGTCTCTAGGCAAAGGTTTATTTTTTAAGAAAAATGAAACCAAAGACATAAGTTTTCATTGATGCATATTGGGTTGGTTCAATAGAAGATAAAAGGTCAAATACAAGATATTGTACCTTTGTACTATGAAACTTAGTAACTTGGAGGAGTAAGAAACATAACATTGTTACTAGGAGTAGTACTGAAGCTGAGTTTAGAACAGTTGCACAAGAAATTTGTGAAGCTTTGTAGTTAAAAAAGTTGTTAAAAGAACTTCAAGTTGAGGTGAAATCACCAATTAAACTTTATTATGACAACAAAAGAGCCATCAATATATCCCTAAATCCAATTCAACATGATAGAACAAAACATGTGGAAGTAAACAGACATTTCATCCAAGAAAAAGTTGGCAATGGCATTATTTGCATGACGTATATTCCCACAAAAGAACAAACTGTAGATATATTCACCAAAAGACTTCTTCAACATCACTTCAATTACTTTATTGGCAAGTTAGATATGATCAACATCCATAATCCAACTTAAGAGGAAAGTGTTAAAATCCCTGATTTTTAGCAGGAATTGTTATGGGATGATTTGGAGCAGGAATTGTTATGGAAATATAACTATTAGAAAATTTGTAATTATGTTAATATTAAAAATTTAATTAAGTGATATTATTCTCATAAATTAGAATATTTTCCTTTTTCATTTATGCAAATAAGACTAAATTTCTAACTAGTCATGCACAAATATATAATTATAATACAAAAGAATAGTTTGTTATGAATTTCATTTCATTCTTTAATACCGACATATCATACAAACAACAACCTACCAATGCAAAGGTGCTAAAGTCAATAACACATATGATGGAAACTAGTGGTGTGGAAATCTTATCGAAAATTTACCATAAGTCACCCATTATCAAAACATGCATTCCACTGTGACAAGATTTTTCTAGATAAATTACCCTTCATTCACAAATATGCATATATATATATATTTACCATATGAAATGCAAAGGATGGTTTGGGATTGCTATCTAGATAAAATTTATCTAGAAAAATCTTGTCTTATATATATATATATATTGGCATATAGGTAGGAAAAATTCATGAACATTGAATAAGAAAATTTCACTTTACTTATACTAGGTCTACAAATTCCAAATGTTGTAGGAGAGGGAGAGAGTAAAAAATAAGCTAAATTGACAAAACATAAAACAACAAAAGCCAAAATGCCAACAAAGTAGTAATTGAATAACAAATGCAATTTCCATTATAATTGAGACAATTTTGAATGAAAATCATTACAACTAACTATAAGAATTATCTACTAAAAATAGTTTACCTCTTCTTTTCTTTTCTTTTTTTTTTTGGTATCGAAGCACACTTCAAAAAGATATGAGACAAAACATGAAGAATACCTGAAATAAGTATAACAGGAAATTCTGCTCAAGCAAATCAGTTTCTTGGGGGGAGAGATTTTGCTGCTCCAATTTCTGAGCCCCATGAACAGGATCAAAAAGAGAATACAATTGCTGTGAACAAATTTAATAAAAATAGTTCTAAATAGTTAGCAACAGTAAACAAAATCAACAGAGCAGAATGAGCCATCCAATAAAAAGACCAGAAATGCAATTTCATGGAAATTGTACACAATTAAAAATACCATTAGATCTTCAAACTGTAGATAATACCAAGCTCGGATTGTGTACTCAACTCTCTTGCAGAACTTCAAAAATTCAGCCCGATCAGAACTTTGCTCTGCGTGTTTAAAATTCAGGATCAGTAAATCCTAGGATATTGTACATCCAAGACATTATACCATAGCATATTAACACTAAATTTTGAGTTTTGTACAAAATTGCAGAGTACATTCAGTTTTCGGTATATATACTGAATTTGGATTTTCAGAGGGGAAAAAGAACCATGGCCACCATTCACACAGACACATATTAGTTAAAACCACGAATCATAAAAACTAGATAGGAGATTGTCCTCGTGTCACTTTTGGAGGAACTGTGACTCTATTCCTTGCAAGTACTCAATTGGAGTATATTTTAATTCCTGTATTTAATAACCCTATTACTCACACTTATATTGCCAGATGCGAATCAAACATTTGACACTCATAAACAAAGACGACCCACGAATTAACTGAAGCAAACAATCCAAAAGAAAAGAAATGGACAAAAGGCATAACAAAGGCACTAATAAACCCAGAATCAAAAAGAAAAAAAATAAAACAATTATAAAAGCTTGCGGGGTTTATAAAGGAAGAAGATAAGGATTAAGAAGTAACCAATGAGGTTGGTCAAGGTCATTAGAAGCCTAGGCTTGAGTATTGGTATGACTGACTCGCACGGCAATCGAATCACTTCTTTGTTCATGCTTGGCAAGAATGGAAGAGCGACCAAAATACAAAGTGCACCGAAACAATAATTGCTTGTTCAAAAATCCTAGGAAAACAAACTCAAAATGCATATATAACTAAGTGCTCATACTATGTTGCGGCTTTGTTTATCTTTTTCTATTTCAAATTTTGTTTTAATTTTGAGTTTTATTTTAATTCAAAATATAATGAAGATAAACGACAACTTTTGATTCCGAGACCTGAACTGGTCTGTAAACAGACGTTGGAACAGAGCCATTTCCATGTCCTTAGGACACGGGGAAAAAATATTCTTTCAAAAAAGTTGCCATAAATAATAATTTTATGACCATGGCAAACATCAGATTACTCGTATCAATTTGATTTAACCTAAAACATAATAATCTTGAGAAACACAAAAGTGGGAGAAAGATAGAGAAAGAACCAATGAGATTGGCGAGGGTCATAATGAGCCTAGGCTTGATAATTGGTATGACGGTCTCGCGCTCTATTCGAATAACTTCCCCCACCTTCTTCTTCTTATTGCTCTCCATTTTTTGCTTTTGCTCTCGACCTCAAAACACAAAATCGGAAGAAGAAATAGCTTAGAATTGAAAGGTAAGAAACAGTTCCAATTCTTTAATTCTTTCAAGTCCTGTCTAGTCGGGGAATTTCTACTTCGCAAGCAAAGCACACCACATACCATACACTGTGTTCCGAATATCCCATATTATTAAAACGTGTATTTTAATATCTTTTTTATTTTTTTAAATAATAACCAATTTTTTTTCAAAATATCCTTTTATATTTTTAGTTTACCCATTTTCTATTTATTAAACAAGATCTTTCTACTGATAGTTATCTATATTGTGTTTTACTGCTTCTCTGCTATGTGTTATGTTTAAGTACTTTATTTTCTATACTTACGAGCTTGGGATGAATCCTTAAGGAGTTTATATTTCTTTATCCTCGTAGTGAATTGGGTCACAGACTCTTTCAATTGGTATCATAGTCAGTACACCCTTTTAGGGTTTAACCACTCTGGTGTTGATTTGTTTAACTCGCCTTTCACACATGCACTTTCTCTCTAATGGATTCGGGAGAAAAAGGCAATGTAGATAGATTTCCATTATTCGATGGGAAAAATTATGCCTCTATGTGGCCCCTCAAAGACTATGTGTGGTTTCTTGTTGAGGATGGCTGGATGTACCCTACCCGATAATATTGTGATTCCAAAACCTATGATAGAGTGGACGAAGGAAGAAAATACGAAGTTCGAATGGAATAGTAAGGGTTTATATGTAATTATCAAGGTTATGACACTTGACTAGTTTAGAAATATAGAGTTGTATTACATCTAAGCAAGCATGGTATATTCTAGAGACAACTCATGAAGGAACGTCTATTGTAAAGAGATTTAGAATTCTAAAATTAAACAAATATTTTGAGCCTTGCATCATGTAGAAGGATGAGACTTTTGACAAGTTCTATACTCGATTTTCAAATATTGATAATAGTTCATACAACTTGAGTAGACCCATCAATGAAGAAGTATAGATTGAGAAGATCATTGTCAATCTACCCTACCGATTTCATGCCAAAGTTACCGTGATAGAATCAATGTACGAACTTGGTGAGCTTACAATAAATGAGCTAGTCGGTGATCTATAGGTTTTTTAACTTCACAACTTATTGCACAATAATTCACAAGATTTTTCATAAAGAAGAAACCCTCCTTAGGGGGTATTAGAAAATATAGTTCGAGCTCTAAAGGTTTGAAATCGATAAAAGTTAATGATGACTCAAATAATGAATCTGAGAATCCAAGCAAAGGGCACTTGAACGAGATCATATGCTTTGAATATGAGAAGCCTGGACAATTTGCAACAAATTGTTTTCAGAAACAAATATGCACAAATAAGCATGCGATGAAAGCTAAGGCTACTATTTCGGACAATACTAATAGTGATGATAAGGATGACACTAATTTTCTTACTTTCTCTATTTCAAGAAATGTTATTGATCCTTCGATTGCCACCTCAAAAGTTTAAGAGGCTACAACAGAAGCTGATGATAATTAAGACAAGTATGATGTATTACTTGATTCATACAATGCACTCTTATTAGAGCATGTTAAATTAGAAAGCTAAGAAAAAGGCTTTGGAAAGCCTGGGATGAGTACTGATGAGCGAAAACCGGCATCACCGATTCTTGCCAATACTTTGGTTTTAATATTTATAAAACTCTCGCAAGTGCACGAATCATTTCGAAGAAAATGACAAGTATACTCCCAAGGTCGATCTAAGGAAGGAATGTATGTGGTTTTTAATTTATTATTCAAACTTTTAAAAACGAAATTAAATCTTAAACATCCTGTCACGATAGTTTGGTTTTTGTGTTCCTAATCTAATAACATAAAAATAAACATATATACAGATTAATTAAATATAATCTAATAACATAAAAATAAACATAGATACAAATTCAATAAATATTTATCTAAAAATAAATACAAATACAGATTCAATAAATATTTATGCAAATTTTATCATTTATATTAGTGGAGTATTTATGGATATAATAACTAAATTAATTATGTTTGCTCATATTATCTAGGTTATTAAAGATATAAATTGATATTTTATTGATTCTCTTTTTTTTTATATAAATACCACCTTTGGTGGGATTAGATATTCTTTGTTAACTAAACAAATCAATTAACACCTATGGGTGGGGTTGATAACTAATTTGGTTAATTAAATTAATTTCTTTTTCTAAGAGATTGAAAATGAACCATTTAAATGCCACCTTTGGTGGGGTTAGACAATTTAAACATTATTCAAGGTGTCCAAATTAAACATAAGAATTTAATTATCCGAGTACTAACTTTCAAGTTTTAAAACCACTATTGAAAACATGTTGTCAATACATTTTCACATAATAATTCTTATAAAAACTTTTGAAATAGAGTTTCACTCTAACTACCGGGCGATTGTACCAACAAATAAAAGAGCACTACTCTAAATTAGACCGGATAACTAAACCTTAAAATCTAATTTTCAGATTTAAGTTTGTAATGAAAAATAATATATTTCTCTCTAACATTCTTAATATAAAATCTTGAATAAAAATAAAATCAATTCATTTTAGAAATTTTTACCTATTTAATATTTCGCAAGCATAACAACGTTATTATTACATCATGTTTATAAACAGCCAGCACAGTTAAATTTAATCACAGACAAATTAAATATAACATGTAAGAATAAAGCATAAAAATAACTGTAAAGAAAATAAAATCCTTACAGAACTTCGACGCTATTCCCGTTTCTGGAAAACCTCCAAGCGGAATTTGCACTCCCATTTATTGAATCAAAAAGCTAAATTATTACAAAAACATTACAAGTTCCTCTCAAAAAGAGAAGAACTCTAAAACTAAGAGAATTGAACTAAAAAACTAAGAAAGAAACTAAGAAAAACTCAAAAACTAAGAAATGAGAGAAAGAAAGAAGAGAGAAGTGTGTTTTGAAGTGAAGGGAAGGGGGGTATTTATAGGTGAGGATGGAGAGAAAAAATGAGTAAAAAAATGTAAAAACGCGTAATGGAAATGTTGAGGTCATTAATGACGTCATGGGGCGGCTGCACGTGAAAAATGGGGCGAAAAGGCGTTGGCGCACGCGGGGGAGGGTGTCGCTGTGCGCAGCTCGGTACGCGTGAACAGTAGCCGCGCGCTGGGATGTGCGCGGATGGGCAGGCTAGCTAGCGCGGGCTGGGGCGCTTGGCTGGGCGCGCGACTGGGCAGTTGGGCGCGATTTTCTCCTTTTTGACATTTTTGACCCATTTTGTCCAATTTTTCCATGTTTGTTGACCTTTCTCCACTTATTTATTAATATATTTGTGATATATTGCTTCAAGTATTCCTCTTTGAGTCATTACGTTGCGTTTTTAAGCCAAAATACCTGAAAAACAATAAAAATACCCGTGATTCCGAAAAAGACAAATTTATATAAATATATGATAAAACATATAAATATATATTTTTTTAATCAATTAATGTGCATAAATCATTGTTATTTTAGTGCTTTTTGAGCACTCATCACAACCCTCAACCAGCTTCTTGCTAGTCCCTTAGCAAGAGAAGCGATAAAAACTAAAAATTAAACTATCCTAAATCACTTTCGTGGATTGAAACGGTTGCATTTAGCATATGCAACAAGCCTTTAAACCCCTAGGTTGCCCTAGTGGACGAGTTTGAGTCTCGTGAGGGTTTTCAGTAATGATACCCACAAACATTGAACTAAATGTAGAAATCAAAAGAAACAATAAAAACAATCAAATAAAAAACTAAAATTACAACAAAATCAAAAATTAATTTAAGGATAAAAGGAAACAGCATATCACAAAAATGTCTCTTACTTTTTAATCTCTTTTAAGATCATAATTAAAATCTCAAGCATAAGTTATTTTAATCTCTTTAAACAATCATGATTTTATTATAATAATTAGTCGAAAATCATTTTCATATTTCCTATCAAAAATGTATCAATTTAATTTTACCCAATTTCTGTGTCATGAATCAGAATTCGCTTCAACTCTATTCCTCACAAGTCAATACTCTCAAAACACTGAATCCTATGGGTTCAAACACTCATACTAATTTATATGCGAAAGAGTTGATGTATAGAAATGAACTAATAGGTTCGCATATGTATAAAGAATAAAGGCTCAAAGTGTTATTTTATCATTGATCTCATGAAAGGAATCGAATGTATAAATTATAAAGATATCATATACAAAAATTATTTTCATGCATAAATCAAAACTCATTAAGAAAGAATTTCAAGATATATGCTTTTTACAAATGAAGAAATTGCAATGACTTTTTAGGGAATTACTTCCTATATCTTTCTTTTGTAATTAGCATGTACTCACAACTTTGTAGGGAATGTGGGTCATAGTATGTAGATGATACTATATTTTTTATCTCTCTATTTTTTTCTGAAGATATATTTTTTTTCAATATATGTATTTTTTTTAAGAGAGTCAACCCATGTACAGATTGTACATTTTTTTGGATTTTGGTGAGTGGTTAATTTTGTGGCTTTTCTGTTTGATCTTGGTTTAGGTAACCCCATATATGTCTTTTTTTTGTAGCAGTCATGCATAAATGAGATATAAGCATATACTATCAATTTCTACTCAAATCATTTAATCTAAGCAAAAATAATAATCAAAAATATATGATACTCTATTAAGATGAGAAAAAATTCATACATTCAATGCTAATACCTATAGAGATCATCTAAACTTTTTGAATAAATAAGAAATGTGTTTGGAGTAGAAAAAATATATATTTCACTCTGAATAAAAGAAATTAGGCTCAAATTATATCTCACAAGGGTAGTCTCCACTAAAAAAAATTCATAAACACCGATTTTGGGTTTAATATAATTTCCACATTTTATCAAGAAATACTAGTTATGACAAAAACTAACTAATTATCAAAAATAATTACAAAATATTTCATGATATGTTTTCAAAAATTAATCTAACAGTACCAAAGACTTAACTATTTACTTAAATTTGACTTAAAGAAATGATAAATTTTTGTGAGAATTTTTTTTTCTTTTTTATTTATTTATTTATTTTTTTTTTATTAAGCATGATAACTTTTCACCACCCCCAACCTAGAACTTACATTATCCTCAATGTAACAACTGCAAATTAAAGATAAAGAGAAAAGAGGAGAAAGATTACCTATTTCTTGAGAATGTGTAAGTAGTAATGAAGAAATGCAGGTGCATCCATCATATTCATCATTAAAGTGTATACAGACAGATTGTTGTGGACTTCTAACATCTCAACAAATATTTTTAGTTTTAACAATTTTTAAAAATTATTCACATATAATTAAACTAAAATAAACAATAAAATTAAGTAAATAAAACAAATAACAAAAAATTACCTAAAATGATGGGTTGCCTCCCATCCAGCGCTTAGTTTAACGTCTTAACAAGACGTATCTTTTTGGTGCTAAGGGTTACTCAGCCAAATGCAATCCATTTCAGCAATGTTGTTTGGTTCTTCTAAATAAGGCTTGACATGATGGCCATTGACTTTGAACGTTTGTTGTGTCTTGGAGTCCAATAGTTCTACTACTCCATGTTCAAATACCTGAACTATTTTGAATGGTCCATCCCATCTTGATCTCAGCTTTCCTGGAAAAAATCTCAAACGAGAGTTAAATAAAAGAACTTTCATTCCAAGGTGAAGTGTCTTAGGAACTAGCCTCTTGTCATGATAGCGCTTAGTACGCTCCTTGTATAATTTGGCATTCTCATAGGCTTCATTCCTAATTTCTTCCAACTCATGAAGCTGGAGTAATCGTTTTTCACCTGCTTGATCTAAATCCATGTTTAACTCTTTAATTGCCCAGTAAGCCTTGTGTTCAAGTTCAACTGGAAGGTGGCACGCTTTCCCAAAGATTAATCGGTAAGGGCTCATCCCAATAGGTGTTTTGTAAGCGGTGCAGTATGCCCATAAGGCATCATTTAACTTAAATGCCCAATCCTTCCTTGAAGGACGCACAGTGCGTTCCAATATTCCCTTAATTTGCCTATTACTTACTTCCACTAAACCAGAAGTTTGAGGATGATATGGAGTAGCTACTTTATGTGTGATGTTGTACTTGTTTAGTACTCCATCAAAGAGTTTGTTACAAAAATGGCTACCTCCATCACTTATTATAGCTCTAGGCGTTCCGAACCTACTGAATATTAAATCTTTCAAGAATTTCACAACAACATTAGCATCATTGGTTTTGGTGAGGATAGCTTCTACCCACTTGGATACATAATCCACAGCAACCAAAATGTATTGAAAACCATTAGATGGGGGAAAAGGACCCATAAAGTCAATCCCCCATACATCAAAGAGTTCAACAACTAAATTAGATGTCAAAGGCATTTCATCTCTTTTGCTTATGTTTCCTGTTCTTTGACATCTATCACATTGTGCACAAAACATATGAGCATCTTTAAAAAGAGTGGGCCAAAAGAATCCAGACTGTAATACCTTACGGGCTGTCTTTTCACCTCCAAAATGACCCACACGATGAAGTTCATGACAAAAAGTTAGAATGCTCTTATGTTCTTCTTCAGGTACACATCTCCGGATGACTTGATCTTGACCAATCTTGTATAAATAAGGGTCATCCCAGAAATATTCCTTAATAGTTTTAAAAAACCTTTTCTTGTCCTGATATGAAGTGTTAGGTCGCAAAACACCAATGGCAAGATAGTTTACAATATCAGCATACCATGGGTTCGGACCTATGAAAAATAACTGTTCATCAAGAAAGGTTTCAACTATATCTTCATTACTCTTATCTTTAAGAGAATTGAAGTCAGAAATCAACCTAGACAAATGGTCAGCTACTAAGTTTTCACTGTCTTTCTTATCCTTGATTTCTAGGTTAAATTCTTGTAAGAGTAAGACACACCTGATTAATCTTGGCTTGGCATTTGGTTTACTTAATAGGTATCTTAAAGCAGCATGATCAGAATGCACAATCACTTTAGATCCTACTAAATAAGACCGAAATTTGTCTAAAGAGAATACTATAGCCAAGAATTCCTTTTCAGTGGTGGTATAATTCATTTGGGCATCATTGAGTGTTTTGCTAGCATAGTAGAAGACATGCAAACGCTTATCCACTCTTTGTCCCAGGACTGCTCCTATTGCATAATCAGAAGCGTCACACATTATTTCAAAAGGTAAAGACCAGTTTGGTGCCATAATAACAGGGGTAGATGTTAGTTTATCTTTCAAGGTATTAAAGGAAATAAGTAAGTCATTTTTGAAATCAAAATAAGCATCTTTGGATAGCAAGTTACATAAGGGACGACTTATTTTAGAGAAATCTTTAATAAATCGTCTGTAAAATCCTGCATGTCCTAAGAAGCTTCTTATCCCCTTCACAGATGTAGGGGGAGGTAGTTTGGATATCAATTCAACTTTTGCCTTATCAACTTCAATATCCTTGTTTGAAATTATATGTCCTAAAACTATCCCTTGTTGAACCATAAAATGACTTTTCTCCCAACTAAGGGTGAGATTGCATTCAATGCATCTTTCTAAAACCAAAGTCAATTTATGTAAGCAATCATCAAATGAGTTCCCAAAGACAGAGAAATCGTCCATGAAAATCTCAATGAATTTTTCCACCATGTCCGAGAAAATAGATATCATGCATCTCTGGAAAGTGGCAGGGGCATTGCATAACCCAAATGGCATTCTGCGAAAAGCAAATGTCCCAAAAGGACATGTAAATGTGGTCTTTTCCTGATCTTCTAGTGCTATGGGTACTTGATAATATCCAGACAATCCATCAAAAAACAGTAAAATTCGTGCCCAGCTAATCTTTCCAACATTTGATCAATGAATGGAAGAGGAAAGTGATCCTTTTTCATATATAAATTTAGTTTCCTAAAATCTATACACTTTCTCCATCCAGTGATTATTCTAGTGGGCACTAATTCACTTTTGTCATTTTTAACAACTGTTATCCCAGATTTCTTTGGTACCACATGCACTGGACTAACCCACTTACTATCTGCAATAGGATAGATAATCCCTTCTTCTAATAATTTAAGAATTTCTTTTTTAACTACCTCTTGCATACACTTTCTCCATCCAGTGATTATTCTAGTGGGCACTAATTCACTTTTGTCATTTTTAACAACTGTTATCCCAGATTTCTTTGGTACCACATGCACTAGACTAACCCACTTACTATCTGCAATAGGATAGATAATCCCTTCTTCTAATAATTTAAGAATTTCTTTTTTAACTACCTCTTGCATGTTTGGGTTTAGTCTTCTTTGGGCCTCTCGTACAGGTTTAGCACCATCCTCCAAGTTGATCTTGTGCATACACATTGTTGGACTAATGCCTCTTATATCCCCTATACTCCAACCTATAGATTTCTTAAACTGTTTAAGCACTTTGATGAGTTCCTTTTCTTGTGATTTGGTCAAGGTTGAAGAAATTATCACTGGATAAGTTTCTCCTTCTCCCAAAAATACATATTTTAAGTGCTCAGGTAAGTCTTTGAGTTCAAGTTCAGGTGGATTGGCCTCTTTAATAGATGAAGAACTGCGTAGATTTAAAAGTGTACTAGATTTTGTCATTACTTCATTATTGTCTAGTTGTTCAAGGTACCCCTTAATTTCTTCATCTAAATCTTCTTCAACCTCTTCAAGTGTAAGAACGGTTTCAAGCTTGTCTTCTATTCTGGTTTGGAAAAAGGTGCTTTGGACAAGATTATCCAAAGGATCAACATCAAATATTTCATCGATGGCAGAAATAGAAGGAAAAGGTGAAGAATCAAAAACTTTAAAATGAACAGTCTCTCCTAAGACTGTCATTGTCAAATTTCCATCTTGGACATCAATAATAGTTTTAGTAGTTGCCATAAATGGTCTACCAAGCAATATTGTGTGCTCTCTGTCCAATGCTGGATTTTCTTGCATATCCAGAACCACAAAGTCAACAGGTATTATCAGTTTGTCTACCTGTACCAAAACATCCTCAACTATTCCCTCTGGATATTTAAGAGATCTATCTGCAAGTTGAAGGGACATAGTTGTGGGTTTTAAATCCCCTAGATTGAGCTGTAAGAATATAGAGTAGGGCATCAAATTTATACTAGCACCTAAATCAAGCATTGCTTTAGCAACCTTCCTATCCCCCATAGTTATGTTTATAATAAAACTTCCAGGGTCTTTCAACTTAGGGGTAGTTTGTGCTGAAGTACAACGCTAGAAATTTCTGATACTACTACTCGTTCATTCAGTTCATATCTCCTTTTCTTAGTGTTCAACTCTTTGAAAAACTTAGCATATGAGGGCACATTCATGATCACTTCTAATAATGGTAAATTGATATTTACTTTAGAGAGCATATTAAAAAGATCATAGAATTGCTTATCTTGTTTGGATTCTTTTAACCGGTGGGGAAAAGGTACTTGCATCTGGTGTGGTTCTGTTGTCTTTTGAATTTTGGGGGTGTCAGATGACCCCCCAATGAGTTTTTCAGAAGGCTTGTTAAGTTTAACACTTGTTTCTCTTTTTTCCGAGATTAGAATATCGCCTTCTTTGTTACCTGAACTACAAGGTAGATTGTTAGAGATTTCAGGTAAACTGGTATTGACTACCTTACCACTTCGAAGGGTTCTTACATCCTTTGCTTGTTCTGGTTGACTGGGCAACTTTCCTGGTTCTTTCTTTTGCATTTGTTCAGCCAATTGCCCAACTTTAGATTCAATCCTTTTAACCGAAGCCTCCATGGTGTTCAACCTTTGATTAGTCATCAATTGGTTGTCACGACTAACTTGAATAAAAGCATTCAAGCTATCTTCTAAGGTTGGCTTAAAAGATTGGCTTGGTGGGTAAGGGTGGTTGTTATCCGACCTTAGTGTTGGATATTGGGTGTAGGCTGGGTGATTATAGGTGTTTGGATGATACTTTTGAAAAGATTGGATTTCCTCTATGGCATCGACACTAGAATCATAAGTATTTGAACAATTATGAGTACCATGCCCAATTGAACAACACACTTCACATACCTCTTGATTTGAAATTTGGTGGGTAGTGAGAAATTGCACTTGTTTAGTCAATTCAGCAAGTTGCAAGGTTATCTCATTATCAGAGCCAACTTCATTGACCCTTGCTTTCCTTCTACCACCTCTTTGTTGGGAATTAGAACCCAATAGCTCATAAAGATTATAGGTTTCCTCTGCGGTTTTTTCTCCTACAGCACCTTCAGCAGCATTATCAACCATGTATTGACTCTGTAGTGTCAATCCATCATAAAAGAATTGGTTTTGTAGCTGTAATGGAAAGCTATGATTTTGACATTGAATGAAAAGGAGTTTGAATCATTCCCAAGCTTCATGAAAGGGCTCTTCATACATTTGAGAAAATGTTGCTATCTTAGTTCTTAGATCAACAGTCTTTTGATGGGAATAGAACCTACCCATAAAAATTTCATAGACTGCCTCCCAAGTTTTAAGAGAACCTGACTGTAGAGTAATGAACCATGACCAAGCTTTATCTTTGAGGGTGTAAGGAAAACACCTCATCCTAAGTTGATCTTCATTAATTGCATGTAGTGGAAAGGTTTGGACAATAGCATAAAATTCTCGAATGAAATACAAAGGGTCTTCATTAGGGATACCGTAAAAGGAAGGCAACAAAGAATAATGAATTTTTTTCAATTCATAATTCCTTGCAGCCTCTTGTAATTGGATGCCGGAAGTTACATTGCCAATGATTGGCATTGTATAGTCTTTCATCTTTTTCCGCCTATCTTCAGCATCTCCCATGGATGTTTGTAGTTGAAAATGATCCTCCTCCTATTGTGTATCAACATTTTGCTCTTAAAAAAAAACAATAGTAGATATCTCTAAGAAATATTTATAACTTGATAAAACGTAAAGGCTTAAAGCAAAAAGGTGCAAGGAACCTAAATTTTTTTGTTTTTTTATTTTTTATTTTTTATTTTTTATTTTAATTTTAACGAATGGACACAATTTTTGAAACAAACGAATTTATTTCATTTGAATTTTATTACACGCAAAACTAAAACAAAGGAAAATACAATAATGGGTGACCTCCCATATAGGACTAAAATTTATCGTCTTCTAGTAAGACGTTGCTTGGAGATTGCAGAATGAAAAACTCAATGTCTCCTCTTCATTGAATTCATTTGACTATCAAATTAGTCTTTGCCTTTTTGCAAATGTTCAACTAACTGTTCAACTTGAACTTCCACCTTTTTGATAGAAGCTTCCACAGAGTCCAACCGTTGATTGGTTTTAGATTGGTTATCCCTACAGACTTGAATAAAAGAATTCAAGTTGTCCTCCAGGGTTGGTTTATTGGGAATGCTTCTTGGAATAGGTGGGTGGAATTGCTGGCCTGCCTGATTTGAGCTTTGAGTGAAAGGAGGGTTGTTTTGCCTCCAGGAGAAATTTGGATGACTTCTCCACCCAGGATTATAGGTATTTGAATTGGGATCAAACCTTGGTCTTTGTTGATATGCTCCCAACACATTGACCTGTTCAGGTCCAGTTGTTTCTCCTTGATATGGACAGGCTTCAGTACCATGTCCCATGTTGCTATACAAACCATATTGTTCATTATTTGTGTTGGTTTGTTTAGCGAGAAGGGAAACTTGCTTAGTCAGTTGAACAAGTTGTTGTTGAACTTCATTACTGGAGTCGATTTCATGAACTCCAGCTTTTCTCACTAGGGAGCTTTTCTGTTGGGAATTAGCACCCAACATCTCAAAGAGGTTATACGTCTCTGAGGCAGTCTTTTCTCCTATTGCTCCTCCTGCAGCGTTGTCGACAATGAACTGACATTGTTGTGTAAGTCCATCGTAAAAGAATTGGTTCTGCAACTGCAGGGGAAAGCTATGATGGGGACATTGAGTGAGAAACATTTTGAACCTATCCCAAGCTTCATGGAATGGTTCTCCATCCATCTGAGAGAAAGTAGCAATCTTTCCTCTCAACTCTGATGTTTTTTGGTGGGAATAGAATTTTCCCATGAATTTATTGTAAATGTTACCCCATGTCATCAGAGAACCTGGGGGAAGTGACATCAACCAAGCTTTGGCCTTATCCTTTAACGTGTAGGGAAAACATCTCATCCTAAGTTGATCCTCATTTAGAATACCGAGGGGGAATGTTTGGACCGTAGCATAGAAATCTCTCATAAAGGAAAGAGAATCTTCATTAGGTAGCCCATAAAAGGAAGGAAGCATAGAAAAATGAATATTTTTAAGGTCATAATTCCGAGCAGCCTCTCCCAACTGGATAGCGGCAGTTGCCGTGCCTATTACCGGTCTTGCAAACTCCTTCATCGTGGTTTCCCTAATATGTTGGTTTTCCTCCATTTCTTTTGGTTCTAGTAAAGGATTAAGACTTGGTTCTATGTTTGGCTCAAAAACAGGTTGATGGGTAGAATCCAGTTTTGTTGACACTTGTTTAAATTTATGAAAATTATTTACATATGGTGTAAGGGGGTTTCCTAAGGATCTCCTACCACGCATAGACTATTGTAAACGTAAATTAAAAACTCCTCTCAACAAAATAAAAAATTTAGAGAAAATTTACATGTTATTTAATACAAAGCACTAAACAAAACTAGTTAAACCCTAAAAAAAGAAAAAAAATTATTTTTTTTTATTATTATTTTTTTTTTAGGGTTTAACTAGTATTAACCAAAAGTGCTCCCAGGAAAGAATGATGGTGCAAACGGCTCCTTAAATACCATTCTCCTAGCCAGAGCAACGTTCCGAGGAAAGACTAGTGGCACAAAGGCTTCCAAGAACTAGTCTCCTAGACAGAACTCCCTTAGATTTTTACTTTTCATGTTATTTAGTTAATTAGGTATAAATTTAAGTAATGTTTTTTTTTACTATTCGTGAACGGTAATTTTATTTTACTATTCACGCTATATTATGTCTTATTAACTTAAAATTTTTTGAATTTTGAATTTTAAAAAAAAATATTTATTTTTTTTTATTTTTTTTTTATTTTTATTCATGAACGGTAAAAATTTTTACTTCAAATTTCAAATTTCTAAATTATTTTACAATTAAAAAAAATTATTTTTTTTATTTTTTTATTTTTTTATTTTTTTATTTTTTTATTTCTTATGAATTTTGAAATTTGATTATTGTTAAAATATCACAATTATTTACAGCACAAAAATGTTTTTAAAATTTTGATAAATAATTTAAAAAACGCTATTCCTTCCCCGGCAACGGCGCCAAAAACTTGATGAGCGAAAACCGACATCGTCGATTCTTGCCAATACTTTGGTTTTAATATTTATAAAACTCTCGCAAGTGCACGAATCATTTGGAAGAAAATGATAAGTATACTCCCAAGGTCGATCTAAGGAAGGAATGTATGTGGTTTTTAATTTATTATTCAAACTTTTAAAAACGAAATTAAATCCTAAACATCCTGTCACGATAGTTTGGTTTTTGTGTTCCTAATCTAATAACATAAAATAAACATATATACAGATTAATTAAATATAATCTAATAACATAAAAATAAACATAGATACAAATTCAATAAATAATTATCTAAAAATAAACATATATACAGATTCAATAAATATTCATGCAAATTTTTATCATTTATATTAGTGGAGTATTTATGGATATAATAACTAAATTAATTATGCTTGCTCATATTATCTAGGTTATTAAAGATATAAATTGATATTTTATTGATTCTCTCTTTTTTATATAAATACCACCTTTGGTGGGGTTAGATATTCTTTGTTAACTAAACAAATCAATTAACACCTATGGGTGGGGTTGATAACTAATATGCTTAATTAAATTAATTCCTTTTTCTAAGAGATTGAAAATGAACCATTTAAATGCCACCTTTGGTGGGGTTAGACAATTTAAACATTATTCAAGGTGTCCAAATTAAACATAAGAATTTAATTATCCGAGTACTAACTTTCAAGTTTTAAAACCACTATTGAAAACATGTTTTCAATACATTTTCACATAATAATTCTTATAAAAAAATAAAAATAAAAAATAAAAAAATTCAAAAATTAAAATTTCAAAATTTTTAAGTTAATAAGAAATAATATAGGTGAATAGTAAAATAAAATTACCGTTCATGAATAGTAAAAAAAAATTCAAAAATTAAAATTTCAAAATTTTTAAGTTAATAAGAAATAATATAGCGTGAATAGTTAGAGAGAAATATATTATTTTTCATTACAAACTTAAATCTGAAAATTAGATTTTAAGGTTTAGTTATCCGATCTAATTTAGAGTAATGCTCTTTTATTTGTTGGTACAATCGCCCGGTAGTTAGAGTGAAACTCTATTTCAAAAGTTTTTATAAGAATTATTATGTCAAAATGTATTGACAACATGTTTTCAATAGTGGTTTTAAAACTTGAAAGTTAGTACTCGGATAATTAAATTCTTATGTTTAATTTGGACACCTTGAATAATGTTTAAATTGTCTAACCCCACCAAAGGTGCCATTTAAATGGTTCATTTTCAATCTCTTAGAAAAAGGAATTAATTTAATTAACCAAATTAGTTATCAACCCCACCCATAGGTGTTAATTCATTTGTTTAGTTAACAAAGAATATCTAACCCCACCAAAGGTGGTATTTATATAAAAAAGAGAGAATCAATAAAATATCAATTTATATCTTTAATAACCTAGATAATATGAGCAAGCATAACAACGTTATTATTACATCATGTTTATAAACAGCCAGCACAGTTAAATTTAATCACAGACAAATTAAATATAACATGTAAGAATAAAGCATAAAAATAACTGTAAAGAAAATAAAATCCTTACAGAACTTCGACGCTATTCCCGTTTCTGGAAAACCTCCAAGCGGAATTTGCACTCCCATTTATTGAATCAAAAAGCTAAATTATTACAAAAACATTACAAGTTCCTCTCAAAAAGAGAAGAACTCTAAAACTAAGAGAATTGAACTAAAAAACTAAGAAAGAAACTAAGAAAAGCTTAGAAACTAAGAAAGAAACTAAGAAAAACTTAAAAACTAAGAAATGAGAGAAAGAAAGAAGAGAGAAGTGTGTTTTGAAGTGAAGGGAAGGGGGGTATTTATAGGTGAGGATGGAGAGAATAAATGAGTAAAAAATGTAAAAAAAATGTAAAAACGCATAATGGAAATGCTGAGGTCATTAATGACGTCAGCATGACGTCATAGGGGTGGCTGCACGTGAAAATGGGGCGAAAAGGCGCTTGGCTGGGCGCGCGACTGGGCAGTTGGGCGCGATTTTCTCCTTTTTGACATTTTTGACCCATTTTGTCCAATTTTTCCATGTTTGTTGACCTTTCCCCACTTATTTATTAATATATTTGTGATATATTGCTTCAAGTATTCCTCTTTGAGTCTTTACGTTGCGTTTTAAAGCCAAAATACCTGAAAAACAATAAAAATACCCGTGATTCTGAAAAAGACAAATTTATATAAATATATGATAAAACATATAAATATATATATTTTTAATCAATTAATGTGCATAAATCATGGTTATTTTAGTGCTTTTTGAGCACTTATCAAGTACTCTGAAGAAAAAGCTTGAGGAAAAGAAGTCTTTAACTGATGGTTAACTACATGATCTCGCTAACTGATATGAGGTCATTCAAAAGAGACATCTAGATTTGTAAGAAAAGTTTGACGCAAATCTCAAGAGGATGAAGATACTTGAGGAATAACTAAAATGTTTCACCTCTAATAAAAGATACTCTTATGTATGTCAATCAAGATCCATTGAATGATCGGAAGGATGAAATTGAGCAGTTAAAGAATAAGATAATTGTCCTTGAAAGTACCAAGGAAAATCTAGTCATGTTTTCATTAAGAAAAAAGCTGAAGTGGAATAATTGAATGAGAGAGTTGAAATTCTCAACAATTCAACGGTATACCTAGAATCTTTCCTTAAGGAAAAGGAAGATTTGATTATATCTTTAAAGAATAAACTCTATGCGAATGAAAAAGAACTAGCTCAATCTTCTTCTATTATCAATAAAATGATTTCTACTTCCTATAAATTAAGTGAAATTATCAATAACACAAAGCCATTTAGTGATAAACATAATATCTGGTATAATGAAGGGGTTTCCACTTCTACTGGCACTACTCCTAAGTTTTCCAAATCTACTACTCATGATTCTAAGTTGAAATCAGTTACTGTCACCCCTAAAGATACATTGGTTGTCACATTCCAATCTAGTTCCTCTAACAAGGTGAACCCTTCATCTAAAGCTAGTCCTTCCCATTACTCTAATATTGGTGCATTATCCCTACTTACTATTATTCCTACATGTTACCATTATGGTGAATTTGGGCATTTGAGACCACACTATGAGAAATAAACTTCTCATCCCTATGTGAAAGTCACTAGGAGTGCTTCTTCTTCTCATTTGTGTATTAATTCTCAAAGACCCAAATTCTCTAACTCCTCTATTTGAGCTTGTTATCTAAATGATACTATGGGCCATCTTGCTATGTAAGGTCCTAGATTAGTGAGGAGTACATCTTGGAGTTCTCCATTTTGTTATCCCCCATCTTTTATGATAGGATGTAGCTACTGTGGCTCATCTAAGCATAATCAAGCAAGATGTATCATGCATGTTAAGTATAGTGCAGAAAGAAATAAATCAACTTCAAAAGGTCTTCCTGGCCTAGCTTATATGGACAACACTATTGGACTTTCTAAAAATTATAAACAGAACAGGCCACAAGTTCCATATACACCTTGTGCTTATATGATTCAGAGACTATCTCCTAACTCAATTGCCCCTTACAAAAATTTTATACATAGAGATGTTGTCTAATCACTATTTTGGGTGACTTGTTAGGTTTAATCATCTTATTTATTTTCTCACTCTAATTGTAATTCTTCTGTAAGTGAATTCTATGTTGATTTAGTTGCTTTCTCCTTGCTCTTTCTTTATGTGATTTAAATTAATTTTATTACCTTAAAAAATAAAAAAAATTGTGTTTGACGATTTGGCTCTCTTTCTCTCTTTTCCCATGACGATTTTGCAGGTTTTACAGTCCAGCTTTCTTAGTGCAAGTAAAATTATATTAATAGGGACATTGTTATTTTTTTTCTTTTTGAATGGCATGTATTTAACTTGAATCAAAATGTGGTTTTTATGCATGTGTCTTCATTAAGCATATGTATGACTATTGTTTTTGAATTTGAAATGCTCTATTATGTATGCATGTGTCATACCTTTGTGAATTTTAATGGTAATTTTGAAAATTTTGTGTGGATTTCATGCTTTAATAGTTGTTAATGTCTCTAACAAGCTCTAGAATCCACTTTAGTTTCTCTTAAGACAAAACGATTGAGAAAGGATTTTAGTCTTCCTTGGATCGTTTGAACTTTTCAAGCCACTATTGATTTCTTGTCCTTAATTCCCCTTTTAAGCCATTATGTTATCTCTTAATTTCTTGCCACCTATATAATAGCTTAACCTAAATGATTAATCCCAATTACCTTGTATATCCTTTATTGAGCATATATGTTCTGGGAATGTGTGATTTACTCTCTTGATTTCAATTTAAAAAATAAAAAAGGAACAAGAAATAAGAAATAAGAATGAAAAAGTGAGAAATAGGTGATGATAAGAAGAGATTATGAATTATTGAATTTGACATGTAGTCCTTATAACAACAATGTGAGTGAATGAGATTTTGAGAAGTGAGTGAGATTTTGAGAAGTGAAGAGAAAAGAACCCGTGTTTGAGGGTATAATGTTTATGGATATGAACTCGTTGATTTTTTTTTGGATTGCCAAAGATGTGGTTGAACCTAAATGTCATCTCTCATACTCATACTTTAGCCTATCATTTCAAGCTTTGAAAGACTGATTGATTTCTTCTAAGTTGACATTTACATTAGTAGAGAGAGGCTAAATGTGGACTTATGAAGTTTGGTGTTTTATGAGACTATTTTTCTTACTAAATGGTTCACTTGAAATTTTCTTGATTGCATTTAGAGTAAACAAGTTTGACTTATCACACACTGAGCATGTCTTCAAAAAATTTGTAATATCCTTACATGAATGCATTATGAATTGATTTCCTTGAGGATATTTATTTTGAGTTCATTGGTTAACCTCAAAGGACCCTCTAGCTTTTTAAACATATTTGAAACTAGTATTTTTCTATCAAACCCACCTTGCTGGTTCTAGGGGTCCTCTTCTCTATGGTACTT
This sequence comes from Hippophae tibetana, assembly GCA_037013495.1. Taxonomy (NCBI): domain Eukaryota; kingdom Viridiplantae; phylum Streptophyta; class Magnoliopsida; order Rosales; family Elaeagnaceae; genus Hippophae; species Hippophae tibetana. Next base: position 42,291,993 of record CM072804.1, on the reverse strand, counting down.
CTTCTTTTGGACCATTATTCTCCATGTTTTCTTTATTTGGTGAAGATGAACACAATGCTCCCTTTGAACCCAACCACTCCTTTGAATAGTTTACTAATAACATTCTCTATTCACATGATAGTTTGTCGCTTCTGGTATGCAAAGCATAATGTCTATTTTATTTTACTCAATCGTTATGTCGTCCTCTGTGTAAGGTTGGTTATTGTGGATTAGTAACACACACACATATTTCCAGAAACATTGTGATTTAAAGCATGTTTTACACACACTACAAGGTTGGTTTTCGCAATATGTATGCTAGGTTGAGAGCATGCTCGCCATTGACATTTTCGCTCATGTTTTAGGTTTGTTTTGGATGTGGGTATTTGTGGATTTTACTTGGCATTTTTAGAAACGAAAAAATATTTTTTAGCAGCTCACCAACCACCTCCCACCACCTTTGGCGAGGTGGTTGACGAGGTAGCTAGTCTAGTACTATAAATACCCCTTATTAATTGCTAAATTAATTCAAAAATTCTAAGAAAACTCTGTCAAATTTTTTGATCATTTTGAATTTTGTTTTCACTACTGTGTTACGATATTAGTGATATATTTGAGAGAGTATAAAATAATGAAGTAGACTATTTTTATTAAATTGTGAGAATCTTATTGTGAGAGTGAGCTAAGTTAAATTCCTTGAGTTATCGTATCTCTTATTGTGTGTAAAAGAGATAGGTTGTTTTGAGTTCAAGAGTGGTACTGAAGGTTGTAAGTAGTTACACTTATTGTTACTGTTCTATGGTTACTAATCACACCATCTTGGGTGATGTTCGACTTTAGAGGTAAGCCAGGTTCATGTATCAACGCAAGGCATTGTGGAAGCAACAAATAAGAGCATTAATAAGAAGTTCGGACAAAGGTCCCGACTGATACAGGTCATAGTGGTTTTATTTCTTTCAGAGTTGTAACTATTTTATTATTTAGTGAATTATTTGATGTTGAGTGGTTGCCTTAAGCAACTTAAGGATGTTACCATATAGATATGGTCTCTACGTGGGTTTATCTTATTACATCGCTTGTCATGCATGATCCAGCTAGTACAATATGAGTTTAATGTGTGTATATTACAATATACTGTAGCTTAAACTCTAATTAGAAAGTGTTTACTATTTACCCTTTTTCTATTTGTTAAACATCTCTCTACTGATGGTTATATGTATACATGATACTGTGTTTTACTACTTCTACTATGTGTTCTATTTAAGTGCTTTATTTTTAATGTTTGTGAGTTAGGAATGAGTCCCTAAAGAGTTTGTATCTCTTTAGGACCAAACTTAAGTAGTGTTTTTCCTTTGCGATCTATACAACCATCTTCAAACATAAGTTTGGTCATTTTGTCCAAGCTAATCGTGCTGATCATGTTACTTGAGCAGCCAATGACTACCCCAAAAATCATCATCTAGATGAATTACTTGTAGTTCTTCGACCAACCATTGACCATATCACTGAACAATTGCAAGAGGTGCAGTAAAGGCTGAACCAAGGTAGATGCTCAAACTTAGCAATCTCAATTAAGTTTATGTTCACACTTGAGATAATGGTCATCCTTCTTTCTGATAAATTTAAGTTGCCCAATATGAGCACATATGATGGCATTAAGACCTCTTGGATCATTGAGAAAAATTCAAGGGGTGGATGGATCTTCATGCCCACACTGACACGATTAGGTACCTGATGACTATAAAATTAGAGTCATTAGTACACTGTTTTACTTAATATTTACTTGTTTTATTCAATAAATAGTATTTTTGGGGTCATAAATATTAAAATATAAAATTTTTAGTGAAAAGGAATAAAAATATAATTTTTTGGAATTTTCTAGGATTTTTATGGATGTTTTAAGAATTTTTAATGCATGACCAATCAAGAGCTGTGACGTGGCCTACCACATAAGCAGGGGAGCTTCCTGGACAAGCCACATAGATGCCACGCAAGCATGGAGAGCAAATAATGTTACGCCGCATGTGAGGAGGACGAAATGCATGCCACGTGTCAACACTGCATTCAATCTGAGTTCAGAGATAGGTCAACGTGTCATGCCATGTGTCACTATACCATTGCTCCGCGTGTTCCACCCGGGAACCACACCATCCATTTCCACGAATCACGTCACGCCGCATGTCGCTCACTCAACAAGCGTTGACTCTGACCAATCTTCCCTGCCATACGTCCCTTCCTGATTCGCCCAATGAATTTCTCCTACCACGTGTCACATTGTGATTGGCTAGAGTTGTCAATTTTGCATATTTTGATCGTAATCCTTGATCTGTAGCTGATCTGACCGTCCAGATCGCACCTGAGCTATATTTAAGCCCCTAGTAACTCCATAAATCCTAAGTGGCCTCCATTAGCATAATTTTGGTCAATTTTTGGAGCTAAAAAGAGAGAAAAATACAGAAAAATTCAAGAGAGGACACGATTTTGGTGGAGACTCAAGAGAAGATGAATTCTACAATTCAAGAGATTGATTGTATTTTTTTCTTCTCTTATTTTCTTTATCACTTTTTATGTCTTTCTTTATGAAAAATATGAGCTTTATGAACATAATTATATGTAGTTAATTTATTAATCTAGGGATCTTATGAACCCAATTTTCACCATGTAATGATTTAATATTTTACCCCAATTATAATTATAATTTAATTATATTATTTAATCTGATTTGTATGCTATTAATTGTTTGGCCAACAATTTATCTATAAAGGTAATTAAATAGATTTGAGAGAATTATTTAATTGTTTGTCTTGATTAAATAACATGCATAGTTTCTAAGTATAGATGTATGATTCTTATGTATGTAATCTATAATTGATGAACTTAATGAGTAGTATACAATTTAATTGGCATGAGAGTGATTAAATTAATTATTATATGATGTGTAGTTTACTTGAGAGAGGAATACATTAATTGATTATGTAATTTAATTGATAATTATATTAAGAGAATTTTAGCGATTCACATGTTAAGAAAATTAGTAGATTAAGTATTCCTATATATTTTCTCATATATCTTTCTAGTTACCAAATTTTATTTAATTAATTATTGTTACTTACTTTTAGTTATTTTAATTTTGTTTCATAAAAGTATAAAAACACAAAAAAATTGATTTTTATTTTTTTAAAGTTTTAAAAATTAGTTTCTAATAAAATAATCTCTGTGGTAACGATATTTTCTTATCATTATATTACTTATTGCGATACGTATACATGAGAATTCTAATGCACACATTTCGTGTGTGGCAATCAAGTTTTTGACGACATTGCGGGAGACTATAAATATTAGAAATTAATAACTTTTTTATTTTTATTTTAGTTATTTTTTTAATTTATGTTTTTACTTTAATTTTAATTTACTTATTTTCTTTTATTGACTTATTTATTTTAGTTAATTTATTTTAGTTAATTTCTTTATTTATTTATTTTTAAATTTTAATTTATTTATTTAGTTGTTTAATTTTTTATCTAGTTTTTATTTAAACATCTCGTTTAGTATTGTAGAAACATAGTGAGTTTATTGCATGAGCAGAGTTCGTGAAGGAAAAATCTTACCTTTAGATCTTGAAATTGAGCATATATTGAGATCAATTAGAAAAAAAAACAAGTGACCCAAGAGGAAAAAATGGCTAATCCATTAGAAATAAAAAATAATGAGTTAAATTTGAACAATCAAATGCTTTTAATGGATGATGGAGATAGAGCTATAAATGAATATGCAATACCTACGTTGAGAGAACTGAATCCAAGTATTACAAAGCCAAACATTCAAACTAATCAGTTTGAGTTAAAGCCAATGATGTTTCAAATGCTACAAACAGTTGGACAATTCAGCGGATTACCAATAGAGGATCCTCATCTGCATCTCAAATTGCTTATTGAAGTTGTAGAGTCATTTAAGTTTAGTGGTGTGATTGATGAGGCATTTAGGTTTAGATTGTTCCCTTACTCATTAAGAGACCATGCTTGAGCTTGGCTAAACTCTTTGCCACCTGTTTCCATTAAAACATGGAATGGTTTGGTAGAGAAATTCTTGATGAAATACTTCCCACTAACAAAGAATGCCATGCTTAGGATGACATTACTTCCTACCAACAACACGAAGGAGAATATTTATATGAAACATGGGAAAGATTCAAGGAACTGCTAAGGAAGTGCCCTCATCATGGTATTCCTTCGTGGATTCAAATGGAGACTTTTTACAGTGGTCTCAATTCTCAAACAAGGACTATCGTTGATGCGTCGGCTAATGAAGCTTTATTAGCCAAATCTTACAATCAAGCTTATAATTTACTTGAAAAAATGGCTAGCAATAGTTATCAATGGCTAATAGACAGAATGACAGCCATAGAAAGAGTAGCCAAAATGCATGAGGTAAATGATATCATAGCACTTACAACTCAAGTGTCATCTTTGGTTAATCTTTTGAAGGCTCAAAACTCGCCAGCGAGTATAAACCAGGTCTAAGATTCATGAGTGTCATGTGTGTTTTATGGGGGAGCTCATTTGTTTGATAATTGTCCAAATAATCCTAAATACATTTGCTATGTGGGTAATGTGAATCGGAATAATAATCCATACTCAAACACATATAACCTAGGATGAAGACAACATCCAAATTTATCTTGGAGTAACAACAATCGAGGTGGTAATCAATTCAACCACCTAGTTTTCAACAACCACATCAATCACAAGCCCAAGAGAAGAAGCCACCTATTGAGGATAATACAAATGTCTTAATAGGGATGATGAAAGACTTCATCCAATCAGTAAATACAAAAGTGTCAACTTAAGAGGCTTCAATTTGAAATTTGGAGAACTAAATGGGGAAACTTGCTCAGGCCATAAGTCAAGACCTCAAGATAACCTTCAAAGTGACACAATTATAAACCCAAGAAGAGAAAGGAAGGATCATTGTAGTGCTATAGCCTTGATGAGTGGTAAAACTATAGAGGGAGATGAGACTCAAAAGGATAAGTAGGACTATAAGACTAAAAAGGATAAGGAGGAACCGAAAACTAATGGTTACAAATAGCATAAGTATCACACAATGGCCTTACCATAGAAAGAAAATGACATGAAAGCTAAAAATTGAATCAGTAAACGAGTACATACCCCATAAACGAGGACATATGTATAATGATACGAAATAAACAATCACATGATTGCAATATACTTTTATCATAGTACATATTACATGTAGATTTACTTACTGAGCATCAGCTCACCGTCACGGGCTTTAAAATTTTTTAGGTGATAAACGAAGACCTAAATGAAAAAGAGGGGACGAGTGATGGTATGGCTATCAAGTGATTTTCAAACCGAGCAACTCTAAAAGTTTATTTATTTTTATATAATTTTTAACTTATGGTTTGTTTTATGACCTTGAAATTTCACTGCTCAAGTTTATTGTAACCAAAACTATTTTATGATAAAATCATATAATTGTTCCTTTAAAGTTATTAAATAAAATAAGAAATTTTATAATGGATAATTATTTATTCAATAAAATAGTAAAAAATGGTAACAGTTCCAACTATGTCCTTGAGGCAAATCTAAGGCACTACATTAATTCAAAGAAAATACAAGTGGTAGATTGTCCAAGATCAATAACCATACATTTGGCCCTATACTAAGGAGCCTTGTGGAGGGATATGAAAAAAATATTCCCTACAATTTTTTCTAAGGCCACCTAATTGAGCAACACGTACATAAAAGTGCAAGAGATGGTTACTAATTGAAAAATTAAGAACCTTCTCGAAAAAAAGATCGATGATTTGAAGCACAGGGATAAAGATGAACCATCGTGTTGTGAAAATAAAAAGTATAAGCTAGACCAAAAGAAAAAGAGGAAGATCAGGGACAAAACCTTATCCATCTCAGGCAAGGTTTCCAAGCTTACACCTCTCTCAACACAACAAAAAAATATGTGCTAATGCAAGTTGAATAGCCAAGGAAATAATGGAACCTTTGTTGGAACAAGTCCTGATACTATAGATTCCACAAAGATATTGGCCATTTAATTGAGATTTTTAGGAGTTGAAAGATGAAATTGAGTACTTGGTCAAAAATTGGTACTTAGTGGAATTTATGAACAATGCAAGGCTACAACAACAGTATCCATCATGACAGGCCTCCTCACCTTGAGAAAGGGAATAACCACAAGGAAATAAATTTTAGGAGGTCAGAGTTTTAATGGGAGGCTCCACTGAGGATAGTTCAAATAATTCCTAGAACGAACCCATCTGAGAGGCCACTTAGGCTAGAAAGTCATATAGGTTGCTCCTATATACTAACTAGGCAAAGACATAAAATTGAAGGGCTTATACATAACCTTCTCAAAGAAAGAATCTAGTAGGTTGATTCATTCTTATATTGATGACTTGGTGGTCACTCTTTCTATGGCCAACATAAATTTGCACTGATAATTTATTGACACTAGCAACTCGATCAATTTTCTATTCTTTGAGTCTTAGAAACAAATGAAGCTCTCCTTCCTTCTCAAGCCGATAACTACTCATTTGGTAGTGTTTGGAGAATTTATTGTATATTAGGGATTCTAGAGAGATGTTATAGAGAAGATAAAATCAGATCCTTATTCATCTTATTAATGAGATATATATGGATACATAAATAATAGGTGTCATTGTTACAATGGCAGACACTTTGTTTAACTTATACATGATAAATTTACAAAGGATAAACATATTGCTATTCTAGGTTGTTTCTACTTTGGCTGTTAAAGAAGAATTGGATAACCATATCCTAGGTCTTGTTCATCAAGTCTTATGCAACATAGTCTTGTTCATTAGGTTTCTGACATTAGATCTTATGCCATATAGTCTACCCAAGATCCTCTGATAAAAAATGAATCAATTATCTCTAAGGATCATGTTGTCATTTATAGATTATTAAATGACAATGTTATATTCACCATATGAATAAGATGCCTCAAGTCGCTAGGGTCACGTACTTGCTACCTAGATAATACTAAACATTAACTCCTCTATTTTCTAAAATTTGCAAAGTTTAGGGAATATTCAAGAAGTAGTTATTAGACTTCCATAACTCTTCACCTTCTTCTTATGTCTAGCTCCTTATAAATAGTAAAAACATGTTTACAATTTATCATGTTCCTTTTAACTTAACATAATTTCCTATTAGAGAATCTTAGGCCAAAACTCTATGAATCCAGATAATCATAGTAAGACTTTTCTTAAAAATCAATCCAATTTTGTGACATGTTTGTTATATCAGCCCTACCAATGTTTTCAAGCCGCTCTTCCACTAACCCAAAAATATTTCAAGCCATTCTCTATGTAATTTCTCTTCTCTCTTTTTTTAAACGTCCTTCAAGAATATTCCTTTAGGTTGTACCAAGGGTATTCCTTTAAGAATAAGAACACCCTGAGATCCTTCACAAGACTTTGTTTAGATGCAACCACATCCAAATCAAGTTGAATGACCTATAGACACCACGATAAGTCATGGTAAGGGAATTGATAAAACTGGTAGTACATCAATGAAAGAAAGCATTCTAGCTCTTCTTATTTCCATTGCATCATGTATAACCACTTCCTTATCCTCACAAGGTCTTGCACCTATAATTAAGATACCTATGACTATAATGAAGATGCCCCATCTTAGGAAGAAGTATGACTCTAATTATGAGCCTACCTATAGAACCAAATATAAACATCAGAACGAGAAAATACCAAGCGAGTTAGACTTGATGATATGGTACAAATATGTAGAGAATACAACATTACACCCTGGGTAGGGATGATTCCCATTCCTTATCACTTCTATAATGTTGATGATCCCTCAATGGGGGTGGTGGGTTATCCATTTAACTGCATTCAAAAAAGGACTTTAATGTCCTTTTCTAAGAATAATGTATTTAGTCCTTAATACATTTGACATCAACATCACTCAAGTCAATCCCAATGGATGGTGGACTCTATTATGCCTATCAAATGTTGCTAGAGAGCATGCGATGGACTTGACTGATGAAGAAACTATATGTATGTACTACGTTAAGGGGAATAACCTTTATAAAGGTAAGGTATACATATCTTGTGTGGTAGGATATGAACTGAACTTAAGACTCCCTGATAGCACCTCTGGTTAGAAAAGAAATATATTTTATATTATAGGAGATTCTTGGGTTGATGAGTCCGAATTCCCAATCCATAGCTTATGGAATCATAACTTCAATATGACTTAACCTCCTATAAGCAAGCTAATCAATAAGCCAAGTCCTAATGGTATAAGGAAAATAAGGAGAATTGAGCTCCAAAATACAAAAAAAATAGACCTATAAAGATATTCTCATAGTTGATCACTTTAGAAGATTTGGTTTATGGAGGGACTATGATAATGAATATAAAGGTCATTTCATAATGAGGTTTAAATTTTTATCAATTTGATTCATTAATAAACAGAGTATTTGCTTTAATTTTGGTAGGCATGGACTACTCAACTATGGATTTAGAATACCTTATTGATACATCAGGTATGAGTGACTTAGAGCTCACATACCCAAGGTTCATCCACACATCACCTTCACAAACTGAAGACTCGGTTAGATTGGACTATGAACCAACTAAAGTTCCACCCCTACCTATAACAAACATGTTGAGAGTCCCTAGCTTATCATCTTTACCACCCCTCGATGCAAATTTTAAAAGGAGGAAAGTAAATGGTACTTCAACTCCCTAAATTTAAGATATGAATCTAGATGATTTCGAGTTCAATGAAGTCATTTTGAATGATGTTTTAGTGTTGGATACCCTAGTTACTTATTTTGATGAGGGTGTCTTTGAGTGGCTTGATTTGATGATAGACCTCTTCAGTCACATCCGGAGTGGCTTGTCAGAGGAAAGGAGCCTCTAATGGAGAGATTATGGCATATCATCTATCACTTTGAAATTTTACCTTACCTTTAGATTCTGTTCTTATTTTGACTTGTGTTTTCCAAGTTTTATCAAATGCTAGGAAAGGTGAGTTGTCACTTAAAGCATAGAAATGCGAAGTGCAAGCCAGACGCTTGCACATAGAAAAGTACCATAAGGTCATAGAGGACAAGGATGCTCTCCTTGTTGAAAACAAGGCCAATATTCTATAGTTGGAAAGCGATGTGCTTAATAAGTTTGAGAAGTTGAGAAAGATAGACAATTATTACTTCAAGCAGGGTGAATGAGTAGCCCATTTTGAGAAAGAGGCCAAGTAGATGCTAGCCGCAACGAGCTCCTTTAGAGATCAAATGACTTCGTTGAAGGAATAAATGAGCTCGTTGTTTGAAATGGTAGAGATACTAAGGGTAGACAACACCAAAGCTTATAGAAGTGGAGTGACCTTCATATAAGAAGCCTGAAGACATAGGTTGAGAATCTGGACTTGACTATTCCTTACTTCACATTGATGCGAGCTTTTTAAAATATTAGGAACAAAGCACCTCCAACCAGGACCTTGTTCAACCTGTTGCTTTTATGATGTCACCATTAATACTTTAGCAATTGATAGTTTCCTAGTTTTAGGACTATATTGTGATTTTGATGAAATTTATGGTTCTTTTATAAATGCACTTTGTACACCTATGGCGTGTTTTGGTGTGTATAACTAGCATTTATGTTTATATTTGAACACTTATAAATTTATCCTATTTTTCCCTTTGAGTTTGTCTTGTAGTGATTCAATGCTCCATAAATGCATTCAATATTTCCTCTATTTATATGTGTTTTTCCATTTCATTTCCATTCTTTGAAATTTCTTCAACCATCTAACTTGATTTTGAGTCTGTATTATGGAATTTTTAGTCTAGTAGTTAGATTTAGCTTGCATTCGTATAATAAACTAGCACGTATTAGATAGAAACTAGGTCGTATACCATATGGATTCATTGAGAAAGGGTTCTACCTCATGAATGGGTGCTAAATTACCCTTCATGTAGTTCTCCCAAAATTGAATGCACTTCTTGACTAGGTAAACATTTTAACCATGATCTGTCGTAGAATTTACTATAGAGTGCTCAATGGATAATGATGTATTTTTTTACTTTATTACTATTTTTCATGCCTCCTCCTTATTGGAAGGCAAAATACCTTGAATGAGATATTCTAGGTATGAGGTCAACCATGAAGTGTGTGTTGCAATATGACATGAAATGGGAATTACCCTTTCAATTTTTCATTTACTGCAGATGCCAAAGTGGACAATGCATCTACATGCTCTTTCCCTTCTCTTGGTATTTGCTTGATCTCGAATGCTTTGAAAGTTGAAATCTTTTATTATTATTATTAGAGGTATATTTTCATCCTTTCTTCCTTGGCCTCAAACATACCATTGACTTGATTTAATATAAGTTATGAATTATTGTAGATCAACATCTTTTTAGCTTCCAAGGACTTTAATTGGCGCAGAGCTAGTAAGAGTGCTTCATATTCTGCAACATTGTTGGGTGCCTAAAAAATGATTCAGACATACTACTCTATTAGTCCTTATGTGGGAGTGAATATAACAATTCTAACCCCGGATCCCCTCGAGTTACTAGCCACATCCATATATACTTTCCATAGATTCAATACTGGGATGGCTACAACTAGAACTAGCAATTGATCCTTTGATTCAACTATAAGATCCCAAGTCCACTCGACTATAAAATCATCTAGAGCATATACATTGATTGTTGATAGCAATTTATGCATATATCAAACTAGCTCAACTAAATGGCTATTTGAGATAGGCGACCAAATTGATCTACCTTTCCTAAAATATTTTTCAATGGGTAAGATGTAAGAATTACCACCTTATGAGTCCCAAAATAATGCCTAAGTTTCTTGAGGCCATTCTTATTGTAAAAACTTCCTTATCTAATAGAGGATATCGTTTTATACTCCTATTAAGGAATGACTCATATAACATACTAGTTGTTGTTTCCCCTTTCTATCAATGACAAGTACAATGCGGGTCGCTTTGTTTATGAAGGCCATATACATATGTAAAATCTCATTAACAATAGGATTTGTTAAAAGAGGTGCTTTTTTGAGGTACTCTTTGATGGTCTAAAAAGCTTCACATTCTTCACTCCACACATATTCTTTGTTTTTCTTCAGTAATTGAAAAAAGTTAAACATTTTTTATGCATTTGGAAATGGAATGAGTTAATGCCGTTATACCCCTATTTAGGGGTCGACCTTTTTAATGCATTTTGGTGACCTTATGTTCACAAGGGATGTAATTTTGTCAGGATTTTTCTCTATCCCTTAAGAAGATACTAAATGCCCCAAGAATTTTCCTCATGTTATACCCAAAACACACTTCTTTGGATTAATTCTCATTTCATAACTTCTTATTATAGTAAAGGCTTTTTTTAAATCTAAAAGATGATCTTTGGAAAGTTTCATTTTGACCATCATGTCATCCATATAAACTTCTATGTTTCAACTGATCTGGTCTTTGAACATCTTGTTTTGCAACCTTTGATGAGTAGCTTTAGAATTTTTTATACCAAAAGGTATCCTTGTGTAACAATATGTCCCTTCTTCAATGATAAACAATGTTTTTTATTCATCTCTAGGGTGCATTCAAATCTAATGATATCTTGAGTATGTGTCCATCAAACTCATTATTTCGAAACTGACTATGACATCTACTAGCTTATCAATATTTGGCAAAGGAAAATAATCTTTCGAGGTAGCTGTATTAACATCTATGAAGTAAAAACACATTTTATGGTCTCTTCCTACCTTGTTTGATAAAACAATGTTAGACAACCATATTGGATAATCGACTTCATGAACTCGGCCCACACTCCTTAAAGTTTGACCTTTTTTTATAATATCTCTCTTCCCTCACGTAAATCTTTTTTTTTATCAGAAAAGTTTTTTGGCTTGGTCGACATTCAATTTGTGAGAAATGATGAAAGGATAATTACCTTACATGTCTTCTGGCTTCCAAGCAAATAAATCAATATTATTCTATAAAAACTCAATTAATGAAGCTCTTATCTTAGTCGTAAGCTTAGAAATGAATTTTAAAAACTTGGCTTCCTCTAGACCTCCCACTAATATTATTTCATAGTCTTCTGGTGCTACTGTCATAACCCAATTTTTCACTAATTGTGTAGTCTCTAAGTTTAAACGTCACCTACTCTTTGGTTGCTACTTTGATTTAGAGGGTAATGAAATTTTCATCACAGATTTGTAGAAACTCCTTGCCTTGTCTTCTTCTCCTCTTATTTCTTTTATCCCATTAATTGTGTGGTACTTTATGAGTTGAAGGTAAGTGGAAGGGATAACTCTCAATTTATGGATCCAAGGTCTACCCAATATCACATTATGAGAGGTGATAATGTTATACTACAAAATTTATGAGTATGATAGCTCCTTCCACATTCTTTAAAGAGTTGAACATCTTCTTTATAATGACTAGTTTTTTGGTGTGATCAACATTTAATTTGTGAGAAATGAGTGAAGGATCAATACATAGCATGTGTTCTAGTTTCCAAGAAAAAATGTCAATATTACTCTTCAAAAACTCAATCAATGAATCTTTTGTCTCAATCATAAGCTTAGAACTAATTTTTAAAGACTTGTCTTCCTTTGGAACTCCTACTAATATTATTTCATAGTCTTTTGGTGATACTATTATAACCCAATTTTTTACTAATTGTGTAGTATTTAGGGTTTAAACTTCGCCTACTCTTTGGTTTCTATTTTGATTCAGAAGGTAATACACTTATCATTGCAAAATTGTAGAAACTCTTCATCTTTACTTGTTCTCCTCTTATTTCTTTTATCCCATTGATTGTGGGGTACTTAATGAGTTGATGGTAAGTGGAAGGGACATCTCTCATTTTATGGATCCAAGGTTTTCCCAATATCACATTATAAGAGGTGGGAGTGTTATACTACCAAATTTATGAGTATGATAGCTCATTCCATAGAAAATGAGAGATATATAGTCCCCACAAACATGGTCATGCTACCATTGAAACCCAGCAACAACATTTCTAGTTGTGTAATTTCCTTGGGATCCATCCCCATGTCCAACAATGTGAAAAAGTACAAGTAAAAAAAACTACCATTGTCCACCAATATTATATGCACTTCACAATGTACAATCTCCACCGTGATGACTAAAGGATCGTCATGAGGTGGTAAAACCTCCCTTCCTTCAAAAATGATGGGAAAGACAAGTTTATATCATTTCAAACTATAAACATGTTGATGTGAATCTCTCACTTCGTGCTCATATGTTTATGATTTTTTTTTTTTAAAAGTTTGAATAATAAATTAAAAACCACATATATTTCTTCCTTAGATCTACCTTGGGAGTATACTTATCATTTTCTATGAAATTATTCGTGCACTTGAGAGAGTTTTACAAATATAAAACCAAAGTATTTACAGGATCGACGATGCCAATTTTGCTCATACCACCTGACATCGTAAACAATATTGCATCCAAAATACTCCCTAGATATTTACCAAGAGCACAACAACACAAGCTTAAAAAGAAGGCAATGTATTATATGTGGGATTATCCATACCTATGGAAACATTGTCCAACTCAATTGTTAATAAGGTGTATAGCTGAAACTAAATTAAATTATATACTCATCTTCTGCTACACTTATGCATACGAAGGACCTTTTAGTGCCAATAGGATATCTATTAAGGTTCTTAAGAGTGGATTTTCTGGCCCACCTTATACAAGGATGCATATATTTTTTGTAAAGTCAGTGATTGCTGTTAATGAATAGGTAATCTTGGACATAGAGATCAAATGCCCTAAACTCCTATACTTTTTGTTGAAATTTTTGATGTTTTGGGTATTGATTTAATATGACCTTTCCCTTCCTTTAATGTATATATATACATTTTACTTGATGTAGATTATGTGTCTAAATGATTGGAAGCTAAGGCCACCAAAACCAATGACTCTAAAGTGGTTATAGATTTTTTGAAGTCTAACATTTTTCCTAGGTTTGGGACACCAAGAGTCATCATTAGAAAATGTGGACTACACTTTTGCAATAGGAATTTTTGGGCTCTACTAAAAACGTATCATGTCAACCATGAACTTTCTACATAATACCATCCATAGATAAATGGGGAAGGTTAGGTCTCTAACAAAGATGTCAAATCCATCCTAGGAGCTTAGGACTGGATGAAGCACTTTGAGCATACCGAACATCATATAAAACACCCATTTGAATTTCATCATTTTGGTTAGTGTATGGTAAACCTTGTCTTCTTCTAGATGAGTTGGGGAACATAGCCTTTTGTGTAGTCAAACAATGCAATATGGATTTGGAGGAAGTAGGGATCATAGAAGGTTGCAACTAAATAAACTAGAAAAAATTAGCAACGAAGCCTATGATAATGCACATATTTATAAGAAGAAAACTAAGGTAGCACATGATAAGCTCATATCAAGAAACAAATTTCAAGTAGGGTAAAAAGTGCTCTTATTTGAGTCTTGCCTCAATTTATTTGCAGGTAAAGTTTATTCTTACTAGATTAGACCTTTTATTATTACCAAAATGTTTGTTCATGGTATAATGGAAATTCAAATGTTCTAGGTAGCATGTTTAATTAAGTTATAGTATAGTAGTGATGATATTTGCAAACTATTTTATTATTTTATGTTATTTTCTTTAATAAAATCAAAAACATCCTTTGCTAATTTTAATTTACTAACAAGCTAGTAATTAGGAGAAGACTTTATTATCAATCCTTATGGGTACGACATACCTTTTCTTAAATTAATTATCACTTATTTGTGATCACATATACTTGCATGTTCTCAATTGTACTACGTTTTTGGTGCCATTGTCGTGTAACTCTTTACACAACCTTCATTTTCTTGCCATATTTATTCAATCACTTTGCTCATCTTTTTCAGTTACTTCACCATTCTGGTGGGGAAACAATACTCTAAATAGGATTTGTTCCACTTAAATCTATTGCTAATCTTGCCTTGACTATAGCCATCATGCTGAAGTGTTTTAAAATACCATAACTCATTGTATCTTAGTAAATAAGAGCCTACCAAATTGAAAATCCTAGGACCCATAGTGGAAACTAAATGTTTGCTTAGATAACCAAGCTAGGGAAATGCAAGTAACGAGAAATGGATGGAATCATTGTTAAATCATATGTGTATGTGGTACATTTCATTACATAATTGGATACATGTATGACTAACAAAAAGGTAAAAGGTACATCTTGATTCTTCTACTTGCATCCAAATAAAAACTTGTCACCAAGTTGGGTCTAGCCATGTTGCATACTGACATACTATCGAGGTACCATGCCAATATCCAAACAATTACAGTCATATAAATAGAACCTAGCATTGTACATATTATTCAAACCTTGAATGAATTGAGTATCTGTTATTAGCTTTATCTCTCCCTTTTTCTATTCATCTAAATTCCTAATCCTAATTCATCTGATTATTATCCCATTTCATCCCTCTCTTTCTTATTTAACCCTCATATCTTACATCAGTTTGGTATCAAAGCAACCTAACTTTGTTTCCTTAAACAAAATAATATCTTTTTTATCTTTAAAAAACCCATTAAAAAATTTAAAAAATTCAATTCCCAGCCAAAGCCCCACAACCATAATCTAGTTGCCACCTACCTAGCATCACTACCACCTATATGTGCCCATTGTATTCACCAACCCTATAATCGGTATTATAACCCACCATCATTCACATACCTACCCTTTGGCATCTCCATCATTGGTCCACAAATCAAATGGAGACTTCCAAAAGAAGCCTAAATTTAACCACTATGCTCTTGCCAAATTCAATGTCATCCTAAACACTTTGGCTAGTGTACACTCAAAGCCCTTCGAATAGGCAAATTGAAGCTTAGGAAAATTAAATCTTTCCCATCAACTAAATCCAATGAAACCATCCTCTACTCACCAACCCTTTTTTCCAGCACGTGGATAGATAGGGCAGGCAAAGCGCAAAGGGGATGGATGTCTGAGCGATTGAAAGAGTCAGTCTTGAAAACCAAAGTATTGATAGGAATACCAGGGGTTCGAATCCTTCTCCATTCGCGAAGTCATAAGTTCTCTCTTGCGTTATCCATAGATAAGAAAAAATCGGATCGACTCGACTGAATATATGGCTTGTGTTATGATTTAGTTAGGACTTTGTCTCCCTTTCGTTATCTTCCACTCCCGGTTGGGGGTGGATTACCTTTGGGAGCTAAGTCGAAGATCTTGGTGGTCTTGTGAGTGGTTGATAAACTACGATTGCAGTTTTCTTTAGGAAGTCCCATAGCTGTGAGGCTTAACAGACAAAGAAAATGATGGATATTTCCACTAGTTGGGTAGAAGGTGATGACCCTAATGAATCGACTATGAAGGAGGCTGTTAGCTACATTAGTGCTCAAATTCCTTCATCGTTATTGCCCTGGCTTCGATGATCAACCAACCCCTGGCACATTTAGGTTTTGATCTTCGGCCATCCTGAGGACTCATCATCAAGGCTCGATGTCAAAATTGTACTCAAAAGAAGGATTGTCTCTGATATCCATTTGGTCATCTATTGAATTATATGATTCCCTAAGGAAATAAAACATTTCACATTTTAGCAAAACATGAGAATGAAATGCATCACACTATATATATGTACATAGGATAATGCCTTCATAGTTCAAAATGATCTTGTTTTGTTTAGTCGAAGGCATGACTATTCAGGATTTTTATACTAGCCTTTTCGGTTACCCCCGACTCTTGCAAGGAAGAAGGGTGATCCCCTAGTTCTGGATCCTTTCCCCTGGAGCTGCAGGGCGAATAATGTTACTGATATGGGAAGTGGACGGAGTCTAGATAACGGCCACCTCTACTTCTAAAAATCTCCATTGCAAGACCTCCTCAGGTACTTCATCATAGTCAAATACTTCTTTCAGATCACGAGAATTCTTTGCTTGGGCCAAAGACTCCTAGTCCAATTGTACTTTTCTCTTTTCTGGTGCCTGAGCTTGAACTGGTTTGTCCTCTGCTAAGATCTAAATCTCTAGCTTAGGGATAAAGACTGCTTTTGGAAATGTGATAGAGAGAGGGAATTTTCTTGAGACCTCTACTGAGAGGAGTTCTTTCTTCTAACTTGGCAAGCTTATTCTCCCTCTTCTGGGTGGCTACTTGCTGTTTGTCCTTCTTGGTGGATTTGAAACCTAACCCGTAGGGACCCTTCTTGTCATTCACCTGTATTGGCTCCAACCTTCCTTGCAAATTCTGACCCAACCCAGAATCAAGTTTATAAACATTGTTCAACATCACCTTAGCAACCATCATGCTATTGGTGGAAATCTTGGGTCTTGCTAGGACTGATCCTTCTACGACATAATTTTCTTGAACAAGCTTGAATGTGCTCCACGCATTATGAACTATGTCATTCTCCACATCTATGTAAGGAATTGTTGAAGATCAGAGGACTGTCAGGTCTTCTTCTGCATGAACTGTTACTGGATGATCCCAAACGATGTATTTTCTTTTCTGATGAAGGCTTGAGGGGACCGCCCCTACAGAATGAACCCACGGACGTCCTAGGATGAAGTTGTATGTTTCAGGGATGTCCAGCACTTGAAACTCCACCTCAAAAGTGTAAGGCCTTATTTCCACTGGTAAATCAATGTCACCGAGAATCTGCCTCTTCGACCCATCAAAGGCACAAATTGTAATTTCATTGGGGCGGATGATTGACTCATCAATTCCTAACTTTATAATAGTGACCAATGGACATACGTTGATGGTTGAGCCATTATTGATCAACACTTTTGCTACCACCATTTCATTGCACATTACTTGGATATGTAAGGCCTTATTGTGTCTCATACCCTCAAGTGGGAGCTCATCATTAGTAAATGTGATAGTGTTTGAAGCACCTACCAGATGCTAAATTTTTTCAAGAGAGATATTGTGTGGCACGTGTGCCTCATTCAATACTTTGAACAATGTTGAGCAATGCACTTTCGATGCCATTAGGAGACCTAGAATGGAGATTTGTCCAGGCATTCGATTGAGTTTTTCTACCACAATATATCCACTCTTTTGGAGAATCTTGAGGAATTTAGAAATTTCTACTTTTCTTACAACTTTCTTGGCGGTTTCCTCCAGAATGGGAACTTCACCTGCCTTTTCCTTACCTTTCTTTCTTCTTAATTCCAGCTCTTTCGGAGTATAACATCTTCTGGATCTTGTCATTCCCCTGATTTTTGCGACTTCAGGCTCAATCCTTTTCCTGTGGATGCGACAACCTCCAGATTTGAATTCCAGGGTACTTGATGGTTAGTCTCATAAGGGAATTTTTGTGGGAATTGGATTGTGATGGGTTTGAAAGTGTGGGATACTGGTATGGTAGTGACACGTGATGATGATGACTGATTTTGAGTAGGATGGCTCATGGAGTTAGGTAAAAGATAGAAAAAGGAAACGGGCTAGGGTGCGCCTTTGGGAACTGATATAACGAAGGGTAAGAAGTATGGCCCTTGGGCATTGGCAACAAAGGTAGTGGCATAAGGAAAATTAAGAGGTTGTGACATGTTTTCTTGAGGAATTATGATAAAAGGGTAAGGTAAGCTGGAGCTATTTTGAAGATTCTCCTTCTTCCCCCATATGACATATGATGTTGTGCAAATCTGGCCTATTCCTGAGAGGAGGCCTAACCCTGGGGTATAGCATACAAACTTCTGACGAATTCTCTTTTTTCTTCCAGATGCAGACGAACCTTGGTTCCTAGAGGAATAATGAGCTGAGACAGATCTATCTTTCTTTTGCTATTGGCAAACCTGATCCTCCTCTCCTTCATGAGTTGGCTTTCAGCGAGTTCTTGCAACTCCAACTGTTGATACTATTGATCATATTCTTCAGGTAAGAAATCTTCCACTAATTCCATCGGTGCAAAAGGAACCATACTGGCGATAATTACTTAGTGTAGCTACTGGGTATGTGAAATGTGGCCAAGCGAGGTTCTAATTGGGTTTAGTTGTTGTTGCTTGCTAGAGCTAGACTGAGTTTTCTTACTGCCTGAAGAATTGATCATGTTAACTCCATAAGACTCATTCTTCCATGTCAGGTGGAGGGATTCTATTTCTGCCAACCTTCCATTTTGTTTCCCATTCTAGTCTTTTGCTTAAATACATGTATATTCTTTTTTAATCAGCGACGAGCTAGATGAGAAGAAACTCTCATGTTCGGTTCTATAGTAGAGATGGAATTGATAAACAACCATCAACTAGAACGCTTAAACACCATAGAGGAAGAATGAAAGGAATATCTTATTGAGGTAATCATATTTGCTTCGGTAGATATGCTCTTCAAGCGCTTGAACCTGCTTGGATCACATCTAGACAAATAGAAAGGGCAGCGAACAATGACACGAAATGCACACCGTGGTGGAAAAATGTGAGTACGTATATTTCCAAACAAACTAGTTACAGTAAGACCTATAGAAAGGCGTATAGGTTCAAGGCCATAGAACTATTTTCAATTTGAAACGGATCAGTCGACCCGGTCTACGAATCTATTCTAACTATCAATAAATTCCTATAATTTGAAGGGATTGTAATTATTTCTACTTATCGAGGTATAATGACAGACAGAGAGGCTCGGCTAGAAGTAATCGATGGAGAAATTGTGTATTATACATGGTAGTCTGATATCCAAATTATATGCGAAACTCTCAACCTTAGCTCCTCTTCCAATGATTACTGCCTCATGTAGGTAGATGAGGAAGAAACCTTTCGTGAAACTCCTTCTAAATTCTTGGAAATGGTGGAGAGATCAGAGGAAAGGAAGGCTCAACCCGTAATGAAAGAAACCTAACCCATTCTTTTAGGGACCGTAGACAAACCCTAAGAGGTTAGTGTAGGAACCACTTTGACTCTCGAAGAACGAACAAGACTGATTGAACTTTTGAAAGAATACAAGGATGTCTTTGCATGGTATTACGATGATATGCATGGACTTAGCATAGACATAGTTAAGCATAAAATACCTTTGTATCACAAAGGCAAGCAAGGCAGATTGCACAAAGGCTACTGTCTCGGTTCAGCTTCTAACGGGCTATTGGGATTGGGATTCCATTGGTCATTTTTTAGCTTAGAGAGACTGGAGTAGGTAAGAAGTGTGGGCTTTTCCAAATCCAATTGATTGAAGAAAATAGGAAAGGCGGGTGGAGAAGTTGGATCATTAGGAGCATCATTCTGGTTTCGTTTGTTCTCTCCTGCATATGTTTAATGCCTTTAGATTGAGAATTGGATCTCTTTATATAGGGAAAGAAATAAAGTCTTACTGCTCTTAATTCAGGAAAGGAATAGAAGAATTTATTAAGTCGAGCAGAATACATCGGTCTCCTGAACTTCAAAACTTAGCTTCTCAAAGAGCTACTTCAGGGCAACTTAGCGGAGTCCTATTCCTCTCCCAGGAGCTTAGCCCGAGAGATGCATTCTCAATCCTCTTAGGAATCTCTATCTCACCCAAGGCAATAAACCATCGATCTTTCCCAAAAGCAATCATTTAGCTTTAGCTCTACTCGTTCTACAGGGATGAAAGCACTCGACCGAAAGAGAGAGTTCTTGAATTGAATCCATTTTATCCGCTAGTTGACCTCCTAACTTAAGGAAGAATAGCAAGATACCCCGGACAGGAAGAATGTTTAGAACCGATCTTCGGAATGGGGTTTGCTTCTTAACGAGGAGTAAAACAATAACTGCAAAAAAACATTCTAGTTGGGGTAGGAGTTTTCCCTACAGATTGAATGGGAATGGGTTAGCATGGTGCAGCCTATATGAGGAGCGAAGCGTTGTTCACGTCACAGCCACTATGTTGCCTGTGATTATACTACGATATTCTTATTTATCGTAGCTAATTATGATTCAATTGTGACAACAGTCGATAAGCAAGCAGATTGTATTCGTATAATAAGAAGAATGCAGTGCTTCATGCTTCTCAAGCTTTTATCTATATGCATCCCTTAATCGAATCCAACAATCGTCATTAATAAAAGACTCCCATCATCACGTAATACTTAGCAAAACCCCTTCCACCACCATACGTCGCTATCTTTTTTGATCAATGTATTCAAAAGTCCAATCAACAAAACTCAAACTCAGTCTAACATAATTTATACTATTTTTTTGTTTCGCAAGTTGACTACTCGTTACTATAAAGATTTACGAGCCTGAACAAAAACACTTGGACCTAAATTCACAAGTATAAAATATGGAATCTTATGCACCAAAAAATGGGTAAGTGAGGTAGGAAGAATGGATAAGTTAAATCATGTTCATAAGTAAAATTATGTGTTTCAAAAAGTTTTTTTAATGAAATTATTAAATTTTAGATATCTTGTATTTTTATAACATTACTATACTTTGGAAACTATTCCAATTAAGAAACAACATATGAAGGATGATATATTCAAAACATGAAAATCATAATTAAAATGTTTATACTAGTCTCAACAATATCTCCAATAATATTATATGGTTTGCAGTCAAGTGCATCCTTTAATATCTTATTGTCATTTAGAGTCCTATTTTTCTACAATCTAGTTATTTATGCTTTCATGGTTTAATTATGCATGATAGTTGTGGCCATAAGTTTAGGAAAAGCAGTTAGAAAGTGGTGGCCATAAGTTTAGGAAGAGTTGTTAGAAAATATATGTATTTAAACTCTTTCAATGAATAAGATGAGCAGGAAAAATTATATTGAACAACTTGTGGTCTGCTCTCGTCCAAAGAGAGCAATTTACCTTCCATTTCAGGAGCTTTGGTTGGGACATATCACTACAAAAATGATATTCCTCAAAGATGATTATGTGAGAGAACATACATGGAAATTTCAGATCATGCTTAAGAATATATCAAATTACATTAAAATAAATTAACATACCAATGAAGAAGTAGAAAGTAAACTAGCAACTTCAATCTTCCAAGGATTGTCTCCCAATAAATCACATGTAGGTGTTGTTGCAAATATTGAGTTTATCAAAAACTGAATCTTTACCCCAAACACCTGGGCGCGAGCTGTTCCAAATTTGATTATTCCCCAATAATCAATTACGAAACCAAAGCACAAAAAATTTCTTGCTATTGCACAAACCAATTCGTCATAAAATTTGCCTTTTAATTGAGTTTAGGCATTACAACCATTTTAGGGGTTTGAGGACTTTAGTGATATATTTTTTTTTTATCTTTTTGGTACCCAATTTGGAAAGGAAAAAAGAAAAAAAGTAGCCTAATTGACTCAAATTGAAAATTTGATTTAGGAATTTATTTTGTATGTAACAAAATACTTTGATCATTTTGAATATTTTATTCACTTTCATTTCCTCTTTAATTACCTTTCTCTCTCTATCTCCTCCTCCACAACCTTCAGCCCTTGGTTTTTCTCATCAGCAATTTCATCATCACTTAGAACTCTAAATCACAAAAATACGCTCATTTTTGATAGGATTACAGCCCTTCCTAGCCCCAAGATAGTTCTGTTGCTACGTACTTTACATAAAGAAAAAGTCCACACATTCTACTAAAATTATGAAATAAGGAGGATCTTGGGCATTAATTGAAGTTAAAAAAAAATTACAAGTTTTACACTTAGCCACTCATTTATTACACACAAAACAATGATGGCACCAAAATACATCACGAACATACATGAGTACCAAAAAGAAAAACCAAAAACAAGTAAAAGTAAAAGTGCTTCTTGGAAAAAGTACTGCTTCTCCCAGGCAGTGGCTATAAAATATTTGATGAAGTAATTAAATAGATGATGTTGATTTACTTAGTAGTAGTCATCGAGAGAGAAGTTATCTACGGATCCAAAGGCTTCCAAATTAGATGATCCATTTCTGGAGTAGTTGGTCGTTGAGGAAGATCCACCCAAAAAGTCGAGTAAAGACTCGTTTGATAAGTTTGTAGTTTCATAGATAAAAGACAACCCTTTCTCGTCCAGTGTTGGATAATTATTATTACTCATCATGTTAAATGTCGAACAACTCGATAATCTGTTTGGCTCGTAATAATCATTAACAAACAGCTCATTGCTCTTTGTAATTAACTCTGTATATATGTCTTGATCAGCTGCCTTTTTAGCTTGAATTACCTGTATTTATTAATCACACAAATATATATATATATATATATATATATATAAATAAATAACTGCTACATTTTATATTCAGAGAGAGAGAGAGAGAGAGAGAGAGAGGCAATATTACATAGTTCTGACTTAGACTATCTTGATAAACCATGATAAAGTCTCCAAGTTGTAAGCCATGAGTGTTGACGAATTCCCCTGATAAAATTCACACATGAAATTCTATTTATCATTACTTTTATTAGATATGTATAATTAATGTGAATATATTTTAACAGTAAATATAATGCATGTATATACATACCGGTGTTTTCAAGTACATACATTCTACTCTTGTTATTAGGCCAAAATCTGCAGTTTAAAGAGTAACACATTATTATTGTATGGGATGAATGGTAACCATGATCCATTAAATATGATAAAAGTGTACAAAAATATAGTTTACTTACTATTAAAAAGTGTATCAGAAGTCAAAATTTTTTAAAAATGTTATAAATGAAATAAGTGAACACAAATTTGCATATTTTTTTGAATTATTATGTGTTCATAAATTAAATTCTATATGTTTAAACTTATTAAAATTTATATTTTTTGAGTTGTAATTGATTTAAAAAACATTTAAAACTTAATAAAATATGCATATATCTATTAAAGTGTTCTATTTTTGACATTTCTTTTAAGTATTAAACTTTTAGTATATTTTTTAATAGTCAGTAAACTTGTAGTAATTAACCTAAAAATTATAATATATATAATAAAGAACTTTACTATTTAGCCGGAATTAGTTATTTACGATTCAGTAACACAATTTTTATTGTTTGTTTATCAAGGAGATTCAAGAATAAATGCAACCACTATTTAAAGGATATAATTGATTACATAAATTTTTCTACTATCCAATTTTGAGATGGTTATATACAAAGTATAAATTTATACCATTAAATTATAAAAATATTATTTAACTTTTTTGTTATTTTTATAATATAAAACTTTATAGATATTGTAAAAATGACACCGAGGTTAATTGTCACATGTATCGATAATATTTTTAAAATTTAATGTTATAAAAATAACAAAAAAATGATATTTTTGTAACATATGTAAATTTTAATGGTATAAAAATAATAAAAATATTTGATGATATTATGGTATATAATAGCTCTCGAAATTATAAAAATATATTTATTCTATATATAATAAAAAGGCAGGTAACTATAAAAATTAACGGTATATATAAATTACTAGATTATAACTATATAACTATATATATGTGTGTGGTTGAAAGATTTATAAAAAGAAAATTAACCTGTACTTGAAGCTCCATTCATGAAGACCATCCAAGTCATCCATGGAGATAATGATCCCTTCTTTGGATTCAAGAGCAGGAAGGTGAGCTTCTGCAGCTTTCTGATCAAATCAAGTATACGAATTAATGATTAATACCATTTAATATTTTCTTAATTCAAAGTTATTAAGTAAATGAAATTAAAAGTAATTAATTATATGGAAATTAAGGAAATTACGTACGTACGTACCTTTGGAAGTATCATTCGTCTGAGAGAGCTAACATCACTGTTTTTGAGCTCCTTCTGGAAAAGGAATCTCAATCTCCTTGGATCAATCACCTGCTACGTTCGTACGTACGATGTATATTAAAATATATAAGTATTCACACTTTAATTAACATTAATATGAATTTAGAAAATTAATTTACATTTATATGAATTTTAATCGATCGTTAAAATTTATACTAATTAATGAATCTAAGTAGTGGCTAGCATGGTTATTGTTACGTACGGCTGTGATCAAACTGATGGTCGATTTTAAATCTATTATTTTCATCATTTCAATTTTTAATTAAGTTACCTTTTAATCTTCTAAAACCACAGTGGCAAGAATGGAATTCACAATTTTGAATATGATCAGGAATGCCGATAATAGAAACTTTGCACCCCGGCTAATAATACATCACGTGTCAAAATTATCAAGAAAAATGAATACTTTTCATTTTTTTAAATTATTTTGATACATAATATATATCATGTTGATTGAAAATAATAATAATAATAATAATAATAATAATAAGTATTATGAGTGTTATTATATTTAGTTCATTTTTCCCACATTACTCTCATGAATACATTGTATTAATGCTCTATTTTTTTCGCACATTTTTATATATCTATAGTCAAAAAAGTTAAATTTTTAATTATGTTTTATTTATAATTTTATAAAATTTATTTAAATATTATAATTATTTTGATTTTATTGTTCAATCAAATATAATATTAATAATACTATTTTTATTTAATTTAATTATTATTAATATTTTCATTCTCGTTATGTATTTATTAATATATATGCTCATATCATTCCTATCCTAAGGCATTTCAAAAATTTTAAAAAATACATTGCGTGACATTAATTAATGACCGCATAGATAACTACCAGAGACTTCAATCGGAGGATTACAATTAACACACCGGCTCATTAGTTATATATATGTATTTATAATAACATGATATTCAAGATTACCATTAACTACCGAAGTGTAACTTAAAGATTACAACTAATCCAATATGAATTAAAGATTACAATTAATACGTTACTTTAATTAATTAATGTTGTAAGCTATAAGCTAGTTTGTAATTAAGTGTTTATAAAATAAAAGACAAATCCAATATTTGAAGTAATTGAAGATACAGATTTGGATAGCATTTTGATGAAATTGAAATTATACATGTTTGAATTCTTAAATAATTTGTCATTGTTTTCAAAAATAATCAATATAACTTAAAATTACAATTAATCCAATATGAAATTAAAAATTACAACTAACACGTGACTTTAATTAATGTTGTAAGCTTTAATTTTGTAACTGTTTATAAAATAAAAGATTTATCTCTTCCCGTCTTAACTCATATATTCAAATCATTATTTGCTCAAATAAATAAAAAAAAATTATAAAATAAAAGACAAATCCAAATTTGTAAATAATTTCTTTGTTGTCCAATAATCAAACACTACTTATATGTATTTGGAGATCACTAATTATGTAAGAAAGTATATTAAAAATTTAATCAAGTTAAATAAGACTAGATAATAGCAGTAAATCATGGAAGAGGAAAATTATTTTAAAACAGAGAAAATAAAAAATAAAAGCACTTACCTGGATGCAATAATGTTCCTGAAAAAGTTCATAAGGGATTCATATATATAAACAATTAAAGATATACAAAATTAATTTTAAGTTTCAAATTAAATCAAGCTTGACCAAATGTAAGATATGTGGTTACAATTAATTAATAAAACAAAATAAAAATCTAAATTAAAGTAAGCAAGAAAAAAAATAGACGAGTTACTCACACGTGCAGGGGGGAGAGTAGTAGAAGTAGAAGAAGGTTGAAGAGGGAAAGGTGGCACGTGCGAGGAAGAAGGAAAAGAAAGCTGAATATTAATGGTAGAAGATCGCCTCTGTCTTGCCATCCTTTTCTTCCGACAATGAACCCCAAAACTGGTAGTCACAGCAGCAACAAGGTCAAGCTGATGATGATGGGTTGATGACCCGATCAGATCCGACCCATGAAGATTGTGAGTCGTTGAGTGTTGATGGCTACTAGTATTTTTAGTAGTAGTGTTTGTGTTACCTATCAAATTGACAAGGCCAAGTTCAGACCCAACACCTGCCCCAAACTCACAGGCCTCGGGTTTCTGAAGCTGATGATCAACTGATCTTGGGCTCATCATACTATTCAACGAAATATCATAAAAAGAAAAAAAGAAAAAAAAAAGACTACTTTGGGTTTCTGTGTAGAAAGAAAGAGTCTGATTAGTTAGCAGTAGGCAGGTATATATTCAGATCGAAACTAGCAAGAAATGGACGCTCGGCAATCACGAAATGGGTATTAAGCTAAAAGAGAGAAAGGTACGTGCTCTCTCTTCTCTACTGGTGGGATTTTGAAATGGGGGTTGGGTAATTAGCTACTTCTTACTTTTCTTTTTCCATAATTAGCAATTTTATATTTTTTTTAAAGAGGAAGGTAATTTATAGGATTAGATGATGACACTTGTTAAAGCTGCATTCATACTTCAGTCATTTTCTTTCTTTACATGTTTTTTAGTTCACATTACCGAGTTTTACTGATACTTATGCAAATGAGTATATAGACTATAGTAGTGGGATCTTAAAGAGAGAGAAAAAAAATTAATAAGGGTTGTTTCTGATTTTGAGTTTGAGTTGGGGTGACAAATGTTTGAAATATTGCTTTCATGGGTATATTTTCTTTTAATTTATATGTTTTGTATAAATATATATTGAATATAGTTATAAAATTTTGTGAGATATATGGATGAATAAACTGTGGTTAGGGTTGAGTTAGGGTTAGTGTTGAGAAGTGTGGAAATGGAGGATAGGAGTGGGGAGGGTTGGTTAGAGAATGGCCAAGTGAAGCTAACAGAGAAGGAGTTCCAGGTGTTGTTAAAGTTCTGATTCCATGCAACAGAATTCAATGACCCTCTTTGGATTCTTATTGGAGTCTTAGCTCTCTAGCTATCTCTTCTTTCTTTTTTCTTTTGATTATAACCATTTCTTATTTATGTATTTTCTCTCTCATATATCTATCTAATTAATATCTATGGAGTAGAGTAAAAGGTAGACGAATAATTTTTCATTTTTTTTTAAAATCAAATATCTATTAGCTGATAAAAACTTTTAACAATAAAAATTATAACTAGTATATAATATTATATAGTAAAAATATAAGTTTCATATGTTAATTAAAAATGTTAAAAAAACACAAAGTAAAGAGTCATATATTGATTAAGAATCTTATAAACACAAAGTGTTGACCCATATGTTAAAAACACAAAATGTTAAATAAAATGATTCATATGTAGAAGGGATGTTAAAGAAAAAAATGAAAATATTCTCACTTTTTTTTAAATAATAGCAAATAACTATCTAGGTAAAACATAATTGTTAATAAAATCTTTACGATGATTATAAGAAAACCAAAAAGCTAAATCATGATTTATTTTATTTAAGAATAAAATATTCTTACATTTATTAAAAAAAATTACTATAATATTTATAAGTAATGAGTATTGCTATCCTTAAATTACTATAATATTTATAAGTAACGAGTATTTGAGATCGATTGATGTTATTTATAGACATTTATACTTTAGATCATATACTTTTGATATTAATAAAGAAAAAGTTTGGATCAAATATTTTATATTAAAATATTAGTAAAACTAAATTTTTAATTAATTATAAAATATTATTTAGTGTTATTAATTATTATTTTTATTATTATAAATTTTAATAATATTTTTTTTCAATAGTTTTGAATTTGGTGAGAAATGGAGATCTTGGGTCTAATACTCTCACTAGAAACTATTCATATATGAATATGAGCTGAAGTGAGAAAACCAAACTTCGATTTATGACCAATCAAACAATCTCTTGGTCATACTTTGACCTGTTTGTTGTCTGGTGCCTACTTGAAGTTGATGGGATGAAACATAGCACATAACTTTCTCCTTTTTTTATTTAATAATATTTTTATTTTACTCAAGTTAGTTTTATTAGTGTATGTTAATTACATCAGCACCGCTCATATATTGCAGCCACGTTAACTGCATGCAAAGGTGCTCGGGAGAGGGTAAATAATTAGATCTCAATTATTTTGTTTTTAAATTAAATACATTACGTTAAAGATTCCGAGTGGGACCATAAGTTTATTTATTTATTTTGTTTACAAGAAAAGTTTTCTTAAATAAGGGTGGATGCAACGAGATTTACTTCTTTATTTGTATAACATGTTGGTTTTTGAATTAATTATTGCTAAAAATAATTATTAAGTCCAAGTTGGCTTGACACCAATTATAACGAAAGATCTTTGGCATGATATATGTCTATGTAACTATTTATAAATATTTATATATATTTAATTTTATTAAAAATTAAAAGGATTTAAAAAATGTACATCATATCTAATATGAATGGAATAAATTATGAGAATAAAAATTATCAAAATTATAAAAATTTAAAAATAAATAATGCAAGAAAATGTACGCAGACCTATTGATTTTTTTTTACCAAAACATGTTTATCTCCCTCTCTCCCAAGATTAGAAATAATAAAAATCTAAAATAAATCAATTAATACATACATATATATATATATATATATATATATATATATTAAAATGTATTTATTTGGAGATAACTTAAGTATATGATTATAGTGATTTTTAGTGAGAAGTGAGAATTGAAACAATTAAAATATATCTCATGTATTCTCCTCATTTAAAGGGTATATATATGTATAACATTTTACATACATAATAAGGTATATATTAAGCGACCTAGATATGCGGTTACATGTGTAGTAAAATTGCACACAAATTAGTTTAAAGAGAAAACAAATCGCTACAAGCATTACAAACAAGTAAGGGGAGGTCGTTATTTACAGGTCGCTCGTGGAGAGGGAGGACCCTCATCATGTCGGGATACCATAGCTTCACCAGGTCTTGATATCCAAGACCTCATAGTTTGATAATGAGGTACTTTTGTCGATTGGGTTTGTACGCTTTACCAAGTTCGTTGGGCCCAGTCCATTTGTTGAGCCAATCCTATATCCCTGTTTTACCCTAGCGGGGTACCTGCACTTATTAGGTTGTATGTCTGTTACATATTTAATACCAAACATTAACTCTTCTATTCTCTTGATTGAGAAGTCAAGAGAATAATCTGGTCGCGTAAAGTGTTAATAGATTCCATCGTTTATAAACAACGGCCACTCGAACAATGCAAATTTATACTGTGCTTTACTATATTATTGTTATTATTTTCTTTATTTTTTAAGAGACTTTTCAGCTTCTCATTTTTCCTTATAAATAGTAGGAGAATTTACTTTTACCTTTTACCTATTTTTAACTAAGTAATTATATTCAGAGGATTTCAACCTGTTGATTACTCAAAGGTCATTTTATTCTTTCGTAAGGTCGCTCAAAAGTTACTTGATAGTCATTTCAGCTCATTTCTTTAACGTCGTTTGATGGGATTCAAGTCGCTGCTATATAATTACTCCTTGATTTGATACGAACTTCTCACTTTAGGTAATTATTCATCCTCTTTCTTAATGTCACATAAAGGAAAAAAAAAGTGAGGTCTTCAAAGGGAGACCTTTCCAAAAATGTTTCTCCAGTCGTATTCCCTTGAGGTCGTTACCAACCAAACGACCTGAAATGATGGGGAGTACGTAGTGACAATAGGCCCACTTCGAGGATTGTTAAGGAATGGATTCTCGCTCTTCTTGCTTCCTTGGGGTCCAAGGTGGTGTCTACCTCATCTTCACGGGGTTCAATTCCTGTTATTAGGATTCCCGTGTCTACATCCACCAAGGTACCTCACCCAAAAAAGAAGAGGGAAAACAAGGGCGAACCTACACATAGAACCAAAGATAAACATCAAATTGAAAAGATGTCGAGTATTTTAATCGTTAAAGAGTTAGAAGAAATTAGACAAATATATGGCATTCCAACCTGTGTAGGGTTAATTCCAGTACCTCCCTATTTATGTGATGCTGATGATCCACCACTAGGGTTATGGGTGATACATTTAACGGCTTTTAAAATAGGTTTATGTTGCCCCTTTCCCAAATTAGTGGTTCGTACTTTGAGCACTTTTGATATTAATTTTGCACAAATAAATCCAAACGGGTGGCAAAATTTTGTATGTCTTTCCGTGGTAGTTGGAGAGCACGTAATAGACCTCGAAAATGATGAATTGAGGTGTTTATATTATTTTAAAAGGAATGAGTTAGACAAAGGAAGAGTGTACATATCTTGTGTTATAGGCCACCGGTTATATCTCAGACTTCCCGATAGCACCTCTGGCTGGAAAGATAAATATTTTTACATTACTGGAGATATTTGGGGTGATAGGGTGGATTTCCCAATTTGACACACTTGGAACCCTAATTTTAATACTTCACAACCTCGAGCTAGCGAGCTCATGAGTAAACTGGATATTAGTGGTAAATAAAAAATGAGGCGGATTGAGCTACAAAATACCTCGAATGAAGGTTACCGCGATATCCTGACTATAGCTCGCTTAAAGAAGTCTGAGGTGTGGCGAGGTTACACGAATGGATATCAAGGTCGTTATATATTTTAATTTTTATTTATATGTTTGTATATGTTCATTATATATATTTATACGTCGTTGGTGTAATTTATTAATGTATATATATATATCTTGCAGGGATGGACTATTCACACGTTGATTTAGGAGATCTCATTGACACTTCAGGTGTACAAGAGCTGGCTCCAACCTATCTGCATCTGGAGCGCATGACCCTTTCACCTACTCAAGAAGACCTGTTTGCAAATTTAGAGGTCGATGTTGCCCCTGAAGTTGTAATTCCTTCATCTACCTTGGGTAATCCAAGCTCGGTATCACCTCGTGATCCAGAAGTGTCGAAAAAGAGGAAAGTTGGGGATTATACCTCGGGAATAGAGGTGATGTATATGGATGATTTTGAGTTTGATGAGGTCATCCTGAAGAATGTCGTTGTTTTAGAGACCCCGTTACTTATTTTAGCGAGGGGATTTTTGATCGAACGGATCTTAAGAGAGATCTATACCATCATTTTGGAACAGAAGTTGAGAGGGCGCAAGTGAGAGTAGCTCAGAAGAGTGAAGGGGGAACACATGGGGAATTGATTGCATATCGCCTGTTGGAGGTAGATAAACTTATTAATTTTTCATTCCACAACCTTAATATACAACTTTCATTTGATATACAATTTTCATTTGATATACAATTTTCATTTTTGATTTGTTTTGTTAACTCATGTTGTTTGCAGGCGGTATGTTTTGTGAGGGAAGCCAAGTTATTGCTGCGGGGTTACAAACACGAGGTGCAAGATAGTTGGTTACAAATAGCCAAATATGTGAGGTCGATAAAAGACAGGAATGTCTTGATTACCGAGAAGGATACAAAAAATTTGAATTTAAAGTGGAGAAACTAAGAAAAGTGGACACATACTATTTTGAGAAGGGTGAAGCTGCTAAGCACTTCAAAAATCTTGCAAAAGAGGCCGATGAAAAGAACATCGTGCTTCAAGAATAAATTTCTGCCATGTCAACTCAAGTCAGTTCTCTATCTACACTAATAGATACGCTAAGAGCGTAATATACTAAAGTCTACCGTAATGGTGCGAGCTTTGTAGTAAATAACCTCAAATTGCATGTTGAAAAGCTAGGCTCGACTGTGCCTTACCTGTTATTGATGCGAGATTTTTAGAGCAATAGGCCCAAGACAGTTGAGGCTGCTAACCCGCAGGGTTCACCTAATGATACTGAAGCCACTTCGAGTTGTCAACATGATGAGGTAGTAGTGGAAGATGCTACTCCTTGATATATATATATATATATATATATATATATATATATATATATATATATATATATATATATATATATATATATATATATATATATTATTTTTTGAAAGTCAAATGTAAATGAAATTTTTGGGACTTGAAATCACTTAATTTTAAATGTTGCATTTATTTTTACATATATATTTTCCTTGGATTGAAATCTATACATTTTTCTTGAATTAAAGTTTCTTTGTTAGTGTGGTATATATAATTTAGAGGATTTGAGGTCGTGTTGATTTTACTATCATTATTGAGCGTTCTAATACTTTCCATAAGTAATGGCATTTCGCTTAACTTAATGGATTATAGCAAAGTAAATTTGGACGATGTGTTTGAAATGGGGTTATTACCATTTGAAAGAGTACTCCCCGTGATAGCAGGGAGAGCTATTTTTAATCAGGGTGAGAAGATAAGTTCAACCTTAGTCACGATGCTAGTTTCGCCTGATACGAGAAAATGAGTTGTTTCTCCTACTCATAGCGAGGAGGTTAATCAAACCCCTCCCAAGGTCACGAAAGGAAAAATGAATGAAAAATGCCCTACAATTGCGAGGTCGTCTACTCTATTTATGAGTAAGGCGTGTATTGATAAATCACCTCTTGATGAGGTGTCCGCTTTAAGGGAAGATATTAAGCCTTTACAGAGTATATATCCTCCCATGAAAGAAAAAGGTCAGACAAGTGGTGTGAAGAATATTCTCAAAGATGGTATGTTTAACGCACCTTGTACACAAGAAGAATTATATCATCATTTTAGAGTGCTTGAAGATCGTCCTTCCATTTACACAGTTCACAAAAGAGAGGGGGGGATCAATGTGGTATATGATAACGAGACGTATGTTTGATGTAAGTGATATGCAAAATGATAGTTCATAACAAAGTGGATTGGTATGTATTTATTAATATATTAAGTCTTTTTTTAGGCCATAGCTGTGGCGAAAGATGCAGAGAAAGAAGCAAATATGTGTCAAGAAGCGAATGAATGCATAGATCAAGAATTATGCGTGTAGAAAGCACGATGTAAAGTCTTGTCACAAGATTTAGCGGATTCTCATGAAGACTTGAAGTTAGCGCATCTTGAACAGGAAAAATATAAAGATGAAGGAGACGGATTACACAAATTAGTGGAGTATTGGAAATATAGAGTGCTTGAGAAGAAACAAATATAAGGTTGTAATAATTTGTTTGTAATAATGCTTTGTTTGTAATAATGTCTGATAACAATCTATGATATCATATGAACTTGATTTGGTAAACATGTTATCCAAAAGCATGATGGCGTTCTCATGAGCATATTTCACATCTCGAGTGGAGGGGTCAGGGGACTCCACCTCCAATCACGAGGCATAGGACGTGTCCTACATCCCGAGTGGGGGGTCAAGGGACTCCACCTCTAATCACGGGGCATAAGACATGCCGCATGTCGAGTGGGAGGGTCAGAAGACTCCACCTCTAATCACAGGGCATAAGACATGCCGCATGTCGAGTGGGAGGGTCAGAAGACTCCACCTCCAATCATGATTTAATCTTGTTGGCAATTACTAATTAGAAATTCATCTCATATATAAATATTTATTGAGTACAAATCATTTACATGTAATATTTCTTAAGAAGTTCTCCATTCTAGCTCAAACCCTTCTTTATGCCATCACAATCTATCAAGTAAGAGCCTGTTGGCGTGATATCATATATTTGATACGGGCCTTCCCATGTAGTGGCAAATTTACCCGTATTAGTTTCAACTTTGTTGCCCAATGCTCTTCATAAGACCCATTCCCCAATACCAAAGCTCTCGTGCTTGACGAATTTGTTATGTCTTTTGGACTGTTCTTTTTTATGATTCAAGTCTTATTAGAGCCTCTTCTCGTTTTTCTTTAGCTAATAACAAGTCTTCTCGTCATAAGAAATCATTTTATTCATGATCAATATTGGATCGAAGGGTAGGTTCTTGTATATCAAGAGGTATGACCACTTCAGTACCATTAATGAGAGAAAAAAAGGGTTTCTCCTGTTGCTGTTCTGGGAGTAGTTCGTGTTGCCCAGAGGGCACCAGAAAAGACATCAACCCATTTTCCTTTAGCCCCATCCAAACGTTTTCGTAGTATATTAATAAGGGTCTTATTAGATGATTCAACTTGACCATTTACTGGTGAATTGTCTACCATTATCGGTAACCAGTTCATGAGGTAGGCCATATCTGCATATAATGTTACACCATATGAATCTCTCCACATCCAATTTTTGGATTCGAGCTAAAAGTTCCTCCTTTATCCATTTAGTAAATTATACGATAAAATTTCCTTGACTTGAAGTGATGGGTAATGGTCCCACAATGTCCAAACCCTATTTATGAAATGGTTAGGGGCTGATAATAGATCTTAGGTCAGTGCCCAAACGGTGTGGCACATTGGCATGTCGTTGTCATTTATCGTACCTTTTGACATAAGAGATGCAATCTTTAAGAAGCGTGGGCCAGTAATAATCCTACCGAATAATCCTTTGGGAAAGTTTTCTTCCACCAGAAGGAGCTCCATATTGGCCATTATGTAAATCACTTAAGACTATCCGAGCCTCAGCTGCAGGTAAGCACTTAAGCCATGGGCCACTATGATTCTTCCTATACAAAGCTCCCTGAACGATAGCATAGCTCCCTACTTTTTTCATGAGCTTACAAGCTAAATGCTTGTCTTCGGCGAGAATACCGTTAATAAGATATTATATGGCATCAACCAAGAATCATGAATAATATTTATGCCATTCATTCGCGTTTGAAGTTTTAATTCACTTGGCGTAACACTAGGTCTTGATAAACAAGATACTGGGATGACTCTCTTTAAATCCAAGTTCACCGTCGATGCTAACATGGCTAAGGAATCAACACGGGCATTTTCTCCTCGCGGTATCTGTTTGATCTGAAAAGTTTCAAATGTAACCTTTGCTTTTTTCATCTCCAGTACATAGAGTTTCATTCTCTCCTCCTTCGCTTCAAAATCATCGTTGACTTAGTTTACTACTAGCCGTGAATCACTATGAATTAACACCTTCTTAGCTCTAAGGGTTATCAATTGCTGCAATGCCAAAAGTAAGGCTTCATATTCCGCGACATTGTTAGTTGCTTGGAAGGTGATCTGAAGGCATTGCTCTATTAAGGCTCCCATCGGGGTGAAGATTACTATTCCAACTCCTGCTCCACATGAATTTCTTGTGCCATCCACGTATACCTTCCATAACTCCACTTTAGGGGATGGTGTTTCTGCTGTGAAGGTTGACCCTATCTCATGTATTGAATTACATTCTTGGGTATTTTCATTCGTCCATTTCATGATAAAATCTGCTAAGGCTTGTCCTTTGATCATGACCAAAGGTTTATAATGTATTTCAAATTCGGTGAGCTCAATAGCTATTTGAGAAAGACGACTTAATAGATCAGGTTTGCCCAAAATGTTTTTCAAGGGATAAGGAGTAAGGACCACTACCCTGTGTGCACCAAAATAATGTCTAAGTTTTCGTGTCATCATTCTTATAGTAAATTCTGCTTTATCTAGAGAAAGATATCATTGTTGAGCTCCTGTTAATGAATGAATCACATAATACACAAGGTATTGAGTTCCCCCATGGTCGACCACTAATACCGCACTGGTAGCCTTCGCCCGCCATGAGACTAACTAAAAAAGGTGCTCTTCCCAAGTAATCTTTAATGGATTGGAAATCTTATTCGCACTCGGTATCCCATAAGTACTCCGTGTTCTTTTTGAGCAATCAAAAGAACAATAGGCACTTTTCGGTGCACTTAGAAATGAAATGACTTAATTATGCAATAGGCCCATTCAATTGTTGAACTTCCTGAAGACACCTTGGGGATTTCATGTTGACTAAGGCCGAAATTTTATCTGGATTGGCTTTGATACCCCTTGACGTGACTAAGTACCCTAGAAACTTCCCTAAGGCTATGCTAAACACACTTTTTTTTATTGAGACGCATTTTATAATTCTAAATTATATCAAAGACTTCTTGGAGGTCATTAATATAGTCTGTAACACATTTAGTTTTAACCAACATGTCATCGACGTATACCTCTATATTTCAGCCTATTTGGTTTTGGAACATCTTATTCATCATTCTCTGATAAGTAGCGCAAGTATTTTTTAAACCGAATGGCATCTTCATGTAACAGAACGTCCCTTATTCCGTGATAAATGTTGTTTTCTCTTCGTCCCTGGGATGCATTTGGATTTGGTGGTAGCCTGAATAAGCATCCATAAAGCTCATTGATTCGAATCCAACTGTGTCATCTACAAATTGGTCTATATTTGGCAAAGGGAAACAATCCTTTAGTGTTGCTTTATTCAAATCTATGAAATCCACACACATTATGTGGTCGCCCCTTGCTTTTTTACTAACACCACATTTGATAGCCATGTTTAATACCGGACCTCTCGAACCCATCCTACATTTTTTAAGGACTCGTTCTTCTTTTTGATGATTTCATTCTTCTCTCTAGCAAATTTATGCTTTCTTGGCTGGACCAAATTTTTAGTATGATCTAAACACAACTCATGAGAGATGATATCTAAATCTATGCCGGGCATGTTCTCAAGTTTCCAAGTGAATAAATCTTTGTTATTTTTCAAGAAACCAATGAGGGTGATTTTAAATGATGGGGATAGTGCACCATTGATTTTAACATATTGTTCGCTTCCCATGTCTCTTATAAGGATCATATCATATTCACCGTGGACCTCCATGGGGGTTCGGTCACTTGTACGTAATTTCTTAAATTTGTGGAGGTGACTTGTAACCTTTAGTTGCTATTTCGAGGTTTGGGGTAACACATTTTTCATGGCAGCGTTGTAGCAACTTCATGCTCTATCTTGTTCCCCTTCAATTTGTCGTATCCCATTGGTGGTAGGATATTTAATCAACTGATGATATGTCGAAGGCACTGCTTTCATTTTTTGTATCCACGGGCGTCCTAAAATAGCATTATAGGATGTGGGAGTATTTAAAACGACGAAGGTTGTTAAAACTATAGATCCTTCTATTGACACTAGTAGGCGTATGGTTCCTACCGACATTGTTACACTACCATTGAAACCAATAAGAAGCATTTTGTTGCAAGGTGATTTCTTTGGGGTCTATGTTCATGTCAAGTAGACCGGATAAATATAAGAGATAAGATGAACTACCATTGTCAACTAATATTTGACGTACCTCGCAATGACATATTCGCACTATGATTACGAGAGGATTATCATGGGAATGTAGGCATTCTTTGTCTTCAAATTAATGGGATACATAGGTCCTTCTTGTCTTATGCCTTATATTAAACATCTCGTATCTCGAGCCTCTCTTGCATATCTTTTTCTGGAATTGTTAGAATGAGTGACCATGGTAGGGCTACCATGTATGGTGTGTATTATCCGCACATCCCCTGGTGGAATGAGGTGTTCTCTATTTGGTTCATTCCGGATCGAAATTGATTTGTCTGGTGTCCTGACCCTTCGATCTGAATTTTCCCTCTGAGTCTCTTCTCGTGGATTCTTGGCTTTATCAACTATATCCCCTAAATACCCTTCTGAAAGTAGGTGTTCAATTTCCCATTTTAAATGGCAGCAGTCTTGAGTCCAATGCCTCATGTCTCTATGGAACACACAGTATTTGTTGGGGTTCCTAAGCGGGGCTTTCATAGCTGGTGGCCAATTTACGTTATTGAGGCATTCCATTTGACACACTCCTTCCACCAATGTTACACGTAATGGGGGTCCATGAAAGGGAGATAAAGCTCAATTCCAAGTGTTGGGATTGTTCTTTGGTCTAAAGGCGGGTTTGAAATGGGAAAATTTAGTACGCTTATCGCCCATAGGCCTTCTGTCTTCTTCACTCTTCCTAAAGGGGCCGCCTCTATTTTTTATTAGCCGATAGTTTTCTTGATTTCATCTCCCTTTCCACATTAACAAATTTTTGGGTTTCCTCATAAACTACGTCTAAGAAATGTGGTATAGATTTCGTCAGTTCTATGAAAAGGCCATTATCATGCTTTATGCCTTTTCGAAAAGCTTCTATGGCTATAGAATCGAGGCATTGAATAATTTCCATCTTTTCCATTTTAAATCTTTGCATGTAAGCCTCAATTGATTCATCCTTCTATTGGATAATTGAAAATAGGTGATGTGACTCCTTCTTGATAGGTTTGTTACAAGCGTAATTGGTAATGAATATTTTGACCAGAGCGTCAAAGCTAGCAATATTCTTGGGGGATAACTCCATAAACCATTGCTGGGTCGAATCTTGGAAAGTAGCTGCAAATAACTTGCGATACATGGATTCTCGTTTATCTTCGGATAGGCTGACTGTAGCCATGGCCATTTTGAATTGAAGAATGTGTACAACAGGATCTTTAGTTCAGTTATATACGAGACATTTAGGGGGAGGTAAAGTTAACTCAATGAAGTTAGAGAAAAGAGACGTAGATCATTGATTACAAACGTTTTCAATATCTCCCTAAGGCTTCGCCTTTTCCTGTCTTACAAACCTATCATTAACCTTTATCCACATCTTTTCTTCCATCTCTTTTAATCTTTTGTCTAATTCTCCACTCGGATTGTGCGGTTGAATGGGTTCAATTGTCGGTCCATGAGTTGGAGGATTTGGACAAAAAGTCCCCCCAATGATAAGAGGATTAGAAATCATGTGCAGGCGTTGCTCCCTCACCGCACATTGATGAGGGTTTGATGTATGAGTTTTATGCTCTCTTGTGGGAGGCTAATGTGCCATCTGAGGGTTACGAGGTGTAAAAAGGGAACTAGCTATGTCTGAGTAGGTATTTTGTTCTAATTAAGATCTTAATTCCTTGTTATTTTGACATTCAATGAAAGATTGTTGTAATTTTGTAATCTGTTTTTGAAGTCCTTGTATCATTGCATCTCCTTCAAAAAGAGGATTATCCAAATTGTGGCGTGGAGAAATACGGTAAGGTCGTGTAGCTTGGGTGGCTGGACTCACATCACGCAAGGTTGACAACTGCTCTTCGCTAGCTGAAGTAGGCCTTAAGGCATAGTTTGATAGCGACCTGATGGGTGAGGAGTAGAGCGTCTTATCATTAAGGTCACATTCTAGAGCCCTTGGAACGAGGTTGCCTGGTTGGATAATGGACGGATGATCCATCTGGAGTTTAAAGCAACACTAGTAAATTCTCCTAAAATAAAGTAGTTCTCAGATGCTGGATTAAAAAGATTTAAGGTTTCCCACAGACATCGCCAATTATTTGGAGAGAATTTAAGTATCTGATTTTAGTGATTTTTAGTGAGAATTGAGAATTTGAACAACTAAAATATATCTCCTCATTTAAAGGGTATATATTTGTATAACATCTTACTTACATAGCAGGGTACATATTAAGAGACCTGGATACATGGTTACATGTGTAGTAAAATTGCACACAAACTAGTTTAAATAGAAAATAGATCGTTACAAGCATTGCAAACAAGTAAGAGGATGTCGTTATATACAAGTCGCTCATGGAGAAGGAGGGCCCTGATCATGTCGAGATACCATAGCTTCACCAGGTCTTGACATCCAAGACCTCGCAGTTTGATAACGAGGTACTTTTGTCGATTGAGTTTGTACGCTTTACCAAGTTTGTTGGGCCCAGATCATTTGTTGAGCCAACCCTATATCCTTGCTTTACCCTAATGAGGTACCTACGCTTATTTGGTCATATGTCGATTACATATTTAATACGAAACAATATTTATAACACAAACATGTCTATTCATTTTTATAAAATAAAAACTCTTAATCGATCCTACTAAATTAATTTTTTTAAATTCAAGACATACACTAGATCTAACCAAATTATATAAAAAAAGTATACATTATGTTTAATCTTAAATTCAAAAAATTAGGTTGTTATTAAAAGAAAAAGCTACCCCTCATAAATTATATGCACATAATATGAAGAAATTATATATACACATGAATAGCGGTAATATTATTACAAATATTAAATATATATAATGTAATTACACATCTATTATATACTATATATATACTATCCACATGATAGTCATTCACACATTTTATATTAAATGCATCTTCTTAGTTTAGTTATCTAAACGAATATTTGGTACTCACTGTGCGAGTTTGGATTTTAGTATGGTAGTCTCTCACTTACCTGAATACACCAAGTTAAAAGATTTCAAGACATTTCACAATTGACACGTTAGCAAAAGAACATTAGATCTAAACACAATAGTTGTGACTGTGAAGAGGGAGTTGCTAAACACTCAGAATTAATGTCTTTTATTAGTTGGGTAATACTAATGTAACAATGATATTTGGTATTGAAAATTTATTTTAATTCTTTTTAAAAAGTGAGATAATAGGGTTTTGATGACAGTCTAAATAAAAACTGAGTTTATAGTGTATACATATAGCCTCGATTTGATCAATAATCGTGATCATAAGTTAAATTACAAAAATTATTTAAATATAAATAAACTTATATAATGAAGATTATTAAATGATCGTGATTTAATTAAAATAATAAAGTTTCCAATCTTTTTAAAATTGAAATTAAATAATATATTGTTTATGTTATTCATTTAAAAAAAAATAAAAAATTACTTTACAATTTTTTTTATTTCTCTGTTAATTTAATTTTATGCATTTTTTCTCTTTTATACTTTACCAAATTTTTCTATCAATTTTTTTATTTTTTATTTTTTTCTTCCCTTTTTTTTCTTTTTGTCCTCTCTTTTTCCTAGCCCTATCTTTTTCCTTCCCAAATGAACCGAGGCCGCTAGCGCGTGCACGAGAGCGATGCAATTAGGGTTTGTTAATTTGAGAATTTTGAAAGGTGCGAGTTGCGAGCGCAAGAGCGATAGAGTCAAAGAGAAGAACGATTGAGATCTAAAAGAGGGAGAGAAAGCGCGCTGCAATTAGGGTTTTGAAATTAGAGAATTTTGAAAGGTCGGTTGAGCGCGTATACTTGAAAATCTTTCCTTATAACTGTTTTCTTTAGTTATTGATAGATTTTCGATCGTTTTGAGTTTCTCTCAAATGAATTGCAAATGGTGGGTAAGAATGGTGAATTTGATTTGGTATTTGACCCTTCTTGTGTGTGAGAAAGAGTTTTTATTAGCATGTGCAAGAAGCGAGCGTATGAGATTAAGAGAGTGTGTGGTTAGCACGCAAGCATTAAGAGCTTTTAGACTTTTGAGTTTTAGGCTTTCTGTCGGTACCCCTCTACGTTTTCTATTTGAAAACCTATTCCTATTTGTCAATGTGGTGGTTGGTTGACTCATACAAAGGTATTTATCAGTGGGTTTGAGTCAGGTGTATTGTTCTGCAAAAGAGGAAACAACTTTGAATTATAAATCCACATGTTAATCTCTTTTAGTCTTATAATGTTTCTGGCTCTGTATGTTTTTTAAGCACTACAACCACTTAGCTGAGATGTGTCTATAAGCACATTTTCTGTTGTCACTTCCGTCCTACATAACTATCTGTTTTAGAATGACAATTGATGCAAGTTTAGTATATAATCCACATAGAGATGGGTCATGCTAACCGTGTGCTTTCCAGTCACAGTTCTGAGTGATGTTTAAAACTAAAGTTAAACTTGATGATTTCTCTGATATTTGATATGTTTTTATAACCTTTTATTATCATCTCCATTTTACTTAGGCATGATTGGGAAAAGTTAAAAAAACATCTTATCCTTTCAACTAAAGCAGGTATGAGGAGGTATGCCAACAGGTGGGTATCTAGTAGCTTAACAATTTCAGATATTTGTAATAGTTTCACTGTACATATAAACACACTTCACTATATATAACCCGTTCTTGTTATAGTAGATTTATTGATTCATTGTATTGGTAATTTATGAAGAAACATATTTGCATACATCCATGGTTTATTTATTTTTTATCTTTGGTTCCCATCAATTAATTTTATTTACTGCTGTCGTACTATGTGAAGGTCCTCTCAGAGTATCGCAAGGCAAAAATGTCTAGTGAGCAGCAAACTGCTTCTTTTGGAGAACCTTTCATGGAGTTGGTGAAGATGCTGGATGAAGGGACTAACTTGATGTTTTGACCATTTTTTCCTTTGAGCTTGAATGCATGTATTTCTTTTAAGGTCTGTTTGTAACCAATTCTTTTTCAAGTTTTAGTTTTTGAGCCAAGTTTTTACATTTTATTTATTTTGAAACTTAAAAAAAATGTTTTGAAAACCATGTTCCAAGTTAACTTCTTCTTTTTATTGACTTAGAAAACAGAATTGGTATAACATAACTCATTACCAAAAGAGCCCTAACAAGTTATTGCTTATCAAATTCAGGGTTCCATTTGAATATTAATGTAATAATTTAAATGGTTCATTACTTGCCTAAGTCAATTTCAATGGATATTCTATATGTGGTGACTATTTGGTCGTCGAGGAGGAAACGGTAAACAAAAAACTGAAGAGAGAGGAAAATTAGAAATTATAATACACAAAAGTAAATGATGCGCTCTACATTTTTCCCCCCTCCAAAAATATTTGCTTATCATTAAACATGTTATATCATACGTTTCCATTGCTTCCACCACTAAGGATGCAGTTCTTTAAGACCTACACCAATTATTTTATGAATTGTAGGGTAATTGCTTCCACCACTAAGGATGCAGTTCTTTAAGACCTATGCCAATTATTTTATGAATTGTAGGGTAATGCTGCAACATGATGGTTTCAAAAATGTGAAATGTGTAGTGTTGTGGGTACCAAATATATGACCATGTAGCGGAAACAAAATGTGTAGTGTTCGTTCTACTACTTAATGTTGTTAAAGTAAGATATTCCTGTGGTTAAAAAACAGAATTATTTACTGTTTCTTATATGCATTTTCAGCCCTTCACAGTTTTTATGAAGGTCCTCCGTTTACCCTTCAGAGGCTATGTGAGGTGATTACTAACTTGTATGCATTACTCGATATATCCATATATTTCATGGATCACAATTTTGCTTTCTACTAGTTTTGGACCTTTTGATTAAAACTACTGCATGTGCATGTATAATTTAGGTATGTGAATATTTTCTTCACCTCCTCACTCATATTGTACAGGTTCTATTGGACGCGCATGTAATTTATCCAAATCTCTCAAAGCTTGCTCTGGCACTTGAAAAGATATCATAGTCTTTTTGAAATAACTAGTTACACGGAAAGGTATCATAGTCAACACTCTGGAATTTTGTCTTGT
Source organism: Hippophae tibetana (assembly GCA_037013495.1). Lineage (NCBI taxonomy): Eukaryota > Viridiplantae > Streptophyta > Magnoliopsida > Rosales > Elaeagnaceae > Hippophae > Hippophae tibetana. Next base: position 42,248,138 of record CM072804.1, on the reverse strand, counting down.
TCTCTTCCTTTCTTTTTGTAGGTGTATCTTTGGTTGACCAATCTTTGATCAAAATTTCAGCTTCCATTGTGCAACTAGATCTGAAAATATGTGCATTTCATTTATAGTTTGTGAAATAAATAACGTTCACCAGTATAACTTTTTGAAATGAACATTGATGATTTGATACTTAGTTGTATGTTTTGCTCTGTGTGTGTGTGTGTACTCTTTATTATTGCAACTCTGCATGAAGCTTACTTGAGTCTCCCCACAGTGATACTGTTCATTTCATGGCTTCAAATAACGACTCTGGAATCAGGGAGTTTGATGTCTAAACAATTTTTCTTTCCTTGGCCAGTGAATGTAAGTACTTTCAGGACAGCACAAATGACTTGTCTGAAACAATTTAAATAGTTTTCTGCTAGAACTTGGGCTATATTTGTTTAGAAGAACTATCCTCGTGCACTTTTGGCAGACCCTTTTTCTGGTTATATTGCAGCACTATGTATAGAACAGAAATATGTCTCGAATTTTTTTATCATAATGGTTGATTAGTTATAAATCATATTATTGCATCTCAATGTGTAAATTTAATTGCATTGTACTCCTATGATTTGATAAACAATCATTTGAATAATCGATGGTATCATACATTTGATAAACAATCATTTGAATAATCGATGGTATCATATATTTGATAAACAATCATTTGAATAATCGATGGTATCATATGTAGATAATGATTAATGGTTGTGTGACATTAAGTAGATTTTAAAGAAAATATGTGAGCTTTTGTTGACAAAGCTACAGGCAAAAGATGTCCATGTAGTGGAGAGATTAGTAATGCATATAGTAGATGCTGTTAAGGAAATGTTTTTGAAGAAAAGCATGAGAATATGTCATTGAAAATATCTTTCATATTGATTTAGATTATGGACAATATGATTAACATTATTATTGGTAATTTTTTTGTATGTATTTCATATTTTGGAATACTTTAATTAGTTAGTTATAGTAAGGTTTTATTATGTTTTAGTGTATATATAAACTATCAAATGTAATCGTATTCTTAATTTTAATATAATTAGTTAGCTTTCATGACAGATTCAATTATTGGCCATATACATACCATTTGGCCTCGGTCTTATAAAATACCGAGGCCATAGGGTACCATAGACATACCCTATGACCTCGATTAAAAATCAAGATCATAGGTAGCAATCTATGATTTCTCTCACTTAGGCTTCAGTTTTTATAACTATGGTCATAGACCTATGATGAGTAAGACCGACAATATCGATATTGTATATACTTTGGTTTTATATTTATAAAACTTTCTCAAGTGTACAAATCATTTTATAGAAAATGACAAGTGTACAAATCATTTTATAAATGACAAGTATACTCCCAAAGTCGATCTAAGGAAGGAATATATGTGGTTTTTAATTTATTATTTAAACTTTTAAAAATGAAATTAAATCTTAAACATCTTGTCACGATATTTTGGTTTTTGTTTTTTCTAATCTAATAACATAAAAAAATAAATATAGATATGGATTCAATAAACAATAATACAAATTTTTATTATTCATAAAAATGGAGTATTTATGGATATAATAATTAATTTAATTATGCTTGCTTATATTATTATTACGTTATTAAATATATAAATTGATATTTATTAATTTTTTTTATATGAATACCACATTTAGTTGGGTTAGATATTCTTTGTTAATTAAACAAATCAATTAATATTTATAGGTGTGGTCGATAATTAATTTGGTTAATTAAATTAATTTTTTTTCTAAGAGAATGAAAATGAACCATTTAAATGCGACATTTTGTGGGATTAGATATTTTAAATTTTATTTAAGGTATCCAAATTAAACCTAAGAATTTAATTATCCGAGTACTAACTTTCAAGTTTTAAAACGATTATAGAAAATATGTTGTTAATACATTTTCGAATAATAGTTCGTATAAAAATTTTTGAAATAAAAATTCACTCTAACTATCGAGCGATTATACCAACAAATAAAAGAGTATTACTCTAAATTAGATCAGATGATTAAATCTTAAAATATAATTTTCATATTTAAGTTTATAATAAAATATAATATATTTCTCTCTAACATCATTAATATAAAATCTTGAATAAAAACAAAATCAATTTATTTTATTGAAATGTTTTATCTATTTAATATTTCACAATCATAACAACGTTATTATTATATCATATTTACAAACAACTAGCCATGTTACATTAAATCATAGACAAATTAAACATAACATATAAGAATAAAATATAAAAAGTAAATGTAAATAATTAATTTTAAAATTATTTCTCAAAACAATCCTGACAGAACTTTGATCTTAATTCTGTTGTTGAAAAACCTCCAAACGGATTTGTATTTTCATTTATTGAATGAAAAACTAAAAATCTATAAAAGCATAGCTAGTTCTACTAAAAAAGAGAAGAACTTTAAAACTAAAAACTAAAAAAAAATTTAGAGAAAGAAAGAGTTGAGAAAATTGTTGGTTTTGTGATAGTTTTTACAATGAGGAAGATGGTCCTTTTATAGGTGGGAAAATGTTTCAAAATTTGATTTTGGATGCGTTTGGATAGGCTAACACGCGTGTAGGGTGCGAGAATTGTGGTAGATAGGTGTTTGGCGTGCACGGGACATGGTGTGGGCGTGTACAGAAATCGACGCGGTGTGTGTTGGATACATACAAAATTTTGGCATTTTTGACTATTTTGATCCATTTTGTCCAATTTTTTCATCTTTTTGACTTTTCCTCATTTATTTTCTCAACATATTTGTGATGTATTACCTTCAGTATTTTTCTTTAAGTTGTTAAGTTATTTTTGAACGAAAATATCTGAAAAATAGTAAAAATACCTATGATTTTGAAAAGACAAATTTATATAAAATATGATAAAATCATACAAATATAAATCTATTTAATCAATTAAATTACATTAAATCATGTTAATTTTAGTGATTTTTAAACACTCATCAACCTACGGTTACGATTAAAAATTGAGGCCATATATTAATATTGTAGTAATGTAAGATCTATCCATAACAACACCTTACTTCTCGAAGTAACAAAGCAAATGGAAGAGATGAAAAAAGTAATTAAAGAAGTAAAACGAGAAAATAAATGGTTACATAAGGAGTTTTAGGGAGCCAATCAATTCTCAAGGATTTGTGAGGAAAGGTTGTCTATGGTTAACTCGGTACATGGAGTACCAAAGTTTAAGGATGAGGTTGGTACTTCAAAAAATGGATGCATGACGAAACTAAATAAAGATGTGTAGAAATCGATATACACATTGAGTGGTTGGGTTGAGTACCTATTCATTTCGTTCATCAAAAGAAGTAAAAAAAACAAGCTCATATAATAACCCTTGGTTATCATTGTTGGAGTAGGTTCTTATGATGTATGTAGAAACTTGGTCGATATTATGAGCTCGATTGATTTTTTTTTGTTTATGTCTACCTTAAAAACCATGGGTTTCACAATGAGGAATACGATTAAAAGAGAGACAGCAATTCACTAATAATAAGCAAATAAGAAATTCAAAATTAATTAGAAATATTAAGGCAAATTCCTTTGTTAGGTAAAACACCACTTTTAATTTTACCCCTAATGTAGCCTCAAGTTGTCTACATAATAACATAACCAAGTCGATCCCACTCATCTCATGAGCTCCATCACCACATGATTATTGAATTTATGTAAAATATTTTTTAGTATAAACCTAATTTTTATCAACAAAATTATAAAAGCTTTTGGTATTAGGGGAAAAAATTGTTTTCAAGAAGATCCTTATGATATTAGTAAATTAACTATAACAAGTAGAATGATGAACATTATTTTGACATATTATTTGCTATTTTTTAAGTATTTTTTTTACATTTTATTTTACTTTTATCTTGTTTAGAGGGTACTTCTTTTTGTAAGTTAAAGTGCTTTTAGAAAAATCTTGGACAAACACAAATAAAAATAATGAAGAGGGCAATTAATGGTAATTCACACAAGTTAGAATGAACAAGAATTTCAAATTCCATAAATTCTATGTGCATTGTGACAAGACATTCTTCATGCCGTAGTGAGGTGCTCTTGGATCCAACTTGTGTTTTCTGAAGCTCTATGCATGTTGTGGCGCATAATAAATCATGATGCGGTGTGATGGTCAAAAGCTATCAGAAATCCTAATACGCATTCCAAACATATTTAATCCTAATTTTATCTTATAATACAACCCTAACCACTCTTAAACAAATATCAATCAATATCATTCAACCAAACAATAGCCACCAGCTCCTATAGTAATTATTCCACCCATTCATATATGGATATGGAGAGAAAACCTCGCAATTGTAAATAAGATCCAAACATTTGAAGATTATGGTGACAACTTATTTAGAGATCTAGAATCATCTTTATAAAGAGGAGTATTTTTATTAATATATCTTTTATTTCTCTTAGTAATCTGATGTCTTTTTGTAGCTGAATTAACTTTTGTTAATTTAACTATGATTGGCTAATCTTGTAATATGAGATTTTAGTTTTTTGCTTCCAATGATTGGAAGAATAATTTTATGATTTGAATAAATAAAAGTTTTATTTATTTCTTGTTAATGTTTTTAAAATCTTTAATTATAAATTAATGATGGACCAAGTCTTGATTTATAATTAACGAAAATATTTAGAATTAAGTAATAGAAACATTATTTATACTCAGTTGTGCATTAATGAATGAGGGTTTAATTTAATTTCATTGATCAATTTCAAGCTCGACCAATGAAGTTTTTGATTAATTGAGATTAAATTAGATGGTGAAAAATATCTTTAATTATAAATTAATGATGAATCAAATCTTGATTTCTAATTAAATAATATATTTACCTTGGGTTTAGCACTTAATTAATTTCAAACTCGATCAAGGATGTTCTTAATTAATTGAAGATCTTGGTCTATATATTTTTCTTAGTTTTTTATTTAATCAATTTCAAGTCAGACCTAAGAAGTTATTGATTAAATGAGAATTGTATGGACTCACCATGATCACGGGGGTTCACTTATCTTAAAAGAAACAAAATGTGTAAATCTAACTTGTTATTTGAATTATTTAATTTATTCTTTCCATGAAGGGTTATACTTGTTAAAATCTATTATTCGTTCATTATCATATTTTCAGCTATAAATCTACTTGCTATAATTTAAAATTTACATGCAATATTAGTTATTAAAGTAGTTTAGAATTTACAAGTTCATTTTTCTCATTTGACAACTTATAGAATATTTAGGAATTGTTTTTTGTAACTAATTTAGGAAATAATTTGACTTTTTAAACAATCAAGCCAATTTCCTTTTGAGACCAACCTTGGGGAAACATATAATTATTCTGCTAATGATTTGTGCCATTTTGAGCAATTAAAATTTGTATATCAAGTTTAGCACTTTTGCCAAAAAATTGGTATTTTAAATTGTTTATTTTTTTTCCTTTTAGTTATTTTCTGTAACTTTTTTTGTGATTTTCTTTTTAGTTCTTTTATTTCATTAATATTTGTGTTTAGTTTAGTTATTTTTGTTTAATTTTTTTTCTTTTAGTTTTTTTTTAATTTTTATTTCTATTGTTATTTATTTATTCATTCTATTTGTGGTATATTTTTGGTGGTTTGACATTATTTGTTGTTTGTGTTAGTTCGTGGAAGGTAGGAGATCCCTTGGGAATCAACTCATAACTTTTATAGACAATATTAACAGATTAAAAGAGCACTTAATTAGACTAGATATTGAAATCTAATAGCCACCACTAGAGCCTTTACTAGAGCCATTAAACATAGGAGATTCTTTATCAAGGGGGATTACAACGAGGGAGTATGTTTGGTCAATGATTGACACTACTACTACCTTTTGTAACGTTGGAAGAAGCTAGAAATTATGAATCGAAGAATATTCATTATTCTATGTTGCCATCCTTATATGGAATTCCTAATGAAAATCCTTTGACTTTCATTAGGGATTTCTACCCAACTGTACAAACATTCCCTTTGCAAGGGTTTAATTAAGACCAACTTAAATTGAGATTTTTTCCATAAAATTTCAAAGATAGAGTATAGGCTTGGCTAATGACTATCGACCAGGTTTCCTAATTACTTGGGAAGGGAATCTATAACAAATTCATGGAAAATTCTATTCCCTTAAGAAATTTTTTGATTGAGAACCAAAATTGTTACATTTTCCCAAATGAAAGGAGAGTCATTCCATGAAGCTTGGGATAGGTTCGAATCACTTCTCATTCATAGCCCATACCACCACTTCCCACTACAACTGGAAAATCAATTCTATATGATGGGTTGCATAATAGTGTTAATGCATAGTTGATAATATTGCAGGTGGTTGTATGGGGAAAAAGATAACTTTAGTGGCTTATGATCTCAATGAGATATTGGATAATAATTCTAAACAAAAGAGAAATAGAGTGAGATGAGTTGGATTTAATGAGATAGGATCCAAAAATGAGATGGCTATGTAATTTGCACAGCTAACTAAGCAAGTCGCACTTCACCTCTAAAATCGCACCAACTCAAGAGGTATGTGGATTTTGTAATGCTTATGTATATGGTGCTAATTAATACTTTTCCTTTTATTATTGATTCATATGTAGGTACTAGTCAAGAACAAGTGCACTCAATGAAGGGATACTGATGCACAACTTTGGTATATTTATAATAGCTAGCAAGTGCACAGCTAACTAAGCAAGTCGCACTTCACCTCTAAAATCGCACCAACTCAAGAGGTATGTGGATTTTGTAATGCTTATGTATATGGTGCTAATTAATACTTTTCCTTTTATTATTGATTCATATGTAGGTACTAGTCAAGAACAAGTGCACTCAATGAAGGGATACTGATGCACAACTTTGGTATATTTATAATAGCTAGCAAGTGCACAAATCGCTTTGTAAAATGCTAAAAGTATACTTCCAATGTTGGTTTAAAGAGGAACTACGTGATTTTAAATAATTCAACAAAACTCTTAATAATGAATAATAAATCTAAATATTTTGTCACAATTGTTTGGATTTGAAAAGGCCTAAATTAATAACATAAAATGATAAAAGATGAAAAATAGATTGGTTTATACAAATTATAGAAAAACATGCAATTAATTAATCAATGGAGAATTAATAGAATATTTTACTAGTTGACTATGCTTGATAGAATTAATTAGGTTAATGAAATATAAACCTAGATTTATTAATTCTTTCTTATATGTATAAATAACGCCTTCGGTTGGGTCATCAATTAATTTAATTTAATTATGCTTATTTTTTAAGAAATTAACAAACCATTCAACTTTCCACCTTCGGTCGGGCTGACAATTTAAACTTCTATTCAAGCTATCTAAATTAGTTTTTAGATTAATGTATATGAAATCTAACTCTCATGTTTTAAATTTATTATGAAAAATATATCATCAATATATTTTTCAATAATAAATCTTATAAAAACTTTGAAATAGAATATAATTCTACATTGGATCTAGATTCATGTTTCTAAAACCCAATTTTCATATTTTAAACCTATTATGCAAAATATGTCATCAATACATTTTTGGATAATAAACTTTGTAAAAATCTTGAATAGAAAATATTCTATTTTTAATAATTATTAAAAATATTTACCTAACTAATTCACACAATCATAACAATATAACTAAAATATCATTACCAAAATCAACCAAACATGTTTAGATTTAAGAAAAAGATGAGTAAATTAAAATATTATTCAAAAAAAAAAATATAAAATTAAATCTGTAAATAGAATACAATTAAATCAACCTATTGGAATGGATGCCTTTCTTTGGTCACTTGGAGATCAACTTTGGTTTCAACTTTAACATGGCATGAAGTATCTTATAAAGATGTTAGTTGATGGTTCCATAGCTTAAAATCCCATCATCGAATGGTCTAAAGAAGAAAGCAAAGTGTGTTACAAGAAGAACAAGGGGACGTATGCTATCATAAGGGCTATCACGTCATAAGAGCTTCGATGCATTTCTACTTATAAGACATTGAAGGAAGCTTGGGATGCTTTAGAGATTATGCATAAGGGCACCTTTCTGATTAAGTAGTCCCAACTGATGCCTCTCACTAAGGAGTTTGAGCTACTTCAAATGGAAGAGGATGAGACCTTTGGATGAACAATTTTCAAAGAGAAGCAAGTGGAAAAGGTTTTGACTTTTCTTCCTGATCATTTTCTGGGCAAGATCACAACAATTGAACATTTGCAGGCCTATGAAATCCACCATATCTTTCCAAAGAGGGTAAAAGCTATATTGCAAACAAGGAAAATTGTGTTGCTTTCAAGAATACTAAGACAAAAATAGTAAGGATAAATATGTTGTTTCTAGTGATGAAAGTTCAAGCTTTAATAAAGAAGAAATAGCTAACTTTACGTGCTATGAAGTTTATCATATTCTTCAAGAGTGAGTAAAAGATGTTTTTTTGTAAACTTGTTTACAAGCCCAAGCTCTTTGAAAGATTCCAGTCCATTCAAAGTCTAGCTCATGGAAGCTTCTATGATGATGATTTGGGTTGATAAGGATTCAACTCATAGTATTGAGTTGGTTGGTAGACAGAAAGAAGAATAGAAATATCGACGAGATGAATTCGACTCCACCAGAATAATCCCGAGTTAGAGCCGAGTTGCCCGAGCCGTGAAGCCTATTAACCAACCACTGACTGAGCCACCGAGCCATTTGAGCAAGCCGTCGAGCCTGTTGACCAATGACCAAAAAAGGTTGACTTTGACCAAAAAAGGTCAACTATGACAAAAGGGTTGATTTTGATAAAAAAATGGTTGAATAATTAATTTTATTGATTTATATCAAATTAGATGGTTAAAATTATCTTTAATTATAAATTAATTATGAAAAAGTCTTAATTTATAATTAAAGAATATATTTATCATAGCTTTACCAATTGATTAATTTCAAGCCCATAAGTTATTAATTAATTGAGGATCTTAGTTTATATATTTTCCTTAGTTTTCCAATTAATTAATTTTAAATCCAATAAAGGAAGTTATTGATTAATTGAGAATTATGCGGACTCACCATAATTATATGTGATTCACTTATTTAAAAAGAAAAAAAATCAATAAATCTAACTTGTCACTTGAAAAGGTTGGATATTGAAATCCAAGAGCCTTTTTTAGAGCCACCACTAGAGTCTTTATGAGAACTATTAAACATGAGAGATGCTTTAACAAGGAGGATTGCAATAAAGGAGTATGCAAGGTTAATCATTGGAATTGCTACTACATCTATGCAGTTGGGGAAGATAGGTAGGAAATATGAATTGAAAATATTTGAAAAAGTCCAGAACCTAGTACACTACCATGGTAAAAAGATACAAACTATTAAGAGACTCATTCTCACAAGCAATAAACAGAATAAAAAAATGAAAGTAGTATACTTAGCAGAAGTAGTACAAGTATAATATCAAAACAATAGATAACATTAAGAGTACCAAATTATAAACAAATTAAGGGTCAAATAGATAGATAAAAAATGTTCTAGTTGGAGTTTAAATAATCATATATTTTAATATACATAATTTAAACTTGGATTATACTAGCTCCACAACTAGCATGCATAACACAAGATATAATGAGGTAAACCCACATGGAGATCGTATTGATGTGGTAACATCCTCGACTTGCTTAAGGAAACCACTCAATAACAAACTCTTCACTAATCAATATAGTAGTTACAACTCTTAAAGAAATGAAACCAATATTACCTCAATCAGTTGAGACCTCTATCCTAACTACCTATTGCTACTTCTATAATGACTTGGTTTGACACACAAACCAGCTGTCCTTCATAGCCAATACCACTCGATATGATGTGATCAGATATAACAGAATAGTAATTTGTAGAATAAACTAACACAATATTTGAATACTACTCAAAAAGAAAAGTATTCACCCATCACGTTATTCTATGCTCAAATGAACTTATCACAATTACAGATATAATTATTGAATATAGAATTCAAATCAATGGAAATTTTTACATAGTTTTGACAAGTTTCTTGAATTAAGAAACAATTAAAGAGAGAGATACTTATAGCCAACGACTGAGGGAGGTGGCGAGGGTGGTAGCGAGGTTTATGGAAAAGATGGTGGTGAGGTGCCAAAAAGTTACATTTATTTGTTTCCAAAAATGCCGAGTACAATCTATAAATACTTATAGTGAAATATTCCAAAAACCACAAGTAAAACTGTTAGCTCACTCGTATGCTCATTCATTGAAAACCAACACTCTACTAGCTTGCATAATACGAAAACCAACCCCGTGGTATTTATAAACATGTTTGCATACAAAATATACCTAACTATGTGCATATGTGAATTACTAATCTATAGTAACCAACGTTACATAGAGGAAGGCAAAGATACTAAGTAAAATAAAACATGCACAATGTTTTTTACATAGGAAGCAAACAAATACAAGAAAAACTAGACATACATTCTCCCCCTTTGGCTTTCTATGTCAAAAAACTGCACAACTAGATGCATAAACTCATCAAATATAAGATGATCATAAAGATGTCCTAAAATTGTTTGTTCCCATGAACAACACAATGACACACACCAAAACCAATAAGTCTTACCTACTCCAAGTGCATCCATCTTACGTACTCCATCCATCTTCATAAATCAAGTCATCCAATATCTCACTTTGAAACATGAGGGTCTGAACACGATATGAAATGTTCTTAATTGGGCTCAAACGAATGACTAAAGATATTAACAATGGTTATCTTAAAAGGCACAATCAATCAATATAATTCCTAAATCATTTCTCTTGCTAATTTTGCCTCATATGATGGTCAAATAGATTTTAAAACATTATAGACATCATCAACTCGCATAACTCACCATAAATCTTTTCTTAATAAGAACACAAAAAAAAAAAATCATGAATATGTGCATAAAAATTTGAATCAATAAAATCAATAGTAGCAAGCATATCACATGATTAATGTAAGTATCTTAACGAGTATGTTACATTCTTTATCCTAGTCATGACAACCAATTTTTATCATTGGGTTTATACGTTTCATATCAAGCATGCATGAATTTGGTTTCCATATATTTATAAATTTCTACTCAAGTCATAATTAAAATCATACTAAAACAAAAAAAATTCCTAAAAATTGAAAATGCGTACTAGATACTAAAGTAGAGAATAAAGTTCCCTATCCCAAACTTAAATTACACATTGTCCCAAATGTTCACATACAAATATGAAAAAGTAAAAGGAAAAAAAATCCCTTAGTCTTGGCACACCACATCTGTCATTGAAATGCTCAATCTTGTTATGCCATTACAATGTCAACTTCTAAGGTGCATCTGCCAAGGTTATCATAGATGCTTCATTTGATAATTGATCTTTATGATAGTGTTTCACTCTATGTCCATTAATTATAAACCACTCTGTACTTTTATTTTCTAATTCAATGACTCCATGCTTGGTTACCTTAGTGATGGTGAATAAACCTGACCATCTACTCTTTAGTTTGCCTGGAAACAATTTAAGTCTTGATTTGTACAATAACACTTTATGTCCCAGTTTAAAGATACTTTACACAATTTTCTTGTCATGCCATCTTTTTTGTATTTTCTTTGTAAAGCTTGGCATTCTCATAAGGATTCCATTGTAGCTCATCCAATTGATTTATTTGCATCATTATTTTCTCACCAACTATATCTGTGGACATATTTAATTGTTTTAATGCCCAATACGCTTTGTGTTTCAATTCTAACAGTAAGTGACATGCCTTTCCATAAACTAGAATATATTGGGTAGTATCAATTGGTGTTTTTAATGTAGTTCTATATGCTCGTAAAGCATCATCCAACTTAGATGACCAATCCTTCCTGGAGATGTTTACAATTTTCTCCAAAAGTGTTTTCTCTTCTATATTAGACACCTCTGCATGCCCACTTGTTTGGGTATGGTAGGGAGTAGAAATTTTATGCTTAATCCCATACTTAGACGATAATGACTTAAACGCTTTATTGTAAAAGTGACTACCTCCATCATTCATAATGATCATAGGAGCTCTAAACCTAGTGAAAGTGTTTTTCTTTAGAATTTTTAGGACAACATTGGCATCACATTTAATGCTAGCTATGAATTCTACCCATTTTGACTCATAATCCACTTCTACAAGTATATATCGGTTACCAAAGGATGAAGGGAATGGTCCATCAAAGTCAATGCCCCGATCATCAGATAGTTGCATTTAAGTATACTATTTAGAGGCATCTCATCTCTTTTTGAAATATGAACTATTATTTGGCATTTGTCACACGTCTTTACATAAATGTAAGCATCTTTAAATTGTGTGGGCCAAAAATAAGCAGATTAATGTAGCTTAGCTGCTATTTTTGTGCTCCTAAAGTAACCTCTATAGTCAAAGTTATGACAATAGTAAAGGATACTTCTAACTTAATCATAGGAGACACACCTTCTCCAAATACCATCACTGTGCACATTATTAATAGAGGTAAGGTTCATCCCTAAAATATTGTTTAATATCATGGAAGAATTTCTTCTTTTGTTGCCATGTGAGGTCTGATGGAAGAATGTTGAAAACTTGGAAATTTGCAATGTCTACATACCATGGGATTTCTATTTGAGCTATTGAAAATAGTTGCTTATCTAGAAAGGATTCCCTAATCACCATATTATAATCCATTTTTACTTCCCTTTACAATCTACCTAATTTTTTATTCCTTTTTTTTATCATGGATTTTCAAGTCATATTCTTGTAGAAGGAGAACCCATTTTATCAATCTTGGTTTTCAATTCTTCTTTGTTATGAGGTACTTTATTGTAGAATGATCCATATAGACAGTCACTTTGGCTCCAAGAAAATAAGATATGAATTTCTCATAGGCATACACAATGGCAATGAGCACTTTCTTTATAGTAACATAATTCATTTGAGCATCATTCAATGTCTTACTTGCATAATTTATGGCAAGAAACATTTTATATCTTTACTATCCAAAAACAACTCCAATATAAAAATCACTTGCATCACATATTAACTCAAAAGGCTTGCTTCAATTTGGTGTGACTATAATTGGTACTGACACTAGTTTCTCTTTAAGAACTTGGAATGCCTTTAAGCATTTATTATCAAATTTGAAAGGTATGTATTTTTCCAAATGATTGCATAAGGATTTGGAGATTTGGGAAACACATTTTTTGAATCTACAGTAAAAGCCTCCATGCCCAAGATAAATATATACTCTTTGTACATTGGTAGGTTGTGGTAGTTTCTCAACAACTTCATCTTAGCTCTATCCACCTCAATACCATTAACTAAGATTTTGTGGCCTAAGATTGTACATTCATGTACTATGAAATGACACTTATCCTAGTTTGAAACCAAATTTATTTCTTCACATCTTTATAGCACTAGGGAGAGATAGGGTATACATTCTTAAAATGTGTTTCCAAAGATTGAAAAATCATCCTTCTAGATGCTTCTCCACTATGTTTGAGAAAGTAGCGATCTTGTAATGTTGAAATGTTATAGAGGCATTACATAATCCAAACGGCATCTCCTAATAGCAAAATTTTTGTAAGGACCTATGAAGGATGTTTTTTTATCGTTCTTAAGTACCAGAACAATTTGGTTATAACCAGAGTATCCATCTAGAAGGAAAATAAATAAACAAATGCGTGCTAATCTGTCAAGCATTTGGTCCATAAATAGAGATGGAAATGGTCCTTTCTTGTAGCTTTATTCACTTTTGAAAAATCCATATATACTCTACATCCTGTGATAGTCCAAGTAGGTATTAACTCATTTGACTCATTTTCCACCACAATGATTCCTCCTTTCTTTGGTACACATTAAATTGGCCCTCTCACTGTCTAATATGGGGTAAATGATGTCTATGTCTAGCCATTTTACAATTTCCTTCTTCACCACCTCTTTCATAATGGGGTTTAATTAGCATTATATATCTCTAGTGGGTTTAGCTCCATCCTTTAGTAATATTTTGTGAATGCATATGGATGGGCTTATGCCTTTGATGTTTGTAATAGACCAACCTATAGCTATTTTGAAGTTCCTTAGTACCTTTAATAGTGCTTCTACTTGCTCTATACTTAGACTAGTAGATATTATGATTAAAAGTGTCTCGTTATCACCCAAAAGTGCATAACAAAGATGAGTTGGTAAATGTTTAAGCTCTAATTTAGGTGGCTCCTCAATGGATGGTTTAAGCCTTGAGCTTGTCTCAAGACATTCTCCATGCACATTTGATACATGCATGAGAGGCATATCCTCCAAAAGGTTCACACAATCCATAATATTAACCTTTGATTCCATACTTTTAACATTAAAATAGTTTGAGTTGTTTTCAAGTGAATTTATGTCATTGTTCATAACATCACGTGTTAAAGTCTTAAGTAGGGGTGGTTCAACAAGTTTTGTTAAGCTACCTACATGAATGGGTGTCCCTAAGTGAGTGTCATAGTATCCATTAGTATATGTGTTCACAGAATTAACAAGCACATACTCTAAAGCATCACTAAAGCACATGTCATAAAAAACACAAGTGGTTAGCTCCTCGATAACATCTATTCAATAGCAATCACTAGCATTATCAACATCAACATTAGAAAATTTAATTTCTTTGAACACATTAAATGTTACTTGTTCATCTTGCACTCTTATTGTAACTCACCTTTTTGTACATCAATGAGTGCTTTTTTGGTTGATAAGAATGGACAACCAAGTATGATAGGAATGTCACAGTCTTTCTCTATGTCTAGCATAATGAAATTTTTCAAAAAGATGAATTTGTCTACTTTTATAAGCACATATTCTACCACTCTTTGGGGTCTTTTGATTAATCTGTCTACCATTTACAACTTACTAAAATGGGTTTGGCATTACCAATCCCTAATCGCTTGAAAAATTATAATGGCATGATGTTAATGCTAGAACCCAAGTCACATAATGCCTTGCCAAAATGGATGTTCTAAATAGTGCAAGGGATGTCAAAACTACCTAGATGTTTTAGTTTTTATGGTAGTTTTCTATCAAGGATGGTGCTATAACCTTAATTCAAGGTTATTGTTTCATAATCTATAAGTCTCCTTTTATTTGATAGTATATCCTTCATGAATTTGGCATAAGACAACATTTGTTCAAGTGCATCTTCAAATGATATGTTTATATGCAACTTCTTGAAGATTTCTAGGAATTAGAAAATTACGTGTCTAAATTTTGCTTTTGCAGTCATTGAGGAAAATGAGTGGTGGATTTGTAGATGTTGCTTTTCTTTGGTTGAATTATTTCTTTTTTAGTGCTATCTTTGTCCACTAGTTCATCCCCATCCTTTTTAGTTTTCAGTTTCTCGTCATTCTCTTTAGTCTCATCTAAAATTTTATTAATCCTCTAGGCTATGACTTTATAGTGCTCCTTACCTTCTCTTATTGGGTTTATAAGTGCATCACTTGGAAGGTTACCTTGAAACCTTTGACTTATGGCTTGGGCAAGTTTCCCTATTTGGATCTCTAAATTTTGGATTGAAGCCTCTTGAGTGGGCGCTTTTGTATTTGTTGACAGGAGGAAATCTTTCATCATTCCCATTAAAGGATTTGTATTGTGCTTAGTAGGTGGTTTCTTTTCTTGGGCTTATGATTGTTGAAAACCAAGTGGTGGAAATGATTAACGATTGAATTAATTACCTCCTTGATTACTATTATTACTCTAAGAGAAATTTGGATGTTGTCTCTAGCCTAGGTTATATATGTTCAAGTATGAATTATTGTTTTGGTTCATAATACCCATATAGTATGCCAATTTAGGATTATTTGGACAATTATCAAACAAATGAGCTCTACCACAAAAGACATAGAACACCCCTAAATCTTGGACCTAGTTAATACTTGTTGGTGAGTTTTGAGCCTTCAAAAGATTCACAAAAGATGACACTTGAGCTGCAAGTGCCATAACATCATTTACCTCATGCATTCCCATAAAGCTTCTTGTGATTTCCATTCTGTCCACTAGCTATTGATAATTATTGCTAGTCATTTTCTTAAGTAAATAATAAGCTTGATTGTAAGATTTGGTTAGCATAGCTCCATTAGCAGATGCATCAACATTGGTTCTTGTTTGAGCATTAAGACCATTGTAGAATGTCTCCATTTGGATCTAATAAGGGATACCATGGTGATGAAACTTCCTCATTAATTCTTTGATTCTTTCTCATGCTTCATATAAACATTCCCCTTTAATTTATTGGTAGGAGGTGATGTCATTTCTAAGCTTGACATTCTTTATTGGTGGGAAATATTTCATCAAGAATTTCTCCACCAAATCATTCCAAGTTGTAATGGAATCAGGTGGCAAAGAGTTTAGCCAAGCTCAAGCATAATCTCTCAAAGAGTAAAGGAATAATCTAAGCCTAAACGTCTCCTCGGTCACTCCATTGAACTTGAATGAATCTCGAACTTCAATAAACAATATAAGATGTAAATGAGGATCCTTTATTGGTAATCCGCTGAATTATCCAACTATTTGTAACATTTGAAAGACCATTGACTTTAGTTCAAATTGATTAGTTTAAATGTTTAGCCTTGTAATACTTGGACTCATCCCTTCCAACAGAAGTAGTGCATATTCATTTATAGTTGTCCCTATCATCCATTCAAGGTATCTAATTGTTCAAATTTAGCTCATTATTATTTACTTCAAATGGATTAGCCATTTGTTTCACTTGGGTGATAACTTATTGTTTTCTTATTAATCTCAAATTACACTCAATTTCGAGATCTAAAGGCAAAATTTGTCCCTTATGAAATATGATCATGCAATAGAGCTAAATATATTTCTAATAGACCTAAAAGAGATGTCAAAAAAAGTAAATAAATAAAAAATTAAAATAAATAACTAAATAAATTAAAATTACGAAAAATAACTAAAGTAAAATAAAAGAAAAATTAATTTCTAATATTTATAATTCGCGACAACAATGTCAAAAACTTGATTTTTTTAAATTATGTGCAATGTATATGCAAATATACATATCACAAAGAAGTAATGTAATAATAAGAAAATATCGTTCTCATGGATATTATATTATTATAAATTAATTTTAAAACTAAAAAAATAAAGATCAATTTATGTGTTTTGAGAAAGAAAAATTAAAAGAACTAAAAATAAATAGTAGTAATTAATTAACTCAAAATTAGCAATTAATAAGATTTATAAGAAAATATATAAGAATACTTAATCCCTCAATTTTCTAAGCATGTGAATCACTAAAATCACTCTAATATAATTACTAGTCAATTACATGTTCAATTGAATTTAACTTAGTATGTATTTCTCTCTCATGTAAACTACAAATCATATAATAATTAACCTAATCATAGTCTCATGTAAATTAAATTGTATACTACTCATTAAATTCATTAATTATGGATCACATACATAAAAATCATATATCTCTACTGGTAAACTATGCATGTTATTTAATTAAAACAAAAAAAATTAAATAATTCTCTCAAATCTATTTAATTTGATCTATAGATTAATTATGGCTAAACAATCAATAGCATAAAAATAATATTAAATAATATAATTAAATAGAAATCATAATTGGGATAAAAATATTAAATCATCATATGTTCATCAATCTCTTATTTTTCAATAAGAAAGATAGACAAATTAATAAAGAAAAGAAAAGAAGAATAAGTACAATCAATTTCTTAAATTGTAGCACCATTCTCTTCATGAATCTCCACTAAATTGTATTTCCTCTTAAACTTGTCTCTTTTTTTTTTGGCACCAAAAACTGATAAAAAAATTGTAAAATTTAGTTGTAGGGCTTTCTGTTGTAATTATGGGGTAAATTAAGCTCAGATGGAATTTGAATTGTCAGATCAACTTCAAATCAAATGCTGAGATAAAAAAGGGAAATTAAAAAGTGCTGGCCAATTGGATCCAAAACGTGTCAAGTGAGAAGCATTGGACGAATTAGTACGAGACACACAACTTAGCTTGTTGGTCAATATGGGATAAGTTAGTTATAGGTGGCGCACTATGATTCGTTGATCTAGATTGTGTGGTACTTTGGTTGAACAAATGGGCGAATGCTACTTTGATTACTCGACAAAGCTTAAAGTGAATGCCATGGTAACATGTGGAAATGACTGCATTAACTGGTACACGATGCACACTCTGATTGGCTCTTCTTTGCTTCCATGACATCCACTTGGCAATGATTACGTTAGTTGGTGCATGTGGCATACTCCGATTGAATCCTCTTTTCTTGCGTGGCATGTATATGTCTTGTTTTGATTGGTCATACATTAAAAAATCCATAAAAATTCTAGAAAAATTCCAAAAACAATATTTCCATTCCTTTTCACTAAAAAGTTCATTTTTTAATATATTTTACCCCAAAAGTACTACTTATTGTATGAAACGAACAAAAATTAAGGAAAAAATGCATTAATGACTCTACATTCATAGAGTTATCTATACACAAGGTATTGAAATAATCAAAGGCTTCAGATTTTTCTTTGACAAACAATACCCAAGAATATCTAGAAAAATTATCAATAATAACAAACATATATTTTCTTCCCCTCATACTAGGAGCTTGAATAGGACCAATTAGATCCATATGAAGAAGTTGAAGAGGTCTAATGGTAGACAAGTGTTGGCTATTCTTATGTTGACTCTTGCTTTGTTTTCCCATCTGACAAGGACCACAAATGTGTTTAGGTATACAAGTGATAGAAGGGGAACCCCAGTCAATTTTGAGATTTGAGATTTTCTTCAAGAATTTATGATTAACATGCCTAAGACGTTGGTTCCATAATTCTTCTATGATTATACTTAGCTTGTTACAAACAACTTCATGAGGAGTTCTTACACAGTAAGAATTATCATTGATCTAACACCTTTAGCCAAAGTTCCACTTGGCTTATCATACACAATACAATCAGTTTGAGTAAACTTAATGGTGTATTGTTGTCACAAATTTGGTGGATGTTAATGAGGTTAGCGTTGAGTCTTTCAACATATATGACATCTTTGAGTTAAGGGATACCAGGGGCCCTTTTAGATCCTCTACCATAGATTAAGTCATTATTACTATCACCAAACATAACTGATCCATCATTGGTAAGAGTCAAATTGGTGAAGAAGGACTTATTACTGATCATGAGTCTTGAGCAACCACTATCAAAATACCAATAGCTATAAGTATAAGCCTTTAAGGTAGTCTGAACCACATTACAATTTAAATATTGATCTTAAGTACCAATTTTGAAAGAAGATTTAAACTCGTTCAAGATCAATATAGAATCATTATATAGAGTTGAGGATTTATTGTCAAAGTAATAGAAAGTTTTAGAAGTTCTTCCACATACTTAACATATCTCCATTATAAGTAGGAGACTCCTTTTGAGAAAAGGAAGAGGCTAGATGACCTAAGTTACAAGAAATCGGAGAGAGAAACATGTTCTAAGCACTCATAAAATCATTGGTGGAGTCATCATCAGAAATCTCAATGAAAAACGAATGTTCTTGAACAATAGCCAAAGTAGAAGAGAAAAGATGAACATCTTTACGTCTTAATAACTTCTCAAAACATGTATCTCTAAGAGACCATTTTTTACAATTTCAAGAGCTTCTTTAATTTTTATCTCAAAGCCATGCTGTTGAAGATATAGACTTTCAACCATTTCATGTGTTTTCTAAAAGGGTGGATTCAAGAAGAATGACTTTATTAGTGTTAGATTTAACACGAGTAAGAGGTCTAGTTAGCTCAGAATCACAATCTTCCAATAAGGATTCCAAGATAGCCTTTTTATCTTCCAAGATGTAAGTTTTTTTCTTAAGATTGCATACAACTCCTCAATTACAAGAAGACTCAGGTGTGTATTAATCTTTGATAGCTTTAGAGTTTCTATCCTAAATTGTCTTCTCAAGTTCACTTATCCAAGTAAGGAACTTTTCATTATCTCGTAACAGAATCTCGTGAGACTTAATATAATTTTCCAAACTTAATTTCAAATTGTTTACAAGTTTATCACTATCCAAAGTGATTTTGAGAAATTGATCAGAAAAATTCAAAAGTTCCTTATCCTTTTGAGAAATATCATTATGAATCTTGTTTATAACCTTCTTTTAGCTTTAGATTGTCACAAACAAGTTGATCATAAGAATCTTGTAGAGAGAACTGATCATTATCACCAGTGTTAATCCAATAAGAAGAGTTGGATGGAGCATTCTTGGAATGAGATTCCATAAGAGTAGAGCATTTAGGAGTAACAATCTCTATCTTTTCTAAAATGGACACACTATTCTTGAAAGTATGTCCATTGTATTTCTTTCCTGGGAATTCCCAAGCTTCCTTAACATTAGTAAACTTTTTCATAATAGAATAATTCTCTGAGGTAATTGAGTTGATGAGAAGGTGCAATCCTTGAAAGTTTGAATTACTAAGATGTAGTTTCTCTTTACTCCAGAAATTAACAGGTTTGGATTTGATGATATCATTCTTAGATATATGCATAGAACATTTCTAACCATCCTTAATCAAGGACCAAACATCATTGTTGTTAGATGTCAAGTAGTAGAAGTACACTTGAGACCTCCAGTAAAAATAACAAACACAATTGAACTTAGGTGGTCCACTGATCAACCCTTGTATACCATCCATCATAAATCTTTGAAAGAATTAAAAACATAGAGAAGGGGAAAAAGATCAAAACCAAAGTGATTAAGCCCAAACAATGTGTACCCATTTTGATACAAATTGAAAAAGTCCACAACTCGGTACACTACCAGGGTAAGGGCATACAAACTCCTAACAAAATTTTCCCTAAAAGTTGTGAGCAAAATAACATAATGAACGAAATACCCTCAATAGAAGCAGTACCACTATAATATCAAAACAATAGATAACATTCAGAGTTAGAAGTTATAAGCAACTTAAAAGTTATATAGAAAGATCCAAAATGTTCTATTTAGAGTTTAAATAATCATATGTTTTAACAAACACAATTTAAACTAGTATTATACTAGCTCAATTACTAAGCATGCATAACATAAGATATAACAAGGTAAACCCATATAGAAATTGTATATACATGTTAACATCCTCGGGTTGCTTTAGGTAACCACTCAACAAAAAACGATGCACTAATTAATATAACAGTTACAACTTTAAAAAAATAAAACCAATATTAACTCTATCAATTGAGACCTTTGTCCTAACTACCTATTACGGCTTATGCTTGCTACTTCTACAATGACTTAGATCAACACATGAACCCAACTATCCTTCACAACCAACACCACTTGATGTGATGTGATTAGATACATCAGAACAATAATGTTTAGAATAAACTAACATAACCTTTGAATACTACTCACATAGAAAAGTATTCACTCACAACGTAAAGTAGAAACTCACACTATTCTACACTCACACAAAGGTATCCCAACTACAGATACAATTAGTGAAAAATAGGGTTTGTAGAATAAGAAGAAAGAGAGAAGAAAATTTGGGTGCTGTTGATTTGAAATGCATTTTCATACAAACCATGATGCAAACAAAAATAGAACCTCATGTATTTAAACACTAGGCGTTATGAAGTCTTTCTTCAACACATTTGCATCGTAAGAGTCCATGGCCAGAAAAAGGCTTTGTTATGGCTCAAATATTTTTTAAATAAATAATATTACTAATCTAATACTAAGCATTAAATGTAGACTAAATAGTATACAAATAAAATAACAAAAACTAAAATAAAAAAATTATAAAAAGACAGAATAAATAAACAAGAAAAAGATAAGTTAAAAGAAAAGAAAGAAAGTTAGCAAATATAAAAAATTAATAAATAATAAAAATATAGTTAATAGTTAGAAGCAAATAGAAAACTATAAACAATTTAATAAAATAAAATAAATTATATAAGAAAAAAGTTAGCAAACAAAAATACTAAATTAAAATAAATAAATAAAACATAAAAATAAAAAATAAAAAAATTAACAAAAAGAAATTAAGTTAGTAAATTAATAACTAAAAATAAAACAAAATAAAGTTAAAATAAGAATTAAAGTTAGTATATAAAATTACTAAAAGAAAAAGAAATTAATTAGTTAGTAAATAAACTAAAAATAAATTAAGAAAATAAAATAAAATTAAAATTACAATTAAAATTAGTAAAAAGAAATTTAAGTTAGAAACTAAATTAATAACTAAGTCATATTAATAAAAGAAGTAAAAATAAAGTTAAAAATAAACTAAAATATTTGTTTTTGAAATTTTAGTTATTTTAAAACAATTAAATTTTTAATTTTTAATTTTTAATTGTCTAATTTTATTTATTTATTTTATTTTTAAATTAAACAACTCACAAATATTTACAATTTGTTTTTTAGAATTTTGATAATAAAAATAAAAAAAAATATTCCTCCTCGACAATGATACTAAAAACTGGATGCGTAAATTTTATATTTGTAAAAATAGCTTGCAAGTGTACGAATCAATTTGTAAAAAGTGAGAAGCATACTTTCAATGTAGGTCTAAAGAGAAATACGTAGTTTTAAATAATTTAATATACCTCTTAAAAACAAACACGTAAAATAAACATAAATATTTTGTCACAATATTTTGATTTTGAAAAGTATAATCTATTGACATAAAATTAAAGATAGAAATACAATTATTGATTCAATAAATATTAGGTTGATAAATAATTAACACCTCAATGGAGAATTTATGGAAATTATTTGCTTAGAATTAATTAAGTTATTAAAGATATAAATTTAGATTACTGATTTTTCCTTTTTATATGGAAAAGTTTATGCAAGGACTACTTTTGTTGTTAATCAAATCAATAAAATCTATTGGCAGAGATTAGTATTGATAAGATTAAATTATGTTTTATTCCTAAGGAAATAACAAAACATAATTGAATAATTTTGGTAGTGTTACCAATTTAAACATTTATTTAAGGTGTCAAAATCAAATCTTAAAACCTAACTTTCATATTTTAAATCTACTATAAAAAGTGTCATCAATACATTAATGAGTAATAAACTTTGTAGAAATCTTGAATAAAGAAATAATCTCAATATATTTTGTAAAAATGTTCACCTAGGTTAATTTTCACAAACATGACAACATAACTAATATCCCATAGTAATGATCAGTCAGATATAATGATTAGTAAATTAAAAATAGCATTCAAAAATATATATAAGGACCGAATCTATAAAAAATCGAATATAATTAAAATAAATACATCAATGTATTATTCAGTGTACAAATAACTTTTGTAACTATCGGTGAAGTGAAAAACCTCTACATGATCTGCCTATACTATTATTGAATCAAAACTATTGTAGAAAAAAAGAAAATAAATTGTTTCTTTGAAAATCCTAGAACTTATACAGCTGCCTACTCAACACATATATATGAAAACCTAAAGAGAAAAGCTATATTTATAGTAGAGGCTAGCTAGAAGGGCTTTGTAAAAGGAAAACATTAGTGCATTGTGGACCAAAAATTCCTCCACCGTGGCCCCTATTTCATAATTTTAAGTCTCGTTATACTTGTGTTTGTATGTTGCTTCCCTGTGAAAAATACGATGTCTATTTATTTTACCTAGTGTGTTTGTCTTTATCTGTGTAAGGTTAATTACTATACTAGGTACATTTTGTATATGAGCATGTTTACACACACCATAAGGTTGGTTTTCATAGTGTTTATACTAGATGGAGTGTTGTGGTTGTTGAAAATGGAGGGTGTGAGCGAGCCATTGTTGTTACTCGAGTTTTTGGTTTGTTTCGATTGTGAATATTTGTGCATATTACTCGACATTTTTGAAAACAAAAAATTTTGCTTTTCAAGACCTCACAACCACTTTTGGCTAGGTGGTTGACTATATTATTGGCAAGGTGGCTAGTGAGGTTGGTATCCAAGTTCTTTAAATACCATTCATTTCTTTCTACTTTTTACCCCTTGATTATAGTACTGAAACTCTACCAAAATTCACACTAAGAATTACATCTATTTTTAAAATTATTTTAGAGAGCTTATATTTGAGTATGGGTCATTAATTGAGCTTAATTATTAAATATTGTCTATGTAGATACGTGGTTTGATTGGTTTTTCTCGTACACGATTTGATATTTATAGTGGACTATGAGTCCTTCTAAGTTGTTGGTGCTTACACTTCTTGTTATTGATTTGGGTTTACCAATCACATCACATTGGGTTTTGTTGGTTGTGTAGGAAAGTCAATTTCAAGTGTTGAACCAAGTAATTGTAGAAGCAACAAGTAAGAGCAGTAGTAGGCAGTTTGGACTAAGGTCTCAACTGATAGTAGTAATAGTGGTTTTATTAACTATAAGAGTTATAAATATTTTATTGTTTACTAAATTATTTACTATTGAATGGTTTCCTTTAGAAATTCGAGGATGTTACCACATAGATACGGTCTCTATGTGTGTTTATCACGTTATATCGATTGTTATACATGATGAGTTGTTGAGCTTGTATAATCTAAGTTTTATGTATGTATGCTTCGACATACTAAAACATAAACTTTGATTAAAAAGCATTTATTGTTCATTTTCTTTCTATTTTGACATATGATATATGTTGTTATAAGTTGTCTACGTAAGTGTTTACTATTGTATATCTTGTGAGTTAAGACTAATTCCTTTAAGAGTATGTATCTCTGTACCCTAGGTGCATAGTCTTTCAATTGGTATCAGAGCTAATGCACATTTTTAGGCTTAACCACTCTAGTGTTGATTCTATTAACTCGCTTTTTCATATACACACTTTCAACCCAATGGATTCGGGAGAATGCGTTAATGTAGGTATACCTCCATTCTTTAGTGGGATAAATTATGCCTATTGAAAATCACCAATGAAGGCCGTATTATGGTCCCAAAGAGACCATGTGTGGTTCCTTGTTGAGAATGACTAGACGTATCCAACCAAAACCCTACTCAATAATAATGTGATTCCAAAACCAATGATTGAGTAGTCTAAGGAAGAATCTAAAGAGTCTGAATGGAACAAAAAATGTATGTATGCTATCATCAAGGCTTTGACATCTGATGAGTTTACAAGGATTCAGAATTATACAATATCAAAACAAGTTTAGGATATTCTTGAAGGTACATATGCCGTTAAGACGTCTAGAGTGATAAAGTTAAATAGAGACTGATGTTGGGGGTAATTTCATAACACGTAGAAGTCAAAGAATGGTCCGAGTCAGCAGAGAGACTTATGAGCCTAATAAGTGTCAAATCCCAAGGAAGTATAATCAAAAGATAATTATCTTTTATATGTCTTAAAGAGATGATGGCCTAATGATTATTGTTTATCTATCTTAAAGAGATAAATGCCTAATGATTATCTTTTATCTATTTTAAAGAAATAAAGACTCAATGATTATCTTTTAATTATCTTAAAGATATAGTTAAGGATAGGTGTCTACAAAGCTACAATAAGTGGATTCTATCCCGACAAGAGATAACCATCAGTTTAATTATTTCTCCTATATATTTTCACATATGCACACAATTCTAGGAAGTTTAATAACTTCAAATATAACTTGAATAGGATAATAGAGAATCATAACTAAACACTCTATTTTCATATAATATAATAGGAAAACCGTAGTTCTCTTATAACCTTCATCTTATAGTTACTAGCTTAAGTATCAAAGAGTTGAAGATTACCTCCATAGGGTGGTTAGAGATCCTAATAGTTTTTTCGTCTCGTATATTCATAGAGGACAGTCTTATCTGATGTTGCCAAAAATTGATAACGATAATAAGTAATTGAACGAAAAAGACAAAGGGAAAATTACCGAAGAGGTCACTTTGTTTGTGTCATTTAGGCACTTTGATCACTTAGATTTTGCACGGGACACATAAATCAATCAATTTTTAAAATCGGTACACTTTAGTCACATAACTTAATAATTATGTGAATAAAGTGTCATATTTTTGCTGTAGAAAATGGATACTTAAGTCACGTAATTGGGAAGTAGGGGTGTCCATCGATCCGATCCGGTCCAGTTTTGGGGAAAAAAGTTTAACCGGATTGGACTATTTGATTTATAAAACCGTTCGGTCCGGTTCGGTTCAGTTCGGTTTTTGGACACCTTTAATGAGAAATTATATGAAAATTTTAATATATTATTAAACCGGTCCGGTCCGGTTTGACTGGTTTAAAAATTAATACAAAGCAGACCGGACCGTTTGAAAAACGGTTTTAATAAATACAAATCGGACCGTTTGATTTGTAAAAATGTTCGGTCCGATTTTTCGATTTGGTCTGGTCCTAATTGGTTTATGTACACTATAAAATATGTGATTAAAATATTCTAATTTTAAAAATCGAGTTATTCCTTGTAAAAATTACATAATTGAAATATCTTACTAATATAAATAAAGTGATTTCAAGAATTCGCGTTAAAAAAAGATTATACGGCTCCACCTTGACAATAGCAGAGAAGTTTTTTATACTGATTGGTGAATTTTACATCACATAATAATTGACAAATAACATGATGTAATTATTTAAAGAAAATTAAAGAAGATTAATTAACTCAATGAAATTAGAAATAACTTAATTTTAGTATTCTGCTTAAACACAGATTCGTCCCCATAAGCTGCAGTTACTCAGACTCCTTAAAAAAAAAAACAATCCTTGAAAGTGGATTACAAATTTACAATCGATTATCACCTCGCAACTTTCAACCTTTTTTCCTCGATAATTATAACAAAGACAACATATGTTTTAACTTTTATGTAGCATTCCCCTTCTTATATGTTAAATACATTTAAAAAAATGTGTATTAATTTAATAACTTTTGTAATTAGAGCATTTACGTTATTTTATTAGTAGTTTAATCTAATTGTTCTAAAAAAGTGTCTATATAAAAACAAAACAATGCACTTAAATTGTGTGACTATTTTTTAATTTTTATTTTTCAATTCCATTTTATGGAGAAATTTTTAATATGTATAATTTTCCAATCAAATTTTTGAAATAAAAATTAAAAAAAAAACAATTGTTTATCTTTATTATGTTACTTTTCAAAATAGTAAACCATAAGTGTAAAAAATAATAATTAATAAATTTAAGTGTTCTAAGCCTAAAACTAACGTATTGACGTTTTATCGCAAATGTATTTTTTAAAATGTTTGACCTGAGTAAGTTAATGTTCACCACATATATTATGTTTCGTAGTAAAGCTTGTGAGACTCAAAAGAAGATTTAAAATGTGGATATCGATTCAAAGGTTGAAATTTAAATTTTAAGAAAAATGTTGAGTATATTATTATTTTCAATAAAATTTTAAAAAAATATAAGAAAATTTTATAAAATATTAAAATATTTAATTATTTATATTTTTTTAAATTTATTTTTTATTTAATACATATATTTATAAAAATTATGATATTTAATTTAATCAATAAGTCAATCAATTAATCATAATATCGTAGAAGTTGTTAAAATCTCAAATAATTATTTAGATTATAATTTTTAATATTATTATAAATAGATAAACATCAAAAATAAATTTAAACTATGAAAAAAGAAATGAGTAAAACTAGTAAATTAAATGTAAAAATGAGGTATAAATTAAAAAAAACATATATATATATATAATATAAAATATCGTTCTCCATAAATAATATTTTGATTAAAGATAAAAAAAATATAAATAGATAAAATTAAAGGTAAAAGAAAATAAAAAAATAAAAATTAATATGAAATGATATTTTTTTAATAAAGTCTACCTTTTGTCGATAATTTTGTGACAATATTTACAGTATCCACGATATTTTGAAAAAGAAAGCATTTTTCTCAATATTTTGTTGATAATGTCGTGACATTCTTAACATTATAGCCAAAAGATATTAATATCATGTTTTGATGTCAGAATATGTAAAAAAATGACAATATTGTGACAATGTTGATGATATTGTTGATGTTTGTACCGCACGTAGTCGAGAACTGGGTAGAGCGAAACAAACATGTGTCAGGGTATGACTGCCTTACTAGTTAGGAACTAGTTTGAGCATCAACGTAGGAACTCCTTGGGCCCCACGTGGATATCCTGAGATGGTTTGTGCCCTTCGTTGTGCTAAGCGCGGTACAAACATTAAAAGGTGCCATTTTCTCTAAAGATATCTACGTAGGGGCCTAGGACTACGACGTTGTTACTCAAGCTAGTTCCTAACTAGTAGGGCAGCCCCAGCCTGTCACACATTTCTTTAGCGCCTCCTCAGCTTCGAACCTATGACCTACCCCTATAGCCACAGATTCATGGAAGTTGGTACCATCTAGGCTAGTAAGCTTGTGGAGAGGCTAGAAAGTTCATTTACTTGTAAAAAGAGCTTAGCCTAGTCAAGGATCATCAAGCAAGGGGAGAGATGATCCCAGGATAAAGAGTAAGGTTACGTTGGGAGGAATGAGTTCTCCCACGGGTGCATCTCCTGCTCTTGGGTTGGGTTCATCGGTGGGTAAGAAGAAGGGAAAATCCTCTCATGAAGATTGCACTTCTTCTCTTTAGAAGAAGAAAAAGGTTGGTGTGGATGAGTCTGCTTGTGACCCCAAGCCTTTGAATATTTTCCCTCCCCTATCACCTTATCGAGAGTAGTATAGGCCTTTAACTCCCCACATTGGTTCTAAAGAATTCGGTAATCCTTTAAAGGATTTGAAGAGAGGGAAGGCTATTGTTGAGGACCTTACTGTTGATGTTGACGAGGTTGTCTTGAATTGAGGTTCGGCACTAGAATACCTTGATTGTTGTATGAGCCATATTTCTATCGATGCATGTAAGGAGAAACTCACCGCTATTTGTGAGGGGGTAGATTCTGACGAGGTTATTCTCCATTAGATGTGTTAGGTGTGTTATTCTTTTTTGTTCGTGATATTCAGCGTAATTGTGAGCTCATGTTTTATTTGTTTTACCTCATTTCTCTATTGTAGTTGATATTTCTTTATGACTTTGACGGAGCTCACAACATGGGCTATTTGAAGTCCAAGCTGGTGAAGGAGAAGTAGGGATATGTGTCAATGTGCTCAAAATATACTACATTACTGGCCAGAGTAGTAAAGTAGGAGAACGAGGCGATTGATAAGGAGGAGAAGCTAAAGAGGTCTAGGTACGAGCTTAATATGTATGCCCGGTGCGTAAATGAGATTGAGGAAGCCTTGAGGCGAGCTGAAGAGGGGACTAGGGAAGTGTAAAGACAAGCTGAGGCTTCTACCGAAGAGGTGCGCCAAAACCTTCTTTCTGGCCTTTTCATATTACAAATGGTCGGCTTGAGGACGAGGTTAGTTTGAATGTAATGCAAAAGATACAAAGTGTGAGCTCGCTGCTTGTAGGGAGCAATTAATCCAAACACAATCTCTAGAAAAGAGGACCTTGGCTAGTGTGGCCAATCTTGTTGATAGAGAATCATATTGGGCAAGTTTTTATATGAAGCAATCTGAAATAGTTTTTCTTAAGGTTATGGTGGTTACCAAGGATCTGGAGCAAGTTATACGTGAGAAGATTGTCGAGATTTAGACCGAGCTATTGCCCTTGGTTGAAGAAAGTGATGATCTAGATACTGGTTGTGTGTCCAAGCATTTAAAGAGTTTTAAAATTTCTGTACTGGGTGATTCTTGTGTTAATACTATGTAGAGCACAATGATTAATTTTAAATAATGAACAATCTGAGTGGCATATGTTTATGTATAATGACTATTTGGTATATTGTAATTTTAAATTATTTAATATAATCTAGGTGATCCAACCTTGGTTTTGATTTATGGGAGAAAGCTAGACCTGGTTCCTGACCGAGGTGCCCATTTTTTTTATTGTCATAGCATCGACCTGGTTCATGACCGAGGTGGACAACTCGACATATTCAACTGTTAGGGTGCTATACCTGATTTATTAATCTAGGTGATCAGCTTGTGACGCCAATTTATAGGAGAGAGCTTGACCTGGTTCCTGACCGAGGTGGACAACTCGACCATTTCAAATGTTAGGGCACTTTACCTAATTTGTTAATCTAGGTCATCAACCCTAGATGCCAATTCATAGAAGAGAGCTTGAATTGGTTCCTAACCTAGGTGCTCATTTTTTTATTGTTAGATTATTGACCTGGTTCCTGACCAAGGTGGACAACTCAACCTCTTCAACTGTTAGGGCGATCTACCTGATTTGTTAATCTAGATTATCAGCCCTAATGCCAATTTATGGGAGAGAGCTTTAGTAAATGATCAGTTGCTGAAGCTTTTTATTTCATAGATACATGTGTGTTACTATTACAAAAAAAAAGAGATAGGTAGGTTAAAACATATGTTTTTAGAAATAGTATATTTTCAAGTATATGGCATTCCAGCTTGTGCCTTCCTCAATGCCTTAGATACTTTTCAATATATAGGCCCCTTCTGTTGCTATTTCAATTATTTGATAAGGTCCCCTCCAATTACTACCCATTTTACCAACCATTCATTCCCTTTTGTTAGGGAAAACCTTCCTAAGAACCCAATCGCACCTGGAAAATGTTTTGAAGAGCACGATTTTGTCATAGTATTTCGATATTTTTCTTTTTTGTTTGGCCATCCTTCTTAAAGCTTCGTCCCTTTCTTCCTCTGCCAAGGTTAGTTCGGTTTCTCTTCTCATCTCGTTTTGTTCTTCTATTAAAACTGATCTCGGGGTAGGAAATTTGACTTCGGTTGGTATGACCGTCTCGGTTCCATATACTAGAGAGAAGAGGGTCTCGTTAGTGCTCCAACAGGGGCTTGTCCTAATAGCCCATAATGCTCCTGGAAACTCCTCCACCCATTGTCATTTGGTGCTTTCTAACTTTTTCTTCAATAGGTTCATGATTATTTAATTGGAAGACTCTGCTTGGCCATTCGCCTAGGGTAGTAGGGTGTTGAGTGGCTTATCTTAATATTATATTTGAGAGAAAATGCTTTGATTTTTTGACTATGAATTGTCGCCCATTATCTGTAACGAGCTCCTTAGGGAGGTTAAATCGATAGACTATGGACCTCCATATGAACTTAATTACCTCCTTCTCTCATATTCTTCCTAGGGGCTTTGCTTCAATCCATTTTGAAAAATAATTGGTGGCAACATGGAGAAACTTTCTATGGCCCGTGCCTATGGGAAAGGGTCCTATTATATCCAGTCCCCACTTGTAAAAAGGCTAAGGACTTACTACTCCCACCATAGTATTCGAGGGTGTGTGGGTTAGCAGACCAAATCTTTGGCATTTGTTGCACCTCTGAGTGTATTTAATGCAATCGGTTAGCATTGTGGGCCAATCATAACCCTATTTCATGATTCATTGGGATAATCTTCTACCTCCATAATGCAAATCACAATCTCCTTCATGTGCTTCATACATCATTCTTTCAGCTCCCTTTGTAGCTATGCATAAGAGGCTGGAGCCTATTGGAGTTTTGTGGTATAGTTTTCCTACCTCAATCATGTACCTGACTATGTTGGCTTCAATTTCCTTCGCGACCATGTGATCTTCGGGTAAGTCCCATTTATCCAAGAAATTATAGATTAGGTTGAACCATGAGATAGAGGGTGTGTCCACGTATCCAATCCTTTTTTCAGCCTCTTCTAGATATGCCTCTACCAGCACGGTCCTACTTGGTCTCCCTTATTGATGCCAAGGTTGCTAAGGTGTCAATGTGACTATTCTTATTTCGTGCTATCTATTCGATCTTGAACTTGGAGAATTTTGAGCATTCTCATTTTAATCTCTCAAAGTACTTCTTCATCTTTTCTATCCCTTGCATCAAATGTTCCCAAAACCTGATTGACCATGAGCCTAGAATCACTATGCAATGTAATTCTATCTACCCCCAGGTTTTTTGCGGTTATGACACCGAATATAGCAGCTTCATACTCTGTGATGTTATTGGTTTCTTGAAAATTGAGCCTGACAACATATTCAAAGTAGTTGTCCTCCTAATCCACTATAACCACCCCTAGTCTTATGCCTTTAAAGTTGTGCACACCGTCCACAAATACTGGCCAGGTTGGTGCATCCTTCTGGTCTACCGTACATACCTTCATTGTCTCTCTTTTATTAATGACCTCTGGACCATCAGTGAACTCGGCCACAAATTCGGCCACAACCTGCCCTTTGATGGCTATTCTAGCTCTGTATTTGATGTCATACTCTCCTAATTCCATGACTATCTGGGCTAATCTTCCTACAACCTCTAGCTTTGTTAGTACATTTTTGAGAGGGTGCAAGGTGAGTACCATGTAGTAATTTTAAGAGCAAAGGCAAGTTTATCTATGGTGGTATATTTGCTTTGGGCCTCTGTTAAAATTTGGTTGGCATAGTAGATGGGGGATGAAGTTTGTTCCTCTTTGTTATCAGCACGACACTACATGTTTAGGGTGTGATAGCCAAATATAGATAAAGAATCTTTCCTGGTAGAGGGCTGACTAAGATAGGGGGATTACTAAGGTATTTTTGATTTCTTTAAAGGCTGTGCTGCAACCCTTATTCCAAAAGACAAACTTGTTCTTTCTTAGCATCTTAAAGAAGGGCATATACTTATCTATGCATTTCGCAATGAATCTACTCAATGCCCCTATTCTTCCATTCAGTTGTTGTATACCCTTGAGACTACTAAGTGGCTTCATATTTACCATTTCCTGTATTTTTTCAAGATTGGCCTAGATTCCTCTTGCTGACACGGGGTACCTGAAAGTTTATAAGATATAGACCTAATTAACCTAGAAGGGGTGAATAGGTTATTTTTAATTTTATCAATTTATAATTTGATAACCTAAACAAATTAATCAGGCATGCAATTGTGTGTAAAAATAAAGTGCAGAAATAAGAGAATTACACATGATCTTTTTAGGTAGAAACAACCTAGGCCACAACCATCACCTAAGCGGAAAACCACTGTTCCACCAAACCACCTAACTTTTCACTATGAAAAACAAATGTTCAAGTACAAACTCAGTCTTATGCTACCCTCCCTAGGATATTGTCCCAATGTACCTTACTTACGAGCCCTTGCTGTATTTTCAAAGTTTCCAATATTAGTATGAGCAGTTTTCAGACCAACGTTCCAATAAGCTTTTCACCAATCAGATGCGTTCCTGAATTAACTGCAAAATGATTAGCACAAAAACATAAGTGTGTGTGTTTGTGTTCTAGAATGGATTTAATAATGAATAATCCTAACTAGATAATTCAAAACATATGTCACTTAAATCAAATCAACTAGAAAATCTTAGAGAAAAAATCAAGTACAAGTTCAATAAAAATAGCTTTTTTAAAGATTAATAATCAACTATGATATGACAAAAACAATTATTTGATCTAACAATTTAAGAACAAATATAAAGAAGAAGCCATTAGAAGATATTATCAAAATATCATAAACTAATTAGGCTTATTAATCAATCAAACATAACCACCAATATTTGATAGATTAGCTAAATAAAGAAGCCTAAAGAATTATAATCTTATATTTGTAAAACAAGATAGAGAAATTAAGAAGAAGAAAATAATATTCTTGTGTGGTTGATTGAAACATAATGAATTTTATTTATAGGAAAAGTTAAAACCCTTAATCCTATGTAATTGATAAATATCTTTTCTATTACAAATAGAATTAGTAATACTTATTAATTAAGAAAACTCCTATATGATTGATAAATATATTTTCTATTACAAATAATATTAGTAATACTCACTAATTAAAAAGACTCTTATTTAAAGAAGAGTTTTTTTTTAAATATACTTATTAATCATGAAGATTCCTATTTAAAAAAGAGTTTTTTTAAAGTATATTTTATGCTATCTTTTAGGCTAAATTTTTTAGCTATAATTTAGAGTATATTTGTCTAATATTTTAGCATAAATATTTTAGCACTAAAATAATTTCATATTTATAAGCATATGCTATTAAATACATAAATGTAATCCTATGTGTCATAGTTATCAAAGATATACCTAAAATACAATTATCTAGAACTTTAGCATTTGTTTGGCTTTTCTTGATGGATTAGATAGCAAGCCTAAAAACAAATTTACAGATAAATATTTTATCCACAAAAATAACCAACACTCATAGTCCTTACAAACTCCCTATTTGTCATTTTCTTGTAGCAAAAGCTCTCTCTTACTACATGACACTTATAGGAATAAGATAAAATATAATAATTTTCTAGACTCCATAGTGGAACTATCTTATGATCCGGCAAATCCATCTTTGCTACAACTTGACAAACTTGTAAGTAACTGAAATGACATAGGCAAAGCAAACAACAACTTGGCTTGAAAGTCTCATTGTACATTAGTTCAATTTACATAAAAATAAGCGAAGTGTAAAGAATAATCATGTAGTGTAAAGAATAATCATGTAGTTTGCATTCATACCAATCAAGCTTAATTAAATATGTTCTCACCCTATATGCATGACAAGATAAAAACATGGAAGTAAAACACATTATTTTCTCCCCCTTTTTGACATACGAGAAGGAAAAAAACATTAGACAAAGAAATGAAGCTAAACTCCTATTAAAGATATAGCAATGTAAAAGCAGATAAAGGCAGAAGTGCAATATGCTTTAAACTCCTCCTAAGTTCTATGACTCTATGACTTAGAAACCGGTTAAAAAGGTAATAAATGAAAAGAAGATGTAAATGAAAAAAATCTGAATTTTTTTTAATTTTTTTTTAAATTTTCATAAATAGCCACATATGGTATTAAACTCATTTAATCACAAACGAGCATATAACCAATTGAGAACTCACCAATTTTTAAATCAAATTTTGATTATTTATTATGTAAATAAGCAAGTATAGTAGAAGAGGCACATAAGCACACAAACACATATAATGACATATTGACATTTACTTAAAAGTAGTGTATATGTTTAAACTCCATAAATATACTAATTAATTCATTTATAACCAATCAAGAAAGACTCAAAAGAAACAAATATCACCTATCAAATAAAATTATAATCGAGTCTTCAATCTCACAAAATAAAATATATTTACCAAAAGAGGAATTAAATTTTTATATTCTATAAATAAGGTAAATGATATTATTTTTATAACCTATATTGGCTCTTTCTTTTTGTGTATTCAAGGTACAAAATTTATAAGTAACTGCTTATTGCATAATCTTTCTGTCTTTCTTTCTTGTTTTTATTTTTTCATGAGCCATAAACCTAGCATGATGATTTTCACACTAGTTATGGGGTAGCTCTCTTCGCTAACTATGGTAGCTTCACACATCACAATAGGTAGCCCTCTCAATACTAGGTGCCTCCATATGGTAGAATTTTAGTAATAAAAAAATAGAACTCAACATAATTTTACAATCAAGATTAGTTGAAGTTCTAAAGTCTTCCCAAAAACTTCATAAACTTTAAGCATAACATATATGTGTGTTCGTGAGTGTATGAATAAGTTCATGTCAACATCGATCATCATATGTATAAGAAAATGTGTGGGTTCATAAGCCAAAATTTTAAAATAATTTATACAATAAATATCAAAATTAGTTAAGTCATTAAATATAAGGTTATATGTCTATAAGTGTTGAATAAGTCCAATACCCTGTTGGCCAAATAAGGATTCTACTTCTCCTTTTTTTTAAGTTCAACTAATAAATAAAATAAAGACAATAAAGATTGCTCACCTAGGGTCATTTAAGCACTCTAACAAAAATACCTAGATGAAGGAATAAAAATGATCAGGTGACCAAGAAAAAACAACCTTTGCTAACCCATATTTTCTTGCATTTTGATTTCTCTATATCATTGGGTTGGGACTCAACTAACTTAGGTTTCATAGGCATGTTCATGAACTTAGCTATACTTTTATCATTCATCCCAAATGAAGATGCAATATGCATAGTAGGATGATGATAATGAGTCGTAGCATTAAAAGTACTAAATTTTTATAAGAATTACTATTTGAAAATATATTGACGATATATTTTTGTAGTAGATTTTAAAATCTAAAAGTTAGTTCTCAAATACATCAATCTCAAATCCAACTTTGACACCTTGAATGAAGCTTAATTTTTTAGACCCGACCAAAGATGGCAAGTAAATTATTAGTTAATTTCTTAGAAAATAAACATTATTTAATTAAATTAACTGATAGATCAAACAAAAGGTGTTAAGTGACTTTAATTAATAACAAATAGTAGACCCGATAATAGGCACTATTTATATATATAAGAAATTCAATCATCTTAATTTATATCTTTAATAACCTAATTAATATTGAGAAACCATGATTAACCAACTAATCTATCCCATAAATTATCCATTGAGTGTTAAATGTTATTTGCCAAATGTTTGTTGAATCTATCTTTAAATTTATGTTATTAGTTTAGATATTTATAAAACCCAAACTTTGTGACATGATATTTAGGTTTAATCTTCGTTTTAAAGAATTTTGTTAAATTATTTAAAAACTATGTAATTCTTCTTTAACCAGACCTTGGAAGTATATTTATCATTTCTTACAAAGGGATTTATAGACTTGTGAGCTATTTCATAAATACAAAACTCAAGCATCAGCAACTTATGTAAATGCTTATAAAAGTAATCCTTACCTCCACACATAAACAACATATGTTCAAAAAAATACATATTCAAATGATCAACTAAACATATATTTAAAAATATTTTGTTATTAAAAATAACTTATGTTCAATAATGAGAGAGTCTAAGACTCGGTAAACAATTGATAAAAGGATACAAACTCTTTTGGACTCGCTTATAACTATCAAGTAGAGGAAACACTAAACGGATAAAAAGAAACGATCAAACATATATGTAGCACAGCAAACACAATTATTAAACATTCAAACTAATAGTTTTATCTAAGTAGGTCAGGTATAACATAATAGAGATAAAAGTAAGAGGAATGGCAAAGCAGAAAAGAAAAACATTCAATAGAAATAATTAAAGGTTTTCTAATCACAATCAAATCCAGGATGTGCAATCATATTTGGATCTAACCCTGATCGTACTCACACTTCAAATGAATATACAAACACAATAATATAATGAGGTAAATTCCTATACAAACCATATCTAATTGGTAACATCATTGGTTTCTTATGGCAACCACTTAATAGAAATCAATTCACTAATATGTATATCAATAGTATACAACTCGATAAAATTATAAATGATATAATTCATTTAAGTCCTTAAGTCATTGATATCATTCCCATATATAAAACACGAAGTCTATTTTGTTTAATTAGTGTCTTATCATCCTCTATGTAATATCAATAGTCAGCATTGCACACACTTATATAGTTGGTTAAACTTTGTTTGTTTTCGTGTTTTACATGCACAATAGGGGTTGGTTCATTAGTATGCATGCTAGGTTCTATTTCATGTTTTGTTTAAGTTGTTTTGTGGGTAATTATGGAAAACTACTTTATACATTTTTGAAACAAAAAATGAAATTTTGTGTGTGCTCATTAAGGGTCTCACCACTCACTCGCCACCATGGCTGGTGAGTGTCTAACAGCTATTACTCTTGCTAGGTAATGGTTATTTTCCTCACCACCATGGGCAACAAGGTGTTCGATAAACTACTAAAACCACTCAAAGTTTTCTATAAATAAATCCCTTTTTAATTTCTTAATTAGTTTGAAAAATGAGAGGAAACTCTGGAAAATTTGAAACTCTTTGTTTTCAAAAACAAATTTTGATTCCAAATTTGTAATATCTTGAGTGTGGTTTTGTTATTAGTAGTTCGTAAATGTGTTTGGTTATTTTATTGGGTTAGGTTAATTAAAAGGAAATTAACACCTAAGACTTAGATTTCCTTTAGGGGGAGAACAAAATCTGGGTTGGATCACATTAGTTTCAAAACTAATAAGAAAGGGTAGTATAAAAGCCTTGAGGGTAGGCGTCCTAACTGATAGATGTATTATAGGCATATTTATGTCAATTTATAAACTATTTTTTATCCCATCAGTGGATTGTTTACTGTTCAGTAGTTTCCATAAGCAACCCAAGGATTTTCCAACATAAGTAAGGGTCTATATGATTTTACCTCATTATTTATCTATGTTTGTATGCTCATATATTTTCCTAGTACAATAACTATTATATCAAGTATGTGCCAACATATATGGATCTTATTGTGATTGGAAAAGTCTTCTTCTATTTTATTGTTCCTAGTTAAATTGATATGTCTGCTTTCTTATTAATTTTCTCCGCTTCTTTCTTTTTCATTTATTGTAGTACTTGTTTTCTAAACTATCATTTTTTTCTGCTTGTGAGTTAGAGGTGAGTCTTCTAGAGTCTTTGACTCCTTTCCCTGGTCAATTAGTGGTCTAATTCAATTAGTATCAGAGTAGGTACACCCTATTTGGGATTAACCGCTCTGGTGTTAGTTCTTTCTTCCCTTCATATGTGTTTAACTCTTTGATTCTTTCTTAACATATAATGTATAAGGACTGGTCTATAGACCTCCCTAATTCAAAGAAATTTTATATTCTTTTTAGACATCTCAAATGTGCTTGTATTTGAGATAGTATAATGATGATGTTTGGTACTTAATTGAAAATAGATAGAAATTCCCTATGCATATTTTAAAAGATGGTATAATTGAAGCAATGACCTTTATCGATGGAGTAAGGAAAAGCATCGAATGAGTGAGTTGAACTACAAAGGTTTGTATATTATCATCAAATCAGTGCCTATATGTGATTTAAAACATCTTGATAAGTGCAATAGCTCTAAAAAAACCTTAGGACTAACTAGAAATAAAGTATGATAACTACCTATTCAATATTGATAAAGATAGACTAAAGGAAAAACATTTGGTGTTTCCAAGTGTCTGGTTCTTATGGATCTCATTCTGAGACTACTTCATCAAAGATTTCCTATTGAACTGATGCTACTAGTGAAAATGACTTCTTGCTTCATGATTCATATGATTAGTTTGTTATGAGAACTTAAAAATAAAGACAAATATTATCATGATTAATGACCATCTAAAAGAAAGGATAATGATCATTTTGATCTTTTAAGTCAATTATTGGACCTCTCTCTTTCCATTAAAAAGGATACAGAAGATTTAAAGATGAGCTTAGAAAATCACATCAAGTCCTTTCAATCTCTCCTATAGCATAATGAGAAGTATCTATCTAATATTAAGGATCTCGAGAATTCTATTCAAAACATTTAAATAAAAAAATTATGTTATATAAGTCAATCTAGACCCTACTTCTAAGGACGGTATGAATGTTGATCATTTGGAGTAGGATATCTTCATGCTTGAAAATGAAAAGGCCTATATTGAGTCTCTTTTCATACATTCTGAAGTTGAGATCGATAATTATCAAGTTCATCTAAACTAAGTTATTAGAATCCTGCTTTATAGATAAAGAAAAAATGATTGAGTCTCTCTCTACTCAATAACTAAATGTTGAAAGGAAATTAGAAGAAACTAGGAACTCAACATCTTGATGAGATCATGAGAATTAGTAAAACTCAGGGTGATTTGAGAGGTCTTGGATACATTGATGATCAAGCTACTCCTTTTTTTATTGTCCACTACATTTGTTCGTGAATCCAATAATGCTGTGGTGGATCATATGCATGATTTCTCTTTAGATAATGCAAGTGTTAATTGTGATTCTCTCTCCTCCTTATAATTTTTTTGAGTTTCTCTCATTGCTACTTTTAGAGGTAAAGCTCCCTTCCTAGACAAGAAAGGTATGGGTTATATCAAGGAACTACTTAATCATTTGTCCATACTATTCTTAAAGCTCAAGCCTCTAGTAGTTCAAATTTTGACATTACGTGTTCTCACCGTATGACTGGTTATAAGTCCTTTACCAACTTTTTCCAAGTTAATCATGGGTTTGTTACTTTTAATGATGGGAATAAAGCTATGATTTGTTAGAATTCCGAAACTCAAGGATTTGCTCTTTGTGGATGGTCTCGAAGAAAATCTTATCACCATAAGACAAATATGTGAAGATAAATGTTTAGTTAAATTCAATGACAAAGAATGCATTATGTGTGATAGCATTGTAAAGGTTATTATTAGTATAATCAAATCAGAAGAGAACTGCTATTGTTTGGGTGACTCCCCTTCTCTTATATGCAATAGAGTTAGTCTCAGTGTAGAAAAGCTTTCACATTAAATATTGGGTCATGTGAACTACAAGCTTCTAAAAAGAAATTCAAGTCTCGATATTGTTAGCGGCCTCCCTTCGATCTCAACAATTCCTGATCATATCTATGGTCCTTACCAATTGGGTAAGCAAAGTATGAGTGAACATAAGTGAAAGTTTATAAAATATGGACCTCATTAACCTAGAGGGGGGTGAATAGGTTATTCTTAATTTTTATCAAGTTTATAATTTAATAACCTAAACAAAGCGGCCAGACATGTAATCATATATAAAAATAAGTGCGGAAATAAAATAATAACACACGATATTTTTAGGTGGAAACAACCTAGGCCACAGACATGACCTAAGAGGAAAACCACCGGCCCACCGGACCACCTAACTTTCCACTATGAAAATCAAATGTTCAAGTACAAACTCGGTCTTATGCTACCTTCCCTAGGATATTGCCCCAATGTACTTTACTTACGAGCCCCTGCTCTGTTTTCACAGTTTCCAATATTAGCGTGAGCGGTTTCTAGACCAACGTTCCAATAAGCTCCCCGTAAATCAGATCGTTCACAAATCAACTGCAAAATAGTTAGCACAAAAAATGCAAGTGCTTGTGTGTGTTCTAGAGCGGATTTAACAATGTATAATCCTAACTAGATGATTCAAAATATATGTCATTTAAATCAAATCGACTAGAAAATTCTAGAGCAAAAAGATTAAGTACAGATTCAATAAAAATAACTTTCTTAAGATTTAATACTCAAATCAAATAATCATGATTACACATAAAATTATTTAATCTAAATATCTAAACATCTAATCCAAAAGAATTAAATTAATTAAGAAAATCAATATATATTAATTACCTTCCTTTTCAACCTCTTACGTACCTTTCAATATATATATATATATTAAATATATCATACTTACTTCGAAGCTTGCTGTAATGTATATATATATATATAAACTGAATTTGTAACTTTAAAAGCTTGCTGTAATGTATATATATATATATATAAACTGAATTTGTAACTTTACCTCTTACGTACCTTTCAATATATATATATTATATATATATATTAAATATATCATACTTACTTCGAAGCTTACTGTAATGTATATATATATATATATATATATATAAACTGAATTGGTAACTTTATTGCGGCCAAAGGAAGAACTCGCCCCAGATTGACAATTGTTGCACCGTTCTTTTTGTTTTCTTCTTCAGTAGATTGCGACTCTTT
This sequence comes from Hippophae tibetana, assembly GCA_037013495.1. NCBI lineage: Eukaryota > Viridiplantae > Streptophyta > Magnoliopsida > Rosales > Elaeagnaceae > Hippophae > Hippophae tibetana. The sequence goes on along the minus strand of CM072804.1, from coordinate 42,206,601 downwards.
CTATGAATTCGGTAGTTTTGTTTTTTAATTCAACCAAATTTTGATTGTTCCTTTAGATGCAATCGGCAGCCCCAATTTGTTTTTCAGCACATATATCTTTTGTTCTCTCTAAACTCATCAACCCTAATGTATCTTTTTATAGATAATTATAATATCTAATAGTAGTAGGGTTAAATGCATTTTGGGCTTAATTTTTTAAAGCCCATTCAAAGCCTTAAAAAAAATATTTTTTAAATCACATCTTAAAAATATTAAGACACATAAAAAATGTTTAAACACCGAAAATAATTTTAGATTTATGAATATATATTATTAAATGTATAAATGCAATCCTATGTGTCGTAGTTATAAGAAAACATACCTGAAGTACGAATATCTGAACTTGAACATTTGTTCGGCTTTTCTTGATAAACTTGATAGCATGCCTAAAAACAAATTTACAAGTAAATATTTTGTCCACGAAAATAGCCAACACTCATAGTCCTTACAATAAGAAGAATCAATATCTTTACACTTTGAGGCCTCTAGAACCTCTTCACATGATTTTGATGGATCCAATGCATATTGCTATCATTAGGGGAGAAAAGTACATCATGCTTGTGATTGATGACTCTCAAGGAAAAATCAGAAGCCTTTGTCAATTTCAAGACCTTTATCTTAAACTTTAGAACAAAAAGGGTAATTCCATCGAAAGCATAATCAAGATTATAAGTGACGATGGTAAGGAATTTAAAAATTTTAAGTTTAAGTTATTTTGTGACAATGTGAGCATTCATCATGAGTTTTCTGTTCCTAAGATTCCTCAACAGAATGGAATTGTTATGAGAAAGAACTAAGACATCTAAGAAATGGCTAGAGTAATATTGACTAGTAAAAACTTAGCAACACCTTTATGGGCTAAAGCTTTAAGCACTGCTTGTTACACCTTGAACCGGTGTTTCTTGAGACCTTTCTTATTAGCCTCCTTATGAGCTTATGCATGGAAGTAAACCTAATGTAAAGCATCTTTGTATGTTTAGGAAGACATGTTATATTCTTAGGGATAGAGAGAGTTTGGATAATTTTCATGCTAAGAGTGATCTAGGTATCTTCCTTGGATATTCTTATAATAGCCAAGTCTATCATGTCTACAATCTAAGATCTTCTACTATGATAGAATCCATCAATATGGCTATTGATTATTTTGGTGCTACTAAGATGATGGAATCAGAGAACAACAACCTCTTTGAAATTTGGGGTCTAATAAGAATGTTATGAGTGATGAAGAGTTGCTTTCTAGTACCCATCCTCTTGAGCCACCAAAGACTATTGAAGATGAAAAAAGAGAACCTTTTTCTTCCCAAATGGGCTAATGGGACTCATTTGGCTTAAAACATAATTGGTGACATTGAAAAAGGGATTAGGACCAAACGCTAGATCCAGGAGACCTTGAACTACATGTGCTACACTTTGACCATTCTTTCTAAAATTTTAAGGAAGCCTTACAGGATATACATTGAGTCATCTCCATGCAAGTAGAACTTAACCAGTTTGAAAACAATGATGTCTAGGATCTACTTTATAGATCAAAAGATAAACATGTCATTGGTACATGTTAGTTGTATATGAATATAAAGGATGAGAATGGCATGATTTCCAGAAACAAATCAAGATTGGTTGTATAAGGTTATCAGATTCCTACCTTGAGTCTGTAAGAGTTTTGATTGGGTTGGCCTATTACTTTGGTTTCAAACTTATCAAATGAACATCAAATGTGTCTTCCTAAATGGTGTTATTAAGGAGGAAGTCTATGTTGAGCAACCTAAAGGATTTGAAGATCTACACCTTCTAAATCATGTTATGTGGCTCAATAAGGCCTCGTATGATTTGAAACAAGCTCCTTACATCTGGTGTGAGCACTTAGCAACCTTCCTACTCAATAATGGTTTTCACATAGCTAGTAATGCGAAAACATTTTTTTTTTTGTTCAGAGAGGAAAAAGAGAAGTGGTGACTACCCAATATTATGTTGATGACATTACCTTTGAATCCATAAAGGATGAAATTGCTCAATATTTTTCCTTAACCATCCAAGAAGAATTTGAGATAAGTTTGCTCAATGAATTGAAGTCCTTCCTTGGTTTTCAGGTTAAATAGTTGAAAGATGGAAACTTCCTCTTTCAAGCTAAGTGTGCCAAAGATATGGTTAAGAAATTTGGATTGGATAAAGCTCTAACTACTTATACTCTAATGAGCACTTCTATTTGTCTCTCCGAGGATCCTTCACGAAATGATGTTGAGAAAACTTTGATAAGAGTATGACTAGGAGTCTACTAAGTTTCCTTGATATCTACTTTAGCAATGGAGTTTGTGTTTGATGTTAGGACTACCAAAAATAGTCTCATTTTTTCACCTAAAAAGGGTTATTAGGTATGTTAATGAGATGCTAGACTTTGAGATATAGTATCAATGTGACAGAAATATTTAGCTAGTACGGTATTCTGATGCTGACTAGGCTTATTATAATGATGATAGTAAAAGTTCTTCAGATGGTTTTCTCTACTTAGGAAACTAATTAATTTTCTGACATAGTAAGAAGTACTACTTCTTGTTACTTTCAACATCTAAGGTAGAGTATATTGTTGTGGATTTGTTATGTTCTCAACTTTTATGGTTGAAACATATGCTAACATACAATGGTATTAAGATAAAAGATCTAGTTTTTCTTTGTGACAACACCAGTGCCATCTCAATTTTCAAAAACCATATCCAACATTCAAGAACCAAACACATCGATATTTGACCTTACTTCATTAGAGATTTAGTGGCTTTGAACATATCATTGTTGTAATATATCAACATTGACCTCCAACTTGTTGATTTGTTCACTAAATCTTTAGATTTTCTAAGGTTTGAATCCTTGAGGAAGACTATTAATGTCTGTATTTTCCCTTGATATTGCAGGTCATGTGTTCTTTAGGAGGCGTGAGTGTGCTTGAAGAATCTTGCGTGTATTTTTATTTTTTCTTCATGTTTCTTGTCTATTCCTTGTTTTCCATGTTGTCTTGCATATTGTCATGTTATTATTACTTTAATCTTCTCAATTGATTGCAAGAATGTTAGGATTATTGCATGATAATATGTCTTCTCTTCCTTAGGTAGGGTTGTTCCTTTGACTTTTTGCATCAAATAAGGGGATAATTTTGTTTGTATAACTCTTTGTTTGTTGTTTTGATGTGTGTTGAATGGTTTGTGAGTGTATAATGCTTTGTATTTTTGTTTCATGTATTTCATACATGTAAAGAGTGTAGCATGAAGTTAGGGAGATAATGTGAATAGTATCTATTTGTTGTATATTTTTCATATGTTTAGCATATCGGTATGTAACTGTGTAGGGATAACATGATAGTTCTTCCAGTTAGATTACACGTAGGTCTACAATATGTGTTTATGGGTATATGTTATTTTGTGTTTGCATGTTACAAGTGTAAGTTTAGGCCTACAAAGTGGATGTGTTGATTCATGAAAATGGTTGGAGCATAACAAGATGGTTGCACTTGGTGTAGGTGTGTTTCGAAGTGTCTAGGTTATGCATCGTTGTATGTTCATATGAATAAACTTCTTAGACCATCTTGTATGATTGTCTTATGTTGGGACAAGAGTTTGGTTACACTTTGTTTGTTTACATGTTTTACACACACCACGGGAGTTTGTTTTTTAGTATGAATGATAGGTTATTTTTTGTGTTCTTATTTAAGTTATTTTGTGGGTATTATAAAAAATTACTTGGAAAATTTTTGAAATAAAAAAATTAATTTTTGTGTGCTCACTAGGGGTTTAACCACCCCCTCGTTGTCCAACCCAAAGAATGTGTAACAGTTGTTACCCTTGCTTCCCAAGTGATCAGGGAGCTACTTGAACTGCTCAGATTTTTTATAAATACCTCTTCTTCCAATTGTTTAATTAATTAGAAAAATGTGCAAAAACTCTAGCAAATTTGAAACTTATTATTTTCAAAAGAAGAATTATTTTTTAATTCTGAATTACTAATACCTTGAGTGTGTTTTGATATTAATGGTTCATGAGAGCATTTAGCAAAAACTATTTTATCGGGTTGGATTACTTAAAAGGAGATCAACACCCAAGACTTAGATTTCTTAGGTTCTAGTGCTTGGATATTCCTACCCTGAGGATTCACACATATTGATTGATGGTGACTAATTGTGTCACCATGTGGTGGTAGGATTCAAGAGGAGAATCGAATTTAGCTGGGATTCACAAAAACTATAAAGGTAGATAACGAAGGTAGCATAGGAGCAGTAAGGGTAGATGTTCTAACTGATAGAGTTAATGATGAGTGCTCAAAAAATACTAAAATTACCATGATTTTATGCACGTTAATTGATTAAAAATATATATATTTATATGATTTTATCATATATTTATATAAATGTCTTTTCGGAATTAAGGGTATCTTTATTTTTTTCAGGTATTTTCACTTAAAAACGTAACTTAAAGACTCAAAGAGGAATACTAGAGGCAATACATCACAAATATATTCATAAAATAAATGAGGAAAAGTCAACAAATATGGAAAAATTGGACAAAATGGGTCAAAAAGATCAAAAAAGTCAAAAAGGATGAAATTGTGCACGAAATTGCCTAGCTGTGCCAGCCAACGCGCACAACACGCTCATTCCACGTGTGCTCGCGCCCATGAGTGTCCGGTCCCACACGCCGCTATTCCCTATCTGTGTGCGCCTACGCCCATCTGTGCCCAGTCTACGTGCGCCGCTGCGCCCATCTACGTGCGCTACCACGCCCACACCAGCATGACATCAACATTCACTACTCTGTGTTTTCTCCATTTTTAATCATTTTTTCACCCATTTTTTCTTCCCATCCTCACCTATAAATACCCATATTCTCTTCATAATTAAACACACCTCAAAACACATCTTCTCTTCTCTTTCTTTCTCTCCTTTCTTAGTTTTAGAGTTCTTCTCTTTTTGAGAAAAACTAATTATGTTTTTGTAATTTATTTTCTTTTCGATTCAATAAATGGGAGTGTGAATTCCGTTTGGAGGTTTTCCAGCAACGGGAATAGCAACAAAGTACTTTAAGGATTTTATTTTCTTTACAATTATTTTTTATGCTTTATTCTTACATGTTATATTTAATTTGTCTTTAATTAAATTTAACTTTGTTGGCTTTTTGTAAACATGATATAATAATAACGTTGTTATGCTTACAAAATATTAAATAGGTAAAAAATCTCTAAAATGAATTCATTTTATTTTTATTCAAGATTTTATATTAAGAATGTTAGAGAAAAATATATTATTTTTCATTACAAACTTAAATCTGAAAATTAGATTTTAAGGTTTAGTTATCCGGTCTAATTTAGAGTAGTGCTTTTTTATTTGTTGGTACAATCGCCCGGTAGTTAGAGTAAAGCTCTATTTCAAAAGTTTTTATAAGAATTATTATCTGAAAATGTATTGATAACATGTTTCCAGTAGTAGTTTTAAAACTTGAAAGTTAGTACTCGGATAATTAAATTCTTAGGTTTAATTTGGACACCTGGAATAAAGTTTAAACTATCTAACCGTACCAAATGTGGCATTTAAATGGTTCATTTTCAATCTCTTAGAAAAAGGAATTAATTTAATTAACCAAATTAGTTATCAAACCCACCCATAGATGTTAATTAATTTGTTTAGTTAACAAAGAATATCTAACCCCACCAAAGGTGATATTCATATAAAAAAGAGAGAATCAATAAATATCAATTTATATCTTTAATAACCTAAATAATATGAACAAGCATAATTAACTTAGTTATTATATCCATAAAAACTCCACTATTATAAATGATAAAATTTGCATAAATTTTTATTTTTATGTTATTAGATTAGAAACACAAAAAACCAAATATTGTGACAAGATGTTTAGGATTTAATTTCATTTTTAAAAGTTTGAATAATAAATTAAAAACCACATATATTACTTCCTTGTATTAACCTTGCAAGTGCACGAATCATTTCATATAAAATGATAAGTATACTCCCAAGTCCGCGCATGCGTGCCCATCAACGCCTGGTAAGTGTGTGCCGCATCGCCCAGTACGTGCACGCCTACTCTCCATTCTGTGTGTGCCCCTGCTCCATTCCGTGCGCACCCCTGCTCCATTCTGAGTGCGCCTACGCCCAGTCCGCACGCACAACTGCCCCCATCTGCCCCAATCGCACACGTCGTCGCGCCGCATGCCATCATGACATCAGCAATGATGTCATCATTCACTACTCCACGTTTCCACCATTTTTAATCATTTTTTCACCCACTTTTCTTCCCCTCCTCAATTATAAATACCACTATTCTCTTCACTTCAAACCACACCTCAAAAACATCTTCTTCTCTCTTTCTTTCTCTCTATTTCTGAGTTTTTTTAGTTTTTCTAGTTTTTTAGTTTTTTTTTAGTTTTTCTTAGTTTTAGAGTTCTTCTCTTTTTGAGAAGAACTAATTATGTTTTTGTAATTTATTTTCTTTTTGATTCAATAAATGGAGGTGTAAATTCCATTTGGAGGTTTTCTAGCAACAGGAATAACATCAAAGTACTATAAGAATTTTATTTTATTTACAGTTATATTTTATGCTTCATTCTTATATGTTATATTTAATTTATCTATGATTAAATTTAACTTTGTTGGTTTTTTGTAAACATGATATAATAATAACATTGTTATGTTTGCGAAATATTAAATAGGTAAAAATCTCTAAAATGAATTGATTTTGTTTTTATTCAAGATTTTATATTAAGAATGTTAGAGAGAAATATATTATTTTTTATTACAAACTTAAATCTGAAAATTAGATTTTAAGGTTTAGTTATCCGGTCTGATTTAGAGTAGTACTCTTTTATTTGTTGGTACAATCGTCCGGTAGTTAGAGTAAAGCTCTATTTCAAAAGTTTTTATAAGAATTATTATTTGAAAATGTATTGACAACATGTTTTCAATAGTATTTTCAAAACTTGAAAGTTAGTACTCGGATAATTAAATTCTTAGGTTTAATTTGGACACCTTGAATAAAGTTTAAACTGTCTAACCCCACCAAAGGTGGCATTTAAATGGTTCATTTTCAATCTCTTAGAAAAAAGGAATTAATTTAATTAACCAAATTAGTTATCAATCACACCCATAGGTGTTAATTGATTTGTTTAGTCAACAAAAAATATCTAACCACACCAAAGGTAGTATTCATATAAAAAAGAGAAAATCAATAAATATCAATTTATATCTTTAATAACCTAAATAATATGAGCAATCATAATTAACTTAGTTATTATATCCATAAATACTTCACTATTATAAAAGATAAAATTTGCATAAATGTTTATTGAATCTGTATCTATGTTTATTTTTATGTTATTACGTTAAAAACACAAAACCCCAAATATCGTGACAGGATGTTTAGCATTTAATTTTGTTTTAAAAAGTTTGAATAATAAATTAAAAACCACATATATTCCTTCCTTAGATCGACCTTAGGAGTATAGTTATCATTCGTGCACTTGCGAGAGTTTTATAAATATAAAACCAAAGTATTGGCAGGATCGGCGATGCCAGTTTTTCTCATCAAGTTTTTGGCGTCGTTGCTGGGGAAGGAATAGCGTTTTTAAATTATTTATCAAAATTTTAAAAACTTTTTGTGTTGTAAATAATTGTGATTTTTTTTATTTTGATTTAAAAAAAACATTCCTCCTTTAATTTATGAATATATTTGTGATGTATTGCCTCCTGTATTTTTCTTTGAGTCTTTAAGTTACTTTTTTAAGCGAAAATACTTGAAAAACAATAAAAATACTCGTGATTCCGAAAAGAAAGATTTATATAAATATATGATAAAATCATATAAATATATATTTTTTTAATCAATTAACGTGCATAAAATAATGGTAATTTTAATACTTTTTGAGCACTCATCACAACCCCCAACCAGCTTCTTGCTAGTCTCTTAGCAAGTGAAGTGATAAAAACTAAAAATTAAACTATCCTAAATCACTTCCGTGGATTGACACGGTTGCATTTAGCATATGCAACAAGTCTTTAAACCCCTAGGTTACCCTAGTGGACGAGTTTGAGTCTCGTGAGGGTTTTCAGTAATGATACCCACAAACATTGAAGTAAATGTAAAAGGTAAAAAACAAATAATAAAAAAAACAACTTAGAAATTAAAATTACAATAAAATTAAAAATTAACTTTTAAGAATAAAATAAAAGAAAACAACATGAAACATAACACAAAAATGTCTCATACTTTTAATCTCCTTTAAGAGCATAATTAAAATATAAAGCATAAGTTATTTTAATCTTCTTAAATAATCATGATTTATTATAATAATTAGTCGAAAATCATTTCCATATTTCATATAAAAAATGTATCAATTTAATTTCACCCAATTTCAATGTCTGGAATCCGAATTCGCTTCGACTCTATTCCTCACTAGTCAATACTCTCAAACCACTAAATCCTATAGGTTCAAACACTCATACTAATTTATAGGTGAAAGAGTTGATGTGTAGAAATGAACTAATATGTTCGCATATGTATAAAGAATAAAGGCTCAAAGTTTTATTTTGATGTTGATCTCATGAAAGGAATCAAATGTATAAATTATAAAGATATCATATATAAAAAATATTTTCATGCATAAATCAAATTAATTAAGAAAAAATTTCAAGATATATGCCTTTTACATATAAAGAAAGTGCAGTGACTTTTTAGGGAATTACTTCATATATCTTTCTTTTGTAATTAGCCTTTACTCACAACTTTGTAGGTAATGTGGGTCATAGTATGTAGATTATACTATATATTCTTTATCTCTCTATTTTTTTATGAAGATTTTTTTTCAATCTATATATTTTTTAGAGAGTTAACCCATGTACAAATTGTACATTTTTTTAGGATTTTGGTGAGTAGTTAATTTTGTGGTTTTTCTGTTTGATTTTGGTTTAGGTCACCCCATATATGTCTTCTTCTTTTTTGTAACAATCATGCACGAATGAGATAAAAGCATATACTATCAATTTCTACTTAAATAATTTAATCTAAGCAAAAATAATAAATATATATATATAATACACTCTATTAAGATGAGAAAAAATTCATACATTTAATGCTAATACCTATAGAGATCATCTAAAAAATTGAAGAAATAAGAAATGTATTTGGAGTAGAAACAATATATATTTCACTCTGAATAAAGGAAATTAGGCTCAAATTATATCTCACAAAGGTAGTCTTCACTAAAAACAATCCATAAACACTGATTTTGGGTTTAATATAATTTCTACATCTTATCAAGAAATACTAGTTATGACAAAAACTAACTAATTACCAAAAATAATTACAAAATATTTCATGATATGTTTTCAAAAATTAATCTAACAGTATAAAAGACTTAACTATTTACTTAAATTTGATTTAAAGAAATGATAAATTTTTGTGAGAATTTTTTTTCTTTAATTCCAAAAATTACTAAATCACACAAAGAAAATAAAACCAAACACAAAAAATGAAAATGTGAACATAAAAAAAATATTATTATTATTATTTATTTTTATTTTTTTTGAAATTAAGCATGGTAACTTTTCACCACCCCCAACCTAGAACTTACATTGTCCTCAATGTAACAATTGTAAATTAAAGATAAAGAGAAAAGAAAAGAAATATTACCTATTTCCTGAGAATGTTGCAAGTAGTGATGGAGAAATGTAGGTGCATCCATCATGTTCATTAAAGTGCACACAGACAGATTGTTGTGAACTTCTAACATCTCAATAAATATTTTTAGTTTTAACAATTTTAAAATTATTCACATGTAATTAAACTAAAATAAACAATAGAAATTAAATAAATAAAAGAAATAAAAGAAAATTACCTAAAATGATGTTGCCTCCCATCCAGCGCTTATTGAGTCCCCACATTATTGAGTCAATCAAACCTACAAGTAAGACAAGGTTGTCTACCTATTCTTTTCAGTCATGCCCTATGGATTTTCAAATTTTTTTGTACTTAAAACTAGGGACATGTTTGTGAGTTTTAGATAACCCACATCTAGGTTCAAGTCAAATAATTAAGGCATCAAAACATAATTGTACCTAGATTAAACAAAACAACTAACTCCTTCGATTGTAATTAAAACTTTTAAATTTTGGAGATAGTTTCAGAATTTAATTATTATTATTATTTAAGTACAATATCTAAGTTAAAATAACATAATCAGTATTAACCAAGAGTGCTCCTAGGAAAAAATAATGGTACAAAGGCTCCTTAAAAACCATCATCCTAGACATAACAACATTCCGAGGAAAGACTAATGGCACAAAAGCTTCCAAAAACTAGTCTCTTAAACATAACTCCCTTAGATCTTTACTTTTCATGCAATTAAAATTAAGTTAAGTTAAGTAAAAATTTAAGTTAATTAACTTAACGAAAATCTAAGTTAATTAAGTTAGTAAATTAAGTTAAAAAAACCTAAGTTAATTAAGTTAAACGAAAAATAAGATTAAAAAAATAGTTAAAGGAAAAAAATTTAAATTGAAAATTAAGCCAAAAATAAAATAAAATAAGGTAAAATAAAAATAAAAAAAATAAAAAGGAAAAATATTAAATTCAAAAAAAAAATTGAAAAAGGTAAAAGAAAAAAAATTGAAAAAAAAATTATTTTTTTTATTTTACTATTATTTTTTTATTTAAAATTTATTTAAGTTTTTTTTTACTTCAAATTTAAAAATTCAAAATTATTTTACTATTCATGCTATAATTGTTTTTTATGAAGTTTAGCATGGTAACTTTTCACATACTCGTATATAAAGTCTCTTCTACCTCTTTTCCAAAGGGATCTTGGTGAAGCTTAATAGAGATACTCATAGGATTACGAGCATGTTTAGTTTTGTCTGAGCTAGTTTTTTTACAAGTTCAAGCTAAACAGTCATTTCACCACCTCTTTGAAACCAATTATTGAGAAGGAAAGTGATAGGATTAAGAACATACAAGTATATGTAATCGTTTACATGTTATAAGTAAATTTAAGAATTAGTGTTGTTATACCTACAAGGATTGAAGCCAATTTTCACTACTACTTATTAGTTTCTTAATGAGTTAATTAAATTAGCAAATGGGAATTTTTATTTTTTTTAGAAAAATAACATAAAGCAATAAAGTAATTTGCAAAATAATTGTGATAGATATATGATTATGGAATTGTCCTTATCACTAGCCTACAGTTTATTAAACATGTCATGAATATAACATAATTTCTTATGTTCTAAATTACTTTCATAATTTAAATTTATTCTTGAGTTTTTAACTTTAGCTTTTGAAACCTAGGTTCACTTAAGATTTTTTATCTTTTCTTCCCATGTAATTGATTAAAGATTCACTTATTAACCAACCTAAATCCTAAACGACTTAGAGATACGCTTACTATATTTAATTCATTCATTGAATTAAGATCTAAAAAGATGATAACTAAACTAGGCAAGATTAAAACAATTATTTAACCTTTAGTGAAAGTATTCAATCCTACTTGTGATAGCAGCCACGAAGTACCACTTTGAATAAGAATATTAATAATACGTACTAACATCTTATACTAGATATAATCATATTATGCAATAAATTAGTTGATTAATCTAATTCCTACATGCATGGTCATGGAATTTGAACATAGAATTAAATACATCAAGAATCAAGAATTAAAATTAAAATTGTTTATGACATTAAATTAATTTAACCATATTCTAGGGTATGAAATTTCTCATAATCACGTTAGAAGTTTAGCTAGACATGGATACTAAATGAATCAGTATTATACTACTAGAAAGTTAAGAAGAGAAGAAATAATAAGAAAAACTTAGGAATTATAGATGATGAAGCCAAAGCAATCCTGCTTTCTAGTCTTCAATATTTTCTTCTCAATCTCCTTCAAAGGTTTGCCTTATATGTGCCATTGATCTCTCTTAGTTCCTTATAGAAATTATGTTTGATAGAATGAGTCATTTTGTTGCTTATATTATGTATTTTTTATCTTGATTAAATTACGGTTGATTAGGATTTATGTAATGGCTATGATTAGAAGTTGGTGATAAAAATTCCTTTAATTTACATGATGACTAGATTGCTCGATCAATTAAGACCTTTGGTCAATAAATTGACTAATTGTAATTTTCAACCCGAGATCACTCGAGTGAATCTCAATCGTTCTATCATATCTTGATCGATCAATTGATCAGTCTTTGTCATTCTTTCCATGCACACTCAATCAATCTTGAGCGAAGCTCAATCGATCGATTACTTGTATTACTTTTCATCTTGAGGGCACTCGATTAATCTCAATCACAGATCAATCGATTAAGTCTTTGTTTTAGCTCCTAAAATATTTTTATCTCTTTTTGCTCAATCTGATCCTAATCACTTGTATTACACAAAATAAACATAGAAAATGCAAAGGAAACACTAATTAATTATAAATATATGGGAATTGATGTACAAATATATGCATAAAATGACACTGATCAGAAGATAGCTATGTACTTATATAGATATGAGGAGCTCATTTCAAGCCATACAAGGCTTTTCTTAAATGCAATACATGATCTGAAAAATATAGGTATTCAAATCCTTTGAGTTGCTCAATATCGACTTCTTCTTTAATTACACCATTTAAGAAGACACTATTAACATCCATAGGATTTGAATATGAAGAAACAAGCCAACCTAATCATCAATCTAACTGATTCAAGACAAGCAACTAGAGCAAATGTTTCTTTAAAATAATAGCCTCAATATGAGTATAGCACTAGGTAACTAGTTTTTGGCAATCACATCATTCTCATCCTCTTTGTTCTATCTCTTAATCTAAGAATCAGATACCAAACATTGTTCCTTTGAAACTGATTATGCTCCTTTTGTTTAGAGTTAACCTAATGTACATTTTGCAAGGCTTCCTTCACATTTTTAGGAAGAATAGTAAAAGTATAACACATGTAATTAAAGGTCTCCTAGATCTAATGCCTAGTCTTGACTTATCCCTCAACGTCACTAATGAGTACTTGAAAAGTACAAAATATAATGTGATTTATGCATTTTTAATGTCAAAATAGATTTATATTTTCATAATTTTATCATCATTTTAGCAAATCTATCTTTTCAAAATCACGATTATGTTTTGTTATTTTTTAGGTATTTATAACTTCAAATTGATTCAACTGGAAACACTTGAAGAATTGTACTTGAATGCACTCAATTACAACCTAGAAGAACAAAAGGATAACATATATGAGCCTTACATATATACTAACCAAGCTTGTAATGGATGAAACAAAAACAAAAGTTGAAGAAATATGTCTAAATTCAATGCATCTAGATTCAAAGCATCTAGATTCAATGCGCCCAGATTCAATGCATTCACTCCTTCATTTTAAAGCATCCATCAGACCTCAAAAGCTCATTTTTTCATTTCTAAGTTTTTTTATTTTCTTTAGTTGTAGGAGCAATTTTATATTAGTTTTTAGGTTAGCTATTTCACCATGTAAAGATATTGGGAGAAAACCCTCCAATTTTAAAGATGACCCAAGGATTTGAATAAAGTAGTGACACTTTATTTAGATATTTGGAATCATTTTTATCAAAAATGGGTAATTTTAATGTTATATATTTTATTTCTCTTTGTAATCTATATGTAAAATTTTAGTGTCTGCCTCTAATGATTGGAAGAAATGTTTTATGTTTCAAATAGATAAAAGCTATGATTTATTTCTTAATCATATTCTTCAAATCTTTAATCACAAATTAATGATGGGATAAGTCTTGATTTAGGATTAAAGAAAATATTTAGAACTAAGCATTAGATGCATAATATGTGCTTAATTGTGCAAAATGAATAAATGTCTATTTTAATTTATTTAATTTGTATTAATTTATATGGTTGAAAACAACTTTAATTATAAATTAAAGATGGATCAATTTTGTTATAATTAAATAATATATCTACCTTAGTTATCAATTTTTAATTCAAATATGATCAAGGAAATTATCAATCAATTGAGAATTTTGGTATATATAAATTTTTTAAAGTTTACAAAGTAATCAATTTCAACCTCATTCAAGAAATAATTGATTAATTGATTATTGAAAAATCACCATAATTATAATGATTTTTATCTTAAAAGAAATTAAATCATTAAATTTAGCTTATATTAAATCATTTAATTTTTTGATCTATCAAGTGGTATGTTCAGTAAAATTTCATATATTATGTGCAGTTATAGTTACTTTTATTATTTTTTATTTATTGCTTTCATTTATCTACTTTTATTTTTTTAATTTATTTTCTTTCTTTAGATGTTAATTTAATTTATAATTTACATTTATGTTCTTTCAAAGTACTAATTTGACACAATGTTTATGATTTATTTTTCTTAATTAAATTTAAAAAATAGATTAACTTTTAAAAACCATTTCATTTCCTTGTGAGACAATATCAGGATATACTTATCACTTATTATAAGTAATTCGTGTACTTGTAAGTTTTCTATAAATACAAAAATTAACTGTTAAGTTTTTATGCATCAAGTTTTTGAAGTTGTTAGAAAAAGAGCCTTATAAATTATTTATTTGTTTTCTAATTAGTTAATGTTTTATTTTCTTTTTATATGTATATTTTTGTACATATTTGTGATTTTTTATTTATTTTTGTTATTTTTTAGTTTTCTAATTAAAAAAATCAAAAACCTCAATTTATGCCTAAAACAATTTGAAATTTTAAAAAAATATAAAAATACCTAAGTTAATAATTAAATTTAAATATTTAAAAAAAAATTAAAAATATCTAAAAGATATATCTTATTAATAAAAAAAGGTCGAAACATAAAACAATTCAAAAAAATGAAATTTAAAAAATCTAAAGAGATCTCTTATTAATAAAAAAAATTCAAAAATTATATAATAGTTTTTGTTTATTTTAATTTTTGCTTCTTCTAATTTGCTTATTCGTTTTTTGTATTTTATTTCTTTTTTTTATCTTGTTATTTTATTTTATTATTATTTATTATTTATTTTTACTTAATATTTTTGTTAATTTTATTTTCTGTATATTTTTAGTTATTTATTTATTTACTACCTTTAATTCTTTCGTTATTTTCTTTTATTTATTTATTTATTTAATGTATTTATTTACGTTTAGTATTTTTATATACTAAATTTTATTTCTTGTATATTTTATTTTCTTTTCATTTATTAACATGAAGTTATATTATTATTTGTATCATATATGATGTATATTTTATTTATTTATTTAACTTGTATTATTGTATAATAATTTTTTATCATATATTGTGTATATTATTTATATTATATTTATTTATTTTATTGTTTTCTTTTATTTATTTCTGTTATTATTTATTTTAATTTTTATTTATTTCTATTATTTATTTTATTTTTGTTATTTCTTTTTGTCGTTTAACTTATTTATTGTTTCTTTTCTTAATTAAATTAGAAAATACTTTTTAAAACCATTGCAATTACATAAGAGACAATATTAAGAGTATACTTATTACTTATTACAAGTAATTCATACAATTGTAAGTTTTTTATAAATAAAAAATTTAACTATTAAAACTTTGCACATCAAGTTGTTGCAAGAGAAGAATAGAGTGTTTAAATTTTTATTATTAAAATCTTAAAAAACATTGTTGTAAATAGTTGTGATTTTTATTTTCTTTTAAAAAATATAATCAAACATTTATGTCTCATTTATTACTTTACTATTGGATATTATAAAAATATTAATGTCATATTTATTAGTTGACTTAAAAGAAAAATTAAAACTTTTTAAAACTATATATTTTAAATTAATCTTTTGAAAAAAAACTAAAAACTCTTTAAAATAAAAAAATCTAAAAACAGCTAATAGTTCATTTATTGGTTTACTCTTAAATAAAAAAAATATTTTAATTTAAATTCAAATTAAAAAAATTGAAAACAAATTAGTAGCTAATTTATTAGATTACCTTTGAATAAAAATATGAAAATCTAAAAACAATTAAAAAAATAAAAAATAAAAAATCATTAAAATCTCATTTATTAGTTGACTAAAAAAAAGTTCAAAGATTAATGATATTTTGAACTTCATAAAAAAAATAAAAAAAAAATCTTATAAAAGCAATAAAGAGATATTAAATTCAAATTTAAAAACAAAGTGAAAACTTTATTGGGTATGATATTATTAGTTGACCTAAAATAAATTCAAAATAAATATATATATATATATTAAAATTTATTTATTTATTTTGTCAGAATTTTTCCTTTTTAGTATTTTTGGTATTAATTTTAACATAATTAAAAAAAGTTATTTTATTTATTATTAAGTCAATTATTTTTATTTTATTTTATTATTTTTATTTTACTTTTATTTCTTTTTATTAATTAATTTTGTTTAGTATTTATATGCACTAACTTTTAATTTTCGTATAATTGTTTTTATTTTACTAACTTATTTGTAACTATTTATCTATTTTTTTTTTGTTTGTAACTCTTAAATGTATGATGTATTAACTTGTACAATATATTTCACTAACTTGTTATACTAAATTTTTATTATTATTTGTATTATATATATTGTATATTGTATTTATTTATTTAACTTTTATTATTGTATTATATATTATATTTCTATTATTTCTATTATTTTATTTTTATTTCTTTATTTCTTTTTGTTATTTATTTTTCTTAACTAAATTAAAAAAAATAGATTAACCTTTTAAAACTATCTCGTAATTCTTTAAAAGATGATATCGGGAGTATATTTACCACTTATCAAAAGTAATTCGTGCACTAGAGTTTTTTATAGATAAAATTTTTGGCTATAAAATGTTTTTGCATTAGTTTTTGCTATTGAATTTGATGTCGAGTTTTGTATTTATAAAATAGTTGCAAGTGTACGAATCACTTTGTAAGAAATAATAAGTATATTTAGTATATTTACAAAGTTAATCTAAAAAGGAATCACATAATTCTTAAATAATTTAACAAATTTTTAAAGATGAAAAATTAAACCTAAACATTTTGTCACAAAATTTGAATTTGAGAAATATAATCTAATGACATAAAAATAAAAATATTTTTAATAAAATAATTAACAAATAAATATTTACATTCAGTGGAGAATTTATGGGATATATAAATTAGTAATCAAATTTTTTATTAATTAAACTTTAATTTGCCGCGTTCAATAGGGTTGACAATTTAAACTTTAATTAGATTATAATCATTTTCTAAGAAATTAACAAACCATTTAATGTATCATCTTTGATTAGTCTCACAATTTAAACTCTCATCAAGGTGTCAAAGTTAGTTTTATGATTTAAATATCTAAAAATTAACTTTCAAATTTTAAAATTACTATTAAAAATATGTTATCAATATATTTTTAAATAATAATTCTTATAAAAATCTTTGAAATAGAATTTTTGCTCTAACTATACAATTTATATAAATTAACGATTTAAGAACACTACTCTAAATCAAATTCATATAATTATATCATAAATCTAACCCTTTTGTTTATTATGAAAAATAATTCTTCAAAATATATATATATATATATATACAAACTTCGTTTAAAAATTGATGAAGAAATAAAATTAATTCATTTTATAAAAATATTTTAACTATTTTAATATTTCACAAGTATAACAACATTACTAATATTTCGTAATGTTTCTAGCGAGACAAGCTTAATTTAATAAGTGATAATTAAATTAAACATAGAATTCAAAACATCAAATAAAATTAATCTAAAAAGAATACATTTAAATTATACTTCAAGTGTATCCTTACAGAACTTCAATAATTCTATTTATAAAAAATCTCTAAACAGAATTGCCAACACTGTTTATTTGAACATATGACTTACGCCCACGCCTACAACGATAATCATAGGGTTCCCTCACTGCTACAAAAGGGGTATTTAAGTCACTATGTAAAGTCAATTTTTGGAAAAAACCAACTTATAATGAATTTATAAGTCGGTTCGGTGTAGAACCGACGCTATCCACGTAGGACGTAATGTCGGTTGATATGCCATGGAAGTTGTAGAACCGACGCTAACCATTTTAAACCTTGATAGGGCATGGAAGTTGTGGAACAAGTTTAGGGGCATTTCCCTTAAAAAATCTCATAAGCTTATATGGACAAAAGTTATAACATGTACAAGCGAATATTAATAATTTTATTAATTTTACAATTGAATAATAAAGATGTTCGAATATGAAAAATCATGTACCCATATACAGTTTATGAGTGAAATCATCACAAATATCAAAATTCTAATTGATGATGTGATAATATCTTTGACCCATATATAAATTTTTTTTAACATATTTTAGTTTATTTTTGTAAATACATGAAATTACATTCTTATTTTGATTTTAAATACATGTAGTTCTTTGGTTGGAACAAGGCGGGATATGACCAGCAAATTTTTGATGATTTACGAGAGGAATAGACAGAACATATGGTTCAAATTATATCATCACAAGAAGAATGAGGAGAAGATTCTAATGATCTTGAATAGCATATGACAATATAACGGTAATTTTTTTAATGATTTAATTTCTCTATTCTTATGTCTGAAGTCCCTTGTTTGATGGATGTTTTGTTTGATTGATGGTTATATGCTCATGTATTTAGGCGAATGCATTATTTTATGGACCTATTTTTGGCCCAAACTTCATCTCATCTATCTTGCCTACTTTCCTTATGACAACATCATGGTAGCACTTTATTAATCATTTGTCTATAAATATGAAGTTATTTGGAATCTCTGATGGTATTTTTAATGCTATAATGAGCTCTAATATAAAGTCAGGTGTAACAAAATATGAGTTACACTTGATTTCATATTTAGAGTTCATTATAGCATTAAAAATACGAGCAGAGATTTTAGATAACTTTATATTTATAGACAAATGATTAATAAAGTACTAATATGAGTTTGGAGGGTTATATCACTCGGATGTCCCTATGATAATCTTTTTTTTATGGTAATATTTATAATGATTTAATTTCTCCATTTGTATGTCTCAAACGTTTAGACTGCTTGTTTGATGGATGTTTACGTGCTCATGTATGTAGGGGAATGAATTTTTATATGAACCCGATGTTTTTTGTCCAATTTCCTTGTCACAATGCTGGTAATTCTAAGCCAACCAAGCTTGCTCGCATAATCCAATTACACTTTGACGACATTATTTTATTTGTAATTTTAAGTTAACTATATATATATATATATATTGTATATACATTATTTGTTTTTGTAATAAATTTAATTATCAAGTAATTAATTATATTTAAATTTTCAATTATTTGTATTATTATTTATATTTGGTTTTTTTATGCTATATATATTGAATACAAGTGAAGTGAAAAATGAGAATAAAAATAAAAAAAAATCATAAAATGTAAAGTTGGTTGACCGCATTAACCAACTTTACATTTTAAGTCACTCAATTTAAAGTCGGTTCAGCAAACTGACTTTAAAGCATGTTTTTGTAGTAGTACCTCGCTTAGCAGAGTAACTTTTGATATTGGAAGGTTGACTACCAGCCCAAGCCATCAAAGTGGATGATCTTAAGTTAGATTATGGTTTTACATATGTATCCCCTCACACGTTGTGACGTGTACCTCTTATATGATTGACATGTGTACATGTAGTATCCTACATATATGGACCTCATAGGAGATCCATACAATTCATTTTCAATTCTCTCACTACTCTCTAATTTCTCTCTCTAAAAATCATATCATCCCAACATTTTTACACCTATTGTAGGGCTCAGGATTTGAAGGTCAAACCTTAGCTTTTGACCCCATATTTTCAAGGATTCATCCTCGAGTTTTGAAAGAGAGATGTCATAAACAAGATCTCCACATCGCTTTCTCTAAGAGCCATATTTTCATAGTGGGAACGTGAGTTGAGGAAAGATTGAGACTAGCGAATGAAATAGAATCTTTATCATAGGACCATACCTTGCCAATCTATGAAGAGGCACGATTTGAATCATGAGCTAGGGTACAAGCTAAAATTGACACCTATCAAGAGTTGGCTCGTCAACTGCTTAAGCTAAGAAGAGAACTCGAGGAGACCAAGCGAGAAAATAGAGCACTAAGCTCACAATCAAACTCGAACATCCTGTTAAGAAGAAGGAACAACCTGATTGGTGAGTTTGGTCAAGTCTTATAATAAATAAGCCTACCCAGGTTGAGAACGTAGCAGATGGTGTCCCTCCTCCTAATGCATTTGGGCTCAATAATGAACAATTGCTGTAAGAAGGAAGGATCTAGGAGGCACACTTCCAAGAATTAGAAGAAACAAATAGAAAACAAGATAAGGCACTCAAATAAAGTAACAAAAGGCAAGACAATGATAAATCACGTTATGATATAGATAAGGATTTTGAACATCTCTCATTTCTTTGAAAAAATATAGAACAATAAGCCCCTAACCAAATTTAGTGCTCCTAATTGTCCAAGTTACCAACGGATGAAGGATTTAATAACTCATGTTCAACACTTCAAGACAATTCTGGCCCTTTTAAACCTCACCCAAGAAAAGAGAGATGTCATGATGTGTAAACTCTTTGTTGCCACTCTATGTGATGGAACTCAAAAATGATTTAATAACTTGGCATCCCATACCATAACCTCATTCTCTTAATTTGCTAATTTTTTCATCACCAACTATGCTAGCAACAAGCCCATGAGGAAAGGATCTCATCACCTATTCTCAATCATCTTAGGAAATGGAGAGTTTATTGAGGAATACATGAGAAAGTTCAAAGAGGAAAAGTTAGAAATAAAAAAATGCCTAACTCTATTGCGATAGAAGCTTTCAAATGAGGTTTATTAAGAAGTTCAAATTTGTTTGATGAATTAACCAAAATTGTTCCACATATAATGGAGAGGCTAGAAAGTTTGTTGATTTGAAAAGGAAGTTGGAATTGGATAAGAAGAGTAAGGCCAATGTAGAAGCTACACCAATAAAGGAAAAAGGAGAATAAGCATGGACAAATCAAACCAAGAAAAATGATTAATAAAAATAAAAGCTTTGCTCCAAATCATAAAGTGGGTAGTCAATGGTCAAAGAATAGGGGACCTTGGGGTTGGTCATTAACTCCTTTGAGAGGTCCATCTTTGAAAGTAAGTCTAGCTAAAGTTGTGTTAAGAATGGAGAATGAGCAAAACATTAGATGACCACCAAAAATAAGGGCAACTCTTAGAGACACATCTAAATGGTGTTCTTTTCACAAAGATATAGGCCACAAAATGTGAGGTTGTAGACATCTAAAGAAATAAATGAAAGATTTGTTACTATAGGGTATTTGAGTGACCTCGTGGGAAATGATAGTAGAGAAGCTAATTGACAGCCTCTACCGTGAAACTTTGAGGCTACCTACTCCACCAATTAACAAGATAGAGCCACACAATAAAGCTAATGTAAGGACCATGTATACTATACATAGAGGACTTGGGCTCAATGGGACCTCCAATAATGCACGTAAAAGATACGCTAGAGACTTGCATGGATTATCACATGTTTATAATTTGAATAAATGGATGTCCTCTACTACAATTACTTTTTCCAGTAATGATGAGACCTCATCTCCCTATGAAGACCCTTTGGTAATCATCCTATGGGTAGGATCCTATGATGTTTGTCGAATCTTGATTGATACTATGAGCTATATTGACCTTCTTTTTCTTTCAACGATGAAAGTGCTAGGTGTGAAAGAATGCAACATCATGAAGAGGGAGCTATCTCTAGTAGGATTCAATGGTAGCACTACCTATGTAGTTGGGACCATGATGTTGCCTATCATGGCGATGAGATCTATAATCATGACCAACTTTGTGGTGATTGATGTCCTAGCTCATTACAATGTCATTCTAGATAGACCATGGATAATAAGATGAAAACATTTCCACCTACTTTCCACCAAGTCATCAAATACCCAACCGACAAGAGGATAAAAAAGACAATGGAGACCAAGAAAAGGCTAGGAATTGTTATAATGCTACAATAAAGAAAGTTGTTCCAAAATAGTAATTACAATATGGGTCCTATCAAAAAATACTAAGGGGTGATGCCTAATGAAATCTATTGATTCAAATGAAGTTCAAGATTTACAAGTTGAAGAGAAAGGGGAAGATAGTTCTTTAAAATTGAGCACCAACTTAACAACAGAAGTTAAGGAGAAACTATCGAAATTCCTATGAGCCAACTCCAATATCTTTGATGGAAGCCTACAGATATGCTTGGAATTGACCTAGAGATTATAAATCACAGGTTGAAAAGCTAGACTTATCAAAGAAAGAAAGAAAAAGTTCCTAAGAGAAAATAATGAGGTGATTAAACATCAAGTCACCACACTTAAAGAGACGAAGATTACTAGAGAGGTAGACTACCCAACATGGTTGTCAAATATGGTGGTAGTAAAAAAGGCTTGTGGATTACCCAGCATATGTGTAGCCTTCACATATTTGAATGATGCATGCCCAAAGGACTACTTTCCCCTACTAAATATTGATAAGCTGGTCAATGTTACCTTCAGGTTTGGTTTGATGAGTTTTATTTATGCATATTATGGTTATCATCAAATCAAAATGCACCGAGAAGATGAAAATAAAATGTCTTTTATTATTAAGGAAGAGACCTTTTGTTACACTTGAATGCTCTTTGGTTTAAAGAATACGGGAGTTACGTATCAACGTCTTATCAATAAGATATTTTTTAACATATAGGAAGGAATCTAGAAGCATACGTGGAAGACGTGGTGATAAAGTCATCGCAACCTGTAAACCATGTCAAAGACTTGGAAGAAATATTTCACATAATCTGAAGGTATGGTATGAGACTAAACCCTAAAAAATGTGTTTTTGGTGTTGCTTTAGGGAAATTCTTGGGATATCTTGTATCTGCCCAGGGAATTGAGGTCGATCCTGATAAGATACAAGCTTTAATCGATATGAAACCTCCTAATAACCTAAAAATAATTCAACAACTAAACGGAAGAATAGTGGCACTCAACAGATTCATTTCCAAATACACTAACAAGTGCTTGTCATTCTTTAAAATGTTGAGAAAGAACACATCAATATTCTAGAATGAAGATTGTGACAAAGCTTTCTAAGGAATCAAACAATATCTGAGCAAGCCTTCAATCCTAATCAACCCCACCCTAGGCAAAAATTTATATTTATATTTGGTTGTTACTCCTCAGACTTGTAGTGTCGTACTCCTTGTCGAAAGAGACAAGGTCCAACACTCATTCTACTACATTAGCCAAATCCTGATAGATGCCCAAAGCAAATATCCACTAAAATTCCATAGTGGGTCAAAATCGGTTCTTACTGGTTGCCATAGATTATTTCTCCAAATAGATTGAAGCAGATCCCCTTGGAAGAACAAGGAATGATGAGGTAATTCAATTTATCTAAAATTTCATAGTTTATCGTTTTAACTTGCCCAAAAATCTCATTATTAATAATGGAAGATCATTCACTGGCCGTAAACTCAAAGAATTGACTACCAAGCACAATATCTCCAACCCAACTCTATAATATCAAATTTGTTGTAAAATTAGGTATAAATTTGGCACAACATTGTTCATTGTATCAAACATTGTTCATTACTGCACTGTATACATTGCACCATTTTTTTTAATTTTAAAAATATTATTAAAATTTTTATTACATATAAAAAATTAAAATTAAATATATGATATAAAATGGCTAAAAAAATTCTAATACAATATAGAGTTAAAATTTTAATATAAATTAAAATAACTATTTAAAAATATTCTAAAATATTAATAAACATGATAATTAAGGATAAACGTCATATTAAAATACCAATTCTAGAAGTTGGAATGATGTAGATAAAAAGAAACTTACGTTGTAATTTAAAATATATTAATTGAATATTTATAATATGAATATAATAATACATTGAATTAATATCTATCTATATATATTTTTAATTGTGTTTTTTAATTAAATATAATTTTTAATTTATATAATAAATATAATATTTTATTTAGTGTATTTTTAATTTTTTTAATAATATATATTTTTTATTAACTAATAGTAATATATATTTGTTTAGTTAATTGAATAGAATAATTAATAATAAATAAAAATTATTTTATTTTATTAATTATATATTTTTAATATAATTTTTGATATTATAGGTTAATAATAATAAAAATTTAATATAATTTGTAATATAAAATAAAATAATGGGTTAGAAATAATATATTACCAATTCCCAATGGTAATAAGCTTGAGCTCTGACTCAGAGTACGTCAGCTACGTTACCCTCTCCGTCTCTATATATTTCTATCGGATACTGGTAAAAAGATCCTGAGCGTTAATGTCGAGCAGGTATTGGGTTGTGTCCCTTCCTGTTGACAGCTCTGCATCTCACCTATGGAACCGTCTCCAAGATCATATCTCCAAGCATTCATTCGATACTCCTCTCTACAGAGTATTCATTCTTCACCAATTATATGATCTGACTTTACATCTATTGTTTTTTCCTAATTTTTCATTTGATTTTTATTTTCCTTTCAGTTCAACATACCTAATCTCCGTATTGGAACTTTAGATTCTCTCCTCTCCCTTAGTGATGATCTTCTTAAGGTAAGTCTTCCTGTTGCTGTATATATTTCTTAGCTTCGTATGAATCCTTTTGGTAAATTCCGCATGTTGTTCGGTGATTTCTTACTCTGAAATTTGTGGTTCCTTGTCAAAACTCTAGCTAGTTCCGCTAGTATGATCTGAAATGGCTTTCAGTATATGTATTTTTTTTTTCCTTCTTCTTTCTCAATTCAAATGCATTTCCTAAATTTTTTGATCGGTGAGTTTGTGGTTACGAATTTCCGAATATCTCGAATCATTGTTGCACGTAGTCGAACAGCTTTGTGGAAGGTGTTTCTCACAAGATCAGGCGACAGATCGAGGAATTAGATAGGGTTTCGGGAATAGAGAGCAGCGCTTTGACTGTCGATGGAGTGCCGGTAGATTCATACCTCACCAGGTTAAGTATAGAGCATCACTTTATTGGTGGGAATTTGGCTATCGCAGTTCTGGGCATTGATTAAGTATCTGTATCTTAAAGATACTGACTTGTGTTGCTGTATTTGCAGGTTTGTTTGGGATGAAGCCAAGTATCCCACCATGTCTCTTCTGAAGGAAACCGTGGACGGTATTCATGTCCAAGTGGCAAAGATTGAGGATGATCTTAAGGTGGTGCTTCATAACATCAGTAATTTTACTCTTTTTTCTCGTTTCGCTTAGATGTTACTTTGTGTTGTTTTTTCTATATATATTTTTTAATTTGAGTGTAAGATTTGTCTTCTGGAAGTGGAGAATTAGGTGCTCGTACTACATTGCGAATGATTATTGTGCTATAAAGAAATCCATTTTTTTAGTTTTTGATACCATGGCTTTCTAAAGTTCCCGTTGCTGTGAAGCTGTACTTTTAAGTTGTTCAGCTGAAAAGGGTAAACGGCTTGGCTTACCTTCACACTTGAAAACTATTCAAAATTTGGAAGAATGGCAGGAGTCGTCCTTGGAACAACCTGAAAAAGCCCAACTATTAACTCAGAGTAGAAGAGTGAGGCTGCAGATTTTATTCTTTTTTGTCCTAATACAATAGCATAATTGATCTTTATATATATGTAGGGCAAACATTTATTTAGTACCAATGTTACGTGAAACTTTTTATTTTACTACTTTTGATATTTTTAGGTTCAGTTGACAACTCGTATTATTGAAATATCTTTCAATTAATTATTATAGTTAAAAAATTGTCAAATTTAAGCTAATGCACGAAACGTTAAGTGATAACTTTGTTATCTTATTCACGGCACACCTTTTACAACTTCACATTGTATATGTAATTTAAATATTTCGATCAAATTGGTCAATTTTTAACCAAAATAATTTATTGAAAGATATTTCAATAACAAAAATGATCAACTGAAATAAAAAATATTAGTAGTAAATTGAAATTTTCCTATAATATTAGTACCTAATTGAACCGTTGCTATATATATATATATATATATATATATATATATATAATTTATTAAAAAGGTCATGTTTGATTAGTAAAATAAAAACATAATTGGAATGGTGATAGGAATAGGAATTAAATTTAATGGAAATAATGTTACTATTATTATGTTTGTTTGGGCAGTTGAATCAAAATAAGGATACAAGTGAAATAGCATTTATAAAATTATTAATGAAGCAAAGTTAAAAATGAACTTTTTTAACTTCTAAATCATGAAAAATGAGAAAAATAATAAATGATAATAGAAATATACGAAGAAAATAGAGAACTTCATCACATTTTTAAGGGGTTTGAGAAAAATGAGTTTTCCTATTACTAGTGAAATGTTTTTCATTTTTATTACATTCTAGATATTAACAGTCAAACAAAACACATGAATATTCATAATTTTTTGCCACTATCATTTTTATTATTGTCAACCAAACATAAGAGTAGAGGATTGCCAACAATTTCATCCACAAAGTGCTTTTAAATAGGTAAGGGAAATTGTTGGGCTTAGATTTCAACTCAAAAAGTTAACATATTATGAGGAGTAGCAAATTTCAACTATATACTTTATTTGTTCATCATATTTTTTCAATGTGTGATTCGTTTACATATCTAACAATCCTCCCTTAAACTAGAACAAATCTTGCCCCTTAGACTTGAATCATGCCTCCTATATCAAGTATCGGTCACATATTTAATTGCATCTTCCTTAATTTGGCATCCATGCTCTTTTGAGTTTACCAATGTGGTAAGAAACAACTAAAGAACTCACATCATCTTAATCACACTTTAAGAGTCCATAATGAGTCTAGAAGACCATCGAATAATTTTTTCATCGTAATCCAACATAGAGCTCACCATTGATCTAGACTTAGACTTCATGCACTGCCTACATAAACCCACTTTTACCTTGAGATCCATCTTGTGTGTGTTCACACAATGCAAGTTGGACCCTTGTTTGTGTTAGGGACAACAAAAGTGCAAGAGTAACCAAAAGTAACAAACAAATGCAAGAGCGAAAAATCAACAAGTAACCAAGACAAGAATCCACACTCAATCACAAATAAATTCACTAATATCAAATCTTGAATTTAAAGTCTTTAATCCAATACCCAATATACCATGCATTCTAAGAATAATATTAGGAACTCAAGAAATAACACTCAAATTCAAAGCCCTATTACACCCAAAAATATCTCACATGCCCAAAACAAAAAACCTAAAAAAAAAACCCCATAATGTTCTTTTCTTTTGACTACATCACAAATGAGAATTTGACACATCATGCTACCATAAGAAATTCCATACTACTGTGACACTCATCCTTTTTAACTTTGGATTTCTATCATGCATATACATCACACTAATTTCCACACTCGTGGTGTTTTTTTAGTAAAAACATATATATCAGTCCCATAGAACAAAATGGGTATATAGTTGGGATGGGCTACTCCTCCTAATAGGTAAATTTTGGGATGGATCCCCAGGTCCAATAGTTTGATACCAATTGTTGAGCTTGGTTTCAATCTATAGGTTAACCCATTAAGAGAAGTAGTCTATTCTATCTATATACTCAATTTTCTTCATATTTTTTCAATGTGGAAGTCTAATGCACACCCCACAGAAATAATTCATTCATAACCATGATTGCTGACCATATTTTTCCAAAAGAGTAAAGTGATTGACTGAACTTGCTTGAGTTGATGGTCTGCATATTATGAATTATAAGGTACTTTTGATAAAAATTCTTCTTTATGCACCTTCATGTCTAAAGCTATAGCTTTAATTTGTCGATGGATCTTACTTACTGCCAGCTTCTCTGCTCATCATTACCCTGATCAATACTGGAAGGCATTCTTATTCTTATATTACTTGTAAATACACTAAGATATCTTTATATATTTGGGTTATGAAACATCTTTAATTTAATGGAGCATAGACCCCTATACCTTTGTTTTCTATAACAGGTTCGTGTGGCTGAGTATAATAATGTGCGAAGTCAGCTCAATGCTATTAATCGGAAGCAAAGTGGCAGGTATAGTTATTTATTTCATTTTTGTAGAATGTACTCTGTCTTATTTTATTATGCATCTTTAGTTGACTGACCTTTTGTCTATGTCAGCTTGGCAGTTCGTGATCTTTCCAATCTTGTTAAGCCAGAGGATATTGTTACATCTGAACATCTCGTTACCCTGCTTGCAATAGTACCAAAGTACTCACAGAAAGATTGGTTGTCAAGCTATGAAACATTAACCAACTATGTGGTAAATATTAATATTTTCAGTTTCCATGTTCCAACTGCTGCTAAGCCAAAGTGCAGTTATATACACAATGCTATCTCTCCAATGGACTTGTTCATCATATCTTTTGAATTTCCTGACTCATCATTAATCACATAACATCTTTTCCTTTAGCTTAGTTTCTTTATTATGCCTTAGTTTTCATTCTACTTTTTTTCAGGTCCCCAGGTCCACCAAAAAACTATATGAAGATAATGAATATGCTCTCTACACTGTGACACTTTTTTGTCGTGTTGCTGATAATTTCAGAACAAGTGCACGTGAAAGAGGGTTTCAGGTCAATATAAAATCTCCAATGTGTTTTCCTTCCTTATATTCAAGTTACAAAAGTGAAGCGGTCAGGTTGTTTAAAATATTTGGTATTTCAAGTAATATGTGAAGCACAAATACATGCATATTTTTGGCAAATTTTGCTGATGCCTAAATGTGCTTTGTATTTATGTTGGTTCCAGCAGCACAAGAAAGTAGAAAACAGGAGTCGGAAAAATTGGTGCAAGATCAAGAAAGTTTAAGAAGCTCTCTCTTGCAGTGGTGTTTTACCAGTTATGGAGAGGTGACCTTCTTGCTTCTTTTTCCATTTCTTTATAATTGATATTCATGGAAAAACCTGTGGGTAAAATAATTTGAGGTGGTTTGTATAAGGGTTGGTATAATGATATTGTTCAGTGTAGTTCTCTTTTCATTAAGTTGAATTTCTTGCCCGTAGGTTTTCAGCTCTTGGATGCACTTTTCTGCTGTGCGTGTCTTTGCCGAAAGTATTCTAAGATATGGTCTACCACCTTCGTTTTTGGTAAATCAACTTTCTTTTGGACGGCTTTCTGTTAAAGCAATTTTCTGTGACTAAGGCCAAAATTTGGTTTTGAACTTTTCAGGCATTTGTTTTATCTCCATCCGTTAAAAGTGAGAAAAAAGTACGTTCAATTCTTGAAGGATTGTGTGACAGTACAAACAGGCAAGTCTTTGCGCTTTTTTTTTTTTTTTAATCTTTGTGCCGCAAAGTTTGTAAACTGGCTTGTTCGTTTAGCTTAACTTGTGATAATCATCTCCTGTTGTTGATACTACTTGGGTGTTTGGTGCAGCACATACTGGAAAACTGAGGATGAAGTGTGTGGAGGAATGGCTGGTCTAGCAGGTGATGCAGATGCCCATCCCTATGTCTCATTTACCATTAATCTCATTTGATCAAAGGTAAGGGCATATGTCACTGTTTTTTTTTTTGCGTTTAAGCTATAGCTGCAGGATTGTCCAGAATACCATTGGGAAGATACTGTACATTATCGTTTAATATTTCCATTCTTTGGTTGATTATTGTAACTTGCGTCTTTGAAATTTATTATGAGGATAATGGATGTAAGGAGCGGGTGATAATTAAAGATTTATTTATCACGAGTTCTCAATTTTAAATTCCGTAATCAATTTATCATCCTTGTGTACTTTCTATTTATAAATTAATGTGTATGAAAGTGAATTATGCTGAAGCCCTTTCTCTACATTTTTTTCTTGGGTTTGATCCAAGTCTCTTAAACAAGGAGAGACATTAACTTCATGGTTCCCTTGTGTGATAGATGAAGTAGCTTGCTAAAATAAAATATTGCCTGTTTCTTTTCGTTAATCATAAATCTCTCTCTTCACAAACCCGTATTATGTGAAGAGATCTCGGAGTTATCATTTTTTTTTTGGAATTCTTTCATTTTAAAAATATGCTCTTTTAGTCTATAATTTTGCTAAAAGATGTAGCGTAAGTTCCCAATAATTTCTAACATTTGGGCTTCATTCTAATCCAATGTATGGGGTCTCTGTATTTTTTTCATTCAACTATTTACATAACAAACTAATGATAAATTAACAATTATATTATTGAATTATTATGAAAACTGATACCATATAAAACACAACAATAAAATTGAAAAATAAAAAGAAGAGAATAAAAGATGAAAACAGTGAAGAAGATGAACAAATATGCAGATCATATCACTCGGTTTTATGAAAATACATGAAAATTTCTGTTTCTGTAATTACGTAAGCATTGGCTCGAGCTCTTAAAGTTTTCCTTGCTGATTGCTTATTGCTTTGATTATAATTACATATTCAATTTGTCTTAGTTACAATTAAATATTCAATTTGTCTTAATTGCTTATTTTTCATCACTGAACACTACATGGTTTTGTTGAGTTGGCATTACCTTTAATATTTCCCCTAAAATTCAGAGATATGCACATACATTAAATTTGTTTCCGTAAAAAAGGAATCTTTGATTGGAAAGAGGCTTTGTGAACACATCTGTAGGCTGTTGTGTAGAATGAATGAGACTATCCTCTCTCGAGCAAAATAAAGGTCAAGTTTCATATGCTTAGCTCTTATGTGGCTCCTAGGATTAACTGCTAATAAGACTACTCAATATAATTTTATTGAACGATAAAAACAGTACTTAATTATTTATTATTAGTACAAGTTTATCATCAAAATTTTTATTAGTATAAATTTATTATTAAATTTCTTATTAGTTGTACAAATCTATTATTAAAAAATAATATAGTGATATATTTATATTATAATTATAGTTGAATGTTATTTTTATTAGGTGATAAAATTAAATGATATATTTTATAATTTTGTGATAATTCAATGATATATTTGTTAGTTTATTAAAAAAAAATTGCTTTAAAAAAATCTATTTGTATACCCTATTTTTGAACATATAAATTTTTTTTCGTTTTATAAAAATAAAATAAAAATATGCACCCCATAAAAAAAAATGTTTTGAAATGTAATTAAATCTATTTATAATAATGTTAATTTTTTATGAATTTTTTTTCCATATTTAAGCAATTTACTAAAAAAATTAAAATTAGTATTTAATTTATTAATTCTTATAGTCTAAATAATAATAATAATAATTTGAAATGAAATAAAAAGTTAATAAACCTAATTAAAGATTCAAACGACAATACAATTTGGGTTAAAATTGTAGAAAAATTAAACAGTTTAGTGTTTAATATGTTCTAATATAAAATACTCGAGCATATTAAGATTCCTACACAATTACCGTACAAATTACAACTCATCGAAAATCTCAGAATCCACAAATGAATCTTAGGACGAGTTGAATTTTCAGGAGAAACATGCTTGGCTCAAAACAAACTAAGGAACATAGAGGCACATTGCTTAAAAAACCAATCTTAAAGAGTCAAATTAGTTCATATAGAGAAAATATAACGTACAAAGGCATTGATTCCATGCCATTAAGAGCAATAAAGTTCACCCAGCTATCCACATTATTATTATTTTGTTCTATTCCTAACTTGGGGCTTGGCAGTCTTAGACTTCAAATTGAAACTCATTTAATTTTATCTGAAAAGTTCTTTTCAGGAGGATGAAAACAAAACCATCCCCCAATAAAACATTATCACTAATAACAGAAAATACAGAACTTTGCAAAAGAAAGTAAGCTCTCCCAATCGGGGTGAATAGCCAATTTATAAGAATCTTCAGTAACCCTAATTTTATTTGAATCTCTACGTAAATAGATGTCTTTCTCAGATCCAATAAACAAAAAACTACCACAGCATCCCTTTTCAACGCTTCTACGTCTTTGCAACCTCTGTTGCAGCAGCAGGTGCAGCACCACCAGTAGTTGGCCTGTAGATTTATGCATAAGATCAAAAACAAACTAGTTGAATGAAAACAAAAAGTATTCATTACAATTGGAGCTGCATAAAGAACTTACAATCCAACAAAAACTTTGAATGCATCGTAGATACCCCACTGCGCTCCGGTCAAGGTTCCAATCATCACAATACGGAGAGGAAGACCACGGGTAAAGAGACCCAATAAACCTAGCTTCTTTACAGCCTGTTCTCATTCACACCATGAAAGAGTTAGAACAGAAAAATAAAAGTTTTAAATATTCTTAAAAAAGTTCCTTTAACATACACAATACTCACATCACCAACCGTGGCACCTTTGGCATTGTTTAGAAAAGAGACAAGGTTGTCAGCAGGATGAGACACGATAGCACATAAAACACCAGCAACATATCCACCAGCAAAACTTATACCAAGTTGCAGGGGTTTGCTGCACTGATCCTTCGGAGTGGGGACTCCATGCTTGTATATCATCTCAACAATGGTCTCAAAAGAGGCAAACTTCATCATAGTATCTGCAAGATGAAATAGATTAATCTATTAGATATGCTAGAAAATAATGAAATAGTGTTGAAGGTTCGAAGCATAATATGAGCTGTACGTTATGGATTGTGCTAACAGAACCAAAATACAAAAGCATGTGCAGCAGCTTCTCACAGCTCAACTTGAGATGATCAACCACAACTATGCTAAAAAGTAGGGTGGGGAAAAAAACAAGTCCTCTTAAAAAGAATGATGAAATTGACTAGCAGCATTACAAAAAGTTTGGTAAACAGGAATGACCAGCGATGCAAGAAGAAAAAACAATAAGGGGATCCAAGGGGAACAAGAAAATAATGATAATCTTTGACTCACAAGGTATTTGACGACCCCAGAGTGGAACAATTCCCTTGTACAACCTGCATACAAAAGGAAATTAATTACGAGCACATCATCTGGATACTACTATGCATCGGCAAGTTTTATGTTATATAAACATACCCTACTGCACCTTCAGACTTGATAAACTTGGGCAACCCATCGGACAAACCCCTAGCAAATCCAGGCTGAGTTTGAACACGAACCTTCACTGCTTCAAAGGGGCAAAGTGCAACATCTGCTATAACCTCAGCAGATGCAGAACCAGCAAGATAGATCAAGGTCTTGTACTTGGCAGCATACTCTGGTCCAGCAATGTCAGAGTAGTACTTCTTAAAAAACTCATAAAATCCAAACTTGCAAGCACCCTGAGCACTGTAACCTAGGAGGGTAGGTACCCACCCTCTGAAGAAGCCTCTTATTCCCTGTTCCTTAAGCAGAACTCCAAAACCAGATGTGATACTCTTGTACTTTGCAGGATCGATCTGATAAATAGAAAACAAGAACAAGCCGCTAGTTTATTTCTTTCGGCATATTGATAGGAAATATGGTCCAAGCCAACATTCACTTTAACAGAATGAATTGCACAGCATTAGGAAAACATCACGAATTCGAAATTGTAATTATCAGTAATGCCTTCAGAATTTTATTCAAAAGGCAAGCAATAAACTCAAAATACTGAATCATAGGCCAAAGAATGAATTTATACATAGTAGAAATCTATCAAAAAAAAGGGAAATGTATAATAGCTCTTAAAACTTGTAACCAAAAAATAGTATCCTTAAATCCCGCTCACATATTTTCATAACAAAGAAACAGCCCAACTATTGGATCAATATGAACTCCAACCAATTAGACTCATTCAATGTTGCATTCAGATTCTTAAGATCCGTTCAATGTTAAATTTTATGGGTGTTATTTGGGATAATTTCCAAAAAAAAAAATCTTTAGTACAGAGATGACTCCATGATGAAAGATCGAGTGACTAGGACACAGAAACCACACAAATCTACACTTAAAAAAGCCAATTACTACAAAATTGAAGAATAAGATTAAAAAAAACTGAGCAATTATACAGAAAAGAAAACAAATCGTAGATCTATTTCAAGTCAACACGCGAAAATACAATATATAGAGAAACCACAAAAAATCCGGAAATGGATCTAACAAGAAGACGATTCAAATGTTAAATCAGGAAGAAATGAAAACAAAACGGATCTGAAGAAAGAAAAAAAACCTGCATATTGCACTTTACGAGGTCAAGAGGTGTGACGGTCATGTGAGTGAGACCGCAGCTAAGGATACCACCGAAGGTACATGCGGCATAGAAGGATGGAGAATACATCTCGATCTTCCTTGATGGCTCAGTAGGAGAAGGAATAATGAAGTTCTTCCTCGGTTCGACAGTTTCGACATTAGAGAAAACGGAGCTAGGAGGGCTAGCGTTAAGCATGTTCTGGAGAACTAGACCCTTTGTTGAGGAAGAAGAAGAGTAGAGGAAGCTAGGGATCAGAGATTGACGGGAAGAATGTTCGGAGATCGACATGGGAAGAGAAAGAGATTGCAATGAGAATAGAAATGAAAGAGAAAGAGAGAGAGAGAGAGAGAGAGAGAATGAGTGGCTGTTCGATTGAGAGTAAGAGGGCCTCTTTTTTTTCGCTCCCAAACTCTTGCAGGCAAATGGCTGTATTTCAGAAACAAAAACAATAAGAGTGGCTGTTCGATTCCGGCTTTATGTCTCGCAAACCCTCGCGTTCTTTATACGAGAGATATCTCACTTGACAAAAATGACCCTTACTTTTCTCCTAATTTACGATTTTGTCACCTCCATCTCAAAAATTACTAAAACGAACCAAACCAATTTATTTAATATACCCAACCTAAATAATAATTTAAAATAATGAAAGAAAAATGGCCTGTAAATTTATTTATTTATGGTTCATAAAATATGTTTTTAAGTTCATGAGTGAAAAATATACGAAGTAAAAGTAAAATTAATTTTTTATTAAATATAATCAAATAGTAAATATATGTAATACATAAATATTTTATATTCTTTATAAATATATATTTAATTAAGTCATTTTTAAATAATATTTTTATTATTTAATATATAAATTTGGATATTATATATCATCTCCCTCATTTTTACAAATATTAAAATTACATTTTTTAATAAATAAATAAATATAAATAATACGTTCTTTAAATTAAGGTATTAAACAGCAACATAAAAAAATATCCTATTATGGCTCTCCAACTTAAAATAATAAACATGAGGGTTATATTTATGATTTAATTATTTGGATTTGATTTAATGAAATATTATGTAATTATCTAAATCTTATTTAGAATCATGTTTTATTTTAAATATTTTTATAAAATTTATTATTGAAAAATATATTGATTACATATTTTTTATAATAAATTTAAAATCTAAAAGTTAGTTTTAAGATATTTAAATTATTAACTTAACTTTGATATCTTGATGATAGTTTAAACTGTGATCCGATCGAATTAATCAATTAAATAGTTTATTAATCTCTTAGAAAAAAACATAATTTATTTAAAATTAACTAATTAATAACAAATAGTGATTTTAATTAATAACAAATAGTATATCAAATTAATCTTTCATTTGTATATATATATATATATATATATATACGAGAGAATCAATAATTTTAATTCATATCTTTAATAACGTAATTAATATTAATCAATCATGATTAAGTAATTAACTAATTTATCACATAAATTTTCTATTGATTGTGAATATTATTTGTGTGATGTTTATTTAATTTATCTTTAATTTTATGTTATTAGTTTAGATATTTAAAAACTCAAACTTTGTGATAGAATATTTAGGTTTATTTTTTGTTTTTAAGAATTTGTCGAATTATTTAGAAACCATGTTGTTTCTATTTAAATCAACCTTAAAAGTATACTCATCATTTCTTATAAAGTGATTCGTATATTTGTAAACTATTTTACAAATACAAAACTCGAGAATAACCCATATGTAACATACTCCGCAAGACATACATAGATATACTTTCATGAAAATTGTTTTCCTTATGTATTATAAAATCTTAGATGCTATGTATATTATTTTTAATACTCAATTTATATAAAAAAAAAATCATGTATGCATATATTAAAATGGTCAATAACAATTATTTTATTTTAATAGCATTTATAACATTACTTACAAAAAGCATGACATCCATTTTTCTTTTAAAGGAAGAATGTTACATTTTTGAAATCGTCGGGATAAAAATTACTACTTTTTTGACCCGATATATTTAAAGAAAAAATGTTACCTTTTTGAGATTGTTAGAATAAAAATTAATACTTTC
This sequence comes from Hippophae tibetana, assembly GCA_037013495.1. NCBI lineage: Eukaryota > Viridiplantae > Streptophyta > Magnoliopsida > Rosales > Elaeagnaceae > Hippophae > Hippophae tibetana. The sequence goes on along the minus strand of CM072804.1, from coordinate 42,170,268 downwards.
TTGTCCCGACACTCTATTCTTCTAAACTCGAACTCCTTGATATTTTATCCCCAAAACATACTAAAAAATATACCAAAAAATAAGCAATCTTAAAAAGAAAATCTTAACGAGAGAAAGAGCGTGAAAATTTTAGAGTGAAGAAAATGGGTTGTTTTCGTGATATTTATATACAAATTGGGTCCTTACCTCTCCCTTAGTCGGTGGCTTACCAAGTTGTCCAGATAAGATCACGTCGAGACCCATAATAGTGTTATATTAGGTCGCAGGTCTTTCGTCAAACTCTTGCCTGCCAACGTGGCCCTAACGAGCAGTAAAATAATTTTTTCAACTTTTCGTAATCGATTCGATTCTTCACAAGAAAGTTTCTGATACGTCATTACATCTTAAAATATTATTAAATATTTCTTTTAAGACATTTTCATAATTATTTCAAATTCTTGGATTTTTAAATTCATCTTTCTGTGGTGTTAGAATTTTAATATTTAAACAATATTAATTATACTATTATATGGGTGACATAAATCATTAAGGTTAACTATATAGTAGAATGAAATGCATAATTTAAGAAAAATGAAAAAAAATCAAATAAACAAACTACTCAAGCAAACCCAAATCAAATTGCTTTTTTTAGTTAGTATGTTTTGGAATGACTATTATAGTATGTTAAATTTGGTTCTTATTGTTCAAAAATTTATTAAATTAATTTGATTTCAATTTCAATAAAAACTTAACTAATTTACCTATCAATTATATCAGATATTGTTAAAACTTAATTTTTGAGGGTGTTCAAAAATTCAATCAGTGTGATGAATTCTTCCAATATAACCGCCCATTTTGAATTGATTTTGAGACATTTTTGGATTAGGTATGATATAAAAAATAATATTTTTTTAATATTAATTAACTTAATATAAAATCGATCAAATACATTGCCATCCGAATTTATATTAACATAATTTGTTTTTAATTATTTATTTGCATGTGTTTATACTATTTTGTTCATAATCATTTTCTAAATTTATACATTTTTTAAAATTTTAACCAATTCTTGAAAATTTAGGCCATTTTGGCATAATTTTAAAAAAAATCTTCAAATATTTCAAAAACATTGTTTTATAATATATAATATTAGTGCACTTTTAAAAAAATATTTAATATAATTTAAATATATAAATTAAAATAAATATTAAATGAATTATATCATTAAAATATTGAAAAATTACAAAAAATTATGAGTATAAATTTATGTTATATAAGTTTCTTTTGAGGATGGAAAGAACGCTGAATGGGAATAGTCTTTTTGTGGAAATCAAATTGGTATACTCCTCCTCCCATATCTTGGAAACATCTATCATCTAATCTCACGTATGAGGAAAAAGAAATTTCAACCAAGATGAACAAGTCCTTTATTTGTTTTTCAAAACCAAGTTGAACAAGCTGCCTTTCCTGCTCTACTTTCCAGAAGAGGAAAAATATTTCTGAAAAAGCTCACATGAAATAATCACTAATAATAAAAATAACATTTAATCATAATAAATGAAACTAAATTAATTTGAGTTTAATATTTAATAAATTTAATTAATTTAAAGGATATTTAATATAAAATATATTATTGTTATAATTATAAATATTAAGGATGTTAAAAAAAATTATATCTAGAGAACAAAACAAATGAAGTGCATGCTTCACAACATATTCTATTTTTGACTGAGTCTATAGAACAGGTACTTGTAGGTGCCGTGTTTCATATTAAAAAATTTCTATTTTTCACAAGTTATAGCATTACTATAATTAATATAACAATTAATTATATATTAAAAAAATTTAATATATAAAAATCCTCTTAATAATATTACCATAACTGTTAATTATAACCATTTATTTAAAACTTGCGCAACGCTTGTCTACCTATCTTGTACGTAAACTGAGAAGGTTAAAATGGGGACTAGGGTCATATTAATATATTAGTCATTTCATATTTTGATAAAATCACTCTAATATTTTTTTAATATTTCATAGGTTTAATTTAATAATTTTTGGATATATATAATTTGTTATAATTTTTTTAAGTTAAATCATTTTTTTTAAATACATATAAAAATAATATTAAAACACAAAAATAAATTATATTCCTCTTTTTATACAAATAAAAATAGTCTCTCTCATTCTCTCTTATATAAGTTTCTTTATTTTCATGCGTCAAAATAATTACACATAAATAAATTATATTTCCGATCCAAATAGGTATCAACAACCTACAAGTAGAGATATCAAAGAGGTCAGATCAACTTGTCATGGCACAATTGAACTAGTGAATTAGAGTGTCGTACCGTGTTGTGCCCCTATTCTTAGCCCATGGGCTTTACCGTATCATACCTAGCCAATTAGAACATGCTTAACTAGATAGCATGACTCGTGACTCGTTTAGCTCATTATTTGGCAAAAAGGTTAATAATGGGAGTCGAACTCTCCACCTCTCATGTATCAATGTTAACTTTATCTATTAGGCTATACCCATATTTAGTAATATATATTTATATATAATTTAGCTTTGAACTAGTGTGTCGGCACGACCTAGCTCATTACGGGCCACGAGCTACATGCCTTATCGTGCCAAATATTTAACGGACAATGTTGTGTCAACCCGTTGGGCTAATGGATTCAATGCTTAACGGGTTGTGTCGTGTCGTGTCTTGTTGGCCCATGTGACACCCCTACCTATAAGGGATGGATACACCAACCCATAGAATATTGTTACGAGCTTTATTCCAACTCGATCAAGTACGTATCATGAAATAAGCAGATAACACAACAAAAATACAATAAAATAATATTCTTAATTCAACATTCCACAAAAAAATCAATTAATAAGAAAGAATAACCTACATTAAACACGCCAGTGATAGTATGCCTTACAAGCTCCTATCCACGCTAACAACATGTATTAACATAGAAAATAACACACAACATGTGAAGCATACTGGAAAAAATATAAAATATTTTCAATCACTTCAAAATCTCATATGTGCGAAGATATTCAGTAAATGATGAGTACTCTCATTACATGTGATAAAGCATAATACATCATATAACGATGCAAACCTATATGGGATCCAGCTCCTATGTGGTAATATCCTCAAGTTTCTTATGACAACCACTCGACAATAACAAATTCATTAAAAAGTAAATCAATAATATACAACTTGGTAAAATTATAAACGTAAATACCTCTACCAGTTGGGACATATTTCCTAACTGTACCTAAGCTGCCCTTGCTTTATGTTAAAACATCATTTGATATAAGTAGATCTAAGTTTGTCCTCAAAGCTCTATCACCAGGTGATGTGATCAACTACTAATTACCCGACCTCTTAACATGCATACACGTTGTGACCCCATAACACCCAATTAACATATGACACACAAACACATAGGCTCTTCATCTAAACATCATGGTGTGACCTCGCAACTCCCAATTGACACATAACACACTATTGCATAGGCTCGTCACTTATGGGAACTATTGCATCTTTTCAACTACTAAGAAATACAAGAGACACCACCACATAGGCTACTCACCTATAGGAATGGTTACACTCTTGCAACTACCAATCGACACACGACACATAACCACATTGGCTCTTTACTTATGTGAATTTTTGTATTCTTGCAAATATCAACTAACACACGGTAACTCAACCCTAAGTGAAACATCTCAAAATGATGTGGCTCTTTACTAGCTAATTATTCATTTTAACTCTCAACAAAACTTCACTCAATCTCACATTTTTACATTCATTTGGGTGTTTGAGAAATATGAGAAAGGCTACTTTCTAATGTTCTACATTCTATACATGACACTCTATTTTTTGAACCCAACACTTAGAAAAAATCAATCAAGAAAGGATTGGGGAAGTCTGGTGCCAAATATTCACAACTTCTCCCCAATTACAGCTAAAGAAATAGAAGAAAGAAAGGGAAATTTATAGAATTTTTTTAACTTATTGAACCCTCGCTAACCACAACTGTGAGCCTCTCTGACCATATTGGTAAGCCCTTACCAACCACCATAACGAGAGTAATAATCGTTACAACTCACCAATCATCTCGCTAGCTACCTTACTAACCACGTTAGCGAGTACCTCAATGAGAACGTCAATGAGCTAGAAGATTTTTTCAAGCATTGAGAAATGTCGAGTCCTTAATAGGATAACAACACAATAACAAACAAACTACTCAATGGGATAACACAATAAAAAAATAAAGTTCTTAATGGGACAACACAACAACAAATACCCAATAATGAAAATTATATGCAATCTAAGTGAATATGTATAATAGCCAATTTTCATACCCATGGTGTAGGCAGAGGTTTAATAACTCTTTGGATCTTTCACGTGCTTGGTATAATGCCTCAATATCTTTTTTTGGGAAAATGTTGAAATTTGTCTTATAGGCTTATTGGTGGTGGTGATTGTGGTAGTGGTAGGGAGGGGGAATATTTATTAAAGAAGGATTGGGTCATTTCCGCTTATATACCTATGGATTTTGATCTCAAAAAGTATGACCAACTTTTTTCTTTGTCTTTTAGAGGGAAAAGGAAAAAAACTCAATATAACAAGGTCTATAACATTTGGTTGGCTATGAAAGGTGGTCACCACCTCTTCAAATTCTCTAATATGTAGATATAGATTTTCACTATCTAAGCCCAGAAAAGTGGATAAGATTTGTATCATTCCAAGTTTAAAATCTATTTATGGTGTATTAGGGGAAAACATTATCCATAATGGTGTGGTTGTACAAATAGGGTAAGATAATCTTTAAGAGTTCTAATAGGGTTATCCTCGTGGTCACTCATATTCTCAGAGTTAGAAGATGAAAATTGAATTGAATGTAATTCTAATTATACTCTTTTTTTAAATCTACCTTGTTCGTTTATAGATCGATTCATACATCATAATACCATTTTTTAATATATTTTTATTTTTTTGTGTGCTTTTTTTTAAAGGAAAATTAAATCTAAAAATTTGACAAAGAAAGAAATGATAATAATAATATTAATAAAATTAAAATTGAAAATAATATAAATAAAATATATAAGAATGTTCAAACCTTTACTATTGATTTTGGCTTCCCCGACAAAGATACCAAATTTTGATTATGCTCAAAATTAGTACCTTTGGTTAAATAGTTATTGTAGTATAACTTTAAGCATTGATTTTACAGATAAGCAAAATAAATCAACAAAAAGATTATCACAAAATAGTGTATATATATATATATATATATATATAAGATGATTTTATAATAAAAAATTAAAGAAATTGAATATAATTAAGGATAAATGTTTTGGATAATTGAATATTAATAGGAGAGTAACAAGGCTTTGAAATTCATTTAGTTCTTTCATTTTAATATTATAAATAATGTTTTTCTATTTACTACTCAATTGCATATTTTATACTCCAAATTAACAAACAATTTAAAAATTTAGAGTTGAAGATCTAAGATGAAATTTATATGAAATTAAAGATGATAGTTGTGCATAAAAATATGATTAAATTTATATGAAATTAAAGATGATAGTTTCTTGAATATAACAAATTATGGACAAATTATAAACTAGAAACACTTTCATTTCCAAAAATTCTATAGAGAAAAATGTAAGAGAACTCTAAGCAAATTTTTGAAGATCTTCAATTGTTGAATACCTCATCTATTTATAGTATTGGAGAGTTGAAGTATGAAGATTTGGTGAATCATAATTATTTCACACAATTTTCTTATTGAAGATAATTTATTTGAAAAATATTTTCAAATGATAAATTTTAATTCAATCTCTTATCTATCCATAGAATAAAAAAATCATCGGATTGTTAGTTATATGCATAAAGTTGTTTCAAATATACTAATAATGTCTAACTGTAAGATATTTTGAATTCCATCTTATTTTTGGCACTAATAAAATCATATGTTTATGTAAATATGAAATATTTTGAATCATATTTTCATATTATTTTGAATCATTCAATTTTGGTAGCATGGTCAAAAGTTATCTTCAAAGTTTAGAAGATTACTAATGAAATATAGGAAAAAAATATTAAAGAAAATAAATGTTATTCCTTGGATGTGATTGATTTTGTTGACTCTACAAGCATAAAATCTTCATAATTAATAAAAATTAACATATATTAAATTAATATAGATAATTATTAATTTTAATATTTTTAATTATAAATGTCAAATTAATTTACACAATTTAGATATGTATTTTTATGCTCTTATCATCATTACTTAAGAACATGACTCATCCACCATATGCATGGTTAATAAAACTTATATCATTCAAAGATTGCATAAATATGTAGTAAAGAGATCAAATAGATATCAATAAACACATATTAATACGAGAATATGTAAGGTTTGTGTACATAAATATAAGTATATGTCCCTAAGGATCAAACTCACTAAGTGCATCTAGTTTAGGCTCTGATACTAAGTGAAATATTATAATATGGACCTAATTATCCTAGAGGGGGTAGTTAATAGGTTATTTTTAATTTTTATTAATTTATAATTTAATAAACTAAACAAAGCGGTCAACTATGCAATCATGTGTAAATATAAAATGAAAAAAAATTAAAGAATAACACATGATATATTTAGGTAAAAATAACTAAATAGTCATGTAAAAACTTGGTCTAGACCAACGTTTCAATAAGCTCTAATCAGACACGTTCATGAAACAATTGCAAGTTGGTTAGTACAAAAAACACAAGTATATGTATGTGTTCTAAAATAGATTTAATAATAAATAATTCAAAGTAGATTATTCAAATCATATATCAATTAAATCAAATCAATTAGCAAATCCTAGAAATCAGATTAATCACAAGTTCAATAAAAATAACTTCTTTGAAATTTAATAATTAAATCAAATAATCTTAATCATATAAAAATATTCAATCCAAATATGCAAGTACCTACTTATAAAGAAGTTATATGAACATAAAAATATGAAACATCTTGGTTATAAATTATGAAAGTATAGAGAATCAAATACTAGAAATCAATTTCTCTACCCTTGCCAAACTGTTGTGTGCCAAATACTCTACTGTGTGCCTTAATTAATTCCTTATTCTCATGCTTATGTATATATATATCCTTTTGATGGACCAAATAGTGAAACCAAATTAATCATCTAATCCATACATGTACAAGTTACTAGCATATAGGTATTAAACTCTTCTACATATGCTTACTATATATGTATATTCTTTGATCACTTGCCAATAAAATAAAATTCAAAGTTTAGAGTTCGCCACTCTATCCTAGGTTAGAAAACTCACCTATATAAATAGGTGATAGTAATAATCTATTAATTTATTTTGGGCTTAATTACCGAAAATTTATTAAAGTCCATTAAAAATCTTAATAAAATAATAAAAAGTTTTGGGACACATTCTAAAAATATTGAAGCACATTTAAGAAAAGACTAAGTGATAATTTAATAAATTGACTTGAATTTAAATAAATATTTTATCAACAAAAATCATTCAAATATCGTGAACATGTGATAATAAATGAATGAGTGTAATCTTATGTGTAATAGTTATAAAAAATATACATAAAGTGTGATTATCTAAATTTCTAACATTTCTTCACCTTTGCTCGATAGACTTGATAACGAGACTAAAAATAAGTTTACATGCAAATATTTTGTCCATGAAAATAGCCAATATTTATTGTCCTTACGAACTCCCCCTGTAACATTTTCATGTGGAAAAACATCTCACTTACTACACGACACTTATAGGAATAAGATAAAAATACATTCATGTGCTAAACTCTATAGTGGAACTATCTTATGGTCCATTGAATTCATCTTCACTGCAACTTGAGAAGCTTGTAAGTAATTGAAATAACATAGACAAAGTATACTACAACATGGCTTGAAAGCCTCATTGTACATTAGTTCAATTTAAATAGAAGTAAGCAAAGTGTAGAAAACAATCATATAGTGCAAGCATTCATATTAATAAAGCTCACAATAAAATACAATGATGTAATGTAAAAGCATTGACAAACTCATTCTCCTACTAAGAGTGTTCTCCATCTGTATGCATATTAGCATAAAACATGATAATGAAACAATGAATCACGCTCTCCCTTTTTAACATACAAAAATGATAAAGTATTGGAGAAATTTTGAACTTAAGAAAAATTGGAAAGAAATGTATGCAATGATGCCATGGAGATAAACTCTTCCTAAAAGTAAAAGGAAAATGTAAAAACAAATAAAAAGTACAATGGTATAAACTCCCCCTAAATCCTATAACTTGTTAATTGTAAAACTAATTAATCAGTTAATAACTAAGGATAAAATAAATAATTAAAATATTACTTTTTTATAAATAGCCACACAAGGTAATAAACTCATTTAATCATAAACAAGCACACAATCAGTTAATAAATCATTTTTTTACTTAAATTTTGATTATCTATTGTATAAAAAAACAAGTAGAGTAGAAGAGGCACACAAATATACTTAGCATGAAAAAAAATACAAATACATATAATGACATATTGATATTTACTTAGATTAGTATATATTTTTAAACTCCACAAATATGCCAATAACTAATTTATGATCAATCAAGAAAGACTCAAGAGAAAAGTATCATCTATCATGTAAATTTGTTATTGAATCTTCAATTTCATAAAATAAAATATATGTACCAAGAGAAGACTTAAAATTTTATTTTATAAACGAGGCACATGATTATTTAATTATTTTTAACCACTATTGGCCTTTTTTTTGTGCATGCCAAGTACATTTTTATAAGTAATCTCTTTTTGTACAATCTTTTATTAATTTTTATTTTTTTATACATGCACAAGTTATAAACCTAGTATGATGACTTTCACACTAGTGGTGAGGTAGCCCTCTCCAATTATTGTGGTAGCTTCACATATCATAGTAAGTAGCCCTCTCAATATTAGGTGTCTCTCTATGATAAAAATTTAGAAAACAATAAATAGAACTCAATACAACTTTACAGTCAACATTAGTTAAAGTCCTAGAGTTTTTCAAGAGAATTTATAAACTTCAAGCATAACATACATGTGTGTTCGTGATTAAGTGAATAAGTTCATGTCAACATCGATCATCATATGTAAAAATATGTATATGCACACGTCAAAATTGTAGAAATATTTATACAATAAACATCAAAGTGAGTTAAGCCATGAAAAATAAGGTTGTATATGTGTAAATGTTGAATAAGTACAATAGAAATTGCTCACCTAGGGTCATTGATGACTCTATGAAAGTAGAGTCATCTGTGTACTTTTCTGCTTAATATTTGCTCATTTTATTTAATAAGTAGTACTTTTGCGGTTAAAAATATCAAAATATAAACTTTCTATTGAGAATGGTGAAAGTATATTTTTTGGAAATTGTCTAAAAACTATTGGAATCTTTATGGATTTTTTTATGAATTTTTAATGCAAAACCAATCAAAACATGCCATGTGGATGCCACACAAGTAGGGGAGTTGACCAAATGTCGCTAAGTGGATGCCAAGCAAGCAAAGATGGCTAATTGAAGCACACCATGTGTACCAGGTGATGCAAGCTATGCTAGTTGTCGGCATGATCAACAAGTATGCCATGCATCGTTATATTATTCATCTATTCGTTCCATCGGGGCACCATGCAATCTTTATCCATGATTCACATCATGCCACATGGTGCTGACTCAACAATCATTGACCATGACCAATCCACCCCATCATTCGTCGCATGCTAATTCATCCAATGATTTCGAGTGCCACATGCCGCATTCCTATTAACCAACGTTGTTAATTTTTCCTTTTTTCATCTCAACCTTTGATCAAAAGTTGATATAATGATTCAGATGTCATATGAGCCTAATTTAATCTCTTGTTGCCCCAAAAACCCTAATGAGCAAAAATTAACCTAATTTTTATCAAGTTTTTAAGCCAAGAAGAGATAAAAATATAAAAAAATCAAAAGGCATACAATTTTAGTGGAGATTCAAGAGGAGATTGGTGCTAAAATTCAAGAGATTAATTATATTTATTATTCTCCTCATTTTTTTATTATCAATTTTTATGTTTTTCTTTATGAAAAAAATGAGCTTTATGAACAAAATTATGTTTAGCTAATTTATTTATCTAGGGGTTTTATGAACCCAATTTTTTACATGTGATGATCTAATATTTTACCGAATTATGATTTCAATTTATTTATATTATTCAATCTAATTTTTAAGTTATTAATTGTTTGACCAACAATTTATCCATATATACAGTTAAATAGATTTGAGAGAATTATTTAATTATTTGTCTTGATTAAATAACATGCATAGTTTTAGGTAGAGAAATATGATTCTTATGTATGTGATCCATAATTGATAAAGTTAAGGAGTATTATGCAATTTAATTGACATGATAGTGTGATTAGGTTAATTACTAAATGGAGTGTAGTTTTCTTGAGAAATGAATACATAATAGGTTACATTCAATTGACCATGTAATTGATTTGTAATTATATTGGGAGGATTTTAGTGATGCACATGTTTAGAAAATTGAGGGATTAAGTATTCTTAGATATTTTCTCATATATCTTCTTAGCTTCCAATTCTAAGTTAATTAATTATTGCTATTTGTTTTTAATTCTTTTAATTTTGCTTTCTTATAACACACCCAAAAAAAATTAGACTTTACTTTTTAGTTTTAAAAATTAGTTTCTAATAACATAATCTCCGTGGGAATGATATTTTCTTACCATTACATTACTTGTTACTATATGTATACTTGTATATTTATTGCACACAATTAGTGTCGATCAAGTTTTTTGACATCATTCTTAGAGATTGTAAACATTATAAATTAATTTTTATATATTTTTTTTCCTAATTTTAATTTATTTAGTTATTTATTTTTATTTTTTGACATATTTTTTAGTCTATTAGAAATGTATTTGGCTTTAGTGCATGAGCAGAGTCCATAAGGGAGAAAATTTTCCTTTAGATCCCAAAATCTAGCATACTTTGAGATCAATAAGAAAACAAGTTGTCACCCAATGAAAAAAATGGATAATCTATTAGAAATAAACATTAATAAGCTAAATTTTAACAACTATATACCTTTAATGGATGATAGGGACAAATCTATGAATGAATATATGTTACCTATGTTGGAAGGATTGAATCCAAGTATTACAATGCCAAACATGCAAGCTAATCAGTTTGAATTAGAGCTAATGATGTTTCAAATGTTGCAAATAGTTGGACAATTCAGTGGATTACCATTAAAGGATCCTCATTTGCATCTCAGATTGTTTATTGAAGTTGGAGATTCATTCAAATTCAGTGGTATGACTGAGGAGGAATTAGGCTTAGATTGTTCCCTTACTCTTTGCCAAACTGTGCTCGAGCTTGACTAAACTATTTGACACTTGATTCCATTACAATATGGAATGTTTGGCAGATAAATTCTTGATGAAATATTTCCCACCAATAAAGAATGCCAGGCTTATAAATGAAAATACCTCCTACCAAAAATATAAAGGGGAATCTTTATATGAAGTATAGGAACAATTCAAAGAATTTGTAAGGAAGTTTCCTCACCATGGTATCTCTTATTGAATCTAAATGGAGACTTTCTATAATGGTTTTATTGCTCAAACAAGAACCATTATTGATGCATCTGCTAATGGAGCTATACTAGCCAAATCTTACAATCAAGCTTATGATTTACTTGAGAAAATGGATAGCAATAATTATCAATGGTGAATAGACAAAATGGTAGCCACAAGAAGAGTAACCAAAGTGCAAGAGGTAAATGATATCACGACACTTACAACTCAAGTGTCATTTTTGGTGAATATGTTAAAGGCTCATAACTCACTAGTGAATATAAACCAAATCTAAGTTTCAGGGGTGTCCTGTGTCTTTTGTGGAGGAGCTCATTTGTTTGATAATTTTCAAATAATTCTGAATGGGCATGTTATATAGGTAATGTGAATAAAAAAAATCCATACTCAAACACATATAACCCAAGACGGAGATAACATTTAAATTTCTCTTAGAGTAATAACAACAATCAAAGTGGTAATCAATTCAACTATTAATCATTTTCACCACCTGGTTTTCAACAACCACAATAATCACAAGCCTAAGCGAAGAAGGCACCTACTGAGAACAATACAAATGCTTTAATGGGGATGATGAAAGACTTCATCCAGTCAGTAAATACAAAAGTGTCCATTTAAGAGGCTTCAATTTAAAATTTAGAGACTCAAATGGGGTAACTTTCCCAGGCCATAAGTCAAAGGTCTCAAGGTAACCTTCTAAGTGACATAATTATAAACCTAAGAAGAGAAGATAAGGAGCATTATAAAGCTATAGGCTTGAGGAGTGGTAAAAAATTAGAGCAGGAAACTGAGACTCAAAAGGATAAGAAGGAATAAGAGGCTAAAGAGGATGAGGAGAAACAAGAAATTAACAAGGATGAAGAGAAACTAGTGGATAAATAGAGAACTGAAAAGGAAGTAATTCAGTCAAACAAAAGTAACCTATATAAACCCACTCTTCTTTTCCCTCAATGATTGAAAAAAAAGTTGGGCACGTAATTATCAAAATTCCTGGAAATCTTCAAGAAGCTGCACATGAACATATCATTTGCAGATGCACTTGAATAAATGTTGCCTTATGCAAAATTCATAAAGGATATATTTTCAAAGAAAATGAGGCTTAGAGATCATGAAATAATAACCTTGATTGAAGGTTATAGTGTCATTCTTGATAGAAAACTACCACAAAACTGAAAGATCTAGGTAGTTTTTACATCCCTTGCACTATTGGGAACATCTATTTTGGCAAGGTATTGTGTGAGTTGGGTTCCAACATTAATCTCATGTCATTATCAATTTTCAAGAGATTCGGGGTTGGTAATTCCAAACTCGCTTTAGTAACATTGCAAATGGTAGACAACTCAATCAAAAGACCTCAGGGAGTGGTAGAAGATATGCTTATAAAAGTAAACAAATTCATATTTTTGGTAGATTTCATTGTACTAGACATGGAAGAGGACCGTGACATTGTTATCATACTTGGTCTTCCATTCCTAGCAACTAGAAGAGCACTCATAGATGTACAAAAAAGGAGAGCTTACAATAGGAATGCAAAATGAACAAGTAACATTTAATGTGTTCAAAACAAATTAAATTTTCTAAATCTAATAATGCTAGCGATTGCTTTCGAATAGATGGTACTAACCATTGATGTGCTTTATGACATGTGCCCTAGTGATGCTTTAGAGTATATGCTCGTTAATTCTATGAACATACATGCTAATGAATACCATGATACTCATATAAGTGCACACATTCATACCGGTATCTTAAAACTTGTTGAATCGCCCCCACTTAAAGCTTTAACACATAATGTTATGAGAAAAGGACATAAACTCACCAAAAAAACTCAACTTGTTTTAACATTGAAATTATGGAATCAAAGGTTGATATTGTGAATTGTGTGAAATTTTTGGAGGACATGCCTTGTGGAATGTCTTCAAACAAGCTCAGGGCTTAAACCATCCATTGAAGAGCCATCCAAATTAGAGCTTAAACCTTACCATCTCATCTTCTGTATGAATTTTGGGTAATAATGAGACACTTCTAGTCATAATATCTACTAATCTAAGTATGGAGCAAGTAAAAGCACTATTAAAGCTCTAAGGAACTTCAAAAGAGCTATAGGTTGGTCTATTACCGACATTAAAGGCATTACCCCATCTATATGTATGCATAAAATCTTACTAGAGGATGGAGCTAAACCCACCAGAGATGCATAACGTTGCTTAAACCCCATTATGAAAGAAATGGTGAAGAAGGAAATTGTTAAGTGGCTAGACATCGACATCATTTACCCAATATCAGATAGTTGATAGGTAAGCCCAGTTCAATACCTATCAAAGAAATAAGGAATCACTATGGTGGAAAATTATTTAATACCTACTAGGATTGTAACATGATGGAGAATATGTATTGATTTTTGAAAAGTGAATAAAGCTACAAGGAATGACCATTTCCCTCTTCCATTCATGGATCGAATGCTTGACAGATTAGTTGGACATTCTTTCCTTTACCTTCTTGATGGATACTTTGGTTATGGCCAAATTTCCATGGCACTTGAAGATCAAGAAAATACCACCTTCATATATTCTTATGAAAATTTTGCTTTTAGGAGAATGCCATTCGGATTATGCAATGCACCTATAACATTTTTGCGCTACATGATGGCTATTTTCTAAAACATGGTAGAGAAGCATCTAGAATTATTCATGGATGATTTTTTTATCTTTGGAAACACATTTGATGAATATCTACACTATCTCTCCTTAATGCTACAAAGATATGAAGAAACAAATTTGGTTTTAAACTAGGAAAAGTGTCATTTCATGGTACATGAAGGTGTAATCTTGGGCCACAAAATCTCAGATTATGGTATTGAGGTCGATAGAGCTAAGATAGAAGTGACTAGAAAAGTACCACTACCTACGAATGTACAAGGAGTACAAAGTTTTCTTAGGCATGTTGACTTTTATAGTAGATTCATAAAAGATTTTTCCCAAATCTCTAAACCCTTGTGCAATCTTTTGGAAAAAGACATGCCTTTCAAATTTGATGATAAATATTTAACAACATTCCAAGTGCTTAAAGAGAAACTAGTATCAATATCAGTTATAGTCACACCAGATTAGAGTAAGCTCTTTGAGTTTATGTGTGACCTAAGTGATTTTACTATTAGATCTGTTCTTGGATAGTGAAGAGACAAAATGTTTTGTGCCATATATTATGTAAGCAAGACACTAAATGAGGCTTAAATGAATTGTGCTAGTACAGAGAAAGAGCTCATTGCCATTGTGTATGACTTTGAGAAATTCAAATCTTATTTGGTTGGAACCAAAGTGACTGTCTACTTAGATCATTCTACAATAAAGTACCTCATGACAAAAGAAAGATACCAAACCAAGATTGATAAGATGTGTTCTCTTTTTACAAGAATTTGACTTAGAAATTTGTGACAAAAAAAGAATAGAAAATCAGGTATAAACCATCTATCTAGACTGGAAAGGAAAGTAAAAATGGATGAAAATATGGTGATCGGGGGATTCATTCTTGATGAGCAACTCTTTTCAGTAGCTCAAATAGAAATCCCATGGTATGTAGACATTGTAAATTTCCTAGCTACCAACATTCTTCCATCAGATCTCACTTGGAAACAAAATAAGAAATTCGTCCATGACCTAAACAATATTGTTGAGATGACCCTTACCTCAATAAGAATGTGATGATGATATATTGAAAAAATGTGTCCTATTTGATAAAGTTGGAGGTATTCTTTACCATTGCCAAAGCTCAGACTATGAAGGTCACTTTGAGAGCGCACAAATAACATCTAAGGTAGTTCAATCTAGTTATTTTTGGCCCATAGTATTTAAAGATGCTTACATTTATGTACATCCATGTGACAGATGCCAAAGGATTGGTAATATTTCAAAAAGAGATTAGATGCCACTAAATAGTATACTTTAAGTGGAATTATTTGATGTTTAGGGCCTTTACTTTATGGGATCATTCCCTTCATCCATTGGTAACCAATATATACTTGTAGGAGTGGATTAAATGTCAAAGTGGGTAGAAGCTATGGCCAGCAATAAATGTGATGCTAAAGTTGTCATAAAATTTACGAAGAAAAACATTTTCCCTAGGTTTGCAACTCCTAGGATCATTATCAGTGATGTAGGTACTTACTTTTGCAATAAATCATTTAAGTCCTTATTGTCTAAGTATGGGATTGAGCATAAAGTGTCTACCCTTACCAACCCTAAACAAGTGGGCAAGAAGAGGTATCCAACAGAGAAGTGAAAAGAATTTTAGAGAAAACTATGAACATCTCCAAGAAGGATTGGTCATCTAAGTTGGATGATCCTTTATGGGCATATAGAACTGAATTTAAAACACCAATTGGTACCACCACATATAAGTTAGTTTATGGACAAACACATCACTTACTGCTAGAATTGGTACGCATATTGGGGCATTGAAATAATTGAATATGCCTATAGATGCAACTGGTGAGAAAAGAATGTTACAAATAGATGAATTGGATAAACTACGGTGTAATACTTATAAGAATGCCAAGATTTACAAAGAAAAGACAAAAATATGGTATGATAAAAAAAATTGTGCACCGTATCTTTGAACTGAGACAAGAAGTATACTGTATAACTCAAGACTTAAATTGTTTTCAGGCAAACTAAAAAGTAGATGGTCATGTCTATTCACTATTACTAAGGTAATCAACCATGGATCCATTGAATTAGAGAACAAAAATAAAGAGAAATTTATGATTAATGGACATAGAGTGAAGCACTATCATAGAGATCAATTATCAAATGAAAAATATGTGATAACCTTGGTGGAGCACATTAGAAGTTGATATGCCCGTCTAGTCAAGGACATTAAACGTGATACTGGTTTGAAGGCAACCTAATGCTATTTTACTTATATTTTTATTGTTTTTTTGTAGGTGAATAAATGTAGAGATCAATGGTGCAACAAGATTGAGCATTTCAACTATAGATGTGGTGTGCCAAGACTAAAAGAGTTTTCTTTCCTTTTATTTTTTCATATTTATATGTGCATAATGAGAAAAATGTGTAATTTAAGTTTAGGGAAAGAAACTTCATTCTCTATTTAGTATTTAGTATGTGTTTTCAATTTTTAGGAATTTTTTTATTTTTAAGATGCTTTTAATCATAATTTGGGTAGA
Organism: Hippophae tibetana; assembly: GCA_037013495.1. Lineage (NCBI taxonomy): Eukaryota > Viridiplantae > Streptophyta > Magnoliopsida > Rosales > Elaeagnaceae > Hippophae > Hippophae tibetana. The sequence goes on along the minus strand of CM072804.1, from coordinate 42,153,401 downwards.
AATTGATAAATACATGGAAACCAAATGCATGCATGCTTGATATGAAACATATGAACCCAATGATAAACTTTGTTGTCATGACTATGATAAGAAATGTAACATGCGCGTTAAGATACTTACATTAATCATGTGATACGCTTGTTAGTTTTGATTAATTGATTAAAAAATTTATACTCATGTTCATGATTGATTTTGGTGTTCTTATTGAGAGATAATTCGTAGTGAGTTATGTAAGTTGATGAAATCTACCATATTTTAGAATCTATTTGATCATCACTTAAGGTAAAGAAATGATTTAGGCTTATTTGGGTCGATTAAGCCTTTTAAGCTAACCATTGTTAATACCCGCAATCACCCATTTGAGCCTAACAAATACCCTTTCATATCTTTAAGCCACATTTTGCACCTAACCAATCAGATTACTTTTACCCTTGCACCTTCAACTTGTATGAAAAGGAAAAAAATGAAATCATGTGTTATGCTATAGAGTAAGATGAAATGTATTGCACCCTATGAAACAAAACAAAAAAACTCACAACACAATTATCCTTTTAAAGAAAAAGAAAATAAAATTGAAAATAAGTTTAGGGGTGTTGTGAAGTTACAAAAAAAAAGATGTGGAATAAAAGTAATTGTCAGCTAAAAAGTGCATGATGAATAAAAAGAAAGCCAAGGTATGGAAAGAGCCTAAATGTCTTCATTTATCGACCCCTACTTAAGCCTTACATCACAAGCTTGAAAAGCTCTTATTGTTTGTTAGTGATATGCATATTTATATTAGTGGAGAAATATGTGAAAAATAGACTTATGAGACTTATTTTAAGATTAAATTGATTAACATGCTCATATAGGTTGATTTTATGGGTGCATTGGATGATATCATGTACAACATATATATGAATATTCGTTAAAAACATTACATATCCTTACATTGAAATGGATATATAAATCTCCTTGTATTATAACTATACGGCTATTAAGGGAGATAGTTTTTTTATTAAATATGAATATATTGCCCATGTCATTTTATCTAGTTAGACATGGATTTACTTGAGGACAAGCAAAGAGTTAGATTTGTGACTGTGATGAATCTATGAAAGTAGAGTCATTAATGCACTTTTTTGCTTAATATTTGCTCATTTTATTCAATAAGTAGTACTTTTGGGGTGAAAAATATTAAAATATGAACTTTATAGTGAAAAGATGTGAAAATATATTTTCAATTTTTTTAGAAATTTTTTTGGATTTTTTTATGAATTTTTAATGTAAGACCAATTAAAACAAACCATGTGGATGATACGCAAGCAGGAGAGCTGACCAGATGTTGCCACATGGACGCCAGCAAGTGAAGATGGCCAATGGAAGTACACAACGTGTACCAAATGATGCAGGCCATGCCACATGTTGGTACAACATTCTTTCCGAGTTTCACTACATGGTTAATGATCATGTCACTTATCATCACATCATTCTTCTATTCAATCCATTGAGGTGCAATGCCATTGGTATCCATGAAGCACATCATGCTATATGGTACTGACTTAGTAACAATGGATGAAGACTAGTCCACCCCACCATGCATTACTCACTGATTTGTCCAATGATTTCTCGTGCTGCGTGTCACATTCCTATTGGCCAATGCTATTAATTTTTCCTTTTTTCATTTCAACCCTTGATTTAAAGTTGATATGATGGTACACATTCCATCTAAACCTAATTTAATCCCCTAATTGCCATAAAAACCCTGATTAGTAGAAATTAATCTCCTTTTATCAATTTTTGGAGCCAAGAAGAGAGAAAATATAGAAAAATTCAAAAGGAGATACAATTTGGGGGAGGATCTAAAGGAGATTGGTGTTATAATTTAAGAGATTGATAATATTTATTCTTCTCTTTTTTTATAAATATTTACGCCTTTCTTTTTGAAAAATATGAGTTTTATGAACAAAATTATGTCTAACTAATTTATTAATTTAAGGGTCTTATGAACCAATTTTTTTTAAATGTAATGATATAATATTTTACCCAATTATGATTTCAATTTAATTATATTATTTAATCTAATTTTTATGCTATTAATTTTTTGGTCAATAATTGATATATAGAGGTAATTAAATAGATTTGAGAGAATTGTTTATTTGTTTGTCTTGATTAAATAACATGTATAGTTTTTAAGCAGAGATATATGATTCCTATGTATATAATCCATAATTGATGAACTTAATGAATAGTATGCAACTTTATTGACATGAGAATGTGATTAGGTTAATTACTATATAATGTATAGTTTACTTGAGAGAGGAATACATGCTAAGATAGATTTAATTGATCATGTAATTGATTGATAATTATATTAAAGGAAATTTTAGTGATTCACTTGTTTAGGGAATTGAGATATTAGGTATTCCTAGATATTTTCTCATATATCTTCTTAGTTGTCAATTTTGAGTTAATTATTACTATTGATTTTTAATTCTTTTAATTTTGCTTCCTTAAAACACAAAACAAAAATTTGATTTGTACTCTTTACTTTTAAAAATTAGTTTCTAATAACATGATCTCCCTGTAAATGATATTCTAATATTACTTATTGTGATAAATATAATTAAGTATTCATTGCACATAATTCGTGTCGATTAATCATTTAAGCATTATAACAAAAGTACATAGGTGAAGCAGTAAAAGACGGTTTGGTGAATGAAAAAAAAAAGAAATATTTCCTAACCCAAAATTTTTTGAATTTTGGTTTTTCTATATCTTTAGGTTGGGATTCAACTACCTTAGGTTTCATATTTATGTTCTTAGACTTAGCTATACTTTTTAGATTCATCCAAAAGAAGATGCAATATGGATAGTAGGATGATGATAATGAGTCCTAGAATTAAAAGTATTGAATTTTACTTACCTATTTGAACCTAAAATTTCATGCTTATTAGTGGAATTTTTGAACATATTACTATGAGTTTCATTCCTCCTAGAATATGATGCTACATGCATAGACGGATGATGGTTATCAATCATACTATGTGAAACATAGAAAGAACTATTAAATTTAGGGGCATTTATCAAAAATCTACATTTCAATCTTATATGATCTTTCCTAGCACAATGATGCCAAACAAGCATAAATTTAATAGCTCTTTCTACCTCATGTGCAATGATGGTTTGTGCATAAGTAGTAACAACATGAGTATAGTTAGAGGTCCTTACAAATGTGGTTTTTGATGTATAAGGTGTGGAGTTTTCACCCATATTACCAAATCCTCATGTATCATCATGTGACTTTCTATAGCTCAAAACTTTGTTCAGTTTTTCTGCACATACTGTTAAACTTTTCATTGTCTCCATAGTAACAACAAGTTCTTTGTTGATTTTAAAGTTTTCTTGTTTTGTTCCTATAAGACTTAGATTAAGAGTATCAACATGTTTAGAAAACTTTAAATTTTCCTTTTTTGAGGTAAAAGTGTTTTTTTAACACTAATTATATTATTTAACTTTTCCACTTCATTTAAAAGCTTATCTTTTTGTTCCTTAGTATCTATACAATCCTTAAATAATTCTTCAAAACTACATGCATTATATTTTAGCTAAAAGAAAAGAAGAGTTAATTCCCTCATCGTCTTCATCCAAGTTAGTGTAGGAGTAGTTTGAGCATGTAGTTGCTTTTGCAGTGAAGGCATAGTAATTGGTTTCACCATATTTTGAATTATTTTCTTTCTCATGTTCACTCTCCATATCACTAAGAGTAGTGTTAAGTTCTATTCCATATTTCTTCATATTATTTGTACACTATATAGATATATGACCAAAACAATTATAAGTAAATCATTGAGGACTAGTAGGTTTAGATTTCGTACCATATGATCCCCTAAGGTTAGGTTCATTTAACACTCTATCCTTGAAATAATTCTATTGTCCCTTGTTTGGGAAATTATTATGTTGGTTCTTTGTATTAAGGTATTAAACAATTAAATCATCATATGTATCATAATCACTATTAGAAATTACGTTTTTGGAGCTTTTAAAGGCCACATCTTTGTTCTTCTTAGGTGGCTCAAGAGTAAGCTTATATGTTTGGATGGATCTAACTAGTTCATAAATATTCAAGGTGTCCACATTTTTCCTCTCCTCTACAACAATGACTTTCCTCTTGTAATCTTTTGTCAGTGAACTCAAAAGTTTGCATATTATTATAGGCTGAGTAATTTACTCACCAAGTGTAGAGCAAGCATTAGTAATATGATAAAACAAGCATAAAATTTATTAAATATTTCATTCTTACTCATTTTAAGAAAGTAAACTGAGATGTCAGCCATCTCAGTTTAGTTTGTTTCACTTAGGAAGTTCCCTCATAAGAAAGAGTAAGTGCATTCCATGCATCTTTTATAGTCTCATAGTCAGATATGCAACGAAACTCGTCTATCAACAATGCAATAAAAATAGAATGTGACCCTTTTTGATTTGATCCATTGAGGGTTCTTTCTTTAGTGCTCCATTCTTTTATGGTCTTTATTGTTGTTACACCATCTTTGGTTATGGAGGATGGTTCCTAACCTTCAAGAATGGAATCCCAAACTTTTTTGTCTTGTTTGAGAAAGGCTTGTATGTGAACCTTTTAGTAAGGGTAATTATACCCTTCAAAGAGTAAGGATCTAATAAATGACCAACCTTCTTTCATTTAGTCCATAAGTAGAAGTGTGTATCCTTAATGATTAAACTCATTAAGTGTGTCTAGTGTAGGCTATGATACCAAATGAAAGTTTATAATATGGACCTAATTAATCTAGAGGGGTGAGTGGTATCTTGACCAACATTCCAATAAGTTCCTACCAATCGGACACGTTCACTGAATAATTGCAACTTTGGTTAGCATTAAAAACACAGGTGTTCATGTGTATTCTAGAATGTATTTAATAATGAATAATCTTAACTAGATGATTCAAATTATACATCAATTAAATCAAATCAACTAGCAAATCCTAGAGTAAGCAGATTAATCACAAGTTCAATAAAATAGCTTCTTTAAAATTTGATAATTAAATCAAATAATCTTGATCACATAATTTTTTTAATCCAAATATACGAGTACCTAATTATAAATAAGCTATATAAACATAAAAATATGAAACAACTTGGTTATAAATTATGAAAGTATAGAGAATCAACACTACTACAAAACATACATACGACCTCGGTTTTAACCGTAACCGTAGGTCTATGGCCACAGTTATAATAACTGAGGCCTAAGTAAGAGAGACCATAGGTAATGACCTATGGTCTTGGTTAGCATATAACCAAGGCCATAGGGTATACATAAATTACAAAAAAATACAATTAGTAATTACAATATTAAAAATCAATATAAATTACAATATTAAAAATCAACATAAATTACAATATTAAAAATCATATTATATTAAAATTATAATTATAATTATATTTGAGAGTTTATTATACACAAAAAAACTTAGTATTACAAACTAAAATTTTAGTATTAATTACAAACATGAAAAAAACTTAGTATTAATTATCAACACCAGCAGCGCCAATGCACCAGCATAGCGCCATCAGCAACACCAGCGCACAACACCAGCAGCACAACATACCAGTAGCACCAGCACAACGCCATCACCAATACCAACTCAGCACCAACAGCACAGCACCAGCATCGTGCAGTAGTGCCAGCGCCAGCAGTACCAACAACGCAGCACCAGTAGCAGGGAGATTTAAATCAATTTAACAACAATAGTACCAATAACAATCAAGTGTTTTAATGCTTACCAATAAATAACTAGGGAAGGGTCAAGGAAAGTTGAAGTATTTAGGAGAGAGAACCCACTACACATCAAGGAAAAAACTAGAAACAAACATAAAAGCCAAGGGAGGGTGACACCAATAATACATAGTCCAATATTGAACAATTGATCACTAACAAAGTTATCCATACACAGATCATTCAAAAATTGAATAATAGTGTATAAGCATTTGACAAGTGGTTTATTGATCCACAAATGCGGTTATAATGAAAACCTCAAATGAAGACTAAAATAGCAAAATATATAATAGAAGCTGAAACCTAGCAAGAAGAAAAGCACAACCATTTTGTTATAAAATAAAATACACGAGTACAATTAGCAGAGACGCACAAGAAGCAATAAGCACCAGCACTAGGGCAGAGCATCATCACCGATGCAGCGCACCAACACCAACATACCAGCACCAGCACTAACACCAGCATACCAGCACCAGCACCAACGCACCACACCAACGCAGTGCACTAGCACCAACGCAATGCACCAGCACCAGCACAGCGTACCAGTACCAACACCAGTGTAGAGCACCAGCACCAAGGTAGAGCGCCAGCGTAGCACACTAGTACCAGCACTAGTAACCAACATCCAGTGTCCAGTAGGCTTGTTAATATAGAAGCTTTCTCTATCACCCCTTAACAACAATATTTATTTCTTGGTTTCTGACTGAAGGACTACCCAATAGTATTGCTAATAGCTTACTGATTAGCTTTCTTTTCATCATTTATTTTTAAAATCAAACAATATTGGTTGAAACTTTCGACATGAAATTGAAAGTATTTTTTTTAATATCAATTGATAACCACTATTTTGATGAGGTGGATATGAGATTGGAAATATTCAATCAAGGTCCCTATATTTTGAGAGATGCAAACTCAACCAATTAAGCTACCAAGTTACTAGGTGATTCATGGAGTACTGTCTATTGGATAAAAAAAGATGGAAACTGATTGATTAAAATAGATTTTAATACAAACCGACTAGAAGACTATTCAATTTTTAAAAGCAATATGATAGTAACCTGGAAAGTTTTATAATACATCTTATATGTGTGTGTGTGTGTATATATATATATATATATATATATATATATATTATTTTTAAAATCAATTATGTGGATGAGATTGCTTTAAAAAATCTAATGGTTGATAAGTGTTAGATGTATATTATAGGAAGTGTATGATGGAATCTATTAAACTAATTCTGATATTGGTCTTGTGGTGCTTGCCTGTTTCATAACTTTTTTCCTTTTCCATTTTTTTTGGTTTCGTTTCCTTTCTCCAAGAAACACAAAAACAGAGAAAGCATATATCAAGTAGCTCAAACCTAAACAAAGATTTTTCATTTAAAAAAAAGGAAAAAAAACCTAAAAAAAAGTTTTAAAAAACTCAACATAAAATTGGAAAAGAAACAGAAAATGTAGATTGTGATAGCATAATGTAGTAGAGAAATAGTTAGGTAATCAGGGACTCAGGATATTATCACAAATCTCTAAGTTTTATCTTTCATCAAATATATTCTCAAATTTATAACTTAACAAGAAAACTCATAACCTTTTATACATTGTAACTGATATCCTTAAATTATTAACTTTGTTAATAATTATATTTAAATTATCAGAAATACTTTTGAGTTTTAATTTTATTACATATATCCTCACCATTTATAACTTGATCACATATATGATTTTATATAGTAAAAAAAGAGGGTATTACACTTACCTGGAGCTGAGTCGCCAGCAACGATAGTAGAAACGGTCGGGCGTCGAGTTGCGAAGAGGGGAATATGAACAGAAACAAAATAAAGAGAAAAGAAGAAGAGAGGTTAGGAAAAAGAGCTCCTGTAAATGTCGAGCGAGGTGTTGGAAAGGAAGACCTGTTAGAGAAGTTAGTCGACAATATCTTGAGGCACGGCGCGACTTGGTGCTGCTCGGTGAGAAATCGAGTTATGCGAGCTCTTGGATCTCTTGGATCTGATGGACGCCAAAAACAATTTTGGAGATTAGGGCTGGGGTAATTGGGTGGGTAACTAATATTATATATATATATATATATATTATAACTTAACGCGTGGTAATATTATATATATATTACTTAAGTGTGTTGGGGAATGTTATTAATATTATATATATATATATATATATATATATTATTTAATTTGTGCGCGCGAGATTAGTGCCAAACGAAATTAATTCGAAAATTAGAAAAAAAATTAAAAAAAAGATAGGAAAAAAAGAGTGAAAAAATTTTTGATGAAAAAATTTGATATATATATATATATATATTTTATAAAAGAAAAAAGAAGAAGATTAATAATAGAGAAAAATAAAAAAAATTGTAAAATAATTTTTGTATTTTTTTTAAATGAATGACATATAGTATTTTAATATTGAAAACTTTGTTATTTTAATTATTATCATAGTTATTTAATAATTGTTGTTATATAAATGTTTTTATATATATTTAAATAGTATTTGTAATTTAACTTATAGCCACGGTTACTGATAAAGCCGAGGCTATATGTATACACTATAGCCTCAGTTTTTATCAAACCGTAGCCAAAACCCTATGGGCTCGGTTTTTAAAATAACTGAGGCTAAAATCCCGAGACCAAAAGCATATATTGTAGTCGTGAAAATACCATAAATCAATTTCTCTACCCTTGCCACACTGCACTAAATACTCTACTGTGTGCCTTAATTAATTCCTTAAGCTCATGCTCATGTATGTATGTATCCTTTTCATGGATTGAATAATGAAACCAAATTAATCTTCTAATTCATACACTGATAAGTTACTAGCATATATATATTAAACTCTTCTACAAATGCTTGCTATATATGTATATTCTTTGATGACTTGTCGATAAAATAAAATTTGAAGTTCAGAGTTCGTAGCATCTAGACTAGGTTAGAAAACTAATGTATATAAATAGGTGATAATAATAACCTAGTAATTTCTTTTGGGGCTATTACCCAAAGTTCATTAAAGCCCTTTAAAAATATCAATAAAATAATATGAAGGTTAGGGACACATTCTAATAACATTAAAACACATTTAAGAAAAGACTAAGTTGTAATTTAATAAATTGATTCGAGTTAAATAAATATTTTATCAACAAAAATAATTCAAATATTACCAATATGTGCTAATGAATCAATGAGTTCAATCTTATGTGTGATATTTCTAAAACATATACTTGAAGTACGACTAGTTGAAATTCTGACATTCCTTCAACTTCACTTGATAGACTTAATAGCGAGCTAGAATAAATTTACATGCAATTTTTTTGTTCACAAAAATAGCTAATACTCATAGTCCTTACAAATAAAATATTTAAAATCTCCAATTGTTCACATATATTTAAAATCATTATACAAGTGTTATACATAGTGATTGAGTTTAAGTAAAATAATTTAAATAGTTCATTGTGAACAATTAAAGTCAGATATGTAATTGAGTCACTAGTACAATACAAAATCCATTTGAAATGGAGTAACACTAATTCAAGGTTTCTGATGTGGAGACATCTAGTTGAGGATACTATGTGTCGATGTCAATTTTGTCCACATAGATTATTAATGTATCTCTGCATCCTGTGTACACGATAAGGGAGAACACACCATTAGGACCTTGGGCCACTAAAGGGTTAGTGGCCTTTGGCCCTTCGATGCTTAAGTAAGTTCGATAACTGAAAAGAATGATAAGACTATTATCTCTCATTGTGATACAGGGGGATGTCGATAAAGATTCTTAGGTAGAGAGTATAATCTCAATGTCTATGATTAAGAAGTTATCTCTTAATGTTGAATAGTAGTAACTATTTATAGGAGATAATGTACCTACTGATGACCCTTAGCTATAGTGATAGACTTACCTTAAATATTGAAGTTTGATTTATTTAGTTATCTCATTATTAGATAATAAAGATTTTGAATGTCGGTCATTTATCATGTTAGATATTTAACAAATATTTATGTTTATCTACTGACTCAATGCTAACTATAGCACCTATGAGTTATTTGCTAACTAGGAATTTTTATATTACACCACATATCCCAAACAATTTTATAGCCAACATTAACCCTCTTAACTTGCTCGGCCTATGTACATGACTAGGAGGTATATTTTTCCATTTCATCACCATCTGGGTTCACTACCTTTTAAACCTTATTAGTGGTGTCAATTCCTTTTTGACATGGTCATTACTTGCCTTATGATAAATTTCTTAATTTTTTGAACTCAAAATATGCATCATGATGTCCTATTGTGGGTGGTTTTCATGAATTCTCAATCAGACCCCGATTAGGGAGTTATATCGACGTCAATGGGTTCACTTTCCCATTGTTGGAAAAGGACATGGATCCAAGTGTATGGACTTGTGAGCCCAAAGGCTACCCAAGAGCTTGATGAAAGCTAGAGTGACTAATGAGTAGGATCATACTCTACTGTCATGGGATCGAGTATGCACGATCCAAAATAGGTCACATAAAGTGGTCACTTATGAAGCGTATGTCCATGATGATTTCAACCATGGTTAAACCATTTGTGGTGTGTCCATCATGGATCTGGCCACTCATGAAGTGTTCAACTATGGTCTAATTATGGTGTGTCCTTTATGGTCAGACCACTTATGGAGTGTCGAACCACTTATGGTATGTCTAGCCATGGTATGAGCGGCTTAGTTGCATGCAATAATGGTCAAGAGTGCACCAAGCTTGGTGATGGTTCTGGGCCATCCTAACGATGCAACTATATTTATTATAACAATTTTTAAATCCTTATAGGATCTATAGGTGACATGACTACCTTTTCTGAGAGAATTACATAAGTGTAAGGGTTATAATACTATTGTAGATATCCCTACTCTTTAACACTTAGGATTTTCTTTGTCATAATTATTTCTCTAAATTATGCACTTCTATCCTTTATACGAACAAAGCGTCATGGATGCAATGATGTCTAGACCTTTTTTGAGAGGTCCAGTTGGTAGAAGATCCTGTCTTGATTGCCTCAAGTTCTAGTCAGACTAATATCTTAGTATACTTAATAAATTATATGCTCCATTCTTGCCCATATTTTAACCAGAATGTAGATATATGGTTGAAAACTTTAGAAATGTACCCGATAAGGAAGGACATGTAAAAGTGCACCATTGGAGGTATCCATTCTTTGGGAGGATATATAAGGTGGGATGAATTGGGAAGTTAATGAATAGGGAGTTGTGGCCTATTAGATAGAAGTCCGTGTTAGGAAAAATTCTATGCTTCGTAAACTTTAATTAGCCTTAAAGATTAGAGATGTTTATAACTTTATGTGCTTTCTACTTTTCACTTCTTGAGTGATTTACTTACTAAGATTTGCACCTAGTTGTAGCCATACCAAGGGGCAATAGCCCTTTGGGCCTAGACATTAAGTTCTGGTCTTTTGTTAAAGTATTTTTGGATTACTTAGTATCAACTATAGATTGTATAGGTTCATAACCCATTGCATTAGTGCTCCCACTGTGACCTCATCAAGATCATCCCATATTCTCATCCCTTATTCTAGATTTTCAAAGTTCATAGAGCTTGTGAACTATGACATACCTAGTGGGGTTTCCAAGGTCTAGTAGTCTACCACATGCTTGGATTATGATGTTAGAGTTCTAGTCTTTATGTGGACCTTTTGGACATATGTATATGCTATTTCTATACTTTTGAATCATGTATTTATGATTTTGTACTTGTGTTACGTCCATATACTTCTTTTACTTTTTCGTGAGATTTATCTATAATTTTCTCAGTTTCGAGATGGTGGGTACTCTTTGGGCACGTCCCTTGTTGGGATCTGTGATCCACTACATTGGTATATGATGGTGTGTACTTGTTGGGGAACGAGTCCAAAGTGATCCAAATGGATACATATCCATGCATATGTAACCTAATCGACGATATACATTGTGCCCTAGCACATATACTATGTCTGGCTACACTTCCCTTGTTTGGCCACATGGGTCATGTCTGATCATGTGTGCTATGTTGGGTCATATATATCGTGTTTGATCATGTGCCATATCGGGTCATATATTCCATGCCCAACCATGTGCCATGTTAGGTCACGTGTGTTGTGTTCGACCATATGCCATGTCGGGTCACATGTGCTATGTACCATGTTGGGTCACATATTTCGTGTCCGACCATATGCCATAACAGGTCATATGTACCATATTCGACCATATGCCATGTTAGGTCATATGTGTCTATCCAACCATATGCCATGTTCAGACATATACTATGTCTGGTCATATGTACCATGTCCAGAATGTCCAGCCATGTGCCATGTCTGGTCATATGTGTCATGTCTAGCCATGTACCATGTCTGTCATATGTGCCATGTCCAGCCATGTACCATGTTAAGTTACATGTGTAGTGTCTAACTATGTGCCATGTCAATTCAATATGATGTGTATGATTATGTACTATATTGGGTCACATGTATTGTGTGGGGCATAGTTACTACTAGTTCAAAGGTCTAGTATGACCCATAGAGGTGAGGCATAGACATTGTAACAACTCCTAAACCTGGGGTATAATTGATACCTATTTAAAGGTCTAACATGGCTCGTACTCAAGTTTTGGAAATAAGAACCATAAGTTCGAGATCATTTTTAAGTTTCTAGTGAACTAACTCTAGAATTAATAAAGTTAATATTTAATTAAGGGATTAGTTAAATATTAAGTTTTATTTTACTTGAGCTCATGGTTTCACCTATCTTGAACTCTACTTCATAACAATGATCAAAAGATATTGTATTTCAAGAAATAAATAATTAATTATGAGTTAATAATTTGACCAAAATATATTTATATTTGCGTAGATATTTTGTGAAAATCGTAGCTATCAAATTAATATAAAAGGTAAAATGATTATTTTGCTAGCTACATATCTAATCTTCTGAATTAATTAAATTATATGTCATTTAATAGGACTAAATAATTAAGTAATTAATTAATAAAAAATAAAAATGTTAAAAATTAAATATGATATGCACGTAAGAGGTTAATTAATTTATAAAATTATAATTAATTATTGAATTAAATATTGGTTTTAATATAATTAATAATTGAATTAAATTGTACAAAATCTTGAACGCAATTTAGTTTACCAAAATTAAAGTTAGTAGTAATAGTAGTTTGTTTGTTAGAGCTATTTTTTTTTAATTCTTATGCTAATATCCTAATGCAAACTTATGCCCATCTTATATGCATATATATATCCAATTCATGCACAACATACAAGTATCAAGAATTCTTAAATCCTATTTGAATTGTGAAAGAAAAAAAATTAACACTAAATTAAGAGCCAAATAATTGTGATATTTGTGAGATAAATTTTGACTTCAGTGTGTTCTTAGTGAATAACATGTAGGTGGAGCATGGATCAACACTTAGGTGACGTTTGATTCATGAAATGAAATTGAAATGAGAATGGAATGCAATGTAATGGAATGAAAATGAAACAGTTTTGTTTGGTTTGATCACCGTAATCAAAGAAGGAATCAGTATTAGAGTGTTTAGTTTACGATTGAAATGGAATGGAAAATACTGTATATTTGTAGTTTAAGGTTTAAGGTTAAAATTATTATTTTTCTTAATAGAGTTTAGAGTTTTAAGATTTGGAATTTGGGATTTAGGGTTATATTTGTGGGTTAAGGTTTAGGGTTAAAATTATTATTGTTCTAAATTGGGTTTAGGGTTTTGGGATTTGGAATTTAGGGTTATATTTGTGGGTTAAGGTTTAGGATTTTAGGATTTAGGGTTATATTTATGGGTTAAAGTTTAGGGTTAATTTTTTAAATAGGGTTTAGGGATTTGGGATTTAAGGTTTTAGTATTTGGGATTTAGGGTTTAGGGTTATATTTGAGGTTGGGGTAAAATTGAAAAAAAAAATTAACATGGAAATGAAATCATGATTCCTTAGGGGGGAGAAGAAATTCTGATTCCTTCTCTTTTAGAAATCAATTCCAAGGAATCAATTCCATTCCATTCCTACTTTTCAACCAACCAAACACAAAATTAGAAAGAATTCATTCTAATTTCATTACAGTCAACCAAACATGGGATTAGGGTTAAAGGTTAAAGCTTTCTGGTTTATTTGATTTCTAATGATGCTTATACATTTCGTTCACAATTTATTATCGTAGGACTTGGAAGCCCATAGTGTCAATTTTGTTTAGTTCCAAATGTATCAAATTACATATCTATATAATTAATTTATTAATCTTATAAGGATCCTAAATGCAGAATTTTTATCATCTACCTGTACTAATACATTTCGGTGTTATGATAAAGATTCAGTTTTTATTCGTAAAAGTTTAATCTTTATTATGAAAAACATTTTCAAAACAAACTTGTGAAAATAATTGTATATAATTTTTTTATCAATGGCTTACATATTTATCATGTATTAATGATATATTCTTATTAAAATTAAATATTTAAATAAAATATGTGATATTTAAAATGGCATTTAACTTATTTTACATAGTTTTCTTACCAATAAAAATAAATTCATTTATATTTTTTTTAGTTCAAAAATAATATTTTTATTTTAAGATTACAAAACAATGGAGACAAATAGTTTAAGAATTGAAAATTTAAATAGAAAATATCACAAAACATAAAAAAAAAAGATAAGACACAAGAAGAAGAGATTACCTAGGATTGAGTTTGAAAATAAACCGAAATGATTCTTTAAAACTGACCTAAAAAGAAAGCAAAAAAGTATTAGGCTCAAAGAAATTGTATTCTAAAAACCTAGGCAAATAAGCTATTTGTCGAACTGATTTCTTACCGTTAAATTGGAAACCTTTTTATGGCTTGAGCTGAGGCAACATAGCATTTTTCTCTTTACTTTTGTTTGATGTGCAAGAAATGATGAAAAGGCTCAGCCTATACCTCCTTATATAGATACCTATATTTCTCTCTCCAATCAGCTAACATGTATTTATTAGGGGAGTTGAACGTTCAGATCCATTTCATGAGTATTACTCTTCCATTTCAGTACAAAATTCAAGTTAAAAGAGTAAGGAGACTAGATGTTTGTACATATGGATCGACCTAGAGCTTGACCCATCTAAAAACCTGAGTCTAGTTGACTACTTGAGCCACAGGATGAGTCATTTCAAAAGACCTTCTTGTGCCCACGCCTATAACATACCAGTAGGAAAGACCCATCCAAGGGAGCTTTTGTATCTATAAGGTCGACCACCAATCCGAGCAATATGTGGTTGACCTCAAATCATAAATATGTTTACTTTTCACCTTTATACCCCCTAACACCCTTAGATATGTATATTCTATGTAATCGACACATGTACGTATAATACTCTACAAATAGATGGACTTCCTAAGAGATCCATAGATTCTATTAATCGCTATGACTTTTCTCTAGTTTCTCTCTTTGTAACTCGGATCAATCCCAATATATTTGTTATTAAAAATAAATATTTTAATAAAGTAATTTATATTTAAAATAATATTTAATTTATTTTACGTAGTTTTTTTACCTATAATTAAAATAACTTCATTATAATTTTTTTTGAATTAATTTAATTTATTTTAAAATGATAAAATAGTCGAGACATATAGTTTAAGAATTGAAAATTTAAATAGATTAAGTTAAATATTCAGTACGATTTATACTCACATCACCTGATAAGATAACTTCTTCTTTTTAACGTAAACGTACAATTTTTGTTTTATATAATATAATTTAGTTCATCGCAAACATCTTACTGTATTTAATTCTATATAACAAATATGTTTTAAAAGTAAAAAGTCCCACATTAAAATTAAAATTAGACTCATTTAATTGAAAATGAGTGGATTTTGATTAAAATGTCCCATTTTCATATGTTTTATATCAGAGGGTGTTATACACGTTATTTACAATTAAAAGTAAAATGAAAAAAATAGTGTTAAATACTAATTAAAAAGTACATTTTAAACAAAAAAAAACCTCAATTTATTAATAATATTTCTTTATTAATTGTTAAATCATAATCCTTAAATTTTAAACTCTAAATCATAAATACAAAATCATAAATTCTAAACTTCAAGCGCTCCTCTAAATCCTAAACCTTAATGCTATGTTTGGTTAGGTTGAAAAATGAGTTAGGAATGAAATCGATTTCTAAATGAAAAAGAATCACAATTCCTTTTCCATCTCAATTTTTTCCAACTTTACCCCATCCCAAATATAACCCTAAACTCAAATTCTAAATCTCAAAACCCTAAACCCAAAATCCTAAATTCCAAAACCAAAAACCCCAAATCTCAAAACCCTAAATCCCAAAACCTTAAAACCTAAACCATAAAACCCTAATCCCTAAACCCTAAACTCTAAACCCTTAAACCCTAAACCTTAAATCCTAAAACCCTAAACCTAAACCCCAAATCCTAAAACCCTAAACCTAAACCCCAAACCCCAAATCCCAAATCCCAAATCTCAAACTTTAAAATCCTAAACCCTATTTAAAAAAATAATTTTAATAATATATTTTCTTTTTAAGTAATAATTATTTAGAAAAATAATGATTTTAATAATGTATTTTGTTTGACGAAAAATAATAATTAAATAATATTATTTAAACTTTACTAAATATAGGGATATTAAGGTAATTTACAATTTTTTTCACTCCATTTCAGCGGTAAACCAAATACTGTAATACTAATTCATTTTTTGATTCTAATGGTCAAACCAAACAATATTGTTTTCTTTCTATTTCGATTTTGATTCTAATTCTGATTCTGATTTCATTCTGTGAATCAAACGTCACCCAAATATTAAACCTTAAATATTAAATCTTAAATTTTAATCCTTAAATTGATTAAATTTAGGATTATTTTAGTATTTATAATATACATATATGTTTTTATTTTTAAAATGTATATTTTAATTATTAAACATATTATTTTTATCCTTTTTTTTAAATATGTTATTTTTGTCATATTTATTATTATTAGTCAAAAATAACTTCCATATTTGATCTTTTATTTGTGGTGGTGATTCAAATGATATTTATGTTAAGGGATGATAGTTCAAATTATGATTGATTGAAATATTCGATTAATTTAAAAAAATTAACTAAATCTAAAAGAATATATTAGTTTTGATTCGAATTCAGATTGAATTTTAAAAAATCTAATTAAATTTAGATTCAAATTCGGATGAAAAATGTTTAAATCCATATAATTCAATTATATCTTACATATTTAATATATATATATATATATATATATATAAATTAATTTTTTTAATTTATATATTATACTGTATTATTTTTATAAAATATTCTTTTATATATTAAAGTTTACTATTTTTATAAAAAAATCGGAGAGAAAATAAAGAAACCTAAATAACCCTAATCTCAATATCTCATCCTCGTTTTCAAACCTATGTTGAGCCCCAGCCGTCACTTACACACAAACCGACCCTGCCTCAACTCCCAGCCACTGTTCACCATCACAGCTGCCGCTCACTAATCCTAGTTGCTGGTTCCTTTCATCATCCCTTACATCTTCAAGCTGCAAGTCCAAGGTATGAACTCTATTTCTCTCCAAGTTCTTCATTCTTCCTTCTCTTGTTATATACATGAGTAATTGTTCTTTCTTCTTTCTCCTTTTCTGAATGAATCAATATTTCGTTTCAATATGTAGAATTCATGTTTGCTCTCACCAGACCACTGCGTCAATCTTCTTATGTCAGTGTATTTACTGGCACCATTAAAACACTTAAAAGGAATAAACAAACTAATCAATAGGTATTACTTATCATGCCCTGTCTCATTTAGGGAAGCATTCATAAGTGGAAAAAAGATATTAGAGGATTTGAAATGGATTTGAGCCATAGTTCCTAATTCTTGAATGAGTTATTGTGAATATTTCAATTTTTAACAGATAGTTGGGCATGCCTACATAGATTAGTCGTATATGTGTTTTATTAAATAAATAGATGTGTTTATATATTGGTGCATTGCAAATACCCGTGTGGGTATTTATTTGATTTAATTTAATATTGTATTTATTAACTAAATAAGATGAAATTGTCATACTCCTATATTCGAATTGAATGTCATTGAAAACTAGGAATGCGTTATCAAGGTTAGAGTAGGTTATGTGTTTTATGGTGTATCTGAAATGTTTTAAATGCCATGCCTTATATGTATAGTTTTTTGAAAATGATTAAACATCCACTTGAATTTGTTTCTTCTTCATTATGTAATATCATTTCCCCAACTTCATTAGTCATTTAATTTCTAAGCTGCCCCATACTCTGGGGCGTGTTATTGTGTAACCTATATAATGATGAACCAATCAGGTCTATTACGAAATATTTAGGGTTTTGCACATCAAAAACCATGGCATGCCAGATCAATTTTCGATGCTTAGATGAAGGGTTTGGTGGCAAAACGTACAAGCGCAAAAGACAATCTCAATCTAATGACATCTCCGACAATAACAATGTCGTTGCCGCAATGGATGTTGATGACTTGCTTCCTCCGGTTGCGAAGAGATCGGCGCTTCCATCTTCAGATAACCCCAACAAGCCGAGCTTCGGAAAGCCAAGCTACGATGGAGTTATTGCAGGAAAGGTATCGGGACGGAAGTGGAAGCAACCGAGAAAGCACAGAGCTTCAGCGGCAAATGTAAGCATAAAAGGGAAGAGCTTCGAGGAGAGAGGGAGAGAGAAGGAGATACAGAGGGCGTACAAGGAGAGAATTGAGGAGTTGAAAGGAGAGATAAAAAGAAACAAGGAAGAGAAGAGAAAGAAGAGAGAGGAGAGGGAGAAGAAGAAGAAAGAGAACATAATGAGAACAGGAACTAAGCTCCAGAAGATTACTAATCCAAAAACCCTCAAGAAAATTGCAAAATCTAAGCAAAAGAAGCTTCTTAAAGTTGTTCCCGATGATTTCCTGAATGCTGGCAACAGCAACAAGAAGAACAAGAAGTAAGCTCCAAGCTTTATTGTTTTAGTGAATCAGACCTTGTTTTCTTAATCAAAAATATTTTAAGTAATTGATGTTAAGATTGCTTTCTAAAAGTTTTTTGATTTCTGAATGGACCAATCTATCTCTGATCTATCGTTTAATGGTTATATTCGCAGCAGAGCTAATTTTGAAACAATTGTAGCTTGCCAGTTTGCAACCTTACAAACCAGTTGGGCTATAAATCATAAAAACCACTTAGAAAAGAGTTTTTCTAGGAGTGGGGATGCTTAGGTCTTTTTCTTTCCATGAAAAAGTACACTTTAATCCATTATTTTCAAGTTCTAATTTTTTGTGTGCAAAAGATTATGTGTTTTATGAATGGCTTATTTTTCCGTTCAATAAAATTAGAAATGCTAAGAAATAACTATTTTTTTTAAAGAAGTAAAATAACTATTTTCATTTCTTTATGATGAAGTAACATTGCATTTGTGTAGTTTTTTTAAAAAATAGTAGACTAATTGCCGGAACTAATGTGTACTTAAAGTGACTTTCCAGACCTTTTTGACGTTTTTCTACAATGCTCTGTTCATATTCTATTCATTAAATCCCTTGTTCAGTTCCTCCATTAGTGATTTGAATTGAGCGCATTTGCATTACAGAGTTGGTTTCTCCATTGCTCTGCTCAAATTTCAAGTCTACGATTATACAATGCTATTTGCCTTGTTAATGAGAAGTGTTTTTTTGTTTTTTTGCACTTAAAGCGTGTACTTGAGTGTTTTTTTACTTGATCTTCCCTCTTCGCTCTCCCGAGTTCCCTTCACTCCCTATAGATAATTAAAGTTAGAAGTTGGGAAGATAGAACTTTGATTGATTATTTGAAATTAAAATTGTTGAGAATAGTGAATACACGAATAAATTCCTTAACTTTAATATGAGAGAACGTTCAAGCAGCTTAAAAATAAGGTAGATTGTTTTTTGTTTTGCACTTACCAAAATGGCTATACTGTGTCTTTTGAGACAGTATGTTACAGGAATCTGTTAAGGTAGCTATAAATTTATATGGATTCTAGCTATAGTTGTCGAAAAGTTGGCCAGGCTACAATGATTGAAGAGCCTTGACCCCATTGTGCAATGCCTTGCCATGTTATGTAAATGTCTTACCATGATATTTTAATATTGTATCATGTTACCACCTTCTTTTAATGTCTTATCATGATATGTCGATGTTTTATCATAACATGTCAATGTCTTGCCAAGGTCACCAAAAGTTTGTCGAAATTTGACAAGGTTTTTGGAATATTCCTCGAATATGGTAAGGTCAATGTAAATTTTTCTGGGCTAGGTAAGGTCTTTGAATTTTTTTTCAAATTCTAGCAATAGTCTCCAAGTTCATCGGTGGTCAACAATAATTGTCGTAGACACGCAATGATCGTGGTAGCTTCAGCAATGTTTGATTATACTCTCTTTTTTTCATGTCAAGGTAAGAGTGAAATCATGTGGAAAAAATGCACTTTATTGCAAACCTCTTATTTTTGTTTAAAAAAAAAATGATTAGGAGAACCCATTAAGTGATAAGACTCACACTAGGGCATAGCCGCATTTAATGGGTGAGGCTATTTAAGTATTCCATCGATCTTTCAATTTTTCAAGCTATTACGCTAATGATTTTAGTTTTCTCATTCCAATTATTAGTTTTTTTTTTATTTGTGAATGAAGATGTATTGATAGCATTTTTTACTATATTTTCGAACGTTTTTCATGTTAATTTTTTTTAGGACTTTTTTCAACAATTTTATTGGTATTTTTATTTGATTATAATGTTTTTCTTGAATCATGTTACATATGTCAACTTGAGATATATTTCAAGTGATGTATTAGCATTTACATTTGGATTGGTTCATGTAACAAATTATTCATCATCATCTTCTTCTTCTTCTTATTCTTATTGAGTAAGGTAATTATACTTGGTTGCATACAAATAATTAGTATTTAAAAACAAGTGTTGAAACCCACGAAGATTAGATTATCAAGTCCTCTTCTTTTTCTTCTTATTGAGCAAGGTAAGCATACTTGGTTGCATAAAAATAATTAATATTTGAAAATGTGTGTTGAAACCCACTAGGATTAAATCATCAAATAGTTGAATATCAAAATTTGATCACATCTAAGGTTTTCAACTATCCAGGATTCGAGATCTCTTGTTACTGACCATCTAGATAAATAACCCTAAGAACCCACGAACTCAAAGGAATATGAACGATTGAATTGTTAAGTACGTGTTGAAGATGATCATACTAGAACTCTAAGGAAACAAATTCTTTAAAACCCCAATCTTGAGATGCCACAAAGGATGATCACTCTCTTTGATAAGTCGAATTCAAGTATCCAATCAAGAACACAAGAAGGCAAAGAAAAAGCTTTCTAAAATACAATTTTCATTAATGATATTCATTGCTTCTCTAAATTATATAGATACTCTTTTATAAGCAAGAAACCCTAAGAAAAAAACCCTAAATAACATGTGCTTTGTTTAGTGGTAGATTGAGCCCAATCCAACCTTAAGAAATAAAAGATTAAAAGATTTAAAATAAAAAGTCCACAATTAACTAAAATAAAAATTGTAAGCATAAAAAGCCCACAATTAATTAAAACAAAATTTCTTCCTAAAGTAACCCTTGCATCTAACTTGATCTTCCAAATCTATCCTTAGTCATTAGACCGCTAATTTCTTGCAAAAGATCTTGGAAATATTTGGAAACATCAACTTAATCAGCACTTGGGAAAATCAACTTGATAAGTACCTTGATATCCATTATTCCCTTCCTTTTCAAAAAGATTCGTCCTCAAATCTTAGCTCTATAAACAGGTTGATTTGGTATAACAGATCCATGTGTGAAGTGTATTTGATGCTTAATTCTTCTTAAATGACGTAATCCATGAGGAATCTTTTCAGGAAGTTGATCCTCAAAGTCTTGTAATAAAGATAAAGTCTTGTAATAAAGATACAACGACACTAGACAAATATGAGTTAAGATCATTAGTGGAAAGATAAATATCTTTATACATAAGTACAAATACTGGTTGCCTTGCCATCATTACGCTCTTAATCTCATGTTTTTCAGCAAATGCACTCATTCTTTTATTTTCTCTCCTTTTTCATTTTACTCTTGCTCACACTTTTGTTTTTCCCTCAACTTGCACTCTCTTGCTATCCTAAGCTTTCAAAGGTTTGAGATGGGCTAAAACAACTTTTCGGTTGTTCATTTCAAAAGAGTACCGATTTTTATACACATCATGCATCACCCTCCCATCAAACTGCCACAATCATCCAAGAAAAATATGAGAAACATACATTGGGGCTACATCACAAAGAACCTCATCTTCATATTTTCCAATTGAAAAAGGAACCCAAGCTTTTTTGTTAACCTCCACTTCTCCACAATCATTTAGCCATGGTAGCTTGTATGGTTTGAGATGCTTCTACAACTTCAAATTTAACTTTTATACCAAGGTACTAACAACATTGGTGTAGCTCCCACTATCAATAATTAACGTGCATACCTTATCCTTCATGGGGCATCTTGTGTGGAAAATATGATCACAATGCTTCTCATCTCCTTCATCCTTAGGCGGTACATTTAAGACTCTCCTTGTGACAAGTGAATCTCTATGCATAGGTTCTCCT
The DNA here is from genome assembly GCA_037013495.1 of Hippophae tibetana. Taxonomy (NCBI): domain Eukaryota; kingdom Viridiplantae; phylum Streptophyta; class Magnoliopsida; order Rosales; family Elaeagnaceae; genus Hippophae; species Hippophae tibetana. Next base: position 42,130,934 of record CM072804.1, on the reverse strand, counting down.
ACTTCAACGTGTCAGAAATACAACAAGAACACAAGAACAAGAATAAATATAAAGGATAGGAATCTGAAAATTAGCACCAAAAGCTTTGATACCAAATGATAAGAACCAAGGGTTTAGGACCTAGCTAATTTAAGATTATATAGTAAACTATTTCTCCACAAATCAATGGATATTACTCACCATTTTTCTGAGGAGAAAAGACGCCACAAGGAGCTGCTAATTCCTTGATAAGTCTAGCATAAATGACACCCTAATAAGTATGGATATTACATACCACAAATGCTTGGATGCTAAACAACGCCACAAAGGTTGCCAATCCCTTGATAAGTTGCTTGAAGAGGAACAAAGAGCTAGAATGAGCTCTCAAATGATCTGAATATTCAAACTTCATTAAAAAAAATTATCTTTTACAGCAGCTGAGCTGCTCTTAAAAGGATACAAACCAACCTTAAGCTATACTACATCATAGCCCTTGATCTCATCCAAGGGTTGAAAATAAACACAACCAAAAAGAAAAAAAGGTAGCAGAAAACATTGACCAAAACATGGAAAAATTGGGGCAGCTGACCACAAAGCAATCCTATAAAATATTACATCTTAACCCTTGATTTCATCCAAGGGCTGAAAAGAAAGCTGCCCAAAATCAGTCCAAATGGCACTCCAAAATTGGAGCAAAATATGGAGCAGGTGAGAACAAAAGAAACCCTATAAAATATTACATCTTAACCCTTGTTTCCATCTAAGGACTGAAAATGAAGCTGCCCAAAAAGTCCAAATGGCACAACAATGTGCCTAGTTTTATTTTGCCAATTTTGCCCTAATTTCCATCCTAGGATTGTCCCAATACTTGCACTCCCAATTTAGGTCCCCTTGATTATGCATGACCTCTTGAATGAGCCCATTTAAAGCCTTTTCGAGTTATGCCTTCCTAGACCTTGTGATTGGTCCACTTGGATTTTGTAGAGCTCGATGATTCTCATCAATAACATTAATGAACAAGAATTGAAAACAATGCAAAAAGATGCGACGAAACTTTAACCCCTCGGTAAGTGGTATAAACGATGAAATTTGAGATAAAAAACGGTATGAGACCAAGAAAAATTATAGCTTAATTTATAGGAATTGAAATGAGCTTCGATTTGATATATTATAATAGTCGTTCTGATACCTAAGTTAAAAAGTTATGGTAGTTTAAAGTTGTAACTTCAATTTATCAATTTTTTTTTAAATTGCGAACAACAACCCTTTTTTTAAGAACAAAGATAGATTAAATATAGAAATAAAGAACAAGAAAAAGATACGAAGAATTCAAAGAAAACTTTGAAACAAAATCCAAAGATGAAAACAACGATAACGAAATTGACAGAAAACACATAACTCAATGGACAGGTTTTTTTGTGACTAAATAATGCAAAAAACAATTAAAGGATGAATATTTTTTGAAATATAGAATTCAACACAAAGATAAATGAAGATAGATAACCTTTTTTCACAACCAAGACTCTGATACCAAATGATGCAGACCCTCTAGGCGAACCACAAACTTAAAGGATATGAACAATTAAATTGCTAAACACGTCTTGAAAATAATCAAATTAGAATTATAAGGAAACAAAGTCCTTAAAACCCCAATCTTGATACGCCAAAAATGATGATCACTCCCTTTAAGAAGTCAAATTCTAGCATTCAATAAAGAACACAAGAAGACAAAGAAAAAGCTTTATGAAATATACTTTTCATTAATCATATTCATTATTTCTCCAAATTACATAGCTACTCTGTTATAAGAAAAAACACTAATAGAAAAACCCTAGATAACATAGCCTTTGTTTAGTGGTGGATTGGGCCTAATCCAACCTTAACAAATAAAAGACTAAAATACTTAAAATAAAAAACCCACAATTAATTAAAATAAAAAATGTAAACATAAAAGACCACAATTAATTAAAACAAAAATTGCTTTCTAAAGTAACCCTTACACCCAACTTGATGTTCCAAATCTATCCCTAGTCATTGTAAAAGATCTTGGGAATATTTGGAAACATCAACTTGATCAGCACTTGGGGAAATCAACTTGATCAGTAACCCAATCTCCATTTCTCTCTCTTGATTTTAAATTTATCCTTCTTCTTCTTTAGTATAATCAATTTTAGTGAAATCTAACCAAAGCTTTATCTTTGTTTTTATAATGTGCATCGAGGACACGTAAGTATACTTGGTTGCATACAAATGATTAATATTTAAAAATGAGTGTTGAAACCCATGAGGATTAGATTATAAAGTAATTGAATATCAAAATTTGGTCACATCTAGGGTTGTTAATGGAGTAGAGCGGGGGTAGGGTTGGGAATTCCTCTTTGTTCCTCATCCTTGATTTTTAATTTATCATCCTCCTTCTTTAATATAATCAATTTTAGTGAAATCCAACCAAAGCTTTATCGATGTTTGTATAATGTATATTTATTGAGCAAATGTAAGTATACTTGGCTACATACAAGTGATTAGTATTTAAAAATGAGTGTTGAAGCTCATGAGGATTAGATTATTAAGTAATTGAATATTAAAATTTGGTCACATTTAAGATTATCAATTGGGCTGGGTGGGGGTCATGGACCTCATTTCATTCCATATCCATGATTTTGAATTTACCCGTTATTCTTACTTAAACTTCTTATGGGAATATATCGGAAACGGTAACCTCTTAAATAGGGAACGTCGATCTAATTGATATTTTAAACATTGTTTTTTAAGTGACTTTTCTACTTTTATTAAAAAGAAAAATTATTAAAAAAATTAACCTAATAATAAAAAGTAAGCAATATTTATGTAAAATAGAGAAAAATAAAGTACATCTAACAATAAATATATAATTCTCTTATACTATACTATATTGATAGAACCTTTTATAAATTAGTTTAAAATAAATAGTGTATTGAGAGTCCAATTATGCAAAACATAGGTTGGACTCACTTTCACTCTCTAGAGTTGTCTTTCTCCTGTTTCTCTTTAGTTTAAAATATAGTTTGAAATAACAAGAATAAATTATAAAATTTTAAATTTTTAGAATTTAAATAAATAGTTTAAATAATTTTAATAAAATAAAATTTGTTGATGTTTTAAAAGAATTAAAACATAACTTAAAGATAAAATATAAAATATGTAGCATATTACTTATTTTTAGTTTAAATGTAATTATATATATATATATAGCGAGAGAGAGAGAATATGAGGGAATGCAATATTCATTCATACCCAGCTTTATATTATAAAATACGAATCCTTGTTTTTCATTCCTCATTTTCCATTTCACACTATTGCAAAATTTATATATGACCACAGTTATAAAAACCGAGGCCTAAGTGGGAGAGACCATAGATATATCATTTGGTCATGGTCTTTTATAAGATCGAGACTATAGATATATCATTTTGTCTTGGTATTTTAGAAGACTGTGACTATAGACATACCGTTTGGTCCTGGTCTTATAAAAGACCGAGGTCATAGATATACCATTTGATCACAATCTTTAAAAGACCGAGGCTATAGACATACCATTTGGTCACGATCATTAAAAGATTGAGGCCAAAGACATACATTTGGTCATGGTCTTATAAAAGATCGAGACCAAATAATTTGTCTATTGTCTCGAATACACTTAAATGGTGACTATATACATCTCAATTAACCTCAATTTTCAATAAAAATTACAATAAATTTATAAATTGAGAAAATTAAAAGTCATTATATTAAAATTAAGAGTGCAATTACATTTGAAAGTTTATATATGCACTAAAACACAATAAAACCTTACTATAGCTAGCTAATTAAAGTGTTCCTAAATGTGAAATACATGCAAAACATTTACCAATAATAATATTAATCAAATTGTCCACAATCTAAATCAATATGAAACATATTTTTCATGACACATTGTCATTTTTTTTATTCAAAATCTTCTTTCTTGGTAGCATCTACCATGTGTATTGTTAATTTCTTCACTACATGGACATCCTCTGATTCAATCAATCAAGAAAGCAGCTTAAAATATGATATACAACCTACTTGAGATTACTAAAGTATCATCTTTTGATATAGGACACCGCATCAGGAAGCTAATGTTGAAAGAATAACAGTTAGTTAAAAGTTGGTTAGTTTTACTAGATGCAAAATTTTTATGGGCAATGCATACAACTAAGGCCTCACTCCGCATAGATGGTCTAACTAGCTAGATATAATTGTAAGAATCAATTTGTGAATTCTGGTCACTCATTCTGTATCTCATCAACTTCACCATTGGTGTAATATTCCTTCATGATTGAGCTGTAATGTATACACATTTTAAATTATTATTAACTAGCCACATATTTGATAAATAAAAAATCAAAACCAAAATTAAAGCAAGAAAAAAAATACAAAAAATAATTTAAATTATTACCAAGTCAATCATAGAAGCAAGTAAATTGGCAATAATTATCCTCATAAACATAAGGACATAATACCCACAAGTCACCAAATCATTTTGCTTATAACACTTTATTTTAGAATAAAAAGTCAATTATAAGCTTAATATAATCTAATTAAAAAGATATTACATAGAGATAATCAATAAATAGTGTAAGTACTTCTAGTGAATGTACATATATATGAAAAATCTAAAAATGTTGAAATTATGTAGTTTAATGAACCATATATTTATAACATACTCTCATTCTATAATATATTGGTAGACCTTGAGCCCTTCGATTTTGATGACCATTCAACATAATACGAACTCTATATCATGAAGAAGGAAAAATAAATAAGAGTTATTTGTGAAGACAAATTAAAACTTAATATTTTCAAAAAACATTAAGTTAATAAAAAAATATTACTTATTCGTTCATAATGTTTTCAATATCGGAGAACACTTCACCCCCACATTGAATCCAAATAATAAATGGTATTTTTGAATGGCTCATACACAATTAAAATTTCATGGTCCCTACATCAATTTATAATAAGATATATATTGGTAAACTCTTTTAATACATAACATAATTTTTCATAAAGTTTACAATAATCCACTTACCCTCCTCCATTATATGGAATAATCCACTTATCTCCCTCTTCAATACTTTCCATCATTTCAAACATGTGTCTCACAATTTGAGTACATGTATTCTTCTTCTTAATGACATACAACCAACTTGGGTAAATGATTCTAATCAAATTATTCAAATGATTCTTTATCAACTCATCATAGCATCGCTTATGAAAAGGTTCACAATTTAATGACAAAATAACAAACATAAAAAGCATGTGAGTAACTTATAACTCATAAAATTAAAAATGAATTAAAATCAAATAAACTAACTGTATCCACAATTTGACAACTGAATTGTCAATTTACACCTCGATACAAAATTGTTCTACACACTCAACTGATAGAAAATAGGTAGTTCATTGCCTAAGATATGAACATCTATTGGAACTTTAAGAGCAAGATCATTAACCGAAGATGCAGATGAGCATGGAACTATAAGAAATCTAACATGCATAGGAAAACTACTAGTTTGGTCATATGTATATGAGATTGGTTTTATTGTTGGTACCAAAGCAAGCTTCTTAAAAGCTATTTTTTCTGTCGGTTTCTCCTCTGTGCTTCCCTTTTGTTGCCACTACTAATAAGTAATTTTGATTTCTTCTTGCTCAAATCCTATTTATTAACAATATGAAAGAGTCTAAAAAAAGTATGCCGAGATGTGTGGGCCAAGCAAAAAATGAATTGATTGCTTCCGTAATTTTTGTATTTTTTAAATGAAAAACACATACAATATATTATTTAATTTTGGTTTTAAAAAGACTAGGATTCTATTATTTTAATTAGATCACGGTCATTTAATCATCGTGACTATATAATTTTTCTTATATTTAAGTTATTTTTGTAAGTTAACTTATGGTTACGGTTACTGATAAAAACATAGGCTATATGTACACTATAACCTCTGTTTTTATTAGATCATGATCAAGACCCTATGACATCGGTTTTAAAAAAGATAGAGACTAGATCAAAGATCATTATTTTAGTATTGTCATTGTCCTTATTATTACCTCTAATTAGATAATTTCTTTAAAGATTTACCCCTTAGAGAAATTAACTACCCTAATCACACTAATACTATCTAGACTAATAAATTATGTTAAATTAAAGAGAAAAGAGTCTGAAGCATTGATTTCACATACATGCACATGTCTTAAAAATATATGCAATTAATTGCATATAAACTACGTGCACCTAACCCATGAAATTACCCTAATTTATTCATCACAATGGTCCCAAGTTAATCAACTTTGGCACATGAAGCTCTCATGTATCAATATTTAGGGTGTATTTAATTAAGAATTGAAATAATTTTTATGAAGTTTTAAAATTTACGTGTATTCAATTAGGATTTTAGAGTACTTAAAAATTGAATGTATGCAATATGGATTTTATAATAATATTTAAAAATCTATGAAAGTTGAAGCATAAGTAATTAAGATTTTATTTAAACTTTATTTTTTAGCTAACAAATAATTGTTATTTTTTCTCGTATGCTAATAATGAAATTTTATTTTTATTATATTATTACCTATGCATTTCAAGAGTAATAGGACTAATTTTTGATAGCATATTTTAGGCTGATCATATAATATTAAATATATATTGAATCAAGGGGACCAGAAATCGATACTCTTGATGAGTTACTCATGGATGAAAAAATAACAATATATTATGAAATAGGGTAAAAATTGATTTCTTTTAAAATAACAGTAAATATCATAATATTGATTTTGATATTTTTACTTTGTTAAATGTAATCGAAAACTTTCATATATCAATAAAAATATTGGTAAATATCAATTAAAATGTAAAATTTGAAGAATCTATTTATGATCGTTACTACTAATAGTTGTAATAATCCAAATGTACAATCTAATTATGAGCACAATTTATGTTGTAATTATGAGTCTAGAATATACACTAAGATTTTTACCATGTGCATCATCAACATTCATTTTAGAATCAATATCTTTGATATTATATGAATTGTATTAATTTAGAAGTTTTTTTATACAAAGACACTAACGTGAGATATCTATACATGAAATTTTAATAATTATAAATAAAATTATTATTACTTAATTTCGTGATATATTTTCTATGTTTCTGTTGATGTAATGATCTAAATATACAATCTAATTATGAGCACAATTTATGTTGTAATTATGAATCTAGAATATACATGATGACTTTCAACATGTGTAACATCGACATTTATTTTGGAAATATCTTTGATATTATATTATTTGTATTAAAATAGAAGTTTTTATATCGAGACACTGATGGGAGAGATCAAACAATCTATACATGACACGTTAGTAATTACAAGTAAAATTATTATTACTTAATGTCATGATATGTTTACTATGTCTCTAATGATGTTAATGTTTTCATAGCTCTATGATTTGAGCCGACTAGAAAAATTTATTTTAATTAAGTATTTATGTATATTAGTAATTAAATACATTTAGAATTGTGTTATATAACTTATATTTATATTTGTTAAATAAAGATTCTTCTTATGTTTCGTTATTATTATATGTATATTAGGTGTGTCATATATGTCATTTAAATAAAAAAAATTAGCTTAACTAGTACATAATTGTTTATTATAATATTTCCTTAAATTTATAAAATACTTTAAAAGATTTATAGCAATTTTCACAATTTTTATAAATTTTCTTCAAATATATTTTGATATCGATAATATCCTTAATATTTTCATAAAATTGGAGTCTTGATAACATTTTCATCCATGATGATACTTGAACATTTTAGCCTAGTAAGCTTCTCCACCCAAGGATTGAAATGTCGATGATATCGTCGATATTGTCGATTTTTTACATATTCTGATATCAAAACGTGATATTAATATCTTTTAACTATAATGTCGAAAATCTCGTGACATTATCAACAAACTTTCAAGAAAAATCCTTTCTTTGTCAAAGTATCGAGGATACTGTAAATATTGTCGCAAAATTTTCGACAAAAGGTAGATAAATATCAATAAAATATCATTTCATATTAATTTTTTTTATTTTTTAAATAATTTACCTTTAAATATATCTATTTATATTTTTTTATCTTTAATAAAATATTATTTATTGATGATAATATTTTATATGTTTTTTTTTTAATTTATACTTCATTTTTACATTTAATTTACTAGTTTTACCCATATAGTTCTTTCTTTTTTCATAGTTTAAATGTTATTATGTACTATTGAGATTTATACATTTATAATAATATTAAAAATTATAATCTAAATAATTATTTCATATTTTAACTACTTCTACAATATTCTGATTAATTGATTGATTTATTGACCAAATTAAATATCATAACTTTCATAATATATGTATTAAATAAAAAATAAATTTTAAAATATAAATAATTAATTATTTTGATATTTTATAAAATTTTGTTAACAATGATAATATATTCAACATTTTCTTAAAATTTAAATTTAAACTTTTAAATTGATATCCACGATTTAAATCTTATTTTGAGTCTCACATGCTTTACCAGGAAACATAATATATGTGGTGAACATTAACTTACTCAGGTCAAACATTTTAAAAAAGACAGTTGGGATAAAATGTCAATACTAACGTTTAGGCTTAGAACACTTATTTATTAATTTTTTTTTGACAGTTTGGTTTACTATTTTGAAAAGTAACATAATAAAGATAAATAATCGTTTTTTTTTAATTTTTATTTCAAAAATTTCTCTGTAAAATGGAATCGAAAAATAAAAATTAAAAAATAGTCACATAACTTAATTACATTGTTTTGTTTTTATGTTTACACTTTTTAGAACAGTTAGATTAAACTACTAACAAAATAACTTAAATGCTCTAATTACAAAAGTTATTAAATTAATAAACATTTTTTTAAATGTATTTAACATATAAGAAGGGGAATGCTACATAAAAGTGAACACATATGTTCTCTGTTGGAAATGAATTTAAATAAAAATTATTTTTTTATTATTTTATGACCGTTATTTCATAAATTATATAACTGTTATTTTCATAATTATATGGTCATTATTTTTATGACCGTTATTTTCATAATTACGTGATCGTTACTTTTATGACCGTTATTTTTATAATTATGTGACCGTTACTTTTATAACCGTTATTTTCATGACCATTAATTTTATGACCATTATTCTCATAATTATGCGACCGTTACTTTTATGACCGTTATTTTCATAATTATGTATCCGTTATTTTCATAATTATATGACCGTTACACATTTTTCCACTATAAAAGGGGCAATAGCACTCAGTTTAGAATATAACTTAACAACTCAAAAACAATTTTACGATTTTCATAGCAAAATCAAGAAAAGAAAATTCAGAATTGTTTTCTCAGATTTTCGAGCAACATAAATATTTAAGAGGTGTAGTATTCTGGACTTCTTCAGTGCAATGAAGATCCAAGACAGAAAAATGATTCTGGGCTGTTTTATCCTGGGGACGACGAGGCTGTGTTTGCTTGCACAAATTTGGGCAGAGTGTGAAACGTCTTAAAGAGAGCGACCTAGTCCGCAACTCAACCCAAGCAGTTCACTTCAGGTTATCGGTAATATTGTTCTTACATAGTTTTTCACATATTTGTTCCAACAATTTCAAGACGTATTCTATCTGACATGTCTACTGAAATGTTAATTGCTGATATCAACAAAGCATTTCGTTTTGAAGAACTATACTTTAAAAATGGAGACAAAAAAATGTTATTCTTCTTAACCATGTAAACTGTCGCTTTTGTTCTTATTATTGAAAAATCAACACTCCTTAATTCTCATATTGAAGCTACAATAAAGGATTTAAACACCTGGATAGAAAATTATTTTCTATGCAATTTTTTTAATTCTTAATGGATTAGCTAATGACTTGTATGATTATTATAACTCTCATATCGTTTGCTAAGAAAATTTGGGAAGCACTTCAAAAGAAGTACGATACTGAGGAAGCTGAAACTAAGAAGTATGATGTCAGTAGATACATGAAGTATCAAATGATTGATGACAAATCTGTGGAAGCTCAATCACACGAACTGCAGAAGATAGCACACAAAATAACTTGGGAAGGTATGACTTTAATTGAACAAGTAGATGTTATTATAGATAAATTACCCCATGCTTAGAAAGACTTTAAGAATACACTTAGACATAAAACTAAGGAATTTTCTTTAGAAGGTCTTATAACCTGTTTAAGAGTAGAAGAAGAAGCCCGAAAATACGACCAAAATGATGAATTACTTGTTGTCTCAAACAATAGTACCAATAAGAAACTCTCATCTACAATTTTAAAACCTAAAGGTAGAAATATGAAAAATTAGAATTGCAATAATAACCAAAACCGCAACCACCAAAATAGAAACAAAAACTATCCTCTCCAGAATGAACCTTAACCCCCTTAAGGAATAACACATTCATGTGTTATAGTTGTAACAGACCTGGCCACTTGGCTAGGAACTGCCGGAACAGGAATCGTCCTGCCCCACAGGCGAACCTTACCGAAGATCAACTTATTGCTATGATATCTGAAATCAATTTTGTTGATGGATCCGAGGGGTGTTGGGTGAACACTAGTACTTCTCGCCATGTTCATTATAATCGAGACATGTTCAAGTCCTACTCTGAGTCTGAGGATAAGAAAGTGTTGTGGGGCGACTCCCACTCCACTAAAGTTGTTGGTACTGGTGAGGTGGAATTGAAGTTTACCTTTGGAAAGACTATCATCTTGAAAGATGTTTTGCATACTCTAAAGATGAGAAAGAAATTAGTTTCGGGATATCTTCTTTACAAAACTGGATTTACTCAAACTATAGGGGTTGATTTATATACAATTACTAAAAATAATATTTTTTGTTAGGAAAGGGTACACCACTAATGGCATGTTTAAATTGAATGTTGAGTTCCTTTAATATTTGGCATGCTAGACTTTGTCATGTTAATAAATGCATAATCAAGAACATGAGTAGCTTAGAACTGATTCCTAAACTATCTTTGAATGATTTTGGAAAAATGTGACTTTTATAGTCAAGCTAAAATAACAAAAACTTCACATAAGTCAATAGTTAGAGAATCTTAAGCTTTAGAATTAATACATTATGACATATGTGAACTTGATGGAAATTTAACAATAAATAGGAAACATTATTTTATAACTTTTATAGATGACTGTTCAGATTACACTTATGTATATCTAATGAAAAATAAAAGTGAAGCATTTGACATTTTTAAAATATTTATGACTGAGATTGAGAATCAACTTAACAGAAAAATAAAAAGGTTTCGAAGTGATAGAGGCATTGAATATGATTTCAATATCTTCAATGATTTTTATAAAACTCATGGAATCATTCATAAAAAAAAACTACACCTTATTCTCCTTAAATGAATGGCAAAGCTGAAAGAAAAATTAGAACTTTTACTGAGTCAATTATTACAATTTTATTAAACTCTGGTGCTACTTCCCATTGATGGGAGGAAATTTTATTAATTGTTTTCTATGTGCTAAATAGAGTGCCTAAATCTACTAGTAAAATTTCACCATCTGAAATTTTGAAAATAAGAAACTTAACTTATTTCAAAACTTGGGGTTGTTTAGTCTATGTTAGAATCCCCGATCCTTAAAAGAAATAAAACTTACTAGTAAAACATATGAATGTGTATTCATAGCATATGCTGTGAATAGTAAAGCTTATAAATTCTATGACTTAAATGATCATAGTTATAGAATCAAATGATGTTGACTACTATGAACATAGGTTTCCATTTAAATTGAAGAATAGTGGGGGCTCATCTTTTAGTTGTTTACCCATAACTAGAAGTATTGAACAAAATGAAGAATTAAACACTGAAATTAGAAGAAGTAAACGAGCTCGAACCCTTAAGGATTTTGGGTCAGATTTTTATGCTTATACCTTAGAGGAAGATCCCCAAACTCGTAAAGAATCATTCTCTTCTTTAGATGCCAACTGATGGGAAGAAACCATAAATGATGAAATAGACTCTTATGAGTATAATAAAACTTGGCATTTAGTTGACTTACCTCATGGTTGTAAAACCATAGGATGTAAATGGATACAAAATAAGAAATTAAAACTCGATGGTACTATTGAAAAGTACAAAGCTTGTATTGTAGTTAAATAGTATAGGCAAAGGGAAAATGTAGATTTATTTGATACATTTTCACCAGTCATACGAATAAAATTCATACGTGTACTTTTTCCTCTTGTTGCTATCCATGATTTAGTAGTACATCAAATGGATGTTAAAACTGCTTTCTTAAATGATGATTTAGAAGAAGAAATTTATATGGATCAACCTGAAGGTTTTGTTATCCCAGGTCAAGAAAATAAAGTTTGTAAACTAGATAAATCTCTGTATGGTCTAAAATAAGCACCTAAGAAATGGCATGAGAAATTTGATAATATAGTTAACCCACATGAATTCAAAATGAATGAAAGTGACAAATGCATTTATTATAAATTAGAAGATAAAATTTGCACTATTATATGTTTATATGTGGATGACATGCTTATTTTTGGATCAAATATTCATGTTGTGAATAATGTGAAAACTTTATTAAGTGTTAACTTTGATATGAAAGATCTCAGAGAAGCGAGTGTAATCCTTGGTATAAAGATTACTAGGTCTGAAAAGAGAATTTCTTTAGATCAATCTCATTACATTGAAAAGATCTTAAAGAAATATAATTGCTTTAACTGTAAACCTGCATGTACTCCGTATGATCCTAGTGTAAAGTTGTTCAAGAACACCGGAGACGGTGTTAGACAAACTGAGTATGCGAGCATCATTGGTAGCTTACGTTATGCTACTGATTGCACTAGACCAGACATAGCTTATGTTGTGGGACTACTATGTAGGTTTACCAATAGACCTAGTGTAGAGCATTGGAATGCTATTGAAAGGGTTATGAGATACCTTAAGAGAACTATATACCTTGGATTACATTATAAAAAGTTTCCTGCTCTTCTAGAAGGATAAAGTGATGCAGATTGGAACATTTTATTAGAAGACTCCAAATCAACTAGTAGCTATACATTTAACATAGTTGGTGGAGCTATTTCTTGGAAGTCTAAGTAATAGACAATATTGGCTCAATTTACAATAGAGTTTGAAATGATAGCACTAGCTACTGCTAATGAAGAAGTAGGCTAGTTAAGAAGTCTGTTAGCTGAGATCCCTTTATGGGAAAGATCGATACCAACTGTCCTGATCCATTATGATAGTACCGCGGCTATTGCAAAGATTTAGAGCCGTTATTACAACAGTAAGAGACGACAGATACACAGTACTGTTAGAGAATTTCTCTCTACATAAACTGTAAGAATGGATCATATATGTATTGCTGAAAATTTGACTAATCCTTTGACGAAAGGATTAACAAGAGAGAAGGTTTTCAAAAACCTCAAAAGGAATGTGACTGATGCCCTTAGAATGAAGAGTCACTCATGATGGTAACCCAACTTATAGACTGGAGATCCCAAGAAATAAGTTCAATGGGTAATAACAAGTCATGAAGTGATATGAGATGAATCATGCTATTATGAAGTCACATTCTATATTGTTAGAAGCATGACGTCTTGAAGCGAAATAAAGGATGAGTTAATTATTAAACTCTTAATGAGTTCTATACTCTATGTGGAGTGGAGTACGTAGCTACAGGAGTACTCTTGATAGACTCACCTATGCGAATGTGGAAGTATGGCCGCTTTCTATGAAAATTTTGGGCAAAATTTACTAGAGCATTCACTATACTGGGATACACGTGCATGGTCGTAAAGCACGGGCTTTTCGAACTACACCTTGGAAAGGTTGTGTGTGTGATGTTGTTAGAGATAGAGTTCAAAACTACGAGTTACTCTAGTATATTCTAAAGCATCAACACTATGCAAAGGTTCAAGTCGATAGACACCTTTTGCTTATGCATAATCTTATACTTTTAATTGATCGATTGCTCGATGAAACTATTTTTATTTAAAATTCAAGTGGGGGATTGTTGGAAATGAATTTAAATAAAAAATATTTTTTATTATTTTATGACCGTTATTTCATAAATTATGTAAATGTTATTTTCATAATTATATGGTCATTATTTTTATGACCGTTATTTTCATAATTATGTGACCATTACTTTTATGACCGTTATTTTTATAATTATGTGACCGTTAATTTTATAACCGTTATTTTCATAATTATGTGGCCATTAATTTTATGACCGTTATTCTCATAATTATGCGACCGTTACTTTTATGACCGTTATTTTCATTATTATGTTTCCGTTATTTTCATAATTATATGACCGTTATACATTTTTTCCACTATAAAAAGGGGCAATAGCCCTCAGTTTAGAATATAACTTAACAACTCAAAAACAATTCTACGATTTTCATAGCAAAATCAAGAAAAGAAAATTCAGAATTGTTTTCTCAGATTTTCGAGCAACATAAATATTTAAGAGGTGTAGTATTCTGGACTTCTTCAGTGCAATGAAGATCCGAGACAGAAAAAGGATTCTGGGCTATTTTATCCTGGGGACGATGAGGCTGTGTTTGCTTACACAAATTTGGGCAGAGCCGCGAAACGTCTTAAAGAGAGCGACCTAGTCCGCAACTCAACCCAAGCAGTTCACTTCAGGTTATCGGTAATATTGTTCTTACATAGTTTTTCACATATTTGTTCTAACATTGTCTTTGTTCTAATTATCGAGGAAAAAAGGTTGAAAGTTGCGAGGTGATAATCGATTGTAAATTTGTAATCCACATTCAAGGATTGTTTTTTTAAGGAGTCTGAGTAACTGCAACTTATGGGGACTAATCTGTGTTCAAGGAGAATACTAAAATTAAGTTATTACTAATTTCATTGAGTTAATTAATCTTCTTTAATTTCTCTTTAAATAACAGCATGTTATTTGTCAACTATTATGTGATGTAAAATGCACCAAGCAGTATAAAAAACTTCTCTGCTATTGTCAGGGTGGAGCCATATAATCTTTTTTTTACACTAATTCTTCAAATCATTTTGTTTGTATCAGTAGAATACTTTGATCATATAACTTTTACAAAAACACATAAATCAATCGATTTTTAAAATTAGAATATTTTAGTCACATACTTCACATTTATGTGACTAAAGTAACCATTTTCTACAACAAAAAGAAGATACTTTATTCACATAATTATGGAATTATGTGACTGAAATATACCAATTTTAAAAATTGATTGATTTATATGTTCCGTGAAAAATCTAAGTAATCAAAGTGCCCAAATGATACAAACAATTGACATCTACGGTAGTTTTCCCTTTTCCCTTTTTATTTAGTTACTTATTATCGATATCAATTTTTGACAACACCAGATAAGACTGTCATCCACGAATATGCAAGACGAAAAACTATTAAGACCTCTAACCACCTTATGGGGATCATCTTGGACTCTTTGATACTTATACCATAAACTATAAGACGAAGGTTATAAGAGAACTACGGTTTCCTTATTATATTATATGGAAATAGAGTGTTTAGTTATGATTCTCTATTATCATATTCAAGTTATATTTCAAGTTCTTAAACTTCCTATAATTGTGTGCATATGTGAAAATATAGAGGAGAAATAAGTAACCTGATGGTTATCTTTTGTCGGGATATGATTCACTTATTGTAGCTTTGTAGACACCTATTCTTAACTATATCTTTAAGATAATTATAAGATAATCATTGAGTTTTTATCTTTTTAAGATAGATAAATGATAATCATTGGACATTTATTTCTTTAAGATATATAAAGGATAATTATTTTTTGATTATACTTACTGGTGACTGGACATTTATTGGGCTCAATCTATAAGGCTCTCTGCTAATTGGGACCACTCTTTGACTTCTATGTGGGATGTATAAAATTACCCCCAAATCAGCCCCCAAACTTTCTAGCCATTGCGCTAAAAGGTCTAATTGTAACTTCTATCGATACCTAGGTTCAATACCTTTTCCAATTATGCTGGTGACATTGAGCTCACCCTTGTGTTATGTTTTATCTACTTGAATGAGTGACTTTATGCTATGTCTGGATACTCAAAATGTGTATGACGACGTCTTATCGCTCACTATGCTTTCAGATTTTCAATCGAACTCCCAGTTAGGGAGATGTGTCAAAGTCAACACTGGCACTTGGAAGGTCAACCCTAGGGTTGCATGGTATTTTTCAACTTTTGTATTTGTAGAACATGCCTACCAGATTCTTCAAATGGGTAGAAAATGTGAGTGATAGTGCTTTTCTAAGCCTATAAAGTCTTATCCTTAAATGCCTTCTATCATCCTAGAAATTGAAAGCCATACTTGGATATTTTTCCTACCACCAAGGGCAGATCTGTCGACCATATGTCCATACCGAGGAAAATGTGGGTTAGTGTGGACAATACGAGTTGATGGCTAATGATGTCTTGGTCGACATAGTCCTAGCCAATGAAGTTCTGACCGATGAAGTTATGGAAAAAAAAGTTTTAGCCAATGAAGTCTTGGAAAACAAAATTTAAGCAAATAAAGTTATGGTGAATGAATTTCTGGCCCATAAAGTCTTGTCCAACAAACTTTTGGCTAACAAAGTTGTGGCCAACTAAGTTCTACCCAACAAAGTCCTTGCCAACAAAGTCCTTGCCAAAAATGTTGTGGCTAAAAATGTTCTTGGATATCAAAGTTTTGGCTATCAATGTCCTGATCGATGAAATCTTTGGTGTTGACATTCTTGTCAACCCATTCCTAGCCAGTAACCCTCTGGTTGGTTATGTTTCAATTGAGAAGGTCCAAAAAAATTGATAGGTTTGGTGCTTCCAATTAATGTGATCTTTTTTGGCTATGTCTGTGAAGATATTTCTAGAATCTATTGATGAGACAACTTCCTTATTTCTAGAAGGATTTTCATAAGTGTAGGGAGCCCTGATATTGTTCTTGTGGGCACCCAATTCTCTAACACTTGAACTTTTATTTGTAACCCTTTTCATAACTTATGCACTCCTATTTCTCATAGGAATGAAGTGATGTGGATATATAGAAGGATGGACACTTTTGGGAAGTCTAAGAAGTGGGGATCATATCTTAACCAACTCAAGTTCTGGTAGGACTAGTATCCTGGTATATTAATAAATCATGCACTTGACTTATGTTTGGATTTTTTCTATAATGTAGACTTATGATTGAACCTTTAGCAAGGTACTTAATGAGGAAGGATGTGCTGAGATGTATCCCAATGTGCATTCATTATTTAAAAGGACACATATTTTGGCATGGCCTAAAAATGCAATGGCTAGGGCTCTATGGCTCGTTTGGTGGGCTTGGCCCTAAAAGCATAGAGATCACTTGTTGGGATGCTTCTCATTCACTACATTGGAAGGGGTGCATGTCTTTTTGAAATCCCATAAACCTAAGTTTACATTTTTAACATAGTGCAGGAACCTAAAACAATTCTTGGACCTAGGGTGGAATTACAACTTAGGATTTTATTAGGTGTAGATACTAGCACCATGTATTTCTTCACTTATTTTAGTCATAGGTTAGTTTGGACTTGATATATCACTCCACTAAAGTGTATGTACTTTGTGGCTTTACTTTTATTCTCAGGTTTAAATATTTTACATAGAATTTCTAGGCATAACTATGCATACATTATTTACTGGATCTTGTATCACTTTCTACGCTTTTTCTCCAACTTTTACTAATAACATTATTTCTGAACCTGACTATTATCCCATCCACTTGTGTGACTACATATTTTTGAGCCAACATACCAATGTAGGAGGATGTAATGAAGTAGAATGGAGTATGAATCCTAGACCTAGGGTGCTTGAAGGATATGACATGATTTCTAGACCCATAGCTTAGACCTATCTGGTCAACCACTTGCTTGTCTAGTACTTCCCTTGCTGACCATGTCTTGGATTATTGGTCACATTTTTGGTCAATCGACCACATTTCTAGTTGGCATACTGCTATCCTGGTTGATCATTTCCTAACTAGCTGGACATATTTATGGCTAGCCACTTCTTGAGCTAGTATATCACTATCTTGGTTGGCCATTTTCTGGTTGGTCGAACATATTCTCAATCGGCCACTTCTTGGCTGGTTGGCCACTTCTTGGCTGGTTGGTCACTTCTTCGTTGGTTGGCCACTAACCTGGCCAACAATTTCCTAACTAGTTGAACATATTCCTAGCCAGTGAAATTTATGTTCGGCCACTTCCTGGTTGGTTGGGATTTTCTTTATGGCCATCGAGGATGCCTCACTTGTTGAAGGTGTCAAATATGGATCACTATTTAGAGATGATGATCATGGTGCATGCATGTATGACTTGTTAACTGAGTGATTGAAAGGGATGACCTTTCTTGGATTCCCTTGGAACAAAAGTCTAGGAACATATAAATTATCCTTTGATATTTTTTTTGTTGGAAGCACAGAGAGTCAATCTTATACAGATAGCGTAACACTATAATTTGGATACCAAGAAACGTGTTTGCTCAACTATTCTAGATGTAAGAACATGCCCTTATTAGGGGTCAAGTCCCTGGGCAAGCATGATGGTAGATGGCACGTATTGGGGCAAAGGCAACTTGGGTTCACCTTGCATGAGTAGAGGATGGTCAGTGGCTAAAGATGTATAGTAAGGGTCAACCTGGCTGGTAATTCTAATTAGACCATACCTTGGCCAGTGATGTCTATCCTGAATGACTTTCCCTTATAGACTAGGTTTGGTTGGTAATGCTTATCCTGGGTGGCAACTCTTAGCTGATGATGTCTTGGCTGGTGGTGCTTGACCTAGGTGGCACTTCCTAGCTGGAAGTACTTAGCCTGAAACTTGAGTCCCATCTTGAATGATTATCTTGCCAGTTAAGCATTGGATGGCCATATGCCTTGCCATGTGTACTATAGGCATTAAAGGATACCACAAGGATGTTTTCTAGGACAATGACTAGTCCAGGAGTCGATGGCTCAGGTAGTTACTCCAAGATGGCCTAGAGTGTAGTTTCCAATTATGTCTAGGCGAGCTCAACCTCAGGCTAGCCTCACCTTCTGGACTTGCTAGACTCATTAAGGGTAGATAGGTTTAAGTGAAACACCTATATTTCTAGTAGGCTACTGATGAGTGCTCAAAAAGCACTAAAATTACCATGATTTTATGCACATTAATTGATTAAAAATATATCTATTTATATGATTTTATCATATATTTATATAAATTTGTCCTTTTTCGGAATCATGAGTATTTTTATTGTTTTTTAGGTATTTTTGCTTAAAAACATAACTTAAATACTCAAAGAGTAATACTGGAGGCAATACATCACAAATTGGAAAAATTGGACAAAATGGGTCAAAAATGTCAAAAAGGAGGAAATCACGCCGCCCAGCCGCGCCGAGCAGCCGCCACCCGCGCCCAGTCCTGTGCCCCTACTGTTGTCTACGCGCACCACTGCACATTTGTGCCCCAATCTGCGCGCGCCACTTACCCGCTAACGTCAGCTGACATCATCTTCACCTACTATGCGTTTCCTCCATTTTTTATCATTTTCACCCACTTTTTCTCCTCATCCTCACCTATAAATACCCTCATTCTCTTTATAACTAAACACATCTTCTCTTCTCTTTCTTTCTCTCATTTCTTAGTTTTTAAGCTTTTCTTCATTTTTTCTTAGTTTTTAGCTTTTCTTAGTTAGTTTCTCTTAGTTTTAGAGTTCTTCTCTTTTTGAGAAGAACTAGTTATGTTTTTATAATTTATTTGTTTTTTGATTCAATAAATGGGAGTGAAAATTTTGTTTGGAGGTTTTCCAACAACGGGAATAACATCAAAGTACTGTAATGATTTTATTTTCTTTACAGTTATTTTGTATGCTTTATTCTTACATGTTATATTTAATTTTTCTGTGATTAAATTTAACTTTGCTGGCTATTTGTAAACATGATATAATAAATAACGTTGTTATGCTTGCGAAATATTAAATAGGTAAAAATATCTAAAATGAATTGATTTTATTTTTATTCAAGATTTTATATTAAAAATGTTAGAGAGAAATATATTATTTTTCATTAAAAACTTAAATCTGAAAATTAGATTTTAAGGTTTAGTTATCCGGTCTAATTTAGAGTAGTGCTCTTTTATTTGTTGGTACAATCGCCTGGTAGTTAGAGTGAAACTCTATTTCAAAAGTTTTTATAAGAATTATTATGTGAAAATGTATTAACAACATATTTTCAATAGTGGTTTTAAAACTTGAAAGTTAGTACTCGGATAATTAAATTCTTAGGTTTAATTTGGATACCTTGAATAAAGTTTAAACTGTCTAACCCCACCAAAGGTGGCATTTAAATGGTGCATTTTCAATCTCTTAGAAAAAAGAATTAATTTAATTAACCAAATTAGTTATCAACCCCACCCATAGGTGTTAATTGATTTGTTTAGTTAACAAAGAATATCTAACCCCACCAAATGTGGTATTCATATAAAAAAAGAGAATCAATAAATATCAATTTATATCTTTAATAACCTAGATAATATAAGCAAGCATAATTAACTTAGTTATTATATCCATAAATACTCCACTATTATAAATGATAAAATTTTCATAAATATTTATTGAATCTGTATCTATGTTTATTTTTATGTTATTAGATTAGAAACACAAAAACCAAACTATCGTGACAAGATGTTTAGGATTTAATTTCATTTTTAACAAGTTTGAATAATAAATTAAAAACCACATATATTCCTTCCTTAGATCGACCTTGGGAGTATACTTATCATTTTCTACAAAATGAATCGTGCATTTGCGAGAGTTTTATAAATATAAAACCAAAGTATTGGTAGAATCGACGATGCCGGTTTTCGCTCATCAGCTACGATAGAGTTGGAAGGCTGGATCTTCTGGATGGTTGTTAGGTTCTAAGAGGTGGACCTATCTGTCTGATCCACAACCTATCTTTAGAAGTCCAAAGAGTTAGCTAATGGTGGTGGATAAGATGACTCTAAAGTTTTATTTTTAGAAAACCCAACTGCTAAAATCCATTATCTCTTTTTAAATATATTTACTTTCTTATCAGATTAAGGACTTTGAGAACTCTTTTAAGAGTCTTACAATATTGATTTTTTAGCTAAGTAGAACCCTCTTCTTTCTCACAAACGACACTAGATGTTGATATCAATTTTTTTTCCTCTATGGATTTGCTAGATGAACAAACTATTAGAAATTTATACTACCTTAAAGGGGTGATCTTTTGCCCTCCGATGCTTAAATTAATAACTATAAGATGAAAGTTAGAGGAGATCTATTATCTTGCTCTGAAATTACATGGAAACAAAGTGTTTAGTCGTAGTTCTTTGTTATGAGATTCAAGTTATATTTCAACTTATGCAACTTCCTATAATTATATTCATACGTGAATATATATAGGAGAAAGAATTAACCTGATGGTTATATATTGTGAGGATAAGATTTATCTTGTTGTAGCTTTGTAGACATTTATCATTAATTACCTCTTTAAGATAATTAAAAAATAAAAAATAATCATTTGGTCTTTCTCTCTTTAAGATAGATAAATGATAATCATTGTGCATTTATCTTTTTAAGATGGATAAATGATAACTATCTTGTGATTATAGTTATCTGATAATTGGACACTTATTGGACTTGTCCTATAAGACTCTTTGTTGACTTGAGACCACTATTTTACTATCACGTGGGATGTATAAAATTACCCAAACACATATCATATGATATCAAAGAAAAAACTCATACACATAAATAGCATATAAGAAGACGATGTTTTAGTTATTTAAAATGGTTTTTAATGCCATTTGTATTACTAATATGAACCAATTAGTACATACCATTTACTATAATTAAATGAAATAATTTAGTCATTTTGAGAGATTTATGTATCTTTCGCTCATTTACGCCAATATTTTGAAGCAAAACAAAATAGAATTGATTAAAATCAAATATGTTCAAATAGTTGAGACTTTTTAACAATATTAATATTTTTTTTCTCTAATACAAGTCCCTCTACCAATTTAGTGGTAATTCAAATCCAACCAAAGTAGTTATTATTTTAGCTAAAAAATATGATATTTTAATCTCATTTTACCTTGAACCTTATAAGAAAAAAATTAAAGAGCAAAATAAATTTAATTGTTTCTTCTTTAAAAAAGGGTATTAAAGTCTATTTTTATTAAATAAATGAAATATTACACGGGTGAGATTTGAATTTGGGTCTAAATTGGTGAGTTGGGGAGTCATACCATCTAGACCACAAACCAATCCCAAATGAAAAAAAGATGAGAGAAAAATGGTGCAACACGAGAAATTCCTAAGAGGTCACCAATCCTAGTACTACTCTCTTCCAAGCACACTTAACTGCAGAGTTTTGATGGGATCCGATGTGTTAGTACTAATATGATCACACCCTAGAGAGAGTTTTCTTGTTGTACTACCTTATCAATTTGGATAAAATTTGTTAAATAGAAGTGTGTAGAGATATGTTAACACCACGATTCTTAATTCTTATATTGTCTTGAATATAATCACATGCATATATATAATGTAAAAATAGGTAAAAAAAATACTAAAAAATGGGACGCCTCCCACAAAGAGCTTTGTTTAATTTCGCTAGCCCAACTTAGCCATGTCTTAGTTGTCCATATTGGGTGAGTCTCACAATTGGATCTCCACCAACTGATCCTTATGCAATGTTTCATAATAAGGTTTCAACTTGTGCCCATTGACCTTAAATTCCTTTCCGATTTTCTCCCTTCAGATTTCCACTGCATTATGAGCAAACACTTTGTTAATAGTAAAAGGGTCAATCTGATGAGAATGAGGTTTACTTGGAAATTACTTGAGGCAAGATTCAAAGAAGAGCACTTTCTAACCAACTTAAAAATTCTTTCTTGATATCATCTTATTATGTGTGGCCTTAGTAAATATGTGCATTGTCATAGGCTTCATTTCAATTTTCTCCTAGTTCATTTAATTGAAACCTTCCATAGTCTCCTACTTCCTCTAAATCCATGTTGCATTGTTTAACTACCCAAAATGACCCTATGTTCCAACTCCATTTAAAAATGACATGGTTTACCATACACCAATCAAGATGGTGACATCTCAATGAGTTTTTTATATGTTGCCATATATTCCCAAAGTGTATAATCCAATACCAAACCCCAATCCTTCTCGTTGGTTTAATTGTTTTTTCTAAGACGAATTTGATTTCTTTGTTGGAAAATTTACCTTGTCCACTTGTGTTTGGATGGTATGATGTAGAAAATCTATGTTTAACATGATACTTTTTAAGTGGAGTACTAAAAATCCTATTGCAAAAGTACAATCCACCATCACTTTTGATGGCTCTTAGTGTTCCGAACCTAGCAAAAATGTTAGACTACACAAGATCTACGACTACTTTAGAGTTATTAGTTTTGATGGCCTTAGATTCCACCCATTTAGACACATAATCCACAATAAGTAAAATGTATATATATCCATTAAATGAAGGGAAGGGTTCCATGAAATAAATACCCCAAACATCGAAGATTTCAACAAAAAGTATAAAGGTTTGAGGCATTTGGTCTCTATTCCCCAGATCAACCATTCGTTGACAATGGTCACAAGCTTTACAAAAGATATTTACATATTTGAACAAGGTGATCCAATAAAAGCTACTCTTAAGAATCTTGAGGGTGGTTCTTTTGGCTATAAAGTGTCATCTATGTGCATATATGTGGCAAAGGTGAGTAAAGAATGAAATTCAATTTTAGGTACACAACTTTGTAATAATTGATTTGGGCAATCTTTCCATAAGTATGGATCATCCCATAAATAATATCTTGTTTCCTTTCTAAGCTTGTGGTTTTATGCCCTTGGTAGATTGCTAGTGAGTAGTTTAGTTACGAGGTAGTGATGAGTGCTTGAAAAGTACTAATATTTTGTGATTTATTTGTACTTAAATATTATAAATAAATTTAAATATGTATGATTTTATAATTATTTAAGTAAATATATGTGTTCAGAATCATAAGTATTTTCTTTTATTTTTAAGGTATTTTTAGCTACCATTTGATTAAATTGATAACACTTGAAGAATCATATTTGAAAGCACTCAATTTCACCTTAGAAGATCAAAATAACAATACATGTAAGACTTACATATGATCTAACCAATTGTAATGAGGTGAAAAAAAGAAGTGGAATCAAGCATCATGGGCCATGGCATGGACTATAGTAAGCCATGATGCGTCAATTTTATGTAGTTTGTGTTGAGCCACCTTGAGGAATATTTGGGCCATAGTGTGACCTATTCGGTATTGATTTGAGGTGTACTATTACTGAAAAATTCCACGACCAAGTACAACACTAGGGTAAAGAGATACAGTCTTGAAAGACTCAACCCTAACTTGCAAGATACAAAATAGTAAATACTTTCGTAGTCCATATAGCAGAAGCACAAATAATATACTATCAAAAAGGGAGGCAACTTGTAATAGCATATATTATATATAAAAACAGAAAGCAAGTGAACAACAAATGCTTTCTAATCAGAGTTTATGTTTTAGTATGTAGAAACATACACACATAAAACTTAAATTATACTACCTCAACAACTGATCATGCATAACAAGCGATATAACGAGGAAAACCAATATAGAGTTTGTATCTATATGGTAATATCCATAGGTTGCTTAAGGAAACTACTCAATATCAAATGATTCACTAAACAATAAAACAATTACAAATCTTATAGACAATAAAACTACTATTACCTCTATTACTCAGGATCTCTATCTAAATTGCCTATTGCTCCTCTTACTTACTGGTTCTGTAACTACTTAGTTTAACACTTGAACCCAACTTTCCTCCACAGTCAACACCTTCCAATGCGGTGTGATTGGTAAACCTAAATCAATAACAAGAAGTACAATCACTAACAACTTTGAGAGACTCGTAGTTCGCTACAAATATCAAATCAAGTACGGGAGATACATAGTCAAACCAGGTAACTATACGATGATGATTTGATAAATAAGCTCAATACAAAACTCATACATAAATGTAAGCTCTCAAAAATAATTTAAGAAATATATATAATTCTCATTGCTAATTTTGGTAGAGTTTTGGTACTAAAATCAAAAGGGTAAAAAGTTGAGAGAAATGAAAAGTATTTATAGACCTCAGATGCCCACCTCGTTAACTACCTCACCAGCCACCTTTCCAACCACCTCGCCAAAGATGGTGGAAATGGTGGTGGTGAGTTTGTTGGAGAGGTGCTAATAAGAGATATTTTTTCATTTCCAAAAATGATGAGCAACATTCACAAATACCTACACCGGAAACTAACCAAAAATTCGAGCGACAACATTAGCTTGGTTGCATACTCGCTCGTCAAAAATCACAACATTCCACTTGCATAAACATACTCACATACAAAATTTGCCTAACTATGTGCGTGTGTGAATTACTAATATACAGTAACCAACCTTATACAAATGAAGACAGATACACAAAGTAGAATAAACAAAAACCGTGTTTTGCACACGAGAAGCTAACATATAGATATGAGTACAACATGACTTACATTCTTCCCTTTTGGATTTCCATGTCAAAACACTACACAATTAAATATAAACTCACATCTATCATGAGATGATCATGAAGATACCTAAAGATGTTTGTTTGCCTGAACAAAACATCGGTGCACACCCAACATCGAATGACACACCTAGACCAAGTGCACCCATCTTATGTACTCTATCCATCTTAATGTAACAAATCATTCACTTTGTCACTCTAAAAACACAAGGGTGTCAACACCACTACATATAGCACAAATAAAGCTCTATGACTTCAATCTATACATGTAACCTGCATATATGAAACAAACACATATCTCGTGAACATATCATGAAAAAATAGTGTGTAGTCTAACCATAAACTATTGTATTACCTCTACATATGTAAAAAAGATAGGCAAAAGCACATTCAAAGTACACGACTCCCCATAACTTCCTGCAATACTCTCCTTGAATGCATGTATGTTAGGTAACAATATAGGTAGTGCAATCCTATACTCATCACCCATGCAACACACTGTATGGCAATAAGCATTAAGTTGTGCACACTATTCTCCCCCTTTTTCACATGGAATGTTAAAGAAAGCACACATAGTATGCAATATACCAAACATCTATATAAGGGAGAGAAGTCATACAAAATGGAGTAATCCTAACATATATGCAACATTGTAGATAAGATTAGAGAAAACACAATAAGAATAAAAACATTTAGTCATGCGAAAAAGACACAGAATAACACTGAGGAAACAACAAGGTAAAAACATGCAATACAAGAAATAAGTAATAAATCACTATAATAAGGAAGCAGGTATACACATAGGTAGATATGTGAAAAACATATTGCTTTCAATGCATGCAACATGTTAAATTCTTGAAATTAGAATAAATAAAAGTATATTATATTCAATTTCATGTGTTATCTTATTCTTTAAATAAATTATAAAATTCCTAATTATTTGACTAAGCTTATACTCAGTATATATGAGTATTTAAAAGAGAATTAAGTTCAAGTGTAATAATCAAAATAGTCCATGATAATTAATTAAAGTTGATGATATTTAATTATATCACTAGTATATTCCATATCTATTTAGAATTGAGTGATCCTTATCCATGATAATTGACGTGAAGACATCTAGTAAGGGATAGTTATATATAATAGTAATCATACATGACATGTCCAGACCTATTAGAAATGCTATCAACGTCCATTTACTCATAGTTGTTTCTTTATATCACTTGATGACCATGTACTAGATAATCTTAATCCTAAGTGATTTAGTTGACCCCTTCTTGTAGCATTGTGGCATTGGATTTACTCATAGATATTCTAATTATGAAGTTTTATTGAAGCTTGAATACATAGTTTCATTGATCTTTAAATCTGTTCCATAATGACTAAACATTGTTGTAAATCAAAAGAAATAAATAATTGATTATGAATTAATTATTTATTTTAATCAAAATTAATATTTGAAATTATGACATCTTAACAAGTTCATAAATATTATTCAAATATGCAATGACTCAATTATGAGTTGTATAAATGAATATTTAATTTAATTAATTAATTAAAATATATAGACTAAATGATTATTATTTAATTGATAAAGGCCTAAAGAATAAAAATGTCAATCGCCGTATGCTTGTGGTAATGTGTGACAAGTTGAACATTTTGGTAAATATTAAATAGAATTTTATAATTAAACTAAATTAAATAAAAAAAATTCAAATTTAAATTGGGATTTACTTGTTACTTGGTTATCAAGATTAAATTTAAATATGATTTGGATTTATTTTAGATTTCTTGTCCGAGCATAATTCTTATTGAATGAGAATTGAGAAATCCAATTGGGAATTGGATTCTCTATATTGCGTGACACTTGGAGGATAAGAGAAAGAGTTTGTTTATTTATGGGAACCAAATTTGATTTGGCTTGGAATTTTAGTATCCAATCTTATATTGAAAAAGAATCTTCTACTAAAAATTGGTTTAATGCATTGCAAAATATTATACATGGGGCAGGTGCATGATTATATTGTGATATATGTTTTCGAAATAGTAGTATTGACATTTCAACAGAAATCAAACAACTACTAATAGGTAAAATGTATTAGTAAAAAAGAAACACAAACGAAGACAACGTCTCCATTTCGTTCATGTAAAACTTGCTCCTAGCTGATTTAGTGAGAAACCGAAAAACTTGATAGAAGGAAATAATTTACAATATAAAATGTCTAATAGGAAAATTGGGAACCTTTACAAAATCAAAGTCAGGTTCTCACAGTATATATAGTTATAATATTAAAAGGTTAATTTTTTTATGTACATATAAATTAAATACAAATATGTCCAAAAAAATTCATTTAATACAATTATACTCAAAATATATAAATAACAATATATAGATAACGATAAAAATAAATTCAACACTGAACATGTTTAAAGTTAAAATTATGTCAATAACATGTTTAATTTTGAACATATTTTTATCGTTATCCATAAATTTAATTACAATTAAGTAAACATTTTAAATATATTTGTAATTAATTCTATACATTATGAACGTGATTAATCTAATATTAAATTTCCACAAACTATTATATTGAATGAACAAACATACGAAGAACCTCAAACAATACGCAAAACAAATGTATTTTCTTGAACCCCTTTGGAGTCCTTTCTCAACCATCCCTCATACTGATAGCTAATAAATGGTATTCAATCATTAGGATGTATTCTCTCCATAGAAATTAAGCGGTAGTCGTGGTTTCCAATATTAATGTTATTCTTGATGTCAACGTAAGTTCCTCAAAAAAAACCCTTTCAGATAACCCTGTCCTACAAGAGAAATACTAGCATATCACATAAATTTGCACTTAGTTTTGCACCCAAACCACTAATATAATGCCATATGGCAGAATTATCTAAAAAATTAATCACTACTCTATTTTCCAAAATAATTCTATCACGCAACATGATATATGTGATTTGGGTTTAATATTTATACGTACCTACCCTTCCTCGTCCTATATACCATATCACCAAAATTTCCAAAAGATGAGAATTGCCAGTCAATCAAAGTACCAGACAAGAGTACCAATTCAATCTGATAAACCCATAGACTTTATCTATCCAACAGACCTCAAGAGTGCCTCACGCATACTAGATCATCCAGCTTATTACCATCCATTTTGTATAGTGAAACACCTTCCATTTGATTATAATGATCCTTTGCTTCCTTTCTCAGGCTTTCAAAAGGCATAACCTCCCATTTCTTGTAATTTGAAGACTTTCTTACTTCACTCATATCTGCAGATCCTGATATGGGTCCATTACTGTTCAGGTCCACATTGCCCCAAACCTTGCAGCTACCAAACTGTCCTAAATCACCAACCTCGCCACTTTGACTCCGTTTTAAATGCAAAGCTGCTGCTTGAGCTCTGTTTATCATGTCTCTACTAGGCACATCTGACCAATCCTGATTCCTCTGAGATCTCATGGGAGAATGGATTCTAATAACCTGTCAAATAAATATCTTGCGTTAATATATGATTTAGGGCAACTCTCCACGCCTTTACATAATTTATTTCTATTATTTTCTTACACCAAGGCACTCCAAGAGCTGGTAGTAAGCCCTTCCTTGAAGTGGGTTGTGCCCTTTCCTAGGAGTAGAGAAATAGCGTGTCCTTTAACAGAAGTTGAGAAATTGTTAGATACATGGCAGAAAAGTCAAACCAAACAGTGACATACCTTTAATGGAGTCTCAATATTGTAAGAAAAGGAAACCCAAAAAAAAAACACAATTGCAGATGCCAAAGAACTTCACTTTCGAATGAAAACAAACATTGAGAGATAACCTACAAACATCGTACTAACAAACATAAAAGCCAACAGTCCAATAAATGAATATAACTGAGCTGACCATTCAGTATATCCAGGATCAACAGTGAAACCGTATATGTCAACAATGTCACACATGGAAAGCGCTAGCTCTATGGATTTCATTCCAGTTCCTTTGGCACCTCGTCGTAGCACAATACCTTGGAAAAGGTAAACTGGATTTGGAATACTCTGCAATATAATTATTACCAAAAGATGATGAAATTGCAGGGTATAGAAGTTAAAATGATACAAAGTAGTTAAGATGGTGGAAACCCACGAAGGAAACAACCACAGGATAAAATCTAAACATTTCATTATTTCAAAATGGGTACGAATTATCTCTCAAGTTTTATCCAAACTTGAAGCATTGCAAATTCAGAATACTACTCTCTTATTGGTGTATTTGTTTTTGCTGTATGGTATACTTCTCTCACTATTTTCTCTCAACAAAAAAGAAAGCAAAATACACGGCTACACAAGCTTGCAAGGAAGGGATAAGAAATGTTATGAATGAGCTTGGAACAAAGCAGAAGAAGGTTCAATTGTTTTGTGACAATTAGAGTGTTTTACACATTGCAAAGAATCAGCCTTTCATTTAGAACGCAGCACATTAGAGTTACTATGCAAAAGATACACATCAGAGAAACCATGTAAATATTTTCACCAAACTAGCGTACAGACACGTATTTGAATTGTATCGATCATATTATTGCCTAATATACAAGATTTTACCAAACTTTAAGTATTGCAAGATTAAAATAGTGTTACTCTCTTAGTGGTGCATCAGTCGCACTCTTCTTTGGAAAAGATTACATCGCACCTCTACAATTAGGAATCAGATCCCCTTGCTTTACAGATCCCTTGGTTCTTGAAAAGATACAATTTAGTCCCCTTTTTCTTACTGGAGTAAACCATGACTCCCTCAATTATTTAAAAAGTACACATAAATTCAATGTGTACTTAAAATTTGGGACTTGTTATTAATTTGGCACGTGTATGTCATGTTATCTACATAAGGTAGTGAATGTCAATTATGATTTCTCTTATTCCCACTCTTCTCTCTTCTCATATTTCTCACCCATCTCTCCTTCTCATATGTCTCACCCATCTCTCCATCCTTCCCTCTTTGATCCTCTTTCTAGGTTTTCTTTTTCTATTTTATCAACTGCTTTGGGTGGCAAAATGGCATGTAATCCCTACTCTTTAATTTGTGTGCGATGCAAATGGCGCAATAAGGCTTCACCCGTATTAAACTTAGTTGGTTCTTTTATTAAAATAAAGGTTAAATTCCTAAATAAGAAAGGTTGTGATATTGCGTGTTCCTTCACACATGACCTGCAAAGAGAAATTATTCTAGGAATAGTGACACCACACAGTTAACACGTGTGCATAGTGTAATTATTCAAAGAATAAGAATAAGAATAGAAATATGTTTATACTTATTTCGGTTGAAATCTTGAGTGTAAACGTAGAGAATTGATTTAATTGTTTATTAATTAGAAGATTATGGGTTTTATTAGAATAATGCTTACTTATGAGTTTTTCATTCTTGAATATTTTCGGTCATAATTAAGAGATTTTTTTTTCCTTATTTTCTAGACATGGTCTTTCCTATATATATTGTAACCCATTTGATGTAAAATATATTCAAATATACAGAAATAAATTTCACAAACAAATCTCCTTAGGATTTATTGTCAACTTGAATATGTGAATAAATATACCCATCTGGATGAAGATTAGAACAAAAGAAGTTTTAAATGTAGTTAGGAAGAGCTTCCTCAATGTTTCTAACTCTTCACATGTGCATGAATTGATGAAGTCTTTTCAACTACATCAGGGTGGTCAATCTCTTGCTGAGTGTTACAATGAAAGGAACTATACTTTTATGAAGTTTGATACTTGAAGACTTATTGACATGACATGTGCCACTGATGTTGAGAAAGTGATCAAGTTTTGTCTCTATTTGGAATGGATCGAAGTTTGGATTAGGTCAACATTTGGGTTTTAGCTTAAATCTATTCTCAAGTTTGCTATGAAGTACAAGTACAGAGACAAGTCACTATGAGTATTAAGATAAGAAGTTGTGGTTGTATGAAAAGAAAGTTTGTATTCTGATATGGGGAGGGTGTTTCTCAAATAGAATGTAGTGACCCTTTAAAGCCTTCCATCCAATGGAAAAACCTGAACCTGAGAAGGAAAAACTAGCTCAAATGTTTTAAAATAAGTTTGACAAGAGAAATCAGGATGTTACTCCTCTTTGATGAGACTACGTGTCATCAAATGAGTCTTTATAATTGACGTTGAGGTTCATTTTTCTCCTTTTACCTCCTACTTCTGATATCTCTACAGTAAACATATCTTCTAACCATGTAGTTTCAGCACCAACTACCTTGGATTCACAAGTTAGTGATCAAGGCAGGAGGTCTCCTCTTTAAGATTGCAAAGAGTGATAATTTAGGCTTGTCTACGCCTTCCACTAATGTTATTCATCTTATCTCTAACTTTATTTGTTATCACCTCTTATCTAAAACTCAGTAAGTTATTGTCTTTGCCATTTAGATTTCTTATGTGTCTTTTCCTAATCACTTTTCAAGAATCCCTTGAAGACCCCAATTGGAGATCATACATAGTAAAAGATATGCCCTTTAAAATAAATATAGGAGAGCATGATTTTAAATTGCTATTTTGAGGCTTGCAATGAGGTTTGTCTTAGTAAGCCTCATCTATCTAACAAGTTAAGACTTAGCATCAAATAGTTTATTTCAAACTTAAGCCTTTTTCGATTGAGACTTAAGCAAATAAGGTGCTACACAATGAGGCTATTGAGGTTATAAACCTCAACATTTCTCTGTTTTTAGTATTATCTTTTCATGGGTGGGTCAAAAATCCATGATGACACAATACCAACTCATTCTAGGTTAAGAATTAGTTTTTAGAAGGCAAAAAACCCAAAAAAATAAGTAGGCGTTTCTCCCTACTAATATTTCCAAAATACATTTTGATTTCTTTTCATGACTATTTTAATTTTGAATTATGACTATGTTATTATATATAATTTTTCTTTTATAAATGTTATATTCTTAGTGTTTGCTTATTCATTGTTAATAATAATTAAGTTATGCTTATTAACATGCATCGTGGGTGAAAATTGTCTCAAGACTATTGAAATGAGGCTTACATCTCATATCGCCTTGAGCTCTACGCCGCCTTATGCAAAAAAAACACATCAAGAGGTAAAACCGTCTTTTAGAACCTTATTGTAGAGTAGTTAAGCTACAGAGGATTGTGAGTTGTAAGTTATTATTTACTATATTTACTATAAAGTTCTATCTAGATGAGACACTGGAAAGATATATAGCTAGAGTACTAGCTAAAACATATGCTCATACTCATGAGATTGACTATCAAGAGACATTGATTCGATAGGCAAGATGAATATTCTACGAGTTATACTCTATTGATATGAATCTGTATTAACCATTAATGCAATTTAATGTAAACAATGCCTTTCTTCATAGAGATTAGTGTATATAGATCATCTGTTTGGTTTCCCAACAGAAAGAGATAAGGTATACAAGTTGAAGAAGGCCTTGTAAGAGTTGAAGAAGGCTGGGAGACATCATTTGGTAGGTTGAGTCAATGACATTTAGTAACATCAATGAGAGAGAAAGGCTACCTGGCTACTGGGCTAAATAGTTAAAAATAAACAACCTAGGAAATTTGAATACTTCTTAGATCCCTTGGTTAAAACTAGTAATTGTATTTGTGCCTCTGTACATACTTCTATTGAGATGAATCATGATTAGATTGTCTATCTTGATAAGATCCCAATAGATAAAGAGTGGTAACAATTATCAAAGATTAGGAAAATTGATTTATTTAACTTACTCAATTTGACTTGTCATATGCAGTTAGTGTAGTAAGTTAGTTCATGCATACTCTGGGTGACTAGTACATGGATGTTGTTGATCAAATCTTAGATTATCTTACGTCCTCCCCAATCAAAGGTATTTGTTCTTAAAATGTGAATACTTAGACATCGTGGGTTACATTGAAATTAACTTTGCAAGTTTCGAGGTAAATAAAAATTCTACTATAGATATCTTATATTTATTAGAGGCAATTTGGTGAGTTGAGGAATAAGAAACATAAAGTGTCATTATCTAGTACATGAATTGAATATCGCACTCTTAACCATACTATTATAAAGCTTTCTTGTTTGAAGATTCTATGGAGGGAGCTTAGCTTTGGTTCAAAAAAGCCTATGAGTACATTCTAAAATACTATTACAATAATTTAAATTGCTAATAATCTAGTGCAACATAGCCAAACGAAGCATATTGAGCTTGAGGAAACTACATCAAGGTCAACTTAAATTCTAGTGTTGACAAAGTTTCATACATTAATAGTATTGATCAACTAGTTGATATTATGACTTATGGTATTAATGGAAGCTTTACTCACACTATACTATTCAAGTTGGGCATGCATGATATATATGCTCCAACTTGAAGGAAAAAGTTAAAGTGTGTGCAAGAGTAATTATTCTAGGAATAGAAATATTCTTATTCTTATTTTGTGTATACTATGTTTGGGAGTAGCCTGAGTCTATTTTCTAAAATGTGCACATTGGTCCTTTCCTTTTGAAAAAATGCAATAGAAGTAGATGTCACGTGACATTCAAGTGGGGTATTGAGAGTCATTTTAGGAAACAAAATAAAAAGATGTGCTAAATGGAAGAGGTATTGTTCGCCTAATGGAAATTTTTTTATTTTTTATTTTTTTTCCTAATATGACACTCAATACCCCTCACTTAAATGTCACTTGACATCCATATGAGAAACAATCTTGTTTTATTAGACATTGAACTTATCTGCACCTTCAGAAGAATAAAGGGACATATAGTGCATTTTTTAAAAACAAAAAGACCAACATGCGCCTTTTGAAAACAAAGGGATATGGGCTGCTCTTTTCACGTATAAATATAGATATTGGACTAATGAATAAAACTATGCTCTTCACAATCAATTCACACCATAGAGGGTGAGTCTATACTACCTAAATTTTAAGAAAAACCCAAGAAATGTTGTGTACAGATTTTAAAATGGTAGAATTATTTTGGAGTTTGTCACGTGATTGTTTCCCTCAAATCGAGAGGTTTTTGTATGTAATTTATCTCCTAAAATTGTATTATTTGTTATACCCGATCTATTAATCAAACATTGCACCATTTAACCCAACAGCTATAAATTCTTCTCTGATTTAGTGGAAGGGAGACTACAAAAATAGTTGAGCAAGAAATAAAACAATGCTTGCATAAAATCATAGAGTAACTTATCTATTCAATATTAAAGGAAAAAATATGGGTATCTTAGATGTGACCATCACCTTAATCATTGCATTAAAGTCTCTGTGTGTTACACTTTTGATGATAAGCACCTCATCATCTGCAATGGAAGATAAGTATAGAATCATAAAACTTAAGTCATACCATCAGTTAGAATGCACCATCACTTACGTCAACAGTGGGAACATTTAGGAAATCTTTTTACATGGATAAAACAGATTTCTATTTAATTTGATGGGATAATTATAAAAGGTAACTCCAACTTCCTTCTAGGAATTCCTCAAAAATATTACAGAAACTAGTTGCCATTTAGTTGGCAATGTCACTCAACCTCACATCTTCATGTTCAAGGCTTTTATCTCATGAGACAAGACTTTCAAAGAGATAATGAAAGAAAATTTCAATCGACAGTTTTATATGCCCATACTAAACTCATTGGAATTTGAACTGGAGATGCAAAATATGTTCTCCAAAATACAAGGAGGAGGAGACAAAAGGAAATTAGCAGGTAAGACTAAATGATAGCACACATAGCATGTGTTTCTCAAAGGACCTACCTGATCCATTTAGAATTTTAACCATGTTACGAGCAGCACCTCTTACAACAAGACGAAAACCCCTCTTCAATCCAACATGCTTGGCATATTTCTACACCGTACAAGAAAAGGAAAGACAGTTATCATTAATCACTTGACTATTTTTCTTATTCGGTCTACTACATAGCATTAAGCGCTCCATTATTTCTCAAACTTTATTTAAAGGCATAAAAATTGAAAAGTATATGAAAACATTAGAGGAACCTATGATTTAGTCCAATATAACTACTTAAGTATAAGCGAGAACCTAGAAGTACACATAGACCAAACTTAAAAGTAAAATAGATGGACCAGTTCTTAGGTAGTACCAACACAGACTTATGGTACCCATAGAGTAACATAAAGGCATAGCATAAACAAATTCCTAAAGCTCACTAATTTAGTAATCATAGGATACATCTTTAGAAATACTACCTCAATGACAGGAGCTTCATTGTCTCGTATGACAGCATCGTGACTATCAATCTCCCTTCCAAACTCTGTCTTCAAAAGATCTCCAGAGTTTCCAACAACAGCACATTTATGAAACTGCTTGGGATAAAAAGGAGGCTTAGCTGGTAAGATCAAATTAAGGTGCTCTTCGCAAAGAGTCCGGTTGTAGCATTTATCAGCTCCCCTAGTCCAACAAAAACAAATTTAAGCTGATATAGCAACAACTCTTAAGCTTTGACGCCACAAATAAAACATAATAGAAATAAAGCACAGCCTCAAAAGAAAGAAAGTGTCAAGAAGTATACAATTGGGCAATCCTTTTTGCTGCGTACTCCACCCAGCCTTTAGGCCTGACATCTAAATACTCTCTGGTCAGCACCGTGGTCATGTTGCGGTACTGTATTATTGAATGAAAGCATAAGTAGATAGAAATAATCTCCACATAAGGCGAGTATAATGATAGTGAAAGGTCTTAAGATTGACTTCTAACCTGCTCCCACAGCAAAATGGCCTCGCAAATATTATACTTGTATTCTAAGGGTTCGTAAATTTTAAACTGCTCATTGTACTGCAATGAACAACTGAACCAGTCAGCAGTATACAACCTAATTAATAATATATATATATATATTTAAATAAAAATGAACAATAATGAGATTGACAAACCCAGGTGCTGTTGGTGCCCTCGGGGAACTTAAGAATCAAATTACAGTGATCAATAATGTGAGAAGTGAGTCCAAGTCCTCTGTTGGCCTGCATTTAGTTTCGATCTCATCTGACTTAGGAATTTGAATGCCAGAATTATATAATTCATCTCATAGAATGCAAGAAATTAAAGAAATATATCAAAGATCCAATTGAAGAAACGAGACACAGATTCTGTGGAATATTATAATTGAAGGAATCGTAGAAGAGAACTTGGGAAACTAACCACGCACTGCTGAACGCTGGATTGGAATTGGTAAAGAGTCCGAACATCTTGTTGGGCATTGAGATCTAGTCTCTGAATACCTGATTGAATTAGATACACACATAATTCATATTTATTATTAGCATATTTAAATAAGAAATTAAGAATAGAGAGAGTTGATCTGAAGAAACCTGTAGAGGTGGAAGTGGTGGAAGAGAAAATGGAGGACTGGATGCCGAAAACAAGGAGAGAGAAGAAGACGACAACGCAGATTAGATAGAGCACCGTAGGGCTTCTGGCTTTATGATTACTGCTAATACTACTGCTATGACCTTTCATTGAATATGTTGCGTTAGAATTCACACAAAGACATTCACTTGAGAAAACTAATAAGAGATTCAATTAAGCATTTCAAACTCCGACTGGATAGTGGATACCAAAACCATTACTATTCCCCCATATCTAACCAGCATCATATTCCTTTCCTCAATATCCAGTAAATATTATATTAAAGATCGAACACGAAAATGAAGACCACGTTAAACATCATTCATACTACGCGTCGGTTCTTCTTTTACTTCCCTTCTTTTTTCTTTTACTTAAGTAATCTCGCCCCCTGCGATTCCCATCTTCGTTCAACCCAAAATCATTCGGTTTAATTATGTAGAGTAATTTTTATAAAATTAAAATATATATATATATCACAAAACCCATTTCATAAGAGTGATATAAAAGAACTTATTTTTTTTATAATACATATATATATATATATAATATAAAATATATATTTTTATTAAAATAATCAAAAACAAAATAATAAAAATAATTAATTCATAAAAAAATCAGATAAAATTAATTTAAAAAATTATATAAATAAAAATTCAGGAGAAATCCCGATAATTACTCAGAGACATTCTACTAATAATTTGAAAATGTGATTTCAATTAAAATTATATAAAATTACAAAACTCCCCCCACAATTACTAAGATACATCCCACCTTCCCCGAGGTCCCTTTCGTCATATCTACTCTAGCACCCACTGTCTAAACTAGTTACCCACTACGTAAACCAAACACCCATCGCGCAAATACAGACACCAACGAGGGACGAAGACATACGAACAAGATTTAGCCACCAGTGCTTCCAAGACCCACGACTGTTCAAATTTTCTAATTTAAGGTATTTTTTTCTATCTTTTTAGATTTTTTGTGTATCATAATAAGGCTGCAAATTGAGATTGTTGATGAAGAAAAAGGAAGAAATAAATTTGAATTTGTTTGGGCTATTTGATCGAAAGGAAAAAAACTGGTACATGGAGGAAGATTTGGTAGGTGGTATCGAAGCTAATTGGAAGGTTTGGTTGAGTCTCCAAACCTATCTTCATGTGGCTCTACTTTATGTTGGGTTATGGGTTCGTCGTGCTTCTCTGGATTGGCTTGAGTCATAGCTTTGTGACTTGTGACGACAATGAATAACGTTGCATAAAAGTTGAAGGGGCTGCACATAAGTGTAGCCAAGAGCCAACACCACGATCCTGGGGAATTGGATAATGAAATTGAAGACGAGGAAGAAACTGTTTGGCATAACTATTTGTTGACAATGCCATTTGGGTTCTTACCTCCTTTTTGCCTTCTGACTCTCACTTCATTCATTGTTTTTTAACTAGTGGATGTGAGTCACAACTCATGCAGATGCATAGCATACTGATCTCATTCTTTTTCTTTTTATTTAATTGTTAGGAATTTTCTCAGTATTAAAAGTTTTTGAGTATCAAATATTAGGATTTGTGGGTTGGTGGTAGGTGCTGAAAGTTGTGGTGGAAAGGTATATAGAGTTTGAGACGAGGGAAAATAGTTGGATGTATTGAATTTTTGGAAGAGAAGTTGTGAGTGAAATATTTTTAGTGGGTTGTGTTGGATTTGTTCGGAGATGTGTGGGTAAAACGGGGTTTCATTGTAATTTAATTAATTTTAAAATATTTTATAATTAGTGGGGTGTCCTAAACAGAGGGACATTTTCTAAATTACCTTTGAGATTTGCTATATCTTCAGTTATGTCCCTGGGATTCATTAAATATCACAAATTCTCTTGTGTGTTAATGGTGTTAATCTTCCGTTCAGTATTACTGTTTTTGTTTGAATTTTATCATTTATTGAATTTTTACTATTCTTTGGCTCTGATACCATTTTTCAAAGGATCGATACAATATTTAAGATTTTTAATCTGGAGTTAAAATTGACCTTCTTGACGGCCTTTGTATATTGGTTAGTGATAATAATTTATTTAAAAAACTTATTATTTTCCTGTATAAATCTAATTTTCTTCTATATTCACTATAATTGCATAGTATGTTATGTTCTTCATTATGTTGGTTACTTAATTTCAATCCTGATTCTATTAATTGTCTTTTAAAATTAAAAATTACTCTTTCATTTGTTAAATCTAATAATTCTAATTTATGTACTAATGATTCGATATTCATATTTTTAATTGTTTAAATCTTATTTTCCTGTTTAAAGATATTATACCTTGTTATAAGCGAATATTTCAACAATCAAGATCCTTAATTAGCTTAAATCTATAATCATCATACCTGAATTTAATGGGTCCACCACGGTCTTTCCTTCTGTTCGTCTTCTTTTGTTACACCTATTATGCCTCAGCTTTGCTCACACCTCAACACCCTTCTGGTAATGGTGAGTTTTCTTCATCCGTACATGAATGGTATCCAATAGTTGACTTACTTGATAAGAGTAATAGAACTCCATTTTATTCAAAATATAATAATTATTACAACTTAAGGCTAACTAAGGCTAACTAAGAACCTTGAAAGGGTTACTTAGCCGCTCATAGTTACTGGGTACAACATTATTGGGTTTTGGGTTTTCTATAGAGGTTTTCTCTGGTAGAGTATTTCAGAGTACAGAGCTCTGGATTTTTTTCTGTGTTCTTTGTTATGATAATAAGAGTTCCTTTTATAGAATAAGGAATCCCTATTTACAAGACTAAAATTATTATTTTACCCTTGCTTTAATAATTCATCTGTTTTTTCCTTTTTAAAAGATAACCATTACTTTTTTCTTTTTTCCTTGGCATATGCTGCCGACTAAGATGTGGGGTCTACATCTTTATTTCTTTTGTAGTCTTCTGCCGACAATTACTTTTCTTATTCTTCTTTATTGTTTTCTGTCGACGGTTCATTTGATGACGTTGATGATGACGCATCTTCATCTTCTCGATCTTTGATGCAGAGAATGCATCTATGGTCTTTTGTGGCTTTTCTGGCATAAAAGCAAAATACCTTCCTGGTTTCTTAACCAATCTCTAGGTTGTTGCAATTAAAATTGGTTTCATATTTGGTGATTTTTTCACCATCTTCTTCTAACAGAGCC
The DNA here is from genome assembly GCA_037013495.1 of Hippophae tibetana. Classification (NCBI taxonomy): domain Eukaryota; kingdom Viridiplantae; phylum Streptophyta; class Magnoliopsida; order Rosales; family Elaeagnaceae; genus Hippophae; species Hippophae tibetana. The sequence continues at coordinate 42,090,638 of CM072804.1, read as the reverse complement.
ATGCTGCTGTGAGAAATGATAATAACTTTACTAGTTGAATAATTTACTTTAATCTCAGTGGAATTGTGAATCTTTCTGAGTTCGTAGTAAATTTGGCTTAGCATTTGTCCTCTTAATACACAGAGTTATTCTGTATTAAATTCCTTTTCCAGAAGTGCCCTTGGTTTGGGAACCTCTCTGTTTGTGTTGGAAATCCCTATTTTGATGAAGTGGTAGGAACTAATACTTCCTTCTGCATTCCAGTCCATTAATGAACTAAAAAATCTAAGATAAACAGGTTTATCACCTGCTTTAATTTTTCTTCGAAAATTCTTAATTGTTCTTTTAAAATTTTCTGGAAAATAATTTAATTCACTTAAATTAATTCATGGATATATATTTTCTATTAATCCTACATGAAATGCTTTATACACAAAAATTGGATCAATTCCTTCTAATATATTGAATTTACTACCTGTAGGAAATTCCTTGTCTGTAGTATAGAATTTCATATCTTCAATATGTTCTTGGGTAGATTTTCTGGATAAATTATAGAGATTTAACCATTGTGGTTTGCTGAGGTTTCTGTATTGGTCTTTTTCATCTTCAACGACTGGCGTAGTTCTAGGAGATATCTCCCTGAATAATACTGAATGTTTTGTTATTTTTGATGTCTCTGGTGGAGATGTTTCTCTAAATAACACTATAGGCCTTGCTATTTTCCCAAGATTTGTCAATCTGCTTGGAATTGTTGGTTGTTGTTGTAGTACCTCAGAATAATTTCTTACTATCTCCTCTGGAGTTATTAGTTTTGGTGTTTTGTAGTTGGCATAACTATCTTCTGCTTCTATCCTGTTGGTGAAGGCTCTATGAGTTACTCCACTAATTCCTAGAATAGATTTGTTGGCTTCTACCCAGTTGTTATAAATTCCTGGTTTTGGGCCATTATAGACCACATAAACTTTTTTCCGTTCTTCTTTTTCTGCTTCATCTGCCCAATTGGGTTTAGAAGTTTTTTGTGAACTGTTAGGTTCTTCCTTTTTTAACAGAGATTCCTCATTTGAGGTTCTGCTTTCAAGAGGTTGTTTTGAACAATTAAGTTCTTCATGTTTTATTCCTGTCTCCTTAAGAGATTTCTCGAGATATAGCAACTTGAGTTGTTCCTGTAGGATTTTTATCTCCTTTTCTTTTATCTTGATTTTTATATCAAGATGTTCCATTCCTACAATCATAAAAATAGTTAGAGGCGCTAATTCTCTGGTAAGAGCACTAGCTAAGCTATTTTTATGTCCTGGAAGATGTTCAACATCAAAATTGTAATGGTTGAACCATTGTTGTCATCTGATTAGTCTTCCTTGTTTATAATCTCCTGCAATATTAGTTCTTAAGAAATAGCCAAAATTCTTGTTATCTGTCCTAATAGTGAATCTAGAACTTATAACATATATTGCAAATTTCTTAATAGCTTTTTTAACAGCTAAGTATTCTTTTTCATTACTATGATAATTTAATTATGGCCTTTGGAAAGACCCTGATGTGTATCTGCAAAGATATTCATCTTTGTCATCTACTCTTGCTTTGAGGACTGCTCCCCAATATTCTTGTGAAGCATCTGTTTCAATTATCATTTTATCATCTGGTCCTGGATGGTATAAAGTTGGTAAATTTTTTATTTTTGCCTTTACTCTATCCATATACAAAGTATCTTCTTCTGTCCATTTCCAGACATGATCTTTTTTCAATTTTGCTTGTAATGGTTTTCTCATTTCTGCAAGTTTCTTGATATAGGCTTTTGCATATGTTAAGCATCCTAAAAATCTTTGTAATTGGTTTTTATCTTTTATTTCACTAGGAAAATCTTGAATATTATTTAATATATGAGGTTGTAGATTATGTTTTCCATCTTCAATTTCTAATCCTAAGTATTTGATTTTTTGCTAAGCAAGTACTGCTTTCTTTTCAGAGAGTACAATGCCTTCTTTTCTACATTCTTGTAATATATTGATAATATCCAAATAATGTTTATTTAATTCATTACTGAAAACCAAAATATCATCTATGTAAACACAACAAATATCTTGTAATTTTTTAAAAATGTTATCCATATATCTTTGAAAAATACCTGGAGCTTGTTTTAATCCAAATGGTATAACCGTCCATTGGAATTGTCCTTGGGGGCAACTGAATGCCGTTAATTTTTGGGATTCTTCATCCAATCTTATTTGCCAAAATCTACTTTTGCAATCAAAACTTGAGAAATATTTCTTTCATTTTATTAATGATAATAGTTCTTCCTTTTTTTGAATGAAATATCCATCATCAATGGTTTCTTTATTTAATGCTTTAAAGTTTATTAGCATTCTCTTTTTTCCTCTTCTTTTCTCAGCTTCTTTTTCAACTAAAAATGATGGACTAGAGTGAGGTGAATTACTTGGTATTATGACTTTTAATTCCAAAAGTTCTTCAATTTATTTTTCAAATTCAATCCTGTCTTTTGGAGTATAAATCATTGGTTTTACTCTTATGACCTTGTTAGGATCTCTTAATTCTATTTTGACTCTTGTTTTAGTTTTATTTATTTTTGGATCCAAAGGATTTTCTGAACTGACTGTTTTTAATAGTCTTTTAATGCATGTTAGGGCTTTATCTTCTTGTATTTCATTAAGAAAAGAGTTTTGTTTTTCTTCTATATCTAATGAAATATTTTCTAAACAGGGTTTCTGTTTTTGTTGGTCTTCTATCTCACCACGTTTTCGCTTTTTATGTTGTTGCATAAAAGTTAGGTTGGAGACAGTTAGAGTTTTTCTTACTTTAGAGACATATATTGTATCTCCTTCTAAAGTTGTAAGACTTATTTTATCAGAATGTTGTGTGAAAGGTTGGTATAAATTTAAGAAATTATTTACTATTAACAAGTCTATACCTGTTTCTTGTTGATATATTGTAGGAATATGAAAGTTTTCTCCTCCTATTATTATATCAGTATCTTTTAATACTTGATTAAGTTTTATTGTAGCATTATTAGCAATTCTTACAATCAAATCTTTTGGTGCTTGTTTCCAGTTGTCCTCTGGAAATACATATTTACTGGCTATACACATACTAGCTCATGTATCTATATATGCATGTAAGTGGTAAGTGTTATAACCTTTAAATTTTAGTCCTACTTTAATGTAAGTACTATTTGGATTTGTAATACTATACAAATCATTCATTTTCTGATGAAGAATATTCTTGATCTGAATGTTCATATTCTGAGTCAGTTATTTCTTCTTCAGTTTCTTCTAATAGATAAATACTATAAGTATCATCTATATCATATTCCTCAATTGGTTCTAATTCCATTTTGAAAGCTTCTTCTAAGATTTTTGCTTTATGTGAAAATTCCTTTTTAAATTCTTTTTTATGTTGAAGTCTATTTGGACACTCATTTGCATAATGTCCTTCCTCATTACAGATCCAACATCTGCATTTCTTTTTCCCTGAAGGGCAATAATTCCTTTTTTCAGAAGGTTTATAAACCTTTTTTTCTAAAATATCTTTTCTTGTAGTTTTCTTTATTGAATCTCTTTTTATATTTTTGGAAATTTTGTTTTCTAAATTTATATTTTTTTATATTTTTGTTTATAAGATTTTATATTGCATCCATATTTTCCTAGCATTCTAAAATTTCTTGTATCACAACAAATTTTATCATTTCCTCTTATAATGATCCAATCTCTAAGATTTCTTATTCTTCCTCCTAAAGTATCTGGTATAGTTTCTCTATTCCTTTGTTTCCAATTTTCTGTTAAAGTTTTATATAATGTTCCAGGTAATTTTTGAAAAAACATTTCTTTATAGATTGTTTGAATAGAGGGTGGTAATTTATGGTAATACATTTCATATTCACAAATAAAAGAATCTATATAACACATGTTACAAATTTCCATATTTGTTAGATGTCATTTAGCTTCATTGATTTCATTTTCACTGGACTCAGTGATAGTCTTTCCTTTATCTTCCCCAATAAATTCTTTGTATATTTCATTTATTACTGTATCTAAGTATTCTCTTCCTGTGGAAGCATTTCCTTGCATTAATAAATGTTGTTGATATGGTAAGTTTGAAAACCAAACTTTTACATTTCCTGCACATTTTATGTGCTATAAGTACTCTACAAGTTGAAGGATTTGTTTGAGTAGTTGGAGAAGTTTGTATGAGAACGCTCATTCCACTAGATCATTCATCTAAAGCTTTTTTCCTATCTCTTATACAATCTAAGTTTAAAAGTTCAGATTTATAATTATCATGGAGTTTAAACTCTGGTGGAATACTACTTCTAGTTTCCAAATGCAACCCTTCCTCTATTTTAGGTGGTTGTCTTCTTCTATATGTAGTATCAGGTTGTTCTGATCTTTGTCTATTTCTCTCTTCCCTATGAGGGTCAGATGTTTCTTCTTAGTAAGAGAATGGTAATGAAATTGGTTTCATATGACCTTTTGGGGTCATATTTTCTGGTTCTGAATCAGTTTCATTGATTATTGTCATATCATCTTCTTCTTTGTTGGTACAAAGTTTTCCAATATAATGTTCTTCTATTTCTTCATTGGTTAATGTCAATAATTTCACCAATGTTTCTATATCCCTATTTTCAGGGTTCATAAATTCTTTTTCTAATTTCTTTCTATATTCCATTAATTTGGAATTATTTCTTTATTCTTAGATTGTTCCTCATTTTTTCTTTTCTCATTTTTAGGAATCAAAGAATCTGATTTCCTTGGTGGTTCTTCTTTTAATCCTTCTAAAGGATCGTATTTATGATCTATTCTTAGATTGTATACATCTTTCCTTAATTCTGAAAATTCTTTATGCATATTTTGTTGTAGTTTATTACAACCATACTCTTTTATTTCCTTTAATAGTTCTCCTTGTATATCTATTATTTCTTTTAAATATTTTGTATTTGATTCCTGGACTAGATCAATTTCCTCTGTTAATAATTGTATAGTTTCAAATAATATTGCTTGATTTTTTTGTCACACCTATTAGGCTTCCATTTATTTCTAAATGTATATTTTTTATTTTTTTCTTTAAACATGATTTTTCCCCAATATGCAATCATGAACTAATGCCTTCATTATTTTAACTTCATTTTCTAATTTTTTAACTTCTTGATTAGAAGTTTCCTCTTCATGATCTATAAAAGTAAATCTTGGTATGCTATTAGTTTTATTACTTCTTCCCGTTATTAAAGGTTTTTCTTTAATATCTAATTTCTATTCTTCTGATATTTCAAAATCGGTTAGTATTTCTGGTTTTATTATTTGTCCTAATTCCTTAAAAGTTTTATCTATTTTTATAAATTCATTTTGTCCATATATTGAACTATTATGACTATTTGTTAAAGAATATGCCACTAGATAATTTATTGAAAATGGGTGATTTCCTTCCTTCATTAAATCTCCTTTTTCGAATTCATAAGCTAGGCTTAATACTTGGTTTAAATTTTTATCTTGTATATTTATAGCAAATCTAAAATATGCTGTAAACTTTAGTTTTTGGTATCCTAAATTTCCATGGATTATTCCTAATAAAGCATCTTGTCTATTTATTATTCTGTTGTCTAACAATGCTATTTTTATTTGTGTATCTATTCTTTCTCTAAAATGAGCTTTTATTAGTATTTGGATTCCTCCTAAATGGATGTATCCATTTTTTCCTTTATCCTTACTAGGAATTTTTGATAATTTGTTTACTACAGTTTCTTTATCAATTAATAGTATGTTATACCTTCCTTTTGCATCTGTAATTTTTATACTCATCTCTTTATTACTTATACCATAATAAATTATATTTTTTCTAGGAAATATTTTTCTCAATAAAAATGATGGGTCTTTAAATCCATCTCCTTCTTTAAGATTTAATTTTGCTTTTTGAATTTCTTCAAATTTCTTTTTACTTATTGTCATTTCTTGTGAAAAACATCCTGAAATGTCTTCTGTTTCTATATCTAATATTTCTTGGTTTATTTTCTCTTCCATTTTTTTTATAAAAACCTTAGGGGTATTTTTGATAAATGTTAAATTTAACTTTTGTTATATTTTTAAGGGTATTTTTGAATTTTTTAAAACTTGAAGGGTATTTTTGAAGATTCCTTAAACTTTAGGGGTATTTTTTATTTTTTCCCTCTTAAATAACATAACACCATTAAAATAATTATAGTTGATTGGTGTTCAAGTCAACATCGATGAATGTCATTGTATTTTAATAAATAAATAAATACTTAATCAATATATATGATAGTGTATGTGGGTGATTTATGAATATCATAAATGTCAAATTTAACGTAATAAATAAAAATATTTATTTCAATTAATTAATTTAATTATATATTATTTAATTTAATTTAATCATACATTATTTAATTGATTTAAATAATTATATAATTAATTAATAAAATTAATTTTTTTTAAAAATATATGACAAGCGTGCATATGCATGTTGTCCAAACATTGAAATTACTATAATTTCCTTAATCGGAAATCATTGGTGAAAATATATATATATTAATTAAAATTGGATATTTAGGGATTTGAAATTTCATGTGACTTAGATAGCATAAGTGTAAGTGTGAGAATAAGACTCTCAAAGGCATACAATTTAGATGTGTAAATGACTTCTTAAGTTGAATAGAATTAGAAGTTGTATATTTAATCAACTAATAATTGTTAAAATCATCAAATTTATATATATATATATACACACTTATGCCACTTTGAAAACAAAAGATAAGTGAATTTGATGCAAATTTGTGAACTCAAACCTTCAAACTCGTAAACACAAAGTGGTTTAAGAACTCTAAGAAAAATTACCAAAAATCCAACGACATATTACTAACAATCCTAGAAAACTAATAATAAGATTGTAGCAATACCTTGATTCTATGGATATTACAAAGTCATAGATCCAAGTGATAGGATGCCAAACAAATTGTGAATTTGTTATAAGTTTGTGCTTCTTTTGGCCTTAAATTAACTCTTGAGTTGGCCCATTTAGTGCTTTATTGAATGGCTTGGTCTTGGAGTTTTGTAGTTGGCCCAATTGGACGTTAAGGTGGTCTTAGATTTGTATTATTTCACTAATTTGACCTCAAATTCGAACCTTTGTCATAGGGTACATTTTGAGGGTCATCTGTTTGAACTTTATCGTGATAATCCTACAAGAAAGAAAAATTAGTAAATAAACACTCTCTCACTCTTTTTCTCTCCTCATTCTTTTTTTTTTCACTTCACCACCTCTCTTTTTCTTCTATTTTCCACTCATTTCTTCCTCACTCATTTCTTTTACTATTTCCTTTTCTTTTTCACTCTCATGTGATCCTTATAGACTTGTTTTGGGATAAGGAATACAAGAATAATTTGTTTGATATCTTTGACAAATGTGTACATATTCTTACATCTATCATGTGAGACCTTCCTATCATATTGATATGACCTATCTAACAAGATTTCCCAGCTTGCATTAATACCACATTACATAGCATTTCATCTTTATACTTATCTATGGAAAAAGGAATTAGGACTTGACTATCTACCATCACCTCCTCATTATCATTCAACCACAATAGTTTGTAAGGTTTAGGGTGTTTCAACATTAATGTTAACCCTAACTTCTCAACTAAGGTAATGCTAGCTAAATTAGTCCAACTTTTCCCATTAATAATCATATTATAAACCTAATTGCTTGTATGACACCTAGTATGGAAAATACATTATCTTCATTGTTTCATGTTATCTTTTTTAATTTGAGCACTTAATGCTTACCTTAACACAAGTGTTTCACCTTCCATAGCACACGCTACAATATCATCATCACTAGCTTCCTCTAGTGGTGACATCTCATCATCTTCACTCTCACCATTAGTTTCCACCTTCCTTTCACTTAGGTTATCTTTACTTTTATCCTTGCTGATCTCTACCTCTTTGGCTTTGATTGGTTCTGATTTTGGCTTAGAAATTGTTTCCTCTTCCTTTCTCCAACTAGACTTCCAAGGTGTAGTAAAGTTTGACTCTTATGGTAATGATTGGTTACCTTTCTTTTTAATTGTCTTTCCATTTTGATTACTAGATGGACCATATCCTCTAACTCTACATAGTGATGAAGTTCTACTATGTTGGTAATCTCTTGGTTTGACCCATTTAGAAATCGAGTCATGGTGGCTTCTCTATCTTCTTTTATATTAGCTCTTTCCATTACCACCCCCATCTTTTTTTAGTAATCATCTACCATCTTGGGCCCTTGATTAAGCCTTTATATTTTTTGGTATAGCTCCTTATAGTAATGACTATGGACCAACCTCTTCTGCATGATAGCCTTCATGTATTCCCAACTGTTAATTGGCATATTATGGTTCCTCTTTCTACCAACCACAAATTGATCCCACCAATTTAATGCATAATCAGTAAACTCAACAATAATGAGTTTTACATTTTTATCTTCGACATAGCTGTGGAACTTGAAGATGTGTTCCATTTTCTTCTCCCATTCTATGTATAATTCTTGGTCATTCTTCCCTTAGAAAGGTAGCATCTTCATTTCGATACTTCCCAAATTTTGATCAATCCTATCATATGGCCTATGTGGTGGTCTTTATAAGCCTCTATTTCATTTTTGCCTCCCTTATTTCCATATCTACATCCAACGAGTACCTTATCTCCTTGTTCTCAAAGTCTCCAATATCATTCCAATTACCATCTTTAGGATCTTTATTTACATGAACTTATCTATCTAACCCCCTAAAATTTGGAACTTCTTGTGGTGCTCACTATTGCAAGGTTGATATCGTGGCATCTTGCCTTCCCATCCTCTCATCCATATTTACTATTATTGTAGTCATTCTATCAAATAACGGTTGCAAAGCCCACAATGTGAATGTCCCATCCTCTCATCCATATTTACTATTATTGTAATCATTCTATCAAATAACGGTTGCAAAGCCCACAATGTGAATGTTATATCCTTTCTTCTTTCTGGAATAGGTGTTATATTCATGTTAGCCATATGAAAGAAATTAAAACAAATTTGATAACAAGGTTTCTTCTTCTTCTTCTTCTGACATTAGAATGAACAATAAGATATAAATTATTTTAATTGCTTAACAATTTGGGCAAAAAATAAAGAAATAAGTAACAAGAATTGAATTCTTGAAACAAAATTTTGATTTTTTTAAATATATCATATCTTCTTCCTTTTCTCTTTTTAGATATATAATTTTTTTATATGTTCAGATCTCTTTTTTTTTTTTACTCAAATTCAAAATTCAAGAAAACAAAATCGAAAACTAGCCAAAAAATAGCATAAAACTAACATAGAAATTTCAAAAAAATAAAGAACGAAAATAAAAAGATAGGAACCATAAATTAGAATTGAAGGTTCTCATACCACATAATGTGAACCTGTGAACTCGACCTTGAAACCCATAAACGCGAAGCGGTTTGGGAATTCTAAGATAAATGATTAAATATCCAATGACAGATTACTAATTACCCAAAAACTAATAATCAAATTTTAACAACATCTTGTTTTTATGCATATTACGCACCATAGATCAAATGATGATAGGACGCAACAAGGGATGTAAATTCCTTGATAAGTCTATTTATAAAGAACAATGAGGGTAAAAGCTTCCAACTTTGATTAAAACCCAAATCTCATATATGAACTAAATTCTTGTTTAATAGATGCTAATGATCTATATGTACAATAAAAAATAAACCCTAAGTAAATTAATTAAGAAAATAAACTAAATAGTGTTTGAACTAGTCAACACATGCGAGAAAAAAAAGTTTGAGTGTATGGGCCATAATGCATATTATATCATGTTGTGATCTGGTCCAAAAACTAAAAAAACTAAAGTATCTTGAGAAAGGTATGTCGTGGCAACACTAATTCATATTGTGGTGTAGTTTAATTGAATGGAACCCAAAAATCAACCCTAGAGCTATATGCCACAGACCTCATTTCTAGAATTAACACTCTTATTTCTTACAATGGTCTTTGAAACAAGTTATGCTTTTTAAGGTCACTTTTTGGCTTTAAATCAACTCTTGAGTTGGCCCATTTAGTGCTTCCTTGAACAACTTGGTCTTGGAGTTTGAAGTTGGCCCACTGGAACATTAAGGCGGTCTTAGATTCGCATCTGAATTAATTTCAATCCACTTAATTGAGAGCAAATATCGACATATTTGTGTGATAAAATTATGCAAGTACTGCTATAGTTGGTGCATAATTGGTCTCTAGTGAAGATTAATTTTTCTTTGTTCAATTGATTCACAGGAATGTCCACATGTTTCATTCATGTACCTTTGGGAATAGGATTCAAAATATCATGGTTTTGATCCTACCAACTCATTGTATACTAATTCTTACTTGTCTTTTATATCAATTAAATTATTAATCTTACAATATTTTTATACGTAGAAATTTTTGATTAACTACATATACTAATAACTTACGTTGTAGTAAATAATTAATATTATATAAAAATAATTTTGAAACCAACAATTCATATCAAAGCCTATTTATTAAAATAATAGTTTAATTGTATCCCTATATATATAATTGTATGTTTAGGGGTTAGCACAAATTGCATATGATATAATTTAAGTATATTGTTGCATATAAATTATTTGAATGTGATTCTTTATGATCGTTAATTATATGATTTCCAATAATTTGTTGATTAGATAATTTTTACACCCATGCAAGGATATAAGGCATTTTGTAAAATTGATTTTACAATTTTTTAAACATTTGGGGTTTTTCTATGTAAAAAAGCACATCAATAAAATAGTTACGAAAACAATTAATTTGTACCAAAAAAGAAAACTATACAATATTAAGACCAGTCGCACGCACCAACCATCATCAACACCGTCACTAGAGTCGTCATCCTCTATTGACACATGTATTGTCCATTATTCTATTTTGTTGTGGTTGCATAAGATGCATCACCAAACCCAATAATTTAACCTAAAAATTGTGATATATAGTCTCATATGCATAACATAATTTCATGTCTATAATTATATCAAATATCATACAACTCATAATAGAGAATTACTGCTAAACACTATATTTTCATAATAGTATTAGAGCGAGATTAATATCTCTTCTACCTTATATCTTACAGCTACTAATTTAAGGATGCCCAAACCATCTCTAAGGTCAAGGTCAAGGTGATTTAAGGTCAAAATAGTTTGTTTATTTTACAAAATCTACGAATAATAAATCATACATGGTGTTGACAAAAATCGATATCAAAATGTAATAAATTTAAATTGAAGTTATTTTTAAAATAATAAACATGTGATATTTTTCAATTAAATTAAATATCATTTGTCATATTGAATGGAGTGAAAAATCCTAATAACTTGACTCTTGATCTCCACCAATATTGCACACCTACAAAAATTTGATTAAGACTTGCAATCCTTTATATGTATACTCTCTAAGGAGGGTTTTCGATTGGGGTTAGTAGCAACCATGACTTCCTTAAGGAAGCTTCTTTAGAATAAGTTTTGAGATTTGAAATGGTGGGTTACACTCAACAACTGTAAATAAGGAGTTAATCATAAGTGGACCAAAACCTAATGTTATAAATGTTTTACCAAATATGGTGATATCTGTAGTCATGCTAATCGAGAAAGTCTTATCCAAATAAGAATTTTTAGTGACTGATCCTAAAGCATTATTTAAAAGTTTTGGTATTTGGATAACCGTTATTATAGCCATTAGTTAGATTACATACATGCATCACATCACTATGTCATTAATGAATTATATCTTAAATATATGAATGATTGAATTGTTTATTTATTCTTTGTTTTTTGTAAAAATGGCCAACCCATTATGACCATACTAGGAAATGAAAAATTAATTAGAGACGATTGTAATAATTAGAAATGCAATATGAACCTCATATTGGTGATTGAAAATATTCAATGTGTGCTAACAGAGGAATGTCCTCCAATCCCACCCAAAAATGCACCACAAAGTATTAGTGATGCATATAAAAAATGGATTAAGTCCAATGATAAGGCATACAACTATCTTTTTGAATCGATCACTGATATGATCAAAATTCATCATGAAGAAATAGAGATACCATTATAGACATAAAGATAGCTGAGTTAGGATGAATGTATTCACTGAAGATGGTACACATATTAGTTTACATGTACTTAATATGATTATTCACATAAATCATGTGGAATTTAACTGTATAGCTAAGAAGTCTATAATGGATAGGGTATCTGATAAATTTATACAATACAAATATAATCACTTTTTAAAAAAGTTGAATGAAAGTTTGGCTCAAGTTCTATAACATCAAAATTGCAATGAAATGTTACCATAACTTAACCTTCTCGGATTTACAAAAGGAAAGCATCATAAATTAATAATACTATTGAGACTCTAAGTAAGTTGATTATGGACAAGAGAAGGAAGAAGAACATTACATGTGTAAAATGTTTCCATTGCAAAAAAGTTGTTCACTAGAAGGAATTCCTTTCACTACCTAACCAAGTTCAACAATATGAGAAAATTAGTAGATATAATTTATTTTTCCTTGAGTTTTGTTTAACTAAGTTTGATTCATGATGAGCGAAAACCGACATCGTCGATTCTTGCCAATACTTTGGTTTTAATATTTATAAAACTCTCGCAAGTGCACGAATCATTTCGTAGAAAATGATAAGTATACTCCCAAGGTCGATCTAAGGAAGGAATGTGTGTGGTTTTTAATTTATTATTCAAACTTTTAAAAACGAAATTAAATCCTAAACATCCTGTCACGATATTTTGGGTTTTGTGTTTTTAATCTAAGAACATAAAAATAAACATAGATTCAATAAATATTTATGCAAATTTTATCATTTATAATGGTGGAGTATTTATGGATATAATAACTAAGTTAATTATGCTTGCTCATATTATTTAGGTTATTAAAGATATGAATTGATATTTATTGATTCTCCCTTTTTTGTATGAATACCACATTTGGTGGGGTTAGATATTCTTTGTTAACTAAACAAATCAATTAACACCTATGGGTGAGGTTGATAACTAATATGCTTAATTAAATTAATTCCTTTTTCTAAGAGATTGAAAATGAACCATTTAAATGCCACATTTGGTGGGGTTAGACAGTTTAAACTTTATCCAAGGTGTCCAAATTAAACCTAAGAATTTAGTTATCCGAGTACTAACTTTCAAGTTTTAAAACCACTACCGAAAACATGTTGTCAATACATTTTCAGATAATAATTCTTATAAAAACTTTTGAAATAGAGCTTCACTCTAACTACCGGGCGATTGTACCATCAAATAAAAGAGCACTACTCTAAATCAGACCGGATAACTAAACCTTAAAATCTAATTTTCAGGTTTAAGTTTGTAATAAAAAATAATATATTTCTCTCTAACATTCTTAATATAAAATCTTGAATAAAAACAAAATCAATTCATTTTAGAGATTTTCACCTATTTAATATTTCGCAAGCATAACAACGTTATTATTACATCATGTTTACTAAACAGCCAGCACAGTTAAATTTAATCACAGACAAATTAAATATAACATGTAAGAATAAAGCATAAAAAATAACTGTAAAGAAAATAAAATCCTTATAGAACTTCGACGCTATTCCCGTTGCTGGAAAAACTCCAAGCGGAATTTGCACTCCCATATATTGAATCAAAAAGCTAAAAAATTACATAAACATAACTAGTTCTTCCCAAAAAAAGGGAAGAACTCTAAAACTAAGAGAAATTAACTAAGAAAAGCTAAAAACTAAGAAAACATAAGAAAAACTAAGAAAAACTAAAAATCTAAGAAAAAAGAGAAAGAAAGAGAGAAAAGAATGTATTTGGAGGTTTTGAAGGTGTGTTTTGAAGTGAAGGGAAGGGGGTATTTATAGGTGAGGATGAAGAGAAAAAATGAGTAAAAAAATGTAAAAACGCGTAATGGAAATGCTGAGGTCATTGATGACGTCAACATGACGTCATGGGGCGGCTGCACGTGAAAAATGGGGCGAAATAAGCGTCGGCGCGCGCGGATGAACAGTGGCCGCGCGCGCAGTTCTGCGCGGATGAACAGTAGCCGCGCGCGCAGTTCTGCGCGGATGAACAGTAGCCGGCTCGTAGTTCTGTGCGGATGAACAGTAGCTTGGCGCGTTTTTCTCCTTTTTGACCTTTTGGACCCATTTTGTCCAATTTTTCCATATTTTTTGACCTTTCCCCATTTATTTATTAATATATTTGTGATATATTGCTTCAAGTATTCCTCTTTGAGTCTTTAAGTTGCATTTTTAAGCCAAAATACCTGAAAAACATAAAATACCCATGATTTCGAAAAAGACAAATTTATATAAATATATGTATTTTTAATCAATTAATGTGCATAAAATCATGGTTATTTTAGTGATTTTTGAGCACTCATCAATTCATCGCTTGGATAGTTGTGTAAGGTTCTTGGAGTTTATGTTGGCATTACCATGCCCAAAATACAAAGTCTATATATTATTTAATGTTTCTCTCTATCTTTTTATAAGGTTAATTACTAGTGGCGTAATATCACATGCACACTATAGCTACTTGCTTGCATGTTACACACACTCAATTTTTGAAATTACATTTAGTTTTCATTGTTGGGCTGGGTGTTTATTTATGATGGTGTCATCATGTTGAGGATTGGGTATTTTTTTTAGAGTCATAAATGCCTTTCTTTATGTTTTACTATAAAGCACACTGAGACCTCAACGAGGGCTCCCTAACCCCTCTAACATGCATAATGGGGTTGGTCGAGGTGTGCTCAATAAAGGCCATATCAATTAATGAGCTTATCTCAATGTTGGTTTGTCAAATTTCTTCTAGGTGTTGCAAGGTCACAATGGTTCCCGTAGGTAAGATGCCAATGTGGTGTTAGCTTTATAGTCCATAGGCAAGGAGATTGATATTTATATAGGTAGATAATAAAAATGACTACTGAGTAGGACCTTATGAGATTAATAATTTAAATTAATATAAAGACAAATAAGCATAAACATAGCGTGTTAACAGGATCACTATCATGATCTTCCTAGTCCAACACCCAATAATGCAAGAAAGAAATACATGTGTATTCTTGTGTAAAAGTTTAAGTTACAGATGTAATTAACCTAAAGAGGGGATGAATAGATACTTTTACTAATTATGTCTAATTAAAAACTATTAAGTGACCAAATAAGGAATCTTGTGTACATAATAGAAAGTGGAAATAAAGATAATTAACACATGTATTTTAGGTGAAAAAAACCTAGGTCATAACAACAACCTAAGAGTAAAACCATCGATTTATCGTACCATCTAACGATCCACTATGAAAAACAAGTTCAATTACATAGCAAGGTCTTTGAATACCTTTCACAGATAAAACTCCCAAATTCATCTATTTACGATCAATCGCTTTTTTAGAGTCTTTACAAGGTAATTGTATGGATCCAAACCAACGTTTTGATCTCTTGAGTCACACAAGAAATTGAACACGTTTAATGAGCACTTAAAAAGTTAGCACAAATAACACAAGTCTAAAGTGTGTCCTAGAGAATATTTAATAATGAAAAATCCTAACTAGAACGAAAATCAAAAGCTCAATATCATAAAGGCAGTTAGGCATAAGAATCAATCAAACATGACTACATAATATATGTGATTATTTTAAATCGAGAACCTGCCTACAGAAATATGATTCAGTTAAAAACCTTTTTAAGAGAGAGAGATCGTGCAAAAGATGTCAGATGCATAAAATAGGTGTGGCCATTTAAAACATTGAGCATTAGGTTATTTATATAGGGAAATTAAAATCCTAATGTTATGTTAAAAGGTAATGAACTTTCTATTCACAAAATATTTAATATAACCGTATAAATAAAGGCAATATGATAATCAAAGTATTTTGCTCGAGTAAAAAAAATATTTTAAGCTGAAAAGTTACATGCTTGATCGATCTAAAACATGCTCTATCGATAGAAACTCTTTTTGATCGATCCAATAAGGATTAAACAATAACTTGAGAGAGTCTAGATTCAACTCAATCGATTGAACACAACTTCGATCAATCTACTCTAATCAAATTTAACTCAAGAGCACCTAGATTGAACATGAACGATCCTTTATCGAACACAATCGATCCTAGATTGATCGACCTTAGTCTTGATTTATCGAGATATATATATATATTCCTATATGTATGAATTAAATTCTAAATGTGTTTAGAAATAAGTTTATATTTGAAGCACATCAAATTGAAGCTTAAATGTTTCTTTGATTTTGAATAACGGATATGAAAATCCACCTAGAAACTAGTTTACACTTAACCATTTTTTCACAAATACTATCAACACTTATAAACTTACAATTTCCCCTTTTGGCGTATTCGTGTGAAAAATGTCCCTCTCACTACATAACACTCATGTAATGTCTTAATTTTAATAGTGGAAAAAAGAATAGGTACAATTGGCTAAAGAGACTCATTGTTTATTAGTTTAGTGTACATAATAATAGTAAAGCAAAGAAAACATAATCTCAATAACTAGTAACAAACAAAACATTAATCAATAAATGTTCTCTTCCTTTGTGCAATACATTTCCCATTATTAATCACTTTATTTCTTTTTTCTTACAAGAAAATAATATAACTTTGATGCACAGTAATTCAGTATGAGCAATCAAAAATGCATTTAATTAAATTGAAAACAACATATATATTCAGATGAATATCAATGACAAGTAGAAAACATAATGAAATGTTTAAGAACATGATGATTTCTAAAAAGTAAGAAGCATTACAAAACAACCAAAAATATTTTATCATTGGTTAGAAGGTTGATCAATCTGAGGTCTCTAATAGGCATGCATATCAATGATCATAAAAATATGGCATCTTCTTGATCATATATGGCATTCACTTTTGTATGGATAAAGCATCCATTCTCGTTCTCACTTCATCCTCAAATAATTCCAGTGATGTTTTCCATTTAATTATCATTCAAGACACCAATAATTGTTTCACTATTATTTCCAACATCAGTGGTTTTTTGTTTCTTGGATGTTTGGGCTGAGGATCTTGAAATTGTGACCTATTCAATATTCCTCATGTAGTGAATAGTGTCAAAATCTTTTGTTTCTAGCACTTTCATCTATTAATTAAAGTTATTTAAGGTGGAGGTTGGCATTTGATAAACCAATTAATTCAATTAGAAATTCCTTATTCGAAATGCTAAACCGATCAAAATCAAAATCAGCATCTTCAGTGTTGGCAATTGATAAACATTCATTTATCCCTTAGGCCAAGATTATAAAGTTTTGTTTTGAACAAATACTTTATAACTCATATTCCCAAGGTAATGAATCTTAGAGTCAATAATAGTATAAACCTCTTTGACCAAAGTTGGACAACAAACTTATCAGTGTAAAAAACGATTGCTAGCTAAAAGCCCTAATGACTCAAGTAATTTCAATTTTATGAAAATCATGCTAAGCCATTCCTCGCTTAAGTAAAAGAGGTCTTTTAGAGAGAATATTTGTATACCTTGTTTTAAGATTCTTTTGTCCACCATTGAGAAGACAAAAGAATCAGTGCACCCTCAAAACTTTTGCGACATCTTGCAGCCATTGTAGGAGACGGGAAAATAACCAAAATGTCAACAATACCCTTAAAAGATCAAATTCTTGCCCTAGAAAGTTAACGTTTGTGAATGAAAGTACTAGATTGATGTAGAGGAAAGAGTTTGTGAAGATTATTGGGCCAAAAGAAGGTGTGTGGTTAGTGGGAAAATGAGAGAAAAAAAGGTTGAAGTAGGGTCGGATTTTTGCCAAAAAATGAAAATTTTGAAGCGTATGATCTAGGAAAAGTATTTAGAAATGATTTTTGAGTGATTTAGAACCAATAATTGAGATTTATTGTGAGATTTTGGCAAAAATGCAAAAAGGGAAGCAAGAGAAAAGATAAGGTCTTGGTGGGAGGGAAAGAAAAATAGAAGGGTTATTTAGACTGGACTTATTTGATCGATCGAAGATAGTTTCGATCGATCGAAATTCAACAGTTCCAAAATTATTTTTTAAAAAAATAAATTAACCCCCCTAGATCATATAACTCAAAAAATAAATGTTAAATAAAAAATAAAGTAAAATAAGGCAAAAATAAAATAAAAAAAATCATTTTTGTTCAAATATTTTGGACTATCCATTACATAAAACTTTAATTTTAGAAAAAAAAAAATCTACCATGAGATAGCTTAAAATTTTATTGTATGTTTATATTTTTTAATAGAGGTGTGTGAGCATTTATTTATTTTTTCAACCTTTTTGGCTCTTTTTCTTTTGTACATGCTAATTGCATTTCTTTTTCTTTTTTCTATTTTTAACAAGGAAATATGCATGAGTCATAAACCTAGTATGATGACTTTAACACTAGTTGTGAGGTAGTCTTCTTTGCTCACTATGATAGCTACACACATCACAATAGAAAACTCCCTCAAAACTAGGTATCTCTCTATAGTAAAGTTTTTAGAGATTGATAGATAGATATCAACACAACTTTGTAGTCAAGGTTAGCTTAAGTCATAGAATCTTACAATAACAATCCTATATTTAAAGCATGACATACATGTGTGTTCAATGAGTGTGTAAGAAAGTTTTTTTTTAACATCAATCACCATTATTAAGTCAAATTTGTTGTTAAAACAAAATATGCTCCCATTTTTTAAATAAAGAAATGATAATAAAAATAAAAAATAAGAAACAAGAAATCTTATTAAAATGCTCACCTAAGATTATTTAAGCACTCAAATAAATTTACATTGGTGAACAATAAAATATGATCAAGTGATCGAAAGAAGACAATCTTTCTTAACCTAAATTTTCTTAAATTTTAGTTTCTTTATATATTTGGGTTGAGACTGGACTACCTTAATCGTCATTGGCATGTTCTTGGACTTATATTTACTTTTCACATTCATCTTAAATGAAGATGCAATATGCATGATAAGATGATGATAATTAGTCCTAGAATTAAAAGTATGAAAGGAATTATTAATGTGGGTAGTTGTCAACAAGAATCTACATTTGGGCTTAATATGACATCTTCTATCACAATGATGATAGACATGTACAAACTTAACAAATATTCCTACCATAGGTGCAATGGTTCTTTGTGTATAATTAGTAACGATAGGAGTAGAATAAGAAGACTTGATAAATATGATTGTTAATGTTGAAGGTGTAGAGCTTTCATCCTTATAACTAATGTCAAACTCACTGTAGTATCCATCACTAGTTACAGTGAATGCCGTGTAGTTGGTGCCCCCATTTTCTAAGTCATTATTATTATCATGGTCACTTCTTAAGTCACTAAGGGTAGTATTGAAAGCCTTTCCAATTTTATTCTTTTTGTTAGTACACTCTGTTACAAAATGACCAATACCGTTACATTTCAAAACAATGTGGTCTAGTGAGTTTAGTTTTCTTGCCTTAGAAAGCCATAGGTTTGGATTTTCTTGATTTATGATCCTTTGTATGGCTTGATTGCACGTTATTTTGTGAATTCTTCTGGTTGAAGATTTTTTTGAGCCTTTTGGCTAAGAGTACCGATTCGTCATCGCCCTTATCATTCTCATTGCCACCATCATTTAGTTATGGTGATATTGAAAGCTCATTTTAAAAGTTTGAATGAACAAAAAGTTCTTCAATTTTAACGGTGTCTACATTTTTTCTTTCATCTATGGTAGTGACCTTTTCATGGAAGTGATTTAGTAATGAACAAAGAATCTTCCAAACTTACCTGAATTCATTAATTTTCTCACCAACATTAGAAGAGGTGTTAGTAATATCACAAAGTTTAGCATAAAATAAAATAAATGTCACATTTTCTTCAATCCTTAGGATATCCAACTTAGAACCTAGCATATGAAGTTTAGTTCATTTAACTTAGGTGGTGCCCTCATAGGCAACCTCTAGTGTATTCCAAGCACGCTTAGCAGTTTCAACATCATAAATACGATGGAACTCATCAGATGGCATAAAATTAAAGATGGCATCAATGCCTTTTTGATTCCAACAACTACCAATTTTATCCTCAATTGTACATTCATTTCTAGGCCTAATATCTTTTATAACCGTAGGTGATTCCTAACCGTAAATCATAGAGTTTTGCACACTCTCATTTGAAAGAACCCTTTATCAAATGATCCATAACAAGATTCTAGGCAATACTAATATCTAGTAATCCCTCTGATACCAATTAAAAAATTTAAGTTATAGATCTAATTAAGCTAGAATGGGTGAATAGGTAATTTTGCTAATTATGTCTAATTAAAAAATATGAAGTGACAAAACAAGCAATCATGTATAAATAATAGAATGCAAAAATAAAGAGTTTAATAATAAAATTATGAAGAATATAAGTTTAATAATAAAATTATGTTAATTTATGGGTCTTGTTAACTCAATTTTTTACATGTGATGATATAATATTTTATCCCAACTATGATTTCAATTTAATTATATTATTTTATCTGATTTTTATACTGTTAATTGTTTTACCAACATTTGACCTATAAAGACAATTAAATAGATTTAAGAGAATTATTTAATTATTTATCTTGATTAAATAACATGCATAGTTTCTAGATATAGATGTATGTAATTCATAATTGATGAACTTGAGTAGAAGTATGAAATTTAATTAACATGTGAGTGTTATTAGGTTAAGTACTATATGATGTATAATTTACTTGAGAGAGGAATACATGTTATTGATCGTGTAATTAATTGATAATTATATTAGAGATATTTTAGTAATTCATATGTTTAGAAAATTAGGGGGTCAAATATTCCTAGATATTTTCTCATATATCTTCTTAGCTGTTAAATATGATTTAATTAATTATTGCTATTTCTTTTTAGTTCTTTTATTTTTGCTTTCATAAAACATAAAAACACAAAAAAAATGATTTTTATTTCTTAGTTTTAAAAATTAGTTTCTAATAACATAATCTTCGTGAGAACGATCTTTTCTTAACATTATATTACTTTTTGTGATACGTATATTTATGTATTCATTGCATACGATTTGTGTTCGATCAACATTCATGACCTTTCACCAAGCTCCTAACATATCTCTATTGTGGTCCTTGTAACATCAAAGTGGTGTAACAAAACGGTGGATGGTGGTAACGGTTGAGTTTTGTAACCATACATCGGTTACAAAACCATGTAAGGTTCTTGATGGGAGAACCTTTATAAAAGCATTGAGTCCTCTCATTACTCACCGATTCATTCATATACACCATCAAAAAAGCAGAGAGTAAGTGTAAGAAACCAGTGAGAGCATCAAATCAAAAATCCATTGGAATTCCAGTCTAAGTGTTGAAATTTGATCAATGGCAAGAGATATGTTTTCAATCCATTTTTGCTTTCGTTGTATATCGTATAGTTTCCCAATACAATATGCCTGGTTCACCAAACCAAAATGGTGTAGCAGAAAGGAGAAATCAAACATTATTGAACATGGTATGGAGTATGCTTAGCAACTCCAATCTTCCTAAATCCTTGTGGATTGAATCTTTAAAGATGGTTGTGTATTTATTAAACCGAGTTCCAAAAAATGCTATCTTAAAGATGCCATTTGAATTATAGAAAGGTTGGAAACCGAGTTTACAATATATGTGTGTTTGGGAATGCCCATCTAAAGTGAGGATTTATAATCCATAAGAGAAGAAACTAGACCCAAGGACCATTAGTAGGTATTTCATTGGATATATTGAACGGTCTAAGGGTTACAGATTTTACTGTCTATCTCACAACACTAGGTTTGTGAATTAAGAAAGCAAAGTTTCTTGAATATGACCTTATTAGTGGGAGGAATCAAATCAGGAACATAGTTTCTGATAGTGATCACTTAGAGTCTCAACCTTATACTTTAGAAGATAGATTGATTGTTGTTCACAACACCCCTCAAGTACAAGCTGGTGTTGAAAAACCAATCACTGAAATTTCACAAGTTGTTGACAATATTATAATAGATCATGTTGTTTAAGAGATAACTGAAATTTCTGAACAACAAGTTCAACCTTAAACTTCCTTGGTATGACATTAAAAAAATCTATTAGAACTAAAAGGTCGACAATTCCTAGTGATTATGTTTTGTATCTATAAGAATTTTATTGTAACATTGGAGCTATGGATGATCCCAAATCGTTTTTACAGGCCATGAGTTCTACGGTTTCAAACTTATGGTACAATTCTATGAAAGAAGAGATGGATTCTATGGTGTCTAACCGAGTTTGGGATCTCATCAAGTTTCCTGATGGTGTGAAATCCATTGGATGTAAATGGGTGTTCAAGACAAAGAAAGACTCATAAGGCAACATTGAGAGACATAAGGTCAGAATCTTTGCCAAAGGATTCACTCAAAGGGAGGGAATCGACTACATGAAGAAATTATCTTCTGTATCTAAGAAAGATTCACTTTGTGTGATCAAATGGATGTGAAAACAAATTTCCTTAATGGTAACCCAAAGGAAGATGTTTATATCAACCTTAAGGATTCTTCTCTAGTGATGGTGAACATTTGGTTTGTAAGCTTAATAAATCCATATATAGATTAAAATAAGCTTCCCGTCAATGGTATTTGAAATCCCATAACGTTATCATTTCATTTTGTTTTGAAGAAAACATCATGGATCAATATATATACCAGAAGGTTAGTGGGAGTAAGATTTGTTTTTTGGTGCTATATGTGGATGATATTTTTCTTGCAACCAATGATAAGGGTTTGCTACATGAGGTAAAACAATTTCTCTCTAAAGTTTTTGATATGAAGGATATGGGTGTGGCATCTTATGTAATTGGCATTAGGATCCATAGAGATAGACTTTGAGGCGTCTTGGGTTTATCTCAGGAAACCTATATCAATAAAGTTTTAGAGAGATTTTAGATGAAAGATTATTCACCAAGTGTTGCTCCTATTGTGAAGAGCGATAAGTTCAATTTGGACCAATGCCCAAAGAATGATTTTGAAAGAGAACAGATGAAAATCATTTCATATGTTGTTGGGATGCTAAAGAGATATCAAAGCAACCTAGGTGTTGACCACTAGAAAGTAGCTAAGAAAGTGATGAGGTACCTGCAAGGAACCAATGACTATATTCTCATGTATAGACAAATCGATGCTCTAGAAGTAATTGGATACTCCAATACGGACTTCATTGGTTGTGTTGATTCATAAAAATCAACATCTAGTTTCATTTTTATGCTTGCTGATGGAGCCTTGTCTTGGAGGAGTGTGAAGCAGTCCTTGACTACTACTTCCACTATGGAGGCTGATTTCATGTCATTTTTTGAGGCCATATCACATGGTGTAAGGTTGAAGAGTTTCATTTTCGGGCTTAGAGTAGTTGACTCTATTTCTAGGCCATTAAGATTGTACTGTAACAACTCAGCTATTGTGTTTATGGTTAAGAATAGCAAGAGTGGTAGTCATAGTAAGCACATCAAAATTAAATACTTGGCTATAAGAGAACATATTAAGGAAAATAAAGTGGTTATTGAGCATTCCACCACTTAAATTTAAGGATCACGTGGAGAAAATGGGAATTGGTTCCACTTTGTAAATATATATATATAATTTATTAATGAAACTCTTATATATTGTGATATTTTCTCATATTCATGTGCACTTTAATTTATTTGAGAAAATATATATTTTATTGGACCAAGAATAAATATAGGATTTATTCATTAAGTTTCGTTTCCACATAAAGTATAATACTTGAGAAACTAAATACATTTTAATACATGGAAGGTAATACTCGCTCTTAGAGGACTTATCGCTATGATTCATGTATTTTATTATTTAAGAGAATTTAGCTTAACATTTTTACCAAGTGGGAGAATGTAACATCAAAGTGATGTAATGAAATGGTGGACGGTGGTGACGGTTGGGTTTCGTAACTGTATGTCAATTATGAAACCATATGAGATTCTTGATGGGAGAACCTTTATAAATACATCAGTTTCTATCACTACTCACTAATTCATTCATATACACCATCATAAATGTAGAGAGTAAGTGTGAGAAACCAGTGAGAGCATCAAATCAAAAATTCATTAGAATTCTCGTGTAAGTGTTGAAATTTGATCAATGGTATGAGGTATGTTTTCAATCCATTTTTACTTTCCCTGTGTTTAAGTTTACGTTCATATGGTTTCTCGAATGTTTCCACTCCCTTGCAATCACACCCATTATAGCCACTTTTTCAAAAAATTATATGTTAGAATTCAAAGTTACAAAATCATAGATTGGTTTAATCCATGATTCTCTTTTTTTGTTCAGATGGTATGGCTCCACCATATTCTCTTCTTCCTTCATGTTCAATTCCTCCTGGATATCCTTTAGCCACTTGGCTAATCAAATGAAATCTTGCAAAAATAACATTTCATTCCTCATTCTCCAAATGGAAACCATAATTAGAATGATGGCTATGATAAATTTCTCATGTAGTGTTGCATTAGGCAAAATTTTTATTGGAGGTTCTAAAATGAATTTAATAAATGATATGAAGTTATCATTTATAAATTTAAATAGAATTATACCTCTTTTTTAGTAACTCCATAAAGCTAATAATATGTGCATCTAAGCATAAGATGGTTAATAATGTCATCCTCTTGATGATAAAATAAGAATTATGCCTTTAAGTCAAGTATAAATTTCTCAATATCGACTTCACAAGTAGTGCATTGACCACTATCTTCCATAAAAACACTTTGTATTCATGGATTTTAGTTTTCCATATTAGTCTCCAAATAAGGTTAGTAACGTTTTCTCTATTCTCTAATGCAGTTTAAGTTTATCATTGATTCTTTGATTTGGAGGTCTTAGTCTACCAATCGCATTTAAAATACCAATCTCAAATATGGTTTTCATATAGTTCCTCTTCCATTCTCTACTTGGCAAGATAAGTTCACTTACCTTTGTCATTTTGTTCCTTATTTGAGTATTTTTCAATCTCACATGCTTTAATCGATTGATGTAGGGTACCCATGGGTTAGTCAATATGTTTATGTTTTCCCAAATTCCAATTTGGAAGCAAAGTCCTCTTTTTAGAGTTTGCATCGAGCTGCACATTCCTTTCCAAACATAAGAGTCACTTTGTCTAGGTTTTTGTGTTAATGAATGTATTGTGTTCACAATATTTTCTAAGGAGTAGCTCCATCTATATTGTATTGGATTTATTTGCTAGATACCATATAATTTTAGCCAATAAATCCATGTTTATATGATGAAATATTCTAAAACCCAATCCTCTATGTTGTTTTGGAATACAAATATCTTTCCAACTTCTAAGGGGTCAAATATCTACCATCTTTCCTATTTGATTTCACAAAAACTTATTTATAAATGAATCTTCTTGTTGTCATATAATAATAGGGACCTTGAATGTGCTCACGATGTAAATAGAAGTACTAGATTGTAGTACTGACCTTATCAATATAGCTTTTCCTACACTCGAAAGAAATTTTGCTTGTTATCATATTTATAATTTTGTCAATTATATCTTGAAATTCCATGGATTTGTTTCTTCTCTATAACAACAATGGATTTCCCAGGTATGTTATATTTATACTTGTCATCCCAATGCCTAAATACATAGATATGTTCCTTTTTAGATATCTTCCAACATTCTTTGAGAAGAATATCCCTGATTTTTGTAAGTTAGACATTTGTTCTAAAATGGTACCATATGGTTACATGATTTATTTTAGTTGATTTATCTCTTGTTCATTTTTTTAAGATAAAAGTACATCATCAACATAAAACAAGTGAGATATCTACGTTGAATGCCTTGATATTTTGATCCCATGTAATTTTTTTGTGATTTAGCTTTAACTAGCATTCTTGAAAAGGTCTATGTAGCAATAATGAATAAGTATAGTGATAATGGGTCTCATTGTCTTAATTCTCTTATAGGTTTAAAGTATCCAAATTTAGATCCATTTATCAAGATTGAGTATGATATCGTGGATAGGCATTGATGTATCATACTATATAATTAAGCTAAGAATCAGGATTTTAGTAATTATTTTATATGTAACATTAGACAAGCTTATTGGCATGTAATATGTAATGTTCAATAGAATTTTGTTTTTGTGTGGAAAGATTATTAAAGTTTTATCTATATAACTATTTAAGTAGCAAGTTTTGAAAAGTTCCTACACAAATTCTATTATATCGTTTCTTATCACATCCCAGTGCTTCTTGAAAAAGATTGCATGCATTCCATCCTCTCTTGGTATTTTAAGCTTTGTATACTCCATAATTTTTTTTTGATTTCTTGGATATCTGGTATGTGACATAGTTCTTTATTTTTTTATGTTGAAATACATAGATTAACTAAATTTAATAATGTGAAATCCAAAGGTTAAGTAGAGGTGAAATTGTTGTGAAAATGCTAGACTATATGACTATCAATTTTATTTTGTCACTATAACCACCTTCCTTGATCATTTTGTAATGAAACAATGTAATTCTGTCTCCTTCTGAAGAGGGTTGATAAGTAAAAATTTGTGTATTTTTAGCTCAATGTTTGATCCATGTTTGTCTTCATATTAGTTCAAATCTCTATTCATGTTCTTGTAATTGTTGTTAGAGCATTTTAATTTTCTTTTTTGATTTTTCATTAATGTTTTGATTCTTTGTAACAAGGAGAGTTATTCTTCTAATATTTTAAATGTTTTCATAATTTTCAAAGTAGTTCTTGTTCCAATATTTTAGTCTACCAGCTATTATGCTTAACTTTTAGAAGGTATGCTAGTTGCATTACCATTTGCTTAAGTTAGCATAGATGAGGATCATGCTTGCTCAATAATAATTATGATATTTGGATCTTTATTCCATACCTTCAAACATATGAAAGGTCTAGGTAGAAAGTTTTGTTCCATAATTATATCTAGTATGATTGGTATGTAGTATGATGATGTTATTGGCTTGTTAAAAATGAAAGTAGTTTGATGTTCTAATGCCTAACATGCAGTTGTAATTAACCTATCTACTCATTTTTTTGATTTTATGCCTTCTAGAATGCTTATTGATCCATGTAAATCTAGGCCTTGTAACACTTAAATTCATAACATCATAATTATCCATCATGTCTTTAAGATAACTTTTGTGTATTTGAAATGATTTGACACCTTATTGTTTATGAGCTGTTGTGATTTCAATAAAGTCTCCTAATGCTACCCATTTTCCATCATAACTTGAAACAAGAACAGTTAAATAAGACCAAAATAAAGGTTTTTTATTTTCATATGGTGTAGCATAGACAAAACACATTAGCCACTTATTTAGTCTATCATGCATATTACAAAATTTTAAAGCTAATACATCGTGGTTTTCTTCAAACTCTTAAAATCTACTCCTTGCTTAATATATAATGCATAACTACCATCTAAATTATCAGAAGAATGTACAATAATAAATCTACACCCTAGCTCGATTACTAAGTTATTTAAATGAATGCTCGAGATCTTTGGTTCCATTAACTAGACATAATCATGGTTTATCATGTTAACCAATATTTTAAGTTCCATTTGTGCAATTTTTTTTACTAAGCCATGAGCATTCCAAGATAAGCACCTTATTTTGCCTGCTGAGGCATGTTTGGGGTTACCTTTTCACCCTCAGAAAGCATAACTATTTTAGGTTCACTTGCCTTTAATTCATTTACTTTCTTGCTTGTACCACCATATTGACTTGGATTTTTGATGAATCTCTCCCAATTTCTACCAACATTATTGTTATGTTCTTTTTTAAATTTGAGTAATTCTTCATCATGTTGAATGATTCTAGTGTTCATTAGGAACTACATACATTTGTGATAATAACCTCCAAAACTTCTAATTACATTATTATCAATGATTAAAGTAAAGTGTAGTGCATAGAGAGTCCCTATTGCTTCCTTTTGATTTGTCTTTGTCATCAGAGTTTGTTGAACTTTTCTTTTTCTTGTGATAGAAACACTGCTTGTAACTTCACCATTAGTTCTTTTGACACAAGATTTGCATGAGCACTACTAGTTTTCTTTGGCATAGTATATTGAACACGTATATTGGTGATAGTTATATTTTCAATAGAACTTGTGACCAAATTTTCAAGAATAGAGATTGATATAGTAACAAAGGGTATGTTTTATCCTAAACTATTAGGTTTAGTTCAAAAAAAAAGTATCATATTATGGATCACATGATCAATGGATAAAATTAGGCCATTGTATACAAAAATAAGATTAGGCATCAATTGATTTGTGAGACTTATAAGAGGCCAAATTTTGTTAATTTTCAAATGATGTGATAACTAATGACTTTGGTTTCATGAGATCCCAGTCAAAATCTTGTACCTAATGATGAACTTCTTGAAACAAATCTAAAAAGGAACCATCTTGGTTGGATATCATTGCTATATTTGTGTCTTTTGATGTCTCTTATTGTTGCATTTCTCTGGGAATGTTACAAGTTGAATTTGGATAGAAGATGAGTTGTTTTGCCTTTCATTACCACTACTATGTACATTAGGTAAACTTGCATGTGTTGCTTGAGTTTCTTAGATTTGTGCAATGCTATTAACTTATAAAAGGTGTCATTTGTCCTACATGTTATCAGATATAGCATTTGTTTCTTTTGTTTCCCTTGCTTGTGTATTTTGATTAGTAGTTGCATCAGAATTTTTTTTTGACTTCCTTTCTGATATGTTGCGTGAAATTTATTCATCAGATATGCATTATCAAAATGTGACTCAATATGTAAGGAGAATAGGGTTTCAAACCTAATTTGTTGTATTTTTTGTGCAAATATTATGAAATTGATATTGACAATCTAAGGTTGGCTTTAAGCTAGTTACCATAAAGTCCAAATTAGCTTCCATCATTTAACTCAACAAAGGTTGCCTCATTTGCATCACAGTTTGTAGTGATGTGAGGAATCAAAACAACATATGTGGTAAAACTTTGAAATACACTCATACTTATCTTGAATCAAGATCTTAAGGCTATTGGGATTTTATTTTTTAAGCATTTTTTATTGTAGTAAAGGCTTGTAAGCTTGAATATTAATTCCAACTCTAACAAATTTCTAGTTTACCAGTTATTTAGTAGGCATTCTTTACATTTCCAATGCAAGGTCTATACTATTTGCTACCTTTAGAATATTGTTTTCAAACATGAGGTTACATGGTATATTATAGATTTGAATTCAGAAAGGAGTAGTAAGAAAATTGTATTTGTGAATGGAAATTTTAGAGTGGTAATCATTGATGACCATCAAAGATACATGTATCTTCCATGTATGCTTATCTCACACCTTTCTTTTGTCTTCCATTATTTGAAAAGAGAAGTCAAACACATCTACTTTCTCATCAAACTTGGATACAAATAATTTTCCTATTGATTCCATGAATATTTAAAAGTATTGTAGACATGGATTAATTCATTTTAAGATGATACCAGATTTTTCCTAAAAATGATTTTTTAGTTAATAAATACTTTTGCTTGGGGTAAGTTCAACCTCAAAATCTTTTCTATTGATTTCCATTAGAGATAGGGTATTTAGTGTATGAGAGTTATTATGCAATCTTTGGAAAGTCTGTTTCATTTTAAGAATACCTTATATAAATTGCTTGTGAACATAATATTTCTTCTTGGCTTTTGAGCATTCATTAATTTGTTGTTATATTCTTATGAATGCATTATTAACGATCGATGCCTACATGTATAGGATTTAACCTATAGCAAATGATTAATGATGAATATTCATCATTCTTGTCTTGGTAAGTGTAATAAGAAACTAAATGTTTCTAGGTCTTGTATTATATGAAAAATTGGATTACTTTTTATTTTTGATTTCAATAGTTTGATTGGTATTAAGACCTTTAGATATATTCAAACCTTTAAAGAAGCATTTTAAGGTTAAGTGATAAGACGAAAAATATGATTTTTTCTCTCAAAGGTTTTATCTCTTTTCATATTTTTGCTAGTTGATTCAATAGTTAATTGATTGAATTCATCAATGCATTAATTTATGAAAGAAATATAAAAACAACAATGACCCATATACTACTTTATGTTAACAATATACACATGTATAACTATTTTAGGAGAAATATTTTATATAAAAAATATATGGTAATAAAAAATAACATTACATGTTTTGATTAGTTTCTTAAAATTTTAATAATAATTAAGAGTAAAACCATCAAAGTTCCTTTACCTAAGAACAAATTAAATTTCAACATGTACAATTATTTTAGAAGAAATACTTTATATAAAAAATAACATGACATGTTTTGATTAATTTCTTAAAATTTTAATAATAATTAAGAGTAAAATAATCAAAATTCCTTTACCTACAAACAAATTAAATCTCAACATATTATTTAAGATTATCAAAAATTTATTACATAAAATAATATTTTTACTATATATAGAACATCAATATACACATAAAGATTACTTAAAAACCAAATTTTCACAGGTAGATTATTATTAATCATAAAATCAACCTACATGTTTTAACATCTTTTAAAATATAACATACACATATATATTAATTTGAAAAATGAATAATTTAGGAAAATGTACTATTATTATTAATCATAATCATTAAAGATAGTAGCATCTCACCGAAGTTTTCACACCTACTATTATTACCCACCATCATCTACCAATCTTCAAAGATAATGTAAAAAAAAAATCAAAGTTAAATTTAAATGTAAAATTACACAAATTTCGAGCAAATTTTATTTTAGAGCCGAAATGCTACAAACCTTCTTTTTTTTTAACAGTATTTTATAACATTTTGTACATTAAATAATTATTTATTAGTCTAACACAAAAGTCAACATATTGATTCAGACTAATAACAGGAGGAGGGAGTAGGTAAACATATACACTTTCTTATGTCATATAAATTACATTTTCAATTTTAATTAACCTGCATAAATAATATAACTTGTTGTAATACACATGAATAATTCTTTTTTTAAATTATCCTTATTCGATAACGAAAACAAGAAAGGAGAGAATTGAAGAAAAAAAAAACTGCAATTGAAATAGGTACAGTACAGACAGGAACATTGGAACTGTGAGTCAGAAAGAGAAACCGAACTTCACCTTTACTCACCGAAACGTCCATTTCCCACCAATTTTCATCTACCATTTTCAGCTTGATAGGAAAATACTGTAATTTGTATCCGAGGAAGCAAAGACTCTTACACTTGTAAAGTTTCAGCCATGTTTAGGCCGATTGGGAGGTGACCTAGCTAGCCCTAGTTAGTCAAGTTAACAGCTTCTCTCTCTCGAACATCATTTCACTTGGGAGGGACTAGAATTTTCCGAAGAAAGACTTGGGAGCTTTGATTGAAATTTTAAAGCCTTAATTGTAATGGCGTCTCGGGTACTCTTCTTCTGTGTGGCTCTATTGGGCGGAATTCTAATGGGACAGTCCAAGTATATGGTGTACAACACTTCTCAGAATATCGTACCCGGAAAACTCAACGTTCATTTGGTTCCTCACACTCACGATGATGTTGGCTGGTTGAAGACCGTTGATCAATACTATGTTGGCTCCAATAATTCAATCCAGGGTGCTTGTGTGCAAAATGTTTTGGATTCTTTGATACCTGCTCTCTTGGCCGACAAGAATAGGAAATTTATTTATGTTGAGATGGTTAGTCTCTTGCCTTATTATTTTTTTTAATTTTGTATTTATCCCATGAATTTTGAATAGCTGGAACTCATATACTCTTCTGATGATTAATATGGAAAAGTAACAAAGAAAAAAAAATTCTGCTTTGGAAAGTGCAAGTATTCTTCACTAAACTAGAGAGGAAATAGCTACCAGTGTCCTTTGCTTTGCTTTTTTAAAAAAAGGGTGTCCTAATTATTTAAAAGGTGCACTATTATTATATTTAAGGTACCAATTACTTATTTTTAACTTATTTTGTTCAATTTGGGGTAATTATTTAAATTTGTCTACTGTTTATACTTGCAAAACATGTGTTATCATAAATAAAGTATAAATTTGTCAACAATGAAAATATTGTGAAAGGTGTACGTAATAGGAGTTGTTGATTGATGGAGAAAATATAATATTTTTACTATTGACAAATTCACATGATGACACATGACTTTCATATGTATAAATAGTAGTCATATTTAAATAATTAGTACAAATTGAACTTATTTGCACCTTAAAAATAAGTAAAGACATATAATGCACATTTTAAAATATTAGAGACTAAAAGTACACCTTCAAACGTGCACCATTTTGAAAGCAAAGTTTGAAAGGGACGCATGCACCCCTTCTCCCAAAACGGGAGTTAATATTTTCCTGTATATTAGATCAAGTATGATTTGCCTTGTTCCATCAATGTAGGCATTTTTTCAACGATGGTGGAGAGATCAGAGTGAATCTGTTCAGCAAGTAGGGAAGGAGCTTGTTAATTCAGGCCAACTGGAGTTCATGTAATGCCTTTAGTGTTTAATTGATAGATATATTTATTTATTTTACAATTCCTAAGACTTAGAAGAGGATAATGCCTTAAGATAATAATTTAAATGTTGATTCTTGATGTACTTACCTTCCCCTCTTCCTCTCTTGCAGCAATGGTGGTATGTGTATGCACGACGAGGCAACAACTCACTACATTGACATGATTGATCAGACAACTCTTGGGCATCAGTTCATCAAGAAGGAATTTGATGTGACTCCCAGAATTGGTTGGCAAATTGACCCTTTTGGACATTCTGCTGTGCAGGCTTACTTGTTGGGAGCTGAAGTAAGCATATTATTGGCTTTAGTTTTAAGCTTTTATGTTAAGATCGTATATAATCCATAAGAAGGTAGTTAGTTCACTCCTAACGGTTTAAAGTTTTAGGCGAATTGGTGCTAAGGTCTTGGTGAACCTATGCAACTCCAAATTTTTTATTAATATTAAATGTACCTCTCTTTCTTACACTTATCCCCAACGTTAAGTCTATCTCATGGGCTCTTCATCTACTTTCTACTCTGTTGATGAGATTTTGTCAAAATTTCACTTGATGGATCTTCAAAACTATATTCTCAGTCACAAGTGAGAGCCACAATTATTTATTTAGTTGAAATTCTATCTCCCTCCACTTGATAGGCCTTTAAATCTATCTACCCAATTAACAAGTAGGAGTCTTTCACAATTGTCTACTCAATCCACAAGTGAGAGCTCGTTAATTAAGAAGAAGTGTTAAAAAAACCATTAAGTGAGGGGGAGTGTTAAGATCAAAATATAACATATAAGAGGATAGTCTACTTCTTAACAAATTGAGCTTTTTAGGAGATTTGGTTGCTACATCTTTTTTAACATTTTACATATAGCTTTTTTCTTCTTTCTACAACATATATTACACATAATATTTTACATTGAATAGTTTCCTCCTTTATTGTAGGTTGGATTCGACTCGTTATTTTTCGGTCGGATAGATTATCAAGATAGGGCTAAGCGCAAAAATGAGAAGAGTCTTGAAGTTGTCTGGCGTGGTTCTAAGAGCCTTGGGTCATCTGCTGAGGTAAACTTTGAGGATGGATTTTTGTGTTGCTCCTTTTTATGTGGCTGAAAAATAATATGTATATTATGCTGATTACAATTTAGGATAACTATTAGATTCCTATGGTTTGTATAAATTACACTCTCCTCCTTGAAGTTTCAGAACTGTACCATTAGGTCGCTTTACTTTGAGAAAACACTGAAAAAGCATTATAGATTTACTCTGACAAATGCTTCATTTTCAATGCTTTGTAAAAGTAGAGGCCAAATGGTGTATTTCTGTATCTTCAATGAAGAGTAATCTTAGCATGTCTTAAGTGTATTCTTTCACTATTTTTTTTCTGAAGGACAACTGTTAACCTCTTTATTAACTTTGCAGATTTTTGCTGGTGCATTCCCTGAAAACTACGAGCCTCCGTCTGGCTTCCATTTTGAAGTTAATGATGATTCCCCAATAGTTCAAGTACCCATCACAGAAAACCTGTTGACAACTATCTATATTATATTACTTGTTTACACATTGAACTTTTGAATTTCATTCCCTTGAAGGATGACTTCAATTATTTCGATTACAATGTTCAAGTCAGAGTGAATGACTTTGTTGCTGCAGCTGTCTCACAGGTAATTTAATTTGTCTTGACTTGGTTATGAGAAATTATCATGTTTCTAGCCAAAATGCATCTCCTTTTCCACTCGGCCATGCCTGCTGCAGAGCCTGTCATCTAGAGTTCTCATTTTTTAGTTTATTCTTAGTTTTTCATTTAAATTTTACTAGTCATTTACTAATCCTAGTATTATATCGTGAAACTCTCTTCGCTTCTAATTAAATATTAGATAATTATGATTAAGTTTTCTTGTTAGCTTAAGAGTCTTATTTTATGTCCTATTAAGATTAGGGTTTTAGTCTTATTATTTTTATAAATATAAATGTAATCTATATTTATTATTGAAAGAGAATTAGAATCTCTTTTTGATATTCTGGTTATCCTCTTAACCTATTTTGATTGCCTAATAATTTAGCTTTTGCATTATTTTGTTGATTATCTTATTGATTGGACTTTTGGTAAGGCCATTCACTTTATACATGTATTGTTCTATTATGACATGTTGGTCCAACCAATTAACGTGGAGGATAGAGGATAGGGAGAGAGAAATACATTTTCTCTCTTATCTTATCTATTAATATTATGTATTCTCCATTTTAATTGGCTTGGAAACATGTAAGTTTGGTCTAAGGTTAATAAATAATTTTTTCCCAAATTGAGTATCATCACTATCATGTTAAGAGCCATAGTGCTTCTCGTTGCCCAAGTCCAAGTTGCACATTGACACTTACCAACAACATCAGTCATCCCTAGATGCTTGTCATGTTTACTCCATTATCCCACTTATTTATATTTGTTTGATGAGATGTTGATGGTATTGCTCCAAAGGTTTAGTGTAATCATTTCTCCAATTCATTGCTTAAGTCGTTGGAATGGAGTCGAGGAGAATTAATGCAAATCGAATATGATATTAGTAATGGATTTAAATTCTATCATTTATCTAGTATTTGAATTATATTTATCATTTAGGATTTTTTATTTATCTAGTTTGTTAATTAGTTCTATAAATAAGAACTAATATTGTATTCATTACATCAAGTGAATCAAATATTAGTTTATTAGTTCTATCTTCTTTCTCTCTCTTTCCTCTTCCCTTCTATTCTCTCTTCTCTTGTAATCTTCCCCTATTCTACATCATAAATATTGACCTGTTTGATGTGAAATGTTTTAAATAGGACTTCCATTTCGTCAAATTTTTCTTGTAATCTTTCCCAATTCTACATCATAAATGTTGACCTATTTGACCTGAAATGTTTTAAACAAGACTTCCATTCCACCATATTTGACTTGTACTTATCGAAGCTTAGCTTTTCTTCTTTTGAGAGTGTTGAATTTATTACGAGAGATAATCTGAAGTATGTATTATTCACTTCATTCTCTGATTTTCTTTAATATATATACAACCCTATAAATAGGAATGAAAAATAATAGATTAGTGCCACTAAGCTAGGAATATAGTAGCTGGAATCAACAATAATTACAGCTTGTTTTACACTGAACAATACAGCCTGTTCATCACTGATAAAACAGATTCTCTGAAAAGTCTACACTTTCCCTCAAGTTGGGTAATAGATATTAATCATTCCTAACTTGCAACTCAATTCTTCGAAGTTTGTTCGAGGTAATGCTTTGGTAAGGATATCTGCAATTTGATGATGTGTAGATATATATAGTAGGTCCACGATTTTTCCATCTAACTTTTCTTTAATGAAATGACAATCTATCTCTACATGTTTGGTTTGGTCATGATGAATTGGATTTTTTGCAATTCTTATTGTAGCTTGATTGTCACAATGCATGTTGATTGGTTCAGGAGTTGTGAAGTTCAGTTCATTGAGTAGTCTTCTTAACCACATTCCTTCGCAAATCCCATAAGCCATAACTCTAAATTCAGCTTCTGCACTGCTTCGAGCGACTATTGACTGTTTCTTACTTCGCCAAGTTACAAGATTTCCTCATACGAATGTACAATACCCAGTGGTAGATCTGCGATCCACTGTAGAACTTGCCCAGTCAGCATCTGCAAAGACTTCAATTTTTCTTGTGGGATTCTTAGTGAAGTATAATCCTTTTCCTGGTGTCATCTTGAGATACCTGAGTACACGATAGACTGCTTCCATGTGTTCTTCAGTGGGACTATTCATAAATTGACTTACAACACTTACTGAAAAACTAATATCTGGTCTAGTGTGTGATAGGTAAATGAGTTTTCCCACTAATCTTTGGTAACGGCCTTTGTCCACAGGTCTACTATTTTCTTTGATCCTGAGCTTTACTGTAGAGTCCATTGGAGTTTCTATCGGTTTACACCCGATCATTCCAGTTTCTTTGAGAAGATCAAGTACATATTTTCTTTGAGATATAGATATTCCCTTTTTTGTTCGTGCTACTTCCATTCCTAGGAAATATTCCTAGGAAATATTTGAGATTGCCCAGATCTTTGATCTTAAATTCCTTGAGTTTATTCATCTCAATTGTAGAATTACCCGTTAAAACAATATCATCTACGTACACAGTTAAGATAACTATTCTATCATTAGGGAAGTGTTTGACGAATAATGTGTGATCTGATTGACATTGAGTGTACCCATATCTCTTCAAAACTTTGGAGAACTTATCAAACCAGGCACATGGAGACTGTTTCAATTCATACAAGGATTTTTTAAGTCGGTAGACTATTGGTTCGAACAGAAGATTCAATTCCAGTAGGGATGTCCATGTAGACTTCTTCTTCGAGATCACCATTAAGGAATGCATTCTTGACATCTAATTGGTAAAGAAGCCAATCCAAGTTAGATGCTAAGGAGAGAAGAACACAAATAGTGTTAAGTTCAGGTGCAAAAGTCTCCTGATAATCAAGCCCATATGTCTGAGTGAATCCCTTAGCCACAAGACGAGCTTTGAGTCTTTCTACACTGCCGTCTGCTTTGTGTTTGATTGTAAAGATCCATTTACAGCCAACAATTTGTTTTCCCGATGGTAGTTCTGTGATCTCCCAAGTCTTGTTTTTCTCTAAGGCACTGAGTTCTTCACGAATAGCTGTCTTCCATTCAGGTATCTGAAATGCTTCATGAACAGAATTTGAAACCTTTATTTGATCAAGGTTGCTAATAAATGCCTTATATCCTGGTGAGAGATTTTTATAGGAAACAAAGTTGTAGATGGGGTGGTTTGGACATGATCTTACACCTTTCCTTATAGCAATTGGCAAATTCAAATCATTAGGAGGTAATTCAATAATATGAGGTTCAGTGATGTTACCTTATGAATTGTCGGAGTGGCCTGTATTCGGGTTGGATTCCTGGATTGACTTAAGATATGCTCGGTTCTTTGCTCTTTCTTGAGTTGTTTTTCTTCTAGAGTAGACAAGAAGATTATTGTTCGGGACAAGGAAGTTTGGATCTGTTGGTAGAGAAGTTGAGGGTTCATTGGGATTAGTAAGAGTATTTGTTTGAGATATTGATTCACTCTTTGGAAGTTGCGGGATAGGATTTGTGGGAGACTGAGTGCTTATGATATTCGAAAGCTGGTATTCATTGCCTATGTTCTCCCCCTAAATGATAGGTTTGGAATAATACGGATATTGTTCAAAGAATGTGACATCCATTGTATTATAGAATCATTTTGTGATAGGAGAAAAACATTTGTATCCTTTTTGGTATGATGAATACCCTAGGAATATGCATTTGATGGATCGGGGATCAAGTTTGCCACTATGATGTAAATGAACATAAGCAGAACATCCGAAAATTTTAAATGGAACGTGGGACACGATTTTGGTGTGTGGGTATGAGTCAAATAGAGTATTGATAGGTTTTTTAAACAAGAGGACACGAGATGGCATCCTATTGATAAGATGGTAGCTGTAAGAACAACATCCCCCCAGAAATGTTGAGGGACATGAGTTGTGAACATGAGGGATCTAGTTACCTCGAGAAGATGCCTAATTTTTCTTTCAACCACCCCATTTTGTTGAGGTGTGTCAACACATGAGCTTAGATGGACAATCCCTTGACTTAACAGATAATCAATAAGGGTGGAAGTGAAGTATTCTTTAGCATTATCAGATTTCAATACTTGGATTTTTGTTTGAAATTGGGTTTGAATCATGGTATTGAAATTTTTAAAAATTTGACATGCTTTAGATTTTTCTTTCATTAGGAATAACCAAGTGATTCGAGTATGATTATCCACAAATGAAATGAACCAACGTGTCCCTGTGATGTTTTTGATTCGAGAAGGCCCCCATATATCAGTGTGAATTAATGAGAAATGATGTGATTTTTTATGTGGAAGATGAGGATATGAAGTTCTAACATGTTTTGAAAATTGACATACTTCACACTGAAAATTTTCTGAATTTTTATTGCTAAAGGACGAAGGAAAATGTTTCTGTAAATACTTGAAATTAGGATGACCTAAGCGATAGTGATTCAACATGATTTCACCATCCTTGGACTTAAGATTTAACAAGGCTTTATTCTCATAAGAAACTTCGGATACAACTTGGTGGGCTTGTCTTGCTGAAGGTTCTTCACTGCTGAGGAGATAGAGTTCCGAGCATTCTTTAGCACTGCCAATTATCTTCCCTGAATCCAAGTCCTGAAATTCACATAGGTTATGAACAAATTTAGCCATACAATTTTTATCACGGGTGAGTTTAGTAATTGAGACAAGATTACAATCAAGTGTAAGAACAAGAAGGACAAAATCTAGAATAAAGGAGTTTGAAATTTTGGCTGAACCAATTCCTGTTACTTTGGATACTGAACCGTCGGCAATTCGGACCGTGTGTCTATTCTGGTAGATTTTAAGATTTAAGAGAAGAGAAGCATCACCCGTCATGTGGTTTGAAGCACCTGAATCAACAATCCATGGTCTCATAACCTGTTTTACACTAAGAGCATTGAGGGTATTACCTGATTGAGCTATAGTGGTAGATGATGTGGTCAAGGATTGTCCAAATAATTTCTGGAGGAGATCAATCTGTTCCTTGCTAAACAGAGCAGATTCAGGTGAGTTAGTGCCTTGAGATTTGGAGGCGATTTTTCCATAACTTTCTTTGTTGATGTGCTGTGCGAATGGTGGTTTCCATTCAGTGGGCTTGCCATGAATTTTTCACCAGGTTTCCTTAGTATGACTAGGTTTACGACAATGATCACACCAAGGTCTTCCACGACGAGGACGGGTGTTTGTATTATGAGAGTGCTGGTGACCTCGAATGGCAAGTGCAAATCCTTCTCCAGTCACAGATATGGTAGATTGAGGACCCATCATTACTTTCTTTCGACTCTCCTCTTGACGGACTTCAGAGAAGGCTTCACGAATGCTGGGCAAGGGTTTTGTTCCGAGAATTCTGCCGCGCACATCATCAAGATCTTTATAGAGCCCTAGTAAAAAATTGGAAACCCATTTCCTGTCAATAATCTGTTTGTACAAGATGCTGTCTGCTGGACAGGTCCATTCGTGAACCTCAAAGAGATCTAATTGTTGCCAACATCGAGTGAGAGAGTATTGTATAACTGACAACTCTCCTTGACGAAGATCATGGAGGATGCTCTCAATCTCAAATAGTTCGGACATATTATCAGAACTGGAATAAGTGTCTTTGGCTGCATCCCATATTCCTTTGGCATTTTTGTAGAGAAGAAAATTCTCTCCAATTTCGTTTGTCATGGAATTGATCAACCAAGACATCACCATATTGTTTTCAGATTTCCATGTTTTGTATTGTGGATCATCCTTGTTCGTAGCTGCTGCATCGTCAGTAAGGTAATCATCTTTCATCTTGCCGCATATAAACATCATGGCGGATTGAGACCACTGAAGGTAATTGTGCCCATTTAATTTGTGACTGGTGATGGGCATAAGACTGTTTTCCGTGGAACCAGTAATTATAGGTTTTCCCGTGGCCATTTATTTCAATTGTAGAATATAAGTGGATTGAAATTTATGGGTTGTTTTTTTTTTTGGATAATCTGTTGGATCGGGTCAGGTATGTTGGACCGGGTTGGGTCAAGATATATTACAAAAGGTAGCTTGTAGTATTGGAGAAAGAAAAAAAACAGAATGCAACTGAGGGACTTACTGACTTGCGGGACTGAAGTAGATGGTCGGCGACAATGACTGATCTGAGATGGCTGAGATGATACCAGAATGATTGCTGGTCTGAGATGGCCATTGGCGATGATGGCGACGATGACTGGACACCAGAGATGGCTGAGATGATGACTGGTTTGAGATGATGACAAAAATGATGGCTGTTCTGAGATGGTGGTTGGTGGTGGCTGATGGTGGCGATGATGACAAAAAAACAGAATGACTGGTTTGAGATGATGATAGAAATGATGGCTGTTCTGAGATGGTGGCTGATGGTGGTTTGTGGTGGCTGAAAAACAGACGTATTCAGCAATGGAAAAATAAAAATTTCTTCCTTGGTCAGAATTGGATTTCAGAGATGCTATGATACCATGTTGAATTTATTACGAGAGATAATCTGGAGTATGTATTATTCACTTCATTCTCTGATTTTCTTTATTGTATATACAACCCTATAAATAGGAATGAAAAATAATAGATTAGTGGCCACTAAGCTAGGAATATAATAGTTGGAATCAACAATAATTACAGCTTGTTTTACGCTGAACAATACAGCCTGTTCATCACTGATAAAGCAGATTCTCTGAAAAATCTACAGAGAGTAAAATATTTGGGCAACTTTTGAAGACTTGTGTGATTTGTAAGATATGTTTTCTTGTATTGAATTGATTTTGTTCAGTAGTCATACTTACAATTTATAGAAAAAGACTAGGACTAAATAAGGAAATAAATCTCCTAATAATTGCTATGATAATCTTTCTAATTCTGACCAAGCTAAACAAGGAAAATATTACTTAATAAATTCACAATATTCCTAATAATGCTCATAATCTATACAAGATCAAAATATTTGTTTTAATTAATGAGATTTCAACATTCCACGTCAAATTGGGTAGTAAATATTGATCACATATAACTTGCAAGTAAGATCATCAAACAACTACCGGTGAAGTCCTTTGGTGAAGATATTAGTAGTTTGTTCTTTTGTTGAAGCATAAGTCATGTAAATTGTTCCATCTTCAATTTTCTCTTTAATGAAGTGTTTGTCCACTTCTACATGTTTTATTCTATCATGTTGAAATGGATTAAGAGAAATGTTGATGGCTACCTTATTGTCACAGTATAGCTTCATTGGAGGTGTTGTTGGAATTTGAAGTTCCATTAAAAGTTTCCTCAACCATAACGCCTCATGGATTCCTTGTGCAATTTTTCTAAATTCAGCTTCTGTACAACTTCTGGCTACTACAATTTTCCTTTTGTTTCTCCACGTTATTAAGTTTTGAAAATAAAGGTGCAATATCCAATAGTGGATCGCCTCTCCTATACTAAATTAGCTCAATTTGCATCATTGTAAACCTCTAAGTTTTTGGCTTTATTTTTCTTGAAGAATAAGCCCTTATCAAGTGATTCTTTGAGATATATGGGAATTCTATAAATCGATTCAAGGTAAGCTTCCTTTGAAGAATGCATGTGTTGACTAATTACATTGGCCTTAAATGCTATCTTAGGTATAGTGTGAGATAAATATATCAATTTTCCCACAAATCTTTGATATTTTTCTCTGCCCATTATTTTACCCAAGTTTTCATATTTATTTTCAACCTCAATTGGAGTGTCACTTGGTTTGTAGCTAAGCATGACTCTTTCAGTGAGAAGATCAAGGACATATTTACATTGTGAGACATTAATTCCTTGCAACTTTCATTCCTAAGAAGTATCCATTTATCCTAGATCCTTGATTTCAAATTCAATAGCCAAATGTTTCTTTAGTCTCTCACTTTTTACTAAGTTGTTATTAGTCAGGATTATATCATCAACATATACTATTAGA
The DNA here is from genome assembly GCA_037013495.1 of Hippophae tibetana. Lineage (NCBI taxonomy): Eukaryota > Viridiplantae > Streptophyta > Magnoliopsida > Rosales > Elaeagnaceae > Hippophae > Hippophae tibetana. The sequence goes on along the minus strand of CM072804.1, from coordinate 42,048,472 downwards.
ATTGTTCTCTTCCTATTTCCATTTAAAAAAAAAAACAAGGTATGGTCTGCTTGTCCTTGATAGTATCCTTGCTTTCTCATTACTTTAGCAAGCCTATCAAACCATGCTCTAGGTGGCTGTTTGAATCCATACAATGATTTTTTCAATTTGCACATCATATTTGTTCTTTCCTTGTTGAATCCAGGTGGTATGGTCATAAAGACTTATTCTTCTAATACTTCATGTAGAAATGCATTTTTTAACTCAAGTTGAAGTGACTAATTTAGATTAGATTGGTTATTAATGATAGAAGCATTCTTACAGTATTTAGTTCTGCCATAGGTGCAAATGTCTCTGTATAATCAATTTCATAGGTTTGTGTGAACTCTTTTGCGACCAAATAAGCTTTGTATTGCTCTATTTTCCCACCAACTTTATGTTTTATCGTAAATACCCATTTGCAACTAAGGAAGTTGGTGGAGATATGGCTAGTCACAGACCAAGTGGTGTAATGGGTGGTGAAGTTTTAGCCCTTGTTGTTGGTGGTTTATCAGCTCTCATCGTTGGCGATGCATCAACCATCGCCACTGGTGGTACATCGAATGGTTTTACCTCTATCACAACTTCATATCTCGTAGCTTCAAAAATGAGTAGACTTGGTAGACATAATTTGAAAAGGGCTAGGGCATCTAATGGTAAAGGTGGGCTTGAGCATGAAATTTTCATTGGATTCTTAACGAACTCAAAAAATGGGGAAGTTGGGCTTAGGGATGAGTTTAGGCCAAGTGGATTTAATGGGCTCTCAACAAATTTCCCTCATCTATGAAACCAAAACTAAGGCATGTGCAACTTTCCATTGATGTATTTTTTCGTTCAACAACTCCAATTTGTTTAGTGTCAACACAAGAACTTTGTGAACTATCCCATGATGGTGAAAATAATTTCCCAAAGGTGGCATTAAAATATTTAGTACCATTATTAGTGCGAAAAATTTGAATTTGGGTTTGAAATTGTGTTTGGATCATAGAGTGAAAATGGATAAAAATTGTGCGAACATCAACTTTATCTTTTAGCAAATAAACTTAATACATTCGGGTATGATTATCAATAAAGGTTAGAAACTATTTTGTATGGGTACGATTTAGAGTACGAGATAGTCCCATAAATTATTGTGGATTATAGTGAATGACTTGGATTTCAAGAATGAAGTATGTTAATGTTTTGCAAGTTTACAAATTTTACATTGTAAATTAGTCAACTTTTTATTTGTAATAATATAAGAAAATAATTTTTTTAATAGTAAATAGATTTTTCTATCACTGAACTTTGAGAGTTGTTACAAAAATACCATCGAACTTTGATTCGTTACTTTTATACCATTAAATCTTGCAATTGTTACAAAAATACCATGAAACTTTTTTGTTACTTTCATAGTATTAAATTTTGCAAAATGTTATAAAAATACCATCGATGTCAATCAATTAATGGCAAGTTACACATCTATCGATGGTATTTTTATTATATTTGCAAAGTTTAATGTTATGAAAGTAACAAAAAAAGTTAAATGATATTTTTGTAACATTTGTAAAGTTTAATGGCATGGAAGTAACAAATTAAAGTTTGATAGTATTTTTATAATAACTCCTAAAGTTTGGTGGTAAAAAATCTATTTATTCATGTTTTAAATATTGAAAATTAGGATGACCTATTCTAAAATGCTATAACAAAATTTTACTATTCCTAGAAACAGATGTAGATCCACAATTGATAATTTTGCACTACTCACTTACATTGACCTTCTCAAAGTAGTGGAGTCCTTCACACTTTTTAGCACTGTCAATTGTCTTCTCTGATGATAGGTCTTGAAATACACAAGGAAAAAAATATAGCAAAGCAACTAGAATGTTTGGTCAACTGACCAATAGACAATAAATTTCACGAAAATTTTGGAAGACGAAGAACGGATTCGAGAGTTATAAACTCAAATTTTGATACTCTTTTTTTCGCCAATAGGTGAAAGAGTGCCATATGCAATTTTTATTTTAACATTTCCGATACAAGGTAAATATGAGAAGAAAAGATGATAAGCATGAGTCATGTGGTCTGAAACACCAGAGTCAATAATTCAAGAAATTTTAATCTGAGAGGTGGCATTCAAAGTTTTTAGAAAATTACCTTTATAGACTAGTGGACCAAAAGGAACATGTGGAGGACTGACCTGATGTTTAAAAGTTAGAGAACATTTTGTAGAGTTGTTCCATTTGTTTAGGATTAAAGTACCATTGGAAGCGAGTTTTTTCCCTTGAAATTTTTCTGTCTGATAATCAATTGAAGCTTGATAGCTACAATTTCTATTGTTCTGTCTTGGCTTCCAATTCATAGGTTCCAAACAAGTATCTTTTGTGTGTTCATTTTTGTGACAATGTCCACAGGGATGTCTTTTTATTTGGTTTTGACAAGTATCAATTTGAGACCCACGAGAAATTAATTTGGTGATATCAAGCCCAATAGTTCCACGGGCTGTTAAGGTCCCTTGATGAAATCCACTTGTTTCAAGCCCATGGGCTGTCAAAGTTCCCCGATGAAATTCATTGTTTTAGATCTAGGAGGCCCACGATCCAAATTTGTTGCACGCAGTGGAGGCCCATTCTTCTCAAGCCCAAATGGACAATGAGATAATAGGGGTGAACCCTCAGATGATTTGAGCGTCTCCTTGAACATTATTCCACTCCTTTCTTTGTGATGCATCTCTACGAAGACTTTGCCAATCAACAGGAGTGGGCGCCAGTTAAGAACCCTATTCCTAGAGTTTTCCAGTTCTCAGTTGAGCCAAGCAAGGAATTCGACTATCTTTTTGCTTTCCAATTTCCTTTTATATCATATACTATCATTCATGCATTCCCACTTTTCTTCAAAGCTTAGATCCATTCTTGTTGTAATGTCACCATTTCCATATAATACTTTGTGATTTTCTTGTTTCCTTGCTTTATATTCCACAATTGGGTCTTAATCTCAAAAATTTGTGAGAAATTTTCAGTGTCTGAGTATGTCTCACGAATTGCATCCTATACATCTTTTGTCATTGGTAGAAATAAATGCGTTTTTCCAATCGATGGCTTCATGGAATGCACTAGTCAAGCCATCATCATTGAGATTTTTGACTTCTATCTTTGAATACTGGCTAGATTGGTTGAATTTGGCTCCTCTATCTCGCCGATGAGGTAACCTAATTTTCTTTTGTCATATATTACTAATTTAATGGATTGTGTTCAATCACGGTAATTTTTGCTTTAAAGTTTTTCAAATGTAAGTTGAATAGATGAATTATCGAATCCTTTAGAACTTATGGTGGAGCTCTCTTCTACTTCTCTGATAAGATGATCAAAGAAAACAGACTCATTGTTCTTGTTATTATTAATCTCAATCATTAGTGAAAGGGTTTGAGAGAAAACTACTCTAATATCATGTGATTTGGGTTTTAAAATATGTATTTCTCGTTCTTATTCATATGTATAAGCCTTGTATTTATAATACAATAAGTGAAATAGAATCTTTGATGATCACGGAGAATATTAATTTAAACTATAACTAAATATGTATAGCTAATTCCTATCTGTTTTATCCCTATGATATCTTAGGTTTTTAGGATTTTAACACTATTAACATTTTTAAGGCACCCAAGCCCAACAAGCTCATTAGGCCCATTTTAGCCATTTTCATAGCTCACGATCTGCCCCATTCCATTTAGTGTTCGTGAGTGCTAGATCAAAGCACTCCATTTCTCATAAACCACCACTCGAGAAGAGATGGCCTCTAGTGCTGCCAGGGTTGTCGTTTGGCATCACTATCTAGCAACTTTCGTCTCTCCTCACCTCGGCAAAGACTTCTCGGATGTTGGGTAATGATTTTAGTCCAATAATCCTTCCCCTCACATCATTGATATTGCGATTGAGGCTAGTAATAAATTCAAACACCTTTTCCTTTTTCATCTTCTTTTTGTACTGGGTAGTGTCACCAGCATATTTCCAGTCTTCCTCTGAACTGGTATCGAGTTCTTTTAGAGATTGAGCATCTCTATATAGTGAAGAAAAATATTGAGAGATGAGGGTGAGAAATTGAATTCTTGTTTTATTTTTATCTGATTTTTCAAATGTATATACATCACTATAAATAGAACTAAAAGTTAGACAAATAGGCCACTGATCTAGGAATAATACAACTGATATCAACTAAATTTCAGCATGTTCTACAACTAATTCACAGCTTGTACAACACTAATACAACCTAATTAAAGATATTCTCAGAAATTCTACACTCCCTCTCAAGTTTGGTAATAGATATTAATTATTCCCAACGTGTAACTCAGTTCTTCAAAGATTGTTCGAGTTAATGCTTTGATAAGAATATCTGCAATTTGATGATGAGTAGATGTATATAGAAGGTCCACGATTTTTCCATCTAACTTCTCTTTACTGAAATGACGATCAATTTCTACATGTTTGGTTCGGTCACGATGAACTGGATTTTTTGCAATTCTTATTGCAGCTTGATTGTCACAATGCATACTGATAAGTTCAACAGTTGTGAAGTCCAGTGCATTGAATAGTCTTCTTAAACACATTCCTTCACAAATCCCATGGGCTATAGCTCTGAATTCTGCACGGCTTCAAGCGACTACTGACTGTTTCTTACTTCGCCAAGTTACAAGATTCCCTCATACTAATGTACAATTCCTAGTGGTAGATCTATGATCCACTATAGAGCCTGCCTAGTCAGCATTTGCAAAGACTTTAATTTTCTTGGTAGGATTCTTACTGAAGTACAATCCTTTTCCTGGTGTCATCTTGAGATACATGAGTATACGATAGACTCTCCATGTGTTCTTCAGTGGGACTGTTCATAAATTGACTTACAACACTCATTGAAAAACCAATATTTGGTCTAGTGTGGGATAGGTAAATGAGTTTTCCCACTAATCTTTGATAACAACCTTTTTCCACAGGTGCACTGTTTTCTTTTATTATGAGTTTTACTGGAAAATCCATCGGAGTTTCTTCCAGTTTACATCCCATCATTCTAGTTTCTTTGAGAAGATCAAGTACATATTTTCTTTGAGATATAGATATGCCTTTTTTTGTTCGGGTTACTTCCATTCCTAGGAAATATTTGAGATTGCTTAGATCTTTGATCTCAAATTCTTTGGCTGGGAACTCTTTAAGGTTATTCATCTCAATTGTAGAATTACTTGTTAGAATAATATCATCTACATACACTATTAGGATAACTATTCTGTTATTGGAGAAATGTTTGACGAATAGTGTGTGATTTGATTGACATTGATTGTACCTATATCTCTTCCGAATTTTAAAAAACCTATCAAACCAGGCATGTGGAGACTGCTTCAATCCATATAAGGATTTCTTAAGTTTGTAGACTCTATTGATTGGAACAGGAGATTCAATTCCAGTAGGAATGTCCATGTAGACTTCTTCTTCGAGATCACCATTGAGGAGTGCATTCTTGACATCTAATTGGTAGAGAGGCCAATCCAAGTTAGATGCTAGGGAGAGAAGAACAAGAACAATGTTGAGCTTTGCTATAGGTGCAAAAGTTTCCTGATAGTCAATCCCATATGTTTGAGTGAATCCCTTAGCCACAAGGCGAGCCTTGAATCTTTCTACATCGTCGTCTGTTTTTTGTTTGATTGTAAAGATCCATTTACACCCAACAACCCTTTTTCTCGGTGGTAGTTCTGTGATCTCTTAAGTCTTGTTTTTCTCTAAGGCACTGAGTTCTTCAAGAATAGCTATCTTCCATTCAAGTACCTGAAAGGTTTCATGAATGGAATTTGGAACCTATATTTGATCAAGGTTGCTGATAAATACCTTATAACTTGGTGGGCGACTTTTATAGGAAATAAGTTGTAGATGAGGTGGTTTGTACAAGATCTTACACCTTTCCTTACAGCAATTGGCAAATTCAAATCATTAAGAGGAAACTCAATAGTAGGAGGTTCAGTGATGTTACCTTGTGAATTTTTGGCCTGTACTCGAGTTGGACTCCTGGGTTGGCTCATGATATGCTCGGTTCTCCATTCTCTCTTGAGTTGTTCTCTTCCTAGAGTAGACAAGAAGATCATTGTTGGGACATGGAAGTTTGGATTTGTTGGCAGAGGAGTTGAGAGTTCATTGGAATTATTAGGAGTATTTGTTTGAGACATTGATTCACTTTCTGGAATTTGTGGGAGACTGAGTGGTAAGACTATTCCAAAGTTGGTATTCATTGCCTATGTTCTCCCCCTGAATGACAGGTTTGGGATAATACAGATATTGTTCAAAGAAGGTGACATCCATTGTATTATAGAACCGTTTTGTGATAGGAGATAATCATTTGTATTCTTTCTGGTATGATGAATACCTTAGGAATATGCATTTGATGGCTCTGGTATCAAGTTTACCTCTATGATGTACATGGACATAAATAGAACATCTGAATATTTTAAAAGGAATGTTGGACACGATTTTGGTGTATGGGTATGACTCAAGTAGAGTACCGATAGGATTTTTGAAAATGAGGACACGAGAAGACATCCTATTGATAAGATAGATAGCTGTAAGGACAGCTTCCCCCCAGAAATGTTTAGGGACATGAGTTATGAACAAGAGAAATCTAGCTACCTCGAGAAAATGTCTATTCTTCCTTTCAGCCACCCCGTTTTGTTGAGGTGTGTCAACACAGGAGCTTAGATGGACAATCCCTTGACTTAACAGATAATCATTAAGAATTGAAGCGATGTATTTCTTAGCATTGTCAGTTTTCAATATTTGGATTTTTGTTTGAAATTGTGTTTGAATCATGGTATTGAAATTTTTAAAGATCTAACTCGTTTCAGATTTTTCTTTCATGAGAAACAACCAAGTGATTCGGGTATGATCATCTATAAATGAAATAAACTAACGTGTCCTTGTTATGTTTTTGATTCGAGAAGATCCCCAAATATCAGTGTGAATTAATGAGAAATGATGTGGTTTTTTATGTGGAAGATTAGGATATGAAATTCTAACATGTTTTGAAAATTGACATATTTCATACCTAACAAGATTAATTGAATACCCAAAATTGTAGTCATTTTATTTCTATCTTTCCATACATAACCGAAAAATGGAAAAGATTCTTCAAGAGTCTTAGTCTTAAAAGTGCATGATAAATATCACAAAAGCCCAATACTGCAGAGGAAATTAAGTGAAGTATTCCAGATACAAAGTATGGAAAGGTGTCTAGAACTTCCCCTCGGGACCTACCCCCAACCTAGAGTAGCTAGGTGGGGAAGTAAAATTAATCCTTGTTTTGAAAATCCTTTGAATTTTTATTTCTAAATAAGGAGGGGAGATTAGGATGACCTAGGCGATAACGATTCAACATGATTTCACCATCGTTATTGGATTTAAGATTTAACAAAGCTTCATTCTGAGAAGGAACCTCGGATACAGCTTAGAGGGCTTGTTTTTATGGAGAATCTTCACTTTTGAGGAGATAGAGTCCCAAGCATTCTTTAACACTGCCAATCATCTTTCGCAAGTCCAGGTCCTAAATACACAGAGATTAGGAACAAATTTAGCTACACAATTTATATCACGGGTGAGTTTAGTGATTGATAAGAGATTACAATCAAGGGTGGGAACAAGATAGAATTGAGAATAAAGGAATAGAAAATTTTTGCTGAACCAATCCCTGTTACTTTGGATATTGATCCATCAGTAATTCTAATAGTGTGTCATTCTTAGTAGGCTTTAAGATTCATGAGAAGAGAAGCATCACCCGTCATGTGGTTTGAAACACCTAAATCAACAATACATGATCTCTTAACCTGTTTCACACTAAGAGCGTTAAGAGTGTTACCTGATTGAGCTAGAGTGGCAAATGATGTTAGCAAGGATTGTCCAAATATTTTCTACATGAGATCAATTTGTTCCTTGCTAAACAAGGTAGATTCAGGTGAAGCAGTTCCATAGGTTGAGAGGCAGTATTTCCATGGCTTTCTTTGTTGGTGTGCCGTGCAGAGGGTGGTTTCCAATCAGTTGGCTTTGCATGAATTTTCCAACAGGATTCCTTAGTGTGACCAGGTCTACGGCAATGGTCACACCAAGGTCTTCCTCTTCAGGGACAGTTGTCTGCATTTTGAAATTGTTGGTGTCCTCGAATAGCAAGTCCAGACCCTTCTCTAATTACTGAAATGGTAGACTGAGGACGCATCATCATCTTTGTTCGACTCTCTTCTTGGCGAACTTCGGAGAAGGATTCACGAATGCTTGGTAAAGGCTTTGTTCTTAGAATTCTGCCTCGCATATCATCAAGATCTTTGTTAAGTCTCATTAAAAATTTGAAAACTTGCTTCTTTTCAACAATCTGTTTGTACAAGATTCTTTCTACGAGACACTTCCATTCGTGAACCTCAAAAAGGTTTAACTGTTGCCAATACCGAGTGAGAGAGTTAAAGTATTGGGTAACTGAAGACTCCTCTTGACGAAGATTATGGAGAATGTTTTCGATCTCAAATAGTTCAGACATATTATCAGAACTAGAATAAGTATCTTTGGCGGCATCCCATATTCCTTTGGCAGTATTGTAGAGAAGAAAGTTTTCTACAATCTCGTTCGTCATGTAATTTATCAACCAAGACGTTACCATATTATTCTTGGATTTTCATGTTCTGTATTTCGGATCGTCTTTGTTTGGGTCTACTATATCTTCATTGAGGTAATCGTCTTTCTTCTTTCCATATATAAACATCATTACGGATTGGGATCACTGAAGGTAATTGTGTGCATTTAATTTGTGACTAATAATGGGCAAAATATTGTTTTCGGTGGAACCGATCATGATAGGTTTTCCTGTGGCCATTGATGCTCGGACTGTTGTGAAACTGATGTTATTTCAATTTGGACTGATTGGACAATTTAGGCAGATGGGACAGTTTGGGTTGGGCTGTTGGACAATTGGAGGGTGACGACGATGTGGGGAGCGCTGAAGTGGAGGACAATGGTGACTGAGTAAACAGGAATCGTCGAAGTGGAAGACAATGGTGACTGAGTAAATAGGAATCGTCGAAGTGGAAGACAATAGCGACTAGGCTCTTGCAGAATGGCTCGTGATGGGAAACTGAGGAGGTGGTCTGAGCAGAGACGAATTCAGATGCCCGATAGTCGGCCGTTTCTTAGACGAACGACGACTTCAGCTAAAATAGAGAGCCACCAGGATTGACACTGGAGAACAGTGCCTGAAGAATTGGATTTCAGAAAAATCTTCCTCGGATAGAGCTGGTGATTCTATCTCTTCGGCAAAGCTGGTGAGAAAAAAAACTCTTCGCCTCTGATTTTATCTCTTTGGCAAAGTTGGTGAGGAAAAAAAATTGGATTTCAAAATGCTCTGATACCATGAAGAAAAATATTGAGAGATGGTGAGAAACTAAATTCTTGTTTTATTTTTCTCTGATTTTTCAAATGTATATATAGCACTATAAATAGGATTAAAAGTTTACAAATAGACCACTAATTTAGGAATAATACAGTTGGTGTCAACAACTAAATTTCAGTCTATTTTATAACTAATTCACAGCCTATATAACACTAATACAACCTAATTAAAGATATTTATAGAAATTCTACGTATAGTAATGGATAATTTTTCTTTCTCCTTGTTTTATTCCCCATAAACGAGCTTTTAACTCGAATATCTTTGAGAAATCTTGACCATGAGAATGCGTTTCCCTAACAACTTTCCATACTTCTTTTGTTGTTGATAGGATTAAGTATGTTTTTCCAATCACGGGTATCATGGAATCGATGAGCCACGCAATCATCGTGGAGTTTTTGAGCTCCATCTTTGCATTGCATCGATTTTGGTTGAATCGGGTTTTCTTATTTCTTTCGTCAGATATTCCATTTTACCTTTTTTGTTGATAATGAGCTTTATAGATTGAGCACATTGTCTGTAATTTTTACTATTGAGTTTTTCAATAGTACATTGAAGTGGGGAATTATCTAATCTAGTAGAATTTATGGTGGATATGGTTTCTACTTCTAAACTAATGTTTGCTAACACTGTTTCCGACTCTTGATTTAGAGTCGAATAACTCATTGTTTGATTATATGAGAACTTATCTCCCTAGCTCTGGTACCATGAAGACTTTTATAATTTGTAAAATATGTTTTTTTGTATTGAATTGATTTTGTACAATAGCCATACTTACAATTTATAGAAAAAGATTAGGATTAGAAAATAAAATAAATCTCTCGATTATTGTTATGATAATCTTCCTAATTCTGAATGAGTTGAGCTAAACAAGGAAAATTTTACCTAATAAATTCACAATATTCTTAATAAGGCTTCTAATCTTTTTAATCTATCAAAATCTTTGCCTTTAACTAATGAGATTTCAACAACTTTACTTTCCGTTTATACTTTTTCCTTATGTTTAATTTTTCTTGACCATTTGCCTGGTAAATTGGTAAAATCTTATAAACATAGAATTGTATGGTGAGTAGAGAAAGTGGTCCCCCATTTGTTATGATGATCGTTGTGTTGATGATGAAAGTAACTATTCTCAGGCAAACATAACACGAACCAATCATGTAATGTGGACCATGGGAACTGATTTTAAGTATCAGTATGCGAACACATGGTTTAGGCAGATGGACAAGCTCATTCATTATGTTAACCAGGTAACTCATCTTCAAGACCTGAAAAAATGGACATAAGCTGTTCTTATGGCAATTTATTGTTCAAATGAGTCTATATCTGTAACATGCTTTTCTCATTGAAGGATAAGCCAAAATATAATTTCAACAAGCAATATGCAATCATTTAAGAAGAATCTCACATGAATAATAGCTGTAATTTTTCTACTATGCATGTTCCCCCCAATAATAGGTTGACTGATTTCACATTGTTAGTCTTCATGATGGAGTGGATCTTCAATGTCACATGTATGAACCTGTAACAAGGAATAGATTATGTCTCACTGTCTGTTCAGCATTCATTGACTGTTTCAGTCTTACCAATAACTTTCCCATGTTTTGCTCCATGAGTTAAAAAGATTGAATGGGAAACATTAAAAACAGTGATGTTGAGCCCCATTCATGTATAAGTGTAGATGCTTTTAGGTGCCTGTTAATGTGCGTCATTTATTTCAAACAGTTGTTCATCTTTTTCTAGGAATGTTTCGTGGCTTTTGCCCTCTTTTAACCAAAGTTTATCTGAGTACCCTTTTTATTGTGAGTCAATTTAGAGGTAAAACTAATTGGTTTCAGCTCATGATTTCACTTCCCCCACCCCTCATGATTTCACTTCTCCCACCCTTTATTGCTCCAAGATTATAAAGTGTATTGTTTGGATACTTCTAGGATGGACGTGTTAACGCTCTTTACTCTACTCCATCCATATATACGGATGCAAAACATGCTACTGATGAATCTTGGCCTACCAAAATTGATGACTTCTTTCCGTGAGTTCCATCTTAAATTGTCATGTAAATGTAATTATTTTTCCTGAATTTCTTAAATTATGATGTGTCTTTCCAGATATGCAGATCGTGCCAATGCTTTCTGGACTGGATACTTTACAAGCAGACCAGCCTTGAAACGCTATGTTAGAATTTTGAGTGGCTATTATCTGGTAGCACTCATGTGAATCTATGAATGCTTTGCTCAAGCTTGAGCTTTTAGTTTTGTTTTTATAATCATAGACTTCAAGTGAGTTTCTTTTTCTGACCCAAAAAAAAGTAAGAGTTTCTTTTAATTTGCTAATGGATGAGCAGGCTGCAAGGCAATTGGAATTTTACAGAGGTAGAAACAATTCAGGGCTCAAAACAGACTCATTGGCAGATGCCTTGGCTATTGCTCAACATCATGATGCTGTTTCTGGTACAGAAAAGCAGCATGTGGCTAATGATTATGCAAAAAGATTGTCTATCGGATATCAAGAGGTGAAAAATAACTTGAACATCGACATTCTGTTCTTCACTTTGATCTGAGCTTTATTTACTTGTTTATCATCATCGTGCAGGCTGAGAAAGTTGTTGAATCTTCACTTGCATGCTTGGCTGAGATAACATTGCAGTCTGGATGTGGGAAGTCACCTACAAAGTTCCAACAGGTAAAACTCACTTTCATAAGTTTATAAGCTATCTTCAATTTATTGCATGATTCTAGGGTTTCTCAAGTTGGTAAGCTTAAGCATTTAGGAGATATGTTACTAGTTTTTGACTTGATAATTGTTTTTGATTTATTTTGTTCAGTCATGATTACTGCTGTTATTAATACCATTCATACTCTCTGATATATTGGTCATATGCTATAAATCACTCTCTTAAGCTTTCTAGGATATGACATACAACACAATTGGTGTGCCATATTAGACATGATAAGTATAGTTGTGTCAAATCGAACCAACTTGTATCAAATTGTATTATAATTAGGCTGTTTATCATTTTTGTGACGAAATGGTACACTCTAAAGTTTGAAATGCATGGGACCAATTGCCTTGTAGTGCTATGATATATGCTTCTTGTGGGTTATGAAGTGGTGAGAGTTCGAACCCTGCCAATGCATATAAGTATTCTTGGATGCGTGAGTGTGTAATCATTTATTAAAAAATGAAAGATTATAAGTATGGTATCCAATATGGTTTAGATGCACACCCCCCATTTTATTTTTTACAATGTAATCTGATTTCATAGCCAAACATGATACTGGACAAAAATGATCCAATATCGGCCAACAGACATGCTGTTAGTTTTTTTTTTATTTACTTTACTTGAATAGTCTTTCCTTATGTATGCATCACATTTAGAAATAATGATAACTGCACAACCATGCAAGTGAGTAGTGACCATGGCAGCATAATGTTACCACAATTGTTCACATTATGGTGACTGCCGACTATTAGAGGACAGGAAGGAGGGATGAGAAGCAATACAATAAATAACCTTGTATGCATGAAGATGGATCACAGGCAGGAGTAGGAGTTGCAACAAAGTTGTTACTGTACTGCATAATTACTATGTTACGACTTAAAATCATCTTTTGTCTCTTTGCAGTGCCCACTTCTGAATATAAGCTACTGTCCTGCATCAGAAGTTCATCTGTCCCAAAGGAAGAGTTTGGTAAATGTTCAATCCTATGCAATATGTTTGCTTGTAATGGTTAGGAGTTTTATATTTTGCATAATATCACGTTATAATACACTTACAGTGGTGTTTTCTCATCTGTAGCTTATTTTAGTCTATAATTCTATTGGATGGAAGAGACAGGACGTAATAAAAATTCCAGTAAGTATTGCTACAAATCTATTATTTACATTGAAAAACCTTACGGTGGTGTTGTAATGCAGTATTTATCTAAGAAGTAACATTACTATTTGCATTGAAAATTTTGTGAACTGCCTAAATCATGTCCATTCTTGCACCTCATCTAAAATATTAAAAGGAGGATTGGAATTCTCTTCTTACCAGGCCTTAATTGCTGTAGGTGATTGATGAGAATGTCTCTGTTCATGACCCTGAAGGAAAAGAAATAGTCTCACAGATTCTTCCACTGACTGATGCTCATGTCAGCTTAAGAAACTACCATGTGAAGGCATACTTGGGACAATCTCCAACTCAGACTCCTAAGTATTGGCTTGCTTTTGCAGTATCTGTACCACCATTTGGTTTCAGCACTTACACCATCTCGAGTGCCAAAACAGGTTCTCTCTTATATTTGCTATGCACCAGAGAATATTTTTCAAAGGAAATAAACTGTGATTTATTCTTCTAGATAGCAGCATAAATTTTTCATTTCATTCCTTTTTCTTTGGTTGTAGGTTCTAGTACAACTAGATCATCTGTACATAAATTTCAAAGTGGTGAAAACTCTATGGTGGAAGTTGGTCAGGGAAATGTGAAGCTTAGTTTTTCGACAGATCAAAGCAAAATTACAAATTACGTTAATAGGAGAAGCATGGTATACAATGGACCTGGTTCTCGGATACTTACTAGCTGATTCTTAGATTTCTCAATTTTACTCCCTTTGACCATGTTTTCCTAAGTGGTGTTACATGTTACATTATATTTTAAAGGAAATCATAAAATCAGTATGTGTTGCTATTATACATATATTTTTTTTTTGTACTTTATGAAGGTTAAGGAAAAGGTGGAACAGTCCTATGGTTTTTACACTGGATATAATGGCAGCGAGGATAAATATCCTCAGGTAACATATAATGCTGTCAAATTGCATTTGTGCATGTCACACACTTTCTGTTATAAATGCAGGTGAAGCCTTGGTCTGCATGAAGGTCAAGCCACACTATCTTTCTTGTTTCTTTATTTTCTTTTTCTTTGTACCCCTCCTTAAATGCATAAGAGAAGTTTGATTTTTTTGCTTTGTACTTTTAGAATTCCGGTGCATATATCTTTCGACCAAACGGCACGTTTTCCATAAAACCTGAAGTGGAGGTAGTAGTTCTTTCTGAATTAGTTTTGATTTAGACATTGTCTCAGCAATAAAGTATTGTTTAATCATTTTATATTTCAGGTTTCTCTAAAGTTTATACGTGGACCGGTAATAGATGAAGTACATCAACAAATTAATTCGTGGATATATCAGGTACCTTGCATTTCATTGTCTTCTCTTCTCTTCTTTGTCTAATGTTTCCTTTTAGGCACCAAGAGCATCATTGCTTACTCAAGCAAATTTTGCATACGTTGTAAATTAAGATGGTGGGAAGTAGTTTTCATTTGCAATACCTTCCATTTTATGAAATATCATTTTTGTGGGGCACATGGTAAGGGAATTTTCAGATAAGGAGTTTTTAATAATAAAAATTTCACTTGTAAGCATCTTAACTACCTCTCAAATGTGTCATTGATGCAATATTCCTCGGTTGATCAGTCATGCTTACGGATTTACATGGTCTCATGACATGTAGCAGAATGAAAGTATTTTGGGAAATAAAATAAAATAACATTTTTAAAATTTATAATAACAAAAATTAACACTTTAATAATATTGATCAGTGTCGAATTTGACAAAGTTCAACATTGAATGGGTCTGAAATTCAACTTAAATGGTATCAAACTGGAAGACGTTCATTGTGAAATATTTGGACTGAACTTTTTTTAATAGTAAAATTACATAAGCTTAAAGTGGTATTATTTTTGTCGTTACAAGTTTTGAGAGGTTATAAATGTTACTTTCCCAAGTATTTTATAGCAGTATTTGTTATTAATCTCAGGAAATTTTTTCCTAGTCATATATTACTCTTATTGATAGACTTCAAGCTGCTTTATGGTACAGTAGTTAAAACCTTGGCATTTTTATGTTCCTTGGTTAAAATCCCCTATCTCCTAAACTATCATTTTGTAAAAGAAAAAGTTTGAATATTTTATATTAGTAGACTTCATACACGAAATGGGGGGATAAGCACTGTTGTCTGAACATTTCATGTTTGATTTTGATCTCGAGTTCTAAAAAGTAAAATGCTAGTGTAGAATATCTTCTATGTTGACTCCTTTGAAGAGATTCCAAGCTTCCTTTTGTCAGTAAAGTTAATCAAAATGCATGCAGATTACCAGACTTTACAAGGGGAAAGAACATGTTGAAGTTGAATACATCGTAAGCTTGCTAGAATGTCTTGATATTACTTGTTGAACTTAGGATGTTTTCTTGTGTGCATTAGTAATATCTGCATCATCAGGTTGGTCCAATACCTATCGATGATGGAACAGGCAAAGAAGTTGTAACTCAAATTTCAACTGCCATGTCTACCAACAAGACATTCTATACTGACTCTAATGGACGTGATTTTATTAAAAGGGTACAGTTCTCTCCTTGTCTCTTTCTAGTACCATGGTAGATTTCACATTAATTATAGATAAATTAGTAAAAACTAAAAGCAACAGTTTTATTTTTTATCAGCTGATCCATCTATTTAAGCTGAAATGTTAATGCATACAAGTTGATGGCCTGTTCTACTGGATATGATCATATAATGAGCTGTGAGTTTGCCTCATATGCAGATTCGTGACTACAGAACGGATTGGGATCTCAAAGTAAACCAACCTGTGGCCGGAAATTATTACCCAGTATGATTGTTTCATAATAGATTCTTAGTTTCACCAAAAGTGCCTTTTAGTCCTTTTTCTTTAAATAGGTGCACTTGGGTCCATAAATTTTATGAAGGGTACTTTGCAAGTCCGAAAAAGGATTCCAAGTGAACCGTTTGTGTAATTTATGGGACTCAAGTGCACCTATTTAAAGTAACTAACAGTGCACTTTTTGTGAGACTTTTTGGGCTATCTAAATCTGTTACACTCATATCTTAATTTATATTTCTAATTCATAATAATTATCCATCTAATTTATATGATATGATATTTTTTTTGGGGATAGACTTTATGGTGTTTGTCTTCAATTTTATTTGGCTTCAACTCCATTTGAAATAGCTAGTTTATGCATTCAAATAACCTGTAGCAGCAAATAGGTTTCCAATGTGATTAGACCAATTGAAAATTAATTTTAGTACAGAAGCAATTAAGCACACACAAACAATTCCTTAAAAGTAAAGTGCAGAAAATAGATAGATACGTACTTAAGATTTTATTGTGGAAGCAAGTCTAACAGACTCCACTATTAAATATCAAGGAATAAGACTACCCAAACAAGATAGAGCCTGCCCATTCTTACCAACTCACCATCCTAGAAAGTATCACAATGGAATGAGGTGTCGGTCTACTCCAAACTCGTGCTTCAATCTCCAGACATGTGCTTCAGTTTCTTTAGTCACTCATGGCACTGAATGCGTACCATATCAATCAACCTTAAAAATTAGCACAAAAAAGAACTTGTGCAAGATGCTTCCATTGATGAGTTCAAGTAATGAAAAACTCAATCATAATTGATCAAATATGAAAAATTTAGAATCAAAGCAACTAGAGTAAACCTAGAACAAGAAGTTTAAGCATAAATCTAAAAGTTTAAACAAAAGATCAGAACCTGTGTCCTTAGATTTGAACAAAACCTTCTTGTGTTCTTGGATTTATTAAATATCCATAAATAAATCCAAGAACACAAGAAGGTTTGAAAAAATTGAAGCCACAAGCTTAGGGAAACTATTGTCTTGTAATTCTAGCATAAAAAAACTCATAAACACACAAGTAAACAAAGTGGCATGAAAAGGAAAGAGTTTGGAATCATAAACACCAAAAGTATTGCAGTTTAAAATGTTTTGTCCACATTTCCAGTAGCGTCTGATCGCCTATATGTGGCACTTGATTGCCCAATGAACTGTACAACGACCTCACTAAAAGGGAGGTATTGGACTTCCATAAAAAAACCCGAGAGGCTAATGGAAATGTGGTTTAAAAAGGCTATCACGAGGCACGCCTTGTCAAAAGGCTCATAGGATATGCCCTGAGGCATTGAGTTGAGGCTTTCTTTTTGATGAAGCCTATGCCTTATGAGACGTACGCCACGAGGCTATTTGCCTCAAGAATTACAAGGTGTAAGTCTCATCAAATGTAAAGTTTTTGGATTTTTTTGTGTTTCTGGGCTGGTATTTCATTTCAGTTCAAACCCAATGAGTGAAAAAAGAAGAAGAAAAAGAACCAAAGTAAATAGGGTTGGCTATTTTGATTCCAAATAAGAAAATGTTTCTCGTTGTATTGTCTCCTTTTCTTCTTCTTCAGTACTGCTGCATACTTTTAGTCTTCATCAACGGTTTAGGTACAATGTCTATTGTAATAAAACTATTTATGTTTCATGGCAATCCCATCTTATGCTTTCTGTTGTAATAAAACTATATGTTTAATTTAAAATGTGTTTGATTATTTGCTATTAACTACAAAAACATATTCATGAATATGGGTTCACTTGCTTATCCAACCAAGCTTTGGTGGGAAGTAATCACCTACCTAGATACGTTCCCTTTAAATCACACTAATCTTTATTATCTCTTCATATTTACATTCATGTAATTCCTTTTTTACCTTTTTTTAATATTTTTTTTCTTATTTAAATTTGAGGCTTATGCCTCGCCTCATGAAAGGATTTTACCTCGAGGCTTAAAAATGCATTTGAAAACCTTGATCGATCCATGTGGGTGCCTGATCACTTAAACTAGAATTGCCCATAACATTTAAGCCACATTTTGAAACTTCACGAAACAAAAACCTACATGTAGTGCATGTGAAGGGGCATAGCTTCTTACCAAGTTGCAACTTGAAAACTCTTGAATTAATGAAGTTTGTCATTGGGCTGATCCTAGAATCTATCCATTACATAGTTGTTTGCGAAATTGTCATATTGAAGCTGAGCATGGCGTCATACTGTTCAGATTAATCTTGGAATTTACATGCAAGATGAAGACAAAGAATTCTCAGTTTTGGTGGACCGGTCCATAGGGGGATCTAGCATAGTGGACGGGCAAATAGAGTTGATGCTCCACAGGTATCCTGTTTCACCGTTTCCTATTTTCAAATGCTTCTTTTATTCACTTGAATCTTCCTAAATCTTTTTCCCTTTTAAAAGATGCTTTGTGCATTAACGTTTTTGATTTTTTTCCGAAATTTTTTAAAATGAAATTCTTTTTTTCCAATTTCTTTCAATAACATATTAGATGCTAAAAGATAGTTTTTACATCCATAAATTTTATGCCCCCTTCATTTTATTTTAAGCTGAAATCATGTTTACTTTTGATTCATAGGGTGATTAATGAATCATATAAGTTACCTTTTAAAAATTCATGTTGCTCAGGAGACTCCTGCTCGATGACTCAAGAGGTGTTGCGGAAGCTTTGAATGAAACAGTCTGTGTTAGCAACATTTGCACTGGACTAACAGTAAGCTCATTTAACCATTTTTCTTTCTTCTTTGTTTTTGAATAAACCATAAAATACACACACATGCATACACACTTATGCATCGTGTGAATCGTGTCCGCATCATTGATGCCTACAAAGGGAATATACCGTTGCAGCTTAAAGGATTTGACATTCAACCCACTGTATTTATCCATCATTGTTTCTCCCAAAGATTATGAAGTTGTTTTTGCTTGATATTCCCACAGCAATATATTTTTTTTAATGTTTTATTTCTGACTTTTTGTATCCCTCCTGATTAATCTTGTCCAGATTCAAGGAAAATATTATTTCAGAATCGACCCCCTGGGAGAGGGTGCTAAATGGCGTCGTTCTATGGGCCAGGAGATATATTCTCCACTTCTATTAGCCTTTTCTGATCAGGTGATACTTGAAAAAGGAGATATCTGAGTATATTTGTTTGTAAACTGTTTAGTTACAGAATATTCATTTATTTGCAGGAGGGGGATAGCTGGACGAATTCTCATATAGCAACTTTTTCAGGAATTGATTCATCTTACAGCTTACCTGATAATGTTGCAGTCATTACTCTGCAGGTGAGTCCTGAGGAACTTCTTTTACTCCATTTTTCTAGACTACTGTTTCATTTTAATTTAATTTGCTAAGGGGGAGAATTGAAATTCAATAGGGAGTTGATATCCATGGCCATAAGCCAATACCAAGAGTAAATACTCATAAATCATAACTCTCATTTTGTGTTCTACTGTTAATTTTTCTCTTACTTTAACGTGTACAGGAGCTTGATGATGGGAAAGTTATCCTCCGATTGGCACATCTTTTTGAGGTTAATATTTTCTTCTTTTACTATCTTTTTTGTGCCTCAACTACCAATTTGTCTCAAAGTATGATTCCTGGAATATACATCAATATCTATACTTTGATATCCAAGTTATGTTATTCATGTCTCAATTTTCACAATTCGAGAAAGGATGAGAACTTTTGAGATTCACAACGTGGGAAAGCAAAAGGTAGCAAGAATGCAAGTTTGTGATATAACGTACAGGAATAAGTGCACCCATGGTCACTTTACTTTTTAACTGGTGCACTTCAGTTACCTAATTGTTACACTATTAGAGATTTTGGTCATTTTAGTTACTTTATTTTCCTTTCTCCTCCCATATTTGTTACTTTTTGGTACATTTTTCTCATCAAACAGTGACTAATTCCTATTAGTAAGGTTCAAAATCGATTCTATTTAAGTTTTTCCTCTAAAACAAGTGACTCAAAAAAAACTAAATGATTAATGTGTCTAGAAATGAAGTAGTAAGGTGACTAAAGTTCATCAAACTCAAACAAGGCAACTAATGTTCTCCATTTGTAAAAGTAAAAGTGACCAAAATGTTATGCTCTCTTTATCTAAATATCTACACAAAATGTGTACCCATAAAGAATCAGGCAAACTCACAAAATAGGCTCGAGTTATACATATTTCAAAATATGTTTTGTGCAGTACTGTTCACCTTTTTCTCTCAGATACACACCGTGTGGATTTTATATGTTTATATGTACATATATAACAGTAAAAGTTTGGTTACAAGTTTATGGAATCTTTCTACATGGGTGTATAAATTCATTATTTCCCTTACCACGATCCATACTTTATTTTCGGTAAGATTGTATGAGATGCTACAGTTTTATTTACTTGGTTGACAGAGCCAAAATATATGAAAGTGTGGCAGCCCTGTAACCCAGACTTTGCTTTAGAGATAACATAGTTGTAACTCGTGACAGATTTCATTTTAAGTTATTCAGTGGTTGCTAAAACAGCTAAGAAAGATTTTTGTACAGTTAGACAATGTGGAGTGTTTAATTGGTGTATTCTTTTTGTTCCTTTTCTATTTGACGTCTATTTCTATCCATCATGTGCTACTCCACATATTTTCTTCATATTTTTACGTGTTTGTTTGTTTTGATTTTCCAAATTATGAAAAGATTGGAGAGGACAAAGATCTTTCTGTACTGGCAAATGTAGAGTTGGAGAAGCTGTTTCCTAAGAAAAAGGTGAAAGCAATATATTCTTTGACTTGAAGGTTATGTTTGGCTGACAAGAAGAATTCTGGACATTAACTTGTTTAGTTTGATGAAAGGAAAGAAAAGGGAAGGAATCATTTTTATTAGAGGAAAACTCTTTCCATCCTTGTTAACTTCAAATGCAATGTTTTCTTTGCTTATTTGTACAATTCCCTTTTCCCCCTCCCAATTCTCTTCATTTGGATCAATATAAATTTTATTCCTCAGATTTTACCTCCATCTCAAAAATGATAGATATTTTTTTTTTCTTTCAATTTGATTGCACTATTCAAACCAAACATAGTAATTGTAAAAATCTTTCCATTCTATTCAATTTCACTGATTTTACCATTCTCATTACTTTGCTCCTGCTCACGCTTGCTTCAGATCAGCAAAGTGATAGAAATGAGCCTATCTGCCAATCAAGAAAGGACAGAAATGGAGAAGAAAAGACTCACCTGGAAAGTAGGAGACCTTTCAGGTAATGGAGACAAGGTTGTGAGGGGTAGACCCATTGATCCTGCAGCACTGGTTGTGGAACTTGCCCCTATGGAAATTCGGACCTTTTTCATCCAATTCGATCCTGCGTTCAATCCTCAGTTATCTGACACCTAATAGATGGTCCTTGTTCAGAGAATGCATCTGTTTCATTCAAGACTCTTTCATCTATGACTATGTATGCGTTTTATAGTACCATGAAAAAGTGGGTTAATGACTAGTCAGTAGGTAGTTTAACAGGTAATTAGGAAATGGCTAAAGCATGACAAATTATGTGGAATGTGTTTACATGTATGCTTATTGTGCTTATTATGATTTGAATAACATGAAAGTGTGACTAATTGTGTTATGTAATTCTATGTGTGCCTGAGAAAGACATGGACATGTCACTTGCATGTAAGATGCTTGTGTTAAATTAGAAAGGTACATGAATGGGGAAACATGGGACTCTAGAACATTCTTATCTTGTAACCTTTTTAATTGGGGATATTTGTATCTGGTTTGTTTTAATTGGATTTTTAGTTGGATTTACTTATTAATCATTCGATTATCATCGTCCAAATAGTGGCAGCATGACCCAATTTTGGTACTCAGTTGTGTAATAATCAAATCCTCATTAGAACTATAATTCGTGATTTTAAAAAATATTTATTATATAAGACTTGTACACTTGCTATCAATTACAAGAAACAAATTATGCTTAGATACTCATTTACTAGCTACTTAAAATTTATATTTTATTATTTAAATTAAAATAGTAATTTAATGTCATTTTAATATATTTAATATTTAAGTATAATATATTATAAAATAAAATGTGTTTATTTATAATTTTAAGAATAATTTGGTCTGGGTTACAATGGTTTAATATAAAATATGTCTAGTTGAATTTTATGTGCATATAAATGGATTATATATTTTTAAATTGAATCTTAATACCATTATATGATATTTAGGATATTGCATGCATTTGTAACTTAGTGATGTCATGGATGGAAACCAAGAATTTTGGAGGAAATTCTTGAAATAAACTTGATGTAGGACAGCATAATATAAATTACGACATTAAATAGTATTTATAACTTTTTTAAAATTTAAATAAATTGATTAAAAATTAAAGAAATTAATTACTCTAATTTTGATATTATGAAGATTAAGGGAATTTTACAAAATGATACTTGAAAATGTATACACTTAATTCATAGTTTGACTTTTTATAGTTATTTTATTTTCCTATAAACAAAATTTTAAGTATATGATAAAAATAATTAATGTAAACTAATGGTTAAATGGATCAATTAACACATTATATTGTAATAAATCAACAAAAATCATAAAATTCAAAATAAAAATTCAAAATTCAAAATGTAAGTCAACATTAATAAATTGAAATTAAAATAATAAATGAAACAAGGGTGAGAAAACAACATACTTTGGAAAAAATGGTTTGATTACTGTGATATAATATTTTATGAATTGAAAAAAATAGGTTAATTTTATTTTTGAAATGAAAATTTTTTACTCGACTCCGGAAATAATTTTTTTATATTAAATATTACAAATAAATCATATGCACTAAAAGACTTTATTTTATTATTTTCAAAAATATAATAAAATACAAAAGATTGTTAATAGTTTCGACATGAATGATATATTAAAGATCAAATGGTACTTGATGCAATTGAAATATGCGAATTTAAGTGTAGAATACTTAGGTTTGGCTTTAAAAAGATAGTTTAAAAGAAAATATAATTGGGTATAAAAAGTTTAAATTTTACGCTAGTAAACTAATAACAAAATAAAACATTGTCATTATAGTTGTGTTTAATATGTATTAGAGAGAAAGCAAGCAAATTTGATAATAAATAAGAAATATATGTTGGGATTATGGGAACTATATAACTATATAACTATATAATACTAAATTATTAGTGCTACTTGTATATATATATATTTTAAGAAGTGCTGGAGTATCCCTCCACATAGGCCCCCTTGATTGTTATGCTAAAAGATGCAGGCAGTTCTCATGATTTAGATGCAGGAGGTACATAAGGCAAAATCTTACCACATAATGAAAACCAACTTTGATATAGCTTGGAAAGAGGGTAAAGGCAGCGTTGGTGTAATTGTTAGGAATTCACTTGGCAAAATTATTTGGGGTATTACCAAGAAGTTTTGTGCTTGCTATTTATAGCATGCTGAAGCTCAAGCTTTGTTTAGTTAGGGGTGTCAAATGAGTAGCTCAGTTCATTTGAACCCGTTTAATGTTGATTTCTTGAGCTGAAAAAACTTAATTCAAATAGCTCATTAGTAGTGATATGATTCAAGGAGCAACCAAAGATATTTCATACGGGATCAAAGTAGCATTTGGGGTTTGTAAGAATTATAAATGTTGTCATTTTTTATACAAAATATTTGTATGTAAATTTATTTTTAAACTAACTATCAAGTCTATCAAGCAAAGTTGAATAAATGTTAAAATTTTAGACATTTGTATTTTCTGTATTCTTTTATAACTATCATACATAGGATTGCACTCATGCATTTAATAGCAAATGTTCATAAATCTATTGAATAAATGTTAGAATTTCAGACATTTGTATTTCATGTATTCTTTTATAACTATCATACATAAGATTGCACTCATACATTTAATAGCAAATGTTCATAAATCTAGAATTATTTTTGCAGCTAAAATGTTTATTTAAACTTGAATTAATTTACTACTACTTAGCCTCTTCTTTATTGTGTTTCATTGTTTTGAATATATATTTTAAAATTTAGGCTAAAACGTAAGATAAGATATAGGCTAAAATATAGAATAATATATATGCTAAAATATTAGATAAGATACAGGCTAAATATTTAGCCTAAAAGATAGCCTAATATATACTTTAAAAGAGCTATTCTAAGTCTTCTTGATTAATTAGTTCACTTTAAAAGAATTCTTCTTTAAATAAGAGTCTTCTTGATTATGAGTCTACTTTAAAAAGAACTCTTCTTTAAATATGAGTTTTCTTGATTAATGAGTATTACTAATCTTATTTATAATAGAAAAAATATTTATCAATTACATAGGATTAAAGATTTTAATTTTTCCTATAAATAAAACTCATTGCTCATTGTTTCAATCAACCGCACAAGAGCATTATTCTCTTATTCTTAATCTATCTCTTGTTTTGAAAATATAAGATAATAATTCTTTAGGCTTCTTTATTTGATTAATATATCAAACATTGGTGGTTGTGTTTGATTGATTGATAAGCCTAATTTGTTTATCATATTTTGATCATATGTTTTTATAGCTTCTTCTTTATTTTTGTTATTAAATTGTTAGATGAAATAATTATGTGTATCATATCATAATTATTTGGTTTGATTAAAAATTTCAAAGGAACTATTTTTATTGATCTTGTGCTTAATATTTTTGTTCTAGAATTTTCTAGTTGATTTGATTTAAGTTACATGTTTTGAATCATCTAGTTAGGATTAATCATTATTAAATTTGTTCTAGAACACATACATGCACTTGTATTTTTTTGCTAATTCTTTTGCACTTGATTCATGAAAGTATATAATTGGCGGGAAGCTTATTGGAATGTTAGTCTGGAAACTGCTTACACTAATATTAGAAACTGTGAAAATAGAGCATAAGAATGAGTTTATACTTTAACATTTGTTTTTCATAGTGAAAAGTTAGGTGGTCCAGTGGACCGGTAGTTTTGTTTAGGTCATGGTTGTGGCGTAGGTTGTTTCCACCTAAAAATATCGTGTGTTATTCTTTTATTTTCATACTTTATTCTTACACAGGATTGAATGCCTAGCCACTTATTTTATGTTATTAAATTATAAATTGATAAAATTAAAAATAACATATTCTCTAGGTTAATTAGATATATATCTTATAAAATCTCAATTGGTATCATAGATAACACTAGACACACTTAGTGAGTTTGATCCTTAAGAACACACATTCATACTTATGGACAAATTAAAGAAGATGGGTAATTTGTTAGACCCTCACTCTTTGATGGATATAATTACCCTTACTAGAAGGCTCACATGCAAGCCTTTCTCAAACAAGATGAAAATATCTAGGATTCTATTCTTGATGGTTGGGAACCATCTTTGGTAACGAAAGAAGTTGTAACAACCTTAAAGCCAAGAAAATACTGGACTACTAAAGGATGCACTCTTAGTGGGGAAAACCAAAAAGGTCTAAGTTCAATCTTTGCTGTAGTGTCGATGGATGGGTTTCGTAGTATCTCTAACTGTGAGATTGCTAAAGATGCATGGAATGTACTTGCTCTTGAGATTACTAAAATCTTAGTTTGATTTCATTAAAATGAGCAACACTAAAATTTTTGGTCAATTCTATGCTCGCTTTTGTGATATCACTAATGCTTGTTCTAACCATGGTGAGAAAATTCAATAAA
This sequence comes from Hippophae tibetana, assembly GCA_037013495.1. Classification (NCBI taxonomy): domain Eukaryota; kingdom Viridiplantae; phylum Streptophyta; class Magnoliopsida; order Rosales; family Elaeagnaceae; genus Hippophae; species Hippophae tibetana. The sequence goes on along the minus strand of CM072804.1, from coordinate 42,022,634 downwards.
ATATACAAGTACATAAAATCATTAGCTCCTTAACAACAAACCATAAGATGAAAGTTACAACAATAGAGGAAAGCAAGAATGTGGACACAATAAACATTGATGAACTTTTCGGGTCAATCCAAACCTATGAACTTACTATTGATCTACCCAAGAAAAATAAGGATGTGGCATTCAAAAGGTCCAAAAATGACATCTCTAATAGTGATGAGGATATGAATGATGAGTCACTGTTTTTGTTAGCACAAAAATTTAAGAATTTCATGAAGAAGAAGGGTTAACAGAATAATCAATCTAATAAGGGACAATCTAGTCATTCGAGGGATCGAAAAGTCAAGGGAAATCAAGGCTCCTAGCCTTGATGGTAAGAAAACTAAGCCCACTAGCCCCAATTCTTTACTTGTGGGGGCTTTGATCATATTTATGCAGAATGTTCCAAAAATAAAAATAAAGTTGGAAAAGGTTTTATTGCTACACTCAGTGACATATAAAGTGAATAGGATAATGCTAGTAACTCAGAGGATGATGACACTAACTATTTTGCCTTCACTGCAACTACCAAAGCATACCACAATGACTTCAACTCTAACTTGGATAAAGAAAATAAGAAAGTAAACTCTTCTTTCTTACTATCTAAGTTCAATGTATCGAATTACGATAAACTATTTATGGATTGTCTAGGTGTGAGGAAATAAAGAGAGAAACTACATGTTGAAGTAACTAAACTTAATGATATCATCAATGTCCACAAAACAAATTCCTCTAGCGTAGAGAAAGATAAAAATGAATTGTTTGAACATATTAATGCCCTGAATTTGAGACTTGTAGAAACTGATGAGGAAAACAAAAATCTTAGGAAAGAATATGCATTGCTAAAGAGATGGTGAGGAATTTGACAATAGGTGTTGAAAAATTGACCAAAGTTCTAGACTATTGAAAGCCACATAGAGTTAAGAAAGGTCTTTGATACATAGATGAACAATCAACACCTTTAACATCAAAGACCAAATTTGTAAGGCCTTTAAACTGCTTATTCACAAAGAACTATTGTACATGTGGTAGAAAAGTTATTAAGTTTGTATATGTCTGTCATCATTGTGGTAGGAAAGGTTATATAAGACCAAAATATATATTTTTGATAAATGCTCTTGAAATTAATCATTCTTTCCATATTTCACATAATAGGACTTATAAGTATCATCTATCTATGCATGCTACATCACATTCAAGGATGGATGGAAATTATAATAGCGTGTTCAAATTTTTTACTAGGAAGTAAGAAGTCTTAGGTTCAAAGAGGCAAGTAAAATTCAGTAGTTTTAATGCCAGGACTTATTTTCATCATCCTACTATGCATATTGCATATTTATTTGGGATGAATGAGAAAAGTACAACTAAGTCCATATATATGAACACGCCTATAAAACCTAAGGTAGTTGAGTTTCAACTTAATGATATAGAGAAACCAAAATGCAAGAAAATTTAGGTTAGAAAAGATTGCATTTTCTTGGTCACTTGACTGTCTTTTATTCTTTCATCTAGGTATTTTTGTTAGAGTGCTTAAATGGACCTAGGTGATATAGAGAAACCAAAATGATATAGACAAACCCAATGACATAAAGAAACTAAAATGCAATAAAATTTAGGTTATGAAAGATTTCTTTTTTTCTGGTCACTTGACTATCTTTTATTCTTTCATCTAGGTATTTTGTAGAGTGCTTAAATGATCCTAGATGATCAATTTTTATTGTCTTTATTTTATTTATTAGTTAAACTTATAAAAAAATTAGAATCCTTATTTGGCTAACATGACATTGGACTTATTCAATACTTACATTTCTACAACCTTGTTTCTATTGACCTAACTTGTTTTTATGTTTATTGTATAAATTATTTTACAATTTTTACTTATGCACACACATATTATTGTACATGTGATGATCGATGTTGACAGGAACTTATTCACACACTCACGAACACACATATATGCTATGCTTAAAGTTTATGAATTCTCTTGCAAGACGAACTTTAACTGATCATTATTATAAAATTGTGTTGAGTTCTATTTCTTGCTTTCTAAAATTTTACCATATGGAGGCACCTAGTATTGAGAGGCTACCTACTCTGATGTGTGAAGCTACCGTATACCTCACAACTAGTGTGAAAGTCATCATGCTAGGTTTATGGGTCGTGTAGAAAAAAAGATTGTGCAAAAAGAGACTGTTTATAAAACTTGTACTTGGAATGTACAAAAAGAAAGGGCCAATTGAGGTTAAAAAAATAATAAATAAAAAATTCATATGCTTCATTTATAAAATAAAGATAAAAAATTTAATTTCTCGTTTGGTAGCAAGATATATTTTATTTCGTGAGATTGAAGACTTAATTATAATTTTATATGATAGGTGATATTTTTTTTTCTTTTAAGTCTTTCTTGATTGATCATAAATGACTTAATTGAAATATTTATGGAGTTTAAACATATATACTATCTTTAAGTAAATGTCAATATGTCATTATATGTGCAAAGTGTGCCTCTTCTACTCTACTTTCTTATTTATATAATAGATTATCAAAAAATGAGTTAAAAAAATGAAAAAATATGAGTTCTCAATTGGTTGTGTGCTCATTTTTGATTAAATGAGTTTAATATCTTATGTGGATATTTATGAAAATTAAAAAAAAATCAAATTTTCACTCATTTACATCTTCTTATTTATTAACTTTTTAATTAGTTTTAAGTTAGGGAGTCATAGAACTTAGGAAGAGTTAAAACCACATTGCACTTATGCATTAATTTATTGTTACGTTGCTCTTTTATCTTTAGGGGAGTTTAGCTCCATTGTTTTTTCCAATGCTTTGTCCTTCTTGCATGTCAAAAGGGGGAGAATGTGTTTCACTTTCATGACTTATTTTGTTATGCATATAGGGGGAGAACATATTTAGGATAAAAATGCTTTTCAACATTTTGTCTTATGTTAAGCTTGATTGGTATGAATGCATGCACTACATGATTATTCTTTACACTTCACTTATTTCTATGTAAACTGAACTAATGTACAATGAAGTTTTCAAGCCAAGTTGTCATATGCTTTGTTTATATCATTTCAGTTACTTATAATCTTGTCAAGTTGCAGCGAAGATGGATTCAATGGACCATAGGATAGTTCCACTATAGAGTCTAGGATATCATTGTATTTGTATCTTATTTCTATAAGTATCATATAGTACGAGAGAGGTTTTGCCACATGAAAATGCCAAAGGGAGAGTTTGTAAAGATTATAAATGTTGGCTATTTTCGTGGACAAAATATTTGCATATAAACTTGTTTTTAAGCTTGTTATCAAGTCTATCAAGAAAAGTCGAAGAAACATCATAATTTCAAATAGTCGTATTTCATGTATATCTTTTATAATTATTATACATAGAATTACACTTATGCATTTAATAATACATGTTCATAAATCTGGAATTATTTTTACAGCTAAAATAATCATTTAAACTTGAATTAATTTACTACCACTTAGCCTATTCTTTAATATGTTTCATTGTTTTGAATATATATCCTAAATTTAGGCTAAAATATAGGATAAGATATATGCTAAAATATTAGATAAGATATGGCCTAAATAATAGTTTAAATCTTAGCCTAAAAGATAGCTTAAAATATACTTTAAAAGAGCCATTCTTTAAATTGGAGTCTTCTTGATTAATGAGTCTACTTTAAAAGAACTATTCTTTAAATAAGAGTCTTATATTATGAGTCTACTTTAAAAAGATTTCTTCTTCAAATAGGAGTTTTCTTAATTAATGAGTATTACTAATCTTATTTGTAATAGAAAATATATTTATCAATTACATAGGATTAAGGATTTTAATTTTTCCTATAAATGAAACCCATTGTTTATTGTTTCAATCAACCACACAAGAGCATTATTCTTTTCTTCTTAATCTCTCTCATGTTTTGTAAATATAAGATCATAATTCTTTAGGCTTCTTTATTTGGTTAATATATCAAACATTGATGGTTGTGTTTGGTTGATTAATAAGCTTAATTAATTTATCATATTTTGAGCATATGTTCTTATAGCTTCCTCTTTATGTTTGTTCTTGAATTGTTAGATGAAATCATTATGTGTGTCATATCATAATTATTTTGTTTGATTATTAATTTCAAAGGAGCTATTTTTATTGAACTTGTTCTTAATGTTTTTGCTCTAGAATTTGCTAGTTGATTTTATTTAAGTGACAATTTTTGAATAATCTAGTTAGGATTATTCATTATTAAATCTGTTCTAGAACACACACGTGCACTTGTGTTTTTGTGCTAACCCTTTTGCAGGTTATTCGTAAAAGTATCTAATTGGAGGGAAGTTTATTTGAACATTGGTCTAGAAACTGCTAATACTAATATTAGAAACTGTGAAAATAGAGAAGAGACTCATAAGTGAGGTACATTGGGGTAGTATCCTAAGGAGGGTAGGATAAGACTGATTTTGTACTTTAATATTTGTTTTTCATAGTGGAAAGTTAGGTGGTCTGGTAGCCCGATGGTTTTCCTTTTTGGTCATGGTTGTGGCCTAGGTTATTTTTATCTAAAAATATCGTGTGTTATTTTGTTATTTTTGTACTTTATTCTTACATACGATTGCATGCCTAGTCATTTTGTTTAGGTTATTAAATTATAAATTGATAAAAATTAAAAATAACCTATTAACTCTCTCTAGGTTAATTAGGTCCATATTTTATAAACTCTTAGGATTGACTTACAACTGGGCCATGAATATATCGAAGGACTGATATGGGATTATTCAAGGAATGACATGAATATGTTCAAGAAAATTACTAAGAGATTTGCATCTAGGCCAAGGAGATTGTATGATGAATAAAAATTCAAAAGTTGTGAGCTTTAAGCTCTTCTTGTGTTCCTAACACAAATTAGAACTTATTAGGGCTTAAAAAACCTTGTGGTGCTTTCTATCCTAATAAAATATAATTTTGGCTTTCGTGGAGTAAATTTACTCAATTCATTGTTGGGTTCCAAGGTTAGACCTTTTGGATTCATGTTGCTTAGTTTCTGGTGGGTTTTCAAGATTAGTCATTTTAGGGTTTGCATCATTTGTATCGAACTCTAAATTCAGATACATATCTTTTTCTTTATTGTTTTAGTGCTTCTTGTGTCTTGTTATTTTTCCCATTGATTTAATTTTTGTCCTTGATCTAAATTTTTCGTCTCTTTGTGAAACGTTACAGTTGAATTCATTAGTCTCCGTCAACGTCTTTTTCTTTTGTTAAAGATGATTTATGAGTGTGTGTATTAGGTGTCTAACACTAGGTGTCTTAGTGGTGTGAGTTGTGTATTAGGTGTCTTAGTGGTGTATTAGGTGTATGTCACCTAAGATTGTCTATATCTTTGTATATAAATAGGTAGTGTCTTTGAATGATAATTATAAGAGAGAATTCTGATTTTACATGGTATCAGAGCATTTGGGTTACAAAATTTGAGAAATTTTTTTTCCGTTCAAATTGAGGGCAGATTTTGGGTAAACACAAATTAGGATTTGGTGCATTTTTGAGTTCCAACTCGGAACACCCTTTTGGAGTGCACATTTTTTCTCACCGCCGGCACAGGGAGGAAGAACAGCCGCAGACCAGCCAAACCCCGACATCCGGCCACTATACGAGCCGCGAGTGGGCCACACGCGCCACCGCGAATTTCTATCAAAATTTCCACACATCTCACCGCTGGCACAGGGGGAAGAACAGCCGCCGACAGACCAAACCCCAAAGTCCGGTCACCAGACGAGCCGCGAGTGGGCCACACGCGCCACCATGACTTTCTGTCAAATTCCACGCGTCGGCGCGTGACAACGAGTCCATGTAGAATTCTTCTCTGGTAGACCCCGTGCCACTCTCCGCCGTCCCCCTGCATCATCTGTGGTGGTTTGGCACTCATCGCTTGTGATTGTTTAGGTTTGCGTTCTTCCAATTTTATGTTCTTATTCGCTGCGTGTTTCGTTGCTGCGTGTTTGGTCGCTTCTGTTATTGGATTTTTTTGTTCGTTTGCTCGCTGTCTTGTCGTTTGTTAGAGTTATGGCTGAAAAGAAATCTAATGTTGTAACGGATATGGTGTCTGTGATGTCTAAAATCACGGACCATAAGCTCAATGGCTCGAATTATTTGGCTTATAGCAAGACTATTCGAATTTATTTGAGAAGTATCGAAAAAGATACTCATTTGACTAATGATCCTCCTAAAGATGATTCAAAGCAGACATGGCTTAGAGACGATGCTCGCTTATTTCTGCAGATTCGGAATTCTATTGAAAGCAATGTAATTGACTTGATCAATCATTATGAATTCGTTAAGGAATTGATGGATTATTTGGATTTCTTATATTCTGGTAAGGGAAATCTTTCTCGCATATATGAGGTATGCAAAGCATTTTATCGTGCAGACAAACAAGATCAGTCACTCATAAATTATTTTATGGAATTTAAAAGGATTTATGAGGAGCTCAATAGTTTGATGCCTTTTAGCCCTGATGTCAAGGTTCAACAAAGCCAACGGGAACAAATGACGGTCATGAGTTTTCTTGCCGGTTTTCCCTCTACTTTTGAGACTGCTAAGTCCCAGGTTCTTTCTGGTTATGACATCTCCTCTTTACAAGAGGTGTTTAGTCGAGTACTTCGTACAGAAGGCACTCCACCTCCACCTGCTCAATTAAACGGTGCTTTGGTCAGCCGAAGTAATTATTATGAGCATGGACGGTCAACTTATATGAACAGAAATAAAGGAGGCGACTCGCACGGGTTTAAAACTCGACCACAGGACCTCGGAGGTATTGTATGTCACTATTGTCACAAACCAGGACATACGAAACATGAATGTAGAAAGCTTCAGTACAAACATCAGAAAGGTCACTCAGCTCATATTGCATCCACTACTGATACTTCTGAAAAATCAGTTCTTATCTCTGCAGATGAATTTACCAAGTTCTCACAGTATCAAGAATCACTAAGGTCTTCATCACCCTCTGTCACTGCTATTGCTGATTCAGGTAAATCAAATGCGTGTCTCATTTCTTCATCTTTCAAATGGGTTATTGATTCTGGTGCCACAGATCATATGACAGGTAATTCTAGTCTCTTTTCTACTCTTCAGTCACACACTTCTACCTCTACTGTTACCTTAGCCGATGGGTCACCATCTCGTGTTCTTGGGTCTAGCACAATTACTTCCACTCCTTTGCTTCCTTTGTCGTCTGTCTTACATTTACCTAGCTTATCCTTTAATTTGATATCTGTAAGTCAGCTTACTCGCAATCTTAACTGTTATATCTCATTTTTTCCTAATCGTTGCTTATTTTAGGATCTTATGACCAAGAAGACTATTGGTAAAGGAGATGAGTCTGGAGGCCTCTATATTCTTGACACACCGATACTGAAATCTGTCGCTTGCTCTAGTGTAACCTCTCCCTTCGAGGCACATTGTAGATTGGGTCATCCATCTCTTCCTTTACTGAAGAAACTTTGTCCTCAGTTTAGTAAGGTGTCTTCATTAGATTGTGAGTCTTGTTAATTTGCAAAACATCATCGTCTTAGTTCAAATCCAAGAGTTAATAAACGTGCTAGTGTTCCTTTTGAATTAGTTCATTCTGATGTTTGGGGTCCTTGTCCTATTTTGTCTAAACCTGGATTTAAGTATTTTGTTACTTTTGTGGATGATTATTCTCGTGTAACTTGGTTATATTTAATGAAGAGTCGTTCTGAATTGTTTTCTATTTTTTATGCATTTTGTGTTGAGATTAAAACTCAATTTAATGTTTCAATTCGTATTTTACGAAGTGATAATGCCAAAGAATATACATCAGCTTTGTTTCAATCTTATATGGTTCAAAATGGCATGCTTCATGAAACTTCTCGTGTTGATACTCCATCTCAAAATGGAGTGGCCGAACGTAAGAACAGACATCTTCTCGAAACTGCACGTGCCTTATTATTTCAAATGAATGTTTCTAAACCTTTTTGGGCCGATGCAGTTTCAACCGCATGTTTTCTTATTAATCGCATGCCCTCATCAGTTCTTCATGGTGAGATTCCTTACAAAATTTTGTTTCCTAATAAGTCACTATTTCTGGTTGACCCTAGGATATTTGGTAGCATTTGTTTTGTTCGGGATGTTCGTCCACATGTTACTAAATTAGATCCCAAGTCTTTGAAGTGTATCTTCCTTGGTTATTCTCGTCTCCAAAAAGGTTATAGATGTTATTGTCCTAGTCTTAACAAATACTTGTCTCCATTGATGTTACCTTCATGGAAGACATACCCTATTTTTCGTCTTCTCCTCCTCCTGCATGTCAGGGGGAGGATGATGATTTGTTAGTCTATTCTATCACATCATCTGAGCCTGTCTCTGATCCAGTTCATTTTAGGCCTCCTATAACTCAAGTCTACTCCATACATAGACCTTCTAATTCATGTCCTGCACCTGCTCCTGCACCTGCTCCTATTTCTTCTTTTGTTTCGTATAATTGCTTGTCGTCTTCCTCTTGCTCTTTTATTGCTTCTCTTGATTCTATTTCTATCCCTAAAGTTGTTCATGAAGCCATATCTCATCCCAGTTGGCATAATGCAATGATCGAGGAAATGAATGCGTTGGATGACAATGGTACTTGGGACTTGGTTGATTTACCTTCAGGGAAACGGGCTATCAGATGCAAATGGGTGTTCACAGTTAAGGTCAATCCAGATGGGTCAGTTGCTCGATTAAAGGCCCGTCTTGTTGCTAAGGGATATGCTCAAACCTATGGAGTGGACTATTCTAACACTTTCTCTCCTGTTGCTAAATTGACATATGTTCGGTTGTTTATTTCTATAGCAGCTACTCACCATTGGCCTTTGCATCAACTAGATATCAAGAATGCTTTTCTTCATGGTGATCTTCAAGAGGAGGTGTTTATGGAGCAACCTCCTGGTTTTGTTGCTCAGGGGGAGTCTAGGCACGTTTGTCGTCTCCACAAATCTTTGTATGGTTTGAAACAGAGTCCTCGTTCTTGGTTTGGAAAATTTAGTCAAGCTATAGAAACATTTGGTATGATGAAAAGCAAGTCTGACCATTCTGTGTTCTACAAACAATCAGAAGCTGATATCATTCTTTTAGTTGTGTATGTAGATGACATTGTTATTATTGGAAGTGATACTACGGGAATTTCATTTCTTAAGTCTTTCCTACATACTCAGTTTCACACGAAGGATTTGGGGATGCTAAAGTATTTCTTGGGTGTTGAAGTCACAAGGAGTAAAAAAGGTATATTTCTATCTCAAAGAAAATATGTCCTGGACTTATTAACTGAGACAGGAAAATTAGGAGCAAAACCTTGTAGTGCTCCAATGACTCCGAACATCCACCTTACAGGAGATGGAGAACCCTTTAAAGATTCTGAGAGATATCAAAGGGTGGTTGGAAAGCTGAATTACCTTACCGTGACTCGTCCAGATATTGCATATTCAGTTAGGGTTGTTAGCCAATTTATGTCATCCTCAACAATTCATCATTGGGCAGCGTTAGAGCAAATTTTGTGTTACTTAAAAGGAGCACCTGGACGTGGCATCTTGTATGCAAATCATGGACATACTCATATTGAATGTTTTTCAGATGCAGATTGGGCAGGTTCCAAAGTGGATGGAAGATCCACATCAGGCTATTGTATTTTCATTGGAGGAAATTTGGTCTCATGGAAAAGTAAGAAGCAGAATGTTGTGTCACGATCGAGTGCAGAGTCAGAATATAGGACTATGACACAATCTGCGTCTGAGATAATATGGATATATCAGCTCTTGGATGAAGTAGGTCTTAAAACTTCAGTACCAGCGAAATTGTGGTGTGATAACCAAGCTGCTCTTCATATTGCTTCTAACCCTGTGTTTCATGAGCGAACTAAACACATTGAAATTGATTGTCATTTTATTCGCGAGAAAATTCAGCAAGGGTTGATTTCTACAGGATATATGAAGACTGAAGAACAACTAGGAGATATCTTCACGAAAGCTTTAAGTGAGGTTCGGGTTGATTATCTTTGTAACAAGTTGGACATGATTAATATCTATGCTACAACTTGAGGGGGAGTGTTAAAGATGATTTATGAGTGTGTGTATTAGGTGTCTAACACTAGGTGTCTTAGTGGTGTGAGTTGTGTATTAGGTGTCTTAGTGTTGTATTATTAGGTGTATGTCACCTAAGATTGTCTCTATCTTTGTATATAAATAGGTAGTGTCTTTGAATGATAATTATAAGAGAGAATTCTGATTTTACATCTTTTATTGGAATCTTGTTTGTGTTTTTTTTCACCTTTGTCCTTTGTTTTCATCTTTTATTTTTCTTTTTCTTTTCTCTTCTATCCAAATTTCTTTTGAAAAAAAAGGAGAAAGTAAGAGATTGAAATTGTGCTCTTGATCTTGTGCACTAATTAGTTTCTATAAAAGTTTGATCCTAAAAATAAGATATTAGATTTTATCTTCTTTCCATATATAATTGACCATATTGAGAACATAAGTGCATCAATTACTTTCCATAAATTTCTGATCATATCTTGAGCATCTAAACTTTCTGTAAAAGAAAAAGAAAAAAATGATTTACTGCTGAAAGTAATCCTTTGCTGTCCAAAATTTTGTGTCATTTTTTGACCAGTTTTGTTCAATTTCTTCTTGTCCAAATCGTGCAAAAGCAGTCCATATTTGATGTTGTTACACTTACAATCACGTTGTTGCTGTCCAGTTTTCACTAAATTTGTGCTATCCAATTAGAGGCCTTGCTGTCGAAATTTTTCTTGTCCAATTCTGACCATATTTTAAGTGAATTCTTGCTGTCCAAAAATTGTTGTTGATGTCCAGATTTTGTTCATTGTTTTATCCCTTGCTGTCTGAGTTTGTTTGGTGTCCAAAATCCTTGTGTTGAGTCCTTAAAATTGTTTCTAAGTGCTGTGATTCTTTTGGTAATTTTTGAGCTGCCATTGTTCCAACTTGAGTGCAAAATAAGTGAGGAAAGGCTGTGAGATATTTTGCTCCTAACAATATCCTTGTGTTATAGTTTCATTATGACTTCCAGGGTGAACATTCATTAATGTTGCAAGTCCTATAACAACAGATTGAAAGAATGTGCAATATCCTTTGAGATGGGATTGATGGCTTCGATGCAGCTCTTATCAATTTGCAAGATGGGTGTTCTTAATGAATCCTTAAAGCTAGGAGGCAAAAGATGTATCCGGTTGAGGGTGACTCACTTGTAACTAGGCATGCATGGAGTGCACACATCAACGTGAGTAGTATGGGTAGCAAAGGAAGAACAATAAATCCATTGCCCGTATCCCTTGTATGAAAAATACTTGAAAAAATAAGAGAGCATGAGTTGAGGAGGGCTAGTGAAAATTAAATCTTTAAAAAAGAAAAGAGTAAAAAGGAAAAGGGTGAAGGAGAAAGGAGTGAAAAAGCTAAAACAATGATTTGTTTCAAAATTAATGACTTATTACATGGTATTGTTTTTTCACTGTAGATACATGAGGATGTGATTCCCAACGAAGTTCCTAGTGGGAGGCCACCCATTAAGGAAAAATCTTCATGAAGAAATGAAAAATGATATGATCTAAGGAGTAACAAATGTCCTTAGGCCAACCATATTTACATAGATAAAGAGGAACAAAGTAGCATTTTGGGTGAATTACAACTAAGCCATGGATGTACCCAAAGATTGATATGGGCTTATGCAAGGAATGGCATGGATATGCTCAAGAAAATTTCTAAGGAATTTTCATCTAGGCTAAGGAGATTGTATGATGAATAAAAATTCAGAAAGTTGTGAGCTTTAAGCTCTTCTTGTGTTCCTAATACAAACTAGAACTTATCAAAGTTTAAGAAACCTTGTCGTATTTAAAACTTGATTTATCACTCATATCTCTCCCCTGTTGTGTGTCATGTCAAGATTCTCAATTTTTTTCCCAATTTTCAACATGTTTTAGAACAATCCTAATGAAGATCTCAATATTGATATTTGAGTCTCACTTCTTTAAGTGAGATTCCCATAATTTATTATTAGAATATGGTTCTAGAATCAAGTTATCTATCATTTTGTTTTTTGTTTGTTCCTTATTCGTTTTTTTCCTTTAATTTGTTTGAATTTTTTTGTTTTTATTGCATTTAGGAAAAATATATAAAGAAAGAGAAGTAAAATACAAAAAATAAATAAATAATAATAATAATAATAATAAAGTAAAAAAAAAAGTGTAGAGAAAAAGAAAATATTGTGATTGATTCTTATCTTGTGATTGTATGTAAATATTGTATTATCTTTTTTCCATAAAAAATTCATCTTGCTAGAGGGGGAAAAATTGTGCTATATTCTCCCCATAAATCCTTATTTGAAGCATATCTTATGCCATTTGTTTTCTATAAATATACCACCTTGTTGGAGTTTTCCTTATGTCTAAGGTGAAGTCATCCAACAAGGAAGTAAGGCCGGACCTAACCTTTCCATTTGAAACCATACAACAACAGCCAAAAAGATTGAAGGGAGCATTATAATTTCCTAAAACACTAAAATTTCCGCCCAAGCTAGTGCAAGAAAGGAAACTAAATATTATGAAAATTAGAGAATAGAATCTGTACACTATTTTCTTCAAAAAGGAAAGTACTTGCTCACTGCTTCAAGTCTCTTTCTTTCACTCCACGCCCAAGGCTTCCAAAGCAGCCCACGACCGACAATTGGTGCTAGGCTTGGTCCATTGCTCTAATGAGGTTGATCACACTTGGGACTTCATTTAGGCTCCTTGTGTATGCATTATTTTTGACTCATCTAAAAGTTCTTTAATCACCCTATTAAGTGTCTCTCGAATCTTTTTAGTTCTTGCCCCTGTAATTGATCCATTAGAAATGTGCAGTGGGTTTGATGGTGAATCTTGGTTCTCCTCTGAATGATCTATTGAGCAACCAAATACCTTTCATATGTCCTTATTAGGCCAATCACGTTTGTAAGTTACAAGAAGATCAAAGTAGTATTTTAAGTTGAATCACAACTGAGTAATGGACGTACCCAAGGATTGATATGGGCTTACTCAAGGAATGGCATGGATGTGCTTAAGAATATTTTTGAGAAATTTGCGTATGGGCCAAAGAGATTGTATGACAAACAAAAATTCAAAAAATTCCGAGCTTTAAGCTCTTCTTGTGTTCCAAACACAAACTAGAACTTATCAAGATTTAGGAAAACTTATAGCGTTTAAAATAGCTTATCAAGGCTTGAAAAACCTTGTGGAATTTCCTATCTCAATAAAATATGATTTTAGCTTTCTTAGGTTTGATTTACTTAATTTGTTGTTGGGTTTCAAGGCTATCACCTTTTGGGATTATGTTGCTTAGTTTCTCGTGGGTACTTAAGGCTAGTCCTTCACATCTTTTAGCTCATAAACTCATTTAATATAAAATATCTTTGATAATAATAACATTTTGTAATTATAATAATATCAATGTGAAAAAAATGCAATTAAAAGATATCATTTTTAGTTTACAAAAAACAATCAAATGACAATATTTATTCTAACAAATTTACTTTTAAACAAAATCATAATTTTTATTTATTTATATTTTCTTAGAAGTGTAAATGAGTCCGCTCATGAACTATTCTTAAATTACACTAGATTAAACTTGATTAATATAAAATTTAGATAAGTTGAGTTGAAACGATAATTTAAGTTGAGTCAAAAAGTGTTTTATATGGAAAGGGATGCAAAGAATATTATAAATTTGCTTATGGAATCAAGACTTATGCAAATTTCTTGGGAAATAAACACTATTTTGTTCAATATTGATCAATAATTCCGTTATATATATTTTTTATATGATCACGATCAGATGGATTCCTAAAAATTTGAATGATTTGGTTCATATTTTTGCAAATTGGGTAATGAATTATGAATTCCTGATATGGAGGGCTTTTCTTGGAAGAAGATTCAATACCTTATGTTGTAAGATTCTCATATTCTTTTAATGTGATTTACCCGGTAGTGGTTTTACGGGTAGGGCTCATACTTTAAAGTCCTATAGATTAGACCTAACCATCATCTACAATGTCCATATTTAACCATTGATGTTACAAAATTTCATTCTATTTCAACAGTATGTTAGAACTAACATTATCTCAAATAACATTATCTCAAATTACCTGGAATGATGGAGCCAAAAAGTTTTTTTAGATAGGGTACCATGAAAATAACAAATTTAAAAAATAATTATTATATTAACTAAAATAATTGTACATAAATAAATAAATAATAATAATTGTACCATTTTATGAAAAAAAACAATTTGCATGATAACATGACTATAAGTGCTATTGAAAATATATTTTTCAAAGATGCAATCAACCTAAAATTCATCCATTGATACCTCATGTGACTACACAAACGAATTTTCACGATATTCATGACAGAAAAAATGCTTTTCCATAGTAGTAGTTAAAATTGGAAAACCAAGTGTCAATTTGAAAAATAAATAAACTAATGGATAAACTTTATTTATTTTTTGTCTCTACCATTTTCTTGGCAAAATCACACAATCCTTTCAAATTAATCCTCAATCTTCATGTATCATAAACTCAACATTAACAAATTCTTGAGCAATGCAAATCAACTTTTCTTTATCAAAACTTAAAGATGAATTATTTGGGCAAGTCACACAAATGGGTAATTTCATATTGTGTAAGTAAATCTATCATTGAGCTCTTGAAATTGAATATCAATAACAATATGAGTTAAATAGCTCAATTTGACGATGATGTAAGTTTATGATATCTTGAACTTTACACCTTGATCAACCATGAGCTATGAACTTGTCATCTGTATTTATGAGCTTGGAAGTGTAGACGTAATTTTCTTCCAACCATTATGAGTATGTAAGCCACATTCTTGATTTGTGAGTACCTTTGTTGTATATCATGGATGGACTTACTCACAGTAGATAGGTTTATGGAGACAATTATCATCTTTTACTAAGGCTATACTAAAATATGCTTTTGAGGTTACCGTGTACAGGTTGAGTACGTCACTTAATTGTGGACTGGCCAACAATTTAGGGCTACTCAAGTAGTATTTTAATTATTTGACTACTTTCTCACAATATTTGTCCCAAGAAAAGTTAGATTTCCCATGTAATACTTTGAAGAAAGGTGTGCACTTGTCATTTGCATGGGAGATCAAGCGATTCAAGGCCGCCACTCTTTCTATCAATCTCTAGACTTCTTTGACATTCTATGAGGTTTCATATACATTGATGCTTTTATCTTCTTTAGGTTGGCCTCAATTCCTCTTCGATTGACATTAAACCCTAAGGATTTGCTTGATCATACTCTAAATAGACCTTTGTTTGGGTTCAATTTCATTACATATTATCGAAGGATGTCGAAGGTCTTACTTAGATGGATGGCATTATCTTTATGCATACTCTTGACAATCATATCATCTATGTATACCTCCATTGGGTGTCCAATAAGGTCTTAAAATATCTTGCTAACTAACCTCTTATGTGTGGCTCCAACATTTCTCAAGCCAAAAGGCATGACTTCGTAGCATTATAACCCTTGGTTAGTCATGAAACTTGTTTTTTTTTTCTTAATTAGGGTCATACATTTAGATTTGATTATATCCAAAATATGCATCCATGAAAGAGAAAGTGTCATGTCTTGTTATGGCATCTACAAGATAATCTATACTAGGTATTGAGAAACTATCTTTTGGATAGGCCTTATTCAAGTCGATAAAATCCATAAACATGCATCACTGTTTGGTGGTTTTTTTATGAGAACCACATTGGATAGAAAATCGAGATAGTATACTTCTATTATATGGTGACATGATTGAGAAAATACATGTATATGTGGTCTAATACAAGGGTAAGTAATTTAAGAACAATGATTGTCGTACTCATGAGAACTGTTAACAATATTTGGTCCTAATTAATAGTTCATTTTTGTGTTGATTAAAATTAGTCAATGGGTATTTTGATTATTTTTGAAAATAATAACATAAAGCAATAGATTGGGTTACACAAGAATTATGAGAGATATGTGATTATAGGACTATCCTTACCATTATCTTACAATTCAATTAAACAGATTATGAATGAAAATTAATGTATTAGGTTCTAAATCATTTTCATAATGTAAAACCCTTCTTGAATTCTTAATTTTAGCTTTAGAAGTCTAGGTCTGCTTAAGACTTCTCATTTTTTCTTACCGTGTAGTTGATTAAAGGTTTGCTTATTAACCAAGCTATATCCTAAACAATCTAGATGTATGGTTACTAGATTTAATTCATGCATTGCATTGGTATCTAAAAAGATGATAAATAAATTAGGAAAGATTAGAACAATCGTTTAAGCTTTAATTTAGGCATTCAATCCTACTTATGATAGTAGCCATAAGGTAGCAGGAGTTGGTGGTTTAGGTAGGCACTCTAGAATGGCTTGGAGAAATTTTTTCCATTAGATCCAAACGCACTTTGGTCGTGGCTCTCTTTCTCTCAACCTATCGGGTCTGTTGTGGGTAGATAGGTGTAGTTGTAGGATCTACATTCCTAGTAGGTTATAGCAAAGTTGGAAGGAATGATGGATGGATGGTTTGCTAGTTTTCAGGTTGGACTTCCTGAGTAGTGGAGCTAGTTGACTAGTCCATGACTCCTCTTAAAAGTTCAAAGGGATAAGTTGGTAACTATAGACCATATGAATATGATGCTTTCCCTTGGAGAACCGTGTTACTCCTTGATTTTTTTTAAAAGACTTATGTGTATCTTTTATAGATGAGGAAACTAAAGAGCATTTAGAAAGTCCTAAAATTTTGATCTTTTCAACAGATTAGAACACATTTCTTTCCTACAAATGGTGTCAGATGTTGATGCTAATTTTTTTCAACTATGGTAAGATTATCCTACATAGATTTGTGAGATGAAACAAATCGTTAGGACCTCGGACCACTATAAGGGCGGTCTTCTACTATCTGATGCTTAAGTTAGTAACATGATGATGAAGTTTAGATGAGATCTAAGTCTCACTCTTTGATTAAGAGAAAATATCTTGTTTGATTGTGATTCTCTGTTATGTGGGAGAATATCTATTTAATGTTCTATTTAAAGTTATGTTATATTTTAGATAGATGTGAATATATATAGAGAGAATAGTCAACCAAATACATATCCCTTATTGTGTAGATAGGTTAGTTATATCATTATGGGTCCCTCTTCCTAATTATCTCTTTAGGACAATTAGGGATAACTATAAGCTCTTTATTGTGATTATTTTGTGATTATGTTTCTATGATGACTCAACGTTTATTGGGCTTGACCCATTGAGCTTTTGTTGACGAAGACCATTCTCTTCTAATCACGTGAGATGTATTAAATTATACCCAACATAAAATATTTAGAATTGATTTCAACAATGGTAGATTTTTGAAGAGTTGAATAAGAATAGAAAATCATTAGAATAATATATTTTACTCTTATTTTTATATGGTTATATTATTGAACTAGTTTCATTTTTATATTATTAAGAAACATATAAACAAAATATTTTTAAATATGAATTAAACTTATATTTTTTATTATAAAAGAAATATGCATCACACCAATTATGATAAAACATATATTTATTACAAGAGGATGGAAAAGTGAACAGAGTACAATCACGTCACTTGAATAATGTAACTGAAACACAGTTTCTTTACTTTTAAAGTGGGACACACTAATACTTTGTCTTTGTATCAAAACATCTTGTATAATAATATAGTAAAATTAATATTGCAAAATAAAATACACGTGATTTTTAGTTGGGTAGTAATGGTTTTATAGAAATGTTTTATAAAAATAAATTTATATTTATATTAATTATAGAATACTACGTGATAAAATAATTTTAAAAACTGACAAGTTATATACATTTCAAGAAAATAGGTCACCAATGGTTTCCTTTTTATTATATCATCTCATGGAGTGACTTGCACATGTAGTTTGAGTTATTATAAATAATTTTTTTTCCAAATTTTTTTAATGTTTTTCATATTTAATTGTTTAACATAGAGACTTTATTCTATTCACATCATACATGTTATGAATCAACTAGAAATTCTAGAGGGTCTTCTTTGGAAACTATTAGAAGACGTATCTAGCTTAGAGAAAGAAAGTAGATAGATGTAATAAATATGCAATAAATGAAGATGAATTTTAGTATTGCATTGGACATATATATAGGAATACATACATTGACCATCATTTAGGGGATCCACATGGACTTACAAGGATCAACTCTAAAATATGCATCAAATAAGTATAAAATAGTAAATACATCATATCTTCACCTTGATAGTACATATATTAATTATCTGACCTTTTCCTCGACAAATACACGTAGAATACATCCATACATCGACTCCTTACTCATTCAGTTTGGACGCAAGATCAGGATGGAAGTGTTTTCAACATGTCTAGTTCATAGTCTTCGTTGTTCTATGTGACTTTCACACCCTAGTGTGCGTATGTCTATTTGATCTTTGAATTTGAAATGTCACGCAGGAGATGAAAAAAGTATAAATAGGGGTTAACAATCCTATAGATCCCATTTCCTTTAGCTTTCTATCAACTTGTTTATGCAAAAATATTTATGTCACTTCAACCTGATTTTTAATCGTGTTACCCATTATTTTCATATTCTGCACAAATCTTATTATTTCCAGCCCAACAGTAAGCATTTATTGTTTGCTTGACATGCCTTAAGATAGTTCAGGTTTCTTCTTTTTAGATCGAATATGATAGATTCATTTTATTTCAAGTTGATTTTTATATTACCTAACATCATTACATATCATAATCATTTCTTGTCGAACTTGTTTGCTCATTGTTAATCCTAAATTTTAGGATCCTTCAATAGACATAGTCAGCAAGCAACTTAGTAACATCCCTAAAACAGATAGTGTTATAATTTTTTAGAGTGAGGAGGAGTCTATAGGCTCCCAAGGGTCTGAATTTCTATAAGCATCGAGCTTGACTCTTAAGATGAGCACATTGAGTGACTCGAGCAACTACCTAGATGTAATCGTAGCTATAACATTGTTAAGTGAAGCCTGACCATCGATCAATAATTTAATTTGTATACCTACTTTGACCAATATTATGGTCCTTCGAGTTTGGCAAAAGAAAACTCAAGTTGGTAAAGGTAAATGAAAGCCAACTTATAGGACTAAGGGTTTGAGGTCACAGCTCGTACCTTGTAAATTTAAACTTAAAGATGAGGTTAAATTGAGGCCCACTTATGACATTTTGGAGAATGTTCAAATACAAATTTCTAGTCTGACAAATCTTGGTAACGACATTCCGTTAGAAGGTTAGACTACTTTTCACGAGAAGCCACTTTTCATGAGTCTATGTTTCTCTCTTTTGAATTTTATTAGGGATTTCTTGAGGTAGACCCAAATAAGTCCTAATCAGCTACTTCCTAACATATAGAGGTATTTACTTTGTATCACCCTACTTGGAAAAGTTTTTGGTGTGACAATCGGGCTACCTTAGTTCAAGAAGGAAAACAATCTTAAAAGAAATCCTTCAGATCCATGGTGTATATACATGTCATCTAAATAGGATCGGGGTGTTAATGTCATGCTTCCAAATAACGATAGGAATTGGACGTAGTTTTTTTATGTTTCCTTAGTTAGGAGTCTAAGGACGTAAGTAATCTGATCTCTCTAGTCTAGGGCAATGTAAAATTTATTTTAAAGAGGCCTATTTTCATGTGTCCTTTTTGAGCAATATGGTAAAGCATAGGCTGTCTAAGACCAGACTGGCTACTGTTGAGATGATATGTTTAGTATCGTGCATGTTGTAGACATGGGTATTTCACAAGCTGTGTTTGGTGTCAAAGAAAAAGAGTTCACAACGCAAGCAGAGTTATCCTAAGTCCAGCTCTAATTTTGAGTTGTTACTTAAAGGTTGTGAACTTTTAAAGAATTATATTTTCTTTTCAAATTATTTCTCGATTAATTATGATTTATTTATGTTGTGTAGATATGGACCTAAGTATCTTTGGATGACATGTTGAATAATTTTGCAACTACTCAGGTAGCTCCTGTCAATGTATCCTAAACCAAAAGGAGGAAATTTGCAAACAAGAGTAAGGGTTCAAATGGGATGACCTCCCAAGATCAACCAACTATGCCTATTTATATCGGGTGATCCCCACTTCGAGTTCCACTATGATTTCTTCCACTACTCCTTCCCCAACTACTATGACGAAGTGGAAGCCCATAAATTTTATGAAATTTCATGGCTTCAATGAGCCCTTAATGGGTAACCCAATTTCCCAAAATGAGTTCATCAACTTGATGTAGAAAGACTTAGATAAACCCATTTTGGCTAACATGTGTAAGGAGTTCGATGCTCTTACACTGGCTGAACGTGCAAGTATACACAGTCACAAGTAATAAATGATAAGTAAGATATCATTTTCACGAAGATTTGTTACTAGTATTTGTTAATTACTAAAATTGTTTCAATCTAATTTTATCCAAACAATCGAAAGTTTGATGGAGTTTAACTAAACTAATTTTTTTATAACAATAAATAAGAAAAATCTAGGATTGAAGTTTCACCAAATTAATCTACTTGAATCATATTATTTTCTCTTGATTTATGTTCTTGCATTTAATTTGTCAACCAAGAACTCCTAATATATCCATATGTCTCTTCCGATATCAAATAGACACATCTCGCTAAAATAATTCACTATATTCCTATGAGAATTAAATTCACCAAGATTCATTAAGTTCAAAGTTCTCAAATAGTTACACGTACAATAAAGGTATATTCCTATCCCTTATATATGTTATTCTATCCACGAGCAACACCCAAAAATTCCTTTTTCAAGTTTATTTAAGTGTCACAGATCAATTGATTAATCTTGCAACAATCAAAAGCATTAAGCACAAATAGAATAAACAAATTAAACATCTCATAAATCATTCAAAAATAATTAATCCAAGCTTCATAATATAAGTTACATGACAATCCTAGAACAATTAAATTAGTTCATAGCAAACATTAAAATTACAATACAAAAATATTAAGACATTTAAGGAACATTAAATGAAGAACAACAAAAAGAATTAGAAGTATTTCATCTTTGCTTTCTCTATTTCTCTCCCTAAGTAGAACCACAACAGAAGCCAAAAATGGCTTCTGTGTGTTCCACCTCCCAATCTCCTCCTTGTATCATAATAAGCACATATTTATAGCTTCAAGAAAATATACCAAAAATATTACGCGTGCAACAAATGGGAGACACAATTACTCTTCAGACACGTAGGTAATACCCATGACTCGTGCCGAGCTCTGATTCGTGGGAAGAATAATGAGAAACATGGCAGCTTCATACTGGCTGGGATGAGAGGGCGCACACAGATTAGGTGGACCACGTCACACGAGAAATATGCGGGCTGGTTTGTGTGCACCAACTGGTCTCCACTCGCATGGAGCGTGGGAAAAACGCATGATTTGGGCTGTTCAAATTTGATCTGACGGTGAGTGATGAAGACACGTTTGAGGGAAATTATTGGCGCAAACAGGTGGACCCCACTATATACACTGAACAATGTGCCATCTGGAAACGCATCCACTCGCCTTTGTAGCGCTTGCATTTCACTCACCTGATCTTCACCGTTGATTTTTTTATTTAACAGTGCGTGAGGTGGTTTGATAAAGCCGCACGTGGTACACCTCTGCACAAAAAAACAAAATTTGGTTAATTACAATTAAGCCTTCTTTTAATTCAAATTATATTTTCTATTTTTATTATTTGCAATTAAGTCTTTTTTTACTTAAAATTCTATAATTTTCCCTAAAAATATATTCCTTAAAAATAACAGTAAATATTAATTTAAGAACTTAAAATTAATTAAAAACATTAAGAACACAGAAATTATAATTAATAAATTAGACAAAATAACTCTAAAATATAGAGTTATCACTAGCCAATCAAAAAGTTCTCGAATTGAGTTTGCTAATATAATTTTATTTTTGAATTGTTATCGTTAATCGGTCAAACAAGACCTTGACATTTATTTTTCCATCTTTTTTCAAACGTTTTTTTAATAAAAAATGAAGGTGATGACCCTTATATGTTATTACAAGGTATAGTAAGTAGAGTGGATGAAGAAGGAGCTAAAAAAGGAGAATAAGGATCACTTGGCTACACTTTCCAAATTGACAGCTTTATTTGCTTAAAAGGCCGAGCTAGCAAGCTAGTAAGAAAATGCCCTAAGGGCCAAGAAGGAATCCAAAAGATCACTTCGAGAGCTTCGTGAGGAACTTAACAGTTTGAAGGTCATCGAGGAGAAGGCTCACTTAGAGGTAGAGGCAGTGTAGGTGAAACCAATGGAGGTACTTCATACATATTTTAACAAGGCCATAGAGTCTTTCAAGGTGAAGGCCGAGGCTACTGGAAGGTTGGTGACTACTACGAGATTTTAGGCCTTCATCCACCCTAACCTGAATCCCTAGGATAGTTTTGGAGGGCAATGATCAAGAGCTTGATGGTGGTGATGAGGAGGAGACCGATTTGCCTTACTTCTAGACTGAAGATACCTCTTTTTTGTTCATGTAAATTTGTTTGTCTTTCTTCTCAGATGCTTTTATGTAAGGAACAATCAGTGCCTCTTTTTTTTTTTTTTGGAAATTTAAGGAATATATTTTCTCATTATTCCATACATGTTGAAATTGAAATTTCTTTATATGCAAATGAAAAAGCTTTCCCAATTTTGAGAAAGTTTAGGGACATATGGGACCCATTATTGGCTATAAAAAGGGCTATATGTTCCACTTAGAAAATAGGTTTGTAAACATTGTCTCTTCTTTTATTCATATTTTGTCACACCTTTTTGCTTGTTTATTATAGCAATAGATCTTTCATCTATTCTTTGAGCTTGTTTTCTAAAAAGAGATAGCTTGAATCTTGAGAGCAATGTTGAAAAGTTAAGGATTGAGGTTGACTAGCACAAGGCATCCATCAAACTTCTCAAGGATGAGTTTAGTATTCTACGAGCTTGACTTAAAGAAAAGGAGCTCGTTTGTGATAAGAAAATCGACACATTGACTAGACGTGTTAAAGATAAGACCGATTGGGCCAACACTTATCTAAGATGTGGGGAGACAATGTTTTTGGACATATGAGAATCACTTAGGGTCTTAAAATGAAGCTTGTACGTCCTTACTTTTGCCTTATGAGATTTCATAGTGATTGACCCCATTTGTTAATGAGATTCAAGCTAAGATTTTTCCACTTGTTCACCCCAAAGTGTTTGATAGGAATAATCATCGAGAAGCTTAGTGTTTTAGAGGTGCTCCCTAATTGCAATTTTTTTTACTTTCAATAAATGTAACTACATTCTCATACTTTAATAAAATGAAATTTGTATGTTTGCTCGTATATGCTTGCCTAAGAGTTATATGTTTACCTGTCTTATCATTTCCTCTCATTTCTAGTAAATATAATATACGAGCCTATTTGTGGGGCTTGCTCATTTTTATCATTCTTGGATTGATATCTTGGTTTTAAATGATTTTTCTATTTTTTTTAATCTTAGGCTCCCCATCGACCTAGAGTTGGTACGATACTAGCTTCTCAAGGCTCCTGGAGTTCTTCCCAAGCTATTGTCTAGTTCCTTACCTAAGTGATCAAACTTTTTTATCATGGGTTCCCCTTCGGCCTAGACCTAGTATGATGCTAGATTCTAAAGGCTCCTAGGGTTTTTCCTGAGTGATATGCCTGACTCCTTACCTAAGTGATCAAACTCTTTTATCATGGGCTCCCCTTTGGCCTAGAACTAGTATGATTCTAGCTTCCCACAGATCCTAGGGTTTTGCCTGAGAATTCTTCCTAGTTCCTTACCTAGGTAATCAAAATCTTTAATCGAGGGTTCCCTTTGACCTGGAGTTGGTATGATGCCAGCTTCTTAAGGCTCTTAGGATTTTTCCCAAGAAATCTCTCTAGTTCCTTACTAGGTTATAAAATTCTTTTATCATGGGCTCCTTATCGACTTGGAGTTGGTAAGATGTTAGCTTCTCTAGGGTTCTGATTGCTTGAATTGTGTGCAATAGGTAGGCAAGTATATATATCGTAAAAAATTAATATAATGATAAGAAAAGATTGTTTCACGGAGATTATGTTATTATAAAATAATGTTGAAACTAAAAAAATAAAGATCAACTTATTATGTTTTGAGAAAGGAAAATTAAAAGAACTAAAAATAAATAGTAACTATCAATTAACATAAAATTATCAACTAAGAAAATATATGAGAAAATAACTAGAAATACTTAATCTCCCAATTTTCTAAGCATGTAAATGACTCAAATCCCTCAATATAATTACCAATCAATTACATGATCAATTGAATCTAGCCAAGCATGTATTTCTCTCTCAAGTAAACTACACATCATATAGTAATTAACCTAATCACACTCTATTATCAATTAAATTACATACTACTCATTAAGTTCATCAATTATGTATTACATACATAAGAGTCATACATATTTTTTAGAAAATATGCATGTTATTTAATCAAGATAAACAATTGAATAATTCACTCAAATATATTTCATTACCTCTATAGTTAAACAGTTAATAGCATAAAAACCAGATTAAATAATATAATTAAATTGAAATCATAATTGGGGAAAAATATTATATCATCACATATAAAAAAATTGGGTTTATAAGACCCCTAGATTGATAAATTAGTTAGATAGTTGAATTCATAAATCACATATTTTTCAATTAGAAAGACATATAAATTTAAAAATAAAGGAGAATAAGAATAAATACAATTAATCTCTTGAATAGTAGTACGAATTTCCACCAAATGGTATATTCTCTTTAACTTTTCTCTCTCTTTTTGGCATCAAAAATTGATAAAAAAATTGAAAATTTTGCTGGTAGGTTTTATGATGAAATTAGGGAGTTAAATTAGGCTCAAATGGAATCTGGACCATCAGATCAGCTTTACTAGGATAAATCAATACATAAATGATAGAGACTTCTGATGTTCTGACCATTATATGAGCACTAGCCAATTGGATTACGACACATGGTAGGTGAGGAACATGGGACAAATTATTGCACAATGCATGTCAAGGTAGAATATGGATATTCAACGTGGGTTGAGTCAACAAAAAATGGCACTCTATGATTTGCTAATCCGAATTGCATGGCTCCTTAGTGGAATGAACGAGTGAATCTTGTGATGATGCGTGACATGTTCATTTAATGCTTGACAAAACTCAAAATGAACACGTGGTAGTGACTACATCCATTAGTACATGCGACATGTTCAATTGGATCCTCTTCGCTTGTGTGGAAATCACGTGTCCTATATTAAAACATCTAAAAACATTATAAGAAAAATCTAAAAATTCTAAAAAAAAATATTTTTATCCACTTTTCAATAGAAAGTTCATATTCTAATATTTTTAACCCCAAAAGTACTACTTATTGAATAAAATAAATAAATATTAAGAAAAAAGTGCATTGTTTACTCTACTTTTATAGAGTTATCATACCCCCAAACTTAACTCTTTGATTGCCCTCAAGTAGAGTCAAATCTTAGTAGATAAAATGACATAGATAGTATATTCATAAATATGTAGCTATTAATATGAGCATATTTAGTGAAAAATATCCCACTCAAAAATCGTACAATTTCCATTACAAGAAGGTTCACATACCATTAATCAATGTTTCATCAATACAAAGGTATGCAAGGTTTTTGATGAATTGATTCATATGTGTGGGTGTACATGATATCATCCAATGCACTCATGAAATCACCCTATATGAGCATTCTAATCGATTAAATCTTAGAACACATGTCATAACTCTATTTTTTACATCCTTCTCCACTAATGTAAATATATACTTAGTTAAATATCAATATGAACTTTATATGCTTGTAATGTAAGACTTAGGTGGCGGTAGATAAATGAACACATTTAAGCTTTTTTCACACTTTAGCTTTCTTTTTATTCATCATGTAATATTTAACTATAATTGAACTTTTATTTGCTTTTTTTGTGCACTATATCTTATCATTTTTTTCATATTATTTTATCTCATATCTTCTTGTAAATTCATAACACTCAAATTTATTTTCAAACTTTTTATATTTTTATTTTTTGTTTTGAAAAGGGATCATTGTGTTGTGATATTTTTAATAGTATGCAATACTATTAATCTTACTTTATAACATAACACATGATTGCATTTTCTTTGGTATAAGCTATAGGTGAAAAGGTGACTGTAATGCTTATTGACTAGGTTTAAAATGTGGCTTAAAGATACAAAAGGTTCTTAGTTGGGCTCAAATGGGTGACTAAAGATATTAACAATGGTTAGCTTGAAAGACTCAAATCATCTAGATATGACCTAAATAATCTCTCTTGCTAAATGCTATTTATAATTTCACTTCAAGGGATAATCAAATAGATTCTAAAACATGATAGATCTCATCAACTCATATAACTCACCAAAGGTTTTCTCTCAATAAGCACACCAAAATCAATCATGAATATGTGCACAAAAATTTGAATAAATATAATCACAACTAACATGCATATTTAATGTAAGTATCTTAACGAGTATGTTACATTCCTTATCTTTGTCATGACAACCAATTTTTATCATTAGGTTCACACATTCCATATCAAGCATGTATGCATTTGGTTTCCATATATTTATAAATTTCTACCTAAATCATGATTAAAATCATACTAAAAGTAAATTTTGTTTCCTAAAAATTGAAAATACATGCTAAACACTAAAGTATAGAATGGAGCTCCCTCCCCAGACTTAAATTGTACATTGTTCCCAATGTATACATATAAATATGAAAAAAAGTTAAAGGAGAGAACTCCCTTAGTTTTGGCACACCACATCTATCGTTGAAACTGCTCAATATTATTTTTCCATTACTCTCTACATTTATTCATCAACAACACAAAAATAATAAAAAATATAAGTAAAATAACATTGGTTTGCCTCCCAACCAGTGTCTCTTTTAACGCCCTTGACTAGATGGTCATATCAATTTCTAAGGTGCATCCCTCTATGTCTATTTACTATTGAGTTTTCCCAGAAAAAAATTGAGTCTTGAATTATTCTATAATATTTTATGTCCCGGTTTAAAAACA
This sequence comes from Hippophae tibetana, assembly GCA_037013495.1. Taxonomy (NCBI): domain Eukaryota; kingdom Viridiplantae; phylum Streptophyta; class Magnoliopsida; order Rosales; family Elaeagnaceae; genus Hippophae; species Hippophae tibetana. The sequence continues at coordinate 41,995,369 of CM072804.1, read as the reverse complement.
CAGTGCTTAATTTTCTTGTGATGCCATATTTTTGTTTTCATTTTGTACCGTTTGGAATTCTTATACAAGGCCTTTTTTTAATCATTTTTTCCACTTTTTACCCTTTTCCTCACTTATAAATAGCCTTTCTCCCCCATTATCCTAAGAAAAAATTTTCTTAGCTCTTTCTCTCCCTATCTTTCTCTCTCTAGAAAGATTTTTTTTGTTTTGTTTTTAGTTTTAAAGTTTTGCTCTTTTTGAGAAGAACTAGCTATGTTTATATATATTTTTAGTTTTTGATTCAATAAACGGAAATACAAATCCGTTTGGAGGTTTTCCAACAACAGAATTAGCATCAAAGTTCTGTAAGGATTCTTTTGAGGTATAATTTTAAAATAAATTATTTACAGTTATAATTTATGTTTTATTCTTATATATTATGTTTAATTTGTTTGTGATTAAATTTAACATGATTTTCTTTTTATAAATATGATATAATAATAACGTTATGCTTGCGAAATATTAAATAGCTAAAAAGTCTCTATAAAATAAATTGATTTTGTTTTTATTCAAGATTTTATATTAAGGATGTTAGAGAAAAATATATTATTTTTCATTATAAACTTAAATCTAAAAATTATATTTTAAGGTTTAAGTATCCGGTCTGATTTAGAGTAGTGCTCTTTTATTTATTTGTACAATCAGCCGGTAGTTAGAGTGAAACTCTATTTCAAAAGTTTTTATAAGAACTATTATTCAAAAATGTATTGACAACATATTTTCAATAATTATTTTAAAACTTGAAAGTTAGTACTCGGATAATTAAATTCTTAGGTTTAATTTGGACAACTTGAATAAAGTCTAATTATTGGACTCCACCTAAAGCTGTGATTAGATGGTTTGCTATTTTCTTAGAAATAAAGTTGAAATTTAATATTTAATTAATTAATAGGCCCTGCCTAAGGATATTAAATAATTAATATTAAACAAAAGAATTTAGGCCCCACCTAAGGATACCCTCATACCAAAAAGAGAAAATAAAAAAATATCAATTTATATCTTTAATAACCTAAATAATACGAGAATGCATAATTAACTTAATTATTGTATCCTTAAATACTCCACTGTTGTTAATGACAAAAAATTGCATAATTTTTTATTGAATCCATATTTGTTTATTTTTTTTATATCATTAGATTAGGAAACAAAAACCAAAATATCGTGACAGGATGTTTTGGATTTAACTTCGTTTTTAAATTTTTGAATAATAAATTAAAAACCACATGTATTTCTTCCTTAGTTTGACCTTGGGAGTATACTTGTTATGTTTTATAAAATGATTCGTGCATTTTCAAGAGTTGTACAAATATAAAACCAAAGTATTTGTAAGATCAACATTACATTCCAATCTTGTTCATCAATAAGCATTCCACTGTAACTCATCTAATTTATGTATTTGTAGCATCCTTTTAACCTTTCTATCAGACTTTTTCACTTGTCCACTTGATTGAGGATTGTAGGGTAAAGGTGTGAGGTCTAACCTTGGTAGCCCCTCAATAGATAGTTTGAGCTTATATCTTATCTGAAAACTCTTAATAACCATATTAGGGTATACACATGGGAGGTGTAGCCTCCAAATAGTTCACATAATCAATAATATCAATCATAGATTCTATACGTTCATGTTTCTTGGTGAGTTTACTTCATTGTTCATAGCATAATATGTATTAGTCTTACGTGTGGGAAACTCAATAGAGTTTTTAAGTTATCATCATGATCAGTAACATATATCGTAAAGCATTCATTAACATTATTAATATTAGAGGATTTAGATGCTTTGAAAGCTTTAAATGTTACTTGTTCATCTTACACTCTCAATGCAAGCTCACCTTTTTGTACACCAATGAGTGCTCTTTCGGTTTCTAAGAATGGATAACTAAGTATCATAGGAATGTTACAGTCCTCTTTCATGTCTAGTACAATAAAATTTGTTGGAAAGATGAACTCGTCTACTTTTATTAGCAATATTATACCACACCTTGTGGTTGCTTAACTGATATATCTTCCATTTATAATGTTACTGAAGTGGGTTTGACTTTACCAACTCCTAATATCTTAAAGATAAATAATGGTATAAGGTTAATGCTTGCACCTAAGTCATATAGTGATTTCTTGAAGTTCATATTCTCTATTGTGCAAGGAATGTCAAAGCTACCCAGATCTTTCAATTTTTGGGGTATTTTTCTAGCAAGGATAACACTACAACCTTTAGTCAATGTTATTGTTTCATTATCTCCAAGCCTCATTTTCTTTGATAGGAGTGTTTTAAAAATTTGGCATAAGAAGGAATCTATTCAAGTACATCTACAAATGGTATATTTATGTACAACTTTTTGAAGACATCCATAAATTTTGAAAACTTCATATCTAACTTTTTCTTTTGAGGTCTTTGAGGGAAATGGATAATAGGTTTGTAAAGGTTTCTCTTTTTGGCTGAATTATTTCCTTTCTAGTGCCCTATTTATCCAATTATTCCTCCTCTTCCTTTTGAGTCTCATGTTCCTATTCTAAAGTTTTACCACTCCTCAAGGCTATGGTGTTGTAATGCTCCTTACCTTCTCTTCTTGGCTTTATAAGTGTTTTACTTGGAAGGTTACCTTGAGGCCTTTCACTTATGGCCTGGGCAAGTTTCCCTATTTACATCTCTAAATTCCAAATTGAAGCCTCTTAAGTTGACACCTTCATATTTACTGACTCGATGAATTCTTTCATCATCCCTATTAAAGCATTTGTATTGTCCTCAGTAGATGGCTTCTTCTCTTGGGCTTGTGATTTTTCTTGTTGTTGAAAACAAGGTGGTGGAAATGATTGACAATTGAATTGATTACTAACTTGATTGTTGTTATTACTCCAAGAGAAATTTGGATGTTGTCTCCATCTTGGGTCATATGTATTCGAGTATAGGCTATTTTTTCATTCATATTAGCCATATAGCATGCTAATTCAGGATTATTTGGAAAATTATCAAACAAATGACCTCTACCAAAAAAGACACAGGACACCTCTGAATATTGGATATGGTTTATAATCGCTAACGAGTTTTGAGATTTCAAAAGATTTACCAAAGATGAAAATTGAGTTGTATGTATCGTGATATCATTACCTCATACACTTTGGCTACTCTTCTTATGGATGCTATTTTATTCACTAACCATTGATAATTATTGGTAGCCATTTTTTTCAAGTGAATCATAAGCTTGATTGTAAGATATGGCTAGTAAAGGTCCATTAGTGGAGGCATCAACAATGATTCTTGTTAGAGCATTGAGACTAAGGGTAGGGAAATAATCTGATCAATCCGCTTAAATGGAGAAGTTTGATGCGATCTGTCGGATTCAGGTAAGATTGAATTGATAAATTTTATAATCAGATTGGATTCGAATTGAAAATAATACAATCTACTGGGATTCGGATCGAATTCAGATTGAAAAATTTTATAATCCATTTTGGATGATCCTCACCAATTACTATTAAATTATAAATAAATGCATATTTTATTTTATAATATGTCATATTTAAATATTATATATACCATAATTATATTAGATTATTATTTTATCTTAAAATATAAATATAAATATTTATAATAATTTCATAGTTATACAAGAATACTTCTTATTCTTTTGATATTTTTAGTTTTGACTATAAATAATAATATATGTTATAAAAATATCAATTCAAAATTTAAATTTATGTGTGTCGTGTTTTATATATGACCAAAATTTATAAATAAAGTTTAATCTGAATATAAACTTATCTCATCCAAAAAAATATGATCTATTCGGATTGAGATTGGTTGAGATTAATTATATCATCGGATAAGATTGGATTCAAATTGGCCAAAAATATGCAGTTTCAATCTGCTACTCACTCCTAATTGAGACCATTCTAGAAATTTATCATTTGGATCCTACGAGGGATACCATGGTAAGGACACTTTCTTACCAATTCTTTGGATCTTTCTCATGCTTTATATAAAGATTCCCATTCAATTTATTAGTAGGAGGTAATGTCATTTCCAAATTGGGCATTCTTTGTTGGTAAAAAATATTTCATCAAGAATGTCTATACCAAATCATTCCAAGTTGTAATGAAATTAGGTGGAAAATATTTTAGCCAAGCTTAAGCACAGTCTCACAAAGAGTAAGCGAACAATCTGAGCCTAAGTACTTGCTCGATCACACCATTGAATTTGAATGAATCTCTTACTTCAACTAAAAATTTGAAATGTAAATGTGGATCCCTTGTTGGTAAACTGCTGAATTGTCCAACTATTTGTAACATTTCAAACATCATTGTCTTTAGTTCAAACTGATTAACTTCAATGTTTGGCATTGTAATACTTGGATTTAGCCCTTCTAACATAGTTAATGCATATTCATTCATAGCTCTGTCCCTATCATCCATTAAAGGTATACAATTGTTCAAATTTAGCTCATTATTGCTTATTTATAATGGATTAGCCATTTTTACCACTTGAGTGGCACCTTGTAGTTTTCTTATCGATTATCGATTTCAAGGTACTCTTGATTTCAGGATCTAAAGGAAAAATTTCTCCATTATGGAATCTACTCATGCAATAGAGCCAAATATGTTTCTAAAAGCACTAAAGAAGATGTCAAAATTAAAAATAAATAACTAAATAAACAAATTAAAATTATGAAAAATAAATAAAATAAATAACTAAAATAAAATAAAAATTAATTTATAATATTTATAATAATTGACAACAACATCAAAACTTAATTGCTCAAATTATGTACAATGGGTACACAAGTATACGCATCATAAATAAGTAATATAATGATAACAAAAGATTCTTCAAACATAGATTATGTTATTAGAAACTAATTTAAAACTTTAAAAATAAAGATCGATTTATTATATTTTGAGAAAGCAAAATTAAAAGAACTAAAAATAGATAAGAGTAATTAATTAACTCCAAATTATCAATTAAGAATATATATGTGAAAATATCTACGAATACTTAATCTCTAAATTTTGTAAGCATATGAATAACTAAAATCCCACTAATATAATTACCAATCCATTCCATGATCAATTGAATCTAACCTAGCACGCATTTTTCTCTCAAATAAACTACAAACCATATAATAATTAACCTAATCATACTCTTATATCAATTAAATTGCATACTATTAATTAAGTTCATCAATTATGGATCACATATTTAAGAATCATACATCTTTACCTTGAAACTATGCATATCATTTAATTAAGACAAAAAATTAAATAATTATCTCATATATATTTAATTGCCTCTATAGATAAATTGTGGTTAAACAATTAATAGCATTAAAATCATATTAAATGATATAATTGAATTGAAATCATAATTGGGGTAAAATATTAGATCATCAAATATAGAAAATTAGGTTCATAAGACTCCTAGATTGGTAAATTAGCTAGATATAACTAAATCAATAAATCTCATATTTTTCAATAAAAAAGACATACAAATTAATAAAGGAGAAAAATAATAAATATAATCAATCTATTGAATTGAAGCACCACTGTCCTCTTGAATCTCCACGAAATTGCATCTCCTCTTGAACTTTTCTCTCTCTCTGGCACCAAAATTTGATAAAAAATTGGAAATTTGGTTGGTAGGATTTCTAATGAAATTAGGAGGCTAAATTAGGTTTAGATGGAATTTGGACCATCAGATTTGCTTCGTATCAAAGGTTGAGATGAAAAAGGGAAATTAAATAGTGTTGACCAATTAGATTGCGAGACATAGAAAGTAAGGAACATGGGATGAATCAACATGCAATGCGTGAATGGTGTTGGTCAACATGGGATTAGTTAAGGACAGATGGAACTCTATGATTTAATAAGCCAAATTGCATGGTACCCTAGTGGAACGAGCCGGGAAATCCCGTTACGACACATGGCATGTTGGTTGACTACTCAGTGAAATTCAAAATAAATATCGTGGTTACATATGGTAATGACTATATCATATGGTACATGCGACGTGCTCTGATTAGCTCCTCTTTGTTTGTGTGGCATCCTCGTTTCCTGTTCTCATTGGCCATGCCTTAAAAAATTCATAAAAAATACCAAAATTAATTCAAGAAATTTCCTGAAAAATATATTTTCATCAATTTTTTCACTAAAAAGTTCATATTTTAATATTTTTAACCCAAAAGTACTACTTATTAAATAAAATGAACAAATATTAAGTAGAAAAGTGCACTGATGACTCTACTTTCATAGAGTTATTAGCTTCTAGGGTTTTGTCCAAGAAATCTACCTAGTTCCTTACTTAGATAGATCCATTCACCCAAGTTACACAAGGCTTTGAACTGGATAGATTTGTCAAAGTAAGCTCCCATTTTTCATTTTTTCTCTTCCACCCAATTTCTCAACTTATCATAAAGCTCCTCTGATAGTAACAAATCTAGAAATATTTCGGAGGTATTCTTGTGCTTTTCAATTATGGTGTGTGCCTAGTTGATGTGATTATTTATTTTAGGATAACTACATCTATCCTGTAGCAAAGAGAGAATGGGGACTTATTTTTTGTGCCCTTTGGACTGGTACTAATGGCCCAAAGTACTCTAGGTATTTATTTAACCCACATTCCTTTTGTAGATTCGAGCTTCTTTTTTAGTAGATTGAGAGCTAACTTATTTGATGATTCTACTTACCCATTGGCTTATGGGTAATACGGTGAAGAATGAGAGAGCTTTACTCCTTACTTTCCCATAAAGTCCTTTACTTTGTTACCAATGAATTTTTTTCCCATTGTACATGACTATCTTTCTAGGCAGGCTAAAAAGGCACACAATGTTCTTCCATAAGAAATTAACTACCTCTTCTTCCCAGATTCTATTCAATGCTTCAGACTTAATTCACTAGGTGAAATAGTCATTTGCTACAAGTAAGAATTGTTTTTCGCCAACTGTTAATGGCATGAGACCGATTGTGTCCAACAAAATATTTTAAAATGACCAAGGGATAACCATTCCAATCTTAGGTACATAGGGAGCATATGTGAGCGGGCTGAACCTTTGAAATTTGTCACATAGTTGAGAGTATTTTGTAGTGTCTGCTAACATGGTAGGGCAATGGTATCCTTGATGCATGATTCTTTGTGATAACTTTCTACCACCAAAGTGAGACTCACACTCATCCTTATGAGTATCCTTGAAAATATTAGGGCTTGTTTCATTGGTAACACAAAGGAGTTTAGGCTCCAATGGTGTTTTTTTGTGCTATTTTCTCTCTACCAAGAAATAGCTCTTTGATTTTTTTACCACAATATGCTCCTTCTTTTTGTCTTTGGGGAGAATCCCATCAGTAAGATACCTAATAACGGGGTTGAACAATGAGTCTGATAGGTCCTCTACTTGGTAAGATACTATATGTAACTATGTTACATAGTGCGCGTGTAATGACATACAGTGTTATAGTATGTGTAGCATGTTCCATACAATTATCAACAAGATGTAACTGTTAAATACAAGAAAAAATTGAATTAAATTACAAATGTAAATTTAACAAAGCATGTATAATAAATTATTACGTGATATAGCTTAGTAAGAATACCTTGAATAGTAGAAAAATCAGGAGTACGTGTAGAAGATAACCTCAATATGGTAGGGAACTCATCATTTAGACAAATAGCTAAATCACATCATAAATCCAAATTTGGAAAGACAAGCTAAAACCAAGTATTTGATACCATACCCTCTCATCCTCCCTTGGTTTCAGTTGCTTTTTTGTTTCTTTATAGCCAACACATTTGCAAATTCTCACATGTGAAGATAATCCTTGTTCAAACTATCAAATAGATGGTTGAACACTATATCACCCTATGGAAAACTATTGAATTTATCCCAATTGGCAGCTAACAACAAAACTTCTCTACACATTGAAAGCCCTTTCAACCTTCCAATTAGTCCACACTCCAAAAAATAAAGCAAACAAGGCAAGATAGGGTGGTCCGAAAATACATCAACAAACTGAAACTCAAACGTACACCTTTAGTAAACATCTTAATAGAGGAATCATCATTCTTACCAAACTCAATCTTCTTACCATGTTTCTTCATTCTTACAGTAGTAGAGTTAGGATTTGGCTTTCCAATACAATTAATTAAAAACTCCAAGTAATGAATTGATGAAAACTTACTAAAATATTTTTCAATAAATGAAGTCTATACCTTGATCAACATCAAATTTTTCTTCATGAGAAAAAATGAATGCAATCCGATTGTAACCCTAAATTCAGTCCTAGAAAATGTAACAAGTTTGGAACTTATGCAAAACCATATCTACTTAGAAAACTTGCATGGTAAGCATCTCCTTAATAAAGAGAGAATGGATAAGCTGTGTACTAAATTTACACTTGGGTAAATTGAAAAAATGGCCAAAATAAGATATTGAAATTGTGACCTTTGTTTTTCATTTAGAAGACTCTTAATATGAGTAATCACATCAAAAGGTTATGAACCACAACCACAACGAACCTGAAAAAACCTCATCGGGAAACAACAAATTCGAAAATAACTTATTATCCTCAAGATATAAAACCTATAAGAAAAACATTATGTACTAAACAACAAACAAAACATGATATATCCATAATTAAATCAAATATATGTAAGCTATTACATACACCATTAAAAATATGTAACAATTTACATATATCACTAAATAGGACAAATAAAATACATATCCATTGAGACAATAATAATGATCAAAATATGGAAGTTGTATAACATTAATTTTGTAAACTATTTGATTCAATTCCATCTTTCAATAGCATTGGATCTAATGACATTTTAGATTTACAACTAAAACATTCCACAAAAATTAATGGAGCTTTATGCAACTTTACATGCCATTGAATCTATATTGAACATCTGTATGAACTCAATTAGTTGCATAAGAGTAACGTGGAAAGATTTTGTGAACTTCATTAGTGTACAAAATTGTCATCTATTGTCAGGTGAGCCGATGTTGAAAATAATAGAGCTATAAAGGAGCCAAGTTTTTCATATGTATAATTAATGTCAAATTAACAACTAGAACACGTTTTTTAAAGGGTGCAATGATTTTAATTTGAGGTGGTGATTTTGGTCATTACCAGTACAAACCATTATTTGCCTAAAAATATATAAGATAATTATGCGATTAGATGTAAACTAGTCCCTAACAAAAATAAATAAAAATTACTACAAAAAAATTACAAAAACTACAAAATGCATTAACAATACAAAAATGAGTAAAGATGTAATAAATAGTTAGGCACAAATAATAAAGTTAAGAGACAATACAAGCACCATACTAATCAAAATATATACTTGCTAATACAATAATGTCTGCATAAAAACGAGGAACCAGAACAACAACAACAAAATAAATAAATAAAAGAAAAAACTTGAAATATAAAATATTTATAAACACAAACAAAAAAATGCATGAAAAACCCTAAATCATCAAAAAATTATTGAATGAACATAAATCAAAACGAATGAAAGTTTGAACAAGAAAGAACAAGATCATGAATGAAAAACCAAAAAAGACAAAATAATAACTTTGACGATAAATAGAACATTAAATCGAAGATATGAGGTCATAAAATCACAAAATAGGGATCAAAACATCAATAAAAACTAAAATATTACTAAAATTCAATAAAAATGAAAAAGAAAATTTAAAAACTGATATGCTAAAAATGAACATAAGGTGCAAAATATTAAACTAAAACATCATGCAATCACGAAAAAAACTTGTAATACAAACAAAATAAAAAATGACAAGAAAACGATGAATTTTGAACTAAAAAACAACAAACAAACCTTGAATAACAAACATTTAGGGCATCAAACAATGTATAAGGAAGAAATTAGTGATGTAAAGTATTAGGAATAAGAAAGACATATAAAAAAACCAATAACAACTATAAAATCTAAATCTAAATGGAAATCACAAAAACAATAGAAAAAAAACTTATCTGCCTAGTTCTCAACGAACATCAAATGTAGTATATTCAAGAAATGGTGAGAAATAAAGCATAAAACAAGAAGAGAAGAGGATACAAGTGAGAAACCAATCAAGAATCAGTGAAATGGGTAACAAAAATCAAAGCCTTGAGCAACAAAGAGAGAAAGAAATCCAAAAGAAGAAATGAAATCTGAATTCATAAAATCATTGTGTAAAAACATGGTCACACAATAAATGTAAAAAAAAATGAAGTCTTATAGATATGTATACTATAGTGGGCCATTAATTTGTGTATTTGGATCATTTTTACCTACATAGTTTTACCACTTCTTTTTTATCTCTTAATTTTACTATTATGCCCTTAATTGTTTATTTCAACTCTTTTGTATCTTCTTCTTCTTATCCAAATTACATAGGTCTACTTTCTCTCAACTCCCCCAACACACTATCTCTCTCCCATTAGCACAATGTTAGTGCCAGAAAAATATCGTTCGAAGTTCTAATCTTCATTTTCTGATAATTAGCTTTTTTATCTTCATTTTCTCTATATCTCTTCATGTATGTTTTATGCTATTATTATTTTATTGATCTCTCTCATTGGAGCTCTAATGAGGTTATCAATGTGACTCATCGTAGCTCCGACAAGGTTGTCAGTAATGTTGGTTGTCGAAGTTGTAGTGAATTCTAGTGTCAATCCTAATTTTGATTCCCATTTTATATTTATTTTTATTTTAATTGAAATTAAAATGTATGAGGTTTTTAGTCATTTTAATATATATTTTTGTATTCAATAGCGCTATTTAAGTTAAATATACTAGTTTTAAAAAATTCGATCTATTTGAATCATTGACTGCACTAAAACACATAAGTTGATAGAGAAGACTTGGTTGAGTTAATACTAGACTAGGCCTAAATGGGCCTAGATGGTCTGGTCCATCTTAAATCTCTAAAACTATGGTTAACTAAAACTAGATATTACAAAACTATCTTGAACTAGCTAATATAATATATTATACTATAGTTATATCATATACCATAATCAACAATTAGAAAAATAATGGATCTCGAAACTTTGATTTTAGTTGTAATTCTAGTGTTTGATAGGAAAATCATCAGGTATGTGTGATTCTATTTGATTGGTCCATAGTGACATTGAAAAGTCAAATAGGTATAGTTAGCGTACATTCATATATATTTTTAATTCATCAAAATTACTTATTTATGATTATGTTACCTACCAAAAATTTTAAATAGGTCTTTATAAATAGAAAAGATATGTAGAACTTATTAGAGCTCACCACACACACTCTCTCAAATTACCTATGATCTTATTAGCTTTTCTCTCAAAGATTGACTTAAGCGTTGGAGTGGATATGATACCTACAATTGTCGTCCCTTTTGACGTGATTTTTTATGATTTATAGGTTTACGTGTGATAACTGTATATTATACAGTTATTTTGTCCATTTTATTAATTATAATTGCTATGTTCTTGATATTTTTAGTTAATTTTAACTAATAAAATTAATATTTATTGTTAGTTTTTTGAGGAATATATTTTTAAAAAAATTAAAGAATTTGAATCAAAAAAGGACTTAATTGTAGGAAATAAATTTCTAAAAATATAATTTAAATTAAAAGAGTGCTTAATTGCAATTAACAAAAGTATAAAATATAATTTGAGTTAGAAAAATGGCTTAACTACCATTAACAAAAGTTTAAAAGTTAATTTAAATTAAATTACAGGGCTAAAATGCAATTAAAGAATATTTGTTTTTTCTGCGTAGGAAAGGAAGGACCACACACAGCTATTTTTCACGAGCGCCACACACCGTCAGATCAGAATATAAACGGTAATGATCAGCGCATGTAACATAGACGCGACAAAAGCAAATGAATGTGGGTTTTCTGGATTGCACGCTGGTCGGTGCACTATATGGGTCCCACCTACTGCGCATGTCAACGTGCAAGGTGGGACCACGTGTCTACCAAAAGAAATGGTCCCATGCGACACGTTATAGAGAAAAATCGTGCGCTCTGCCATTCCAATGAATCAAACAATGCCACGTGTTTGGAATATTCTTTCAACAAATCAGAAGCAAACACGTGGCATGTGTTGGTTAAAACAAAAACACTGAATTGGCACTCGCTCTTCTAGCTTTTTATATGGGACCCACGTGTCTCGCGTGCAGTGATAACCACGTGCAACCTTCCCCTCCCACCAATTAAAAGTTACTATGTGTCTCGATTATTCTTTCAGCCAATCATATGCTCACACGTGATATGTGTAAATTGAAAAAAATTCAGAAACGCACACGCTGTCCTTGGTTTTTTATTGCATACTATTTTTTTGCGTGTCTCAAGAATTGTGTCTTACATGCATGAATTAATTATTATTTTTGATGTATTATTTGTCTCCCGCGTGTGTAAAAAAATATATTTTATGATAAACCAGAGGTCAGACGGGTAGATTTTGGAATACACAAAAGCCATTTTTGGCTTCTGTTGTGTTTCTACGCAGATGAAATTGTAATTTTCTTTGTGTTCTTCAGCTAATATTCCTTAAATGTTTTAGTATTTTTGTTTTGTAATTTTAATTTTTATTATGAAGTAATTTAATTTTTCTAGGGTTGTTGTGTTGCTAAATTTATGAAGCTTGAATAAATTATTTTTGAAAGATTTATGAGATTTTAAATTTGTTTATTCTATTTGTGCTTAATGCTTTTGATTGATTGGAAGATTAATCAATTGATTTGTGACGCATAAATAAACTTGAGAAAGACATTTTTGGACACTTAAATAAACTTGAAAAGGCATTTTCATGTAATTGCTCATGGATAGAATAACATATATATATATATATATATATAAAGGATAAGAATATACCTTTATTGGACATGTGACCATTTGAGAACTTTGAACATAATGAATCTTGATAAATTTAATTCTCATAGGAATATAGTGAATTATTTTAGCAAGATGTGTCTATATGTAGCTCGAAAGAGATGTATGGATGAAATTAGAAGTTCTTGGTTGATAAATTAAATTTACAAAAAAAAAATAAATCAAGAGAAAATAATATGATTAGAGTGGACTAATTTGGTGAAACTACAATCCTAGAATGTTTTTTATTTTGTTATAAAAAGCTTAGTTAATACTCCCAACTTTCGTTTGTTTGGATAAAATCAGAGTTAAATAATTTTAGTACTTAACAAACAGTAGTAACAAATCTCCGTGGGAACGATAATTTACTTATCAAATTTTATTACTTGTGACTGTGTATACTTGCACATTTTTATGTTCTCCTAAAGGAGACAACAACATGTCAAGAGAAAACAAAATAATAGAAATAAACTTCAACATTGGTGCTGCTTGTGGGAAAGAAATTTAGTGTTGAACCGATTGAGCTAGTGAAAACTCAAGAACATTCATTGTGATCTTTGTCTCTATTCAACGTGTTCTTGATTCACTTTCTCTTGATAATGCATTTGATCTATTGAATCACTAGAATGAGTTCCCAAGATAGTTCTCAAAATTCTCCATCACTTCCCTTGAATGAAGAGCTAGTGGATGTCTAAGTGAACGACCAATTATCATCAAGAAATACTAAGTGAAACACAAAGAGCGCTAAGCCAAATAAACCAACCATAGATCAGAAGTTGGTAAAGCTTGAACTCATGATGGAGTAACTAATGTAGCTATAAATGAACATGTGTGGGCACCTTTATGCCTAAGTGAATCACTCAATTTTTCCACAACCAGTTAGGCCTGGCACCCTAAGAGAAAAAAAATCATATGCCCAGTACCAACAACTCAATAGTATATTGGGTCCCTATATCCAGGATCCATAAGACGTAGGTGTAAACCTTGGGAATAAAAATGATGCCCCATCCATGGCACACTTAGCCACTAGTGGCCAAGAAATTGGAAGCCAACTAGATCTAGAGTACTTATGCACTTAATGTTCAGAATTGAGGAACCATATTGGGGCCAAGCATCATATCCACTTTGTCCAAGAAAGTTTCTCTGGTGATGCCACTTACTTTAGCTACCATAGACTATTGGCCCTAAAAGTGGGTGATTATCCAATTCCTACTCCACCAATGGAAGAATTGGAACATCATTTTCACAAGATAAAGCTAAGATTGATGGGGAGAAATGTGATCTACATTACACTGATTCCACTTAGGTTGCTTTCACCTAAGAGGTATTATCTACTTTGTTAAGGGGTAAGCTCAAGCAGCCTTCCATTGGAACCTAAAACGGGTCCTCTGACCCTTTAAACCACCTTGTTATATTAAGAGATTAGGTGAATATCTACATGCATAATGATGCTATTAGTTATATGGCATTTTCCATGACAATAGTAGGAAAGGCTAGAGTCTGGTACATGACCATTAAGCTAGGAACAATTGGGAACTTTTCGAAGTTTGCAAGATAGCTTCTCACTCACGTATCAACAAAGAGATGACCACCAAAGACCTTAGACATCTGATGGGGCTAACTCAGAAGGAAAATGACTCATTAAAATATTAATTCGATCACTTTAGCAATCAAAAGATTCAAGTTGAACACTATTCAAACTTTCTAGCAGTCAGTTCATTTATATGCAATCACCATATAAGGTCATTATAAGCTAGATTGGAAAAAGAGATTCATAGGTTATTGTACAAAGAGATGACCATGATCATGGTTGTGATAATAAATGTTGAAGATATGGCTAGTCACCATAGAAGTGGAACTAAAAATCAATCCCAGAAGACAAAAACTGAAAATGAGTGCTAAAGCTTACTTGGTAAAAAATTCAAAAGTGATGATAGAAAAGAAGATGACCCAAGGAAGATTGGAACCTCACAACTCAAGAATAGCTTTCAACAGTGTTTCCCTCTAAATACTATTGAGGAATAGTGTTGATGTATGTCCCCAAAGCAAGACAATTCATGCAAGAAGAAGTATAATTTATACTGTAAGTTATACTAGGACAATTCAATCTACTACAAATATAACATAATCATATGCATTAGAAGGGACAAGCCTTATGGTTCTTTGATTGTACTTTCTACATAATAATATTATCAAACTTATTGATGTCAATTATTTTAACACCAAGTAGGGCTCTCATCCATGGATCTATAAGATAAAACAAAAAATTAGGACCTCATACCACCATAAGGGTGGTGGCCTTTGACCCTCTAATGTTTTACTTAGTAATGGGTTTGTAGAAGATTAAGGAGATCTAGGTCTCACTCTATAATGAATAGGAAAGAGAGTGTTTGAGTATAATTCTTTATTAGGCAAGACAAGTTATGAGATCTGAGATATCTATGAATGTGTACAATAGTGAATATATATAGGGGATAGAGTTAATCTAATACATATCCCTTACCCATATTGATAACTTGTTATAGCATTATAGGTCTCTCTTAATTATATCTTTAGGATAATTAGGGGATAATTAAGGGTCTTTTATCTTTTTATTGAGATTATCTATGGTCACATTTATTTAACTACTCAAAGCGTACTAAGCTTAGCCCATAAGGCTTTTGGCTGACTAAAACCACTCTTTATTTTCCACATGGGATGCACTACATTACACCCAATATCATCCATACAAACCTTATGGGCCTAAATAAAATGGACGAGAAGGTCATCAGTATCTTGGTGCATGACTTATTTAGTTATACTAGTGATGCTAAACCCACTTTTGTGTACTATTTTAGTTGTCTAGGCGAGGGATTTCATGTTGTTTTTGGCCGTTTAAAACATGCATGGTGTATTTTATTGGATGGTTGTGCATTCAAATTTATAATAAGATTTCCATTTAAAGAGTTATCTTAAAGTCATTATTGCACTTGTGAAGTCAACCTTTCCATTTTTTGGAGGAAAATTCAAAATTTGAATCTTTTGTTTTGAGAGAAACCTAGAAGTTTCCAAGGAGGCACTTCATAGGGAATTAATCATTAGGGACACTTTTAAGGCTATCCTTCTTAAGTTAGAGATTCTATTGGAGGCTTCCAAGCTATTAACTTTTTCAAATGCTAAGATAATGGTATCTTAGGAGGTGGTTGAGAAGGAAGTTAACTAGTTGGAGACTTTCCTAGAGGAGCAGCATTTTGCTTGGTTACAGGAGAGGTCAGGTCGATGAGTTGTCTAAGAATGGTAGTTCTATCCATTTTGGTAGTGATGACTTTGACAAAAGTAAAGATAATGGTATTGTAGGTAGAAGGTGCAGCTTAGAATGCCATTAGTTGTACACACTAACATATTGTTTTTTACTTCTTGTAGTCTTAGGTTGGACTTGATCTATCTCCCTCTTAAAAGGTGTGTAAAGGCATTTACTTTGTGGGTTTACTCTTTACTATAGACATGATGTTTTTGTGTATCCTTCTAGACGTAAATGCATATACATCATTCCCCCTAGTTTTTGTTTTGCTTTAGCACTATCTTTTTAGTTGTAGAATTATTTATGAAACTGACCATGGTTTCGTCTATATGCCAAATTATGGGCCTTTTTGGAGTCTGTGCCATCTTAAGAACCATGTTTCTTTGAGTTAGCATGCAAGGATAAGATGATGTATTGGTGGAGAGTGGAGTGTGGAGTATGTGTCCTAGAAACTAAGTGTTAGACTCAAGTTGAGATGGTGAATGGAGGATATAGCACGTTTGCTTTGCCAATGACTTGGGCTTATCTAGCTGATCACCTGTCTTTCCAATGATTCTCATACCCAACTAGCCATCTTCCTGACTGGTCACACTTGGCCCTAGCTAGCTATACTTTTTTCTACTGACCATACTTGGTCTATATGGCTATACTTTGTATGGTCTGTCCCATCTGGCTGTGTGACATTTTGATTTTTGGCTCATGCATTCATTTGGTTAGATGATCTATGGTTCTATATTCGGGTGATCTTGACTTGTATACATATGGTCTTATTTTTTATGTAGGCTTTGTTATATTTGCATGAAAATCTTCAATGTTAGGGTGATTTATTGGTCCAAGTGTAACTTGACTAACCCTCAATCCATTTGTGCTCTACTTGGAGTACTTGAGCTTATCAAGTATTCTAAGTGTGAGATATCTATCAATATAGAAAAATATATGTCATTGACTTCATGAACTTCCCCTCTCATAAGGGTGCTAGTGTGATCCATACTTTCCCATAGTGTTTAATCATCACTTTGTTAGAGAATTGTGGTCTCATTTTTAGAATCTCACAAACCTAAGTTTTTATTTTTAATGTGATGTAGGAACTGGAAATTATGTTTGGACCAATAGTGGTATGGCGTTCGACCTATAGCCCTCTTCCATGATCTATGCCTAGGCAATAGAAATCCTATTAAGTTGTTCTTTGTGTTTGTTGTAGTCTGGAGTTCATAACATATGGTTAGGGTGTATCCTATTTAAAACATAACGCGCTCAAATTCTATGTACCGTTAGGTGGCTTGGGCCTAGAAATCATAGGGCTTACATATCGAGATTCTTTTTATTCATTGCCTTGGTAGGGATTCATACCATGTTTGGGAACTAAGAGCTTCATGTACTCCATTGAGTCTAGGTGGCTCAGTCCCTAGCAGTGTCACACTGATAAGGGTATAAAACTCAATTGTCAATTCTCTATCAGACTTTATTTCCCATCAAATTGAAATATGGTCGGTCAAGGCTCTTTATTTTACAAAGTATTACAACAATATAAATTGCAAAACTTAAGGAAAAACTACAAGATGAGCACTAACAGGTCCTAGCCTGGAAAAATTTACTTTTGTCCCATCCAAATTTCCATGGCATAGCACTCCCAAGCTATATTATGCTCTTCAAGCATAACTCACGTTCCTACATCTATTGGAAACTTTAAGGCTATGTGGTAGGTTAAAGCTATAACCCTAGTCTCATGTAAGAAAGTTCCTTCCATGATGCCATTGTATGATGATGAGTAGTCCATAAAGAGAAATTCCACTAGCATTATTCTTATATTGGTGCCTAATCCAATTGTTAATGACAAGGTCATACTGATGTCTAGGATGAGGGGAAGTCCAAACCATCCTACTAAAGAGGTAGTTACTGGCTTAAGAGTGTAGGAAAACTTCATTTTCTAGGCCTCACAAAATAGAACATAGGTCAAGTTGCTGGTGTTAATCAATAAGTGGTGCATATTAATTTATGTTGGCCAATGGGATTCTCCATTAGAAAATTTTATATTTGAGCTCGTGAATTTAGGATCTTTTCCCAAGTTACATGTAGCAATAACTTATAGAAATTTCTAGCCTGAGTGGCTTCTCAGATGAGTACTTTACAAGAATTTACCCCCAACTTAGCCTCCCATAATGCCTCTAAGAACTCAAACTTGTCCTTAAGGTTATTTCTTTTCTCTAGAGAAGGAAACCTACTATAGAGGGTGTTACTATTATCGCCTTGAGTTGTTTACAAATTCTTCTAGGTACCTTTTTTTTGACTAGGTACTCTATATCATCCTTTAACTCCTAGCACTCTTTAGTTGAATGGTTAATGTCCTTAGGGAATCTAAAATATTAGGATTGTCCCTAATAGGGTTTCTTTACTTTTTTGGTCAGTGTACCATGTAATGGCGCTTAACTTGCATAAATATGTCATCTCTTATTGTATTAAGAGGGGTGTAAGTGTTGAAACCTTGCCAAGGATGGGATAGGTTTTTATCCCTGGTCTTTCTATTTACCTTCTGGTTTGGCCTAGACCTTTTACTAACATGGCACTAGGAGAAATATATACACATATGCTTCTTCTCTCTCATCTCCTTTTTAGAAAGCTCTTGATTCTTTCTATTAGAGACCATCTCTTCCACGTTGATGTACTTGTTGACCAATTAAGTGTTCTTATAATATGTTATGGAGAAGTCTTTAGCCATATCCTTACATAAATCTCCATAGCATAAGGCTTGATATAGAGTCATAATGGTCACTAAGTCATGGCAATCTACACTTGTATTTCTCTAAGTTGAATCAATGATAGAAATCCTCCAAAGATTCATCTCTTGCCTGTCATGGATTTAGCTAATGTACCAAGGTTTTTGGCCTTCTTCTTTTGGTTGAGAAGTGAGATAAAAACTACTTCCCAAAATTTGATAATGAGTTTATCATAGTAGGCTTCATGGTATGATACTAGGCTTTGGCTTTGTCTATTAGTATGAGTTGCAATTCACAACATCTGATTGTGTTGGTATATCTATAGAGGTCTATCCAACCCTTGAAGTGTTTTAGATGCTCTAATGGGTCTCTTATGCCATCATATGCACCTATGTTTGGAAACTTGAACTTATCAAAAAGTGTGAAGGGCCATGATTTATAGGGTTAATGAGGACTTAGTATAGACCATTAGTTTAGGGAGTCTAACTCAATGAGCCTCTATTGAACCATTTGTAATTGTTCAATGAGTGGATCAATGGTACTTCATCTAGATGATGATTCCTATGATAGTAGTTAGTCACTGAGGCTACTTGGTCACCATGGTTGGCTTGGACAGAATGTCCTTAGCTATATGCCTTAAGGTGGTTACATATATCATAATCAACATAAGCTTCTTGGGTTGGTCTCAACCAATCCAAGATGGATGGTTGTAGGGATGGGATCCTAGCGTCTGTTATTGGATGGATTTGGATAGTTAGGGTAGACCAAATTTGGTCTGCCCTAGGGCTATTATCTTGTGGTAGTTGGTTATATCACGGTCAAACTGTGGATGGTTGAGGGTTTGACCCTATGTACTATGGACATTAGAGAATGCCTCAAGTATGTTTTTTGGAAAAAAGATCAATTTCAAAGCTGATAGCTCTAGTAGGTGCTCTAAGATGGCCTAAAATGTGTTTTTTATAAGTTCTAGATATGATTTAGCTTGGGCTCTCATTCTCTAGACCTGTTTGGATCATTGTGATAGGTAGGGGAGGTTTAGGATCTACATTCCAGATAGGTCGTAATGAAGTTGGAAGGATTGGTCGATGGATAGCCTACTAGAAGGTAGGTTAGCATTCATGAGTGTTAGTTGGGGTCTAGGTGGTGGAGTTAGTTGACAGATCCATGATTCTTGTTAAAAGTTCAAAAGGTCAAATTGATAGATATGATGGATTAGATGAATATGAGGCCTTAGAGAACTTAGAGAATTTTTAGAAAGTCCTACATTTAAAAAAAAATCATCCTAGTAGAACACACTTATTTTCCAAAGATAGTGCTAGATATTGATGTCAATTTTTGTCAACACAAAGTAAAACTATTCTCCAAGAATATATGAGATGAAATAAACTGTTAAAAATTTGGACCACCATGAGGGTATAAGATTGAGGAGATCTAGGTCTCGCTTTCTCATGAAGAAGAAATAGAGTGTTTGGTTGTGAAATCAATGGTATTTTTATTGTTTTTAGGTATTTTCGCTTCAAAAATAATTTAAAGATTTGAAGAATAATACTGGAGGCAATACAATAAAAATATGTTGAAAACAAAATGAGAAAAAGTAAAAAAAAAAATGAAAAAATGGACAAAATTGCCCATCTGCATGCGTACCATGTCGGAACAATGCGCGCAACCACTCGCATCACGTCGAAACAACGCACACATCTGCACACACTCATTCCAAATTCCTACCTTTTTATTGATGATTTTTCAAGAAAAACTTGGGTATATTTCTTGAACTAGAAATCATAAGTTGTTGAAGTATTCAAAAGGTTCAAATCTATAATGGAGAGAGAAAGTGGTAGAAAAATCAAAGCCATGAGATCAAACCGAGGTGGAGAATTTACATCCAAGGAGTTTCAAGAGTTATATGAAGAAAATGGAATTTATAGATCTTTAACAATACCAAGATCCCCCCAACAAAATGGTGTAGCTGAAAGAAAGAACCAAAAAATCCTCAACATGGCACAAAGCATGCTCAAAAGCAAGAAACTACCCAAAGAGTTTTGGGAAAAAGTAGTAGCATGTGCAGTTTACTTGTCAAACTGATCTCCAATAAGAAGTATATAGGGAAAGACACCACAAGAGGCATGTAGTGGAAGAAAGCCTGGTATTTCACACCTAAGAGTCTTTGGAAGTATAGCCATGTTCATGTACTAGATGAGAGAAGAATGAAGCTTGATGAAAAAAGAGAGTTTTATCTTTATCGGCTATGATGCTAATTCAAAGGGCTATAAGATGTATAACCCACACAATAAGAAGATTGTGACTAGTCGAGATGTGGTATTCGACAAAGAAGGAGAATGTGATTTTAAATCTCATGCAGATAACTTCAATTTCTTTTCTCAGTTTAAAGAAGATGAGCAGACAATGAGGGAGCAACCTATAGAAATTCAACAAGAACCAACGAATCCACCTACTTCACTAATTCCAACCACTCATGAAGACCCGTCACCTTCATCATATTTCAGTGGAAGTGAAAGAGTTGTGACACGTACACGAAATCTCTAAGATCTTTATGAGGTAATAGAACGAAAAGATAATCTTACCTTATTCTGTCTCTTTGTTGATTGTGAACTAGTAAGCTTTCAAGAAGCTGCACAAGAAAAGAAGTGGAGAGATGCGAGGATGAAGAGATCAATGCAATTGAGAAGAATGGCACATGGGAACTTGTTTCACTTCCCAAAGGGCATAAGACAATAGGTGTCAAATGGGTCTACATTAAGCAACCATCATGCTATGAAGCAAAAAGTCACAAAGACAAGGTATTAAAGTTGAAGAAAACTCTTTATTGGTTACAGTGAGCACCAAGAGCATGTAATAACTACATCAACAAGTACTTTCTGGAGAACAACTTCACCAAGTGTCCCTATGAACATTCACACTATGTCAAGATTTAAGATAGCGATATTCTAATCATTTTTCTATACGTAGATGATCTCATCTTCATCGGAAGTAATCCGAAGCTATTTGAAGATTTTAAGAAAGTGATGACCCGAGAGTTCAAAATGACAGATATCGAGTTAATGGCATACTACCTTGGAATTGAAGTGAAGCAAAAGGAAGAAGGCATCTTCATCTCTCAAGAAAGCTATGCAAGGGAGATACTAAAGAAGTTCAAGATGAACGATTGCAAGCCGATCAACTCACCAATGGAATGTGGAATCAAACTACCCAAGCATGAAGATGGTGAAAGTGTGGATCCAATATTTTTCAAAATTTTAGTTTGAAGTCTGCGTTATCTCATGTGCATAAGGCCTGACATCCTGTATGCCATTGGATTGATTAGACGCTATATGGAGAATCGAAAATCACCCATTTCAAATATGCAAAAATAATCCTACGTTATCTAAAAGGTACAATTAATTTTAGCTTGTTCTATTTGGCTTCTAATGATTACAAGCTTGTTGGATATAGTGATAGCAATTTTGGTGGAGATATAGACAATCGAAAAAGCACTTCCAGATTTGTGTTTTTCATGGGAGATATTGCTTTTACATAGATGTCAAAAAAGAAACTAATTGTCACCTTGTCTAGTTGTGAAATAGAATATGTAGCAACTACCTCATGTGTTTGCCATGAAATTTGGCTGAGAAACTTGTTAAAAGAGCTAAGTATGACACAAGAAGAGCCAACCAAAATTTGGGTCGACAACAAGTCAACCATTGCCTTAACCAAAAATCTTGTTTTCCATGATCGAAGCAAACACATAGATACTCGATATCATTACATCAAGGAGTGGATCACAAGAAAGGATGTACAACTCGAGTATGTAAAATCACAAGATCAAGTTTCCGACATCTTCACTAAACCGATCAAGCAAGAAGACTTTGTCAGATTGAGAAATTTTCTCGGCATCATAAAACAAGTTCAAGGGGGAGTGTTGGTTTGTAAACTTGTTTACAAGCCCAAAGAAATAAAAAAAACTCTTTGAAATATTGTAGCCCATTTGAAGTCTAGCTCATAGAAGCTTCTATGGTGATGATCTGGATTGATAAAGATACAGCTCATGGTTGGTGGGAAGAAGAAAATAAATGGGTTGTGTAAGAAGAATATAGGTGTATGGTTTAGATTGTTTTGGTAGGTTTATGTTGTATGGCTTACATTTATTAGTTGTTACTATAAATACTTTTCAGTAGCAGTGTAATAATCAAATTAAAGAAATCAGAAACAAAATTTTGAGAGTTTTTGAGTGTTTCTCGAAAATTATTCTTGAGTGTTCTTGAGTTTTGAGAGTTTTGATCCATAATATTCCAACATAATCCACATAATGAAAAGGAAGAAAGATAAATGAGCTTTGATGGGTGTAAAAAATTGATATGAATAAGGTATATGATGAAATCGAATGGAGATTAATTATCAAAGTTATGAAAAAATTGGGATTCCATGATTAGTTTTGTGGTTTGATCTTGCAATGTTTAACTTCAGTATCATATTCTATATTTCTCAATGGCTCCAAATTTAGAAGATTTGTGCCCACAAAGGGATTAAGACAAAGAGACCCTTTGTCCATGTTTATGGCATTGCTAAAGTAGAAGCTGACAATAAAATTTATGGCATAAAAATGTCAAGACATAATTCCTATCCATCACTTATTTTATTTTGATGATGTGTTGTTTTTTCTTTAGAGCAAATGAAACTAAGGCAGACTCTATCATGGATATTCTGAAAAAATATAGCCACATTGTAGGTCAATTTCATAGCCTTTCAAAATCTGGATTATTTTTCTCAAATAATGCAAAGTCAAATCTAACCAACAAAATAAGAGACAATATGGGAATTCAAAGACATAATTCCTATCCACTATTTTAACATCACAACAATTCTGAACAGTTCAAGAAGATCATTGAATCCATTGCATCAAAAACTGAAGTATAGAGGGCCAAATTCTTATCTAATGCTGGAGATGCAACCCTAATAAGGTCAGTAATTCAAGCTACCACAATGTTTTCTTTTAATATTCCAAAATCTATTTGTAAGAAGGATAATTCACTAATTACTAAGTTTTGGTGGAACACAAATGGTGAAAATAATCATTACTATGCTATTAAGAAATGGCAAGATATACGTAAGCATAAAGAAATGGGAGGGTTATGATTAAGACTATGTACTAACTTTTTCAGGCTTTATTAACTAACTTGAGTTGGCATATGGTGAATGATTCTAATAAAGCTTGGGTATAGATTCTTAAACAAAATACTGAATATGGGCGGGCATGCATGCATAGGCTGGGCAATTAATGTTGAAAGATTTGATTAATGAAGGTGGATGGAATTGGAGTAAATTTATTCATTGTTTGATAGAACACAACACTATTTATAATTATTGAGGAGTCCTAATGAATTTGTGAACAACAAATTTATATGAATGCTAGAAAGGTCAGGAAGGTTCTATGTGAAATCCACTTATAAAGTGATTATCAAAGAAAATAAGGATGTTGAATACAAAAGAACTGGGCACTCTATATGTTCTAAAAAATTCATAGTGTCCTAAGGTACTCCTATGAAGGGTGGTATCCAATGTACTGGGGATAAGGTATATTCTGAAAAAGTTTCTTCAAAATTTGAATGAAAAATTCCCCTTATGTAAAGCAAAAATGAGACATTTGAACACATCTTCATCAAATGTGATTGTTCAATTGCATTATGGCTTCAATGGAAAAATCATGTTAGGCTTCCACATTTTCATACTTTTTATATCATATTATTCTTAAAATTATGTCTATCCCTACCGGATAGTTTAATACAACATTTAGATGACAATGTAAACGTCACCTTAACCATTACAATTCTACTTCGAGCTACCTTGCGTTTAAGGAATGAGAAAGTCTTTAGAGGTAAGTGTTGGGACACATCGGGTAAAAATAAAATAAATTCAACAAAGTAAAATAATGACATCGGAAATTTAACGTGATTTACCCTTTAATTTTGGGCTACATCTATAGGAAAAACTCCGAAAAAGTATTTCTTCCACTAATAAAATTAATGGGTACAAAGTGAGAGGCAATACAACAAATTGAGATAAACCCAAAATAGTGACACTATGTTTCCTAAACTCATTATTTTCTCACTCCCTTTTTAAAAAAATATCCCAAATAGTTTTTTAAAATATTCTCTCCCACTCTCTCATAAACACAATACAATTTTTCATCAAAAGAAATTGTTCCTTTGACTTTTCTTTTCTTCCCTTCTTTGGTGTGTCTCTCTAAGGCAAAAACATTGCCTATCCCTTATGTAGCTAGAAATTAGCCACGTAGCTGGCCAAATTTTAACCACAAAAATATATATTTTTATTTATTTGTTGAATTAGTCAAATGTGGTTGAACCTAAAATTTTATTTTCTTCCCTTTCAATGTCGGAAGGACCTACTAATCTCCCCTTTTCGACTACATGGAGGGCTCCATTACATCCCTAATCCAGTGATATCTCATATCGATATGTTTTGACCTCAAATGAAAGGAGGCATTCTTTCCAAGATGGATAGCACTCTGACTATCACAAAATAACTGATAACTATCTTGCTGCAACCCAAGTTCTTTCAAGAACTTTTTTATCCATAGCAACTCTTTACATGCTTTCGTTGTTGCTATAAACTCTGCTTCTATAGTAGAAAGTACAACACATTTTTGTAACTTTGACTGCCATTACATAGCTCCCCCTAAAAATGTAATAAGGTAACCTAAAGTGGATTTTCTAGAATCCACATCGCCAGCCTTATTTGCATCTATGTATCTAACTAACATAGGTTTTTCATTTCCAAAACATAGGCATATTTTGGAAGAACCTCAAAGTTACTTGAAAATCCATTTCACTGTAGCCTAATGTTCCTTTCTACGATTTGAAAGGAATCTACTCATAATTCCAACTACATAATCGATATCTGGCCATGTGCAAACCATGGCATACATTAGACTTCCAACTATTGAAGCATATGGAACCTCTTCTATCTCTTCCTTCTCTTTGTCTGTAGAAGGGCTCTGCTTAGAAGTTAGCTTAAAGTGATTAGCAAGAGGATAACTAATCGCTTTAGCCTTGTCCATATGAAATCTTTGAAGTACTTTCTCAATGTACTTCTCCTGTGACAACCATAATTTCTTGGCGCCTCTGTCTCTAATGATACTAATGCCAAGAATCTACTTTGATGACCCCAATAATTTCATGGAAAAAGACTAACTCAATTACTTTTTCAAGTTGTTGATTCTGGAAATATTCCTGCCAACAATCAACATATGATCCACATAGAGCAAAAGAATAATGAAATCATCATCATAAAATTTCTACACAAAAACACAATGGTCTGAAGTAGTCTTTCTGTAGCCTTCCTCCCCCATAATAGACTCAAACTTCTTGTACCATTGTCTCGGTGCCTATTTTAAGTCGTATAGGCTTTTCTTCAATTTGTAAACATAATCCTATTTTTCCTTTTTCTTGAAACCCTCTCACTACTTCATGTATATCTCTTCTTCCAAGTCACCATGTAAGAAGGTAGTTTTGACATCCATTTGCTCAACCTCCAAATCAAGACTTGCTGCTAACCCTAACACAATATGAATGGATATCATTTTCATAACTGGTGATAAAATCTCATCAAAGTCAACTCATTTTTTTTGGTTGAATCCCTTGACAACTAGTCTAGTTTTGTATCGCAGACTGGAATTGTGTTCTTCATGATTTACCCTGAACACCCATTAATTTTTCAAAGCCATCTTCCCTTTGGGAAGTTTCATCAACTCAAAATGTTTGTTCTCATACAAGGACTTCATATCATCTTGTATGGATTCAATCCATTTTTGTTTATATTCGTCATCCATTGCTTCTTCATAACTCTCAGGTTCTCCCCCATCAGTGAAAGTTACATACTTATATGGAGGATATGTCGTAGAGGGTCATCTCAGTCTATCACTTCTTCTCAGTGGAATAGAAGAAGCTACATGTGTTGGTGCTGGATAATGAACATCATCATCTCAGTCGTCTTCAAAATCAACTTCTATCTTCATCACGTGGATAAACTTGGTCTTCATCTCCAACTTGTCTTGGTATTGATGTTGGAGGAATTAATTCCAAATTTGATGAGTCACTATTGGAATTCGGAACATCCTTCTTCATTTTAACAATATATTCAATGGTCTCATCTTCAACAAATACAGTATAATGGCTCTTGACAAGTCTCTTTCTAACTGGATCATAAAATCTAGAGCCAAATTGATCTTGACCATAGCCAATAAAAATACACTGTCTTGTCCTATAATCAAGTTTGGATCTTTCATCCTTGGGGATATGAACAAATGATTTGTAGCCAAACACCAGTAGATAATCATAGGAAACATCCTTTCCTGACCACACTTTATCTGGAACACCCATCTTGTGAGGAGTACAAGGTGAAATATTCCACACATGTAAAACTTTGATTATGGTTTCACCCCATAAATTTTTAGGAAACTTTGCATGTGAGAGTAGACATATGACTTTCTCCATCAAAGTTTTGTTCATCCTCTCAACTAAGCCATTCAATTGCGGTGTCATCTGATGCCGAATACCATGCTTTTTGTAGTAAGCATGAAAAGGTCTTGTGTATTCTACACCATTAACTGTCCAAATGTACTTTAGCTTCTTCCCTATATGTCTCTCAATTGAGGCATAAAATTCTTTGAAGGCATCTAACACTTAATCCTTTGTCTTCAGAAGATATACCCACATCTTTCTTGAATGATCATCAATGAAATTCACCACCTAGTGACTTTGGCATTGGTCCACACAAATATGAATGAATCTGATCTAAAATATTATTCATTCTGGAAGGAGGGGAACTCTTGAAAAAAACTCTGTTTTTCTTTCTTGCTAGACAATCAACACATTTCTTCAAATGTACTTAATCCATTCTAGGAAGTATCTTCTTCCTGGGTAGATTTTTCATACCTTTTTCACTGTTGTCTCTTTTAGGAGAACATAAAATCGTGCAAGTATACACGGTCACAAGTAATAAAATTTGATAAGTAAAGTATTGTTCCCACGGAGATTTGTTACTATAATTTGTTGAGTACTAAAATTATTTCACTCTGATTTTATCCAAAAAAATCGTTAATTGGAACAAGTTAACTAAAGAGTTTTATAATAAAATAAAAGAATTCTAGGATTGTAGTTTTTCACCAAATTAATCCACTCGAATCATATTATTTTCTCTTGATTTATAGTTTTTTAGTAAATTTAATTTGTCAACCAAGAACTTCTAATTTTATCCATACATCTCTTCTGAGCTCCGTATAAACACATCTCGCTAAATTAATTCACTATATTCCTATGAGAATTAAATTCACCAAGATTCATTACGTTCTAAGTTCTCAAATGGCCACACATACGATAAAGGTATATTCCTATCCTTCACATATACATGTTATTCTATCCATGAGCAATATACACAAAAATGCCTCTTCCAAGTTTATACACGTGACAGATTTTATAAGGTTGGAGGGAGAGCTTGCACGTGGTTATGTTGCACGGGATCAATGCACGTGAGACACGTGGGGCGCATCCTACACGATGGCATGTACGGTAGGTGGGACCCATTCAGCACCGAGCAACGTGCACCTAAATACCCGCGTTCACTCGAGATTGTTGCATCTAGTTCCACCCGCCTCATCATAGCCGTTGATGTCCTGATTGAACGGTTGGTGTTGCGTGAGTGGCCTCTTTTTCCTGCGCAAAAAATAAATTTCCTTAATTGCATTTTAGCCCTCCAATTTAATACAAATTAACTTTTAAACTTTCTTTAATTGCAATTAAGCCTTTTTCTAATTTAAATTAACTTTCAAATTTTTTTAATTACAATTAAGCCCTATTTTAATTCGAATTACATTTTATACTTTTATTAATTGCAATTAAGTACTCTTTTATTTTAAATTATATTTTCAGACATAAATTTGCAATTAAGTACGTTTTCAATTTAAATTCTTTATTTTTCTTAAAAATATATTCCTTAACAAATAAACAGTAAATATTAACTTATTCCACTAAAATTAACTAAAAATATCAAGAACATAGTAGTTATAATTAATAAAATAGATGAAAATAACTATATAAAATACAGTTATCATTCACCCATATGACCGTGTCTCCTATGCCATAATTTAGCTGTAATGTCTTTCTTCATGACATTTACTATATCGGTGGAAAGTTTAGTTTGCATTATATACAGAGTTTTATGCTTCTCATCTCTAACCACTACTAAGAAGCATTTTGTAAGTTTCAATTTGTCATAAATGAAGGAGCTGTAATATTCTTCATTTCCATGTTTGCGTACATATATCAAATTTAGGCATAAATCTGGAATATGTTTGACATCTTTAAGAAATAGTCTGGTTCCATTCTCTATTTCCAAGAAAATATCTCCTCTACCAACAACCTTTGATAAGCCATAATTTCCCATTCTAACAACACCAAAACTTCCAAGTATGTATGATGAAAACAATTCTCTATGCAATGTAGCGTGAATTGTAGCACCATTATCAATCACCCAATTGGTCTTGTGTGATGCAAGATTGAAAAAATATTCATCATAAACGATATTGAACTCGTTTATGGTATTTGTTTGCTCATCATCACTACTGTCATCTTTCTTCACTACTTTCCCTTTGTTCGTTTCTTGTTCCTCATTAAACACCCGACAAAAATTCTTGATGTGACCCTTCCTCTTACAGTGATGGCATTCAACATTGGCATATTTTTTTGATTTTCCTCTACTCTTGTATTTGGGTTTCTGTTCTCTATATTGTCTCCTTCCTCTAGACTCTATGATAAGTTCTTATGATTGTGAATCTCTCTCCCTATTTTGTTTCTCATATGACAACAGGGCTTCAACAAAAACTTCAAACTCCATCTTGTCTTTTGCGTAATTCATAGTTATTGTGAGATGATTATATGATGAGGATAGTGATGCTAGAAACATCAAATCTTTCTCTTCATCACTGAAACTCACATTGAATCTTGCTATGTGAGAAAGCTTGATGTTGAAACCACTAATGTGCTACATAATTCTCACATTATCTTCCTTCCTCATATGATATATGTCATTCGAAAAATAAAATTTATTGGCAAGGTTCTTTGACATGTACATGTTTTCTAGAGCCTCCCATATTTCTTTTACAATCTTGCAATTTGTTGATTCAATATTTTCAAGACACTTTTTGATAGATTTAAATAGATTTTCTTGGCTACAATCTCATCTATCTCCTTTTATAGTTCCTCAGTGATGAATACTGCCTTCTTTTCATTCTCCATCAACACCTTATCGACCTTCTATTGAATAAGAATATCCTTTTCTTTCTTTTTCCATAAAGAGAAATTATTATTGCCATTAAATTTCTCAATATCTATCATTTGGCTTGACATTTTTTTCGATGTGTTTCTTTTTCTGCAAATAAATATGCCTTATACCTAATAAAATCTTTCTAATGTGGCAGATCAGTCTATGTTGCAAGTATAGAACATACCAAAATTTTTACTAGACCACCTATAATACCAATTGTTGGGACACAGTAGGTAAAAATAAAATAAATTCAACAGATTAAAATAATGACACCGACAATTTAACGTAGTTCACCCTTTAATTTGGGTTACGTCCACGAGACAAACTTCAAAAAATATTTCTTCCACTAATAAAATTAATATGTACAAAGTGAGAGGCAATACAACAGATTGAGATACACCCAAAATATGACACACAAGTGTTTCCCAAACTCACTATTTTGTCACTCCCCTTTTAGAAAATATCTCAAATATCTTTCTAAAATGTTCTCTCTCTCTCACGCGCACGATACTATTTTTCATCAAAGTAAATTTTTCCTTTGGCTTTGTTTTTCTTCTCTTCTTTGGTATGTCTCTCTAAGGCAAAAACATCATCTACTTATAGTCAAAATTGTCTATCCTTAATGTGGTCAGAAATTGGCAACGTAACTGGCCAAATTTTAGCCACAATATATATATATATATTTAATTTATCAAATGTAATTGCACCTAAATTTTTTATTTTCTTCCCCTTCCATGTAGTTCTAAGCTTCTAATTTTTAAAAAAGTGTGCAACACATTGTTGGGCACATCGGGTAAAAATCAAATAAATTCAATAGTGTAGAATAATGACACCGAAAATTTAACGTGGTTCACCCTTTAATTTGGGCTAAGTCCATGAGACAAACTCTGAAAAATATTTCTTACACTAATAAAATTAATGGGTACAAAGTGAGAGGAAATACAACAAATTGAGATAAACCCAAAATAGTGTCAAACAAGTGTTTCCCAAACTCACTATTTTGTCACTCCCATTTTAGAAAAATATCCCAATATTTTTCTAAGATATTCTCTCCCACTTTCTTACACATAACACTATTTTTATTCAAAGGAAATTGTTCCTTTGGCTTTGCTTCTCTTCTTATTTTGGTGTGTTGATCTGTCTCTAAGGCAAAGACATTGCCTATCAATGTTAGATGCATTTGTCAAATGTGGTTGCACCTAACATTTGTAGTTGCACCTATCATTTGTGGTTTCTTCCTCTTCAATGTAGGAAGGACTTACAAATCACCCCCTACCGACTACATAGAGGGCTCCATGAATCCAGCAGCTAAATAATAATATTCAAAATTTTGTCTTGGGAGAATTTTCGTCAACATGTCTAATCCATTTTCTTCTATATAGATCTTCTCAAGTTGTAATAGTTTATTCTCCATTATATCCCTAATACAGTGATATATCATATCAATATGTTTTGATCTCGAATGAAAGGAGGCATTCTTTTCAAGATGGATAACACTCTAACTATCACAAAATAAATGATAACTGTCTTGTTGCAACCCAAGTTCTTTCAAGAACTTTTTCATCCATAGCAACTCTTTACATGCTTCCATTAATGCTATAAACTATGCTTCGATAGTGGATAATGTAACACATTTTTGTAACTTTGACTGCCATGACACAACTCCCCCTGCAAATGTAATCAGGTAACCTAAAGTGGATTTTCTGGAATCCACATCACCAACCATATTTGCATCTGTGTATCCAACTAACACAGGTTTGTCATTTCCAAAACATAGGCATATTTTGGAAGAACCTCGAAGATAACTGAAAATCCATTTCATTGTAGCCCAATGTTCCTTTCTAGGATTTGAAAGGATTCTACTCACAATTCCAATTACATGAGTGATATCTGGTCGTGTACAAACCATGGCATACATTAGACCTCCATATGAAATCTCTGAAGTACTTTCTCAATGTACTTCTCCTATGACAACCATAATTTCTTGGCGCCTCTGTCTATAATAATAGTCATGCCAAGAATATATTTTGTTGGCCCCAGGTTTTAATGGAAAAAAGACTTACTAAACTATGTTCTCAAGTTATTGATTTTGGAAATATTTCGGCCAACAATCAACATGTCATCCATATAGAGCAAAATAATAATGAAATCAGCACCAGAGAATTTCTACATAAAAACACAATGGTCTGAAGTGGTCTTTTTGTAGCCTTTCTCCCCCATAAGAGACTCAAACTTTTTGTACCATTGTCTTGGTGCATGTTTTAAGCAGTAGAGACTTTTCTTCAATTTGTAGACATAATCTTCTTTTCCCTTTTGCTGAAAACCCTATGGATGCTCCATGTATATCACTTCTTCCAAGTCACCATGTAGGAAGGTAGTTTTGACATCCATTTGCTCAACCTCCAAATCAAGACTTGCTGCTAACCCTAGCACAATACGGATGGATGCCATTTTTACAACTGGAGAGAAAATCTCATCAAAGTCAACACCTTTTCATCGGCTGAATCCTTTGACAACCAGTCTGGCTTTGTATCGTGGATTGGAACTATGTCCTTCATGCTTCATCTTGAACACTCATTTATTTTTCAAGGCCTTCTTCCCTTTGGGCAGCTTCATCAGCTCAAAGGTTTTCTTCTCATGCAAGGACTTCATCTCATCTTGCATGGCTTCAATCCATTTTTGTTTGGATTCGTCATCCATGGCCTCTTCATAACTCTCAGGTTCTCCCCATCAGTGAAAGTTACATACTCATATGGAGGATATGAGGTAGAGGGTCGTCTCACTCTATCACTTCTTCTCAGGGAAACAAGAGAACCGCATGTGTTGGTACTGGAAAATGAACATCATCATTTCCCTCATCTTCAAAACCAACTTCTATGGGAGCATCATCTTCATCAGGTGGATAAACCTAGTCTTTATCTCCAACTTGTCTTGGCACTAATGTTGGAGGAATTAATTCCAAATCTGATGAGTCACCATTGGAATTAGGAACATCTTTCTTCATTTTGATAATATCTTCAATGGTCTCATCTTCAAAAAATATAGCATCATGACTCTTGATAAGTCTCTTTGCAACTGGATCGTAAAATCTATAGCCAAATTGATCTTGACCATAGCCAATAAAAATACACTATCTTGTTTTGGCATCAAGTTTGGATCTCTCATCCTTGGGGATGGACATTACTATATGTAAATTTGGGTGCATTTATCCCTCGGCGTCAGAATCAATATGTTTTCGTACTTTTTCTTTAAAACTAAAAGTAGATGTTCCCGCGCGAATCTCAGTAATTACTTGCTCTGATTATACATATTGATCATTTTGAACTAAAAGAAAACTTTGGGGTGGAATAGTTACGTTATGTAGAATATCCTTACTCTCAATAGTGACATATAAGTCTATATAACATAGAAAGGCGGGATGTCCATGGCGTGTACGTGTAGGATGAACCAAACCTTCATTGAATTTGATTTTTCCATTAGAAGGGGCTCGTACATGTTCTGCAGTACCCCATGTGAATACTCCACCGGTATGAAAAGTTCTTAATGTTAGTTGAGTACCAGGCTGATCTCTCATCCTTGGGGATATGAGCAAATGCTTTGCAACCAAACACTCACAGATGATCATAGGAAACATCCTTTCCTGACCACACTTTATCTGGAACATCCATCTTGAGAGAAGTATTGGGTGAAAGATTCAACACATGTGCAACTGTGTGTATGGTTTCACCTCAAAAAGTTTTAGGCAACTTTACATGTGAGAGTAGACATCTAACTCTCTCCATCAAATTTCTATTCATCCTTTTAGCTAAGCCATTCAACTACCGTGTCTTTGGAGGTGTCATCTGATGCCAAATACCATGCTTTTTGCAATAAGCATGGAAAGGTCCTGTGTATTCTCCACCATTGTCTTTCCAGATGCACTTCAGCTTCTTTCCAGTCTGTCTCTCAATTGAGGCATGAAATTCTTTGAAGACATCTAGCACTTGATCCTTTGTCTTTAGAAGATATACCTACGTCTTCCTTGAATGATCATCAATGAAAGTCACAAAGTATTGAGCACCACCAAGTGACTTTGGCATTAGTTCACACAAATCTGAATGAATCAGATCTAAAATATTATTCATTCTGGAAGGAGGGAAACTCTTGAAAGCAACTCTGTTTTGATTTCCTACTAGACAATGAACACATTTCTCCAAATGTACTTCATCCATTCCAAGTAGTATCTTCTTTTTTACTAGACTTGTCAAACTCTTTTCACCCATGTGACTGAGTCTCTTATGCCATAACTCAGCTGCATTTTCTTTCTCTATGGCATTAACTGTGTCGACGGAGAGCTTCGCTTACATTATATACAAAGTTGTGTGCTTTCACCTCTAGCCACTACTAAGGAGCCTTTTTTTAGTTTCCATTTTTCATAAATGAAGGAGCTGTAATATCCTTCCTTTGCAAGTTTGCGCACAAATATCAAATTCAGGCGCATATCTGGAATATGCATGACATCCTTCAGAAATATTCTGGTTCCATTCTCTGTTTCCAAGCAAACATCCCTTTTTCCTACAACCTTTGACAAGTCTTCATTTCCCATTCTAACAACACCAAAACTTCCAGGTGTGTATGATGAGAAAAAATCTCTGTGCGATGTAGCGTGACTGTAACACCACTATTAATCACCCAACTGGTCTCATGTGATGCAATATTGAAAAAATCTTCATCATAAACGATATTTAACTCGTCTATGGTATTTGTTTGCTCATCATCACTGTTTTCGTCTTTCTTCATTACTTTACCTTTGTTCGTTTCTTGTTCCTTCTTGAACACCCGGAAAAATTTCTTAATGTGACCCTTCCTCTTGCAGTGATGGCATTCAACATTGGCAAATTTGTTTGATTTGCCTCTGCTCTTGATTCTGGGTTTTTGTTCTTTGTATAGTCTCCTTCCTCTAGACTTTGTGATAAGGGCTTGTGCTTCTGAATCTCTTTCCTTGTTTTGTTTCTCATATGAGAACAAGGTTTCTACAACAACTTCAAACTCCATCTTGTTTTTTGCATAAGTCAGAGTTGTTGTGATATGATTATATGATGAGGGTAGTGATGCCAACAACATCACAACTTTATCTTCATCGTTGAAACTCATATTAAATCTTGTTAAGTGAGAAAGCTTGTTGTTGAAATTGCTAACATGATGCATTATGCTCACATTATCTTCCTTCCTCATCTGATATAACTCATTCCACAAATAAAATTTATTGGCATGGTTCTTTGACATGTATACGTTTTCTAGAGTCTCTCATGTTTCTTTCGCAGTCTTACAATTTTTTGATTCAATATTTTACAAGACATTGTCTGAGAGATTTAGACGGATTATACTAGCTACAATCTCATCTATTTCCTCCCATTGTTCCTCTATGAAGGTTGCTACCTTCTTTTCTTTTCCCAGCAACGCCTTATGGACCTTCTGTTGAATGAGAATATCCTTCATACTCCTTTGTCATAAAGAGAAATTATTATTGCCATTAAATTTCTCAATATCTACCTTTTGGCTTGACATTTTTTTTCGCTGTGTTTCTTTTTCTGTAAATAAATATGCCCTGGACCTAATAAATTTTTTCTGATGTGACAAATCAGTATATGCTGCAATCACAAAGCATATTAAGAATTTTACTAGACCAGCTCTGATACGAGTTGTTGGGCACAGCAGGTAAAAATCAAATAAATTTAACAGAGTAGAATAATGACACCGGAAATTTAACGTGATTGACCTTTTAATTTGAGCTAAGTCCACGAGATAAACTCTGAAAAATATTTCTTCCACTAATAAAATTAATGGGTACAAAGTGAGAGATAATATAACAAATTGAGATAAACCTAAAAATAGTGTCACACAAGTATTTTCCAAATTCACTATTTTGTTACTCCCCTTTTAGAAAAATATCTATCTCAATATTTTTCTAAGATATTTTCTCCCACTTTCTTACACACAACATTGTTTTTCTTCAAAAGAAATTGTTACTTTGACTTTGCTTCTTTTCTTGTTTTGTTGTGTTGATCTGTATCTAAGGCAAAGACATGGCTTATTTATAGGCAAATTACCTATCAATATTAGATGCATTTGTCAATTATGATTGTATATATCATTTGTGCTTACAACTAATATTTATGATTGCACTTATTATTTGTAGTTTATTTTTCTTCAATGTAGGAGAGACTTACACACATTTGCTAAATATCATCAATTTACGCTTGCCCGTAACAAAGAGATGAATAGTCATAATTCCAATATTTCAGGACTTAATTCTCAAGCATTGGTGTAAACCTCCCTGGATTTTGCAAATTTAATTTTGATGCGAGTTTTAAAGATCAAGTAGCTATTGCTGTTCTGGGTAGAGATGAGTTTGTTAATATAATTGGGATACGGTGCAAAAAGCTCCAACTTTACTCATTTGAAGTAGTTGAATCTCGATCATTGTCCTTAGCCATTGGGATTGCAAAAGCAATGGGAGTTAATTCAGTGATGATTGAGAGAGATTGTAAGCTAGCAATTAATTATATCAAACAGGGTTCAAATCAACTTTTATGAGAAGCATCATTTCTAGATGAAGTTTTTCCCTTGATTAAGTTCTTTGAGAACATTCAAGCTACCTGGAATATAATAGAGTAGAATTCGAGCTCATGAAATTGCTAAATGGCCATATCTGGAAAATATGGAGGATAGCTTTAATATTTTATATATTCCTCTTAATGTATATTATATTGTATATATAGAATCTTCGTATCTAATTCATGTTGTTCTTTGAAAAAAATAATAACCTAAGCTCATCACCCAATAACGTAATAGTAAAGGTTTCATATGTTCTTGAATTTGAATTTAATTCCCTATTTTTATAATTTAGAATTAGTTCCAATATTTCCCAAAGGATATATCAGCTAATCTACTAACCATAAATCCAATCCAATGATATAAATTTTCAAATTCCAAAAAAGAAAAAAGAAAGAAAAGAGAAACGAAGTGATAATAACATGTGAATTTACAAACTTAAAAATATAATATTTGTATTATAAATAGAAACAACAAATATGAAAGGTGGCAGCATCATAAGACACTCATCATCTAACCCTTCATCTAACATAGAAACAGAACACAAGAATAGGATTGAAACAGAGGAAGATGTATCTATCTGAAATAACGAATGAGATACTACAATTAAAACAACAAGCAATTAATTAACATAATGTAGGTAAGAGAATATTGATAACTCTGTTCTATTTCTGGTTGTCAATAGGTGATTGAATTGCAATTCCAGGTGCTACTAAATTTGAAATACTTTCAGTTAAATGTCGACACGCTTTGTCATAATTTACAAAACCCATGTACCAAAAATCATGACCATCAACTGTGAGTATCTGAATATATTTCTCTGTTGAATTTTCTCTCATAACAACTGGATTAATAGTTCCAATATTTCCCAAAGGAACCATAACCTTGTAATAACTCCAAGTCTGTTGGCCTGAAGGTGCAGTGAAGGATAAAGGACGGTCACTACAGAAAGCTATATTAATATTGGATAGATATAGTGTTCCAGCTACTGGTCCAGTTGATGTTGAAAGATAACAAGCAAAAGTTTTCTTTAGCTTTTCATTTGGGAAGGTTGCAAATGTATGTTTGTACAAAGATTCGAACCCTCCACCAGTTATTGCTTTTGCTGTTAGGTTCATTTTAGCCCATGCTGCTCCAGATACAGATGGTCCAGTTTTCACTACAATTCATCAAACCAAATATTAGTATTTTTAGCTAAGTTGAAACACACTTACATTTATTAACTATTTATTTTTAGTAATATAATCATTTTAACATTTTTATTTTAAAATTTTATTTCAAAAATTATTCATGTAGTTAAAAAGATAAAATAAAAGATAAAAAAGAATAGTTACTTTGTCCTTAAACTGCCCATAAAATAGCTAATAGTAGAATTCTGCAGCCAACTGCCACCCGATATTTTATACATACTAATTAATTAATCTAAATCACGTTAATTAAAACTCCACAAATTTAAAAAAGAAAATGAAAATTTTAATAAACATTCTGCGCATAAATGATTGAGATATTTAGTTTCAATTTTAACTACTTAATAAAAGATCATATGTTTATTTTTATTAAGAATTATAAAAGATCATATATATAGTTAGATAGACATGGTGTAGATAGATTAGTAGGACTTACAATTGTGCCAGATGTTGTTGGCCAATGAGTCGGCCTTATTGCTCCAAGAATTAAAGACATGAAGAATTGATTCCTTTGGGTTACTAGTACTATTGTTGGGTTTCGGAGAGTACTGAAGATAAGGATAATGAAATTGTTGAGCTTTTTCATCAGCTGAAGCACCCCATAAAGCTGCCTTTTTGTTATTTGGATGACATGTTGGTACAGCTGGATAACCCATTATGTGAGTTCCCCATGTCTCTTCATTATTACTATTCTCTCTTTTGGGATCCAAAGATGATGAGGCTAAGTTTGGATCATTAACAAATTGTTCATCTTCATCATGAACTTGTTTTTCTAATTGGCTAATAATCTTTGGTGATATTGAAGATGTGGGTTTTTCATAAGGTTCTAATACTTTGGTTTCATCATCTTGTGGATCAGCAATTGATGGGTACAACTGAGATTTTGAATCTTGATGAATTGATGTGTTTGAGACAAAAGGGTTTGTATCTTTTGAAGGGTTTTGATGATTAATCTCTTTTTGGTGAAAAGGGTTTATATTTTCTGGTACTGTGTGAGAAATGGAAGGGTACAGAGGTTGAGGTTGAGGTTGAAATGGGCTGGTGTTGTTCATGTTTTTTTTTTTTCAAAAATAGAAAAAGCCAAAAAATATATATATAAAACTGAAAAAGATGGAGCTTTGATTTAGTTTTAGTGAAAAGAGATTCTGCTTGAAATGGTTGTTACCTAAAGGAAAAGGAGAGAGTTGATTTTATAGCTATTTCAAGTGTTTCTAGAAGTAAATAATAATACTCTATCATATGTTATTAAGTATTTAATACACGTCATTTTAAAGCCATAAAATTTGACTTATTAAGACTATAACGCGGTGAAGTGTAAAGAATTGAATAAGATCACTACCAAGAACCCGATTGCTTAAACGCGTTAGCAAAAAGAAAGTTTGAAAAAAATACAAAAAGTAGATTAAATTTTAAAGAAAGATATGAATGAAAGATTTATCATTTTTAAAAATAATAAAAATATTTCCAGAAAAATATATAATTTATTATGAAATAATTAATACTATATATGTAAAATGAATTTATAATATATCATTAATTGAAAAAGAAATTATTATAAATAAATTATCAAAAATCTTTCAAAATGCTTGAGGAAAAATTGGATACATTATATAATTTATTATGAAATAATTAATAAATAAATAAAAATTAATACTACATACGCAAAATGAATTTATAATAATTAACAAAAAAATTATTATAAATAAACTATCAAAAATCTTTCAAAATAATTGAGGAAAAATTGGATACATCAATTTTAGAATAATATAAATATTAATAAAAACACATATAGAAGAAATTGATACATAAATAAAACTAACACTACTAGATAATGAAATAATAAATAAAAAATATATTTTATTAGGAATGATTGGTAGAAACATAAGATACCATAAATTAAAATTTATAATACACCTTAGGTTTTCCATTAATATTAATGACAAGAATTTAAAACAAGTATTAAGTTTAACATATGAATTAGAAAAAAAAAATTAATGAAAGAAAAAAAATTATTCAT
This sequence comes from Hippophae tibetana, assembly GCA_037013495.1. Lineage (NCBI taxonomy): Eukaryota > Viridiplantae > Streptophyta > Magnoliopsida > Rosales > Elaeagnaceae > Hippophae > Hippophae tibetana. Next base: position 41,955,344 of record CM072804.1, on the reverse strand, counting down.
TTGTAGTACACAACATGATATGATATTTATTAATAAACAACAGTAATAGTTGAATGTATGGATAAAATGAATTCATAAAAATAAAAATAAATTCAAGAAATTAGACAAATAATAACACTAAAAATATTAACAGATTTTAAAATACTAGAGGAATGAACTTAGATATTAAAGAAAAAACCTCTGGTACTAGAAAGAAAACATAAGGTAGCAAAAAATAGTGATGTATCAAGGTTTATGTTTATAGATTGTAAAAGAGAAACCTCTAACAAAGAAGGAGAAGTTACAAATCTAAAATAGGAAGTTAAAATAATAAAAGCATTAGTCCATGACATAATACTATGGAGAAAATGATACCATAATGTTAAAAAATAAACTACATAATATAGAATTATATTTTGATGAAAGCCCAATAGGGCATATCAAAAAATTAAATAATAATAATGAATTTTTTTATTCTTTTAGCAAAAGAAATAGAAATAGTACAATAATCGAACATTAAGTCCTTACAAGATATAAATAAAACACAAAAATAACTCTTAAAAGAAATAAAAGAACATAGTTATAACAAGAAATTACAACAAGACATATATAATGAATTTACAAAATTAAGAAATGATGTAAATAACATAACTAAAGATGATGAAATTATAGATTACAAGTTTGATCTCTTTGAAGGATTAAAAAAAGAACCACATAGGAAATCAAATGTATTGATACCTAAGAATAAAAAGAGAAAGAATGAGAAAAATATCTAAAGAAAAATAAGAAGTTATAATACCAATTTAATGAAATATAGAAAAGAATTAGAAAAACAATTTATAAGTCTTGAAAATAGGGACATAATAAAATTAGTTAATTTGTTAACCTTAACAGATGAAGAGCTAGAAGACAATATGATGAAAACTTTGTACAATGATCACCACACGAATTATGTGCAATAAATACGCAAGTATACGTATCACAATAAGTAATATAATAATAAGAAAATATCATTCCTATAGAGATTATTTTATTAGAAACTAATTTTTAAAACTAAAAAAGAATAAAAACAATTTTTTGTATTATTATATTTTAAGAAAGTAAATTTGAAAGAACTAAAAAATAAATAACAATAATTAATTATATCAGATTTGATAATTAAGAAGATATATGAGAAAATATCTAGGAATACCTAATCTCACAATTTCCTAAACATGTGAATCACTAAAATACCCCATAATTATCAATTAATTATATCATCAATTGAATCTAACTTAGCATGTGTTATTCTTTCAAATAAATTATACATCATATAATAATTAATTTAATCATACTCTCATGTTAATTAAATTACATACTACTCATTAAGTTCAGATATCAATTATGGATCACTTATATAAGAATCACACATCTCTACTTAGAAACTATGCATGTTATTTAATCAAGACAAAAAAATTAAATACTCAAATCTATTTAATTGTCTCTATATATCAATTGTTGGCCACACAATTAATAGCATAAAAATCAAATTTAAATTAAATAATTAAATTGAAATCATAATTGGGGTAAAATATTAGATCATCACATGGTGGAAATTAGCTTCATAAGATCCCTCGATTAATAAATTAACTACACATAATTTTATTCATAAAATTTATATTTTTCATAAAGGAAGACATAAAACTATTGTAAGGATTCTATTAAGGTATAATTTTAATGGATTCTTTATAGTTATCTTTTTATGTTTTATTCTTATATGTTATATTTAATTTGTATGTGATTAAATTTAACATAGATGGTTGTTTGTAAATATGATAAAATAATAACGTTATTATCTTGCGAAATATTAAATAGGTAAGATATTTCTATAAAATAAATTGATTTTTTTTATTCAAGATTTTATATTATGGATGTTAGAGAGAAATATATTATTTTTCATTAAAATCTTAAATCTAAAAATTAGATTATAAGGTTTAATTATCCGATCTAATTTAGAGTAGTGTTCTTTTATTTGTTCGTATAATTACCTGGTTGTTAGAGTAAAACTCTATTTCAAAAGTTTTTATAAGAACTAATATTCAAAAATGTATTGATAACATATTTTTAGTGATGATTTTAAAACTTGAAAGTTAGTACTTAGATAATTAAATTCTTAGGTTTAATTTAGACACCTTGAATAAAAATTAAAATATATAACCCCACTAAAGGTGGCATTTAAATGGTTCATTTTCAATCTCTTAGAAAAAAAAAAGAATTAATTTAATTAACCAAGTTAGTTATCGACCTCACCCATAGGTATTAATTAATTTTTTAATTAACAAATAATATCTAATACCCCCAAAGATAGTATTCATATAAAAAATAGTTAATCAATAAATATTAGTTTATATCTTTAATAACCTAAATAATATGAGTAAACATAATTAACTTAATTATTATATCCTTAAATACTCTACTGTTATAAATGATAAATATTTGCATTATTGTTTATTGAATCCATATCTATGTTTATTTTTATTATTTCATTAGATTTGAACACAAAAACCAAAATATTGTGACAAGATGTTTAGAATTTAATTTAATTTTTAAAATTTTCAATAATAAATTAAAAACCACATATATTCCTTCCTTAAATCGACCTTGTAAGTATACTTATCATTTTATATAAAATGATTTGTGCACTTGCGAGAGTTTTACGTACAAATTATAAAACCATAAAGTATTTCGCAAGATCGGTATTTGTAATGCCGGTCTTGTGACTCATCATCAATGACAAGTGGCATGAAGGTTTGACCATGCTGTAAACTTAAAATGTTGACATGTGGTGAGGTGCTACATCATTTCTCACACTCGAAAATCTATGATTTATCGTCTCTGCTGGCATGTCATCCTTGTGGCTTGCCCAGTCAGCTCCTTTACTTGCGTGGCACCGCGACTAGGTAAACAAAATGACATGGGTAGTATATATATATATATATTAATATATGCATATTTAGTAAAAACTATCCCTCTTTAAAGTAGTATAATTCTATGACTAGAAGGTTCATATATTCATCCATCAGTGTTCCATCAATACAAAGATATGAAAGGTTTTTGATAAATTGATTCATGTGTGTGTGCTACACATGATATCATCTAATGCATTCATGAAATCAACATATATGAGCATGCTAATCAATTCAATCCTAGAAAAAATCTCATAAGTCTATTTTTCACATCCCTATCCACTAATATAAATATGCACTTAGCTAAAGATCAATAAGGACTTTACATGCTTGTAATGTAAGGTTTAGGTAGGGGTCAATAAATGAAGACATTTAGGCTATCTTAGCTTTTTTTATTCATTATGTACTTTTTTAACTAAAATTGATTTTTTACTTGAAATTTCAATTCACCCCCAAACTTATTTTCAATTCTATTTTCTTTTTATTTAGAGGGATAATTGTGTTATAAGTTTTTTTTTCATAGGATGCATTACATTCACCTTACTTTATAGCATAACACATGATTGCATTTTTTTTCTTTTCATACAAGCTAAAGATGCAAGGGTAAGGTACTGCTTATTATTAGTTAGGCATAAAATGTGGCTTAAAGATATGAATGGTTCTTTGTTAGGCTCAAATGAGTGACTATGGATATTAACAAAAGTTAGCTTGAAAAGCTCAATTGATCCAAATAAGGCCTAAATCATTTCTCTTACAAAATATTATTCAGAATTTTTCTTCAAGGGAATAGATTCTAAAACCTGGTAGATCTCATCAACTCATATAAATCACTACAAATTTTCGCACCAAAGTCAATCATGAACATGTGCATAAAATTTGAATCAATCCAATCAAAACTAGCAAGCATATCACATGATTAATGTAACTATCTCACTACACATGGACGTAGTGTCAGTTGATGTGGTGAACTAACGCTACACGTGGATGTAGCTTCGGTTGATGTGATGAACCGACGCTATCCATGTAGCATAGCGTCAGTTCATCACATCAACCGATGCTACATCCATATTTAGCGTTGGTTCGACACATCAACCGACGATACGTCCTACGTGGATAGCGTTGGTTCTACATCAAACTGATTTTAAATTCATTATAAGTCAGTTTTTTCCAAAACCTGACTTTACATATCGACTTAAATACCCCTTTTGTTAATCATCATTAATGGTATATTAGTTGTATGCAACTAATATACTTTATCAGCTGTATATTAGTAGTATGCAACTAATATAACTTTCTGAAAAGCACTTTTACAAAAAACAGATTCCTATTTCTTGTATTTATACTTGTATTATCACTTATTGTATTGAATTGTAAATTCAGTATAATTAATTTGGTATCATAGTAGGAAAGAAAGAAAGAAAAAAATTACCAATTCTCGAGCAGTAGTGCCGCTGTCGGTATTTTTATACAGTGCCATTAATCTTTTTGCACTGTCCAGTTTGCGCCGCCGTTATAGATCTGCCTGTCCGCGCACCAATTGTCTACCTGTCCAGCCCGTGCATTACCAGTCCAAGCCCATCAGCTTATCAGCCCATCAGTTCATCAGCCCACTTACCAGCCCAATCCACAGTCCTGTCCAACCCAAAAAAAATCCAATTTTTTTATTCCGCTGCACAATATTTTTTATTTCAATGGAAGATTCAAGACAAAATAAGGTTTGCAGAATTAATGAAGTTCCAAAATTTGAATTTTTTGTTAAGAGTTCAGAAATTGGTTCTTTCGGGGGTACTAAACTTAATGGTACCAATTTTCGAACATGGAAAAAAATTATGTATGTTTATCTTCGTGGGATGCATAAGATGGGACATGTATCTGGATTAATTAGGGCTCCTAGTCAAGATGATGTAGATGCCTATACTTGGTGGGAAGATGATGATGGCTTTGTAATATCAATTCTATTTAGGGCCATCACTAATGATATATTAAAAATGGTGGAGGAATGTGAAACTGTTGAGGCCATATGGAATACTTTAAGTGATCTTTATACAAATGAGTCTAACTTTATTCAAGTTCATAAACTCATGTGCAAAGCTGCTGGTATGCAGTAAAATAGGCAACCAATATCTCTGTTTTTTACCAAGCTGAAAAATGTATGGGTTGAAATTGACCAGAAATGCCCGTGCAAAATTAAAAATCAAGAAGATCTTCTATGGTACCAGAAAGAGAAGGAGCTTGAACGAGTACATCCTTTTTTAAGAGGCCTTGATACAAAACATAATAGTGCTAAAGGTGAATTGCTTCGAATGTCAGACCCTCCGAGCTTGACTATCGCCTTTACATACATCCGTAAAGATGAATCTCAGTAGGAAAGTATTCATTAGGCACAAGCCATTCAAGCCAAATCAAAGGCACTTTTCCTCCAGTAGCAAAATTCAATTCCACTTCATCAGTAGGGACCTCCACCAGGCTTTACCAATCGCTCTCGTTCTCACTACTTTTATTGCAATGAACGGGGGCATCTTCGTGAGACTTGTTGGAAACTGTATCCACACTTGCAATTCAAAATAGACTACTATGGAGCAAAACGACAACATGATCGTTCTAAAGCAAAAGAAGCTAGAGTGAAATTTTTCCAAGAACCAGACTACTGTGGAGTAACTACACAAGATCATCCTATGGAATGTGGAAGTATCCCTACAGCTTCAATAGTTGGTCGTGGTAAGATTGGTATGACCTTAAACGTTTCTCACTCTGTTGGGTCTAATACTTGGATTATTGATTCTGGTGCATCTAATCATATAACTTATGATAAATCTTATTTTAATGAGTTATCTTCCCCACTAGTGTCTTATGTTACGAACGCTAACGGTGAGGCCTTTCCTGTCTTAGGAAAGGGGTCAGTTCATATTACTCTATCGTTATAGCTCCATAATGTTTTATATGTACCTGAATTATCTCATCACTTAATATCTATTCCATAGTTGAATATTGAGTCTAAATGTTCTGTAACCTTTTATCCTATGTATGTGATTTTTTAGGATCTTCTTACCAGGGAAATAATTGGTCGAGGGTATCTGAGGGGAAGATTGTTCCGTTTGGATCAGAACTACATAGGGGAGAAACTAGGAGCACGGGCAGACACTGCATTGACTTCGAGTTCTGATAAGATAAGTGAAATTTGGTTGTGGCATCGTCGCTTAGGGCATCCGTCTTTTAGTCTGATGAAAAAATCCATGCCTACCTTATTTATTGGTGTTAGTGAGACTGTTTTACATTGTGAGACTTGTGTTTTGGCCAAGAGCCATCGTATTACTTATTCTCCTAGTATTTCTAATAAAAGTACTATTCCTTTTGAATTAATTCATTCTGATGTTTAGAGACCATCTAAAGAGCCCACTATATCGGGTATGAGATATTTTGTTTCGTTCATCGATGATTGTACAAGGTTATCATGGATTTCTCTTCTTAGAACAAAAAATGAAGTTTTTCAGTGTTTCAAACTTTTCATACCTTCGTTCAAACACAATACAATGGCATCATTTGGATCCTCCATTCTGACAATGAGGGAGAATATGTTAATCATGTTTTTCAAGATTTTTTCAAAACATATAGGATTATTCACCAAACTACTTGTTCGCAAACACCAGAACAAAATGGAGTGTCTAAAAGAAAAAATCATCATGTACTTGATATGGCTCGTGCACTCCTATTTAGTGCTTATATGCCAAATTATCTTTGGGGTGATGTGTCCAAGCTTCTACCCATCTCATCAATTGTCTCCCGTCTAGTGTCCTTAATGGAAAAAAATCCCTTTTCAGATTCTCACATCTTACATCTCCTTGTCATCCTTCCATATTCTTCCTACCCGTGTATTTGGTTGTGTTGCCTTTGTGTATGTTCCTAAAAATCAAAGGTCTAAATTAGATGCCTGGGAAAATAAATGTATGTTTGTAGGTTATGGAAGTTATCAGAAAGGGTACAAGTGCTTCCATCCACCAACTAGAAAGTATTATGTCACTATAGATGTTACCTTCTTTGAGGACATGATTTATTTTTCCTCACCTGATACTGCTCGTCAGGGGGAGAATACATATTTTTAAGAACTGTATCATGGTGAGGGGGAGGAATTAGTAGAATCACGAACTGGTGTTTCAATGAGACTAGATGAGATTCCTAATCCATTGAATCCAGTCATCGAAGAAGCAGATGCTCCAAGTATTCAAGCACCAAATTCGCTTATAGAAAATGAAGTTGAAGACACAACTGTTCCCTCAGGCATTACTGCTACCCCTGATCAAAAACTCCCTGGTATTGAAGGTCACTCATCTAAGGTATGTACACCCACTGATACTAATAGCATTGAGTCTAATGTTGGACAGTATGTGTTACCAAATAGGTCTACTCGAGGTCAACCATCCAAAAGGTATGAACCAAATATTCATGCAAAATCAAAATACCCAGTAGCCAATTATATGTCCACTAAAAGATTATCTAAGTCATATAAATCATTTGTGAATCAAATATCTAGTGTATCAGTACCTAACAAAGTACATGATGCATTGGGAGATCCAATATGGAGAAAGGCAATGACTGAAAAGATGGAGGCGTTACAGAAGAACGATACTTGGCAACTTGTGCCACCAGCACAAGGAAAAAAGGCAGTTGGTTTTCGATGGGTGTTTACTATAAAACATAATGGTGATGGATCTATAAATCGGTTTAAATCTCATCTTGTAGCAAAAGGGTTTACTCAAACGTATGGTGTTGACTACAATGAGACTTTTTCTCTTGTTGCCAAAATGAACACTATTCGGGTTCTGCTTTCACTTGCCGCTAACCTAAACTGGCCACTTCGGCAGTTTGATGTCAAGAATGCGTTTCTTCATGGAGAATTAGCCGAGGAGGTGTACACGAGTCTTCCACTTGGGTATGTAGTTGATTCTCTTGGTAATTTTGTATGCAAATTGAGGAAGTCTTTGTATGGTCTCAAGAAATCCCCTCGAGCTTGGTTTGGAAGGTTTTCATAGTTCATACAGAAGGTTGGTTACAGACAAAGTAATTCAGACCACACTCTATTTCTCAAACATCAACGAGGGAAGGTAACAACCCTAATCATTTATGTTGATGATATGGTAATCACTGGTGATGATACTGTTGAGATGGATAAATTACAAAGATAGCTAGCCTCTGAATTTGAGATGAAAACTTAGGTGAACTAAAATACTTCTTAGGAATTGAGGTAGCTAGGGGAAGAGAAGCAATATATCTGTGTTAGAGAAGGAATTTCAAACCTATTGAGACTCCTATTGAGCAAAACCATTGTTTAGTAGAGTATTCAGATCAAATACCAACTGATCGAGCTCTCTATCAGAGATTGGTTGGGCGTTTGATTTACTTGGCTCATACTAGACTAGATGTTGCATATGTAGTAAGTGTGGTGAGTCAGTTCATGCATAATGTAAGTGAGAATCACATTAATGCATTTTTGAGAATTTTAAGGTATTTGAAATCGACTCCAGGAAGAGGAGTAATGTTCTCTAAACACAATAATTCTCTTCAAGTTTGTGGCTTTGCCACCTGATTCCATTACAACTTGAAATAGTTTGGCGGAGAAATTCTTGATGAAAAGCTTCCCACCAATAAAGAATGCTAAGCTTAGGAATGACATTACTTCCTACCAATAACACGAAGGAGAATCTCTACATGAAGCATATGAAAGATTCAAGGAATTGCTAAGGAAGTGTCCTCATCATGGTATTCCTTCTTGGATTCAAATGGAGACTTTTTATAATGGTCTCAATGCTCACACAAGAACTATTGTTGATGCATTTGCTAATGGAGCTTTGCTTGCCAAATATTACAATCAAGCTTATGATTTACTTGAGAAAATTTCTAGCAATAATTATCAATGGCCAATGGATAGAATGACAGCCACGAAAAAAGTAGCCGGAATGCATGAGGTAAATGATATCACAACACTTACAGCTCAAGTTTCATCTTTGGTTAATCTTTTAAAGGTACAAAACTTGCCAACGAGTATAAACCAAGTCCAAAATTTAAGAGTGTCATGTGTGTTTTGTGGAGGAGCTCATTTGTTTGATAATTGTCCAAATAATCCTGAATCTATTTTCTATGTGGATAATGTGAGTCGAAACAATAATCCATACTCAAACACATATAACCTAGGATGGAGACAACATCCAAATTTCTCTTGGAGTAATAACAACAATCAAAGTGGTAATCAATTCGACCATCAATCATTTTCACCTCCTTGTTTTCAACAACCATAGCAATCACAAGCCCAAGAGAAGAAGCTATCTACTAAGGATAATACAAATGCTTTAATGGGGATGATGACAGACTTCATCCAATCAGTAAATACAAAAGTTTCCACTCAAGAGGCTTTGATTCAAAATTTGGAGAACCAAATGGGGCAACTTTCCCAAGCCATAAGCCAAAGGCCTCAAGGTAACCTTCCAAGTGACACAATTATAAACCCAAGAAGAGAAAGTAAGGACCAATGCAATGCCATAGCCTTGAGGAGTGGTAAAACTTTATAACAAGAACATAAGACAGAAAAGGATAAAGAGGACTATCAAACTAAAAAGGATAAGGAGAAACCAGAAACTAAAAAGGAGGAGGGGAATTAGTGGATAAAGAGAGTAATGGAAAGGAAATAATTCAGCCAAAAAAGAGCAACCTCTACAAACCCACTATTATTTTCCCCAAAGACTGCAAAATAAAAAGTTAGATACGCAATTTTCAAAATTTCTAGAAGTCTTCAAGAAGCTACACTTAAACATACCATGTGTAAAGGCACTTGAACAAATGTCATCTTATGCCAAATTCATGAAGGATATACTATCAAAGAAAAGAAGGCTTAGAGATCATGAAATAATAACCTTGACTCAAGGTTGTAGTGTCATCATTAATAGAAAACTACCAAAAAAAACTGAAAGATCTAGGTAGTTTTGACATCCTTTACACTATTGGGAACATCCATTTTGGCAAGGTACTATGTGACTTGGGTTCTAGCATTAACCTCATTCCATTATTGGTCTTCAAGAGATTGGGGGTTAGTAAAGCAAAACCCACTTCGGTAACATTACAAATGGTAGATAAATCGATTTAGAGACCTTGGACTATGGTAGAAGATTTGTTAGTAAAAGTAGAAAAATTCATATTTTTGGCGGACTTCATTGTACTAGACATGGAAGAAGGCCATGACATTCCTATCATACTTGGTCATCCATTCTTAGCAAATGGAAGGGCACTCATTGATGTACAAAAAGGTGAATTGACAATGAGATTGCAAGATGAACAAGTAATATTTAAAGTTTTTAAAGAATTTGAACCCTCTGATATTGATAATGCTAATGAATATTTAAGAATAAATGTTACTGATTATGGGAATAGCTTAAAAGAATCTGTTGAGTGACCCAAACTTAAGACTTTAACACATGCTAATGTAAACAAGGACATAAACTCACTAAAAAACAACTCAATCTATTATAACTTTGAAAGTATGGCATCAAAGGTTGATATTATGGACTGTGTGAACTTTTTGGACAACTCATATCTCATGTATGTATCAAACGTGATAATGGAAAATTTTGAGATAGGTTCTAAACTCAAACCATCAATTGAAGAGACACAAATTTTATACCTCACATTTCTACCCTCTTATCCCCAATCAAGTATGAAAGTGAAAGAGTCCAATGGAGAGGTAAAAAGCTATTAGAAACATATAAAATGGATGGGTTATAGTGGAGTGCTTATAAGAATGCCAAGAAGTTCAAAAGGAAAACAAAAATATGGAATGAAAAGAGAATTAAGCATCATGTTTGCGAGCAAAAACATAAAATATTATGGAACAAATCAAGATTCAAGCTGTTTCCTGGCAAACTCAAAGGTAAATGGACACAAAAGGATGTGCTTTAGGACGTGATATAATCGTCTAGTCAAGGACGTTAAACGTGACGTTGGTTGGGAGGCAACCCATCATTATTTTACTTATATTTTCATTTTTTTTAGGTGAATAAATGTGGAGAGCAATGACGCAACAAGAATGAGCATTTCAACAAAAGATTAGTATTTTAGCGAAAGATGTGGTGTGCCATGATTAAAGGAGTTTTTTTTCATATTTATATGTGCACATTGGGGAAAATGTGTAATTTAAATTTGGGGGTGGGAGCTTCATTCTCTACATTAGTATTTAGTATGAAATTTTAATTTTTAGGGAATTGTTTTTTAATTTTTAGGTTATTTTTAATCATGATTTGGGTAGAAATTGATAGATATATGGAAACTAAATGCATGCATGCTTGATATGAAACATATGAACTCTATGATAAAAATTGGTTTTCATGACTAGGTTAAGGAATGTAACATATTAGTTAAGATATTTACATTAATCATGTGATATGCTTGCTAGTTTTGATTGGATTGATTCAAATTTTTATGTACATGTTCATGATTGATTTTGGTGTTCTTATTGAGATAAAATTTGTAGTGAGTCATGTGAGTTGATGAGATCTACCAAGTTTTAGAATCTATTTTATCATCCCTTGAGGAGAAATCCTAAATAGTATTTATCAAGATAAATGATTTAGGCCTTATTTGGATCAATTAAGCCTTTTAAGCTAACCATTGTTAATATCTTTAGTCATCCATTTGAGCCCAATAAATAACCATTCATATCTTTAACCCACATTTAATTCCTAACTAATAAGTATTACCTTTACCTTTTCACCTTTAGTTTGTATTAAAAAAATTGCAATCATGTGTTGTGCTTTAGAGTAAGGTGAAATGTAATACACCCTATAAAAAAAGAAAAAAAGAAAAGAGTGAAACTCACAACATAATTATCCCTCTAAAGAAAAGAAAATAAAGTTGAAAATAAGTTTGGGGTGTTGTGAAGTTACAAAAAAAAGGTGTGAAAAAAATGAAAAGAATGACAAAAGAGGGTGTACTAAAATATCAAGTAAAAACTCAATTGTAGTTAAAAAGTGCATGATGAAAAAAAATCTAAAGTGTGAAAGGACCCTAAAATGTCTTCATTTATCGAACCCCCACCTAAGCCTTACATTACAACCATGTAAAGTCCTTATTGATCTTAAGCTAAGTGCATATTTATATTAGTAGGGAGGGATGTGAAAAATAAACTTATGAGACTTGTTCTAAGATTGAATTGCTTAGCATGCTCATATAGGTTGATTTCATGAGTGCATTGGATGATATCATGTGCAACACACACACACACGAATCAATTTGTCAAAAAACTTACATATCCTTGTATTGATGGAACGTTGATTGATGAATATGTGAACCTTTTTATCATAGACTTGTACGACTTTTGAGAGAGATAGTTTTCGTGAAATATGGATGCATGTACTAATAGAAGTATATTTATGAATATACTACCCAAGTTATTTTATTTAGTTATACTTAGCTTTACTTGAGGACAAGTAAAGAGTTAAGTTTGGGGGTGTGATGACTCTATGAAAATAGACTCATTAGCGCACTTTTTTACTTAATATTTACTTGTTTTATTCAATAAATAATATTTTTTTAGGTCGAAAATATTAAAATATAAAATTTTTAATGAAAGGGGGTGAAAATATAATTTTTGGAATTTTTTGGATTTTTTTATGAATTTTAAATGCATGACCAATCAGGAGCTCCCACGTGGCATGCCACATAAGCAGATGAGCTAAGTGGGAAAACCACCCAGACGTCATGCAAGCACAGAGAGCAAATCACATCACACCGTGTGTGAGGAGGATGAAATACACGCCATGTGTCAGCATGACATTCAATCCGTGTTCAGAAATCAGTCAATGCGTCATGCCACGTGTCGCTACATCATTGCTCCACGCGTTCCACCCGTGCACCATGCCATACTTTTTTGCGAATCACGTCGCACCACGTGTTGCTAACTCAGCAAGCATTAACTTCACAGATGCAGATTGGGAAAGAAGTATTACAGATAGAAAGTCAACATCGGGTTATTTCACCTTTATGGGAGGTAATTTGGTTACATGGAAAAGTAAGAAGCAGAAAGTGGTGGCACGATCTAGTGCTGAGGTTGAGTATAGAGGTATGGCTCATGGGGTTTGTAAATTACTATGGATAAGAACTTTGTTATTTGATTTGGGTTTTGAACTCAAAGATACTATGCAGTTGTATTGCAACAATCGGGCAGCCATTGATATATCACAAAATCTCGTACAACATGATCGCACTAAGCATGTAGAGGTTGACCATCACTTTATAAAAGAGAAGCTAGATGCCAAACTTATTAGCTTTCCTTTTGTTCCCACTGAAGAGCAACTTGCAGATATGCTTACCAAAGGAGTTTCCAAGAAGGCATTATACGACTCACTAAGCAAGTTGGGCATGATCGATATCTATGCGCCAACTTGAGGGGGAGTGTTAATCATCATTAGTGGTATATTAGTTGTATGCAACTAGTATACTTTATCAGCTATATATTAGTTGTATGCAACTAATATAACTTTCTGAAAAGCACTTTTACAAAAGTAGTAGATTCCTATTTCTTGTATTTATACTTGTATTATCACTTATTGTATTAAATTGTAAATATATTTTAGTATATTCAATTCCTTTTTGTAGTAATGTCTTAACAAATGTTACATTCTTTATCCTAGTCATGAAAACCATTTTTTATCATTGAGTTTATATATTTCACATAAAGCAAAGCATACATGCATTTAATTTCTATATATTTATCAATTTCTACACAAAATCATGATTAAAAACATCCTAAAAATTAAAAAAAAGTTTAAAATTGAAAAGGTATACTAAATACTAAAGTAGAGAATGAATTTCCCTTTACCAAACTTAAATTACACATTGTCCCCAACGTGCACATATGAATATGAAAAAGTAAAAGGAAAGAAAACTCCCTTAATCATGGTACACCACATATGTTGCTCAAATGCTCTATTTTATTGCGCCATTTTTCTCCACATTTATTTACCTAAAAATAACAATAAAAATATAAGTAAAATAACGTTGGGTTGCCTCCCAACCAATGTCACATTTAGCACCCTTGACTAGATCATTATACCAAGTCCTAAGGTATAAATTTGCCTGAAAACAATTTGAGTCTTAATTTGTTCAACAATACTTTATGTTCTGGTTGGAAAACATGGTGCTCAATTCTCTTCTCTTGCCATATTTTTGTTTTCCTTTTGAACTTTTTGGAATTATTATAAGCATGCCACCATAACTCATCCAATTTATGTATTTCCAACATCTTTTTCACCTCTCTATTAGACTCTTTCAGTTTTCTACTTGATTAAGGTTGGAAGAGTAAAAGTGTGGGGTATAAACTTGGTGGCCCTTCAATTGATGGTTTGAGCTTAGATCCTATCTCAAAATTTTCCATAATCGCCTTTGATATATACATGAGAGACACGTCCTCCAAAAAGTTCACATAGTCCATAATATCAACTTTTGATTCCCTATTTTCAAAGTTAAAATAGGTTTAATTGTTTTTTGGTGAGTGTATGTCTCTGTTTATAGCATCATGTGTTAAAGTCTTAAGTGTGAGCGACTCAAAAGATTCTTTTAAGTTGTCCCCATAATCAGTAGCATTTATCCTTAAGCATTCATTAGCACTATCAATGTCAAAAGGTTTAGATGCTATAAAAAATTTAAATGTCACTCATTCATCTTGTATTCTCATTGTAAGTTCATATTTTTGTACATCAATGAGTGCTCTTCTAGTTGCTAGGAATGGATGACAAAGTATGATAGGAATGTCACGATCCTCTTCCGTTTCTAGCACAATGAAGTCTTCCAGAAAGATAAATTTGTCTACTTTTCCTAGCACATCTGCTACCACACCCTGAGGTCTCTTATTTGATCTATATGCCATTTGTAATTTTATTGAAGCAGGTTTGGGTTTATCAACCCCCAATCTCTAGAAGATCGATAATGGCATGAGGTTAATGCTAGAACCTAAATCATATAATGCCTTGCCAAAATGGATGTTCCCAATAGTGTAAGGGATGTCAAAAATACATAGATCTTTCAGGTTTTGGGATACTTTTTAGTCTAGGATGGCATTACAACCTTCAATCAAGGTTATTGTTTCATGATTTTCAAGCCTTCTTTTCTTTGACAGTATATCCTTCATGAATTTAGCATAAGATAAAAAAAATTTCAAATGCCTCTACAAATTGTCACTACTACAAAGGTGGAATTTAAGTCAAGATTTAAAGTCAGTTTTTGGGAAAAACCGACTTAAAACACATAGATTGTAGCGTTGGTTGACATGTTGAATTGACACTACATCCTATGTTTATGTGCAACTTCTTGAAGACTTCCAAAAAATTTTAAAAAAATGCATATTTGACCTTTTCTTTTTAAGAGAAAGAAATAATGGGTTTGTAGAGGTTTCTCTTTTTTGGCTGAATTATTTCCTTTTCAGTGCTTTCTTTATCCACTAGCTCCTTCTCAGTCTTGTTTCTTCCTTATCCTTTTGGGTTATATGTTCCTCCTATAGAGTTTTACCACTCCTCAAGGATATGGTGTTGCAATGGTCCTTGCCTTCTCTTCTTGGGTTTAAAATTGTGTTACTTGGAAGGTTTCCTTGAGGCCTTTGACCTATGGCCTAGGCAGGTTTCCCCATTTAAGTCTCTAAATTTTGAATTGAAGTCTCTTAAGTTGACACTTTTTTATTAAATGATTGGATAAAGTCTTTCATCATTCCCATTAAAGCATTTGTATTGTCCTCCTTAGGTGGCTTTTGGGCTTGTGATTTTTGGGGTTGTTGAAAACCAGGTGGTGGAAATGATTGATGGTTGAATTAATTACCACCTTGATTGTTGTTATTACTCCAAGAGAAATTTGGATGTTGTCTCCATCTTGGGTTATATGTGCTCGAGTATGGATTATTGTTTCCATTCACATTACCCACATAGAATACTGATTCAAGATTATTTGGAAAATTATCAAACAAATAAGCTCCTCTACAAAACACATATGACACCCTTGAATCTTGGACCTAGTTTATACTTGCTAGCTAGTTTTGAGCCTTTAGAAGATCAACCAAAGATGACACTTGAGCTGTAAGTATTATGACATCATTTACCTTATGCACTCTAGCTACTCTTCTTGTGGTTGTCATTCTATCCATTGGCCATTGATAATTATTGCTAGCCATTTTCTCAAGTAAATCATAAGCTTGATTGTAAGATTTGGCTAGCAAAGCTTGATTGTAAGATTTTTTTAGCAAAGCTCCATAAGTAGATGTATCAACAATAGTTCTTATTTGAGCATTGAGACCATTGTAGAAAGTCTCCATTTGAATCCAATTAAGGATACCATAGTAAGGACACTTCCTTAGAAAATTTTTGAACCTTTTTCATGCTTCATATAAATATTCTCCTTCATATTGTTGATAGGAGGTAATGTCATTCCTAAGCTTGGCATTCTTTGTTGGTGGAAAGTATTTCATCAAGAATTTTTCTGCCAAATCATTCCAAGTTGTAATGGAATTAGGTGGCAAAGAGTTTAGCCAAGCTCGAGCACGGTCTCACAAAGAGTAAGGGAACAATCTAAGCCTTAATGCCTATTCGGTAACACCACTAAATTTGAATGAATCTCCAACTTCAATAAACAATCTGAGATGCAGATGATGATCCTTTATTGGTAGTCCACTGAATTGTCCAATTGTTTGTAGCATTTGAAACATTACTGTTTTAGTTCAAACTAATTAGCTTGGATGTTTAGCCTTGTAATACTTGGATTCAGCCCTTCCAACATAGGTATTGCATATTTATTCATAGGCCTATCCCTATCATTCATCAAAAGTATATGATTGTTCAAGTTTAATTCATTGTTATTTATTTCTAATAGATTAGCCATTTTTTCCTCTTAGGTGACAACTTATTGTTTCCTTATTGATCTTAAAGTACATTCAATTTCGAGATTTAAAGGTAAGATTTCTTCCTCGCGAACTCTACTAATGCAATAGACTCAATAATGTTTCTATAGTACTAAAGGAGATGTCTAAAGAAAATTTAAAAAAATTAAAAATTAATAGCTAAATAAATAAATTAAAATTTAAAACAAATAAATAAATAAATAAGTTAGTTAAAAATAAATAAATAAAAATTAAAGTAAATAAAAATAACTAAAATAAAATAAAAAACAAAAACAATTAATTTCTAACATTTATAAT
Organism: Hippophae tibetana; assembly: GCA_037013495.1. Classification (NCBI taxonomy): domain Eukaryota; kingdom Viridiplantae; phylum Streptophyta; class Magnoliopsida; order Rosales; family Elaeagnaceae; genus Hippophae; species Hippophae tibetana. The sequence continues at coordinate 41,938,205 of CM072804.1, read as the reverse complement.
TCGTAGTAACAGTGCCAAAAACTTGATTGACATACAAATTGTGTGCAATGACTGTGAAAGTATATGTATTATAACAAATAATAAAATGATAAGAAAAGATTGTTCCCATATAGATTATTTTATTAAAAACTAATTTATAATATTTATAAAATTAATAAATAAGAAAATGAAAAAAAAAGAAACTACTTACAAGTTTGTATGAAAATAAACATAAGAAAAATATAAAGTTAAAACAATATTTTAGTTAAAAATTTAAAGATTTTCCTTTAAATAACATGCAATAATTAATAACTAACGTTGTAAAATAGCTATCACTATTTGGTATGAGAGCCATAAAAGAGAAAAATATATAATTAGATAAAAAATTAATGTCATTAACCATTCAAAGACATTAATTATATTAACTATAAAATTCAAGGTATTATAGTTATTTTTATAAATCTCAAGAATATAAATAAAAATATGTTAAACCTTAACAATATTAATGATAAATTTTCTATTACTATATCATCAATTAATTTTATTCACGATGTCCTCAACTAATTGCTTCCACGTATGAAACAAAATATTCTAAGTAATGAAATTTCACTCCACTATCTTGATTATAGTCAAGTCAATCATATCGACAATCCTTCCCTAAATATACACTACATATAGGAAGAATGATCCAAATATCTTTTCACAGTATTATTCATTATCAATTAGATTACTTTCTTTCTTTATATTCTATTAAATATTTATCTTTTTTAAAGAAAAAGTTAAATAAATTTTGAATTTTATTGAATAATAATAATAGGTTATCACATCTTCTAAATGCAATATATAACCAAGTCTTCTTATGATCCGATATCTTGTTTCTTGTATTACTTTTATTCTACTAGTTAAATTACAATACTTGTACAAACATAAAGATAAAGAGAGAAATTTGAAGTTAGGTTAATGTAAAATAAAACAAAAATATCAATTTTATCAAGTGTTGTAATTTAATTGATATTACAGAAAATAAAATAGAGAAATATAACGAAATATCCGAAGGAAATCGAGCCTAGCTGTGAAAGGTTAGCATGGCAAAGTCAAATGCCATTTTTGCATCTTCTCTCAAACACAAAGCAAACATTTTAGCAGCCAGAGGTGATTCTACGTAGGAACTAACATGTGCAAAGATTACAATATCTAGCATCAATGTGCATATTTGACTTTCTAGTGTTTTCGTCTTAAGAAAAATCTGAATTAATTTTCACAGCATTAGTGTAATAAATGGCTTGAATTATTCATTTATTAATTTTAAGAAATAAAAATAAACCATGGCTTAAACAAATAAAAAAACTGCAAGATAAATGAGGAGAGTTTTTATCTCCTCAATTTAAGGTATGATATTATAATATTAATATATATATATATATACAATATTATAAAATGTATATTTGTATACCACCATGATAATGGAGAACTAGAAAGAAATAAAAGAGAGAGAAGAGAAAAACAAAGAACATTTTGTAATTTCAATACTGTTAATTCAATATATGTAATCATATATTTTTTCTCTTTTTTCCCATAAATTTTCATATAAATTTTATTTATTCTTCAACTAATTTCCTTTATCAAGGATCATTATTTTGTACCAATTAGTATAAAAAGTGGAGCTTGAGATTAAAGTTTCCAAGCAATTGGTAGGATGGACACGTGAAGATGTTGCTTTGACAAAGCTTGAATATATCTTGGTTAGAGATGGACAAAAAGATAAATTAGACCACCACATCAATATGATGATTTTTTTTTCTTTTGCACTAAGCAAAGTGGAGAGCATTGAAGAACAAGAGCCTAGCTCATTTCATGAAGCAATTATTTATGATGAAGCATCATAGTGGATAGGTGTCATGGAAGAAGAACTTGAATCTCTCTACTAGAATCAAACTTGGTAGCTTATTTAGAAACAAATCAATCAAAAGATTGTGAGTTGCAATTGGATATTCAAGACGAAAGATGGACTAAGGCTCAAAGCAAAGCTTGTAGCAAAAGGCTTTACATAATGAGAAGGTATTGACTTCAATGACTTTTTTCTCCTATGGTGAAGTATAGTTCTATTTGTATGCTACTTGCTTTAGTGTCTCTACATGATCTAGAGTTGGAGCAATTAAATGTGAAGACGAAATTTCTCCATTGTAATATAAAGGAAAGGATTTATATGTAACAACTTGAAGGGTTTATTGTACCAGGAAAATAAAATCATGTTATGGTATGTACTAGACCAAATTTTTCTCTTGTAATGAGTGTTATTAGTCAATATATGGTTAACCCATGGAAGGCTTAGCAAGCTATAAAATGGATTCTTAGATATTTTAGAGGTTCAACAGATGTTGGCCTAGTTTTTGTCAGAGGAACATATGAGGTTACTAGTTGTGTTACTAGATTTTGTGAATCAGAATAAGGCGATGATCTTGATTGTAAATGATCCTCGAGTAGTGTTATAATTTGGAACATAATGTTACAATCCACTATTGTTCTATCAATGACAGAAACATAGTACATTATAGATGCAGAAGATGTGAAAGAAGCATCGTGGCTTAAAGGTCAAGTTTGTCATCTTGGTATAAGCCAAGAGGACTTTACTATGTTTTGCGATAGTCAAAGCGCAATTCATTTAACCAAGAACCAAATATTCCATAAAAGCCATAAAAGAACAAAGCACAATAATGTCAAGATGCACTTTATTTGTGATGTCACAAAACAAGGTGACGTATTACAAAAGAAGATTGTTACTTCTGATAATTTAACAGACATGGTGACAAAAGCTCTTCCATCAACGAAGTTCAAACATTATTTGGACTTAGTTAGCATATGCAAATTCTAGTTGGTGCTAGAAGCAAGCAACATTGTTAGAAGATAATCGTTGAATTGTTTTGAAAATTCAAGCCAAGATGGAGATTGGTAACAAAAATCTTTAATTAGTCATTTACTAATTCTAGAAAATGAAAATAAGATGTTCATTAATGGCTTAAATAAATAAAGAGCTCGGAGATAAATGAAGGGTGCTTTTTTGTCCTTAATTCAAAGTATGAGATCATAATATTAGTATGTATAATATTGAAAAAGATATCCTTATACGGCACAATGAGAACGGAGAATTAGAAAGAAATAAAAGAGAGAGAAAAGGAGAAAAAAATTTGCAATTTTAATATTGTTAATTCAATATATATAATCCTATATTATTTTCTCAATTCAAAAGATTTTCATATAAATTTTGTTTATTCTTCAACTAATTTGTTTTATCAAATATCATTATTTCGCAAGAATAAGAAGCAGTTATTAAAAAAACGTTTTTTAAAATTTTAAAAAAATTATATTCAATTCGGCTCTTTTTGGCTATGCAATCAACCTAAAGCAACTGGATAAGTCTCTTGAACTTGTTATCTCAATTTGTTATTTTGAGTTTTTGATAAAAAATTTAACATTTAATAATATATATTTCTATAAATCTAGATAAGATTAAATACATATAAATGAGAAACACAATATATAAATAAAATATTCTAAACTCATATAAATATTGAAAACTAATTAAATAAATTTAAGAAAACTTCAAGTACAATAAATCAAAACTTATCTCTTCTAATTATTCGTCAACAACACGAATATCCTGTAAAAATCAAACATATAAAATCACTTTTATAAACCAAAATAATAAATTGATTAATCAATATTGTAAATTTTTTACCTCAATATCATCTTCTACAATAATAATAATGGAAGCGGATGAACCAGGAGCTAATATATCTGAATAAATTATAAAATATTTGAATACACAATTAAATAATTAATATAAAGTACATAAAACAAGTGTTAATAAAATATAATATATACAAGTATTAAATATATAGACTTATACCTTGTTTATGAATACTAGCCCATAACCAATCTTAAGTACACATCAAAGCTTCCAATGTGTTTTCTTTGAGTCTACTACGATGTTTGCTCACTACTACTCTACCACTTGTGCTAAATGCAGATTCTGAAGCAACCGTGGTGACCGGAATAGCCAAGATATCTCTAGCCATGTCATGCATTGGATACTTATGTTTGTTGCACTTCCACCAAGACAATATATCAAACTCTTCATCTAAAATTTCTACATTAGCCTCCTCTAAATAAGAGTCCAACTCAAATTTCAAAGATCCAGCTTTATTTTGCATTAATTTTCATTGTTTATACTCATTTATACCACTAGGATTAAGAACACTAGTACCTTTTGAACTTTGAGACGTATTGGAGCGTGTTGAAAACTCCATTTGTCGACTCTCTTCTATAATTCGTTTCTTTCGATACATATTATCAAATCAGAACACTTTCTTCTCACCTTTTAAATTTAAAAAATGGCATTCTCTCCATATATTCTGGGAAAATAGAATTCCAGATAATTCATCTTAAATATAGGATCCAAAACAACTCCTATAGCCATGATAATATTAACTTGTTGCCAATACTTATCAAATTTTACAAGCATGTTTTTAGCCACTCTCTTGATCAATCATCCTCATCATTAATCCAATTATATAATGACAATTTGATGTCACAAATATGAGGAAATAACATGTTTATAGTGAGATAGTTGGAACTAGAAATCAATTCAATAACCTTGTAAAATACCTCTAAATTATCACAAATCATACTTTCCATTTTCCAATCCAATGCATCAGGAAGAGTATTATAATTCTTATCCAATTGTTTTAAACAAGGAAAAACTTACTCATAAACCAATGCATTTTTAAGCATTAAAAAAGTAGAATTCCAATGAGTTTGACAATCAAAAGATAAATTCTTACAAAAAGACTTTATCTCTTGAGATGCAATTTTTTTAAAATTTTACTCCCTCTTTTGTGTTGTTGTCCAATATGCAACACTATCTCTAACTTTAACAATGCATTGAGAAATTAGATTTAACCCATCTTTCACTACATAATTTTAATATGTGAGCAGTATATCTTCATACAATAACATTAAAGTTCTATCTGATGAATCTAATAGATCGGGTAGCATTGAGTCATTAGTAGAACAATTATCTAAAGTTAAGGTTGAAATCTTACGATCAATGTTCCAATCCAAAAAGCAACTCATTAATTCTTGACCAATAACTGCAGCATTGTGTGGAGCAGGAACATATATAAACCTACAAAAAATTATATAGCAACAATAAAATTGTTATATACAATCATTTAATACATCAAATCTCTAAAAAAAATATTTCATAAGAGTTGTATAAATTTCAACAATAAACTTAAAAAAAATTATCTTATTATTTTACTATGCAAATACCAATTATCATTAATAAAATAACAAGTTACAGTCATGAGGGACAGCAAGCTGAGCCGACGACAAGCGTAGAGTAGTAGAGATGATTGGCGAGAGAGGTGACTTGACTCAGCGACTGGCGAATTAGCGATTGGACTCAATGAATGGCAATTGGTGACTGGCGACAGGTGAGAACTGAGAAATTTGACAGAGCTCAGAGAGACAAGAGACCGAGAGAGTGAAATAAAAAAAGTTTAGATTGGTTTATATACTGCGGGAAAAATAAGTGAAACCTTAATTAATATATAATTAATTTCGGGTACGGGCATGTACGGTTTTGAGTATAACCGTAACCAAATCGTACACATTTCTTTATGTTCGGTTTTTACTTGAAATCGTATCTGTCCTCAAAATTAAACGGATAAAAACCGAACCGTCGGTGCGATTATCCGCGGATAACCGAATCCACAATTTTTTTGGCTTAACCATATATGATATATCATGGCTTAGCCTTTGTAAATGAAACATGACTCTGTAGAGTTGAAGTAGCAATCCCAATAACTCGGTCAGAAAAGAGCCTTTATAGTCATGCACCTATACATTCCGAGCCTTCCATTACGACTAATAAAGACATGATGTAATGTTAGTATATTTTACACGTGAATGATTATTGAATTACGTTTGATTAGTCAAAAACATTATCCAACACAAGTCATCGGCCGCTATATATGAACTAAATATAAAGAAAATAAAAATAATATCCAAAGAGTGTCTTTCTAGAAAACATATCTATAGAATTTGCCCTCTAAATCATTTATTAAATATAGATAATGTGAAATATTATTCAAAAATAGAATTACATTCCATATGTGCTGGAGATATTGTAAGAGATACCTACACAGATACAAACTATCAAACATACATTCTATAAATATTTCATTCTCAATTACACATTTTAATATACTGAAACTCTGCCCAATTTATCTCTCACTTATGGAGATTTGACTGAATTAGCATGGCTTTGATATACATCGGTTTCATTTTGCATATCTTGTAGGATTACTGCGAAGAAAGCTAATAACAAAAATCAACATCAGCATGTTTTAAATTCAAGAAATTCATATATACATAAGTTAAGGAATTAAAGTGTTCATAATTTAAAAGCTGGGAGAGTAAAGTATCATTCCTAAAAGCCAAGTAATTAAGTGTACTTCACACTAAAAACAAAGAGACTAGCCTAAAAAATTTCCCTTAAATTACTTCGAATCATATATGTTAAAATGTAAAGAAAAAAACTACCCTATATATCTACTTTCTAACCAAAAACTCATTTTGTTTTTTGCTTGGAAGCCAATTTTTTTTAAAGAGCATTGAAGTCCATTTTTTTATTAAATAAGTAAAAATTATACGAATGAGATTCACACTTACTATTATGATGGTGGTAGAATGTGGAGTCATAGCATTTGGACCACAAGAATCCTTACTTGAAAGCAACTTTTTGCATACTAATTTTAAAATAATTATTCATTATTTTTGAAGTCCGTGATAACATGATAATTTAAGTTAATGAAATTCAAGTTTATTATATATTTTTTAAAACAAATAACTAATAGAAACAATGTGATTGGTGTAGAATATTCTAATACTACCTAAATAATTCTAAAGTTATACAATTGAGCATAGGGTGAGCATGTGTGAAGTCTAATATAAATGTCTATCTTGGCAATATAAGATGCCAATAAAATTCGGATGTTTTGATTTAAGATTTTCCAAGCGATGACCTATCCACAAAAATTTTGGCGGTGCTACCGTTACCGTTACAAGTAAGCCATCAAAGAAATTCATAGAAATATCCCCACGTTGTGCCAATGGTAGTGATTGCAGGAGACTCTCCTACCATAGTGAGTTTTGGCATTTTATTTTACTTGACTAGAATTTCCTCCTTGTACTACAATTGTTACGCCTACCATAGTGTGGGTTTTGGCATTTTAGATTCCATTAATTAATTAATTTTATATTTATTTAATCTCATACATAATTTAATTAATCTATTTAAATTAAATATAAATACTACATTTATATATATACCCTTATATATTTATTTGATATTTATGGCTATAATAAAATGCCTACAAATAAATATATATTTTGATCAAATAATTAATTCATAATTAGTTATATATATTTCTTAAAATCCAAAATCATTAAGTGTTACGGAATACACTTGAGTACCAATGAAACTATGAGATCCCCATCTCAAATAAAAATCGATACCTATTTAGGAACTCAAATAAAATCAATCACAAGCATCATGCCATGTCATAATAAGATCCTTACAATGAAAATGAACATAAGAGCTTTCAGTGCCCTCTGTAAGAATTGGATTTATTGATGATGAATAAACGAATGTTTACAACCTATTTATACAAAAGAAAAGCAAAATTGTAATAATTAAAAATAAACACAATTATGGAGAGACATGTTCTTGGACAGCCTATCCTTCCCTACCAACAGTTTGGTGGCTGCTTCCAGCTGGTCTGTTGGTTGTCACCAGCTGGATATCATGTTCTTTAACATTCCCCCTCAAGTTAGAATATATGTTAATTATTCCTAACTTGTTAAGTAAGCTTGAGAACTGTGGAAAACTCAGGGATTTGGTAAATATATCTGCTGGTTGCTCTAATGTAGAGATATGATAAGTTTTGATCATTCCAGCTTGAATCTTTTCTCTTACTAGATGGCAATCGATCTCTATGTGTTTAGTTCGCTCATGAAACACTGGATTTGATGCAATGTGAAGAGCTGCTTGATTGTCACAATATAACTTGGTTGGTTGGGAGTGTTTGATACCCAAATCATCCAGAATATATCGTAACCAGGTTACTTCGCAACATGCTGCTGCCATAGAGCGATATTCTGCTTCTGCACTTGATCGTGAGACTGTATTTTGTTTCTTAGTCTTCCAAGAAATTAGCGAGTTTCCAAGAAACATACAATATCCTGTGGTTGATCGTCTTGTATCTGTGCATTTTGCCCAATCTGCATCACAAAAAGCATTTAGTTGTAATGAACTAGTTGCTGAGAAAAAAAGACCTTGCCCTGGTGTGTTCTTGACATATCGTAGCACTCGTTGAGCTGCTTCCAAATGTGGTTGTCGTGGTTTATCCATATATTGACTGAGAATGTGCACGGCATACACTAAGTCGGGCCTTGTGATGGTCAAGTATATTAATCTCCCAACAAGTCTTCGATAGGATGTGGGATTACTGATGAATTCCCCTTCAACCTTGCTGAGGGATAAATTTTGTTCTATAGGTGAATTTGCAGATTTGGCACCAAGATAACCCATGTCCTCCAATATTTCAAGTGCGTACTTGCGTTGTGACAGAACAATTCCCTTCCTGGAACGTGAAACTTCTATGCCCAAAAAATACTTTAATTCACCGAGATCTTTAAGCTTGAATTGGCTCATGAGATGATTCTTAGTTTCTTCAATGTCTTGTATATTGTTTCTTGTTATGATTATATCATCTACATAGACAAGGAGAGCAGAGAAGGAATTACCACGGGTTCGGACGAACAGTGAGTGATCATACTTGGATTGGTTAAAACCAGCTAGCTTAAGTGTTGTTGATAGCTTGATGAACCACTGTCGTGAGGCTTGTTTGAGTCCATACAAAGATTTATGTAGCTTACATACTCGTGTTTCCCCCTTTCGTCCGAATCCAGGTGGAAGGGACATGTAAACATCTTCATGAAGATCACCATAGAGAAAAGCATTGTTGACATCGAGTTGTCGAAGATGCCAATTTTGAATAGCAGCAACGGCAAGGAGAAGCCGAACAGTGACAAGTTTGGCTATTGGTGCAAAAGTTTCTTGGTAGTCAAAACCTTCAATCTGACTGTATCCTTTGGCCACTAAACGAGCCTTGTATCGTTCCACAGAACCATCAGGATTATACTTGATTTTGTAGACCCATTTACAACCAACTGGTTTCTTGTTTGGAGGAAGTCGTTGAAGCTTCCAAGTGCCATTAGTTTCAAGAGCATCCAGTTCTTGTTTCATGGCAAGCCACCAATTTGGATCATTGAAAGCTTCAGTAAAAGTGGTTGGTTCCCTGAGAATGGAAATAGAAGTAGCAAAAGCACGATGTGCAGGTGATAATTGGTCATAGGTAAGTACATGAGATAAAGAATGAGAAGTACCTTTGTCTTTGGACGATGCTGAGTGAGACGAAGGGAAGGACCGAGAAGGTAGGGAAGCTTCTACATGATATTTTTGAAGGTAGCTAGGAACATTGGTGGATCGACGAAGCCTATGTGTGACTGGTGTTGGAGGAATTATGTGTGGTGGAGAAGTTGACGATGATGTTTCTGGAGATGAATTTTGAATATGAAGAGTGTCTGAGTTGATTGTTGGAAGGATAGATGGTGTATGATCAAGTGATATATTTGGATTGGTTGATTGACGAATGTTGGGTAGGTCATCATAAATAGTATCTTCTGATGGAGGAAATAGAGTTGGAATGTTGACAGCGGAGGTGAAATAAGGAAATACATGTTCATGAAAGATAACATCACGAGACACTAAAGTCTTGTTTGTTTCCAGATTGTAGACACGATAACCTTTGATCCCAGATGGATACCCAATGAATATGCATTTATGTGACCTAGCATCAAACTTGGTAAGTCGATCATGATGTGTAGAGACAAAGCGAAGGGAACCAAAAACACGAAGGTGTTCATACCTAGGAGTTTTGTGAAAAAGGACTTCAAATGGTGTTTTACCCTTGAGAACAGGTGTTGGAGTACGATTTATGAGGTATGTGGCTGTAAGAATGGCATCTCCCCAGAATTGTTTAGGAAGATTGGCTTGGAAGAGTAATGAACGAGCAACATTGAGAAGATGACGATGTTTACATTCAGCAACACCATTTTGTTGAGGGGTAGAGACACAACTAGTTTGATGAAGGATTCCTTTGGTAGAAAACAACTGGGTCATAGAGAATTCTGGTCCATTGTCACTACGAATGATTTTAACTCTGGATGAAAATTGTGTTTCAACAAGATTGATGAAGGTGGTAAGAAATGTACGTGTATCAGATTTAGTATGTAAGAGATAGACCCATGTGCATCTTGAGTAGTCATCAACAATAGTGAGAAAATAACGTGCTCCATTAAGTGCTGGAATGTGATAACCACCCCAAATATCAACATGAATCATTTCAAAAGGTGCTTTTGTATTGATGGAACTTAAAGGAAATGGATTACGTGTTTGCTTAGCTAATGGACAAATAGAACAATCACTAATGGAACAAAAAGGTGTGTTGATGGAAAGAGAAATTACACGCAAACTGTTATTAGATAAATGACCAAGTCGTTGATGCCATAGATGAGAGTTGGTGGAAGCAGTGTTTGAAACAGAGAAACATCCAGCCTTTTCAGAAATAGTCAGGTAGTAGAGTCCTGCTTTCTCAGTTCCCATCCCAATCGTCTTCCCTGAGCATTTGTCCTGAACAAAGCACATACTATTAGTGAAGGTGACATGGAAAAATGAGGTTTGAGTTAGTTTGGCTACTGAAACTAAGTTTAATTTGAAGGAGGGAACACACAAGACATTATGGAGTATAAAATTATTTGAGAAATGCACAGTGCCAATATGTGTGACACGGGCAAGAGAATGATCAGGTAAATGCACATGCCGATTAGTGACTGGAATGCTGGAGCTCATAAGGTTTTGGGAACAGACCATGTGATCAGTTGCCCCTGTATCAAAAATCCAACGAGTTTCTGAATGGAAAACAGTTGCACATAATGTGTTACCTGAAGAAGTAGTCACTTGATTTGCCATGCTACCTGATTTGGATTGATTGAGAAGTGTAAGGAGCTCTTGATATTGGGCAGATGTAAGATTGTGGGATGGTGTCTTTGTGTCAGAGCAGCTTTCCTGAAAGTCAGTATGATGAGCTTTGGAAGGGAAGCCATAACTTGTGTTTCTCTTATCTTGAATTACTCCTTTCTTCCGACACATGTTGATGTCATGTCCATTTAAACCACAGAAATTACATTTGAGACGCTTTCGGTAGTTTTCAAAAATGTGTCCATTGAGACCACAAAAATCACATTTGAGGTGACTTCGGCAATTCTCAGAATTATGACCTATATTGTTGCATCTATTGCACTTGAGATGTGGGTTCCTTGGTGGGTAATTTTTCTGAGGATATTGTGGACGACTATCTCTGGCAACGAGTGCGGCAGCTTCTGGCATCCTTCCTATGCTTTGAGTGGAGACAGCTCTTTGCTTTTCATCTTGAACAATAAGTGAATATACCTTATTTACTGTAGGTAATGGTTCCATGAGCAAGATTTGTCCGCGTGCTGATGTGTAAACCGTATTAAGGCCCATGAGAAACTTTATGGTTCACTGCTTTTGTTGATATTCTTGTAATTCCCTTCCAGCATTTCCTCCACAGTGTGGAAGAGGACATAGTGCATCACGACTATCCCATAAACTTTTCAATTTGGTATAGTATTCGCCAATGCTCACACCTTCTTGCATGCAATCATGGATCTCTTGTTCAATGTGGAATAGGTGCACGCTGTTGGTGTGCGAAAAGCGTTCCTTTAATTCTTCCCATAGCTCATATGCAGTATCACTATACATGACACTTTCTGCAATTTTGGGTGATATGGTGTTGAGGATCCATCCTTTGACAAGAATATTGCAGCGAGTCCATTGTTTGATTTCTGCTTCAAGGTTTGTTGATGGCCTTTTGATTGTGCCGTCAATGAATCCTTCTTTGTTTTTGGTTATTAGAGCCATGAGCATTGCATGACTCCAAATGTGATAGTTTTCTTGGTTTAAGGATTGAGCTACAAGGACCATGCCTGGTTGGTCTGAGTGGTGTAAATATAAAGAATGACTAGGATCATCATACCATTTTGGTAAAGTAGGGTTGGTATTGGTAGTCATAGACATTTTTGGTTGAATAAATTTGAAAGAACGGGATGGGTTTAAGTGTGTTTTAGACAATAATGACTATTTATGAAATAAATAATGTACTGAAATATGCTCTATCTTATAGAAAATGAGTCAAGGATTACAGAACCGAAAATTTCAGCCGCAGAACCGGTCGGAAAGTGGGTGAACCGGCGTCTGGAGTGGCTGGAACGACGGTTGTAATGGTGAAGCACTGAACCGGATGAAGACCGAACCGGACCGGACCAGACCGAGAAAACGACGCGTCGTTTATTTCAGCGCCGAGCGAACGACGTGTCGTTTGTTTCAGCGGGCGAGCGACGACGTGTCGTTGGAGTCGTCTTCTTCAGCAGTTGGCGCGTGTTGGAGCGTACGTCTCCGGCGAGGCGCGTGGAACGCCGGCGAGATTAAAAAGGGCGCGTGGAGAGGTATTTTGGCTTGATTTTAATTGCAGATTGCTCGGATTTTTCTGAATAATATTCTGGGATGAAATTGAAATTATTTTGTGAATCGAAATTGGTTTTGGAAAAAAAACAGATTGAGGAAAAATTGGAAAAATTTCTATGAGCTGATTTTTTCTGGGAATTGTTTCCTAAGCTCTGATACCATGTAAGAATTGGATTTATTGATGATGAATAAACGAATGTTTACAACCTATTTATACAAAAGAAAAGCAAAATTGTAATAATTAAAAATAAACATAATTATGGAGAGGCATGTTCTTGGACAACCTATCCTTCCCCACCAACAGCTTGGTGGCTGCTTCCAACTGGTGTGTTGGTTGTCACCAGCTGGATATCATGTTCTTTAACACCCTCAAGTAGAAATAGAGCATCGTTCAACAACTCCCTAACAACTCATGTATAATGATAGAAGCTAGCTCTTTGTATCTCCAAAGAGCTGTCAAACAGCTCCCGTTTATTAGACAGAGACTCCCAAAGCTCCATCACCATCAAGGGAGAATCTCTTCAAGCATCGGCACTGATGGATGCTGAAGGGAAGTTTCAACAGCTTTCCAAGACCACATCTTCACCAAGAACAACTCCAGTACACCACAGGGACCTCCTAGCTAGGACCTATTGAACAGTCTCCAATCACTTAAGAACCTATAAAGACTTATGAGAGTAGCTCTTAGATGCTTATGAATGGAGCTCAATAGCTCCCCAAGCCATATCATCCTCCATGATGTTGTTTACTCAATAAGACCAACGTCACACTTGCCTCTAGTATGAGCAGATCAACTTTCCAAACTTGATACAACATCCCTGAAGAGTTCTATAATCAGATGAACTCCTTTTCGTGCGCAATAGGATAAACAATTAGAATTCTCACTCATATAAGTCACTATAAATAATTAATTTGATCTTTAGAATATGTATTCTTGATACCCTAAACTCTAGACCACTACTCATAGAAATATTGCATACAAATCACTTGATACACTCTCGTCCAACTGCTCACTTTCTCTCTACCTTTTATCTCCTTAATTTGATCATTTACCTAACTTGAATTTTGGTATCCCATTAGAAGACCATCCCCCTGTTGTGGTCTCTCATTCGATTCTCACGTTTGTTCCATCACGGAGGCTTACTATTGACAATGCAAAAATTAGCATCAACAATTCTATAAACGATTCCTTAATTAAATATAAATTTTATTGATTCCTGAGTTACTCTATTAAAAACTTAGAATTGATATCTCAAAACTCATATCTATTATTTATCCAATTCCAAAATTTAAGTGATATCCATTGATATAACCATAACTTATAAAAAAATCATCCATAACTAATCCATAATTAGAATCATATAAAAATATCGATTTTATGCCTTTAATTATCTCTTCTCTAAAAGTACTTATAATTCTTATACATGATCATATCACCAGATTCCGTACAGCTATACAAAATCTGGAACCATTAAATAAGAGGACAATTATCTAACTGTGAAATAGATCGAGTGGATTCCTCATCTTTGAGATAACCTCTCAACCAACCAACCATAATGACACCAAGATATAGGGCACCATAACCCACCGAGCATCACTGAGTAATTATTGAGATACCTACATATTTGATATTAAACATGGCGATTGACGTATCTTAGAGGCCACAAAGCAAGTCTCTGGTTCTTTTGAAGGTTGAAAATCACTTCCTTTTTGAAACATTTGATGTTAGTATGATAGGCCATCATGACATCAAATTCAAAGATATTAAGAACAATAAAATTGATAATTAAGTCTCAATTCCCTATTTTCGTCCTAAAAGATCTTCTAGATTCTTTTACAGAAAGAACTTCACCGACTAGTGACACAAAATTGCTCCATATCTCTTATCTATTCCTCAGCCACCGAAGGGTCTTGGGAATCATCAATGGTTAGAGGAGTATGTTTCTTGAATTCTATTACAATGTTTCATTTTCTTCTAGGTTCTTTAGCATATTGTGTATGTTGGAAAAATTGTTGTTGTTGGTACATCATACGTGCCATCATTTGCACAAAATGTTGCATGGTTTCTACAAAAGTTCCTTGATCATTCACGGGGGGTTGTCCTCTAGCACATGTAGGAGGATTTGTAGCATAAGCAGTGGCATGGTTCTGAGTAGTCAATATCCATCTTCTTCCATTATCACGTGCTGGTATCCATCTTCTTCCACTATCACGTGCTGGTATCCATCTTCTTTCACTATAACGTGCCATTTTTCTATCCTTGAGGTAATGAAAGCTTAATATATTTTTATTAGCATGAAAAAACCTTAATGGTATGAGAATCATAGATGCATTAAATTATTAAGCACATGACAAGATAAACCATGAGTTCTTTGGATTTGACACATAATTGTCCCCATATATTTAAATTAAGTCTATATAAACTTAAACCAGACCCTAGTACCAAATGTAATACCCAAAAATTTGGTTATTAAATTAGCAAAGAAAAGATATTTATCGCTAAGAATAATACAAAATATTGTAATCCATAATAAAAATTTAGACACCAAGAAATAAAAACCACAAGTTTCAATCTTAAAACTAAAGAGACATTAATTTTTTAAGCAAAATCTAATAACGAAATGTTTAAACTTTTTAAGGGGTCCCCTTAAGGACCAGAGAATGTGTCAAATCCTCCTCATATGTTACTTGAAAAATGGTGAATAAATATTTGGTTGAGTGATAACCCCTCCAAAAGAAAACTTCACTATGCATGAAATAGTAAGCATTCACAAACAACAATCATTTTATACCATGCAAATTTTAAGTTGTACATGAGAATGAAAACAAATATGCAATATATGGTAATGACCCAATCAAAGTTTTTCTCAACTCAATTGATCTTTTAGAACTCCATGCCTTTTCAATTTAATGGTAGTGCTAATACAATATGCCACCCATTGGTGAACCAATTCAAATAAACCCATCAATGATTGACACGCATGAAGGATAAGTGTAAGGGAGCCAGAAATTGAAGGGTCAAAATTTGAATTCCATAAGAAATTCTCATATGTAAAAATATTTCAAGACCAAATGGTAAGGACTAAGATGCCTTCGGGTACCCAAGTTAAGACCACCTTCCAAATATGGCCCAAAACAAATTCAATATGCTTCCAATCAAAGCCTAATCATAATGATCATTAAAGGAATTATATCATAACAATTTTCACAAAATTTTCTTGCATTTAAAGGTAAAGCATTTTTTATATCTAAACTTTAAGTTTCATGTATGTGAACGTGCACATAACAAGTACATGGTAATGCAATTAAACTTACATCCATTGTTATTAATTCTATCTATCACAAGGCTAAAAGCTAAGCATATAATAATAGCATAGAAACATAAATACACAAAAATTAAACTACTCATAATTCAATTAATCATAATCAGTTGAATTGTACAAGATATAGTCAAAATCTAAAGAAAGATGAAATAGAACAATTAAACTACGCCTTTTGATCACTTTGAATTTGGTTGATCTCCTTCTTCAAGTCCTTGGAAGAGATCAACAATAAAGGTTCTCTCTATTTTTCTCTCTAAAGATTGTGAAATTTGCCTCCTTTTCAAGAATAATTTTTTATGCTATTTATAGTTTAGGTTTTAGAAGGAAATTTTGAAAAAATTAATGTAACGTTTTATGAAGGGGGTTTAGAGCCAAAAAAATGACATGGGCCTTCATTTTTACATGCCTCAGCATTGGGAAATTTTCAGCACCTCGTATAGAAACCCATGGCTAAGGTGCCAAGGCATGAATTTGTTAATGCCCAGTGTGCTTTCTAACTCATAGTGGCTTCATTCTTCTTCATCCTGACTTGCCCTAGTGCTATTTGTCTCCTAGTTTTCACTCCTTTTGCTCTTTTTGGTCCCAGATTCCTCCAAAAGTTCTTACACCTACACAACACAAAAATCCATTCCAAAGCAACAAATTCCTAGAATAAATATAAAATTAATGCTTAAAATCATAGTAAACTATAGGTCAAAATTATGTTTATCAAGTTGGAGAAAGCTGCCTATTCTACAGTTCAGCCAATTCCTGTCAGAATCTATGGTCGGTTAAGAGCAATAGAAAGCCTGTGAAAGCTGCACTAGTCGTAAGCCATTTATGAGCTATGGAGGCTATCACTAGGGTGTGATACATTCATGATGCACTAGCTTGGCTGTCATATCCTCGCATGTAAAGGAAGTTCAATCCTATAGATATATTAAGATGTGCTTTGTTGCATGCCATATACAGGTCATAAAGCCTATAATAAGGATGGCACTTGCCTTTAGTACGCTAGTTGTCACTTCACTATATATTGGGGAAGTTCAGTCCAATAGATCTATAAATTCATGCTTTGTCACATGTCATATGCAGGTCGCAAAGCTTACAATAAGGATGCCACCTATTTGTAGCATACTAGTTTGTCTACCACTTCCCTACATGTGAGGAAGTTTAGTATTGTACATATATAAAGTCATGCTTTGTCGTATGCTATCTGTTGGTCATAAAGCTTATAATAAATATTCCACTCATTTGTAGGGTGCTAGCATGACCTCCTCTCTGCCTGTATCTAAAGGGAGTATGATCCTTAGATATGTCATTCTCTATTCTTCTTCAGATTGAGTCACAGATCCATTTTTATATGGGTGTCATGCCTAGTGGATTTCTCAAATTTTGGGCCTCTGATGATCTTGTTACTTGCATAAAATAAATACATGCTAGTGGAACATTACTTGTCCTTTCATCATTGTAGGACATCATATTTTTCCTTTGTAAGGTTAAATGATATGTGAGGGTGACAACCCATGCCATGTCTAGACGTGACCTTTCTTAAATTCTGTTTAAGGGGACTTCTTGCCCTATGCTACTTTTTAGTTGTGTATCTTATAGGCATTGTGTAAACTTCTATAATTAAGGATTTTGTAGAACATCATTCTAGATCTCTAGTATATGAGTGAACACATGTGTCATCCTACTGTTAGACAGAATTGAATCTAATCAATTTGTGAGATCATGGGCCCTTATGAAATCTGTTTCTCATTGGGGATTAGTCTATTATGTCAATGTGTAAGGATGGAAAAGTAGATTTATAGAGGATGAAAAAAAATAGAGTACCGTCAATAAGGTGTTGCGTAGGAATGGATTAGGATTGACCAGCTAACAGTGTAGACCTGTTTGGCCTTGCTCTGTCTAGCAGGCACATGTGATGTATGGCCAATCCTCTCTGGTTGGCCATATTTCTATTAGGCAACCTATATATGGTTGGTTACATATCTATCTGACCCGCCACATTTATGTTAGGAAAATTCTATCAGGCAGTGCATATCTGTTTGGTCAGCCATCTTTATGTTAGGAAACTTCTATCTAACCATCTTTGTCTAACAGAGTGGCCATGTGGTTCATGGCCCGTGCATCTTTCTAGATGGACGGATCGTAGTTGGGTGAATAGATAATGTTGAAGGGGTTACCTTCCTATTGTAATTCTATTTGGACAATGTCATATTCATTTGACTTATTTTTGTTTATGCATGATTTTATTTGACCAGATGTTGCTTGTGAATGATGAGACAAGACCAACATCATGTTAGCAATACCGATCTTACGGATAGTTTTGTTTTATATTTATAAAACTCTCGCAAGTGCACGAATCATTTTATAAAAAATGACAAGTATACTCCTAAGGTCGATCTAAGGAAGAAATATATGTGGTTTTTAATTTATTGTTCAAATTTTTAAAAATGCAATTAAATCCTAAACATCTTGTCATGATATTTTGATTTTTTTCCCTAATCTAATGACAAAAAAACATAAATATGGATATAATAATTAAGTTAATTATTCTTGCTGATATTATTTAGGTTATTAAATATATAAATTGATATTTGTTGATTTTCTCTTTTTAGTATGAAAGTGTTCTTAGGTAGAGCCTAATTTTTTTTGTTTAATATTAATTAACTAATATCTTTAGGCGGGGCCTATTAAATAATTAAGTATTAAATTTTAACTTTATTTCTAAGAAAATAGCAAATCATCTAATTACATCTTTAGATAGAGTGAGTTAATTAGACTTTATTGAAGGTGTCCAAATTAAACCTAAGAATTTAATTATACGAGTACTAACTGTCAAGTTTTAAAATCATTACTAAAAATATATTCTCAAAACATTTTGAATAATAGTTCTTATAAAAAACTTTTGAAATAGAGCTTCACTCTAACTACCTGGTGATTGTACCAATAAATAAAAGAGCACTACTTTAAATCAGACCGGATAATTAAACCTTAGAATCTAATTTTCAGATTTAAGTTTGTAATGAAAAATAATATATTTCTCTCTAACATCCTTAATATAAAATCTTGAATAAAATAAATAAATTTATTTTATAAAAATGTTTTACCTATTTCATATTTCGAAAGCATAACAACGTTATTATTATATCATATTTATAAACAGTCAGTTATGTTAAATTTAATCACAGACAAATTAAATCATAACATATAAGAATAAGACATAAAAAATAAATGTAAAGAATTCATTTTAAATTTATAGCTCAAAAGAATCCTTACAGAACTTTGATGCTAATTATGTTGTTGGAAAAACTCCAAATGAATTTGCAATTCCATTTATTGAATCAAAAACTAGAAATCTATAAAAGCATAACTAGTTCTTCTAAAAAAAGAACTTTAAAACTAAAAAAAACTAAAAAAAAAGAAAGAAAGCTTTCTATAGAGAGAAAGAGAGAGAAGTTTGTGATTTTTGGGATGATTTTTACAATGGGAGAAATGGTCCTTTTATAGATGAGGAAAAGGCCAAAAAAGTGGGAAAACATCTCAAAAAATGATTTTGGACACGTTTGGACAAGATGGCATGCGTGTGGGGGGCGAGATTTGTAGCATATAGGTGTTGGCATGCACGGACGTGTAGGAAAGGTGTGGGCGTGTGTTGGCGCATGTGGGACTCAGCGTGGGTATATGCTAGTGATCATAGGGGTGTGATGGGCTTATGCTAGGCATGTGTTAGTTGTGCCCAAGCGTGTGCTAGCTATGTGTTGGGTGTGTGTTGGTTGTGCGGGGGCTTGTGATGGACGTGTGCTAGCTGCGTTCTTGCTTGCATCTATAAAGTTACCCAAGCATATATAGTTTTTTTCATTTTTTTAAGTGAGAATAATTTCTTTGTAGTTTATGGATGGTATTTTGCATCCCATCTAGACCATTTGTGCTCTCCATTGTTTCCTTTTTATAGGTCCCTAGTGTCCATGCAACTCTTATTTCTATTCTTCAATAAGAACAAAGTCAACCTTCCCAGAAATTATGTGACATGTAAGCTTATAGTCAAATTGATTCATGTGCCATGTTTCTAGCTTGATGAATAACTCACTACTCCTATTAGAATAGGCAAAGATTTATCCCTAGGGGGTCTATGGTGAAAAATGAATGCTTAGACTACAATTTTGGATGGTCATATTCTAGGTGGTTATGACTTGGTCTTCATGGTCTTGATAAAGGAGTGTAAAACCTTTTTGGTGGCACACTATCCTACAATAGGTGGCATCCTTGACTGCTTTTGATTGAAATGTTGAAATGTAGATTTCATGGCCAGTGAGGCTACATTAATGTAGATATCATGACCTATAAGGCAACAATTTGTACTAGAAGGATTTAGTGTGGACTTAACGACATATTAGGTAGCGGTAGAGACTATGCAACATATGTGGTGACTTATTAGGCTACGTGTTGGTGCTATTAGGTTCTGAATCTCTAGAGATTTTGCAAGGAGTCATTGTTGATAAGAATTGGGTCTAGAGCCTATGGATTTGGAAAGTATTCTAGGATTTTTGGTGATTTGAATCCAAGAATATGATCCTTGAAACCCATAAGGACAAATTTGTTTTAGAACTCTAAGACACACGGTCAAAGACCAAACAAAATATCAAAATAGATCACAGAAAAACTAACAATAAAGTTAAAGTACTCATCTTAACTCAATAGATATTACTCACCAACTATGCAAAGATGATAGGATGCCATAAGGTTTGAAAATCTCTTGATATATAAGTCAATTTGTAAAGAAACAATGAAGCTTAAAGCTCTCAACATTGATATGAAATCAAAATGTATATTAAAACTAAATTGATGTCCTAACTGGTAGCTACATTTATGTTTATATATATCCTACAAAATGAAACATAAGAAATAAAAGAAAATGATAGCGTCAGAACAACTAAACTTGAGGAAAATACAAATTTATATGTGCTGGCTGCAATGCAAAAAATTCCATGCTATGACACACAATAAAAACTGGAGAATTAGTGAAATCAATAAGGTATGACCATGGTGCTTCTTTTCTTATGCTATAGTGTGCCTGGTTCTACCTGAATTCCATCTGATCCTGTGGGTATCATTTCGCGGTTCACACTAAGCCATGTCGTGACATACTTTTAAATTCCAAAATTGCTCTTATTTCATTGACCGGTTCATTCCATACCTTGTGCTCCATTTATGAGACTCAATGATCATCATTTAGCTCTTGAATAAGTCCATTCAACACTTCCTTAAGTTACTTTGTCTTTGATCTCACAATAGATCCATTCAAAATTTGTAAAGGCATATCATTCTCATCATTCCCTCTCTTGAAAGGGATTTGACCTTGAATCATCACCTGCATAATCAAAAGGAGAAATATTAGAAACCTTAAAATAAGAGATAATGGTATATTTACCTGGAAGTTATAACTTATAGGTATTATTATTAATCTATTCAAGCATTTGGAATAGTCCATCTCTTCTAGGTTACAACTTGGATCTTCGTTTTTCAGGGAATCATTCTTTCCACGTGTGTACCTAAGCTCAATCCTCAGGTTTAAAAATGACTATGCATTTTCAATGGTTGAATGCACACTCCTATTATAAGAAAACTCAACAAAAGGCAAACAACCCTCCCAATTTTTTAAGTTCTTTTGTATCACTGCTCTTGGTAACGTAGACAAAGTCCTATTGACTACTTTAATTTGACCATCAGTTTGTTGATGATAAAGTCCCATCAAGCCTTACAAAAGTAACTAAGGAATTTAGCATCCCATTCAGACAAAATACTCTTTGGTATCCCATGTAGCCTAACAATCTCCCTAAAAGATAACACTACTCTATTATTTCATCTTTGGTTTTATGACATGTTATGAACTGTGCCATTTTAGAAAACATATCTACAACCAAAAAATAGAGTCTCTACATTTTTTTTACCTAGGAAATACTAAAATAAAGTCCATAGAAATATCTACTCAAGGTGCACTAAGTACAGGTAAGGGTGTAAGCAATCCATGTTATAGGACCTTAGACTTGGCTTGTTTACAAGTAATGCATTTACAACATTATCTTTGCATCCAGAACATAATCCTTCTACATCCTACCTCATTTTTGGCCAATAAAAGTATTCATGTAGGATTTTTAAATTATTTTTGACATCATAGTGTCCCATTAATCCTCCCACATGTATCTCCTAAACTAATAGATCACGCATATAATAATTGGGCATAAGCAATTGATTTTATTTAAATAGGTACCCATCTAACTTATAAAACTAACCAAAGGCAGCATTGTCACATGTATTGTAAAAAATAGAAAAATCATCATGATTAACATACACTTATATAATATATTCAAATCCTAGCAATCTAGTATTTAATGTAGAAAGTAAAGTATACTTCCGAGATAATGAATTAGTTACTATATATTCCTTACCTCTTTTATATGGAATCACATAAGGGAATGTCTCAATGAATTCCATCCATTTGGCATGTCTTCTATTCAACTTACCTTGACTCCTCAAGTGTTTTAAGGATTCATTGTCCATTTGAATGATGAATTCCATTGGCCAAAGGTAGTATTTCCATGTCTCAAGTGTTCTTGCTAAAGTATAGAGTTTATTATCATATCTAGGTAATTAAGGGATACTCCATTGAGTTTCTCACTGAAATAGGCAATAGGCACATTGAAATACTCATATACCTAAACCTAAGGCATCACATTCAACCTCAAATGTTTAAGTAAAATCAGGTAAAGCTAAAACATATGTAGAACACAATCTTTATCATCTTAAAAGCTTTTTCCTAATCCTCTTCCCACTAAAAACCAATAGTTTTTTTAACAACCTTATTTAAATGTGCAACTAGTGTACTAAAATATTTAACAAATCTACAATAAAAACTAGTCAACCCATGAAAACTCCCTACCTTGGTAAAAGTATTTGATGTTGACCATTCCCTAATAACATTCACATTCTCTTCATCCACCTCTATAACTTTAGAAGTAATGACATGACCAAGAAAAACTAATCTTTCCCTAGAAAAAAAAACGTTTTCAAATTAGCATATAACTTTTCCTTTCTTAATACCTCAAGTACGTAATGTAAATGTGAGACATGTTTTTATAAATTTTTACTATAAACAAAAATATCATTAAAGTAAAAAACCACAAAATTTCCAATAACTGCTCATAAGATATAATTCATAAGTCTTATAAAAGTACTAGGTGTATTGGTTAATCCAAAAGCATAACTAACCATTCATACAAATCATATTTAATCTTAAATGTAGTTTTTCACTCATCACCCTTTTTCGTCCTAATTTGGTCTTATCCACTTTTTAGATCAATTTTGTTAAAGATATAAGAACCATGCCATTCATCTAACATGTCATCTAACTTAGGAATAAGATTTCTATACTCTACCATAATGTTGTTGATGGCTCGACAATCAACACACTTCCAACTTAAACTATCCTTCTTAGGCATAAGTAGCATTCGTACTACAATCAACACACTTTCATCATTTTCCTTTTTCTTTTTCTATTTTTAACCGGTCTTCAAAGACTGGGCTGTGAGTAAGAGGTACATGTGTAATAGTCATACCATTTTTTACAAAAGAGTACTTATTTCTATACACATCATATGTAACCTTCCTATCATATTTCCATGGCTTACCAAATAAGATAATCCTAGCTTACATTGGTATCACACCAAATAACACTTTATATTTGTACTTTACAGTAGAGAAGTACACTAATACTTGTCTATTTACCCTTGCCTCTCCTTTGTCATTCAACTGTTGCAACTTATAAGGTCTAAGGTGTTTAATTATAGATAACCCTAACTTCTCAACTAGATTAGTACTAGCTACATTAGTGTAACTTCCCTTATCAATAATGACACTACATACCTTATTGCTCACAAGGCCCCTTATATGAAAGCTGATTTATCTTTGTTGTTCCATGTCATCATCTTTGCTTTGAGCACTTAAGGCTTTCCTTATCACAAGCACCTTTCCATCCATAGCACCTATTTAATTATAACTAACTTACTCTAGTGGGGGCATTTCTTCATCTTTACTCTAATTACCAGTTCCCACCTACTATTTGCTTGTGTTATCATTGTTTTCTTATTTGGACATTAAGATGTAATATGACCCCTACCAAGACAATGAAAACATTTGATATCATGATTACAAGTTAAGGTTTCAATTTTACCTTTATCCTTACTTATCTCCACTTCTTTAGCTTTGAATGGTTTGGATCTAGGCTATGAATTTGTCCCTTCATCTTTTTTCTAATTAGATTTATAAAAATTGAGCCATTGTAACTTCCTTATCCTCCTCTATATTAGCCTTTATCATTACCACCTATATTTCCTTATAGTATTCATCTATTGTCTTAAATTATTGATTAAGCCTTTGTAATTTCTAGTAAATTTCCTATAATAATAATAGCTAGGAATGAACCTTTTCCTCATCATAGCCTTCATATCTTCCCAATTGTCAATTTCCCTTCATTGTTTATTCTCCTACCAATCATTGATTGATCCCATCAATCTAATATATAATTAGTTGTAAGTTATATTGTACTATGTGCCTTTATGTTGGCTTTCCATGTACAAAATATGATGTATATTATGTTATTTAGTGTATACATATTCCTCTATGTAAGGTTGGTTACTATGAATAAGTAATTCACACATGCACATAGTTAGGTACACTTTGTATACGAACATGTTTATACATACAATAGAGTTGGTTTTCATAGTGTGCATGCTAGGTGGGTTGTGGTTTTTGGTACGCAAGTCAACGTTGTTGCTTGTATTTTTAGTTCATTTATGGTGTGGGTATTTATGGATAGTACTCTACAATTTTTGGAACAAAAAAATGTGACTTTTTAGCACATCACCAATAAGATAACCACTACATTTGCCACCACCCTTGCCACCACCTTTAGTAAGGTGGTTGGCAAGGTGGAAAATTCGAGGACTATAAATAACACCCTCATTTCTCTTTATCTTTACCCATTGTTTAAGAGCCAAAACTCTACCAAAATTCACATTGAGATTTATATTTGTTTTCAAAATTCTTTTAGAGAGCTTACATTTAAGAGTGGGTAGTTTTGGTCTATTATCAAATTGTTATCTATGTGAGTACGTGGTTTGATTGTATGTCTCGCATATATGATTTGATATGTGTAGTGGACTATGTGTCCCATGAGGTTGAGAGTAATTACACTTCTAGTTACTGATTAGTGGTTTACAATCACACCACTTTGGGTGGTAGGTTTGCATGTTGAACAAAAAATTATGGAAGTAGTAAGTAAAGAGTAGTAGTAGGAAATTTGGATGGAGGTCCTAATGATAT
Organism: Hippophae tibetana; assembly: GCA_037013495.1. Classification (NCBI taxonomy): domain Eukaryota; kingdom Viridiplantae; phylum Streptophyta; class Magnoliopsida; order Rosales; family Elaeagnaceae; genus Hippophae; species Hippophae tibetana. The sequence continues at coordinate 41,912,804 of CM072804.1, read as the reverse complement.
AGGTAATAGTGGGTTTCTTTTATCTATCAGAATTGTAACTTATTTATTATTAGTGAATTATTTACTATTGAGTGGTTCCCTTAGGAAACTTGAGGATATTACCACATAGATAAGGTCTCTATATGGGTTTACCTTGTTACATCGCTTATTATGCATGATCTTTTATTATGTTAGTACAATCTGAGTTTAAGCTATGTATGTTACAATGTACTATAGCTTAAACTTTAACTAGAAAGCGTTTATTAATTCTTGTATTCTACTTCATTTATAGTATTTTATGTTAAAAGTTATCTGATTATCTGATATTATATTGCTTGTATTTCTGCTGCATTTTTTATTTGAGAAAGTTAAGGTTGAGTCGTTATGGAGTCTGTATCTCCTTACCCTGGTAATGTATTGGATCACAGACTCTTTCAATTAGTATCAAAGTAGGTGCACCCTTTTGGACTTAACCGTTCTAGTGTTGATTTTGCTAACTCACTTATTTTCACACACTTTCTCTTCAATGGAGTAAGGAGAAGGGGTAACGTTAGTAGACCTCCACCTTTCAATGGGCTAAATGATGCCTATTGAAAATATCAAATGAGGCCTTTATTCTTAGTCTCCCTTCAGAATGTCTCATGCTTCTTTCCACCAATGTTTTCTTATCCTTAGTCTCCCTTATTTAAGCCATTAGTTATTTCTCTTCATTTCTTTTAACCTATTTACTGGATTAGCCCAAATATTTATTCCTACTTACCTTATCCACCCTTTGATTGAGCAACTTTTTATATGTTACTTGGATTGTTTTTATTACCCTATTGGTTTCAATTCTAGGTGTATGTTCTTTGGATTGTCTTTATAAGTGTCATAGATATGAACTTATCTATTTGATTGGATCAACAAATGTGCTGAAATGCCTTTTCTTCCTTACCCTATATCTTAGCCTATCATTACAAACTTTAAAATACCTATTAATTTATTCTAGGCTATCACTTACATTATTGGAGAGAGAGGCTAATCGTGGACATATGAAGCTTGATTCAACTTGAGTCTGTATTTTGATTTTCTTGGTTTGCATAAGCAAACCATAAAGTAAACAAATTTTGCATCACACTATGCATAGCATCAAAAATTTATTCATACCCTTACATGAATACACCATTTATTGATGGACATATGGATATTTACGTTGAATGTATTAACTATTCTTTAAAGATGCTCAAATTCATTAAACTTGCTTAGTTTACTTCCATCCTACTATATTTCTTATTGTCTACTTTATGTAGATGCTTCTCTACTAGGGGAATTTTTATTAGTATAATGCATGATATGTTCATTGTATCACATGCATACTTTTAAGGGGAGAGGTGTGTGTCTTGTGTATGTTGTCAAGAGAAGTTCTGTGTTTTTTTTTCTTCCTGTTGCTTGTCCTATTTATGAGTCATTGTTGTTGTCTTGTTTATATGATAGTTCCTTCTCTATGACATCACTTTATATGAACTATGCATAAATAGGAATGTTAGATAACTTGTTACATACATATCTTGCAATCCTTTGCTTCACATGTCATCCTTTGCGTTTATATGTGTCCCTATTCTAATAAGTTATTAATGCTTCTCTCGTGTTGTTCTTTTCCTAGTATGTGTTGCTAGAATGCATGACATATGTTTTGGTAAAACTGAGATATCTTCTGTATGCTTTCTCTTGTGTTATTTGTGCATTCAATTTGTTAACTATTGTATGTTGTTACTTCTTATTTATCTTGGGGTTATCCTTTGTCTTGTTCATATGATTATATGTGGTACTTCTTATAATATTTGCTTTAATCTTATCTACAGTGTTGCATTAGTGTTAAGATTATAGCATATTTGTATGTCTTTTCTCCCTCATATAAAGGTATACCTTTGACTTTCATTGTAAAAAATGGGGGGAACACGATAGCATGTGGTTTGACTACAAGTTGTTTCTATATGATATGTTAATGGGGTATATGTCTGTTTAGTGTGTAGGTTATAGGTGTAGAGTGAAGTCTTTGTGCTTCAGATGTGCTGTGTGTAAATTAGATGAGTTGATTTATGATGTTTGGATGGAGCACACAAGATGGATGCACATGGTGTAGGTGTGTCATTTTGGTTTTGATGTGTGTTATTGTGTTATTCATGGGAACAAACAACTTTAGGACATCTTCATGTTTAATGAGTTCCTCTACATAGTTGTGCAATGTTTTGACATGGAAGGCCAAATGGGGAGAATGTAAGTCCTAGTGTACTCCATGTCTTTGTGTTGGCTTCTCGTATACAAAACACAATGCCTAATATTTTACTTAGTGTATTTAACTTCTTTTATGTAAGGTTGGTTACTGTAGAACATTAATTCATATAAACATTTAGTTAGGTACATTTTCTATGTGAGCATGTTTACACACACCACCATGTTGGTTTTTGTAGTGTGCATGGTATGTGGGTTGTGGTTTTCAAGGAGTGTGCATGTGAGCAAGCTGATGTCACTTGCATTTTTAGTTCATTTTTGGTGCTGGCATTTATTAATGGTACTTGGCAATTTTTGGAACAAAAAATGTTAATTTTTATCACCTTACCAATAAGCTCGCCACCACCATATTCACTACCTTTGGCAAGGTGGCTAGAAAGGTGATAAATCCAAGTGCTATAATGCCCCATAATTTCTCTCTCTTACCCATTGTTTAAGAGTCGAAACTCTACAAAAATTCAAACTAAGATTTATATCTATTTTGAAATTATTTTGACAAGCTTACATTTAAGAGTAGGTCATTTTGTGGTCTATTATCAAATCATTATATGTGTTAATACACTACTACAGAAATAGGCTTTAAAGTCGGTTCGCTGAACCAACTTTAAATTTAGCGACTTTACCCGTACATTTTATGATTTTATTTTTATTTTTATTTTTATTTTTCGTATTATTCAATATATATATAGCATAAAAAAACTAAAATATAAATAATAATACAAATAATTAAAAATTTAAATATATTTAATTATTTGATAATTAAATTTATTACAAAAAAAAATAATGTATATATAATACATATAGTTAACTTAAATTACAAATAAAATAATGTCGTCAAAGTATAATTATGTGATCGAGTAAGCTTGGTTGGCTTAGAATCTTGATTGGCCTTCACAAGCATTATGACAAAAAAAACAGCTGATCCATATAACAATTCATATTCCCCTACATCCATCAAAAAAGCAGTCTAAACTTCAGACATACGAATGAAGAAATTAAATCATTATAAATATTACCATAAAAAAGAGATTACCACATACTGTGACATTCGACGAACTCATATTAGCACTTTATTAATCATTTGTCTATATATATGAAGTTATCTGGAATCTCTACTAGTATTTTTTTTAATGCTATATATAATGAATATGTTCATGGGCACCAAAACTCATACAAACCAAGAAACAAATCGGAGTTACGTACACCTGATTTGTCCATTTAGAGCTCATTATAGCATTAAAAATACTGGCAGAGATTCTAGATAAATTCATATTTATAAACAAATGATTAATAAAGTGCTAATATGAGTTCGTAAGGAAAGTAGGAAAGAGATATGAGATGTAGTTTGGGCCAAAAATAGGTCCATAAAACAATGCATTCCCCTAAATACATGAGCATATGATTAATCATCCATCAAACAAGTGATTTAAGACACAAGAATAAATAGAGAAATTAAATCATTAAAAAATTTACTGTTATGTTGTCATATGCTATTCAAGATCATCAGAATCTTCTCATGATTCTTCTTGTGATGATATAATTTGAACCATGTGTTCTGCTCATTCCTCTCATAAATCATCAAAAATTTGTTGGTCGTAACCCGTCTTGTTCCAACCAAATATGTTAAAAACTTTTATGTATATGGGTAAAATATATTACCACATCATCAATTGGAATTTTGATATTTGTGATGATTTCGCTCATAAACTTCATGACATAATAACCATACATGACTCCATTATTTTGTTGTGGAACCTACAAAAAAAGTGTACATGAATTTTCATATGCGAACCTCCTTATTATTCAATTGTAAAATTAATAAAATTATTAATATTGACTTGTACATACCATAACTTTTGTCCCTATAAGCTTATGAGACTTTTTAAGGGCAATGCCCCTAAACTTGTTCCACAACTTCCATGCCCTATCAAGGTTTAAAACGATTAGTTTTTATTAAATATTACAAAAAATAAGAGAAGAAACTAATATGTAACTATAACTCTTATATTTCAACAATTGCTTTTGTATCTTTACTCAGTTCTATAGAAGCTGAGTCACAGTACCAAGCATGATTATTGAACATATCAATGATTACCAACATCCAATGATCTTGGCCTTGTTCAAACCTTAATGGCCAAGGGATTATCAACTTTTGATTTCTGTTAAGCGTTAATGCTCTATCACATAATTGTTTAGCTCTGATGCTAACATCCTTCTCTTGATATTGATTGACATATGAAGAATCATAGAACATTGCTAAATGTGATGAGTGATTATGTTGAAGTCGATAATAGCACGCCCTATATAAAAGATATATATATATATATATATATATATATATAATTAGATAATATAAATATAATTATATATGTTCTACATAAATAAAAGAAAAATAAATAGATTGAGGACTCACCTTGTCCACACTTGAATTATACTTAAATCGATCATTTGATATTCAAATAGTTGCAATAAGCACTCGATCGATATATAAGTTTGGCCGAGGTCTACACCAGAAATTTCTATAGGAAGTGGCACAGTCCATCCATCATTTATGCTAGATGCCCTCCCAACAATAGTCATCAAAGTTCCAAGATTTCTGTTGAAGTTTAACGCATAAATATGACTATACTTTTTCCAAGGCTTCTTCTTGAATTACTTGGTGCGCGATGATTGGCCACTAGAGATAGATTTAGCACAAGATACTTGCTTCATATCTCTTAAATGTGCCGCATTTAAGAGTTCTGGTATAATAGACTAAAAAAAGTATTATATATGTATTTTTAGTAACAATATAAGATATAATAAAATAATAGTAGTAAACAAGTGTTATCTTTTAAGTTAAAAAATAGTACCATGTCAAAATTTTGAACAACTTGAATCGACGACCAAGCCACATACTGTCCAACCGCCTCTTGGACTGTGGTAGCATCAGAAGGCACCGGTAGTGGACAATCATGAAACAATGATTAATCAATTACTATTCGCCAATGATTAGGCAAATATTGATTATGAATCATCCGATCATCACTCAATTGTTGTACCATTCCAATAGCAACATAGTCCGTTGACGAAGGATGTTTCAACAAACATTTCATATTCTATAAAAAATTTAAGTGTTATATATAAAAAATAAAACATATAATAAGAATTTAAAAATAATAGATTATATACACCAGAAATTAAAATCTTACCACATATGATTCACCAAATAGAAGAGGACTCTCATGTGGGGTAGCTATTAGATGTACATTCTCACCAAAATGTTCATCTTGGTTTGATTTATGGTAAGAATGTGCATATTGCATTGGAAAAAATGAACCACTACTTGATTGCATATGCATTCCTGGCATATAGTGAGGACCAATAGGATGGCTATATCCCATACGGGATGTAGTTTGAGCGTAATGAGATTGCGTGGGTGGAATGCCTGGCATGGATGGTGGCCTGCCTGTCATGTATGGTGGCATGCTTGGCATGGATTGTGGCATGCCTGGCATGGAAGGTGGTATGCCTGACATGGATGGTTGCATGCTTGGCCAATATGGCATACCCTGGTTGTGGCATGATGCCATGGCTGACATTTGTTTTGATTGATGTTCTTTTAGAGTGGCAATCTCACTTATCACTAAGGCCTTAAAGGATTTGAATTCTTCTTCAATTTTAGTGACTTCTCCTTACTTACCGTATGAGGCTTTTGTTTTGGAATGTTAAAATACTCCATAGAACCATCATATTGGCTACCTCCCCTAACACGACCAGGATGCTCGTGTCCGAATGCATGATATAAAGCATCTCTCCTAGGCTCTTCGATTATTTCACCCCTAGATATTTTTTCTTGAACAACTCTCTACAAATAATAAAGCACAAAAACATATCATACATTATTACATCAATTATTAAATATCATTAAGACATTTTATCAACCAAAATTACTAACCAACTTATTTAATTGTTCTTCTCCTCGCTGAGTCATCGGTCTTGAATTCTTCGTTTTGGGAGTCTTTGTTTTTATGTACAATTCAATTCGGGTAACAAGTCTACCCAATTCAGCTTCCTACATAAATTATGAAAATTTTATTAACAATGACATGAAATTAAATAGAGGAAAATAAATATAAAAATATTTATAAATTAAGACAAATTAATAATACCATTCTATATCTAACTTCAGGATTTGAAGACCTCCTAGTACGGTTAGGATAAATGTTATGCATTTGTACATTCTGATGATCTTCTCTAATAATTTGAAATTCATCTGAACGTCTATAATCCACAAAGTCTTTCCAAACTTGAGGTGTAATCCAGGGGTGTCCTTCAGGGATTTTGTAGATCTCATTCTCATCAAGTGTTTCCAAATATGGAAACACATAATTTCTTGCCAATCTGGAAGTCTTGTATTCCTTCCACGCCTTATTTGCAATCTTATAACACTTGCCCCTTCCAACTGTCATCGACTTTGTAACGATTCTGTAAAAACATAGTACAAAAGATTAGATATAATACACCTAATATAATATATATATATATATATATATATATTGATTATAAAATATAAGAGACTTACACAAATGGTTATCCATATTTTGAACTTTTCTGCATCGTCAACCTCAAACCAATCATTTATATTGATTGGTATACTGGACTTTGCTAGTCAACCAATAGAGGATTTCAATTGTTGACCATTTTACCCTATTGGATTACCAGTATCATCAAATAGAACAGGTATTCTATCATCTGGGTTAAGTGGAGCATCAGGTATATTCGCCCAACCCCTTCTTTTAAAATACCCTAATGGATCATTTGGATCTACAAGCTCTGTTATCCGAATATCCATGAAATATCTGCAAAAAATGAAGAAATATAAATTAATTGACAATTTTAGGAACATACATATATATAAGAGTTATTACAATAATATAGAACATACGTTATGTTTAATTAGGTTGTTGATCGTATACATATATTCCTTCACAATCATTCCATTAGATCATCACATACATTAGGCAATTTATTTGAGAAATTACTAATATTGGTTAATGTATCAAGTATAGAGTCGTCATCTTCTACAAAATCACAATGGTAAAACTCTTTTTGTGGAGGTGTTAACACAACAGACCATCTTGGATCAATTTGATCGCTCACGTAAAATACTTGTTTTGCATGAAGTGCTAACGTGAAAGGATCATCAGTGTGACTTATCCTGGATAAATTTACAAGGGTAAATCCAAAATCATCTATTTTATATCCAACATTGATAACATCTTCGACCCAATGACACAAGAAAATTGTTTCATGGAAGACCTCATAATCCAATTCCCAAATCTCTTGTATTATACCATAATATGTTCTATCAGAAAGTACAGGATTAGCATCTTTTGAACTGGCAAATTGCATAGTTTGTGCAACCATCTTCACCCTACTATTTTGATTTACTCAGATTTTGTCCCTAGCTTAAGTCATAAACCTCGATCCATTTATTGTGAAACTATAAAATGATTTGACATCGAATTTTGGCCCATGTGCAAGCCATTGTAAACTCTTAGATATTTTATGATTGGGTTTCTTGAGTTCATCTCGAATCTATGTATACAAAAACACAAAATGTATTTAGAGAAAATTTTTAAAACATTGAATAGATCTAGGAAGATACATGCATGAATTTTTGTTTGTCATACTTACATGGTTGCCAAACCAATTAATAAGCTCTCGCTTATGTTCATCATACAACCATTTTTCTCCTCCTTTTTTTTATAACGAGGATCGATCTTCAATAAATTTAAATGCATCCTGTAATGTTATTAAATATATATTAAGTTATATATCATCATTAATAGTTAAATAAAAAATGATTTTTGCAATCATGAAACAATGAACATCACTTACTCTATGTACGGTTGTGCCTCATTATTATTTACCAAAATGATTCGGTGTGATTTTTCCCATCGAGTGCGATCAATAAATAATTTCTTACTTCCAACAAGCATAGGGTTACCTACTTGGATCATGTGACGTTCTAAGAACAACTTGTGCGTAGGATTCCTAATTTCAGTGCAACCACTAAAGTATTCAGAACAAAACTCAATGGCCTCTTCAGTAATGTAGCATTCCACCATGCATCCTTCAGGTCAATTTCTATTATTTACATATCCTTTAAGGACTTGCATATATCTCTCAAAAGGATACATCCACCTTAAGTAAGTAGGACCACATAATTGAACCTCTCGAACTAAATGAACACATAAGTGAATCATTATATCGAAGAAAGAAGGAGGAAAATATTTTTCAATTAGACACAAAGTCTCTACAATTTCTTTCTGTAAAGAATTTAACTCGCCAATTGATATAGATTTCTTGCATATTGTATTGAAGAATGAACAAAGCCGAATTATTGATAATCGAACATGTTTTGGAAGAATTGATCTAATAGCAACTGGTAATAACTGTTGCATTAAGATATGACAATCATGTGATTTCAATCCATACAGTCTCTTATCGGTGATAGACACAAAATTTCTTAAGTTGGATGAGTAACCATCAGGAACTTTCACACCCTCCAAACATTTACAAAACACATCATTCTCTTTTATTGACATTGTATATGATGCTGGTGGTAAGTATGTTCGATTCTTATCATTTTCCACCCTTGGTTCCAATTCAGGTCGTATGCCTAGTTTCTTTAAATCCAATCTTGCTTTAATTCCATCATTTTTTTTCTAGGTATATTAAGTAAAGTACCAATCAAGCTCTCACATACATTCTTCTCAATGTGCATGACATCTAAGATGTGACGAATGTGTAGGTCTTTCCAATAAGGTAATTCCCAAAATATTGATTTTTTTTTCAACAACCATGGTAAGTCGGTTCAAACTCTTTTTCATTTTCACCCATTTCATTAGTTAACCTCTTTCTTTTCCCTACCTTAGTGATTTTTTTTTCATCTTTCCATATCGTTTCAATGTCATCCCATTCAATTGCCTTAATATCTCAATACCTCGCAAAGGTCGAGTTGCATGATCATGATCTTCTTCACCATCGAACGATTTCCATAGGTAGGAAAATCATTAATTGTCCATAAAAGGACCTCCTTCAAGTTAAAGTATTCTTCTTTATGTGCATCGTAAACATTTACACCATCATTCCACAACGTCTTTAAATCATCTATCAGAGGCTGCAAATATACATCAATATCAACACCGGGTTGTTTCGGTCCTGAGATCAATAATGTTAACATCATGAATTTTCTTTTCATACACAACCAGGGAGGAAGGTTGTATGTTACCATAATTACTGGCCAACAGCTATATCTACTACTGAGGGAACTATGTGGATTAATTCCATCAGCAGCAATGGCAAGACGAAGATTGCACGGATCAGATGAAAATTGAGGAGATAAATTATCTACTACTTTCCAATTTAGAGAATCACAAGGATGACGTAGCACCCCATCATCAGATCGATTATCTAAATGCCAAGTAAACATCTTTGATGTATATTTACTATTGAACAACCTTTGAAAGCGAGGAATTGGAGGAAAGTACCAAAGAACCTTTGCAGGCACACCTTTCTTATGTGTTGTACTCTCATTTGTACCATGCTTCCATCTCGATTCTTTACACATAGGACAATCATGAAATGTCTCATATTCTTTTCTATAAAGAATGCAATCATTAGGACAAGCATGAATCTTATGATATTCCATGCCAAATCGACTAAGAGATTTCTTCACTTCATACATTGAAGATGGCAATTCAATACCCTCAGGAAACATATCGACTAGTAGATTTAGTAATTCTGTGAATCCCTTGTCAGAAAAACCATGTTTTGCCTTCACATTGTACAAATGAACCAATCCCGACATTTTAGTGTATTTTTTGCATTTTGGATACAATGGTTTTTCGGCATCTTCTATAAGTTTATTAAAGGTTTTGGGATCATCCTCGTGTAATTCATCTTCAACACCATGAAACATATTTTCTGTCTGTACATTATGATAAGATGTATGTAATCCACTCACATTCTTATTTATCTTTTTCCCATGAGTAATATCAATATTTTCTCCATGATAATACCAACATTTATAGCTCAATAGAATTCCATTACGGATAAGGTGATACTTAACCTCATCAAATTCATGAAATCGCTCATTTTTACATTTAACGCATGGGCATCGAATCATACTACTTCCAGTATTACTATTTCTACAAGCAAATTCCATGAAACTTTCAACTCCAGAAATATAGTCTTGCTCAATTCTACACTTTGACATCCAAGATTTGTCCATTTTATATTAATGACATTAATTAAACATATTACTTAATTATGTATACACTGAATATATTTCAAGTATTATTATATATAAATTTCCTAATTATTAGAATATGTATCAAAACATACATAATGCAAAACAGTTATCATTTTAATCATTTTACAAAACCATTTCTATACAAATTAAAAAATAAGCAACATGTTAGCATGAATATATAAAAACCAATCACGCACTTTGGTTGATTCTAATTTCTAAGCATGTTACTATATCATAATTAAAAAGTAATATTAATTATACGTATATAAATAAATTTGTCCACGCATAGTAAACCCACAACATTTCAGATATTATTTCCACATAAAATAAGTCAAACATAATAACAAGCAAAATAAAAAAACATACCTAAATCAAAAATTTATACAAAATATAAAACAAACTGAATAATAAGCTAAAAATTCTACTTAATAAAATATAATTATAACATATAAATAAATTTATCCATGCATAGTAAATATATATAATCCATCAAACCCACAACATTTCAGATATTATTTCCACATAAAATAAGTCAAACATAATAACAAACAAAATAAAAAACATACTTAAATCAAAAATTTATACAAAATATAAAACAAACTGAATAATAAGGTACAAAATTCTACGTAATAAAATATAATTATTTATAATATATAAATAAATTTATACACGCACAGTAAATATGTATAATCCATCAAACTCACAACATTTTAGATATTATTTCCACGTAAAATAAGTCAAACATAATAACAAATAAAATAAAAAACATACCTAAATCAAGAATTTATATAGAAAATGGGTATAAATAGTTTTTAATATTTCGCTCAAAAAAATAGTAAAACTAAAAGATAATGAAAAGAGGAATATAACTTACAAAACGACGTTACAAATGGTGGTCAGAGGTGGCCGAAAATTTAGAAAGAAGGTGGCACACGGTGTATATTTTGGGAGAAAATGGAGGAGGAGAGAGAGGAAAAAAATTGGGTTCTGTGTAAAAATTGACTCGAATTTGGATATATTAGGTGGATAGCGTCAATTCTACACATCAATCGACGCTACGTCCAACGTTGATAGCGTCGGTTCTACACGTCAACCGATGCTACGTCTAACGTGGATAGCGTCGGTTCTACACCGAACCGACTTTAAATTCATTATAAGTCGGTTTTTTCCAAAAACCGACTATACACATTGACTTAAATACCCCTTTTGTAGTAGTGATATCTGGTTTGACAGCTTCTCTCCCATACATGTTTGATATTTTTAGTAGAATACGTGTCCCGTGAGGTTGATAGTAATTACTCTTCTAGTTATTGATCAATGGTTTATAATCACACCACTTTGGGTGGTGTTGGATGTAGAGGATATATAAGTTTTTGTATGGAACCAAATAGTTATGAAAGTAGTAAGTAAAGAGCAGCATTGGGTAGTTTGGAAAATGGTCCTAGTTGATAAAGATAATATCGGTTTTATTATCTATTAGAGTTGTAACTTTTTTATTGTCAATGAATTATTTACTACTTAGTAGTTGTCTTAATAAAGTTCGAGGATGTTACCATATAGATATGGTCTCTATATGAGTTTACCTCGTTACATCGCTTGTTGTACATGATCTTTTCTTGTTTTAGTACAATATGAGTTTAAGGTGTGTATGTTACAATATATTGTATCTTAAACTCTCATTAAAAAGTGTTTATATTTTCTTACATTCTTCTTGATTTATAATATCCGTTGTTAACTTTTATCTAGTTATCTTGTATTATATTACTTGTGTTTTTGCTTAATTTTTTGTTTGTGCAAGTTAGGATTGAGTCATTGAAGATTTTGTATCTCTTTACCCTAGTAATGTACTGGGTCGTAGACTCTTTCATTAGTAAATTCAATAATAGAAAGTTGTACCTTTTTCTCTTCAACATAATTATAGCACTCAAAGATATGCTCCACCTTTTTCTCTTATTCAAAGTATATTTCAGTTTTATTATTTCCTTGGAAAGGTGATGAGTGCTCAAAAAGCACTAAAATAACCATGATTTTATGCACATTAATTGATTAAAAATATATATATTTATATGTTTTATCATATATTTATATAAATTTGTCTTTTTCGGAATCACGGGTATTTTTATTGTTTTTCAGGTATTTTGGCTTAAAAACGCAACTTAAAAACTCAAAGAGGAATACTGGAAGCAATACATCACAAATATATTAATAAATAAATGGGGAAAGGTCAACAAATATGGAAAAATTGGACAAAATGGGTCAAAAAGGACAAAATGTCAGAAAGGAGAAAATCTCGCCGCCGCGCCGCCCAGCCGCTGCGCCCCAGCACCCAGCTCCGCCCCAAGCTGCGCGCGGTACTGTTCATCCGCGGCACTGTTCATCCGCGGTACTGTGCAGCCGCCCCGTCATGCTGACGTCATCAAATGACGTCAGCAATCACTAATCCGCATTTTTACATTTTTTTAACATTTTTTTTCTCTACTTTTTCTCTTCATCCTCACCTATAAATACCCCCCCTTCCCTTCACTTCAAAACACACCTTCAAAACCTCCAAATACATTCTTTTCTCTCTTTTCTTATATTTTTAGTTTTTCTTATGTTTTCTTAATTTTTAGCTTTTCTTAGTTAATTTCCCTTAGTTTTAGAGTTCTTCCCTTTTTGGGAAGAACTAGTTATGTTTTTTGTAATATTTTAGCTCTTTGATTCAATAAATGGGAGTGCAAATTCCGCTTGGAGTTTTTCCAGCAACGGGAATAACGTCGAAGTTCTGTAAGGATTTTATTTTCTTTACAGTTATTTTTTATGCTTTATTCTTACATGTTATATTTAATTTGTCTGTGATTAAATTTAACTGTGTTGACTGTTTATAATCATGATGTAATAATAACGTTGTTATGCTTGCGAAATATTAAATAGGTAAAAATCTCTAAAATGAATTGATTTTATTTTTATTCATGATTTTATATTAAGAATGTTAGAGAGAAATATATTATTTTTCATTACAAACTTAAACCTGAAAATTAGATTTTAAGGTTTAGTTATCCGGTCTGATTTAGAGTAGTGCTCTTTTATTTGATGGTACAATCGCCCGGTAGTTAGAGTGAAGCTCTATTTCAAAAGTTTTTATAAGAATTATTATCTGAAAATGTATTGACGACATGTTTTCAGTAGTGGTTTTAAAACTTGAAAGTTAGTACTCGGATAACTAAATTCTTAGGTTTAATTTGGACACCTTGAATAAAGTTTAAACTGTCTAACCCCACCAAAGGTGGCATTTAAATGGTTCATTTTCAATCTCTTAGAAAAAGGAATTAATTTAATTAGGCAAATTAGTTATCAACCCCACCCATAGGTGTTAATTGATTTGTTAGTTAACAAAGAATATCTAACCCCACCAAAGGTGGTATTCATACAAAAAAGGGAGAATCAATAAATATCAATTCATATCTTTAATAACCTAAATAATATGAGCAAGCATAATTAACTTAGTTATTATATCCATAAATACTCCGCCATTATAAATGATAAAATTTGCATGAATGTTTATTGAATCTATGTTTATTTTTATGTAAGTAGATTAAAAACACAAAAACCCCAAAATATCGTGACAGGATGTTTAGGATTTAATTTCGTTTTTAGAAGTTTGAATAATAAATTAAAAACCACATACATTCCTTCCTTAGATCGACCTTGGGAGTATACTTATCATTTTCTACGAAATGATTCGTGCACTTGCGAGAGTTTTATAAATATTAAAACCAAAGTATTGGCAAGAATCGGCGATGCCGGTTTTCGCTCATCAAGTTTTTGGCGCCGTTGCCGGGGATTTGGTTCATCAAAAGGTGGCATCTTCATTTTGATGCTTCCCAACTTTTGATCGACCCCATCATGTGGCCTAGGTGGTGGTATCCATATACCTCCCTTACTATTTCTACCTTTTTTCTTTCAATACCTCCCTTTTATTGGTACCCTTTCAGCATCTTCCTCAAAGTTTCCATTTTCCACCCAATTATCATAATCAAGATCTTCCTCTAAATGAGCTTGTCTATTTGGCCTCCTACCATTTGAAACTCCATGTTGTCAATTGGCTATTATGGTTTCTTACCTCTATGTCATGTCATTTATGTTTACTATTACTGCATTCATTCTTTCAATTGATTGTTGTAAAGCTCTTATAATGAATATTATATCCTATCTTTCTTCTGGACTGCTCAATTTGTTCATGTTTCACATTGTATATCAACTAGCATAAACAATAAATTAATATTAAAAATTAAATACTCTCACATTTACCTCTCCTGTTTAGTACTCAAGTTGATTGCTCAAGCGCCGTTAACTCCTACTCAAACCAAACTATTTAGGTGTTCCAAACAATGTAGAATTCACTATCACCAATGGTAGTTCACAATATCCAAATACGTCAAAGCACAATAAAAAAAGTTCGAAGTGTTTTGCATCCTAAAGCTAGAGTAGACAATAAATAATTTAATTTTTTTAAATAAGAGTGGACAACAAGAGTATAAGTGTATTAATTTCTCAAGGAAAAATTATGACACGATTGATGAACATAATAATAAAGTAGAATTCTTAGAATAAAATTCTAATAGTATTTTAATTATTTCAAAATTTCTCTTCTTTTTTCCTTTTTCTCTTTGGAATTCAAATATTTTTATCTGCTTTTTTTTAAATATTTTAGGTATTCTTTCTTTTTCTTATGTAGATTTTTTTTGTAATTAAAAGATTAATTCAAGAATATAAAGATAAAAGAACGAAAATAAAATGATGAGAATTTGAAATTAGAACCTAAGACTGAGATACCAAATGGTGTTGACCCAAGAGCATGATCCTTGAAACCCATTAACATAAATTGGTGTGAAAACTCCAAGAGACACAATCAAAGACTCAACGATAAATTAAAATAGGCCCTAGAAAAACTAATGATCAGATTAAAGCATTCACCTTGACTCAATAGATATTACTCACCAAAGATGCAAAGAGGCAAAGATGATAAGATGCCACAAGGTTTGTCACTCTCTTAATAAGTCAGTTTATAAATGAAAAATAAGGCTTAAAGCTCTCAACTTGATATGAAATCAAAATGTATCTTAAAATTTAATTGACCCCTAACTATTGGCTACATTTGTGTTTATATAGCCTACAAAACGAAACCTTTAAGAAAAGAAAATGACAGCGTTAGAATAGGTTAAAGCGAGGAAAATACATATTTAATTACATAAGTCATAAGTGCTTAGAAAGCACTAAAATTACCATGATTTAATGTACTTTAATTGATTAAATATATTTATATTTGTATGATTTTATCATATTTTTATATAAATTTATGTTTTCAAAATCACGGGTATTTTTATTATTTTTTAGGTATTTTCGTTCAAAAACAATAACTTAAAGACTCGAAGAAAAATACAGGAGTAAATACATCACAAATATGTTGAGAAACAAATGAGGAAAAGTCAAAAAGATAGAAAAATTGGACTAATTGGGTCAAAAGTGCCAAAATTCCACCCGCAGTTTCCCATTCACCCCAAAGTTCCATGTGTACTAGCATATGCCCACATGCCTAGTACACACCCGCACGTAGAAAGCACACGCTTATACGTAGCCGACACACACCTAGCACACGTCCAACACACGCCACGTTGATTTCCTCGCACTCCAACACACGCCTGCACTATGTTCGACTCACGCCTGCACGTGCCAAATGCACGTTTGTCACAAATCTCGTGTCCCAAACACAGCCAGCACATGCCTGCTCGAAGCCAACACACGTCCAACACATGTTGTGTTGATTTTTGTGCACACCAACACACGTATGTGCCATGTACCATATGCGCCCGTGACTGCCAAACACCCATCTACAATAAATCTTGTGCCCTACACGCATGCCAACCTATCCAAATGCGTCAAAAATCAATTTTTGAGATATTTTCCCACCTTTATTTTCCTTTTCCTCATCTATAAAAATACCATCTCCCCCATTGTAAAAAATATACAATTTTCTTAACTCTTTCTCTCTCTAGAAAGTTTTATTAGTTTTTTTAGTTTTTAGTTATAAAGTTCCTCTCTTTTTTAGAAGAACCAGCTATGCTTTTATAGATTTTTATTTTTGATTCAATAAATGAAAATGCAAATCTATATGTATGTTTTCTAGCAACATAATTAGCATCAAAGTTCTTTAATGATTCTTTTGAGGTATAATTTTAAAATGATTTTTTACAGTTATTTTTTTATGTTTTATTCTTATATGTTATGTTTAATTTGTCTATGATTGAATTTGATATGACTGAATGTTTGTAATATGATATAATAATAATGTTGTTATACTTACGAAATGTTAAATAGATAAAACATTTTAAAAAAATTAATTGATTTTTTTTTGGTCAAGATTTTATATTAAAGATGTTAGAGATAAATATATTATTTTTCATTAAAAACTTAAATTTGAAAATAAGATTTTAAGGTTTAAGTATCCGATCTGATTTATAGTAGTGCTCTTTTATTTGTTGGTATAATCGCCTGTTAGTTAGAGAAGCTCTATTTGGAAAGTTTTTATAAGAACTATTATTCGAAAATGTATTGACAACATATTTTTAGTAATGATTTTAAAACTTAAAAGTTAGTACTCGTATAATTAAATTCTTAGGTTTAATTTGGACACCTTGAATAAAGTTTAAAATTTCTAACCTTACCAAAGGTGACATTTAAATGTTTCACTTTCACTCTCTTAGAAAAAAAAGATTAATTTAATTAACCAAATTAATTATCAAACTCACCTATATGTGTTAATTGATTTGTTTAATTAAAAAAGAATATCTAACCCAAAGGTGATATTTATATATAAAAAAAGAATCAATAAATATCAATTTATATCTTTAATAACTTAAATAATATGAGCAAGCATAATTAACTTAATTATTATATTCATAAATACTTCACTATTATGAATGATAAAAAATTGCATAATTATTTATTGAATCATATCTATGTTTATTTTTATGCTATTAGATTAGGGAACACAATAAACAAAATATTGTGACAGAATTTTTAGGATTTAATTTAATTTTTAAAAATTTGAATAATAAATTAAAAACCACATATATTTCTTCCTTAGATTGACCTTGGGAGTATACCTATCATTTTCTATAAAATTATTCGTACACTCGTGAGAGTTTTACAAATATAAAACAAAAGTATTTGCAAGATAGGCATTGCCGATTTTGCTCATTAAGTTTTTGGTACTGTTTCCATAGAATGAATAGCGTTTTTAAATTATTTATCAAAACTTTGAAAAATATTTGTAGTGTAAATAATTGTGATTTTTTTAATTTTGAGTTAAAAAAATTAAAATTAATTAGACAAATAAAAAAACAAACAAATTTACAAAAAAAAAATTTAACTTTTAATTTTCTTTTAATTTTTTAATTTACTTAAAAAATAAAACATTTTTGAAAACAAAAAAAATTAATTCATTTTTTACTTTCACTTTTAATTTCAATTTTAATGTAAAAAAACTTAATTAACTTAGATTTTCACTTAACTTAATTTATTAACTTAATTAATTTAGATTTTTACTTAACTTGATTTATTAACTTAATTAACTTAGATTTTTACTTAACTTAATTTATTAACTTAATTAACTTAGATTTTAATAGTATGAAAAATAAAGATCTAAGAGAGTTCTATCTAGGAGACTAATTCTTGAAAGCCTTTGTGCCACTAATATTTCCTCGGAACGTTGTTCTATCTAGGAGGATGGTTTTTAAGAGGCCTTGCCCTACCATTATTTCCTGGAAGTACTCTTAGTTAATACCGATTATGTTATTTAACTTAGAGATTATAATAAATAAATAAAATAAAAAATTGTTGAAGCTATCTCCAAAATTTTAAAATTTTTAAGTATAATTTGTGATAAAATGAGGTAGTTGCTTTATTATATTCAGGTACAAATATATTTGGATGCCTTAGTTATTTGACTTGCACATAGAAGTGGTATATCTAAATCCTACAATCATGTCCCTAATTTTAAGTAAACAAAATTTTAAAAATCCATAGGACATGACTTAAAAAGTATAGGTAGACAAACTTGTCCTACCTATAGGTTTGATTGATTCAATGATGTGGGGACATTGAGTTTACTTAAAATGAAATCCCCTCATTTATGTCTTGCTAAGACGTTAAACTAAGTACTGGATGTGAGGCAACTCATCATTTTAGGTAATTTTCTTTTATTTATTTATTTAATTTTGTTTTTGTTTATTTTAGTTTAATTGCATTCGAATAATTTTAGAATTATTAAAACTAAAAATATTTTTTGAGATATTAAAAGTTGACAACGATCTGTCTGTATGAACTTTAATGATGAACATGATGGATGCACCTTCATTTCTCCAGCACTACTTGCACATTCACAGGAAATAGGTATTTTCTCTTCTCTTTTCTCTTTATCTTTAATTTACAATTGTTACATTAAGGACAATTTAAGTTCTAGATTGGGGGTGATGAAAAATTACCATGCTTAATTTCAAAAAATTTAACAATTTTAAAATTTATATGTTCACATTTTCATTTTTATTGTGTTTAATTTTATGTGGTTTAGTAATTTTAGAATTTTAGGATTATTTTTTAAAACTTTTCTCACAAACATTTATCATTTCTTTAAATCAAATTTAAATAAATAGTTAAGTCTTTTGCACTGTTAGATTAATTTTGAAAACATGTAATGGAGTATATGGTAAATAATTAGTTTTTTTCATGACTAGTATTTCTTGATAAGATGTGTAAATTATATTAAACCCAAAATCGGTATTTAGGAATCAAATAGTGAAAACTACTATTGTGAGAAATATTTTGAGCCCATTTTTCTTTTTTCTACTTCAAACACATTTCTTATTTCTTCAAATTTTTAGATGATTTTTATAGGTATTAACATTGAATGTATGAATTTTCTAATCTTAATATAATGTCGTATATTTATTTTTCATTTGTTTAGATTAAATGATTTAAGTAGAAATTGATATTATATGACTTTATCTCATTCGTGCATGACTTCTATAAAAAAGAGACATAAATGGGGTTACCTAAACCAAAATCAAACATAAGAGTCACAAAATTAACCACTCACCACAATCTTACAAAAATGTACAATCTGTACATAGGTCTACTCCCTAAAACAATATGTTGAAAAATCTCTTAAAAAATATAGAGATAAAGAATATATAGTATAATCTACATACTATGACCCATATAGCCTACAAAGTTGTGAGAAAATACTAACTAAAAAAAAGTTATAGTAAACAATTCCTTTAGAAGTTATTGCTAATTTTCCTACACTTCTAAAAGGCATATATCTTGAAATTTTTGCTTAATGAGTTTGATTGATGCATGAAAATAATATATATGATATCTTTATAATTTATACATTTGATTCCTTTCATGAGATCAAAGTTATGCACTATTTTTGAGCCTTTTTTCTTTTATAAGTATGCAAACTTTTTAGTTCATTTCTAAACATAAACTCTATTCGCATATGTTTTAGTATGAGTGCTTGAACCCATATGATTCAGTATTTTTGAGAGTATTGACTTGTGAGGAATAAAGTTGAAGAAAATTCAAATTCTTCACACTAAGTTTGGGTGAAATTAAAATGATACATTTTTATATGAAATATGAAAATGATTTTCAACCATTTATTATAATAAATCGTGAATGTTTAAGAAGTTGAAATAATCTATGCTTAAGATTTTAGTTATGAAATTTAAAAGAGATTATAAGCATGATAATTTTTTTTAAGTTTTTTACTTTATTTTAAATTTTAGTTAACTTCTTATTTTATTTGCTTTATTTTGTTTTCATTTTTTGTTAATGTTTGTGGGTATCATTACTGAAAACATTCACGAGACTTAAACTCGTCCACTAGAACAACCTAGGGGTTTAAAGACTTGTTGTTTATGCTATGCAACCGTGTCAATCCACGGAAGTGATTTAGGATAGTTTAATTTTAAGTTTTTATTTTAGTTTTTACCACTTTTCTTCTTAAGAGACTAACAAGAAGCTAGTTGAGGGTTATGATAAGTGCTTAAAAAGCACTAAAATTATCATGATTTAAAGTACTTTAATTGATTAAATAGATTTATATTTGTATGATTTTATCATACTTTTATATAAATTTATCTTTTCAGAATCACAAGTATTTTTATTGTTTTTAAGGTATTTTCGTTCAAAAAATAACTTAAAAACTCGAAGAAAAATACTGGAGGAAATACATCACAAATATGTTGAGAAAAAAATGAGGAAAAGTCTAAAAGATAGAAAAAATTGGACAAAATAGGTCAAATTCCAAAAAGGCCAAAATTTCACACATAACTCGCCATTCACGCCAAAATTCTGTGCGCACCAACACATGACCGCACCAAGTCTCAGGCACATACCCCATCACACACTCGCATGCAGCAAGCACACGCCCAGCACACGCCCGCATGTAGTCGACACATGCCCAACACACGCCCGCCCACAGACAGTCAACACATTCCCACTAGTGCACAACTAACACACGCAGTCAGCACACAGCAAGCACACGCCCAGCACATGCCCGCACACACCCAGCACATTCGTAGCACAAAACTGCACACACATAGCCAGCATACACCCAATGTATACCTAGCACACACGGCGCGGATTTCTGCTTGTGCCAGCACACGCATGTGCCTTGTACCGCGCCCCCTTGCGAGTGTCAAATGCCAGTCTACCCCAAATTTCTCGCTCCACATGCGTGCCAGCCTATCTTGCCACGTCCAAAATCAATTTTTGAAATATTTTCCCACCATTTTTTGGCTTTTCCTCACCTATAAAAGGACCATCTCCCCCATTGTAAAAAAATACACAATTATCTCGGCTCTTTCTCTCTCTAGAAAGTTTTTTTAGTTTTTAGTTTTAAAGTTCTTCTCTTTTTGAGAAGAACTAGCTATGCCTTTATAGATTTTTAGTTTTTGATTCAATAAACAGAAATGCGAATCCATTTGGAGATTTTTGAGCAACAAAATTAACATCAAAGTTCTATAAGGATTCTTTTAAGATATAATTTTAAAATGAATTCTTTACAATTAATTTTTTTTATGCTTTATTCTTAAATGTTATGTTTAATTTGTTTGTGATTTAAGTTAACATGGCTGGGTGTTTGTAAATATGATATAATAATAATGTTGTTATGTTTGCAAAATATTAAATAGGTAAAAGATTTCTATAAAATAAATTGATTTTGTTTTTGGTCAAGATTTTATATTAAGAATATTGGAGAGAAATATATTATTTTTATTACAAACGTAAATATGACAATTAGATTTTAAGGTTTAAGTATCCGATTTGATTTAGAGTAGTGTTCTTTTATTTGTTGGTACAACCGCCTAGTGAAACTCTATTTCAAAAGTTTTTTATAAGAATTATTAATCGAAAATGTATTGCAACATATTTTCAGTAATGGTTTTAAAACTTGAAAGTTAGTACTCGGATAATTAAATTCTTAGATTTAATTTGGACACCTTGAATAAAGTTTAAAATGTCTAACTCCACTATAAGTGGCATTTAAATGATTCATTTTCAATCTCTTAAAAAAGGAATTAATTTAATTAACAAAAATAATTATGAACCCTACCTATAGGTGTTAATTGATTTGTTTAATTAACAAATAATATCTAACTCCACCAAAAGTGGTATTCATATACAAAAAAGAGAATCGATAATTATTAATTTATATCTTTAATAACCTAAATAATATGAGCAAGTATTATTAACTTAATTATTATATCCATAAATACTCTACTGTTATGAATGATAAAAAAACTCATAATTGTTTATTGAATCATATCTATGTTTATTTTTATATTATTAGATTAGGAAACACAAAAACCAAAATATCATGATAGGATGTTTATGATTTAATTTTATTTTTAAAAGTTTGAATAATAAATTAAAAACTACATATATTCCTTCCTTAGATCGACCTTAGGAGTATACTTGTCATTTTCTATAAAATGATTCATGCACTTGCGAGAGTTTTACAAATATAAAACCAAAATATTTGCAAGATAGGCATTACCGATTTTGTTCATCAATAGGTCGTGGAATAAAATAGACCATGCCATGGTACACAACAAAAAATAACGTATCAATTGAAATTAGAAAGGGTTTGCCACGACATCGATTTTCCTATGTCATAATTTGCCTGGTTATGCTTGAATTCCATCTGATCCCACAAGTACCATATCGTAGCTCGCACTAAGTCATACCACGACGTACCTTCAAATTTTAGAATAGCTCTTATTTCATTGATTGGTTCATTCCATGCATTGTGCTCCATTTGTGTCACTTTTTGATCATTATTTAGCTCTTGAATAAAGTCATTCAATACTTTCTTGAGTTCCTTTGTCTTTGATCTCATGATAGATCCATTTAAAATTTGTAATGGCTCGTCATTCTTATCAACTAGAATGTTATTTTCATCATTTTGTGTTAGGTATTGGTATCTACTCGAGCTTTTCAACTACAAACTAGTCAGACCATAGTGAGTAACGAGATGCAAGCATAGGATTTACCAATCAGGTAGGTTGGGGGAGTGTTAGAAGGACTAATGGTCAATTAGGACCCATGATTCCTATTTGAGTGTTGGAAGTAGTTTCTTGTTTAATTTAGACAATCTTTTCTAAAGATACTATAAATTATGGTAATTGGTAGAACATATAGTCTTTTTTTGAATTTTTT
The DNA here is from genome assembly GCA_037013495.1 of Hippophae tibetana. NCBI lineage: Eukaryota > Viridiplantae > Streptophyta > Magnoliopsida > Rosales > Elaeagnaceae > Hippophae > Hippophae tibetana. Next base: position 41,889,484 of record CM072804.1, on the reverse strand, counting down.
TAGATGGGTCACGTGATAAAAGAGTGGGAAATCTTTCTTTTTCCAAAAACTTAATTGAATTTATTTCTATACATGCATTAAAAATTGTCAAAAATAAATTCATTGGAATAGTCTCGTTGTGAGATTTATGGAGCCGATTTTATTTTTTCGAGAATCGGTATGGAAATGGGTTAACCAGGCCTAAACCAATAATGCTCTATTTGAAAAACCAAACTTATTTTCCTCTCTTTCCTGAATCTGGCTGGTAACCACTTGCTCTAGTGATGCTATTGGCAATTGTGACGTCATGGACTGTCGTTTAATTGCCGAATTTTGGCTGCTGGATGTTTGATGGATGATCTTATTGATGGTGATCTCATATATTTCAGGCCATGTACAGATTTCCAAATTCGGACAGATTGTGCTGCATCGAACATAAAATGTCATATGGGGTCCTGTTCGAGCTGCGTTGCCATGGCTGGCTGGCTGGGATCTTCTGTACAGTGATTGAGGATGCCACTTACAAGAGGTGTCAAAAACTGAGTAACCATTTGACACCAGTGGCTATAACCCCTTTTCGCCATATATATTGCATTCAATTTTTTTTATCATGATATGTCCTTAAGTTAGTTCCCGATAATAGAGGAGATTAAAGTAGGTAAACCAAGTGGATAGAGAGAGATATTATAGATTTAATTTGTCTATATATTATTATGAATTTATGGACAGTTTGTGTGAAATATACAGTGGGTATATATAAAAGAAAATATATCTAATGTCTATCATTTACTCGTGAATATAGACTTTAATTTATGATTGAAATAATCTCTTCGTAATTATCCATTTTGGATATATATATATATATATATATATATATATATATATATTTATAATTTATATAATATAATTATAAAAATAAAAAAAAGTTATATAATAAATATTATTAATTACACTTGTTTAATTTTAAATTTTTTAGTAAGTTAAAAAGAAGAAGATGAAATATGTATTAAAGAAATAAGTATTTTAATATTATTAAAATGTTTTTATTTAACGTGTTTAACTTAAAAAATTTTAAAAATTTAAAATAAAAAAAATATTATTATTTTAAAATATACGAATAATTTTAATTTTAATTTTATTTAAATTTTTGTATATAAGTATATATTAAGAAATAAATTTGTAAGAATTAAATATTTAAAGATTAAATCTTACCTGCACCGAAAACATAAAAATAGAGAACAACGGTGTTGATTAGCCATATGAATTTATTAAATATCACCGGCAAGAATTGCCGCTTAAAACAGTAAGAATACAAAAGCATGCATTAAGTATCATAGCATTTCCTACTGAAGAAATCCAAACAAGTATAGAAGAGCAAGTGAAGCCAACAATTCCTTTTTAATTTCCGAAGAAACAAATCATGAGGTACGAGAGAGTTGCCCAACCCCATGAACTCTACGTTCACCCTGACCCAGGTACTAGTACACATCTCTCTTTCTCACTCTCTCTCAATTTTGTATTTTTAAAATAAATCCTAAATATATTTATTATAAAACAAAATCTGATTTTTCATTTCTGTTTATGCAATCAAGAATACGGATCGCCAGCACCACTGCCGGGATGTCTTTCGGCGCCACCACCGCCATCACCACCTATGTCTCCCTACGAAGGTTACCAGTCCTATTTTGGTGATTCGTACCCTCCACCACCAAGACCCACGCTTCCTCCAAACCAGCAGTACCAGCACTACCACCACGAACATAACAATTACGATAACTACGATGACTGTTTCTCAGTCTTGCGAGGCTGGTACTCTTCTGCTCTCTACCTTTTTTGCATATTTTATTTTTGATTTTTTTTCTTATTTTATTTATGTGAGGGTAAATATTTATTTAATTATTCGTGAAAATTTTAATTTTTTCTTATAAATTTTAATTTTAATTAATTATTTATATTATTAAAATAATTTTTAATCAATTATTTCAATTAAAAATTACAAACATCATAAAAAATATAAATTATGAATAAAGATAATAAAATTATAACTTTTGAATTATTTTTTATTTTTAATCAAAATAATTAAATAAAAAGTATTTTAATAATATAAATAATTAATTAAAAATAATAAATTTAATTTTTTTCATAGTAACCAATTTCGCCTTTCTGTAATAATATGCAAGTATTAATTTAAATTTTGTCTCATCTGGAAATTCAATTATTTTAATTGACTTTATCCCTGTATATCATATATGTAATGGGTTGATTGAATTTCTTATTTTTCTTTTTTCTTTCCTGATTAATTTCCTTGTGCAGTCTTAGATTACTTTCTTCTACTCTTTCTCTCTTCTCCGTGCAACACTCATTAGATATCTGTCTTGAGTCCTATTAAATTTTAAAAAAATATCTTTAAAGTTAAAATACAATAGCTTCAATTTATTAATATTAAATATAATACAATTAAATCAATGAGTTATTATAACTTAAAAGAAAAGATAGCTTGATTATTGAGTTATTATAAGTTTAAAGAAAAGATAGCTTGATGAGTAGAAAAAGAGTAAGCCTTTTTTCGAAGAGAAAGTTCTTATAATATTATGGAATATTTTTTAAATTGTCCTTGAGGTTTGTTATATCTTCAGTTATGTTCATGGGGTTCATCACAAATACCCTTGTGTATTAATGGTGTTAATCCTTCGTCCAATATTATTGTTTCTGTTTGAATTTTACTATTTATTGAATTTTTACTATTCATTAAATTTTTACTATTTATTGAATTTTTACTATTTCTTTAAATTTTTCTTATTCATTGATTTTTTTACTATTTCTTGAATTTTTCTTATTCATTGAATTTTTTACTATTCTTTGAATTTTTCTTATTCATTGAATTTTTTACTATTCCTTGGCTCTGATACCATTTTTCAAAGGATCGCTTCAATATTTAAGATTTCTAATCTGGAGTTAGAATTGACCTATTTGACGGCCTTTGTATATTGGTTGGTGATAATAATTTATTTAAAACGCTTATTATTTTCTTGTATAAATCTAATTTTCTTCTGCATTCACTACAATTGCATAATATATTATGTTATTCATTATGTTGGTTACTTAATTCTAATCCTGATTCTATTAATTGTCTTTTAAAATTAAAAATTACTCTTTCATTTGTTAAATCTAATAATTCTAATTTGTGTACTAATGATTCGATATTCATATTTTTAATTGTTTAAATCTTATTTTTCTGTTTAAAGATATTATACCATGTTATAAGCGAATATTTCAACAATCAAGATCCTTAATTAGCTTAAATCTATAATCATCATACTTGAATTTAATGGGTCCACCACGGTCTTCCCTTCTGTTCGTCTTCTTTTGTTACACCTGTTATGCCTCAGCTTCGCTCAAACCTCAACACCCTCCTGGTAATGGTGAGCTTTCTGCATCCGTACATGAATGGTGTCCAATAGTTGACTTACTGGAGAAGAGTAATAGAACTCCATTTTATTCAAGATATAATAATTATTACAACTTAAGGCTAACTAAGAACCTTGAAAGGGTTACTTAGCCGCTTATAGTTACTGGGTACAACATTATTGGGTTTTGGGTTTTGGGTTTTCTGAAGAGGTTTTCTCTTGGTAGAGTATTTCAGAGTAAAGAGCTCTGTATTTTTCTGTGTTTTTTTTCGTTTTTCTTATGATAATAAAAGTTCCTTTTATAGAATAAGGAATCCCTGTTTACAAGACTAAAATTATTATTTTACCCTTGCTTTAATAATTCATCTGTTTTTCCTTTTTAAAGGATAACCATTACTTTTTCTTTGGCATATGCTGCCGATTAAGATGTGGGGTCTACATCTTTATTTCTTTTGTAGTCTTTTGCCGACAACTGCTTTCTTTATTCTTCTTTGTTGTTTTCTGCCGATGGTTCCTTTGATGACGTTGATGATGACACATCTTCATCTTCTCGATCTTTGATGCAGAGAATGCATCTATGGTCTTTGGTAGCTTTTCTGGCATAAAAGCAAAATACCTTCCTGGTTTCTTGACCAATTTCTAGGCTGTTGCAATTAAAATTGGTTTCATATTTGGTGATTTTTTCACCATCTTCTTCTAACAAAGCCATGCTGCTGTGAGAAATGATAATAACTTTACTAGTTGAATAATTTACTTTAATTTCAGTAGAATTGTCGATCTTTTTGAGTTCATAGTAAATTTGGCTTAGCATTTGTCCTCTTAATACACAGAGTTCTTCTGTGTTGAATTCCTTTTCTGGAAGTGCCCTTGGTTTGGGAACCTCTCTGTTTATATTGGAAATCCCTATTTTGATGAAGTGGTAGGGACTAATACTTCCTTCTGCATTCCAGTCCATTAATGAACTAAAAAATATAAGATAAACAGGTTTATCACCTGCTTTAATTTTCCTTCGGAAATTCTTAATTTCTCTTTTAAAATTTTTTGGGAAATAATTTAATTCACTTAAATTAATTCCTGGATAAATATTTTCTATTAATCCTGCATGAAATGCTTTATATACAAAAATTGGATCAGCTCCTTCCAATATGTTGACTTTACTACCTGCAGGAAATTCCTTGTCTGTAGTATAAAATTTCATATCTTCAATATGTTCTTGGGTAGATTTTCTGGCTAAATTGTAGAGATTTAACCATTGTGGTTTGCTGAGGTTTCTGTATTGGTCTTTTTCATCTTCAATGACTGGCGTAGTTCTAGGAGATGTCTCCCTGTATAATACTGAATGTTTTGTTATTTTTGATGTCTCTGGTGGAGATGTTTCTCTGAATAGCACTTTAGGCCTTGCTATTTTCCCAAGATTTGTCAATCTGCTTGGAATTGTTGGTTGTTGTTGTAGAACTTCAGAATAATTTCTTACTATCTCCTCTGGAGTTATTAGTTTTAGTGTTTTGTAGTTGGCATAACTACCTTCTACTTCTATCCTGTTGGTGAAGGCTCTATGAGTTACTCCACTAATTCCTAGAATAGATTTGCTGGCTTCTGCCCAATTGTTATAAATTCCTGGTTTTGGGCCATTATAGACCACATAAACTTTTTTCTATTCTTCTTTTTCAGCTTCATCTGCTCAATTGGGTTTAGAAGTTTTTTGTGAACTGTTAGGTTCTTCCTTTTTTTAACAAAGATTCTTCATTTGAGGTTCTGCTTTGTTTTGAACAATTAAGTTCTTCCTGTTTTATTCCTGTCTCCTTAAGAGATTTCTCGAGATATAGCAACTCGAGTTGTTCCTGTAGGATTTTTATCTCCTTTTCTTTTATCTTGATTTTTATATCAAGATGTTGCATTCCTGCAATCATAAAAATATTTAGAGGCGCTAATTCTCTGGTAAGAGCATCAGCTAAACTGTTTTTATGTCCTGGAAGATGTTCAACATCAAAATTGTAATGGTTGAACCATTGTTGCCATCTGATTAGTCTTCCTTATTTATAATCTACTTTAATATTAGTTCTTAAAAAATAACCAAAATTCTTGTTATCTGTCCTGATAGTGAATCTAGAACTTATAACATATATTGCAAATTTCTTAATAGCTTTTTTAACAGCTAAGTATTCTTTTTCATTACTATGGTAATTTAATTCTGGTCCTTGGAAAGACCCTGATGTGTATCTGCAAAGATATTCATCTTTGTCATCTACTCTTGCTTTGAGGATTGCTCCCCAATATTCTTGTGAAGCATCTGTTTCTATTATCATTTTATCATCTGGTCCTGGATGGTATAAAGTTGGTAATTTTTTTATTTTTGCCTTTACTTTATCCATGTATAGAGTATCTTCTTCTGTCCATTTCCAGACATGATCTTTTTTCAATTTTGCTTGTAATGGTTTTCGCATTTCTGCAAGTTTCTTGATATAGGCTTCTGCATATGTTAAGCATCCTAAAAATCTTTGTAATTGATTTTTATCTTTTAATTCACTAGGAAAACCTTGAATATTATTTAATATATGAGGTTGTAGATTATGTTTTCCATCCTCAATTTCCAATCCTAAGTATTTGATTTTTTGCTGAGCAAGTACTGCTTTCTTTTCAGAGAGTACAATGCCTTCTTTTCTACATTCTTGTAATATATTGATAATACCCAAGTAATGTTTATTTAATTCATTACTGAAAACCAAAATATCATCTATGTAAACACAACAAATATCTTGTAATTTTTTAAAAATGTTATCCATATATCTTTGAAAAATACCTGGAACTTGTTTTAATCCAAACGGTATAACCGTCCATTGGAATTGTCCTTGGGGGCAACTGAATGCCGTTAATTTTTGGGATTCTTCATCCAATCTTATTTGCCAAAATCCACTTTTGCAATCAAAACTGGGGAAATATTTTTTCCCTTTTATTAATGATAGTAGTTCTTCCTTTTTTGGAATGAAATATCCATCATCAATGGTTTCTTTATTTAATGCTTTTAAGTTTATTACCATTCTTTTTTTTCCTCTTCTTTTCTCAGCTTCTTTTTCAACTAAAAATGCTGGACTAGAGTGAGGTGAATTACTTGGTATTATGACTTTTAATTCCAAAAGTTCTTCAATTTGTTTTCCAAATTCAATTCTATCTTCTGGAGTATAAATCATTGGTTTTACTTGTATGACCTTGTTAGGATCTTTTAATTCTATTTTGACTCTTGTTTTAGTTTTATTTATTTTTGGATCCAAAGGATTTTCTGAACCGACTGTTTTTAATAATATTTTAATGCTTGTTAGGGCTTTATCTTCCTGTATTTCATTAAGAAAAGAGTTTTTTTTTTCTTCTATGTCTAATGAAATATTTTCTAAACAGGGTTTCTGTTTTTGTTGGTCTTTTATCTCACCACGTTTTCGTTTTTTATGTTGTTGCATAAAAGTTGGGTTGGAGATAGTTAGAGCTTTTCTTACTTTAGAGACATATATTGTATCTCCTTCCAAAGTTGTAAGACTTATTTTGTCAGAATGTTGTGTGAAAGGTTTATATAAATTTAAGAAATTATTTCCTATTAACAAGTCTACACCTGTTTCTTGTTGATATATTGTAGGAATATGAAAGTTTTCTCCTCCTATTATTATATCAGTATCTTTTAATACTTGATTAAGTTTTATTGTAGTATTATTAGCAATTCTTACAATCAAATCTTTTGGTGCTTGTTTCCAGTTGTCATCTGGAAATACATATTTACTAGCTACACACATACTAGCTCCTGTATCTATATATGCATGTAAGTGGTAAGTGTTATAACCTTTAAATTTTAGTCCTACTTTAATGTAAGTACTATTTGGATTTGTAATACTATACAAATCATTCATTTTCTGATGAAGAATATTCCTGATCCGAATGTTCATATTCTGAGTCAGTTATTTCTTCTTCAATTTCTTCTAATAGATAAATATTGTAAGTATCATCTATATCATATTCCTCAATTGGTTCTAATTCCACCTTGAAAGCCTCTTCTAAGATTTTTGCTTTCTGTGAAAATTCTTTTTTAAATTCTTTTTTATGTTGAAGTCTATTTGGACATTCATTTGCATAATGTCCTTCCTCATTACAGATCCAACATCTGCATTTCTTTTTTCCTGAAGGGCAATAATTCCTTTTTTCAGAAGGTTTATAAACCTTTCTTCTAAAATATCTTTTCTTGTAGTTTTCTTTGTTGAATCTCTTTTTATATTTTTGGAAATTTTGTTTCCTAAATTTATATTTTTTAAATCTTTTATATTTTTTATATTTTTGTTTATAAGACTTTATATTGCATCCATATTTTCCTGGCATTCTAAAATCTCTTGTATCATAACAAATTTTATCATTTCCTCTTATTTGTTTGTATTCTTTTCTTTCTTGATATTTTATAATGATCCAATCTCTAAGATTTCTTATTCTTCCTCCTAGAGTATCTGGTATAGTTTCTCTATTCCTTTGTTCCCAATTTTCTGTTAAAGTTTTATATAATGTTCCAGGTAATTTTTGAAAAAACATTTCCTTATAGATTGTTTGAATAGAGGGTGGTAATCTATGGTAATACATTTCATATTCACAAATAAAAGAATCTATATAACACATGTTACAAAATTCCATATTTGTTAGATGCCATTTAGCTTCATTGATTTCATTTTCACTGGACTCAGTGATAGTCCTTCCTTTATCTTCCCCAATAAATTCCTTGTATATTTCATTTATTACTGTATCTAAGTATTCTCTCCCTGTGGAAGAATTTCCTTGCATTAATAAATGTTGTTGATATGTTAAGTTTGAAAACCAAACTTTTACATTTCCTGTCATTTTATGTGCTATAAGCACTCTACAAGTTGAAGGATTTGTTTGAGTAGTTGGAGAAGTTTGTATGAGAACACTCACTAGACCATTCATCTAAAGCTTTTTTCCTATCTCTTATACAATCTAAGTTTAAGAGTTCAGATTTATAATTATCATGGAGTTTAAACTCTGGTGGGATACTACTTCTAGTTCCCCAATGCAACCCTTCCTCCATTTTAGGTGGTTGTCTTCTTCTATATGTAGTATCATGTTGTTCTGATCTTTGTCTATTTCTTTCTTCCTTATGTGGGTCAAATGTTTCTTCTTGGTAAGGGACTGGTAATGAAATTGGTTTCATATGACCTTTTGGGGTCATATTTTCTGGTTCTGAATCAGTTTCACTGATTATTGTCATATCATCTTTCTTTTTATTAGTACAAAGTTTTCCAATATAATGTTCCTCTATTTATTCATTGGTTAATGTTAATAATTTCACCAATGTTTCTATATCCCTATTTTTAGGGTTCATAAATTCTTTTTCTAATTTCTTTCTATATTCCATTAATTTGGAATTATTTTATTCTTAGATTGTTCCTCATTTTTCTTTTCTCATTTTTAGGAATTAAAGAATCTGATTTCCTTGGTGGTTCCTCTTTCAATCCTTCTAAAGGATCGTATTTATGATCTATTCTTAGATTGTATACATCTTTCCTTAATTCTGAAAATTCTTCATGCATATTTTGTTGTAGTTTATTACAACCATACTCTTTTATTTCCTTTAATAGTTCTCCTTGTATATCTATTATTTCCTTTAAATACTTTGTGTTTGATTTCTGGACTAGATCCATTTCCTCTGTTAATAATTGTATAGTTTCAAATAATATTGCTTGATTTTTTGCCACTCCTACTAGGCTTCCATTTATTTCTAAATGTATATTTTTTATTTTTTCTTTAAACATGATTTTTTTCCTAATATGCAATCATGAACTAATGCCTTCATTATTTTAACTTCATTTTCTAGTTTTTTAACTTCTTGATTAGAAGTTTCTCCTTCCTGATCTATAAAAGTAAATCTAGGTATGCTATTAGTTTTATTAATCCTTCCCGTTATTAAGGGTTTTTCTTTAATATCTAATTTCCATTCTTCTGGTACTTCAAAATCGGTTAGTATTTCTGGTTTTATTATTTGTCCTAATTCCTTAAAAGTTTTATCTATTTCTATAAATTCATTTTGTCCATATATTGAACTATTATGACTATTTGTTAAAGAATATGCTACTAGATAATGTATTGAAAATGAGTGATTTCCTTCTTTCATTAAATCTCCTCTTTCGAATTCATAAGCTAGGCTTAATACTTGGTTTAAATTTTTATCTTGTATATTTATAGCAAATCTAGGATATGCTGTAAATTTTAGTTTTTGGTATCCTAAATTTCCATGGATCATTCCTAATAAAGCATATTGTCTATTTATTATTCTGTTGTCTAACAATGCTATTTTTATTGGTGTATCTATTCCTTCTCTAAAATGAGCTTTTATTAGTATTTGGATTCCTCCTAAATGGATGTATCCAATTTTTCCTCTATCCTTACTAGGAATTTTTGATAATTTGTTTACTATAGTTTCTTTATCAATTAATGGTATGTTATACCTTCCTTTTGCATCTGTAATTTTAATACTCATTTCTTTATTACTTATACCATAATAAATTATATTTTTTCTAAGAAGTATTTTTCTTAATAGAAATGATGGGTCTTTAAATCCATCTCCTTCTTTAAGATTTAATTTTGCTTTTTGAATTTTTTCAAATTTCTTTTTACTTATTACCATTTCTTGTGAAAAACATCCTGAGATGTCTTCTTTTTCTATATCCAATATTTCTTGGTTTATTTCCTCTTCCATTTTTTTTATAGAAACTTAGGGGTATTCTTGATAAGTGTTAAATTTAACTTCTGTTATATTTTTAAGGGTATTTTTGAATATTTTTTAAAACCTGAAGGGTATTTTTTGAAGATTCCTTAAACCTTAGGGGTATTTTTGATTTTTTTTTCTCATAATATTATAAAAGACTTAATGTTTCATATAAAGTCTATATAGATATTTAAATTTAGAAATAATCTAACAAATCAAACCTAAAAGGTGGAGGAAAAACAATTCTCCAGAGAGATTATTTTTAAGATAGAAATTTAAGCTTTATTTTTATATTTTTATTTATTAGTTAATATAAAATGGAAATATTATATATTTTGTTAGCCTATTTAATTACACAAAAATACAAAAAAGTTACTTGATTTTCTATTTAACTCTTATACTTTATTTGTTATATTTCTTATATGTGATATGATAGCCACATTGACTATTATTAATTGTAATAATCTTGTCTGTTTTAAAAGGGAGGAAAGCATCAAATTCTTTTACAACACTGATTAAATTAACATCAAATTGTTCAGTTTGGATGCCATGGATGGATGATATTCTTTATTGCAAATATTTGTAAAATAAAATAGCAAAGTCATAAGGAAAATATGATGATATTTGGACCATGATAAATAGAAAAAGTGTCCAACAAATTCGATAATGAATCGATCAGAGCATCTTTCATTATGTAGTAAAAAATTATTTTTTATTTATTATAGACAAAGTTGGAGTCCATTTATGAGACAAAGGTTGGTCCGACATTTGTTAACTTAAAGTATAAAGATAGCCAAAGTGTTTATGTAGATTTAAGTAACTTTCAAAGGATTGGTAAACCAATTGAAAAATATAAAAAATGATGTTTGATGATGAATTACAAGTATTATTATTACTCAATTCTTAATTAGATAGTTGGGATACATTGACGATATCTCTAAGAAATTCAGTTGTTTAAGGTATTTTTACATTAGACATAATATAAAAGATAGCATGTTTAATGAAAAATCAAGGAAAAATGAGTAAAGAATGTTAATTGAGTTTGAAGGACTTCTCATTGAATATTATGGAAGAAGACAGTAGTATAAAATTCCACATTAGAGATAAGTTAAGAGGCAAGTCAAGAGATCAATTAGGAGGCGAGTATTTGACAATGAGAGATCTACAAGGTTATCATTGTGGTAAGAAAAAAAGAAAAAAAAGTTCATATAAAAAGAGAATGCATATAGCTCAAAACAAAGTAAGGAAGTGGTGAAGCAAAAGTTACGATTGCAACCATATCTAATGAAAATAAGGTGATTGTTATTTACAATGGTGACATTGTTAATTTACATAGCAATCGTTGGGAATTATTTGAGCATAAGGTACAATCTGTTGACCAATTTTCATATTGCTCGAGTTATGAGATATAGTGCCCGAGCCTTAGATCATACTCACGCTTTAGACCTGAACATTCAAAGCACAAGCTCAGACAACATGTAATAACTAGTTTGGACTTATCATATGGTCACGTTTAGATTATTTAATATTTTTACTATCGTAATCTTTTTACATATGCTAGTGTGTACCCTCTATTTAATCAACATGTGTACATGTAAATACCTTATTTTATATATATATGAAAAGGGATTTGATACTATAGTTTTACCCACATTAAACAACTGGTACCCAATTTCATCCTTTTTATTAGAGGGTTCTAATTTAATACCCTTTGTTTATCAAAAGGTTTCAACATTGTAAATTTTTAACAATAAACTCAATTGAATTTGGGATTTTAACTCTAGCTTTGCACATGATGCCCAAATGAAGGGTATTTTTGAAATAATTGAAAGCAATACAAAAGAAATCATTTATCCTTATTTCTGTATAAACCAAAATATGGAAATAACAAGTTACCAATGTTAAATCAGAAATAAGACAATAAACTAGGTTTTCAAAAGATATAGATTATACACCTATACCTTACTTGCTAAGATTACTCAAATTGAAGTGCTAAAAAGAAAAGCCTATCAAAATAGCATGAAAAAACCTAATTTATGTAGTTATGTTTAGGATAAAGTTCAATAGCAAAATTTCCTTAGCATGCTACCCATAATTAAAATTTATTACCAAGAATTGGATAATCTCAAGGATTTAGAAAGGTGTATAAAAGGTGTGTCCAACATTCTTCAGCATCTTGTCACACATTAAAATATATCAAAACCAGTCCACTACCATTTCTCCTTCCATTCATCTCCAGTTGTTTTCCTCTTCCATATCCTCCTTTGGTTGTGTTCTTTTACATTAGTTTGTACACATTTCGAGAGGATCCCTCTATGAACTTGTATTGTTCCTTGACTCCTAGTGGAATAAATCTTTTGTTTCCTTGATGAGATTTTGTGTGAAGTGAAGATAGAAGATGAGATAAAGGATAAAGATGATGAATAAATACTTTCAGATTATCGCCAATCTATTATTTTGACAAAAACGTCCTTCATTTGGGCATCAGTGCAAAGCTAGTTTTAGAATCCCTAATTTAATTGAGTTTACTGTTCAAAATTTACAATGTTGGAACATTTTGATGAATAAGGATATTAAGTTGGAACCCTTTAAAACACAAGGGTCAAATTGGATACCTGTTGCTTAACTTGGGTACCTCTTTGGTCTCGAGCCCTATAAAAAGAATCCTAACCTAAAAAACTTCACTTATATTTATAATAGCTCTTAAGTTTCTCTCTCTAAATTGAATCATTGCCAATATTTTGGCACCCATCGTGGGACTCAAGATTAGAGGTCGAGCTTTTTACTTTTGATCTTGTATTTATAGAGATTTACCTCGAGTTTTAGAGAGAAACCTTGAAATCCAAATAAAGTTTTGTATTCTACCTAATGGCTTGCACTAACAATGGTTGGTACCCGAGCAGAGGAGAACATGAGTTTAGCTAAACAAGTCGTAGTTGCACCAATGCATGAGGAGGAAGATCAAAATGGACCTTTCAGCGATGCTCCACAAGAGGCCAATCCTCACAATGACTTTACATAACAACTCCTCGAGCTCAAAAAAGAGCTTGAGGAGATGAGACAAGAAAATAAAGAGCTAGTCACTCAAACAAATAGGATTAACCCATCAATGGTTACTATAAAAGTAGACCCCATTGTGGAATTAATCAAAGTTGATGAGGTGATACCAAGAAAAGATGAACCCAAAAGAGGAGGAGATAATGTAATGGAGGAATAATTGCACCATAATGTTCAGGCTGAGGTATAGCCAACCTAGTTAGAGTGAGAGGTAGCTTGATACAACCCTGAATAGTTGTTCGAAGAAAGATGGTTGTGGGACACATAATTTTAAGCTCTTGAGGAGAAAAATAGGAAACTAGACGAGGGAAAATCTCATCACGATATTGATAGAGATTGTGAACAACTATGTGTGTTCCTTTCTCTGATGAAATAGAGCAAAGTGAGCCACCTACAAAGTTTAGTACTTCTAAATGTCTGGTTATTGAGGAATAAAAGAACGTGTGACACATATACTTCACTTTAAAATGGCTATAGCCCCTGTAAGTCTCACTCAAGTCAAGAGAGACACCATGATATGTAAAATCTTTACAGCCACTCTATATGATGTAACACAGAAGTGGTTCAACAATATGGCTCTTCCTACCATTACCTCTTTTGCATAATTTTTAAAATTGTTTATCACCAATTATGCCAGCAACAAACCTATGAAAAAGGAGTCCTACCGTATTTTCTCAATTACTTAGAAAAATGATGAGTTTATGGAGGAGTACATGAGGAGGTTCAAGGAGGAGAAGCTGGAAATAATAGATTGTCCCAATTCAATTGTGATTGAGGCATTTAGTTGAGGATTGTTAAGGACTTCAAACTTATTTGCAGAATTAACAACAATTGTACCCCATACAATGGATGAAACGTATTATGAAGCAAGAAAATTTGTTAACCTCAATCATGAGCTCAAACTTGGTAGGAAAGAGAAGGCGGTTGAGGAAGCTTCCCCTGAAAAAGATAAAAGAAAAATGAGCTTAGATAAAATTGTTGCTACTAGAAATAAATGTTTTACCCTAACTTATAGAGTAGGAGGCCAATGATCAAAATATATTAGGCCTTAGGGAATAGCACTTTTACCTTTTAAGGGCCCACCCCTAAGGGTATATTTGCTCAAGCTATGTTGAGAATGAAGAACGAATAGAATGTTAAATGGACACTTCTAAGTGATGTGCTTTTCATAAAGATAACGGGCATGAAACACAAGATTGTAGACACTTGAAGAAAGAAATCAAGCACGTGTTATCTAGAGGTTACCTAGGAAAATTTGTTGGAAACAATGACAAAAGGGTTGGACACTAATTACAATGAGAGGTGGTGAGGCTACCTGCACCATTATGCAATAGAATAGAGCTACATAATGAAAACAATGTGAGGACCATACACTCCATACATAGAGAACCTGGACTTAATAGGACCTTTGACAATGCAAGAAAGAAGTATGCATAGGAAGTGTGCGGGGTACCCTACATTTATACCCTATGTGAAGGGTCACCAACTGCTTCTATCACATTCACTAATAACGACAAAGCATCATCTCTAGACGATGACCCTTTGGTGATCTTGCTTCAAATAGGATCATGTGATATCTACAGAATCTTAATTGACACTTGGAGCTCAATACATCTCATATTGCTTACAACTATGAAAGTGTTGGGGGTGAAAGATATTGATATTATCAAAAAGATGTTTTTGATAGGATTCAACAGTAGTACTATGTATGATATTCGGACTGTGGTGCTGCCAGTTAATAAATATCTAACCCCACCAAATGTGTTAATTGATTTTTTTAATTAATAAAGACTATTTAACCATACCAAAGGTTGTATTTATATAAAAAGAGAGAATAAATAAATATCAATTTATATATTTAATAACCTAAATAATATGAGAAAAAATAATTAACTTAATCATTATATCCATTAATACTTCAATGTTATGAATGATAGAAGTTTGCATAATTTTTTATTGAATCCATAGCTATGTTTGTTTTATGTTATTAGATTGGGAAACACAAAAAAAATCAAAATATTGTGACAGGATGTTTAGAATTTAATTTCGTTTTTAAGAATTTGAATAATAAATTAAAAATCACATATATTCCTTCCTTAGATTGACCTTGGGAGTATACTTGTCATTTTCTATAAAATAATTCGTGCACTTGCGAGAGTTTTACAAATATAAAACCAAAGTAACTGCAAGATTGGTATTGCTAACCCAATGTCGATTTTGTTTCATCAATAACACATGATCTTTAGTTCCTTGATAATCCGAGCATTTAGGAGCACTAAACTTTTTGGCTGGTTCACATTGTTCTATTTCATCAGAACACACATAGCCATTCACAATCTCTATCAATATCATGATGAGATTTTCCCTCATCTCATTTCGTTTTTTCTCTATAAAAGCTTGAAAATATGTCTTCCACAACCATTTTCTTGAAGTAACTACTAATGGTTGTATCGAGTTGCCTCTCACTCTAACCGGGTTGGTTGTATCTCAGCCTAGACATTATGGTGCAATACTTCCTCCACTACATTCTCTCTTCCACTTTTGGGTTCATCTCTTCCTAGTATCAACTCATCAACTTCTTTGATTAATTCCACAACGCAACCTACTTATGGAGTAGCCTCTAGTGGGTTAATATGGTTTGCTCGAGCATATAGCTCACTATTTTCTTTTCTTATATCCTTGGCCTCTCTTTTGAGCTGGAGTAGATGTTGTGTAAATTCAATGTGAGGATTGGCCTATTGTGGAGTATCGTTAAGAGGTCCAATTTTATTTTCTTCCTCGTGCGTTAGTGCAACTATAATCTTTTTGTTAGCCAACCTCATTCTCTTCTCTACTCAGGTACCAACTATTATTGGTGCATGTCATTAGGTAAATTATGGGATGTAAAAAATTTATTTGTCTTTTGAGGTTCCTCTCTAAAACTCATGATAAATCCTGATAAATATAGGATGAAAAGTAAAAAGCTTAACCTCTAATCATGAGCCCCACGGTGAGCACCAAAATGTTAGGGATAATCCGATTTTGAGAGAGAAACTAGATAAATTTTATAAATGTGAGTATATATATATATATGTGGCATTTACATTACACGTGTTGATTACATAGGGGTACACATCAGTATGTATCAGAAGGCTACAATAGTAAAAGAATTAATTAATCTGTGCACAAGCACATGGTAAGTTCGATTTAGTTGTAACATGTTGTCTAAGCTTGTTCTTCGAATGTACAAGTTTAAGGTGTGGGCATGATCCAATTCTTGGACACTATGTCTTATGGCTCAGACACTATGGAAGGCAAGGCAATAGATAGTACCTTGTGCTTAAACAACAACATACATGTTGGATCATTGATTTTGGTGCATATTATCATGTAATTTCAGGGAAGGACTCCTTTACAACCTATACCAATGAAAATTTTGATAATGTTGGGATGGGAAATGATAAATTGTCCAAGATCGTGGGAAGAGGAAAAATCTCCTTTGAAACCAACATAGGTTATCACTTGGTTTTGAAGGATGTAAGATATGTTCTAGATATGTTTGAATTTAATTTCCATTGAATTACTCAATGATGATGGTTACTCTAATGTATTTGGTGTAAGTATAGGCTTACTAATTCTCTGACGGTAGCCTGAGGGAAAAAAGGAAAAATATTATTCACATGACTAATGCAAAAGTCTGTAATAGGTGTGTGAATTCTCTCAGAGATAATTACTCAATCGAGCTGTGACACAAAAGACTCGGACATATGAGTGAGAAAAGACTTCAAATTCTTGTCAAAAGAGAGGCACTAGTAGGGGTTGAAGAAAAACGTATGTCTCTTAAACATATAATCACTACTTGGTTGGAAAGAAACATTGAACTTCATTTTATTATAGAACCCCACAAATAAAACCTAATGTTTTGGATATGTATTTTGTTTGATGTTTGCAATTCAATCACCACTAGTATTCGCTCAAGTCCAAGGATAAAATTTTTGAAGTTGAAGTTCCATCCATTGGAACCATTGAGAAAAGGTAAATTGAACTTTGACTCAAATACACATTCGGGACCTAAAAGTGGGGTGGATACGTTAACCCATGGTAAATTTTTACGAGCTCTTTTCCAACTCGGCCAAGTAAGCCTCACAACGTGAATTAAACAAATAGAATAGAAAAATATTCAATAAAAATGATATGCTTAGTTCAATACACCATAAATACAACTATAAAATAATAAAGCGAGATGTGTGATAAACATACTAGTGACAGCATGTCTCACAGGCTACTGTCTAAACTAGCAATATGTAGTACATATGGAAAACAACACATGGTATGTAGGTCAGGAAATCCTACTAGAAATGCTATAAATGATTTCCAATCACTTCAAGACCTCCTATTTATAAAAATATTCAATAAACAATGATTGTACTCTCACCACAATAGAGTATACATAACACAACATGGAACGAAGTAAATTCACATATGATCTCACTCTTATTTAGTAACATATTTGCATTACTTAAGACAACCACTTGGTACCAAGTAATTTACATATAAAATCACATCAACAATTCACAACTAAAGATATATAATAATACCTTTATTAGTTTGAGCACCACTTTCTACCAATATAGCACCTTGTCCAAGTTGATCCAAGCCCGTCCCCAAAGCTCTATCACCACGTCATGTGACCAACTACTAATGGCTCAAACTCCTGAAATTTATATACATTGTAACCTCACAACACCCAACTGACACCTAACATAGCAACACATATGCTCCTCACCTATGCATAATGTCGTGATATCACAACCCCTAGCCAACACACCAACACGTAGGTTCCTCACCTGTGCATACCATTGTGATTTTGTAACACCCAACCAACACACAACATACCATCATATAGGCCCCTCACATATGAAAACTGTTGCATCCTTGCAATTACCAACCAATATATGGAAACTCAACATTGGGAGAAAATCCTTGAAATGATGTGGCCCTTCATTAGCCAACCATGCATTTTGACTCCCATTAAAACTACTTTCAATCTCACATTATTTACATTCAATTTAGTGTTCCATTTAATAATAATGGATGCATAATTTGAAATTTACATCCTTCTTTTTGACAAAAGAACAAACATTTCACAAGGCGATGATCTTGGTCGAACAAATTATTTTTCCCTCGATTCATCCAATTGTTTCCTTAAATCCTTTTGCTAATGGTTCCATTTGAAAGAGGAAGATATTTATCAGTGTAGTTCTAGGTTACAACTTGATTATAAAATTAGTTTCTCAAGCTAGAGGAAGTCTAGGTAGCTCTTTTAGAATACATCCCAATATTCATGTATTAGTGGTAGCCTTGTGCAAGCTCCTTTTATCATCATCTTACATTTTCAAAGAATTTTAGAGGGTTTACTCTTGTTTGGTTATGTCTTCCTTCTAGATAATATTTAAGGAAAACACTGAAAAGATCCATTCCTTGTTTGCCATAAAACTTTTATAGACATAAAGGTCTTCATAATAAGATCATATCAATCATCATTGATCT
This sequence comes from Hippophae tibetana, assembly GCA_037013495.1. Lineage (NCBI taxonomy): Eukaryota > Viridiplantae > Streptophyta > Magnoliopsida > Rosales > Elaeagnaceae > Hippophae > Hippophae tibetana. Next base: position 41,870,764 of record CM072804.1, on the reverse strand, counting down.
CTAGTTCCTCTTGTCAGATATCTCGAAGGCTTACTTTTATGATCCTTATCCTAGAGTTGCAATGCTTATATCCTTATCCCTTCCTCATATAGATTGTTTTTTATCAAAGGTTTACGAAGGATTTGATTGTCGTTAGAAAAGACTGTCTAAAGGTCGAAAGGACTATTTTTGAAAAGGTCATCTTGGTCATCAAAAAATTTGTGATTGACAACTAGATTGTTGACTTAACTTCAAAATATTTGTTCAAGTATTGGATGTCCCAAAGTAGAACGCGATTCTCATCGATTGTTTTGATCCAATTATCTAGAGAAAATATTACTTTTTGACGTGAATCATCTAGTAATATAAGATCCAATCTTTTGATTGAGACTTTGAAGAATAGTTTAAGACCTTGGCTTATTTCTAGTTCAACATGTTCAATTCGATAAATGACTATCATAGTTCGTGAGAAAACTCCTATATTTTTTTAAAAAGGCAAACATTGTTAGTTGCTAACATAATTGATTCAATCTGATGAGTTGTTTGTAAAACATTCAACTTCTCCTGAAAATCAAAATACAACTAGTGTAAAAATGTTGAAAAGATATGTCCTATCTCTTAAAAAAATCCTATAGCATCATCAAAAACTTTTGTTCTGTGGAAGTAAAAATGAGTCTTTACAACTCTTCGTCATAGTAAATCCTACCTTTCTCCTTGGGCTTTTTCTGAATTCAATCTTTATTATTTTGCACACGTTTCTTATTGGCTATTCTACGAGTAGGTAAGTTGAAACAAAAACAATTTCTTGATGAGTGCTCAAAAAGCACTAAAATAACCATGATTTTATGCACATTAATTGATTAAAAATATATATATTTATATGTTTTATCATATATTTATATAAATTTGTCTTTTTCGAAATCACGGGTATTTTTATTGTTTTTCAGATATTTTGGCTTAAAAACATAACTTTAAGACTCAAAGAGCAATACTTGAAGCAATACATCACAAATATATCAATAAATAAATGGGGAAAGGTCAACAAATATGGAAAAATTGGACAAAATGGGTCAAAAGGGTCAAAAATGTCAAAAAGGAGAAAATCGCGCCCAGCCAAGCGCCCCAGCGCCCACACCCGCGTGTGCCAGCCTTCCAATCCGCGCGCGCCGCAGCACGCGGCTACTGTTCACGCACGCCGATGCCTTTTCGCCCCATTTTTCACGTGCAGCCGCCCCATGACGTCATGCTGATGTCATTAATGACCTCAGCATTTCCATTACGCGTTTTTACATTTTTTTTAACATTTTTTTACTCATTTTTTCTCTCCATCCTCACCTATAAATACCCCCTTCTCTTCACTTCAAAACACACCTTCACCACCTTAAAAACACACATCTCTCTTCTTTCTTTCTCTCATTTCTTAGTTTTTAAGTTTTTCTTAGTTTCTTTCTTAGTTTTTAAGGTTTTCTTAGCTTCTTTCTTAGTTTTTAGTTAAATTCTCTTAGTTTTAGAGTTCTTCTCTTTTTGAGAAGAACTAGTTATGTTTTTGTAATAATTTAGCTTTTTGATTCAATAAATGGGAGTGCAAATTCAGCTTGGAGGTTTTCCAGCAACGAGAAGCATCGAAGTTCTGTAAGGATTTTATTTTCTTTAGTTATTTTTTATGCTTTATTCTTACATGTTATATTTAATTTGTCTGTGATTAAATTTAACTCTACTGACTGTTTATAAACATGATATAATAATAACGTTGTTGTGCTTGCAAAATATTAAATAGGTGAAAATTTCTAAAATGAATTGATTTTATTTTTATTCAAGATTTTATATTAAGAATGTTAGAGAGAAATATATTATTTTTCATTACAAATTTAAACCTAAAAATTAGATTTTAAGGTTTGGTTATCCGGTCTAATTTAGAGTAGTGCTCTTTAATTTGTTGGTACAATCGCCCGGTAGTTAGAGTGAAGCTCTATTTCAAAAGTTTTTATAAGAATTATTATGTGAAAATGTATTGACAACATGTTTTCAGTAGTGGTTTTAAAACTTGAAAGTTAGTACTCGGATAATTAAATTCTTATGTTTAATTTGGACACCTTGAATAAAGTTTAAACTGTCTAACCCCACCAAAGGTGGCATTTAAATGGTTCATTTTCAAATCTCTTAGAAAAAGGAATTAATTTAATTAACCAAATTAGTTATCAACCCCACCCATAGGTGTTAATTGATTTGTTTAGTTAACAAAGAATATCTAACCCCACCAAAGGTGGTATTTATATAAAAGAGAGAGAATCAATAAAATATCAATTTATATCTTTAATAACCTAGATAATATGAGCAAGCATAATTAATTTAGTTATTATATCCATAAATACTCCACTAATATAAATGATAAAATTTGCATAAATATTTATTGAATCTGTATCTATGTTTATTTTTAGATAAATATTTATTGAATTTGTATCTATGTTCATTTTTATGTTATTAGATTATATTTATTAATCTGTATATATGTTTATTTTTATGTTATTAGATTAGAAACACAAAAACCAAACTATCGTGACAGGATGTTTAGGATTTAATTTCGTTTTTAAAAGTTTGAATAATAAATTAAAAACCACATACATTCCTTCCTTAGATCGACCTTGGGAGTATACTTATCATTTTCTACGAAATAATTCGTGCACTTGCGAGAGTTATATAAATATTAAAACCAAAGTATTGGCAAGAATCGGCGATGTCGGTTTTCGCTTATCACTTCTAGAAACTAATTTTATTCTTGGAGATCAGAACCATGCTTTGATATCAAACTATCAAGCATCAAAAATAGAGGTACATGAATTTTGAGAGGAGAATTACATTAAAAGAAAATTTCTTAAATATCATAAAAAAAATTAAAAATCAATTATTTATAAACAATTTAGGTATCCTTAAAGAATTTGTATTTAAAAAAAATTCAATATAAATTTATAAACTTAAATCCAAAACATTTAGTCAATTAAAATTCATTAAATCAGTTTGCCTAAACGTACACTATAATAGCCAATATAAAATATTTTAGGTCAAATCTTTTAACGTCTAAATCCTGTATGACAAACCTTTATGTCTTTATAGTAACTATCTTGATACCGTAGTTGGAAAGTGAGAAAAGAATGGAGGAGTCTACTCTAAAATAATATTATAACAAACAAATATTCATAATGGGCGTTATTTGTAATAAAACTCATGAACTAAAATGATCCATCATCAGTATACAATATGGAGAGATTTTATTTACAAAACCTGGGTATACCTTTACTTCCTCACTTTCAAAACTAGGGAAGTTTACATTCCAGGTATTTTAATGCATGCTCACACAGTATAAAATATGTTATGCAAATATATATCCATGTGCAGATATGCAACCCCATATGTATTAATCACCAAAATGCATGGGTACTTGCACAGTCAACCTCCGAGACACATGTGAGCCTATCTCAATCCCATTTACAATCATAATATTAAATACATATGGCATATATATTGGTCAAATCAATGACATATGGGCCCTCCATTCCGAGACATAATGAAGATCTAACTCCGAGGCTCATATGCAGTTAACAATCCAAGGCAATATAGACGAAAAAATCCTTGAATAATGTGAAGAAAATACGTACTTGTAATCCATCAAAAATAGTCTACTGCAACTAGTAGCCTATGGGGTACCATACTTCACAAGATTCACATACATGCATACTCCCTATGAAAAATTATTTTTGTAATGCATGTATAAAATCTCATATGCTATATGTAACATGTTTCATATCAAAAATTAATACTCCTTTTATATAAATTTTTCCATGTATGCATATTTAAAAATGTTTTTAAGGAGTATTTCGTTTAAACAATATTTTTAACTTTTAATAAAAAATCATGACATTTAATTTTTCCTTTATTCATAACATATGATGCATGATATTTTTATGAAAAATAATGTAAGAAAAAAAAGTTGAAGTAGAAAACCCCTACATTGAATCTTGTTCCATCGATATTCTTATGAATCTGAACTCCTTGATATTTTATTCCCAAAATGAGCTCCCACATATATTGAAAACTTGAACAATTTTAGAGAGAGAAAAATTTGGGGTGAGAAATAAGTTGTCCACGTGCCATTTTATAGACAAAACTATACTTCGTCGACCATCATCATTGTGCTTCCCAACAAGGTTACGACAAGGCTTGGTGATTGTGTAATTTCCTAATCAAACTTCGCTAAGGCTTACTGATAACTGTATTTTATATAGTTATTTTCGTCTATTTTATTAATTATATTTGCTATGTTCTTGACTTTTTTAGTTAATTGTAATGGAATCAATTAATATTTACTGTTAATTTCTTAAGAAATATATTTTTAAGAAAATTAAAGAATTTGAATCGAAAAAGCACTTAATTCAAATATATGTCTGAAAATATAATTTAAATTAAAAGAGTGCTTAATTATAATTAACAAAAGTCTAAAATATAATTTGAATTAAATGAGGCTTAATTGTAATTAGAAAAAGTTTAAAAGTTAATTTAAATTAGAAAAAAGGCTTAATTGTAATTAAAAAAAGTTTAAAAGTTAATTTGAATTTAATTGGAGGGCTAAACTATAATTAAGGAAATTTATTTTCTGCGTAAGAAAAGGAGAACACTCGAGCCATCATCAAACATGCAACACGCACCATCATATCAGAAAATCAATGGTAAGGATGAGCGCATGTATTGCAAACGCGACAAAAGCGATTGGACACGGGTTTTCTGGTTGCACGTTGCTCGGTAATTGTGTGGGGCCCACCTACCGCGCAGGCAGGCATGTAGGGTGGGACCCATGTGTCTCGCATGCGGCGTAACCACGTGCAAGCTCTCCCTCCAACCATTTAAAGTATGCCACGTGTCCCACTATTTCTTTCAGCAAATCATGTGTTTCACGTGGCACATTTTGGTGAGCATAAAAACGTAGAACCGGCGCATGCGTTTCCAGCAGCTTTCTGTCACCCACGTGTCTAGACACCGTTTATCCCGCACAACACATTCTGCATGCACCTGTTCATAACACCGTATGAAATGCTGCCACGTATTCAACTATTTCTTGCAGTGAATCAGATGATGAAACATGGTGTGTGGGTTTAATTAAAAATGAATCAAAAACGACGCCCTTTAGCTATTTTTATGTCTCCCATGCGTATGATAAAATAATAATTTTGATATCCCCATTTTCATATGTGTATCTACATGATTAGAGAAAAATGTCTCCCACGCTTAATATTTTTTGATGTATTTGTTTGAGCTATAAATAGGGCATTTAATGCTAAAAAAAAGAAATTCGTTTTGAGGTTCGGTTGGAGACTTGGACTTGGAACACGCAGAAGCCATTTTTGGCTTCTGTTGTGTTCTATGTGTGCCATAAAATTTGAGCTCTGAAATGTTTTAATTTTCTTTGTGTTCATCTAATATTCCTTAAATTCTGTAATTGTAATTTAATTTTTCTAGGGTTGCGTTTTATCTAAATTTATGAAGCTTGTGTTTAATTTTTTTTTGAAATATTTATGAGACTTTTAATTTGTTTATTCTATTTGTGTTAAATGCTTTTGATTAATGGAAAATTTATCAATTGATCTGTGGTACTTAAATAAACTTGGAAGAGGTATTTTGTGTATATTGCTCATGGATAATATAACATGTATATATGAAGGATAAAAATATACCTTTATCATATGTGTGGCCATTTGAGAACTTAGAGCGTAATGAATCTTAGTGAATTTAATTCTCATAGGAATATAGTGAATTAATTTAGCGAAGTATGTCTATACGGAGCTCGAGAAAGATGTATGGATAAAATTAGAAGTTCTTGGTTGAAAAATTAAATTTACAAGAAAGTAAATCAATACAGAATAATATGATTTGAGTGAAATAATTTAGTGAGAATTGCAATCCTAGAATTTTCTTTTATTTTGTTATAAAACTTTTAGTTTGTTAAAGCTTGTCCCAACTTTTCGATCGTTTGGATAAAATCAGAGTGAAATAATTTTAGTACTTAACAAACTATAGTGACAAATCTCCGTGGGAACGATAACTCACTTATCAAATTTTATTACTTGTGAGCGTGTATACTTACACGTTTTATGTTCTCCTAAAAGAGACAAAAAGTTAATATTAGATGAAGAACACAAAGAAAATTAAAACATTTTAGAGCTCAAATTTTATGGCACACATAGAATACAATAGAAGCCAAAAATGGCTTCTGCGTGTTCCAAGTCCAAGTCTACAACTAAACCCCTAAAACAAACTTATTTTTTTTAGTATTAAATACCCTATTTATAGCTCAAAAATATATAAAAAAAAATATTAAGCGTGGGAGACATTTTTCTTTAATCACGTAGATACGTGTATGAAAATAGGGATATCGAAATTGTTATTTATCGTACGTGTGGGAGACATAAAAATCGCTAAAGGGCGCCGTTTCTGATTCATTTTTAATTAAACCTGCATACCACGTGTCATCATCTGATTCGCTACAAGAAATAGTGGGACATGTGGTAGCATTTCATACGGTGTTATGAAAGGGTGCACGCGGAATGTGTTGCACAGGATAAACGGTGCCGAGACACGTAGGGGACAGAAAGCTGCTAGAAATGCGTGCACCGATTATGTGTTTTTGTGTTCTCCAAAATGTGCCACGTGTAGCACATGATTGGCTGAAAGAAATAGTGGGACATGTGGCATACTTTAAATGGTTGGAGGGAGAGTTTGCACATGCTTACGCCGCACGGGATCAACGCATGCGAGACACGTGGGTCCTACCCTGCACGTCGGCCTACGCGGCAGGTGGGCCCCATACGGTTACCGAGCAGCGTGCAACCAAAAAACCAGTGTCTAATCGCTTTTGTCGCATTTACAATACATGCGCTCATCCTTACCGTTGATTTTCTGATCTGACGGTACGTGTTGCGTGTTTCATGATGGCGTGAGTATTCTCCTTTTCTTGCGTAGAAAATAAATTTTCTTAATTATAGTTTAGCCCTCCAATAAATTCAAATTAACTTTTAAACTTTTTTTAATTACAATTAAGCCATTTTCTAATTTAAATTAACTTTTAAACTTTTACTAATTACAATTAAGCCCCATTTAATTCAAATTATATTTTAGACTTTTGTTAATTGCAATTAAGCACTCTTTTAATTTAAATTATATTTTCACACATATATTTGCAATTAAGTGCTTTTTCGATTCAAATTCTTTAATTTTCTTAAAAATATATTCCTTAAGAAATTAACAGTAAATATTAATTTATTCCATTACAATTAACTAAAAAAGTCAAGAACATAGCAATTATAATTAATAAAATAGAAAAACTAACTATATAAAATATAGTTATCACTTACCATGACTCGTTAGCAAGCAAGGCCTCGATGAGCTATAGTAAAGTTTTTTTAATTTTTTCCTCGTTCCATCAGGTTTTGTATACAAAATTTTCGATACATCCTTACTTATAATATTATCAAAAATTCTTTTAAGGTACTTTAATAATTTATAACAATTTTTGGGGGTTTTACATAAGCTAGTAAGATCAACTAGAGTACCCAAACTCCAAACTAGATGCTTTCCTTATGAGCTTATGTTACTCATTAATGGGGGAGAACCATAGTACAAGGAATAAGCTTTGACACAAGAGCATATAGAGGAGTAGTTAAAATCCATAAAAGAGGAAATGAAATCCTTACATGAAAACCACATATATGATTTGGTGGTGCTACTCAAAGATAGAAGAGCACACTATAAGCAAATGAGTGTACAAATTGAAGACAAAAGAAAATAACTTCAAAGAAATTTTCTCACTAGTGGTGAAGATGTCATCAATCCAGGTAGTACATGGCTTGGATGGAAGTTTAAACATATAAGTTGAACAACTATATGTGAAGACTATTGTAATATAGAATAAGAGATCTACATGGAGCAACCAAAAGGGTATAAAGTCAAAGGATAAGCATATTTGGTATGTCAGTTGAAGAAGAGTTTTTATGGACCTAAGCAAGCACCACAACAATAGTACAAGAAGTTTGACTCTTTCATGATTGAGTATGAATATCGAAGGAAAAGTTTTGTTCTTATGTATATGTGAAAATTTTCAAAGATGGTGAACTTATCATACTTCTTCTTTATGTTGATGATATGTTAATTGTAGGGTTGAATAATGACAAGATTTGGAAGCTTTATTTGCTTTGAACTTCCAATTATGATAGGATTTTGTATCTTCTTATAGAGGTGATGTGACTTCATTGTTGTAACTAATTTCATTAAAACATTTCCACTTGAAATATGTTGCCACCAACTTTACAATCCTTGTCGATTATGTTAGAGCATAATCAGACTTCAGTCAACCTTTGACTAGCACCCACTCCATGCAGTCCTGAACTGCTTTTACAAAATCAATATTTCATATCTTTGCAATTCACACGTGACCCTTCTCGATCACTTTGCTCTATCTTCGATCATCCTGCTCTCTCGACATTATCCTCCACGATCACTTGCTTGTTCTAAATAATATTCTTCTAATGTGCTTTTCCTCGAACACTTGTTTCTTTCGCCTTGAATCATTCCGCTCTAATACCAAATTGTTAAGAATTTTGAGCGAGAGAGAATAACATTTTATTTATTATAGAAGACTTTACTTGCACAACTATTATATTTTCTCACAACAAATATATTAGTACACTCACTTATCTCACAAAACATTTTTTAATCTATCACATTTCTCTTAAATTTTACATACTCGCAAAACAAGACCCATTACTTATATATAGGTATGGTAGGTTGGTTATTACATTTCATTGACTCTAGATGATCCCAATTAATTATATAGTTTAGAAAAATGCTTGAATTTTTTAGAATATAAATATTTAGAATAACGGAAAGAGAGTTGGGTTGATATATAGCATAGTGCTTTCAAATAATATTTTTCTTATTACTTTTCAAAAATTATAATTGTATCATCAATGTTAGTTAGGTGTAAAAAGTAAGTAAAATTTGTTATAACTAACTTGAAAAAAAGTATAAAAACAAGTTAGTTTATGCCAGAGACGTAATTGTTATATTTAAATGAATATTATGGACAAAAATGTTACAATTAAGCAAACCTTAGGACAAGAATGTTATACAGAGTCAAACGTTAGAGATGACAAATTCTATACTTGGCTCAATCAACAAAACTTACAAAAAAAATTTATTTTACACTTTACCTAATATGGAATTCATAATTATAACTCTGGAAAAATTAGATAAAAATGAAATTACATGAGCTAAACTTTATTGAAAAAGGAAGAATAGTGTTGGTGTGTGTTGTGGTGCATGCTGCAATAGTGGCATACACCAATGCTCAGTGGAGCAAAACATGGAGCAGACAATAATATTAGTGGAGCCATAAAACATGGATGTGCAGGAATTATGGTTACTGTTTAATTTTCGTTTTCATTGTATACATATAGTTAAACTCTTGTATAGAAACCAGAACATAAATAATATGAAATATACATGATAATTATCAGAGAAACACAATATTTGACATGGTATTAGAGCAAGTTATTGCTGACTAATGGAACTACCTGCTAATTTTTGTTCTCTGGCATTTTGATTTCTGATTTTGATTTGCTGATTTCTGATTTCTGGTGTGGCTGCTGATTTCTGATTTCTGCTGATTTCTGGTTTACACTTACCCTTTGAATCTGATTTCTAGGGTGACCATTTTTGGTTTACATTTTTCTCAACACTGGTTCGATCTAAGTGGTCGTTCTAACTTACTCATTGAAACTGTACCGGTCTAATTGGTTGGCTCCAACGCTGGTTGCCTCATAGTGTGGCAGGTTCCACCATCAGTTTCTTGTCTGAAAAAGAAACAGAAAACAACGATAATCGGCACTGAGGTCGCGTTCTTTGCATCTGCCGTTGGAGTCACAAATTGCTCGTTGGTCGTGGAATTATCACAGTCTCTCTACACAGCAACATATTTTATGGTTTGTCTCTGTGCGTGTGGCTGGTTGGAGCCGTAGGTCTATCTGTAGTTGTGGGTAACCATACTGTGTGGAACGAGAAGGAACTGCACAGAGGCTGCGTGAAGAAAGGGTTGTTGTGAAGCCACAGTAGAAGAAGCTGTGTTGAAGAAGAAGAAGAAGCTGCGCGAATTTAGGAGAGAAAAAAAAATTAGGGTTAGCAGAAGAAGCTGCATGAATTTGAAAAAGAATTTTTAGGGTTACAAAATTTTCTATATATAGTGTACGAAGTGTAAAAAAAAAGGAAAAACAGAAGGAAATTTTTTTTAAATTCATGGTAGAATCTAGAGATTTAACCACCAATTTCATATTGGTAGATTTGACGACGAAAATGACGGAAGTTCTAACTAGAGCTCAGACCGTCTCACAACCTCCGCTAATTGAAGCATAGACTGCCCCCATTAGTATCAAGTTGGGAGGATCCACCTATGCCTTGTGGTCCTAGGTGGTGGAGATGTATATCTATGGCAAAGACAAACTGGGATATATTAATGGGGATTTTCCTCAACCTGCTGAAACCGACCCTTCAAGGGCTACCAAGTGTATGATCTGCTGCTACCATCTACTATGATGGGACAGACACGTCTCAAGTGTATGATCTTCACCGTTGAGTTACTCGTATGAAACAGGTGGGTGGATCCATTGAAAAATACTACAATGACCTTCAAGGGTTGTGGCGAGAAATTGATTTCCGTCGTCCTAATCCAATGGAGTGTGCAAATGACATACAAAAATACATCTCCATCTTACAGGAAGATCGATGTATACCTTCCTTGATGGACTTGATGACAGACTCGACAAAACTCGAAGTGATGTGCTTCAAATCAAACCATTCCCTACGGTGGAACAAGCCTATAGATTCATACGTAGGGAAGAAGTTTGGTAGACCGTGATGATCACGGGTATAGATACGACACCCGGAGCAGTTATGGCTTTTAAAGGGGTCAAGGGACACCATAATCTGATGCCACCAAAAATAGGAACCTCTTTGGGTAGCAAGAAATCCACTGGAAATCCACCATCTCTTGACATGAAATGTGCCCATTGTGGAAACTCTAAACACACCCGTGAAAACTACTTCAAACTCCATGGGTATCCAGAATGGTGGAATGATCTTCAAGCACGGAAGAAACGGGAAACCACTGGGTGAGCCACTGTGGCTACCAATAATGCCTTACTATCCCTTACTCCTCAGGCCGAATCTTCCTAGGATCCAGGTATTTCAAGTAAAGCATTTCACATCTCTACTCGTAGTGATAATGAGGATTGGATTCTGGACTCTGGAGCTACAGATCACATGACATTTGACCCAAAAGATCTCTCCAATACAACCCAGCCAAGACGGAGCCGTGTTGCCAATGCCAATGGAGTCACTTATCCAGTTACAAGAGCTGGAACAGTGACCTTATCTCCTTCATTATCATTATCTAATACTTTACTTGTACCATCTCTTTCAAACCGACTAATGTCTATAAGTCAGGTCACTTCAGATCTTAACTGTGTAGTATTAATGTATTCTACTTTTTTCCTTCTACAGGATATTCTAACCAAGGAGATCATTGGGCGTGGTACTAGGAGAAGAGGGCTATATTATGTGGATGACCTCAGTTCAGGAAGAGCCAATCACATGCAAAACACTATTGGTAACAAGGAACGACAGATTTGGCTATGTCATCCTAGCAAAAAGTCATATGGCGTCTTATCCTATGAGCATGAATAAAAGTATGACTCCTTTTTCTTTGGTACATTCTGATGTTTGGGGACCTTCCCCGGTCATTACGTCATCGGGCCATCGTTGCTTTGTTATTTTTGTTGATGATTGTACACGAATGACATGGCTTTACCTTCTCAAACATAAAGATGAAGTATTTTCTGCATTTCACCTGTTTCACACCATGGTTCAGACACAATTTTCTGAAAAAATTAAGATACTTAGGTCTCATAATGGAGGGGAGTATGTTAATCAACAATTCCAGACATACTTGGACAACCATGGTATTCTCCATGAAACCTCGTGTTTACAAACCCCACAACAGAATGGGACTGTAGAGAGGAAGAATCAACATATTTTAGAAACGGCTCGGGCCTTACTAATCGGTGCATATATGCCTAATAAATACTGGAATGATGTTGTTACTACAACTGTGTATCTACTGAATCGTATGCCCACAAAAACCTTACAATTTCAGACTCCATTAAAGGTGTTATCTGATCATCTTCCCTTGCCTACTATTTTGATGCTTCCACCCCGAATTTTTGGATGTGTTGCTTTTGTCCACCTCCATAAAAATCAACGAACTAAGTTGGATCCATGTGCTGTCCGATGTGTATTCTTGGGGTATGGCGTACCAAAAAAGGGTTACCGATGCTATGATCCAATTACTAAAAGAACCTATATTACCATGGATATCACTTTCCTCGAATCAGAATGTTTTTTCCCATCACCGGTATCCAATTACACTCTTCAGGAGGAGAGTTATGGTGAAGAATGAAATTGGCTTGATGTTGAAATATTAGACACTAGTCCAACATACTTGGATCGTGCCAATAATATGGAGGAGCCAGTATCTAGACCTGAACTTGAACTTCCAAGAACTGAAGTTGAAGTAGTAATTGAATCTCCAGAAGATGAAATGGTTGATGTACCCCTCCACTCTCTAGTACCCAATGCCACTCCTGCTGAGAATACTCCTGAGGTAAGCTATCCTATCACACCTTTACAAACTAATGCTATAGATACATCTGTTGGTTATGTTTTACCTTTCAGACACAATCGAGGCAAACCTCCAAATCGATACTCCTCAGAAAGAGAAGAACGACAATCCAAGTATCCAATAGAAAATTATGTATCTACTCAAAGGTTATCAGAACCTATCAGGGCATTTGCACAAACACTCTCCTCGTGTCAAATTCCAAGTAGCATTGAAGATGCCTTATCTGATCCAAAACGGGCTCAAGCTATAAAAGTGGAATTTGAGGCATTGCAGAAGAATAACATATGGGTGTTAAGCGAGTTGCCTCAAGGGAGGAAGATGGTAGGATGCAAGTTGATTTTCTCCATTAAGTATAAAGCAGATGAGTTATTTGATCGATACAAGGTGAGGCTTGTAGCAAAAGGATATACACAGAAACACGGGATAGATTATCAAGAAACCTTCTCACCTGTGGCTAAACTAAAAACCGTTAGAGTCTTGTTATCTCTTGCGGCAAATTTAGATTGGCCATTGCACCAACTTGACGTAAAAAATGCCTTCCTTCATGGTGATCTTGAAGAAGAGATTTACATGGATATCTCACCAGGATATACTGTTACATCAGGAAAAGAAACTGTATGTAGATTACAACGAGCATTGTATGGACTAAAACAATCACCTCGAGCATGGTTTGGTAGGTTGAGTTCAGCAATGAAGAAATATGGGTTCCAACAAAGCAACTCTGATCATACTCTTTTCTAAAACATCGATTAGGGAAGATAACAACCCTTATAGTCTATGTAGACGACATGATCATTACAGAGGATGATAAAGAAGAAATCTCTAAGCTTCAAGAACAACTATCAAATGAGTTTGAAATGAAGAATTTGGGAGGGCTCAAATACTTCTTAGGTATTGAGGTAACAAGATCAAAACAAGGCATATGTCTTTCCCAAAGGAAATATACTCTAGACCTACTGGTAGAGGTAGGACTACTAGATTATAAACCTGTCGATATTCCAATGGTTCAAAAGCATAAACTCGGAGAATATGTGGACCAAGTACCAGCAGATAAACAGAGATATCAACGGTTAGTAGGTAAACTCATATATTTATCTCATACTCGACCTGATATTGCTTATGTTGTGAGTGTCGTGAGTCAGTTCATGCACTACCCAAGTGAAGACCATATGGATGCGGTCATGCGAATACTTCGTTATTTAAAATCCTCCCCTGGGAAAAGACTTATGTTTTCAAAGAATGGTCAATTGGAAGTCCTTGGATATACAGATTCAGACTGGGCAGGGAATATGAAGGACAGGAAATCTACTGGTGGGTACTTTACTTTTATGGGGGACAATCTTGTTACATGGAGGAGCAAGAAGCAAAAGGTAGTTGCCTTATCTAGTGCTGAAACTGAATTTCGAGGAATGGTCAAGGGAATATGTGAGCTCCTTTGGTTGAAAAAACTTCTAACTGAGATTGGTGTTGCTCCTAACTCTGAAATGAACTTATTTTGTGATAACAAAGCAGTCATTGCCATCTCTCACAATCCAGTTCAACATGATCGAACGAAGCACGTTGAAGTGGATCGAAACTTCATCAAACAGAATCTTGAAGAAAAGATTATTAAGCTTCCATTTGTTAAATCAGATGATCAATTGGCTGATATACTCACAAAATTTGTGTCTACAAGGAACTTTTACAACTCACTTGACAAGTTGGGCATAAGAGACATATATGCATCAACTTGAGGGGGAGTGTTGGTGTGTGTTGTGGTGCATGTTGTAACAGTGGCATACACCAATGCTCAGTGGAGCAAAACATGGAGCATACAATAATATTAGTAGAGCCATAAAACATGAATGTGTAAGAATTATGGTTATTGTTTAATTTTCGTTTTCATTGTATACATATAGTTAAACTCTTGTATAGAAACTAGAACAAAAATAATATGAAATATACATGATAATTATCAAAGAAACACAATATTTGACAAATAGTTCATTTATCACGTAGAAACATTACATTTATAATATGAATTTTATCATTAATTTCTGGAGTGATCGCAGTCAAAGCTGGCCCGTGGTCGAAGTAAGGACAAATTATTCTAAAATATGTGAAGTTATATTTTAAATTAATAAAATTTAATATTAATATGAATTATTTTAAAAAAATAAAATGAAAGAAAAAATAATAAATAATACTCGAATAATAAGTTGCTTTTAAAGATATCCTAATGTGGTTTTACTATTATTTTGAAAATAATGTACTTATTAAAACAATACATTTACTAAAACTAAATTTTAATTGCGATTATCAATTAAAATTTTCTTTTATAAATATACATGATCTTTTTTATTATTATATTAAATGTAATGTTTTATTTTTATGTATATTAAAAATAATTTGTATAATTATCCTTCTATTAATTATTAAAAAAATTATTATAATTTAAGTATAATAATAATTTTTCATCTCTGCCCGTTTAAATAAGTAAAGTTCAAAAAAGTAAACAATAAAATACTTAATTTATATTACGAATACCGATAAAAGTAAAACTCAATTTAAAAAAATAATAATAATTCTACGTTAGTTGTAGATATGTTCTCTGTGTTAAATTGTTCATACTATTTTTTTGTTCTTTTTTCCTAGTCGTTTAAAAAAATCTGTTCTCTTATTCTGTTATTTTTGTTTTTTACCCTCTCTAAGAATATATGGGAATGGACTTATCATCTATGCCTAATAAATCCTTATATTTACTTTTGCAGTTTGGCCGTACTTTGCTGCTGTTGTGTTTTAGAGGAATGCTGCTTTTTTTTACTGACAACTTTCTGAAATTAGCTTGTACTTGTGCTGCTGCAGCCTGCTGTGTTTTGTTTTTCCTAATTGTTTGAATTATATACCTTTGTATGTGATTTTTTTTTTTGAAAGTAAGCATTTTTTAATTAAAGATCTTGTACGTGGGCTCACTATACACAAAGTACATCTTAAATAATATTTTTATAAATACATTATTTTTATTTGAGTAATTTATCTTAAAATATATTACTTTTAAAAATCATCATATTTAATTTTTATATTATAATATTTAAATTTTAAAAAAATACTGAAAATAAAATGTATTAATTGATTTCAATAATGTCTCTTTTAATATGAATATTTTTCTCTATTTTAAATATATAATAATATAAATTAAATAAAATTTATTACTTTTTAAAAACAAAATGAATAGATATGTAATTTATATAAAATATTATAAGAAATGAATTCCATTTGGAACGAATGAACGTTGAAATCTCACCAACAATGACTTAGAAGCATTTATTAAGTCACCAATAAGAATCGTTATTAAATAATACAAAAAATAGTTTTAAATAAAATCAAAGCATTTATAGAATGTGAAACTTATTTTTAAGTAAAATACAATAAAAATGAAATTTTATCATAGATGAGTAGAGTTTTCCATCATAAAAACTTTGCTTTGTGTTGTTAAAGTGGTTGTATTCTTAAATAAAAGAAGTACATATCCCCTTGATGCAACTTAGCAAATTTGTTTTTTAAAAAAGGAGCACTCTAAATTTATAATTTATAGGTTAATTATTATTAATTTTATTATTATGAAAAAAATTATCTCCTAATTATTAAAATAAATATTTTTAGTCTATAAAAATATCAAAATTAAATACTTGTAATCTTATAACCATGACTAATTTTTACACTATAACAAACTAAAATATTAGGGCATCTCAACCTTGTATCAAAACACTAATATTTGGTATAAAATATTTCCAATCCAACTTTAAATTTTGCACCAAATTTGATTTTATCTCACTAATATTATTTATGAAATTTTTTTAAAAAATAAATTTAATTTTTATTATATATAATAAATTAAAATTAAATATATGATATAAAATTAATAAACAAATTACTAAATATAACTTTTGATTTAATATTTGAGTAATTTTTTGTATAATAAAAAGAATATTCTATTTTATAAATAAATATATTTTTAGTGTAATATTTGGTACTGTAGTTGAGAGAGGAATAAAGATTTAGTGCAACTTTTGGTGTAAAATTTGGTATAAAATAATATTAAAGATTGGAAAGGATTAATGACCCGTTATAGTATATCTATGTATTGGACTTCATTTTTTACATTTATCACATATTGATGTCTTTTTTGCGTAGCGATTTTATGTTTTTGCCTTTTATAGTTTCCTATGTTTTGATTAGTTTTCCCACTATCTCACACAATTCAGATTTCATTTCTTCTTTCAACTTTCTTTCTCTCTTTGTTTCTCGAGGCTTTGATTTTCATCGCCCATTTCACTCATTCTTGGTTGGTTTCTCACTCGTATCCTCTTCTCTTCTTGGTTTGTGGTTGATTTCTCACTCGTTTCCTAAATACACTAAATTCAACATTCATTGAGAACCGGGTGAGTAAGTATCTTTTCTATTTTTTTTATGATTTTTGTTTATATTTAGATTTTGTAGTTATTTCTAGTTTGTTTTTAGTTGATATTTTCTTCTCATTCTTGAAAGTTTTTTTTGCTAATTTCTTCCTTATATATTGTTTAACGCCCTAAATGTTTGTTATTCAAGGTTATTTTGTTGTTTTTTGGTTCAATATTCTATCGTTTTATTGTTATTTTTGATTTCGTTTGTATTACAAGTTTTGTTCGTGATTTTGTAATGTTTTGGTTTAACATTTTGCATCTCATGTTCATTTTATAGCATACCAGTTTTAATATTTTCTTTTTCATTATGTACATAATTCTAGAATTCTCTTGTACATTCTAGACTAGGAAGAATCTAGAAAGTGGTGGATAGCCTTAAGCTTAGAGCCACACTATAAATAGACCTATTGGTCTTCATTTGTATTCATCCTTGGGAAATTGTAAGATAAACTCTCTCTAGAGCAATACAAAGCATTCTTTGCAAACTCTCTCTCTATTCTCTTTGGAGTTTCATTCGGTTTTTCAAAGGCAGGCTTAGTGCAACGGACGGTGCTAAGTGCCGCACGATCGCTACTTGAAAAATAAGGTCGTGACAGTTATTTTGTGATTTTATGGTTTTATATCTTTGATTTAATGTTTTGTTTGTTTTTGAAGTTTTTATTTTCTTTCTTTTTTTTATGTTTTTCTTTCATGATCTTGTTCTTTCTTGCTTAATATTTTTTTCCAAACTCTCATTCGTTTTATTTATGTTCATTCAATATTATTTTTTTTATGATTTGGGGTTTTTTCATTCATTTTTTTGTTTGTGTTTATATTTTTGGTTTATTCTTATTTTTTATTCATTTTGTTGTTGTACTTCTTGTTCCTGGTTTTTACAGACATTATTGTATTAGCAAATTACATTTGATTATTAGTGTTTGTATTGGTTCTTAACTTTATTATTTGCGCCTAACTTTTATGTTCATTTTGCTATTGTTGTTATAATTCTTGGTTTTTATGAAAACATTGTTTAATTTTTTTTGTCTAGTTTATTATTTGTGTTTGTATTTGTTCTTCACTCTTTTTCATTTGCTAGTCTGTTTGGTTATCATACGTCTAAGAGGAAGGATTTAGATTCTCCTTTGCCAAAGAAAGTGAAGAAGGGTTGACCTACTATTGGTGATGCTTCGGTTTAGAAATTTTCCTTTTGTTTTGTTATTTTATT
This sequence comes from Hippophae tibetana, assembly GCA_037013495.1. Classification (NCBI taxonomy): domain Eukaryota; kingdom Viridiplantae; phylum Streptophyta; class Magnoliopsida; order Rosales; family Elaeagnaceae; genus Hippophae; species Hippophae tibetana. Next base: position 41,852,364 of record CM072804.1, on the reverse strand, counting down.
TGTGTAGCTTAGTAACAATTATTTATTAAATCTTTACTCCTTTTTGTATTGTTAATGCATTTTGTAGTTTTTGTAAATTTTTTTTTATAGTAATTTTTATTGATTTTTGTTTAGTGACCAGTTTACATCTAACAACATAATTGCCTTATATATTTTTAGGTAAATAATGGTTTGTGTGGGTAATGACCAAAATTACCACCTCTAATTAAAATCATCACTTTTAGTATTCAATCAATGCATATCTTAAAAAAATGTTCTAGTTGTTAATTTGACATGCATTATACATCAAAAAAGCCTAGTTTCTTTATAGTTATGTTATTTTCAACATTAGCTCACCTGGAAATTAATGACAAACTATACTTTAATGAAGAAGTTTACAAAATCTTTCTACATTTCCCCTATGCAGTTAATTAAGTTTATAGAGAAGTTCAATATAGATTTAATGGCATCTAAAGCTCTATTAATTTTTGTGACATGATTTAGTTATAAATCTGAAAATTCATTAGATCCAATACTAATGAAAAATGGAGTTGAATTAAATAGTTTACAAAATCAATGTTATACATCTTCCATAATCTGGTCATTGTCATTTTCTCAATGTAGATATATTTTATTTGTCTTGTTTAGTGGTATATGTAAATCGTTACATATTTTTGATGGTGTTTGTAACATCTTACATATTTTTGATTTAATTTTGGATATATCATTTTTTGTTTATTGTTTAGTATTTTTTTTCTTGTAGGTTTTATATCTAGAGGATAATAAGTTGTTTATGAATTTATTATCTCCCGATGAGGATTTTTAGGTTTGTTGTGGTTGTAGTTCACCTCTTGATGTGATTACTCATATTAAAAGTGCTTTGAATGAAGAATAAAGGTTATAGTTCCAATCATCTTGTTTTGGTAAAATTTTCAATTTATTCAAGTGTAAATTCAGTAGACAGTTTATCCATTCTCTTTTATTAAGGAGATGCATGCCATACAAATTTGTTAAGGAGACATAATTTTGCATCAGTTTTAAACTTGTTAGGTTTTCTAGAACTAAATTTTAAGTTACAATCTGATTGCATTGGTTTTCCGATGAAGGGGAATTTGATGTTAATCAAGATTCTACTTTATTTGTTGAAATATTTTAGTAAGTTTTTATCGATTTATTATTAAGAGTTTTCAATTAATTATATCATAAAGCCAAATTTTAATTCTACTATTATAAGAATGAAGAAACATGGTAAGTGATGAGTGCTAAAAAAGCACTAAAATTACCATGATTTTATGCACATTAATTGATTAAAAATATATATATTTATATGATTTTATCATATATTTATATAAATTTGTCTTTTCGGAATCACAGGTATTTTCTCTTAAAAACGTAAATTAAGGACTCAAAGAGGAATACTGGAGGCAATACATCACAAATATATTCAAAAATAAATGAGGAAAAGTCAACAAATATGGAAAAATTGGAAAAAATGGGTAAAAAAGGTCAAAAATGAGGAAATCATGCACGCAGCCACCCAGCCGTGTCGAGCAGCCGCCATAGCACGCCCAGTCCCGCGTGCACCCTTGAAGTTTTCTACGCGTGCCTGTGCGCACAACTGTTGCTTCCATGCGTACCCTAGCTCCACTCCGCGCGCGCCACTGCCATTTGTGCCCCAATCTACGCGCAGCTGGCCCCACGTCATGCTAACGTCATCAAATGACATCATCATTCACTACTCCGTGTTTCCACCATTTTTTATCATTTTTTCACCCAGTTTTTCTTCCCATCCTCACCTAGAAATACCCTTATTCTCTTCACAACTAAACACACCTCAAAACACATCTTCTATACTCTTTCTTTCTCTCTTTTCTTTGTTTTTAAGATTTTCTTAGTTTTTAGCTTTTCTTAATTTCTCTTAGTTTGAGAGTTCTTCTCTTTTTGAGAAGAACTAGTTATGTTTTTGTAATTTATTTTCTTTTTGATTCAATAAATGGGAGTGCAAATTTCGTTTGGAGGTTTTCCAGCAACGAGAATAGCATCGAAGTACTGTAAGGATTTTATTTTCTTTACAGTTATTTTTTATGCTTTATTCTTATATGTTATATTTAATTTGTCTGTGATTAAATTTAACTTTGTTGGCTATTTGTAAACATGATATAATAATAACGTTGTTATGCTTGAGAAATATTAAATAGGTAAAAATCTCTAAAATGAATTGATTTTATTTTTGTTCAAGATTTTATATTAAGAATGTTAGAGAGAAATATATTATTTTTCATTACAAACTTAAATCTGAAAATTAGATTTTGAGGTTTAGTTATCCGGTCTTATTTAGAGTAGTGCTCTTTTATTTGTTGGTACAATCGCCAGGTAGTTAGAGTGAAGTTCTATTTCAAAAGTTTTTATAAGAATTATTATGTGAAAATGTATTGACAACATGTTTTCAGTAGTGGTTTTAAAACTTGAAAGTTAGTACTCGGATAATTAAATTCTTAGGTTTAATTTGAACACCTTGAATAAAGTTTAAATTGTCTAACCCCACCAAAGGTGGCATTTAAATGGTTCATTTTCAATCTCTTAGAAAAAGGAATTAATTTAATTAACTAAATTAGTTATCAATCTCACCCATAGGTGTTAATTGATTTTTTTAGTTAACAAAGAATATCTAACCCTATCAAAGGTGATATTCATATAAAAAAGAGAGAATCAATAAATATCAATTTATATCTTTAATAACCTAGATAATATGAGCAAGCATAATTAACTTAGTTATTATATCCATAAATACTCTACTATTAGAAATGATAAAATTTCCATAAATGTTTATTGAATATTTATCTATGTTTATTTTTATGTTATTAGATTAGAAACACAAAAACCAAACTATCGTGACAGGATATTTAGGATTTAATTTCGTTTTTAAAAGTTTGAATAATAAATTAAAAACCACATATATTCCTTCTTAGATCGACTTTGGGAGTATACTTATCATTTTCTATGAAATGATTCGTGGACTTGCGAGAGTTTTATAAATATAAAACCAAAGTATTGGCAGGATCGACGATGTCGGTTTTCGCTCATCAAGTTTTTGGCACAGTTGTCGGGAAAGGAATAACATTTTTTAAATTATTTATCAAAATTTTAAAAATATTTTGTGTTGTAAATAATTGTGATTTTTTTTATTTTGATTAAAAAATATATAAAAAAAATAATCAAATTTCAAATTTCATAAGAAATAAAAAAAATATAAAAAATAAAAATTTTAAATTAAAAAATAATAATAATTATTATTTCGTGAACAGTAAAATATTTTTTGAAATTTGAAATTTGAAGTAATAATAATAAAAAATTTAAATTTTAAAAATTTTAAGTTAAAAAAAATAAAAATTATAACGTTAATAGTAAAAAAAACTTACCGTTAATGAATAGTAAAACAAATTTAAAAATAAAAAAAATATAAAAACTTTAGTTTATTATTTTCTCTTAAAAAAAATAATAATAAAATAAATTTGACTTAGGGTTTAACTAGTTTTATTTATTAGTGTTTTGTATTAAATAACATGTAAATGTTCTCTAAATTTTTGTGTGGTTATTATTTTTCTTGATAGGAGTTTTAAATTTACGTTTTCAATAGTCTATGCGTGGTAGGAGATCCTTAGAAAAACCTCTTACATCATATGTAAATAATATTCATAAATTTAAACAAGTGTCAACAAGACTGGATTCCAACCATCAACCTATTTTTGAGCCAAACATAGAACCAAGCCTTAATCCTTTACTGGAACCGAAAGAAATGGAAGAAAACCAACATGTGAGGGAAACCACCATGAAGGAGTTTGCAAGACCAGTGATTGGCACGGCAACTGCCGCTATCCAGCTGGGTGAGGCTGCTTGGAATTATGAACTAAAAAATATTCATTTTTCTATGCTTCCTTCCTTTTATGGGTTACCTAATGAAGATTCTCTTTCCTTCATTAGAGACTTCTATGCTATGGTCCAAACTTTCCCCCTCGGTATTCTAAATGAGGATAAACTTCGAATTAGATGTTTCCCCTACACCTTAAAGGATAAGGCCAAAGCTTGCTTAATGTCACTTCTCCCAGGTTCTCTGATGACATGGGAGAACATTTATAATAAATTCATGGGAAAATTATATTCCCACCAAAAAACATCAGAGTTGAGAAGAAAGATTGCTACTTTCTCTCAGATGGAAGCAGAACCATTCCATGAAGCTTAGGATAGGTTCAAAATGTTTCTCACTCAATGTCCCCATCACAGCTTTCCCCTGTAGTAGTGAAGTTCAACAACAACTTGTTCAACTGACCAAACAAGTTGCCCTTTTCACTACACAAACCAACACCATATAATGAACAGTATGGTTTGTATAGCAACATGGGACATGGTACTAAAGCTTGTCCATATCAAGGAGAAAAAATAGCTGGACCTAAACAGGTTAATGTATTGGGAGCATATCAACAGAGACCAAGGTTTGACCCCAATTCAAATACCTATAATCCTGGGTTGAGAAATCATTTGAACTTCTCCTGGAGGCAAAACAACCCTCCTTTCGTTCAAAGCTCAAATCAGCCAGGCCAACAATTCCACCCGCCTATTCTAAGAAGCATTCCCAATAAATCAACCCTGGAGGAGAACTTGAATTCTTTTATTCAAGTTTGTAAAGATAACCAATCAACGGTTGGACTCTGTGGAAGCTTCTATAAAAAAGGTGGAAGTTCAAGTAGAACAGTTAGTTGAACATTTGCAAAAACAAAGCAAAGACTAATTTGATGGTCAATTGGGGTAAAATAAATTCAATGAAGAGGAGACATTGAGTTTTTCATTCTACAATCTCCAAGCAACGTCTTACTAGAAGACGATAAATTTTAGTCCTACATGGGAGGTCACCCATTATTGTATTTTCTATTGTTTTAGTTTTATTTTGTGTGTAATAAAATTCAAATGAAATAAATTCGTTTGTTTCAAAAATTGTGTCCATTCTTTAAATTTAACATTTAAAAATAAAAATATATAAATATATATATATATATATAAATAAATAAAATAAAAAAATTAGGTTCCCTGCACCTTTTTGCTTTAAGCCTATACATTTTGTTAAGTTAGAAATCTTTCTTAGAGATATCTACTATTTTCTAAGAGCTAAATGTTGATACACAATAGGAGGAGGATCAATTTCAACTATAAATAACCATAAGAGATGCTAAAGATAGGCGGAAAATGATGAAAGACTATACAATGCCAATCATTGGAAATGTAACTTCCGGCATACAATTACAAGAGGCTGCAAAAAATTATGAATTGAAAAAGATTCATTATTCATTGTTGCCTTCCTTTTACGGTGTCCCTAATGAAGACCCTTTGCATTTCATTCGAGAATTCTATGCTATTGTCCAAACCTTTCCACTACATGCAATTAATGAAGATCAACTTAGGATGAGGTGTTTTCCTTACACCCTCAAGGATAAAGCTTGGTCATGGTTCATTACTCTACAATCAGTTTCTCTAAAAACTTGGGAGGCAATATATGAAATGTTTATGGGTAGGTTCTATTCCCATCAAAAAATTGTTGATCTAAGGACAAAGATAGCAACATTTTCTCAAATGTATGAAAAGCCCTTTCATAAAGCTTGGGAATGATTCAAAATCCTTTTCATTCAATGTCATAATCATAGCTTTCCATTGCAACTATAGAACCAATTCTTTTATGATGGATTGACACTACGAGTCAATACATGGTTGATAATGCTGCTAGAGGTGTTATGAGAGAAAAAACTGCAGAGGAAGCCTATAATCTTTATGAGCTATTGGGTTCTAATTCCCAACAAAGAGGTGCTAGAAGGAGAGCAAGAGTCAATCAAGTTGGCGTCGATAATGAGATAACCTTGCAACTTGTTGAATTGACTAAACAAGTGCAACTTCTCACTACCCACTAAATGCCAAATCAAGAGGTGTGTGAAGTCTGTTTTTCAATTGGGCATGGTACTCATAATTGTTCAAATACTTATGATTCTAGTGTCGATTCCATAGAGAAAGTCAAATCCTTTCAAAGGTATCATCCAAACACCTATAATCACCCTAACCATCATTGGAAGGAAAAAAATTACCCAGCCTACACCCAATGTCCAACACTAGGGTCGAATAACAACCACCCTTACCCACCAAGCCAATCTTTTAAGCCAACCTTAGAGGATAACTTGAATGCTTTTATTCAAGTTAGTCGTGACAACCAATTGATGAATAATCAAAGGTTGAACACCATGGATGCTTCGGTTAAAAGGATTGAATCTAAAGTTGGGAAACTGGCTGAACAAATGCAAAAGAAAGAACCAGGAAAGTTGCCCAGTCAACCAGAACAAGCAAAGGATGTAAGAACCCTTCGAATTGGTAAGGTAGTCAATACTAGTTTACCTGAAATCTCTAACGATATACCTTGTAGTTCAGGTAACAAAGAAGGTGAAGATCTAGTCTCACAAAAAGGAGAAACAAGTGTTAAACTTAACAAGCCTTTTGAAAAACTCATTGGGGGGTCATCTGACATCCCTAAAATTCAAAATTCTAGTGTTGTACTTCAGCATAAACTACCCTAAGTTGAAAGACCCTGGAAGTTTTATTATAAACATAACTATGGGGGATAGGAAGGTTGCTAAAGCAATGCTTGATTTAGGTGCTAGTATAAATTTGATGACCTAATCTATATTCTTACTGCTCAATCTAGGAGATTTAAAACCCATAACTATCTCCCTTCAACTTACAGATAGATCTATTAAGTATCTAAAGGGAATAGTTGAGGATGTGTTGGTACAAGTAGACAAACTGATAATACCTGTTGACTTTGTGGTTCTGGATATGCAAGAAAATCCAACATTGGACAGAGAGCACACAATATTTCTTGGTAGACCATTTATGGAAACTACTAAAACTATTATTGATGTCCAAGATGGAAATTTGACAATGACAATCTTAGGAGAGACTGTTCATTTTAAAGTTTTTGATTCTTCACCTTTTCCTTCTATTTCTGCCATTGATGAAATATTTGATGTTAACCCTTTGGATAATCTTGTCCAAAGCACCTTTTTTCAAACCAGAATAGAAGACAAGCTTGAAACTGTTCTTACACTTGAAGAGGTCGAAGAAGATTTAGATGAGGAAATTAAGGGGTACCTTGAATGACTAGACAATGATGAAGTAATGACAAACTCTAGTACACTTTTAAATCTACCCAGTTCTTTATCTAGTAAAGAGGCCAATCCACCTGAACTTGAACTCAAAGACTTACCTGAGCACTTAAAATATGTGTTTTTGGGAGAAGAAGAAACTTATCCAGTGATAATTTCTTCAACCTTGACCAAAACCCAAGAAAAGGAACTTATCAAAGTGCTTAAACAGTTTAAGAAATCTATAGGTTGGAGTATCAGGGATATAAGAGGCATTAGTCCTACAATGTGTATGCACAAGATCAACTTGGAGGATGGTGCTAAACCTGTATGAGAGGCCTAAAGAAGACTAAACCCAAATATGCAATAGGTAGTTAAGAAAGAAATTCTTAAATTGTTAGAAGAAGGAATTATCTATCCTATTGCAAATAGTAAGTGGGTTAGTCTAGTGCATGTGGTACTAAAGAAATCTGGGATAACAGTTGTTAAAAATGACAAAAGTGAATTAGTGCCCACTAGAATAATCACTGGATGGAGAATGTGAATATATTATAGGAAACTAAATTTATATACTAAAAAGGATCACTTTCCTCTTCCAATCATTGACCAAATGTTGGAAAGATTAGCTGGGCATGAATTTTACTGTTTTTTAGATGGATTGTATGGATATTATCAAGTACTCATAGCACCAAAAGATCAGGAAAATACCACATTTACATGTCCTTATGGGAAATTTTCTTTTCGAAGAATGCCAGTTGGGTTATGCAATGCCCCTGCCACTTTCTAGAGATGCATGATATCTATTTTCTCGGACATGGTGGAAAAATTCATTGAGATTTTCATGGATGATTTCTCTGTCTTTGGGAACTCATTTGATGATTGTTTACATAAATTGACTTTGGTTTTAGAAAGATGCATTGAATGCAATCTCACCCTTAGTTGGGAGAAAATTCATTTTATGGTTCAACAAGGGATAGTTTTAGGACATATAATTTCAAACAAGGGTATTGAAGTTGATAAGGAAAAAGTTGAATTGATATCCAAACTACCTCCCTCTACATCTGTGAAAGGGATAAGAAGCATCTTAGGACATGTAGGATTTTACATATGATTTATTAAATATTTCTCTAAAATAAGTCGTCCCTTATGTAACTTGCTATCAAAAGATGTTTATTTTAATTTCAACAATGACTTCCTTATTGCCTTTAATACCCTGATAAACATTTATTTTCAATAGATCTGAACCCATGGTATGCTAATATTGTAAACTATCTTGCCACTGGTGTTTTGTGACCTAACACTTCATATTAGGACAAGAAAAGTTTTTTTAAAACTATTAAGGACTATTTCTAGGATGACCCTTATTTATACAAGATTGGTCAAGATCAAGTCATCCGGAGATGTGTACCTAAAGAAGAACATAAGAGAATTCTAACTTTTTGTCATGAACTTCATTGTGGGGGCTATTTTGGTGGTGAAAAGACAGCCCGTAAGGTATTACAGTCTGGATTCTTTTGGCCCACTCTTTTTAAAGATGCTCATATGTTTTGTGCACAATGTGATAGATGTCAAAGAACAGGAAACATAAGCAAAAGAGATGAAATGCCTTTGACATCTAATTTAGTTGTTGAACTCTTTGATGTATGAGGGATTGACTTTATGGGTCATTTTCTCCCATCCAATGGTTTTCAATATATTTTGGTTGATGTGGATTATGTATCCAAGTGGGTGGAAGCTATCCCCACTAAAACTAATGATGCTAATGTTGTTGTTAAATTCTTGAAGGATTTAATATTCAGCAGGTTCGGAATGCCTAGAGCTATAATAAGTGATGGAGGTAGCCATTTTTGTAACAAGATCTTTGATTGAGTACTAAATAAGTACAACATCACACATAAAGTAGCTACTCCATATCATCCTCAAACTTCTGGTTTAGTGGAAGTAAGTAATAGGAAAATTAAGGGAATATTGGAACGCACTGTGCGTCCTTCAAGGAAGGATTGGGTATTTAAGTTAAATGATGTCTTATGGGCATACCACACTGCTTACAAAACACCTATTGGGATGAGCCCTTACCGGTTAATCTTTGGGAAAGCGTGCCACCTTCCAGTTGAACTTGAACACAAGGCTTACTGGGCAATTAAAGAGTTAAACATGGATTTAGATAAAGTAGGAGAAAAATGGTTACTCCATCTTAATGAGTTGGAAGAAATTAGTAACGAAGCCTATAAGAATGCCAAATTATACAAAGAGCATACTAAGCGCTATCATGACAAGAAGCTAGTTCCTAAGACTCTTCACCTCGGAATGAAAGTTCTTTTATTTAACTCTTGTTTGAGATTTTTTCCAAGAAAGCTGAGGTCAAGGTGGGATGGACCATTCAAAATAGTTCAGGTATTTGCACATGGAGTAGTAGAACTATTGGATTCCAAGACACAAAAACATTCAAAATCAATGGGCATCGTGTGAAACCTTATTTAGAAGAACCAAACAACATTGCTGAAATGGATTGCATTTGGCTGAGTAACCCTTAGCACCATAAAGTTACGTCTTGGACGCATTTGGAAAAATATTACACACGTGTGGTGGCGTTGAAACGGAATGGGCACGGCATGGATCATGTAGGGACGGACGATATAATATGTGCAGGCTCTCACTCAGTATGGGTGCGTAGGGACAAGCGGTATGGTGTGCGTAGGCTTTGACTCAGTATGGGTGCACGTAGGTGCTGACACGACAGGGCAGGCTCTAACGCGTTATTTGGCCAATTTTGTCATTTTCTCCATTTTTTGAATTTACCTTATTTTTTTAACATATTTGTGATGTCCAATATTTTTCCTTGAGTTTAAATTATTTTTTGAATGAAAATATCTGAAAAACAATAAAAATACCTATGATTTTGAAATGACAAATTTATATAAAATATATGATAAAATCTTACAAATATAAATCTATTTAATTAATTAAAGTACATTAAATCATGATATTTTTTGTGCTTTTTAAGCACTCATCGGAAATTTTCCCATTGTAACATAAAAAAATGCCCACCACATCATGGTGCCAATTTTTCCTATTTTGGACTCGTTTTCACTTTGGTTGCCATCATTCCACCTACATTGTTATAGTTAAAGAAAAATTAAGCTTTTTAGTGATATTTTAGCACATAACAAGACAAATTAAGTGGTTAAAAGTGAATAAATATCTCCACTTTCATAAAGTTATCACATCCTAAACTTAACTTTGTTTTCCCTCAATAAAAGTCAAGTCTAACTAGCTAATATGATATGGGTAACATATTCATAAACACATATCTATTAATACATTCATGTTAAGACAAAAGTTTCCCCTCAAAGATTGTATAATTTCATAACAAGGAGATTCACATATCCATCAATCAAAATTCCGTTAATATAAGGATATGCAACGTTTTTGACGAGTTAATTCGTATATGTGTATGTTACACATGCTGTTATCCAATGCACTCATAAAATCAACTTGTATGAGCATTATAATCCACTAAGACTTAGAGTGAGTTTAATAATTCTATTTTTCACACCCCTCTTGATAACAACAAGTAATATAATGATAAGAAAATATCGTTCCTACGGAAATTATTTTATTAGAAACTAATTTTTAAGCTTAAAAAAAATAAAAATCAAATTTTTATGTGTTTTTATATTTTAAGAAAGTAAAATTAAAATAACTAAAAGTAAATAGCAATAATTAATTAAATCAAATTTGGTAACTAAAAGGATATATGAGAAAATATCTAGGAATACTTAATCTCCCAATTTTCCAAACATTTGAATCGCTAAAATCCTCAATATAATTATCAATTAATTACATGATCAATTGAATCTAACCTAACATGTACTCTTTCTTCAAGTAAACTACACAGTAATTAATTTAATCACACTTTCATGCCAATTAAATTGCATACTATTCATTAAGTTCATGCATTATGGATCACATACATAAGAATCATATATCTCTGCCTAGAAATTATGTGAGTTATTTAATTAAGACAAACAATTAAATAATTATTTTAAATCTATTTAATTGCCTATATAGATAAATTGTTGGCCAAAACATTAACAACATAAAAATTAAATTAAATAATATAATTAAATTATAATTATAATTGGGGTAAATTTTAGAACATCACATGGTGAAAATTGGGTTCATAAAATCCCAAGATTAATAAATTAATTACACATAACTGTGTTCATAAAAGTCTTATTTTTCATAAGGGAAGACATAAAATTGATAAAGAAAAGAGTAGAAAAAGAAATACAATCAATCTCTTGAATTGTAGTATTAATCTCCTCTTGAATCACAACCAAAATTGTGTCATCTCTTGAATTTTTCTATATTTTTCCATCTTTTTAGGTACAAAAAATGACCAAAATTATGCTAATAGAGGCCAATTAGGGTTTTTGGAGTGATTAGGGGCTTCAATAATGCTCAAGTGTGATCTGGACCATCAGATCAGCTCCAAATCAAGGGTTACGATCAAAACAAGAAAAATTGATAGTTTCGCCCAATCATAGCGCGATACATGGCATTGAAAATTCACTGGGGGAATCAGGGAGCGACAAGTGACAGGGGAGAATGGTTAGAGTTAACGCTCGTTGAGTCAGCAACACGTGGCACGACGTGATTCACAGAGACGGATGGCGTGGCTCATGGGTGGACGCGCAGAGCAATGTCGTGGTGACACGTGGTGACGAGGGTTGACGAGTTTTCAAATTCGGATTGAATGTCGTGCTGACACGTGGCATGCGTTTCGTATTTCTCCACATGGTGTAACGTGATTTGCTATCCGTGATTGCGTGGCTTGCCCAGTCAGCTCTTCTGCCTACATGGCATGACACACGGCAGCTCTTGATTGGTCCTATCTTAAAAATTCTAGAAAAATCCATAAAAATTCTAGAAAAATCCCAAAAAATTCCAAACATTATATTTTCACCCCTTTTCATTAAAAAATTTATATTTTAATATTTTTGACCCAAAAATACTATTTATTGAATAAAACAAGTAAATATTAAGTAAAAAAGTGTGATAATTACTCTATTTTCATAGAGTCATCACACCCCCAAACTTAAATTTTTGCTTGTCTTTAAGTAAAGCTAAGTATAAGTAAATAAATAACTTGGATAGTATATTCATAAATATACTTTTATTTGTACATGCATATTTCATGAAAACTATCTCTCTCAAAAGTCATACAATCCTATGATAAAGAGGTTCACATATTTATCAATCAATGTTCCATCAATACAAGGATACGCAAGGTTTTTGAAAAATTGATTTGTGTGTGTGTGTTGCATATGATATCATCCAATGTACTCATGAAATCAACCTATATGAGCATGCTAATCAATTCAATCTTAGAACAAGTGTCATAAGTCTATTTTTCATATCCCTCTCCACTAATATAAATATGCACTTAGCTCAAGATCAATAAGGGCTTTACATGCTTGTAATGTAAGCCTTAGGTGGGGGTAGATAAATGAAGACATTTAGGCTCTTCCTACACCTTAGCTTCTTCTTTTTTTATCATGCACTTTTTAATTACAATTGAGCTTTTACTTGATATTTTGGTACACCCTTTTTTGACATTCTTTTCATTTTTTTTTATTCAACATCTCTTTTCTCTCTCTCTTTCTTTTTTGTAACTTCATAACACCCCCAAACTTATTTTTAATTCTATTTTCTTTTTCTTTAGAGGGATAATTGTGTTGTGAGTTTTTCTTTTTTTTATAGGGTGCATTACATTTCACCTTACTCAAAAGCATAACACAAGATTGCATTTTTTATTCATACAAGCTAAAGGTGCAAGGGTAAAGGTAATGCATATTGGTTAGGCATAAAATGTTGCTTACAGATATGAAAAGGTTCTTTGTTAGGCTCAAATAGATGACTAAAGATATTAACAATGATTAGTTTGAAAGGCTCAATCGATCCAAATAAGGCCTAAATCATTTCTCTTGCTAAATACTATTTAGGATTTCACCTTAAGGGATGATCAAATAGATTCTAAAACTTGGTAGATCTCATCAACTCATATAACTCCCTACAATTTTCTCTCAATAAGCACACCAAAATCAATCATGAACATATGCATAAGAATTTAAATAAATCCAATCAAAACTAGCAAGCATATCACATGATTAATGTAAATATCTTAACAAATATGTTACATTCCTTACCTTAGTCATGAAAACCAATTTTTATCATTGAGTTCATATGTTTCATATCAAGCATGCATGCATTTAGTTTCCATATATTTATCAATTTCTACCCAAGTAATGATTAAAAAAACCTAAAAATAAAAAAAAATCCCTAAAATTTTAAAATGCATATTAAATACTAATGTAGAGAATGAAGTTACCTTCCCCAAACTTAAAATACAAATTGTCCCCAATATGCACATATAAATATGAAAAGAAAAGAAAACTCCCTTAATCATGGCACACCACATCTTTCATTGAAATCCTCATTCTATTGCGCCAACCAGCATCACGTTTAACGTTCTTGACTAGACGGGCATATCAAGTCCTAAGGCATATCCTTTTGTGTCCATCCACTTTTGAGTTTGCATGGAAACAGTTTGAGTCATGACTTGTTCAATAATACTTTATGTCCTGGCTTGTAAATATAATGCTCCATTCTCTTCTCATGCCATATTTTTTTTCTTTTTGAACTTTTTGGCATTCTTATAAGAACTCCACAGTAACTCATCCAATTTATGTATTTCTAATAGTTTTTTCACCTCTCTATTGGACTCTTTCAGTTTCATACTTGAGTGAGGATAGAAGGGTAAAAGTGTAGGGTCTAAACTTGGTGGCTCTTCAATTGATGGTTTGAGCTTAGATCCTATCTCCAAATTTTCCATAATTGCCTTTGATATATACATGAGAGGTGCGTCTTCCAAAAAGCTCACACAGTCTATAATATCAACCTTTGATGCCATACTTTCAAAGTTAAAACAAGATGAGTTGTTTTCTGGTGAGTTTATGTCCTTGTTCATAACATCACGTGTAACTATCTTAAGTGTGGGTGACTTAACAGATTCTTTTAAGCTGTCCCCATATTCAGTAACATTTATCCTTAAACATTCATTAGCACTATCAATGTTAGGGGGTGTAGATGCTTTAAAAACTTTAAACATTAATTGTTCATCTTGCACTCTCATTGTAAGTTCACCTTTTTGTACATCAATGAGTGCTCTTCCGGTTGCTAAGAATGTATGACTAAGTATGATAAGAATATCACGGTCATCTTCCATGTCTAACATAATGAAGCCCGCCAAAAAGATGAATTTATCTACTTTTACAAGCACATCTTGTACCACACCCCAAGGTCTTTTAATTGATCTATCTACTATTTGTAATGCCGTTGAAGTGGGTTTGGCTTTACCAACCCCCAATATCTTGAAGACTGATAATTTCATAAGGTTAATGCTAGAACCCAAGTCACATAATGCTTTCTCAAAGTAGATGTTCCCAATTATACAAGGAATGTCAAAACTATCTAGATCTTTCAACTTTTGGGGTATTTTTCTAGCAAGGATGACACTACAACCTTTAGTTAAGGTTCTTATTTCATTCTTTCCAAACCTCCTTTTCTTAGACAAGATGTCCTTCAAAAATTTGGCATAGGAAGGCATATGTTCAAGTGCATCTACAAATGATATGTTTATGTGCAACTTCTTGAATACTTCAAGAAATTTTGAAAACTGCATATCTACCTTTTGCTTTTGCAGTCTTTAAGGGAAAGGAATAGTGGGTTTGTATAGGTTACTCTTTTTTGGCTGAATTATTTCCTTTCCATTACTCTTTTTATCCTCTAATTCCTCCTTATCCTTTTAAGTCTAATCTTCATGGTCTAAAGTTTTACTACTCCTCAAGGCTAATGATTTACAATGGCTCTCACCTTCTCTTCTTGGGTTTATAATTTTGTCACTTTGAAGGTTATCCCGAGGCATTTGGCTTATAACCTGAGTAAGTTGTCCCATTTGATTCTCCAAATTTCAAATTGAAGCCTCTTGAGTTGACACTTTTGTATTAAATGATTGGATGAAGTATTTCATCATCCCCATTAAGGAATTTGTATTGTCCTTAGTGGGTGGCTTCTTTTCTTGGGCTTGTAATTGTTGTGGTCATTGGAAACTAGGTGGTGGAAATGATTGATGGTTGAATTGATTACCACCTTGATTGTTGTAATTTCAAGAGAAATTTGGATGTTGCCTCCATCATAGGTTTTATGTGTTTGTGTTTGAGTATGAATTATTGTTTTGATTCACATTACCCTTATAGAAGGCCGATTCAGGCTTATGTGGACAATTATCAAACAAATGGGCTCCATCACAACACACACAAGACACCATTGAATCTTAGACTTGGTTTATACTCGCTGGCGAGTTTTGAACCATCAAAAGATTTATTAAAGAGGACACTTGAGTTGTAAGTGCCGTGAAATCATTTATCTCATGCATTCCACCAACTCGTTTTGTGGCTATCATTTCGTTCATTGACCATGGATCATTATGCTAGCCATTTTCTACTCTATGCTTCTAATAGCACTAAAGGATATGTATAAATTAAAAATAAATAATAGATAAAAATTAAAAAAAATTAAAAACTAAATAAATAAATAAATAAAATAAATAAATAAGTGAGTAAAATAAAATATGTACATTAAAATTTATATTAAAGTAAATAAAAATATATTAAAAAATAAGAACTAAAAGAAATTATTAATTTCTAATATTTATAGTCCCCGACAACGGCGCCAAAAACTTGATCGATAGATACGAAGTATGTGCAATGAAAACAAAAGTATACATATTACATCAAGTAATATAATGATAAGAAAATATCATTCTTATAGAGATTATTTTATTAGAAACTAATTTTTAAGCCTAAAAAAATAAAATTCAAATTTTTATGTGTTTTTATATTTTAAGAAAGAAAAATTAAAATAGCTAAAAGTAAATAGCAATAATTAATTAAATCAGATTTGGTAACTAAAAAGATATATGAGAAAATAACTAGGAATACCTAATCCCCCAATTTTCTAAACATGTGAATCACTAAAATCCTTCCAATATAATTATCAATTAATTACGTGATCGATTGAATCTAACCTTTCATGTACTCCTCCTTCAAGTAAACTACACACCATATAGTAATTAATTTAATCACACTCTCATGCTAATTAAATTGTATACTATTCATTAAGTTCATGTATTATGGATCACATACATAAGAATCATACATCTATCCCTAGAAACTATACATGTTATTTAATCAAAACAAACAATTAAATAATTCTCTTAAATAAATTTAATTGCCTATATAGATAAATTGTTAGACAAATAATTAATAGCATAAAAATAAAATTAAATAATATCATTATTATAATTATAATTAGGGTAAAATTTTAGATCATCACATGGTGAAAATTGGGTTCATAAAATCTCTAGATTAATAAATTAATTACACATAATTGTGTTCATAAAGCTCATATTTTTCATAAAAGAAGACATAAAATTGATAAAGAAAAGAGTAGAAAAAGAAATACAATCAATCTCTTGAATTGTAGTATTAATCTTCTCTTGAATCTCTACCAAAATTGTGTCATCTCTTGAATGTTTTTATATTTCTCTCTTTTGAGCTCTAAAAAATGACCAAAATTATACTAATGGAGGCCAATTAGGGATTATGGAGTGATTAGGGGCTTAAATAATGCTCAGGTGCGATCTGGACCGTCAGATCAGCTTTAAATCAAGGGCTACAATCAAAACAAGAAAAATTGATAGTTTCAGTCAATCAAAGCACGACACGTGGTATTAGGAATTCACTGGGTGAATAAGGGATCGACACATAGCAAGGGAGACTGGTTAGAGTTAACGCTCACTAAGTCAGCGGAACGTGGCATGACGTGATTCATAGAGATGAATGGTGTGGTACACGGGTGGAACATGCGAAGCAATGTTGTGGTAACGAGGGTTGACCAGTTTCCAAACTCGGATTGAACGCCATGTTGACAGGTGGCATGCATTTCATCTTTCTCCACGCGACATAACATGATTCGCTCTCCGTGATTACATGGAATTTGTGTGGCTTGCCCAGTCAGCTCCTTTACCAGCGTGGCATGATACGTGGTAGCTCTTGATTGGTCCTACCATAAAAATTCATAAAAATCCCAAAAAATTCTAAAAGTTATATTTTCACCCCTTTTCATTAAAAAGAGTATATTTTAATATTTTTGACCCAAAAAATACTATTTATTGAATAAAACAAATAAATATTAAGTGAAAAGTGTGCTAATGACTCTACTTTCATAGAGTCATCACCTCTCCCCTAGTGTAAGTATGCATTTAACTAAAGATCAATAGGGCTTTGTATGCTTGTAATGTAAGGCTTTGGTATAGGTAGATAAATGGAGAAATTTAGGCTTTTCTACACCTTTTCTTTCTTTTTATTCATCATGCGATGTTTTACAATAGTTGAGCTTCCATTTGATGTTCTTGTGCACCCTATCTTACCGTTATTTCCATTCTTTTATTCCACATCCTTTTTTTAATATATAACTTCACAATATCCCCAAACTTATCTTTAATTTTATTCTTTTTTATTTAGAGAGGTAATTGTGATGTGAGTTTTTTTCTTTTTCTTTTTAAATAGGTTGCATTACATTTCATCTCACTTTATAGCTTAGCATATGATTGCATTTTTCATACAAGCCAAAGGTGTAAGGGTAAAGGTAATGCATATTGGCTTCAAATGTGACTTAAAGATATAAATTATTCTTAGTTAGTTTCAAAAGGGTGACTAAGGATATAAATAATGGTTAGCTTGAAAGGCTCAATCGATCTAATTAAGACCTAAATTATTTCTCATGCTAAATACTATTTATGACTTTGTCCTAACGGATGATCAGATAGATTCTAAAACATGGTAGACCTCATCAACTGACATAACTCACCCCAAATTTTCTCTCAATAAGAACACTAAAATAAATCCTAAATATGTGCATAAAAATATGAATCAATTCAATCAAAACTAGCAAACATATCACATAATTAATGTAAGTATCTTAACAAGCATGTTACATTTCTTATCCTAGTCATGACAACCAATTATATTTCATATAGAATATGCATGCATTTGGTTTTCATGTATTCATAAATTTCTATCCAAATCATGATTAAAAACATCCCATTGCACATTGTCCCAAATGTATACATATGGATATGAAAAAGAGTGAAAGGAAAGAAAACTTTGTTAGCCTTAGCACACCACATTTCCTTTCCTAAACTATCCAACTTTGTTATGCCATTTCCCTCCACATTTATTTGCCTACAAAGTAGAAAAATATAAGTAAAATAAGTTTAGGTTGCCTCTCAACAAGTGCCATGTTTAACATCCTTGGCTAGACGGTCGTATAAGATCCTAAGGTGCATCCCCCAAGGTCATCACAACTTTTTCACTTGGTAGTTGATCTCCATAATAGTGCTTTATTTTGTGCCCATTAATTAAGAACTGTTGTTTGTTTATGTTCTATCATTCAATGGCTCCATAGTTCATCACCTTAGTAATGGTAAATGGATCTGACCATCTACTCGAGTTTTCCTAGAAATAGTTTAAGTCTTGAGTTGTAAAGTAATACTTTCTATCCCAAATCAAAAGTATGATGCATAATTCTCTTATTATGCCATATTTTAATTTTTCTCTTTGTACAACTTAGCATTCCCATTAACATTCCATCATAGCTCATCTAGCACACTTAATTGCAACATTCTTTTCTCACTAGTTGCATCCATAGACATATTTAGTTCTTTCAATGCCCAATATGCTTTATGCTCCAATTCCACTCGCAGGTGACATGCCTTTCCATATACTAGTTTCTATGGGTTGGAATCTATTGGTGTTTTAAATGCATTGTTATATGCATATAAAGCATTATCTAGCTTAAAGGCCCAATTCTTTATAGAATTATTTCTCCAAAATTCTTTACACTTCTCTATTGGACACCTCTGTTTTCCCACTTGTTTAGGGATGATAAGGGGTAGATATCTTATACTTAATCCCATACTTAGATAATAAATAATTAGAGGATCTATTACAAAATTGACTACCTCTAGCACTAATGATAATCCTAGGAGTTTCAAATCTAGTGAAAATGTTTTTCTTTAGAAATTTAATGAAAAATTTGGCATCACATTTGTTTAAGGCTATGGCTTTTAGCCATTTTGACACATAATCCATACCTACTAATATGTATTGGTTACCAAAGGATGAAGGGAACAATCCCATAAAGCCAATGTCCCAAACATCAAACAATTCTACTTCAATTTATTATTTAGAGGCTTCTCATCTCTTTTGGAAATATCATTTATCCTTTGGAATCTATCACATGTCTTTACATAAAGATAGGCATCTCTAAATAGTGTAGGCCAAAAACAACCTGGTTAAAATACCTTAGCTATCGTTTTTGTATTTCCAAATTGGGCTCCATAGTCTGAGTTGTGATAGTGATAAAACATACTTCCAACTACTCCATAAGAGGAACACCTTCTCAAAATACCATCACTACATTCTATATAGAGGTAAGGGCCATCCAAAAAATATTTCTTTACATCATTGAATAATTCTTCTTTTGTTTCCATGTCAGATAAGGTGGAACAATATTGGCAACTAGGAAGTTTGTAATGTCTGCATACTATGGGATGTCAATTCAAGCCATTGAAAAACGTTGCTCATTTGGGAAATATTCTCCAATCACGATATTGTCATCCATATTAGCTTCCATCTCCAATCTAGATAGATGATCTGCCACCTGATTTTCTATCATTTTTTTATTATGGATTTTAAGTTAAACTCTTGCAAAAAGAGAGCCCATCTGATTAGTTTGGGTTTGGAATCCTTTTTTATCATAAGGTACTTTATTGCATAATTTATTGCATAGTTCTCCATGTAGATAGTCACCTTGGTCCTAATCAAATACAACATAAATTTCTCAAAGGCATATACATTGGCTAGAAGTTCCTTCTCTATAGTGGCATAATTCATTTGAGCATCACTGAGTGTTTTACTTGCATAATATATAGCATGAATCATCTTGTCTCTTTGTTTCACCAAAATAGACCCAATAGTAAAGTTACTTGCATCACATTTAATTCAAAGGGCTTGCTCCAATATAGTGCTGTTGTCACTAGTGATGACACTAGTTTCTCTTTAAGCATTCAAAATACCTCTAAACATTTATCTTCAAATCTATAAGGCATGTCTTTCTCTAATAGATTGCATAAGGGTTTTGAAACTTTGGAAAAATCTTTGATAAATCTATGTTAAAAACCCACATGCCCAAGAAAACTCCTAAATCCTCTTACACAAGTAGGTAGTGGTAACTTATTAGTCACTTCTATCTTAGTTCTATCCACTTCAATACCCTTATATGAGTTTTTGTGGCCCAAGATAATACGTTTATGACCATGAAGTAAAAATTCTCCTAATTTGAAACCAAGTTGGTTTCTTCACATCTCTGTAGCACTAAGGAGAGATATATTAAACACTCATCCAATGTGTTCCCAAAGATTGAGAGATCAACCATGAAGATTTTGAAATGCTTCTCCACCATGTTTGAGAAAATATTCATTATATAGCATCAAAATTTTGCATGTGCATTGTATAAAATGGAATCCTCCTGAAAGAAAAGGTCCCATAAGGACATATGAAGATAGTCTTTTATTGGTCTTTAGGTGCCACAGTGATCTGATTATAGTCAAAATATCCATCTAGAAGGCAAAAGAAGAAATGCCTAGATAATTTATCAAGCATGTAATCTATGAATGGGAAAGGAAATGGTATTTCCTTGTAGCTTTATTCACCTTTCAAAAATACATACATAACCTTTATTCCACGACAGTCCTTATGGGTATTATCTCATTTGACTCATTTTCTACCATAGTGATTCCTCTTTTTTTCGTATATATTGGATTAGGCTTACCCATTAACTGTTTGATATTGGGGTAAATAATGCCCATGTCCAGCCACTTAACAATTTCTTTCTTTATCACTTTTTTTATAATAGGGTTTAACTGGTGTTGTGCATTTATGGTGGGCTTAGCTCCATCCTCTAACAAGACTTTATGCATGCATATGGATGGGCATATGCCTTTGATATCGGCAATGGACCAACTTATATTTCTTTCAAATTTATTGAGCACCTTCAGTAGTGATTCTTTTTCCTCCATACTTAGACTGGTAAAAATTATAACTAGAAGTGTCTTGTTCACACCTAAAAATGCATAATGAAGATGGTTTGATAAATTTTGAGCTCTAACTTGGGTGGCTCTTCAATGGATGGTTTGAGCCTAAAACCTATCTCAAGACACTCTACATTTGCATTAGATACACACATGGGAGATGTAGCCTCCAAATAGTTCACATAGTCAACAATATCAACTTGCATCACAAATTCCAAAGTTTCATAATTAAAGCAAATTGAGTTATTTTTGGATGAGTTTAAATTATCATCATGAGTCTGTGTGCCTAAGTTATTTTCAAGGTGTTCATCAACATGTGCATTCACAAAATTAACAAGCACATATTTTAAAGCATCACTAGGGAGCATGTTATGAAGCACATTAGTGAATAGCTCATCAGCAATATCTATCTTAAAACAATCACTAGTATTATTAGTATTAAGAATTTTAATTATTTTAAAAAAATTTAATGTTATCTTTTCATCCTACACTCTAATTGTAAGCTCACCTTTTTATAAATCAATGAGTGCTCTTTTGGTTGCTAAAATGGACGACCGAGTATGATAGGAATGTCATTGTCCTTATCCATGTCTAGTATAATGAAATATATCGGAAAGATGAATTTTTCCAATTTTACTAGCACATCTTCTACAACACCCTAGGGTTGTTGATTGACATATCTACCATTTGTAATGTTATTAAAGTTGGTTTGACTTCACTAATACCCAATATTTTAAAAAATTGATAGTGGTATAAGGTGTTGGCACCTAAGTCACATAGTACCTTGCTGAAATGTATATTATCAATTGTGCAAGAGATGTCAAAGCTACCTTGATCTTTTAGTTTTTGAGGTAGTTTTCTATCGAGGATGGTACTACAACCATCAATCAAGGTTATTGACTTATTATCTCTAAGCCTCCTTGTATTAGACAGGATGTCCTTTATGAATTTCGCATACGAAGGCATCTGTTCAAGTGCATTTACAAATGGTATGTTTATGTGCAGCTTCTTAAAGAGATCCAAGAATTTTGAAAACTAAGAGTTTTCCAATATTTGTCTAAATTATTTCCTTTTTAGTACTCTCTTTGTCCACTTTTTCCTCCCCATCCTTTTTAGCTTCTTACTTTTCTTCTAAAGTTTAACCCATCCTCAAGGCTATTTATTTGCAATGCATCTTACCCTCTTTTGTTGGGTTTACTTCTCTGTTGCTTGGAAGGTTACTTTGAGGCTTTTAACTTATGGCTTGGGTCAGTTTCCCTATTTCGATCTCTAAATTCTGTGTAAAAGCCTCATAAATGGATTCTATGCAATACACTTTTTTATTTACTAATTAGATGAAGTCTTTCATCATTCCTATTAAAGAATTTGTTTTATCCTTACTAGATGGCTTATTCTCTTGAGCTTGTGGTAGTTGAAAACCTAGTGGTGGGAAGGGTTGATGATTGAATTGACTACCACCCTCATTGTTGTTATTATTCCATTAGAAATTTGGGTGGTTTTTCCATCCTGGATTGTATATGTTGGAGTATAGAGTTCCTTGGCAATTTTTATTGTTGACATAGTTTATTGCTTCAAGAAGGTTCCCACATGCCTCTATAAAAGGAGGTCCATTGCAATAATCACACATTACAAATAGACTTTTTACCATTACCCCCACACTACCACCATCTAGCTTCTTAGTTAAACCCAATAGTACTTACAATGCTACTATGGTGTCTACATCTATTGCTCTAGCCACTTTCCTTGGATTGAGCCTCTCCAAAGGTAATTGGAAATTATTGAATGCCATCTCATCAAGTAGTGCAAAGGTTTCCTCTTCTCCTTTACTTACTAAAGCTCCTCCAGTTGCATCATCAATTATTGTCCTTGGTTGCCCTATTAATATATTATAAAATGTTTGCAATTGTAACTAAGTAGAAAAACCACGGTATGTGCATATTCTTAACAACTCTTTATAGCATTCCCAAGCTTCATAAAGTGATTCCTCTTCAAATTTCTAAAAAGATGTAACATCATTTCAAAGCTTAGCTATCTTTGAAGATAGGAAGTACTTTGCTAAGAAATTATGAGCCAATTGATCCTATAAGTAGTGACTGTAACCAAGGCTTAACTTTGTCCCACAGTGAGAAAGGAAACATGTCAAGGAAAATTGCATTATCTAATACAACATTAATCTTAAAGGTGTCACATAATTCCAAGAATGAAGCCAAGTGAAGATTTGGGTCATTATTGACTAATCTTTTAAACTGGTTTGCTTGCACCATTTGAATGACACCTGGCATGAGTTTGAAATTGCTAGCATTGGTTCTCGATCTACTGATATAATATTGGGATACATCTACTTGTTGGACTACAAAATCCATTAAAAGGTTTAAGGACCACAATAGCCCATTGATCCCTTTGTTACGCTATAACCCTTGATCAATCTTGTGCTAACTATTATCTTCTTAAAAAATGTAAGGTTCTCTATATTTCTAGATCACAAGGTACATTATTTTCACCTATAAATCATGGCATAAAACAGAAACATTAAAATAAAAATTAAAAGGTTCAAACTAGTAGGGTAATAACCATTATTAATATTTGTTACAAGTACTAAACTTTTCGACAACGGAACCAAAAACTTGACATGCTTAACTCAAGTATATAGGTCATGTAAGTAATATAATATACCTAAGTATGAATATTGATCTCATAGGGAGTTGTAAAACTTATAACTGAGTACTAATATAATTATTACGAATGCTATTTGGATAATAGAAAATTATAAAAATTGAAAAATAAATGACAAATAATTTTAAATCATAAAACTCAACAACTATGAAGATATATAAGAAATCGACCTAGGAATCTTAATCTCCTAATTTTCTATGCATGTGAATCATTAAACTTTCCTCCAAAATATTTACTAACCAATTATAAGATCAATTGAATCTAACCTAGCATCCATTCCCCTCCCGAGTAAACTATACACTACACAATAATTAACCTAATCATACTCACATGCTAATTAGAATGCATACTACTCATTAAATTCATCAATTATAGATCACACACATAAGAATCATACATCTCTGCCTAGAAACTATGTATGTTATTTAATCAAGATAAACAATTAAATAATATTCTCAAATCTATTTAATTGCCTCTATAGATTAATTATTGGTCAACTAATTAATATAAAACAAATCAGATTAAATAATATTATTGAATTGAAATTATAATAGGGTAAAATATTATATCATCACATGTATAAAATTGGGTTCATAAGACACCTAGATTAATAAATTAGCTAGACATAATTAAGTTCATAAAGCTAAGACTTTCCATAAAGAAAGACAAAATAACTAATAAATAATGGAGAAGGAGAAGAGATACACTAAATCTCTTTATTTGTAGCACACATCTTCTATTGAATCTTCATAAAATTGTGTCTCCTTTAATCTTTTCTTAAAAAATTTCTCTTCTCTCTTCTCTCTTCTCTCTTCTGTCTTCTTGGCAGCTGCTAGGTTTTGTGTTTATTAATTATGTGTTTTATTTGTGAAAGAATTGTGTTTATTTTAAGGAAAAACAACATAATATGGACCATTAGAAAATCTCTTAAAATGATCCAATAGTTTATGATTAAATCTGAGAGTAATCGTTTGATTAAACATATAATTCATGCCTAGCTATAAATGTGCATTGCAGCATGGTTTCTTGTGTGTTGCAGTATGGTCCTCGCTGCGTATTTTTTATCCATGTGCACTATGGCCCATAAAAATGCTCGTCACAACATGGTGTTGATTTTTCCCATTTTTTACTTGTTTTCACTCCATTTTCCATCATTTCACCTATATTGATGTAATTAAACATAAATTAAGATTTTTCATGATATTTTAGCATATTTCAAAACAAATAAGTGGTTCAAAAGTGATTAAATAACTTTACTTTTGTAAAGTTATCACAATACTTGGTCCTAGATGGCCAAACTTGGTCCTGACATATCTTATCTCATGACAGTTCTATCTCTAGCTCATGCAATTGTTCAGTTGGAAGGCATATGTTCAAGGTTTGGGTGACTTATAACTAGCATACTCATGGCCTTATTTTTCTTTTAAGGCCTTTTTATGTTTGCTTGCAATATTTCTAAGGAAAGCCCCTCGATCTATAAGCCTCCTGCTTAGAGTACTTGAATTTGTTCAAGTGATCCAAGCCTGTGATATTTCTCAACTTAGAAAATGTTTTCGTTTGAGTTGATGAACTTTTCTCTCTTATGGGGCTATTGATGCCGATTTTTTTCAACACTAGGTAGCATTATCCTCCGTGGATCTACAATATGAAACAAATCATTAGGACCTTGGACCGCCATGGGAAGGTGGTGTTTGGCCTTGAATTCTTAAGTCAGTAACAAGATGATGAAACCTTGAGGACATCTATGGTTTCTCTCTTATTATAAGGAAAGATCGTGTTTGGATGTGATTCTCTGTTATGTGAAAGAAGATCCATTTCATATGATATTTTAAGATAAGATATTACCCCTGTGTACATATGTGAATATATATAAGAAAAAAAGTTAACCTTATAACTATTCCTTACTGAGATAGAATTGACTTGTTATAATATTATAAATATATATCCGTAATTAGGAGATATTTATTTGTTCTTTATATATTTAAAGAAAATATCTTGTGTCAAATTTTTACCTAAATAGAATAGATTAACTAAAAAAAAATCAATTTTACCTAAATAGAACAAAAAAGCATAAAACTTATAGTTTATGAAAGAGTATGCAAGATTTACCTATATATTTATAAAAAGTATGTAAGCTTTACATACATATTTTTTAAAAGAGTATCTACAATTTGCATACATATTTTTTAAAGAGTATGTAAGATTCACATATATATTTTTGAAAGTGTATATAAACTTTACATATATATTTTTGAAAGATCTTTCAATATGAGTGATAACTATGATAACTATGCAATATTGTTAATAGATAACAAAAAAATAATTTAAAAAAAAACCAACCACTAAAACTAACAATATGAGTGATGAGTGAGTTAAACGAGAAAATTAGTTTTAAAAATAAATAAAGATAATTGAGGACAAAAAAGTAAACTTCAAAGCTCAAAACATAGTAATAATAATGCTATTATTTCAAGTAATTAATACATCTTGTGATCATGATTATTTGATGACTTAATCTTACTAGGCCTAACTGATATGGTTTTTTGTTGATTCAAATCACTCTTCATTTATCACATAGAAGACACTAAATTATACCGAACAAGTTTGTTTGTTGATTTGAAAGACATGTTAATCTATTAATTCAATTTTTAATTAAATAATTATATCATAATTCATTATGGAACATAAAAAATAAAATGAATGAGCAAGCTAAGGATGGCAAAAAGATCTATCAATTCATACTCTAAAGATATTTGTTCAATGTGATCCACTCTAGATTGGATCAAAACAGATCAATTTTGGATTGGATCAGGTCATAATACGTATACAAAATCAAAAAATTGGATCGGATCATGATGGATCAAGGCAAATCAATCCATAGATCCATCCAAATTTGTTTAAAATAAGAAAGTTTCTAAACGAAAATGCAACAAAGTGTTTTTTTTATATAATGTTTTTTTTAATTATCAATTTAAAATATGTATTACACCACATCAAGTAATGTTTTAGTTTAAAAAAATGAAACAATTCAGATCGGATCATGGATCCATTGATCCATATATCCATACATGATCTATGGTTCAAAACAGATAAGATGAGAATGGATTTTTTGAGCGCCAAATCAGATAGGATCAATACCGAATTGAATCAGATCCAATTCATTACCATCTTTAGAACAAGCATATAAACTGTCAATAAATAACATACAATTCAACTACACCTAATAAAATTTGCAACAGTGTACAAATCTTTTCAAATAATTTAATCGATTTAGTAGAGTACCCAAAAATTATCACCAACACCTTCAGCTTTTTGCTAATCCTTGCTTGTGTATCATCGTCCATTAAAATATTTTCAGACCCTTCAGCTTTCTCTTCATCATTGCATGCGTATAATCATCCTCTATTAACTAACACTCATATTCCACTAATCTCTAGATCCCATCCATGCATTTAATCTTTAAGCTCCACTATTATATGAACAAGCATATGAATAAGCACTTCTCCATTAATGTTAACAAACCTTTCCATTCTTTGAGAAAAAAATATACCATTATATCTTGTTTATTATCTCCAGACTCAAATCATTACTCATTATAGAAATCCAAGGGTAGTTGTTTTGGCGGCGAAGACATCACTAAGTTTTCTTGAGATGTTCCTGTTGGAAAATTATGGATCAAAACTCTAAAAACTCAAGAACACTCAAGAACAATTTTCTAGAAACACTCAGAAATTATTGAATTTTTGTTTCTGATTTCTTTAACTTGATTATTACATTGCTACTAAGAGGTATTTATAGAAACAACTAATAAATCTAAGCCACACAATATAAACCTACCAAAACAATCTAAACCATACACTTATCTTCTTACCTAACCCATTGATTTTTCTTCTTCCCACCAACCATGAGTTGTATCCTTATCAATCCAGATCATCACCATAGAAGCTTCCACGAGCTGGACTTCAAATGGGCTAGAATATTTCAAAGTTTGTTTTTTTGATTTCTTTGGGCTTGTAAACAAGTTTACAAACCAACACCCCCCTTAAACTTGTTTTATGATGTCGAGCAAATTTCTCAATCTGACAAAGTCTTCTTGCTTGAGCGGTTTAGTGAAGATGTCGGCAATTTATCTTGTGATTTTACATACTCAAGTTGTACATCCTTTCTTGTGATGCACTCCCTGATGTAATGATATCGAGTATCTATGTGTTTGCTTCGATCATGGAAAACATGATTTTTGGCTAAGGCAATAGTTGACTTGTTATCAACACAAATTTTGGTTAGATCTTCTTGTGTCATACTTAGCTCCTTTAACAAGTTTCTCATCCAAATTTCATGGCAAACACATGAGGTAGTTGCTACATATTCTGCTTCACAGCTAGACAAGGTGACAATCGGTTGCTTTTTCGACATCCATGTAAAAGCAGTATCTCCCATGAAAAACACAAATCCGGAAGTGCTTTTTCGATCATCTATATCTCCACCAAAATTGCTATCACTATATCCAACAAGCTTGTAATCATTAGAAGCTGAATAGAACAAGCTAAAATTAATTGTACCTTTTAGATAGCGTAGGATTCTTTTTGCAGCTTTGAAATGGGTGATTGTCGGTTTCTCCATATAACGGCTAATCAATCCAACGGCATACAAGATGCCAGGCCTTGTGCATGTGAGATAACACAGACTTCCAACTAAACTTTTGAAAATTTTTGGATCCACACTTTCACCATCTTCATGCTTGGATAGTTTGATTCCACATTCCACTGGTGTGTTGATCAGCTTGGAATCGTTAATTTTGAACTTCTTTAGTATCTCCCTTGCATAGCTTTCTTGAGAGATGAATATGGCTTCTTCCTTTTGCCTCACTTCAATTCCAAGGTAGTATGCCATTAATCCGATATCTGTCATTTCGAACTCTCGGGTCATCACCTTCTTAAAATCTTCAAATAGTTTCGGATTACTTCCAGTGAAGATGAGATCATCTACGTATAGGCAAACGATTAGAATATCGCCACCTTCAATCTTGACGTAGAGTGAATATTCATAGGGACACTTGGTGAAGTTATTCTCCAGAAAGTATTTGTCGATGCGGTTATTCCATGCTCTTGGTGCTTGCTTTAACCCATAAAGAGCTTTCTTCTACTTCAATACCTTGTCTTTGTGACCTTTTGCTTCATAGCTTGATGGTTGCTTAATGTAGACTTCTTCTTCAAGGACTCCGTTTAGAAAAGCAGATTTTACATCCATTTGATGTATCTTCCACTTATTTTGAGCTACCAAAGAAATGATTAGTCGTATAGTTTCTAATCGAGCAACAGGAGCAAATACCTCATCATAGTCAATTCCAGCCTTTTGACTATATCCTTTTGCTACTAGTCTTTCCTTGTGCCTTTCAATCTCTCCCTTAGCATTCATCTTTGTCTTGTACACCCATTTGACACCTATTGCCTTATGCCCTTTGGGAAGTGAAACAGGTTCCCATGTGTCGTTCTTCTCTATTGCATTGATTTCTTCGTCCATCGCATCTCTCCACTTCTTCTCTTGTACAACTTCTTGAAAGCTCACTGGTTCACAATCAGCAAAGAGACAAAATAAGGTAAGATTATCTTGTCGTTCTGTTACCTCATAAAGATCTTGGAGATTTCGTGTACGTGTCACGGCTCTTTCACTTCCACTTGAAGATGATGACGGATCTTCATGAGTGGTTGGCATTGGTGAAGTAGGTGGAGTCGTTGGCTCTTGTTGAATTTCTACAGATTGCTCCCTCATTGTCTGCTCATCTTCTTTAAACTGAGGAAAGAAATTGAAGTTATCTACATGAGAGTTAAAATCTCATTCTCCTTCTTCGTCGAATACCACATCTCGACTAATCACAATTTTCTTATTATGTGGGTTGTACAATTTATAGCCCTTTGAATTAGCATCATAACCGATGAAGATAAAACTCTCGCTTTTATCATCAAGCTTCGTTCTTCTCTCATCCGGTACATGAACATGGGCTATACTTCCAAAGACTCTTAGGTGGGAAATACCAGGCTTTCTTCCACTCCATGCCTCTTGCGGTGTCTTTCCCCATACACTTCTTGTTGGAGATCGGTTTGACAAGTAAACTGCACATGCTACTGCTTCTGTCCAAAAATCTTTGGGTAGTTTTTTGCTTTTGAGCATGCTTCGTGCCATATTGAGGATTGTTCGGTTCTTTCTTTCAGCTACACCATTCTGTTGGGGGGATCTTGGCACTGTTAAAGATCTATGAATTCCATTTGCTTCACAGAACTCTTGAAACTCCTTGGATGTAAATTCTCCACCTCGGTATGATCTCATGGCTTTGATTTTTCTACCACTTTCTCTCTCCACTGTAGCTTTGAACCTTTTGAATACTTCAAAAACTTCTGATTTCTGTTTCAAGAAATATACCCAAGTTTTTCTTGAAAAATCATCAATAAAAAGAAGAAAATAGTTACTGTTACCGAGAGAGGTAGGCTTGATCGGTCCGCACACATCAGTATGGATTAGCTCCAGTGGCTTCTTGGCTCTTGAGTGTGACTCCTTTGGAAAGCTTTTTCGGAATTGTTTTCCGAGTAGGCACCCTTCACAAAGTTGATCAGGATGGTTAATGCAAGGTAGTCCCTTCACCATCTCCTTCTTAGACAACATCTCCAATCCTCCAAAATTGAGATGTCCAAATCGAAGATGCCATAGCCACGATGCATCTTTATAGCAGGCTTTCAGACACTTTGCAATGTCATTTTGTATGTTGATCAAGAACATTCTATTCTTTGACATCTGTACGTTAGCAATGAGATTATTCTTATCATCTTTTATAGAAAGATTATAATCCTTCATACGAATATCATAACCTTTCTCTAACAATTGTCCTAAACTTAAGATGTTACTTTTCATATTTGGGACATAGTAAACATTGGAAATAAATTGATGTTGCCCATCTTTCAAACTAATAAGAATGTTACCTCTTCCTTTCACTGCTACATTTGAATCATCTCCAAATGAGACATTTCCACTTACTAACTCATCTAGTTCCACGAACATGTCTTTCCTTCCACACATATGGTTGCTTGCACCGCTGTTAAGATACCAGGCATTTGGTTGACTACTATCACCCTCCTTCCATGCTAGAAAAAGAGTTTCTTTCTCATCTGTCTTCTCCTCTATGTAGTTGATTTTCTCATCTACTCTATTATTAGGAGTTCTACATTCTGAAGCATAATGTCCAAATTTCTGACAATTATAGCATTGAACTTGAGATTTGTCATACCTTGAGTTCATATTACCTCTTCCTCGACATTGTGTTGAGCTTTCTGCTCTCTCAAAGTTGTTGGAATTGTTGTTGTAATTCCAACCTCGTCCACGACCGTGACTTCCACCTCATCCACGACCTTTACCTCTACCTCGGCCACGTTGGTTTCTGTCATTGCCTTGGCTTTCATGCTTATCTTTGAATTGCATCTTGAAGAGTTGCTCAGTGATCCCTTGCTTCTTCTTATGCTTTTCTTCATATGCTTGTAATGACCCATTGAGTTCATCAATGGTCATTTCTTCCAAATCTTTTGTTTCCTCAATCGTCACGACGATGTGTTCAAATTTGGAATCTAATGAACGAAGTATCTTTTCCATTATTCTAACATCTCCCAACATCTCACCGTTTCTTTTCAATTGATTAGAAACAACTGCGACTCTCGAGAAATAATCAGAAATAGATTCGGAAGCTTTCATATGCAGAGATTCAAACTCACCTCTTACTGTTTGGAGACGAACCTTCTTCACTTTCTCGGCTCCTTTGAAAGAAATTTGAAGTTTATTCCACGCTGCTTTGGAAGATGTTGCATCTGAAATTTTCTCAAACCCATCATCATTTAAGGCTTGATAGATAAGAAAGAGGGCTTTCTTGTCTCTCTTTCTCAAATCCTTCAAAGATTCTTTTTGCACTTGCGTTAGAGTAGTTTCATCGTCTGGCTCACTTAAGCCTTTCTCTACGACTTCCCACACATCATGTGCACCCAAAAAAGCCTTCATCTTAATACTCCAATTATCATAGTTATCGTTGTTGAGTGTGGGGACTTGAAACGATGACATACCTCCACTTGACATAATTCTCAATATAGTGAGAATTTATAAATTTTGATCGCACAGATGGATTCAGAACGTCAAAAAATCTTAGAAGGAACTCCGGGAAAATCTGAGTTTTTTGGTCAACGGTCAAAGTCAACAGTCAAAAGTCAACTTTTTTGGTCAACAGTTTCGGCGGCTCGGTCAACAGCCTTCACGGCACGGTCAACAGCCTTCACGGCTCGGTCAAATGGCTTGGCGGCTCGATCAGCAGCTCGGTCAACAGGCTCACGGCTCGGTCAACTCGGCTGACTCAGTGAGTTAACTCACTTCTAGCAGAAACTTCCGGAGGATCGTGGCGGCGCGTCCGAACTCCGATCGGGATGATTCTTACGGCGTCGGATTTGTCTCGTCGAGAGCTTCGATTTGATATACAATAGTGTATATTTATATTTCCAACTACAGCTCTGATACCACTTTGTTGGAAAATTATGTATCAAAACTCTAAAAACTCAATAACACTCAAGAACAATTTTCCAGAAACACTCAGAAATTATTGAATTTTTGTTTCTGATTTCTTTAACTTGATTATTACATTGCTACTAAGAGGTATTTATAGAAACAACTAATAAATCTAAGCCACACAATATAAACCTACCAAAACAATCTAAACCATACACTTATCTTCTTACCTAACCCATTGATTTTTCTTCTTCCCACCAACCATGAGTTGTATCCTTATCAATCCATATCATCACCATAGAAGCTTCCACGAGCTGGACTTCAAATGAGCTAAAATATTTCAAAGTTTGTTTTTTTTTATTTCTTTGGGCTTGTAAACAAGTTTACAAACCAACAGTTTCTTCTTCCACATAAGCACAAAAGACAAATGGGACAACATGCAATAAATATATTCGAATCATTGTCCATTGCAGGAAGTTTTTAACACTTGTTTTTTGAGGAATGTTTCCTTTACAACTATCTCATTGAGTCTCCCCATTTTTCGAACCTTTTTCAATCATCATTATCTCAGTTTTTCTCTATAAAATCAACTCCTACTCCTCATCTTGTTCTCATACTTTTCATCTTATAATTTCACCTTTCACTTACTGTTCTTTCATCTGCACTACTTTTCACCTCAGTTTCCTTTTTTATAGTCTTCTAATGTTGTTCAAAAAGTTTACTTTTAACATTTAGCATTTAAAATTTTATATGCATGAAGGTTCTCACATTGCTTTCTTTCTCTTAGTCTTTAAATGCATGCATTTTTGCAGTTTGTTATTTAAGGCTTTCAAATATATTATCCAAATCAGTTTTTGCTTTCCAAATCCTTGTCATCCTCAACTAAGCATTTTATTTCTTAAAATTCCTGAAAAAAATATTGTTTTATCTTCTATTTCTAATGACAATTTTGGTTTCATATTAGTTGTCCCAACAATGAACACTTCAGAAGGCATCGAAGAAACTAATCAATCAACCAGCTCAACATATATGGCCCTCGTACCACAAACTCAACGACTCTCAGATAGACTTGAGGAAATCACTGTGCATATTACTTGGAAAGATGCCATGTATACTACATCTCTCACTCTTTTAGAAGTTTTGGATACTAGAGAAATCAGATCTCCTATTTTACAATCTACCTTTGATGTTGTTACAAATTTAAGCTTTGATGTAAAAATGTCGTAGATGGATTGATGCACAAAAAACTTAATAGTCAAATATTGTAAAATTTATAAATAGATAACAAGTATTTAGTTACAACAGATGTTACTGTTCTTGATGTATCAACTATTCAGAATCTTCACAAGACTAGCTAGCGTGATTAATTTCTTATGAAATTACGCTCAAAATATGAATCAGTTCACTCTTCTCTATTGAACAGATATCCTATTCTCTCTCTTGATATTTTTTTTTGATGAGTTACTTCATAAAGAATGTCTTAGTACTCAAACTATTTTGAAATAATCTCATGGCAGTTACACGACGACAACTATGGCTTATGTTGTCTAAGGACGTGGATCACCTATGTCTTCTAAAAATCTACAATTTTTTTGCTACAAAGATTATGGGCATATTGTTGCCAATTTTCCTAAAAAATATTGTTCTTATTCCAAGAAAAATAGTCATAGGTGCTTCTTCTAATCTTGCACCTCCTGCAATAACTTACTTCACTTCTAAAATAGTGCAACAGATGCTAATTTCAGCATTATCTACATTGGGATTTCAAGGTAAAAATTCTACTACACTTTGATATGTAGACTTGGGGGCTTCTAATCATATGATGAATACTCCCATAACTTTGTTTCATGTTTGACCTTATGTTGGCCAATCTACCATTCATATTTCCAATCAATGCTGTTAGAAATGCTTCTTCTACATTTACCGATATGTTTCTTGCTCCTCAACTTTCTTCAAATCTCATTTTGGTTGGTCAATTAATTGATAAAAATTGTGCTATTAACTTCTTTGGTGATGATTATGTTATGCAGAACTAGGTAATAGGGGAGCCAATCGCAAAGGTACCTAAAGTGGAACACTTGTTTCCACTACTTTTACCTACTTCAGCATTTTATCCAATTCCTTCTATTAAGTCTTTTGCTCATAATAATATTCCTGATCTAAGTATGTTGTGACGTCGTTGTTTAAGACATCCTAATACTTAAATCTTATCACATATATTGAACTCGAGCTTTCTTGATAAAAAAAATGTTCTTTTTTACCTCTTGAGTGTGATTCTTGTAAACTTGGCAAAAGCAAAACTCTTTCATTTCCTTTGCATGCTAGTAAAGCTTCTCACTGCTTTGATCTTATCCATAGCAATGTTTGGGGACCTTTCTCGATTACTTCACATGAAAATTTTAAATACTATGTGACTTTCATTGATGATCATAGCAAATTCACTTGAGTTTATTTTCTTCTTTCTAAATCTAAGGTTTTTCGTACTTTCATTGAGTTTTTAACATATATTGAAAATCAATTTTCTTCAAATATTAAGACATTACGCACAGATTCTAAAGGTATTATCCATCAATATTCATGTTCTACTACTCCTCAACAAAATGGAGTAGCCGAGCCAAAAATCGTCATCTTCTTGATATGGTATGTACTCTCTTGTTAGAATCTTCTGTTTCATCCATGTTCTGGGTTGAGGCTCTAAAGAATTCTACTTACTTGTTTGCTAAGCAGCCTAGTTATGATAATCTTCGTATCTTTGGTTGTGTATGTTTTTTTCATTTACCACCTCATGAGTGACCTAAATTATCTACTCAATCTATTAGATGTGCGTTTTTAGGATATAATGTGTGTCAATAGGGATTTGTTTGCTATCATCCTACATTACATCATACACAAATTTTTAGGAATATTATTTTCTTTGAAAATCAACATTTTTTTCCTATGTCTTTTGTGCCTTCTTTTTCTATTGTAGTCCTTCCATCCTTTGAGCACCAGTTCTTAGCTCTTCCTCAAAACATTTTTCACTTTAAACCAAAAATGGTGTATACAAGACAATCCCACCCATAGCCCTTTTCCGGTGGTTCACTCGATATTTGATCCTAATGTGCACAGGAGCTAGTCAATTGTAGCACTTCTAGAGCCTTTGGTACGTCACTCTTCTCGAGTGTTTGTACCCATGGAAATGTATGGTTTTTCTCCTAACAATTCTATTTCAGCTCTTACTACTGCATTTTCCAATTTTGATATTCTCACATGTTACTCACATGCCATCAAGCATGATTGTTGGCGCCAATCTATACAGGAAGAAATTGCTGCTCTAGAGGCCAATCACACCTGGGACATTAAGTATTTTCCTTATACTATAGTTCCTTTAAGTTTCAAATGGGTTTACTCAGTCAAGGTTTGCTCTAATGGAAGTTTGTATCACTATAAAGCTCTGCTTGTTGTCCTTTGGAACAAACAGGAATATGGTGTTAATTATGAGGAGACTTTTGCTCATGTGGCTAAGATGACTATTGTTCAAATGATTATAGCTCTTGTTGCTTTCAATGATTGGACACTACATTAGATGGATGCTAAGAATGCTTTCCTTCACGGAGATCTTAAAATATTTATTTATATAAAGCCACCTCTGGAATTGTTTCTCTCGAACCTCCAATGTGTGTAAACTTTGTTGCTCTCTTTATGGTTTTAAACAAACTCCACGGGTGTGGTTTGAAAACTTTTGAACCACTTTATTACAATTTTATTTCACGCAGAGCAAGTATGACACTTCATTATTTCTTCGAAAATCAAACATGGGTGTTGTTATCCTTTTGGCTTATGTTGATGATATTGTGATTATTGGTTCTTATTCTACTTTATTTGTCCAGTTCAAGACCCATCTCTCACAATCCTTTACTATGAAAGATCTTGGGTCTCTTACATATTTTCTTGGTCTTGAGGTGCATCATAGCCCCTCTGGTATTTCACTCAATCAACACAAGTATGCTAGTGATTTGGTGACTACAGTTGAATTGCATAAAGCTACCTCTGTCGATACTCCCATGGAATTAAATATCAAGCTTCGTAAAGATAAGGGTGACTTACTTGTTGATCCCAGCTTATATCGGAAATTGGTGGGTAGCCTTGTCTATCTCACCATCACTAGACTAGATATTTCTTTTGATGTAAAACATGTTAACCAATTTCTTTAGACTCTTGGTCATCTTCATTTGGCTATTGTCTATCGGATCATAAGCTATGTTTAGGGCACTTCTTATAGCAATGCTGATTGGGCTAGTTGTGTTGATACACGTCGCTCCAACACAGGTTGGTGCATGTTCTTAGATAATGCATTGATCTCTTGGAAGAGTAAGAAGCCAGACAGAGTTTATAAGTCATCTATAGAATTTGAGTACCGAGCAATGTCTCTTGCTTGTTTCGAAATTATTTGGCTTCAAGGTTCGCTAGCTGAGTTAGACTTCTCTGAGACCGATCCTACACCTTTACATGCTGATAATACAAATGCTATTC
Organism: Hippophae tibetana; assembly: GCA_037013495.1. NCBI lineage: Eukaryota > Viridiplantae > Streptophyta > Magnoliopsida > Rosales > Elaeagnaceae > Hippophae > Hippophae tibetana. The sequence continues at coordinate 41,815,218 of CM072804.1, read as the reverse complement.
AGATTACGGTCAATCCTGTCTATCATGAGCGCACAAAGCATATTGAAGTCGAATGTCATTCTATCCATGAAGCCTTTGACGCTCGTGTTATCACTCTTCCACATATTTATAATGAACTACAAATTGTTGATATCTTCACCAAGGCTCTCACTCATCATTGACATTGCGTCCTAAGTCGCAAATTGATGCTTATTGATCAACTCACATCAATTTGAGAGGGGCTGTCAATGCACAACTTAACTATCCATAATAGCTTTGTTGTGCTCCATTGACAGCTTAGCTGTCCATAATAGCTTTGCTGTGATTTGTTGTTCATATTCATTTAGTTATCCATATTCATTTTTTAGTTGTCCACAACTATCCATAGTCATTTTAATTGTAAATAACTATCCATAGACAGCAGTCCATGGCTATCCACAACTTTCCATAAACAATTGTCTATAGCTATCTACAGCTATCCATAAACAACTTTGTTGTATTTTGTAAAGTTTATAAATAGAAATAAATAACAAGACCAAATCATTTGGTCATTTTCATACAACATTCTTGACTTATTTCTAACAATTATTGCCCGCCGCAACATACTTTTTCCACCGTTGCGGCCCACATATGTTCTTATTCGCATTGAATCACAATACGAGAAGGTCACAACACAACATACATTTTCCACTGTCGCAACCCCCGTTAATATACATTTCTCCAATGTCTTTATTGTTTTACCCTTTACAAACTTGGTTGGTATATATGTAAGGCTTACATATGTTATTCTTATTTTCATCTAGGTTGCAATTCGGGTGTTTTCAAGTACAATTCTTCAAGTTTTTTTCATTTGAATCACTTTGAAGCCAAAAATATCTAAAAACTAACAAAACATATCCATGATTTAGAAAACATAGATTTCCTAAAATAATGATAAAATTATGCAAATTCAAATCTATTTTTGATATTAAAGTATAAATAAATCACCTAATGTTTAGTAATTTTCAAGCAATCATCATGGATTGAACAAACAACATTTTCAACTAAAATTTTAGCAAGAGACTGACTGCAATAAGAACTAGAGACTTCCCATATGGCATTCTAAGGGACATTTGTTAGTGCTTAAAAAATGATCCCCTCTTACCCCTTTAGCTGACATAGAATTCACCTCCACTGAGTTTTGGGTTCAAATTTATTGTCTTGCACCTATAACAATGTTTAAAGAAAATGCTTTCACCCTTTGAAACACTTTAAAAAAGGTTACTGATATTGGTTCACTGGAAATGAAAACCTTATCCTGAAAAAATATCTAACAATTAGGGTGGATATTGATGTTTCTTCTAATATTGTCCCTGGCTATTTCAACATCAAATATGGTAACACTCTTACCTGGATTCAATTTAGGTACAAATGTATCCCTAATTTTTGTTATAAATGTTGCTCTTTCTTAAATAAATAGCTGATATGCACTGGTTGTGTTAGAGGGTTTTTATTTGATGGAAGCGTTAAGGTTCGTGTCTTTGGTAACTGGATGAAAGCAGCTTTAAACAACGAAGCTCCCATACTGCATTTCCTCAATAATAAGGTTATTCTTAGAGTCTTCCCTTTGGATAATCTATCTTTGCAGTTCAATACTTTGAAGGCTCCTCAGAATATTATTTCTTCTCCACTGGATAGCATTTCTTCTAGAGAAATCACTCAGACTTTGGCTATGAATAATTGTTCTTTGACATTATCCTTAGATGCTCCTCATATTAAAATGTTGCTAACTATCTGCAGGTTTCTATGCCTTCTGTTGGTTCCCCAACGCCATCTACTTAGCCACAAAGATTGCATGTAGGTTTTTCTGAACACATGTCTATTGCTTCAAATTAAAACTATCAAGAGATACAAACTGTTTCACAAGCCGTTTCTTTTCCTTCTGCTGCCTCACATGCTGACATTAAGGAAATCTCAGCCAGACCCAATCACAATTTTAACCATGCAATGACTTGTACAAGCCTTCTTTTTACTGGATCTGTTGCGTCACAGCTTACACACTTTCCTGATGATCTATCCTATTTATTTGCTCTGGCCACTCAAAATCAATCTTTTTCACAGCTAACTCCACCATAAATCACACCAGTACCTCAACCAAGCAATACCTCTTCTGAAGTTTCTACCCTCATCCCTTCCCTCTTTCCTGTTAACTCAAATATGGATGTCATCTCTACTACTTCATCTCACACAACAACTATCTCGAACCCTTTTGTTGTTAATACTATAGACCTATCTCTCAATACCACTTTCCATTTCCAAACTAAAAATAAAATACCAGAGACATCAAGGTCCAAAAAATTCGCAAGTGACTGACTTGGATTCTGTTCAAACTGGTACTAAAAAAAAAGGAAAAATCAATCCACCTCAAAAAAATAAATAAATATATAAAAGGGTATTTTCATATAAGGCTTCTAGTTTTGTTCATTTTACTTCAGACAACACCACTCCATATCAAGATTGTTTAGATGCCCACCATCATTTTTACCCCTCCTTTGGGTACCAAGGTCTTCATACTGATTCAATGTGTATTTCTACTATCAGAGCAGCCTCTACTTCATCTCCTTGTGTTTATACTGTTTCTGCATATATCCCTACAATCAAATTGGGTGAGGAAGTTGAAGAAAAATAAATGTTTTCCTTCATATATTTTCTTAATTTGTATCGGATATGTACATTATTTATATAGACAAATATCAATTACTATTTCACCAACCACCATGATTGAATTACATGGTTTACAACTGCTTGGTAGGCGCCGTGTATATTGGTAGGCGTTTGATAGGCGTTTAACGTCGGTGCAGTATTTGTTGAATGAGTTGCAGTGTTTGTTGAATTCATCACTCCTCCTCAAGTTGGTGCATAGATGTCTTTCATGCACAACTTGACTGAAACTTCTGTGAATACTCGATATGAGACTGCTTTAGTGAAGATGTCAGACAATTGATTTTCTGACTTAATTTTTGACAATTCTAAAGAATTTTCTTCTAACTTTTCCTTAATAAAAAATCTGTCAACTTCAACATGTTTTGTACCATCGTGTTTAATTGGATTATGAGTAATATCACATGTTACTTTATTATCACAAAATAACTTAATTGATTCTTTAACCGAATATGACAAATCTTTTAAGAGAAATTGTAACCATAAGACCTCACAAAGCCCAAATGTCATGCCTCTTCCTTTTACTTGGAAAAAAAACCTCAAAGATGTGTAGTTAAAATTAATTTTGATAGAATTTACGGCTTATAGTAGCTGTTGTTTGTCGAAATTTTGAAGGAAAAATTCTTGAATATTCGAATAAATTTCAATTGGGTCATTCTATTGAAGAAATAGAATATTATGCTTTATTTTTTCCACTACAAATGGCTATTAAACATAATTAAAAGACTGTGTACTTAGAAAGGGATAACAAAAATGTTATCAAAGCTTGATACATGATGATTTCGGTGTTTCTTTGGAGGCTCAAAAATTTATTTCTCAAGCTCGTTTTTTTTTGTGCAAAATTTACTTCAATTTTGCCTCTTGGATTTCAAAAAAATTAACATGTTGGCTCATATTCTATCTAAATGTGATTCTAATAGCAATATTGAGGGTTTTATTCCAAAGGTCTAATTGAGGAAAAAAAAGAAAAATTATGGGAATAGATTACAATGTCCAATGCTGGCGAATCTAAGGTTGGACGAACAAGATCTTCACGAGAAAACATCAAATCTTAACATATATATATATATATATATATATAATCCTCTTGCTTTCTTTTTTAACTTCTAAGATTTTCTATTTATTTTGCTAATATAAAAAATCATTAATTTAATAATTATTGATTAAATAATTAATTTTAATTGATAAGAAATTGGTATGCATATAAGAACACATGATTGAACTATGAACAAATGTCATTCTAATTTTTTTTTCTTTTTAACCGAGAAGTTATGCTTCATTGGCACCAATGTTTCATTGTGAGGAATGTAAATATAAACTAAGATTAGAGCTTTAATACAAGGATGTGAGTTGTGTAATGTTATTTTAAAAATATTTTTTTTTAAATAATTTTATTGGTTCTCTGATTCGTTCAATGAGAAAGAAAAAGTAATTTTTGAAATTTTGTTTTAAAAATCTTATTAGGATATTGAATAATAAGTTTTGAACAAAACAAAATGAAGTTAATATTTTTTATTTATTATTTCTAAATCTTTTATATGGGAATTTAAAATAATATATAAATTTAGTGTTAAAAAATATAATTATAACTTTATTCTATAACATGTAAGTCACATGTAAGATAACATTACTACAAAAATGGGTATTTAAGTCGATACGTAAAGGCAATTTTTTCCAAAAATCGACTTTAAATTGGTTTAAAGTCGGTTCGATATAGAACCGACGCTATCCACGTAGGACGTAGCGTCGGTTGATGTGTCGAACCGACGCTATCCACGTAGCATAGCGTCGGTTAACACCTGGAACAGACGCTATCCACGTAACATAGCGTCGGTTGGACACGTCAACCGACGCTACACACGTGGATAAATCTTTTCTCTTTTTTCTTCCCAGACAGAAACTATTTTCAGCGTTGCAGAACTCTAAAAAACTGAAAACCTCCTCCTCTACTTCTCCTCCACTCTTTCTCATTTTCCGGCCACCTACGACTACCATTTCCAACATCGGTTAGTAAGTTTTCTTCCTCTCTAACTAATCTTTTAGATCCCCTATTATTCATATTTTTTTCTGTTATTATGTGTTATTATTTATGTGTATAGATTTTTGTATTATATATGTAGGTTTGTATTATAACATAAGGAGAAGAATATGACGATCTTGAATAAAATAGAACAAAACCATGGTAATTTTTCTGTTATTAATTAATATTTTATTTTTCAAATATTTGTATTATTTGAACTATTTTCTAAACTGATTTTGGTTTTTTTTTCTGCTCGAATACATGTTGAAAATGAATAAATTTTAAAAAAAAAAAAATTTTAAGTCGGTTCATCGCGTAAACCGACTTTAAACGTAAAGTCGATTTATCGCGTGAACCGACTTTAAACTTTAAGTCATTTAATTTAAAGTCGTTTCAGCGAACCGACTTTAATGCCCTTTTAGTATTACTGTAATAAATAATAAAAGTTTAATTTTTGTTAAATTTAACATAAAATTTATGTTTTGCTTGACTAGTTTGTGATTTGGATAATGGAGAATGAAAATAGGAGATCATTAGTACATTTAATTTTATATATTTGTGACAATTTGTACCCTTGAGGTGTCTTTAAAAGAATGAGGTAATTCAAGGTCGTCAATCTAATTTTTTTTTCTATAAGGTTGTCAATGTAATTAAATTTTTTTTCTATGGAGTTGCCGATGTAATTTAATAGTGCAACTTGGAGGTCATATTAACTTGAAATTGGTGGGTGTCTAACTTATCTTATTTTTCAAAATATTGTTTAACTCAAAATTAATCATGAATTTTTTTCTTTTTTTTAAAGAATATTCCCTTCATATTATAACAAATAGACAATTCCATAGATAGCAGATGTAATAAAGGAAAAAAGAAGAAGATATTCATGTTTTGTTCAGATTTAGGATATTTTAGTGATTATACTTTCACAAAAGATATTTAGGTTATTTTATTAATAAAAATCCTATAATAATAATAATAAAGTTAATATAATGGGAAAAATTATTATTTTATTTTAAAATTTAAAACTAAATATAAACATTACAATAATTTTTTTTTGATAATGTTTTTTTGTAAATTTTATATTTTATAAAATTATTATGTATTTTTTTGTGCATTTATATATCACATTTTCTGCAAGTATTGTGTTATAATCAAAACTACACACTTTATTAAATAGGTCAAATAATTATAAGATTAGTAACATTGAAATAACAAGAATAAGTTCTTTATTGTCCATTATCATAGAAGACTAGTACTAGAAATTGAATGATGGTAGACTGTAAAGAACTTATATTTGTGGTTACGCCATCTGTGTGAATTTTGATGACGGTAGACCGTAAAGAACTTCTATTTGTGGTTCTAATGTCAATCATATTGTAATTATCTGATTTGTTTAGCTCCTATTTATAATAATATAATGTTTACTATTTTGATCCAAACATGAACATTATAGAAAACGTGATACAAAAAAGTGCCTCAAAAATATAGAAAAATTTCATAAAATATAAATTTACAAAAATAGTTGATCTAAAAATTAAAAAAAATATTATACTTTTCAAATTCAATTTTAAATAATTAAAATAAAATGATAATTTTATCCTAATTAAATTTATTTTATTATTATTTTAAATTTTTTTATTAATAAAATAATATTTTATTATTGAAAAAGTAATTAAAATTATTTATTTTTACAAAGAGAGACTTAAGTATCCATTCTAAATGCAAAGCAACAAAATGGGTTACACAACCCTACCTTTTTATGTGTGAATTGACAAATATGATAATCGATAAAAATATAATAACAAGACATAATATCCTGTAAATATGAATGATTGATAATTGACACGATTTTGCTGGCCATTAGTCCTAATTTAGCAGTAGATCATAAGATTATAACAATTAAGCGGTACTGTGGGTCTATTTGTGTATTTATTATTGGTATATGTGGGTTTAATTGAAATGGTTTTAATATAAACATTTACCTATTTTAGAAGAAAATTTTAAAAGTGGTTTTAAGTGGCATTTAGTAATTATTTTAAGAGGAAAACATGCATCCAAAATTATTTATCCCAAAAATAAATATTAACCTACTTATTTTAAAAACATTAATAATATTTGTCAAAATTTTGGAACTACCTTTATTAGAGATTGGCAAAAACCTTAAGAAGTATTTTGTGTCATTAGGAACCACTTTCAAGTAAAAGCAGAAGCGGTTTTAAACATATCCAAGAAGACGTCTTGACTTGTAAGTGAGAAAATTGATTTAAAAGTTAAGGACATATGTTTTTATTTGCTAATGACATATTAAAGGTAGTTAAGGAACTGATATGATGGTTTCATTGGTTGGAATATGAAAACTATTGTAAACATTACATAGAGTATTAGATAATGATCTATAAATGGCAATGAGTACCGATATTTACATTGTGAGGCATACAAGTGTGCAGTGAGTTACTAAATGAGTAAGAGCTTTTGTCTGGTGCCTAACAAAAGAGGGATCAAGAAGTTCCTTTTGTGTATTTCTTGTAATGTGAGAGAAGTGTATTGGTTCATCAAGAACTGCATTGAGGGTGTATGATTGCTTCAAGAACGTAGTGAATTGGCAGGGTTAGGACCCTTTCTACGAATTAAATTCACAAATTGTTAATTGAACCATGTAAATGAGTGTTGTCTTGTGTGAGCTTATTTGTTGATTTATTGTTTTTGCATAGTTTCTTGACAATGTATTCTTACAATTCTGGTATCAAAGCTTTGGTTGAAAAAACTCCTCACTTTATTGCTGTGTTTAGAGCTTGATCAACTGAAAGCATTGGTTAGGAATCTTGAAGATGAACAGTGTCAAGTGTCTAGATAAAATCAAAAGCAATGGGTTATACTAAGTATGGGATTGAAAAATTCGATGGGACATGTGATTATGGTTTATGGAAACAAAAGATATAGTCATTACTAATACAACAAGATGTGGTTGAGGGGATTGTAGACAATTCTGAATACCTTAAAAACTACCGCAAATTGAGCAATAAAAAGCTTCTTGAAAAAGCATACAAAACTAACACTCTAAACCTCGCAGATAATGTGATCAGACATATCAATAAAGAGAATAATGCATTAAAGGTTTAGAAAAATTCGAATGAATTGTTTCTTGTTAAATCATTGTCCAATAAAATTAGCTTGTTCGTATAACTATTTGGGTTCAAAATGGATTCATCAAAGAGTCATGAAAGTACTCTTGATGAGTTAAAGAAGATGACAATTGAACTTGTAGATTCAAGAGAGAAGTTATCGGATAAAAATCAAGCCATCATTCTTCTCAACTTATTCCATGAACTGTTTAGAAAAGTTATATATGCATTGCAATATGGTAGAGATAAACTAAATTTAATACTATCATATTGACCTGAGAACCAGAGATGCAAAATTGAAGCAAGAAAAGAAAGAACTTAAAAATGGCGACAACAAAAAAGGCAGATCTTAGTCCAAAGGGAGATCAAGATCAAGATCAAGAAAGAACGTACGAATTATTGGGCATTTCAAAAGAAAGGGCACTATAGGAGAGATTGTCCAATTCTAAAGAAAATAATGGAAAATGCTAGTAATGCGAAACTAATATAATCTCTAGTGATGGTTATAGTGTTTTGACATATTCAACTTACTAGTATGATGATGAATGGCATGGTGTTAATTTCACATTTATCTTGTGAAGCACAATTTATTGATCTTAAGAAAGTGGATTGTTGTTGTGTGCTTTTAGGAGGTAATCTGGAATGCAGAGTAAAAAGAATTGGCAAAGTGAAATAGAAATTGCATGTTAGGTCAGCTAAATTTTTATCAAATGTTAGATTTGTACCCGACATTAAAAAGATATAATATTAGTGGGAATTTGGATGCCGAAGGTTATTCAATAAAAGTGGACAATGGCAAGATAAAGGTCACTAAGGGGTTACTTGTTGTGTTCAAAGTAGTCAAGAAGTTTGGTTTTTATATCTTGGAGGGTTGCTCAAGTGCTGGTGCTGTTCTTAACAAACCACGAGACATGACTTTGATTTGGCACAAAAGATTGGGGCATCTCATTGATAAAATATTAATGTAGTTGTCAAAATATAGATCATTATGTGGAGACAAAACAAATGAGGTGGAGCTATGTGAGCATTGAAGTGCAGGGAAACAGAAAAAAAGTTAAATTTGATAAGGCAAGCATACATCTAGATGAATCTTAGACTATGTTCGTTCAGACATGTGAGAATCTGCCTCAACTTCTACACTAGATGGAAACAGGTATTCCTTACCTTTGTTGATGATTTTTCAAGTAAAAGTGAGTAGTGATTTTGAAGAATAAAGGAAAAGTCATAGGCAGTAGAAGTCACTTATGGAGAATGTAACTGGTAGCTAGGAAGATTAAAACTCTTAGAACTGATAAAGGAATTGATACGATGGTTTCATTGGTTGGAACACAAAAGCTATTGTAAGCCTTCCATAGAATATCAGATAAAATATAAAGTAGACAGTTATGACCTATAAATAGAAACGACTACAAATAGTCATGGTGTAAGGCATAGAAGTGTGTAGTGAGTGAATAAATAAGTTAGAACCTTCATCTAGTGTCTAACAAAAGAGGGTTCACGAAATTCCTTATGTATATTCCTTGTAATGTGAGATTAAAGCAGTTCATAAAGAACTACATTGAGGGTGTATGATTGCTTCAACAACATAGTGAATTAGCAGGGTTTGACCCCTTCAGTAAGAATGAACCTTTTAAGATTAAAAAGCCACGACACTTGTGAACTTTAACAAGTTCAACTTCCAACTCCACATCTAAAAGTACTTGTATCATTTCAACTTAAAAATACTTGACTTGGATTTTATTTATCGGGCTATTGAATAATTATTATTATTATTATTTTTTAATTATCTTTCACAAGAAGACGTACGTTTATAAAATCTAATCCTCCTATAAAAATTGAAATTACTTATCAAAACTTGATCATGAAACTAGATCTGCTGGTGTAACCAAGCCATGCACTCTCTCTGTGGCCTTTTTTGCCTAAAACATAAAAAGCAATCAATTCAATTGAAGATAAATAATTACATATAATAGGAAAAACTGAGAAATAATTGATAAAAAAGATGGATATAACTTACTTCTTCCTCCCAGTTGGTTCGAGCAGTAATTATAGAAAGAGATACTACTTGAACAAACAGTGCACAGATTATTCCCATCCAAAGACCCTATGAAAACAATTTCATAGAACATTAATAAATACTTTATTTTTATTTTTTATACACTTTAATCATTTTCATTTCAACTAGTACACTTAAATCACAATCTTTAAAAAATGTACATTTTTAATTACAAAGGTGCATTTTAATCCAAGATCTGCGGCTAAAATCTACCTATTTTTAAAATATAATTACTTAAATGTATAAGTTGAAAGTAAAGTCCCGAGTCCATTGAAGAGTACAAGTTAAGTGAGCACGAGTACTCTCTTTTATTTTATTTCGAGCTTTAAAATCATATTTAAGAAGATCAGAGGCATAGAAAGGAAAAAAAAAAAAAAACCTTTCCACCAATATGAAGTACAAAAGCAAATACATAAGCTGCTGGAATTCCCACTAAATAATAAGATCCAAGATTAACAAAAGCTCCAATCTTCTGCCAACCACATCCTCTTGCAGTGCCTAAATAGTTATGAACACTAAACAAATTAATTTGTCATAAAACGAGCTATTGGAAAACTGTATATTAGGGGCGAGAGTCATCGACACACTTACTATAAATTTAGTTAAAATTAATTTATGATTATTCAATGTATAAAAAACACTAAAAAAAATTAAATAAATTATTTAATGTATCAACTAACACGTAAATACAACATAATTAATACCAATATATAATGAGTTAACATGATTAAGATGATACCATTAGTACCCTTACTCTATATCTCTACTATTTTTACTCATAACATTACGTATAAGTTAAAAAGTAACGTAAATGCTATATCAATTAAGTGGGTTCAGATATATGGCCCACATTTGAATACCAATCAATAAGTTTCGTACGAGTGAGTTTGCAACTTATATATATAATAGAATTAATGATTTTTGGGTTTTAATTTTTAGACTCATCTCACAATACGTATTCCCAAAACTAAAAATGTTAATGATCAAGTAGTATGCGTAAGGTACCATTAAAAGAATTGGGGTCAAAGTAGAGGACCAGCCCTTTATTCTAGAAGTTATGGGAAAACTAATTTAAAGAGTGAACAGTATGAGATTTTACAACTTTTATAAAATAAACGTTTTAATTCTATAACTTTAAAAAAATATACACTTCAATCCTAAAAATACAAAATTACAAGAGTTATGTGCAACTTTTTTGGGATTAAAGTACTCACTTTTGAGATTAAAATATACATTTTTTACAATTATGAAACTGAAACTTTAATCAAAACTTACTGGAATAAAGAGCTAATTTATCTGAAGCTATTCATTCAAAGTAATGGGACCACTAGCACCATTTTTCTTTTAAAAATCAGTTTAATTAGAAGTGATAAGAAGACAAGCATTTAGTTGTTTTGACATAAAATGTTGTACATGTACTAAAGACAATTTTCGGACAGAAACAATTTCCTCAAAACCAATTCATTGTTAAAAATACAAGGATTGTTTAATTCTCCTAAATGCAGTGATAAGACTTTTTTTTTTACCACTTTAATAGTTACAATAATTCAAACTGGTGATTTGAAACGAGAGAATAAAGTCTTACTTGTTATTAGAGACCACTAGAAAAATCACACTATTGATATTGGGATTATAAAAGTAAAGACAGTAGAAAAAATACCTGAAAGAACAGACTGGACACCATCTAACAAGTTAGAGATCGCCAGTATCTGCATCATTATTGCTACATATTTGACAACTTTGATCTCATTGCTATAAGCATAACCCCAAAAGTTACGTATCAGTATAAGGACTGCTCCCACCAACACACCCTCAGTAATTGCCATTACTAAGACTACATATACTGCTAAACGAGCTGTTCTTGGACGCCCTGCTCCTAATTCATTCGACACCCTGGTGCTGAAAAGTTGGAGCATATATAATAAAGTTGAATTCTTAACATTAATATTAAGGCAAAAATATTACCCACTAGTTATCGCAGTTGGTGTACTTATGTCCACTAATTACTTTAGTGTATAAACAAATTTTCATACTTTATTCTATATTTAGAAGGTTTAAGTAGTGATACATGTGTAATGATCTTAGTGGATAAATTATCATGGTTGTTAAGGGTTTGTTAAGACTTGATATGTAAATATACCTCTGAGGGTGTGTTTATACACTAAAGTAATCGATACACGAGAATGCAAGAATGGATACACGAGACAAATCCAATCTAGAATTCCGCAATGATGTAATCGACACCCTTGCATGCCATGATAGCACATTACAAGCCGTGCTCACAGAGTTGCAAGCAATACGAACAGCTCGTAACGTACCTGAGGTTAACCCCTTTGGAAGAGACGAAACCAACCAATCACACCCCCACACTTCGCGATCAGTCACATAAAGCAATCATCCCTAATTGAGATTGTCCTTTCCAAGGTTTTCAGGAGATGATCCTACAGGTTGGATTTATAAGGCTGAGCAGTACTTCGAGTTCACTAATATAGCAGCTGACCAGCAAGTACAATTGGCTTCCTTCCACTTGGAAGGAATCGCCTTCCAGTGGCACCGATGACTGGAGCTCTCACCTGGGAGGAATTTTCCAAAGCAACCCAACTAAGGTTTGGACCCACAGACTTCGAAGATCCCTCAGAAGCACTATCTCGGCTAAGACACACAACGAGTGTGACAACATATCAGGAATCCTTCGAGAAACTTTCTCATTGTGTCGATGGGTTACCTGAAGAGTTTCTAATTGGTTGCTTCATCGTAGGACTTAAGGATGAGATCCAAATTGATGTTAAAATCAAGCAATTCATAACTCTAGCGGATGCCATTGGTGTGGCATGATTAATTGAAGAAAGGAATTGCTTACAGAAGAAATCCACAACCATGTCTCGTTTTCAACCACCTGTCAACAACATTAAACCAGTAATTAACACCAGTGCAGGGTTGTTAGGACCTACTCCTATCCAACGTAGTGGCTCTAGTCCTCCCATAACCTTTCGAAAGTTGACCAATCAGGAGGCACGTGAGCGGCGAGAGAAGGGATTATGTTACTACTGTGATGATAAATTTGTTGCAGGTCATCGATGTGCACGTCCCCAACTCTTCATGATGGAAGAAGTAAACCAAAATGAGACAGAAGAATGTGAGGAAACCCCACCACTACTGGATCCCCAGGTAATACTACCTGAAATCTCTTTTCATGCTATAGCAGGAACTGAACATCCCCAAACCTTACGTATTATGAGAAAATTGAAAAATAAGGAAGTGTTGATCTTGATAAATGGGGGCAACACCCATAACTTCATCGATCAAGCCTTAGCCAACCAATTTGGCTTACCAATAACCAAGGAAAGAAAATTGGAAGTCATGGTGGCTAACTGTGAGAAGTTGGAGTGTGTTGGACAATGCTGCAACCTCACCCTTATCATTAAAGGGTATCCTGTAGAAGCTGACTACTATGTGTTACCAATAGCTGCATGTCAACTGGATCTAGGGGTTCAGTGGCTAGAAACCCTTGGACCTATTCAGATGGATTACAAGAAGCTTACCTTAAGTTTCAATTTAGATGGAAGCACACACATCTTCCACGGACTGGGAAGAGCCAACATGACATCCTTAAACCCTAAGGAATGTCAGAATATACAAGGTGTAGGGTTACTCCTACAAATAAGACCAACAACCAATCATCAGAAACCTTCCCAGATATACTATCTTGAGATAAGTAAGCTCCTGTCTAAGTTCCCTAAATTTTTTGAACCATCGGTTAGCTTACCTCCTGCACGGGTACATGATCACCGAATTACCCTACAAACTAACTCTGAACCAGTGAACGTTAGACCCTATCGTTACCTACACTATCAAAAAACTGAGATTGGAAGAATAGTGTAAGAACTCTTGCAATCTCAATTGATCAAACCAAGCAATAGCCCATTTTCCTCACCAGTGCTGCTTGTCAAGAAAACAGATGGCATATGGAGATTCTGTGTGGATTATCGAGCTCTAAATTCCCGTACTATCAAAGACAAATACCCTATACCTATCATTGACGAGCTATTAGATGAACTATATGGATCTAGAGTTTATTCCAAGCTCGATTTATGTTCGGGATACCACCAAATAAGAGTTTGAGAGGAGGATACACATAAAACTGCCTTTAGAACTCATGAGGGTCACTATGAATTCCTGGTAATGTCATTTGGCCTCACTAATGCACCAACTACTTTCCAGGGCCTTATGAATGATATCTTTCGACCCTTTCTCAGGAAATTTGTCCTGGTTTTCTTTGATGACATATTGGTATATTCCAAATCTTGGGAAGAGCATCTGTGGCAACTACAATCTGTCCTCTAGTTGCTGACAGATAACCAATTAATTGTAAAGGAATCCAAGTGCTAATTTGGTGTGTTGCAGGTGGATTACTTAGGCCATTTTATCTCTGAGCAAGGAGTCTCGGTGGATCCTACAAAAATCCATGTAGTCAAGGAGTGGCCCACACCAACCACATCTAAGGGTGTTCGGGGATTCCTTGGGTTAGCAGGCTATTACAGAAAGTTTATTCAACACTTTGGAGGATTAGCTGCACAATTGACTCAATTATTGGGAAAAGAAGGCTTCCACTCGGGTGAAGAAGCTGAGATGTCCTTCCAACAGCTTAAAAAGGCTCTCACATCCCCTCCTATCCTGCGACTACCTGATTTCTCACAACGATTTGTGATTGAATGTGATGCTAGTGGTATCAGCCTTGGGGAAATTCTCAGTCCTACTTTAGTGCAGCACTCAAGGGATCGACGCTAGCCTTTTCAACATATGAGAAAGAAATGTTAGCTATGGTCAATGCTATTAGAGTATGGCGGCTACCTGCTAGGCAAACCCTTCACCGTAAGGACTGGTCAAAGAAGCCTTAAATATATGTTGGAACAGAGAATAACCACCCCTGCTCAAGCACGTTGGTTGCCTAAACTTATAGGTTACGACTATGTGATTGAATATAAAAAAGGAACTGAGAACCGTGGACCTGACTCATTGTCCAGAGTAGTACAATTTCAATACCTATCTGTCTCGCAACCTCTAGCTGCTTGGTGGACAACACTCCAACAAGAAGTTCAACGAGACCTTTTTTATGATAATCTGGAAAGTTCAACAACAGCCACAGGTAATTCACACATCCACTATCGTAATGGGGTTTGGTACAAAAGAAACAGGGTTTACCTAAGCTCCCAATCAGCCCTGATACCTAAAATATTGATGGAATGTCATTCCTCACCTATTGGAGGACACTTTGGTTTTCAGAAAACACTGTCTAGAGTAAGGCAAAATTTTTGTTGGCCAAACATGCAACAGAAAATAAAGAAATACCTTCGAGAATGTGACATATGTCAGCGGTTCAAAAGTGATTGTATGACACCTGCAAGATTGCTGCAACCCCTGCCAATTCCCACAAGGATATGGTCTGATATTTCCATGGATTTCATTGAAGGACTTCCTCTTTCTAAAGGTCATACCGTGATTATGGTGGTAGTAGACCGATTGACAAAATATGCACACTTCATTGCTATGAAGCATCCTTTTACTGCCCTAGGTGTTGCCAAAATATTTATGTCTAATGTAGTCCGACTGCATGGTATTCCCACGTCTATAGTCAGTGATCGAGATAAGGTCTTCATAAGCTCTTTTTGGAGGGCCATATTTCAGTTGCAAGGTACACAACTATGTATGAGTTCCAGCTATCATCCTCAAACTGATGGACAGACTCATGTGGTCAACCGAGTCTTAGAACAATACCTGCGCTGTTTTGCTGGTGATCAGCCAAAATTATGGGTCGAATGGATACCATGGGAAAAATTCAGCTGCAACACCTCAATACACTCATCCACCAAAACTACTCCATTTGAAGCTGTTTATGGAATCCCTCCTCCCCATTTGGTGGCTTACATTCCTGGCACCTCAAACATCCAAACTGTAGATGAATGCTTGCGTGATCGAGACACCATTCTTAGAGAGCTTCGTCACAACCTTACACAAGCTCAAAATCAGATGAAGTGCAGAGCAGATCAACATAGAAGGGAAATCACCTTCCTTGAAGGGGACTGTGTATCTCAAGCTACAACCTTACAGACAAACCTCAGTTGCATTTCGCTCAAACATGAAGCTCGTCTCCCGATTCTTTGGACCCTACCAGATCAAGGAAAGGATTGGCTCTGTAGCCTACCGATTGGCCCTGCCCCCAGAGTCTCAGATACATGATGTGTTTCACGTCAGTTTATTAAGGAAGTATGTTGGAACCTCAGTACCTATCAACCATCAACTACCACCCACAACTGAAAACTCAATAATTATGCCACAGCCTGAAACTATCTTAGATCGTCGAGTGATTCAGAAAGGGAGGTACTGATCAAAGACAGAGATTCTGATCAAATGGGTGGGAATTGCAAGCACCGAAGCTACATGGGAAAATGAAAGATGATTCTTTAAAGCTTACCCAGAGTTCATCCTTGAGGACAAGGATTCTAAAAGAGAGGGAGGAATGATACGAACCAATTCAGCTCCACCACTGCGAGTCGTTGCAACCAACGAACGGAGCGTGCCAACCACCCATGGACGGACGAAGATCGACACAGCTCGGGCATGAGAAACGGTTGGCTCTTTCTGTTAGAATGTCAGAAAATCTATTAGCACACTAGTGCACGAGATTCACACAATTTCTTTGTGATTTCTCTCTGAAATATTAGGCTATATAAAGCCGCAAGAAATAAAATAAAGGAACAAACAGATTTTATCTGATTTCTTCTTCTTCTTTCTATCTTCTTCTCTTCGCATTCTCCCTGCCCTAATTCGTAACAGAATATGACAATTGGAGTAAAGTTAGATCTCAAATTATTTGATTTGACGATAGCAGCTTTACAGTATCAAGTGTGCATATAGCTTGGAATGTTTTGTCCATGGATCTTGAGCTGCACCACAAAAGTTTATAATTGGTACAAATGTTATTACTCCTAAATTTTCAGTCTGCAAGAGGACTAACCATCAAAAGTTGGATTTATAATTTTTCACCTTTGATGAGTTCACGTGTGTCAGTGTGTGGCTTACTCATTGCTTATGATTAGTCGACAGCTTTAAAAAATGTTTATTCATCTAATACAAATTCACAGATCATTGGAGTTAAAAGGTGAATTACAAGCAATGGTGAAAAGAAATATTACAATTAATGAATATGTTGAAAAGATAAAGGATCTTGTTGCATAGCTATGTACTTTGGGTGAGAAAGTTCCTAAGAAGGAATTAATTGGGCCTATCTTGAATGGCTTAGGACCAAATTTCAATCCTTTGCTTTCCTATGAAAAAATTTCTTGAGCATCAACACAAGATCGTTGAGGGTTGGTGAGGTGTTTCTTTGAGTTGCCATTGCTTCACAATTGGTCAACCTCAACCGTCTTCCAGCGCGACTTCTTACCATGTAATTTATAGTTTGTGGGTACAACACAGTTGGATTTCCAAGTTTCTCTCAAGGAGTGGGGTGAATCTCAAAGACAATGGGATCAAAAACTTACACTCAACCTCAGAATCTGACCCATACAATGAGTACCAAAATGTTAAGATTCGACCTGATTTCAGAGAGAAAAGTTAAGACAATTGGTTGAATGTGTAAATCTTATAAGAGTCTCATCTATTTATAGAATATTACATACATAGGTGTCAATCACATAATGAGTACACATTTATATGACAGAGGGGTATACTTGATATAAAGTACAACATATCATGGGTTTAGGTTGACCCCAACTCAAGCTGATCATTGAGCTCGGACTGATCTACGGGTGGGACATTTGAGGTGCTTCACCTTTTATCTCGGGTTAGTGACTTTGCTTAAGCAGCTTGTATGGGTCAGGCACCGGATCGGTCTGGATATACAAACAGTATTCAAATGTTTCAAATCTACCAACTCTTAATACTCATGTTATGAAGACACATTCTAAGACTGGTAATTTGAAACCTAAAACATTTCATGTTACTATCAGTGCGTGCACCTCATTTACTTCTTGAAGCTTCTAGTTTTGTTGAGGCTATTAAGATACCTGAATGGAGACAAGCCATGCAGAATGAATCTGATGCGCTCATATGACAAGGTACTTAGGGATTGGACGATCCTTCAACTCATGCTAAGGTTGTTGGAAAAGCATGGGTGTTTAAAACTAAAACAAAGTCTGATAAGACTTCAGATAAATATAACTCTTGCTTAGTGCTCAAGGATTTTCTCAATATAAAATTTTGAGTCCCACATCGACCAGGGATGCCAACCTAGTGCTGGTTATAAGGTTATGGCAACCCTTCCTCTTTGAGAGCTCTTTTGGAGGGAGTTAGGCCATGACTTTCTACATGGTATCAAAGCAGGTCCCTGGTGCGATGAGTCCCCTATGGCTCCTCTAGCACAGTTCCCTAGTCTTTGCGGTATCCCCGCCCGAGTGGAATCGGTCTTTGCGGTGTCCCCGTCCGATGTGAGGGGAAGTGTTGAGTCCCACATCGACCAGGGATGTCAGCCTAGTGCTGGTTATAAGATTATGGCAACCCTTCCTCTTTGAGAGCTCTTTTGGAGGGAGTTAGGCCATGACTTTCTACATAAAGGACTTGATTATTCAAAAACCTTTAGCCCTTTTATCAATGTTAACAATGCATTTCTTAATGGGAATTTGAAGGGTGATGTTTATATGAGGCAACCTATAGGTTTTATAGATCCATGACATCTCAACAAAGTTTGCAAGTTAGTTAAGGAATTCTTTGGCTCAAGCAGGCCAATAGAACTTAGTTATTTAAGCTTAGCTCTTGTTTACAAAAATGGAGCTTCAAGAATACTAAGTCAAACAATAGTCTTTTTTATCCATGTCTAGTGATATTATCATGTTATTGGTTTATATTTATGATATAGTTCTCACTGATAATAATGCTCAGAAGTTACAAGCTCTTGTTACTCAACTGGATAGTGTTTTTGCTTTGAAGGACCTTGGTTCTCTTCACTATTCCCTTTAGCATTGAGCTCTCTTCCTCTGTTCAGGGTCTGTATTTATGTCAGCATATGTATTTTCAGGATATTGTTATCTCAATGAATCTGGGGGAGTATTAGGTAAGAGGGATGGAGAATTGGTGGACAGTGAAACTGCATCCACTTACAAAAGTTTGGTTGGAGCATTACAGTACCTGTGATAATTAAGGCTGATATAACTTTTTCTATGAGGAATCTATCAGTTTTTGAGTTGTCCAACAGTATCTTATTGGCAAACTTTGAAGAGAGTCTTGAGGTACCTAAAAGGTGTTGCTAGCCATGGATTACCTAGACAACTTTATTTCCTCACCTATTCTGATACTGATTGATCAAGCTATAGAGTGGGGGGGGGGGGGAGCATAGTGTTTATTTTGATGGAAGATTTCAGTTACTTAAGTAGTGATACACTTGTAATGATTTTAGTAGATAAATTATTTTAAAAAATTGTAAGTAATGATTCATGTTAAATATTTCTTTGTGAAATGCACTTTAAAAAATTATAAAAAAATACTACTCCACCCATGTGCATTATGTTATCAATTTTTTAAAATAATTAGATTAAATTGTTCACAAATATAGCAATATATATAAGTGCTTCAGTTGCAAAAGCTTATGTACTTACATAATCGCTCACACTTTAATTAAAGAGTTACAATATGTGAAGTATATGCTTATAACAATAAGTTACCTCACAGCAGCACTTAGTCCAAATGGAATCATCCATACTGTTGAAGCAGTGTTAAGACTGTAAATTAATTAATTGCCAACATGTATATTTTAATTTTGTTAGTGAATATTAAATTAAAAATTATGCAATGGTTCATATTTTTCTCCATAGACCAAAACAAAGGTTTCAAACTAACCTGATAGAAAGTACAGAGGTTTCTAACTTTGGGTTACGAAGTAGACCAGCTAGTAGAACCATCATTTCAAAAGACCACATCTCCAAGCTGTTCAAAACCACCATTTGTAAATAATAATAAAAAAATTATGTAGTATAATTTTTGTTACACAAACTCTTTTAGAACAGTGATAGTTGTAAATTTTTGATTATGTAGGCATCAGACATGTCTACTTTTCTTATAACTTATTTTTATAAAAACTTTCACCAAATTGGAGTGTCTGAGTATCCATACCCATATCCTTGACATGTCACTTACACAGGTGTTTAACGAAAAATGCAGTCCAAGTGACATATATTCAAGTAGTGATCTAAAATGGGAATTCAATCCCAAAAATAGCACATATATATTGTAATTGCATAATCAAATTGGTCTCAATAGCATATTAGATTGTACATGGCAAAGATATATATACATATCAAATTTATGTAAATCATGTACATAAATGAAAGTACATCATGTACAACATGTACAACATGTAATATAACTGTGTACAACTGACATACAATTTTGGAACAAATTCGATTATCTACGACTTGTACGCGCAATTTAAAACTCAGATTGAAAAAAAAAATATCATAAAGAAATTGAAATTACCAAACCATGAGAGATGAAGGTATAGCAAGTTTAAGAAAGGTGGGAATGTTGTACAAAGCCTCTTCGGAAAAACCTGTCCAACTTTTGGCACAAGAGGGAGATAATTTGACATAAAGTGCCAATAAAAGAAAATTGATCCAATAAGAAATAGAGTTAGCCAAAGCAGCTCCTCTATTTCCAAGTCCAGATTTGAATACCAAAACCCAACAAACAAAGAAATGTAATAAAGTTGTAATTCCAGAACTCAACATCATTGGGAAAACAATGTTTTGAGTTTGTAAGAATCTAATAAGACATTGAAGAAGACCATAAGCAAACAAGCTTGGTATCATATAACGTGCATATTGACCGGCTTCAGCAGAAAT
This sequence comes from Hippophae tibetana, assembly GCA_037013495.1. NCBI lineage: Eukaryota > Viridiplantae > Streptophyta > Magnoliopsida > Rosales > Elaeagnaceae > Hippophae > Hippophae tibetana. The sequence continues at coordinate 41,794,452 of CM072804.1, read as the reverse complement.
TTCAGGATCTTGACCAAGTGCAACAAGAATGTATCTTGTGTTTGCCCAAATGAAAGCAAGAGGAATACTAACAATTATAAGAACAACCATTGCTCTCTGCATGTGTATGCCAATCATATGATATTGTTTTGCTCCATATGACTGACCTGATAAGGTTTCCAATCCACTTGCCATTCCCATCTATACATATATACAAAATAACCAAACACTTTAAATCTGGAAATTGCCTCAAATAACAAACTTAACATCCTAATAACAATAAATGTGTAAGTGTCCAAAGTTTAATATTAAATAAAATCTAATTGATGGGTGTTTAATTTTAAATAATGTGTTGGCCATTTTATTAAAAATATATAAGGTGAAATGTATTATTTTTGTGCTTGCAAGTTTTAGAATATTATAAATATTGTTTTAGCAAAAATAGATAAATAACATAACATCTTTTCCAATTCTTAAAACTGATTAAAGAAAAATTAGGCAAGAAAATGAAATCAACATATAAATAAACAGAAATCACCACGTTTGGGTGCAATTTTAGCATATCAATTAAGCCAATTTTTCATGCTAGAGTTTGTTTGGGTGGAATTTTGACATAACCTGTGAAAAAGTTTAGTAATTAACAAAAACAAAGAGTCATAAAACATTATAAGTGTGTGAAGTTTCTAATAGGGGTGTATATCGGATTGAAACCATTAATTTTATACTCATCCGATTAGATCGGATTGAAATATCCTAATTCATAACTGATCCGATCATTTTCAAATCCGATCTATAATCTATTCGGATTGGATCAGTTGAATCCGATCAATTCAACTAATAAACTTAATTAACTTTATTTTTTATATTTTTGAATAAAGAATTTAAATTTTCATATAATATAAACTTATTTGAACTAAAAAAACCTTAAAATATGATTAATATAGGAACGATTAATAAAAATATAACTAATATATAAAATATAAATATATATTTAAGTATTTTCGGTCAGTTCAGATGATATATAGTAAAATCTATCATTCGATCCGAACTTAACGGATTAAAAATATTTACATCGATTCGATGCTAAGATTGAAACTTTAAAAAAATTAACAGATTCAATTAGATTGATTTAATTAGTAGGATGGTCTGATTTTTTCATACTCCTAATTTCTACACGAGTATCTATAAAAATAAAAGTTAATGGGACGGTATTAGTGATAATTATGTTAAAATATTTTAAAAATAAGAATTAATTTTACGGGATTATTCTAAAATATTTTCATATATTTTTATCGTAATTACAACAAAAATATTTTAGGCATATTTACTTTAAACATAAACAGTAATTAATCCTAAAAAAATAATGAATAGTCACTAAAACATATATTAAAATAAGTATAATGACTGTTAATAAATTTAAAAGATGGATAATATATTAGAGTGGAGAAGCAATTGACTGACCAGCAAACTAAAACCAGTGACAGTTGCAAAAGAAGTGGCCATGGAAGCACCAGAAAGAGACAATTCACCAAGATGACCAACAAACATAACTGATATCATTTGCAAACAGTACTGTAATAAACTCACTGATATAAGTGGTCCAGCTAACCATAACTGTTTCTTCACTTCTTCTATTACTTCTTTTCTACTAATTTTATAACCTTTTTCAAACCTCTCTTTCATGATTCCCTCTCTTTCATTATTCCCAATCCCATTTCCTTCACAAACTTCAATCAACGGTGTGCTTAGAGATGATGCTTTCTGGTTCTCTCTCTCCATTTCGATCTGATCTTCCTTTTTTAGCTTTACTCACGAAAAAGAAAAAGAAAAAGAGGGAGAGAGAGAGAGAGTCCAGCCATAAATGTATTTAATTCAATTGATGTATATAGCAGCCAAAGGTTCTTATGGATTATTTATTACCGTGTCAGTGGTGTGAACGCCATTATTATTATTATTTTACTTTATGACCAAAACGACAAAAATTATAAACGTACTGTAATGTTTTAAAGGCTTGAGTTTAAATATCAATTCCAAACTATTTCTGAAATATAAAAAACAAAGGAAAATTCAAACCCACTTAATTGATTAGACCAGTAAGTCGAAATTGGATGACGCTAGTTGTTTCTTTCACACGCAAAAATACAAAATAAAAATGAGAAAGAACAAACCTTCCAACTGTTTGATGCATGTTAAATATCAGAAGGTGTACTAGTCAATCACGTTGTTTATTATCAGCACGTTGCATTATTGGAATATCACGTATATATGAAAATTATATTTATACGTGGTAGGAAATAGCGTAATTTAAATAAAAATTAATCATAAAAATTATTATTTTTATAATTAGGTTACTCTTATTTTATAATCGTTATATTCATAATTATGTGACCGTTATTTTATAACTGTTATATTTATAATTATGTGATCGTTATTTTTATAATTATGTTATCGTTATTTTCATAATTATGTGTGTTCATCTTTTTAAACTCTAAAAAGAGAGACATAACTCTCATTTTAAAAACAAAACTTAACAACTCAAAAAAAGGTTCTACGCTTCTTCATAGCAAAACTAAATAAAAAAATTCAAATTATTTTTTTAGTTTTTTGAGCAGCATAAATATTTTAAAAATATAGCATTTCAGACTTCATCAGTACAGTGAAGTTCCAAGACAAAAAGAAATCCTGGGTTGTTTCATCTTGGGGATGACGAGGCTATGTCTGCTTGCACAAATTTGGGTAAAGCCGCAAAACGTCTTAAAGAGAGCGACGTAGTCCACGACTCAACCCAAGCAGTACATTTCAATATATCGATAATATTATTCTTACATTTTTTTTCACATACTTGTTCCAACAATGTGTCATACACATATGTACGTCTTCAAAGGTTATAATAATAAAAGCATTAACTTATTTAAGCATGATCACATAATAAGTCTAAGTTAAGTCTAAATTTATGCTTTGAATGTTTGAGTTTAAGGCACGAGTATGATCGAAGTCTCGAGAATTATGTCTTATGGCTCAGACACTATGAAAGGTCAAACAATAATCTAAGCTCGGCCACTTTGTATATCTGAGCTTGAAGTCATGATTCTTGTGCTTCAGATGGTGAGATTAAGGTGTAAGGAGGGGATCAAGGTCTGGGCACTATGATAGGCCAAGTTGTAGGTCATACTTTATGATTAAACATTAAGTCTTCGTAATTTATCGGCTCAGTTCTTCAAATGAGGTGGAAAAGTAAGAGTCATAGCAAACTAATCATAAAAAATGGGGATCCTAACCAGTCTTGCCCCCACTCTAATAAATTCTAAAGACCTTTAAATTTGTCAGTTGATTAGAGAGAGACAATCTAGGCTCTTCGCGCCTTAATATTTCTTAGCTCGTGTGGTAAGATTTTTAGGTCAACAAAAATATTCTTTACCCATATCTTAAAATAAGTTTCCTCCTGTTTAATAAAGTCTAATTCTTTCTAGATCGATTCTTTCATACTTTCATACTTTCTTTTTTCTTCCTCGACTTAGGCAATTTCTTAGCTCTTTTTTGTTTCTTATGCTCTCTCCTCTTTTTTCCCCTTATTTTCATGTATGATCATGCATAGAGAGATAGTAAGTAGATCAACATGTAAGGTAGCCCTTTCCTTTTCTCCCTCTAGATCTACACTATTTTTCTCTCTAAAATTTCCAATTGTTGAGCTACTACTTTTCCCATTAAACTTATTGTCAGGTCGAGCTATGCATCGGGCATGAATAGGTGGACAGAGTTGCTCATCATGCCTACATCCCGTAAGAAATTACTTCATTCTGGTACACGATCGAGGTAATCAGCTCATACTTTAACTCGAATGAGCTCATATTTAGCTTAAACGCTCTACTTGGTACATAATCGAGGTTATTTACTCGTGCTTTAACGCAAGTACTCTACTTGGTTCTTTACCAAGGTGATGAGCTCGTGTCTTAGCATGAACGCTTTACTTGGTTCTTTACAAAGGTCATCAGCTCGTGGTTTAATGTAAACATTCTACCTATTTCTTTACCAATTAAGATGAACAACTCATGCTTTAATGTGAGTGCTCTATCTAGTATGTGACTGAGGTGATCAACTCGTATTTTAATCCTAAAAGTTCTAAAAATAGAGTTAGTAAGCCTAGAGATGGGTGAAGAGGTTATTTTCAATTTTATTAAATTATAATTTTGTAACCTAATCTTAATGGCTAGAAAAATAATTGCGTATCAAAAGTAAATGGAGAAATAGGTAAATGAAAGACGATATTTTTAAGTGGAAACAACCTAAGCTATAACCATGACCTAAAAGAAAAATCATATTTGTACTAGACCATCTAATTTTTCACTATAAAAACCAAACATTTAAGTACAAACTTGATCTTATGCTACTCTGCCGAGGATATTGCCTCAATGTACCTAATTTATAAGCCCTTGCTCTATTTTCAAAGTTTCCAAGATTAGCATGAGTGATATCCAGACCAACGTTCTAATTAGCCTTTCACTAATTAAACATGTTCACGAATGAACCTACAAATATGATTGGCACAAAAAAACACAAGTGTTTATGTGTATTCTAGAACAGATTTAACAATGAATAATCCTAACTAAATGATTAAAAACATATATCAAATAAATCAAATCAACTAGCAAATCCTATAATAAGATGATTAAGCACAAGTTTAATAAAAATAGTTTCTTTGAAATTTAATAATTAAATCAAATAATCATGATTACACACAAAATTATTTGATCTAAACATGCAAGATTAAGCACAAGTTTAATAAAAATATCTTCTTCAAAATTTAATAATTAAATCAAATAATTATGGTCACACACAAAATTATTTGATCTAAACATGCAAGACTCTAATAAAAAAGAAGCTATATGAACATAAAAATATAAAACAAATTGACTGAAATATAAGAGTGTCAAAAATCAAATAGTTCCACTTTAATTTGTCACTTATGCCTAGTAATCACATGAATTAGAACTCACACCATGAATTGTAAGGTTGTTAGTAGATATAGACTTAAGATGGTTAATATAATAGACGGTGTATATATGAACACATGCTTATCTACTGTTTAATCGATAGCCCCATTGCCCAGTAATATTTATGAATATTGTTCTCTAATTTTCATCTCTACTTTTTAGTACTAACTTGTACTAATACGTATGACTTAATTGTTCACATTAATAGAGTAAGTAAGGTTACTGCATTTATGCATTGATCCGGAGTGAAGGGTTGTAAGTCCCGCTTAAGCCATGTGAAAGGCGTTTAGGGCAATAATACCTTATATGTGTCGGTGGTCTAGTAAACGACCTATTCTATTATAAAGTGTTATAAGTCATAAGTATTCTTATAAGAGATAGAACAAGAAAATCAATGTTAAATGCTTCATATATGATTTATATAAAATAATTCCATGACTCAAATTTCATAATTAATATCTGTGTATCTTGTTTGTTATTAGTATACTGCAATCTATATGTTAAGAATCATATTTACCATGCTATACATGCTATATTGATGATTAATTTTCGCCATATAAATTTACAAGTTTTTATTTTGTAAACTTAAAATGTCAAAACAAAGCTTTTCAGCATCATCACCATTATTAAACAAAACTTCATCGTCTTTTTCAAAGAAGTCTTATATCACCAATAGTAACGAAGTTACTATTGAAAATTTTCAAAAATCTATTGATCGTTGGAAAATTCCAAAGATCAATAAAAATCAAATTTATCAATCAAAGATGATGAATCTTTTTTAAAACTAATTACATCATTAAAACTGAAGAAAGAGATCTTCAACTTTCATCACCTTTTGAAACAATTTAACTTCTTTCAAAAGAATCATTACAAAAACATTTTGATACAAAATTCAAGTATGTTCATTTTGGTTTAGTCCAAATTGGATTAAGACTCTTAACCCGAACATGGTTGAGTTCATCAATTCTAGCAGTCCTTAGGGATGCTAGATTAACAGATTTCAAGGAATCTTTATTAGGTACGGTAGAAACAAGCTTAGGCTTAGGACCAATATCTTTTAATTGCTTCCCAAACTACATAATAACTTTAAAAGATACTCGCATATTAAAATCATTAACACTTTTAATCCAAACTCATAATTCTAAAGTCTTACCAGGAACAATTCCAGTATCTTTATTATATAGAATCCATTACAAAATTATGATGTCTACTTGGGACACTAGGAATATTCATAACTCTGAGAAAGGAAAACCCATCTTATTACAAACAGATCTGGTTAAATCCAATATTATTATCCCTAGGCCAATAAGTTGGGATAATGTTATTCTCCTAGATAGATGGCTTCTGAAAGAAATTTCCCAACCAACATCTAAAACTCATCTACCAGAAGAATTTGTTCAAAATACAGAACTTGCGGAAATAATAAAATATAAAAATGGAAATATTGAAATAGGATTCAATAGATATTCATCAATGAGATACTCATCTAGTGCCTCTGAATTCTCATATGTGGATTTACCACTCAAAACAAACCCTAGGTTATCAACCCCAGATATCCTTAGGAAAAAAAATTCAAAGGCGTAGATTGTAGTACACCAGTACCCAGACCAGTTTACACTATAGACAATTCTGAGATGAGCAAATCACCTCAGTTATCACCTATTTTTCCAACATCACCAACTCAATCCAATGCACCTAGCAAACCAGTTAGGACAAATGAGTTAAACATATTAATAGTGGAAAATGAATTATTAGACATAGAGATCCTACGTCTAGATTTAGAATATCCACATAATAAAAGAATTAAACATTCGTTCTTTAAAACACACTCAGAACACTCTAGGGCTAGCTGCTTTAGGAAACATGAGCGTTATGTTAAAGAACATAATACAAACACAGAGTTTCTAGAATGGTTAGAAATCTATAGAGCAACCAAAGGTCTAGACTCTCCATTCATATACCAAACAAAATTCATTACTAGGGCTCATAGAGGAAAACCAAAAACCCTAGTAGAAACATGACCAGATCACATTGTTACCCTAACCCAGGATAGCATAGTTGAAACTCCATCAATAGTTAACCTGGAACCGGTTAGCATAGTTGACCCTAAGTCAAACCAAATAGTAGAACATGTTGACTTAGTCAAACCATTAACGGTCTTAATAGGTAACCCACTAGTTATCATAGAAGATCCAAAACCTAAACCTATAGTTCAAATTCACCCTAATCCAGTCAACATTACTGAGGAACAGATAGTTATATAACTTATAGCTATAGTTCTACATTATAAGAAATTCCCATTAATTAGTATTTCGGATGTCACAAAAACTGACTTCGATATGCTTTTAGAAAATCAAACTATAGAGTCTTTGGCTAGAGAGTCAATAGCTATAACTCCACAACTCAAAACCTTTTCGAATATTAGTTCTAGTGATGTCACCGAAGTTGACTTCGATAGGCTGTTAGAAGAAACTGATGAACTTGTTAATACACTTAACATGGTTAATATTAAAAAGAAGTTACCCGTATATGAAACTCTAGATGGTTTAGTTGAAGCTGAACATCCTCCATTAAGACCTATTACAATCCCCTATCAGGATAATCAGGTAGAAGCCTTCTTTCTTAAGAACACTCAAGAGAACCAGGAAACTAACCTTAAAATATTATTACCTAGAATAATTTCACCAATATTAACCTAAATACTTTAGGTAAACAAATCATAAGGATAGAGAAAAAATCTAAGAATAGATATTACCACTATCTCATATCAATCCATAGATAGTAAGGTTAAAAACATTATCTTCAAACCCTTCCAGGTATCCAAACCGGCCCAGGAAGAAATAACATCAAAATTTGAAAAACTTCATAATTAGAATAGTACCCTTAGGTCCTAATTAGAAGACCAATTTTTAAACAAAATAGGACTAGTTGTTCCTAAGTCGCCAATGAAAGCAAAATCAACCCAAAAACCATTACAGGATCTTAGTATTCTTAGCAAACTAGGATCTAATATATCATTTGAGGATAGTTCCCAGGAAGCCATTCTTGAATCAAACCCTCACATTCAAAAATTAGCTTGGCAAGAACCTAGCACAGTTAGGTATCCTCACACCATAGGAACCCAACTTAGTCAGGTTATCCAAACTAAGTATAACACATATTCTATCTATGTTTGGAACATAGATGGTATGACTTATCAAGAGATATTACACATCTTACAGCAAATGTCCATGGCGTCAAATGCTTATAAAACCCAAATTGGTACAACTGATAAAACAGTTGTTGAATTATTAATGGCTGGCTTCTCAGGCCAACTGAAAGGATGGTGGGATCATCATCTTTCAAAACAACAACAGTCAGATATCTACAAAGAGATATTGACTAATGAGTGTGGTATACCCATACTTGATCATCATAGAGCTCCAATACAGAATGCAGTCTCCACATTACTCTTTACCATATCACATCATTTTATGGGGGATCTATCCCATTTAAAAGATAAAAATGATTATCTTCTTTCCAACATAAAATGTAAGAAGATGAGAAATTTTCAAAATTATAAAACAACTTTCTTGTCTAGAGTTATGTTAAGAGATGACTCTATTCAATCATTCTGGAAGGAAAAATTCCTAGCAGGACTTCCTCCCCTTTTAGGTGAGAAAACCATAAACAAAATCCGCGAAACTTATGGGAAACACATCATCCCATATGACCAACTTACCTACAGACAGTTGATTAGTTTTGCTCAAAACTAGAGTCTTCAAATATGTCAAGATTTGAAAATCTAAAAACAAATGAAATTGGAACTGAAGGTTTCCAAAAGAGAAATCAGATCATTCTACAAATAGTTTGATAGCAATCTCTCTGTTCATAAAACCTACGAGGGAACTTGCAACAAAACCTTATAAGGAATATCATAAAACTTATAAAAGGTTTTCAAAATCTAGAAACCCATTCTTTGAAAAAAGAATGAATTTTCATAAAAAAAAACCTTATAAAAGAAATTTTAATAAGGAATCAAAATCACACAAAAAACCCTTTAAAAACTTTAAAGAATTAAAATGTTATAAATGTGGCAAAAGGGGTCACACTGCTAATTACTACAAAATGTCTAAAAAACTTCATGAACTAAAACTTGAAGAAGACATTTTAGCCAAAATATCTGCCGTTATATGGATACTTCATCATTATCTGAGTCTGAGTAATGGACAGACCAAGAACAATCAAATCCCCTGGATGATGAATTTGTAACCAGTAATTCAGATTCCTCTGATAAAAATATTTTTGTCTTAACTATGGAAGAAGATGAACAACTTCAAAATAAAATCCTTAAGTTAAACGACTCATCAATAACCAAATTATATGTAGAATACCTAACTACATCTTTGGCTAAAACACAAGCCCACTAAAATCTAAAATTCAAAATACCATCACATGATATTACAACCTCACTACTATTCTGGAACGAAAAAACAAAATTATTACACCTGAAAGTCAAATCCAAGACTTAAAAAACGAGATCAAAACTATTAAGCTAAAACTCCAACAGCTTAAAGAAGAACAAAAAGAATATAATATTAAGTTAAATTTACTTAATAAAAATGGAGAAAACATATCAACTTATGTAAGTGATTTTGACGATGAACTTGCATCAAATCATCAAGAACTTAAAAATCTGGAGAAAAATATTCTTCAAAATTTAAGAAAAATCACCACCAGAAAGTATAAGATTAGTATAGTCTTAGTATTCCTTGACGAATCAAAACTTGAGGTCATTACCTTATTTGATACAGGGGCTGATCTTAATTGCTTAAAACCATTAATTGTTCCTAGAAGCTTTTACAATCCCACTAAAGAACAACTCAATTCTGCCAATAAATCTTGTATGAATATTATTAGGAAAACTGAGGTATCTATTCTAAAAAAAATCATACCTTCTCAAAAATCTATTTGTAATAGTATCTAATATAGGCTACCCAATCATATTAGGAACTCCCTTTATGGATATTATCACCCTATATCTTGTCAAAAATGATAAGATTTCTTTCAAAATTGGAAGAAAAGCCTTCAACTTCCCTTTCATCGAAGAGCCCAAAACCTGAGATCTTAATCTTATAAAAAACCATTCAATCTCCCCAAAAGAGATTTCTATTCTTATCAACCATAGAGAAAAATGATCTTTTCTATCTCAAAACTAGATTTCGATCTCATACAGTTGAGAAAGAGCTTCAAATCCTAGAGATCAAGGACAAGATCTCTAAACTACAAAACTCTTTCAAAAAGAGGTTTGTTCTGAATTACCTAGTGCTTTCTGGGATAGAAAAGAGCACATGGTAGATTTACCATATGAACCATCCTTCAATGAAAAGGATATGCCCAAAAAGCAAGGCCTATTCAAATGAATGGTGACCTTGAACAATTCTGTAGAGAAGAGGTCAACGATCTCTTATCTAAGAATCTGATTTCAAAATCTAGATCGCCGTGGAGTTGTATGACCTTTTATCTCAATAAATCTACCGAGATTGAAAAAGGAACTCCTCAGCTAGTTATCAACTATAAACCTTTGAACCAAGCCCTAAAATGGATTAGGACCCTATTACAAATAAAAAAGACTTGCCCCAAAAATTATACTCATCATCTATAATCTCAAAGTTTGATATGAAATCAGGCTTTTGGAAAATCCAAATTGAACCAAAACATAGGTACAAAACTGCATTCACTGTTCCATTCGAACAGTTTGAGTGGAATGTTATGCCATTTAGGCTCAAAAATGCACCTTCTAAGTTTCAAAGGATAATGAATGACATATTCAATCCCTACTCAGAATTCTGCATTATGTACATCGATGATGTACTCATATTTTCCAAAGATGTCAAACAATATATCTGACATCTTAAAACCTTCTTTCATATCATCAAGAGAAATGGATTGGCTTTATCAGCCAAGAAAATGACTATTTTTCGAACAAATATTAGGTTTCTTGGACATAACGTATACAATGGAATAGTAATACCAATCAACCAATCTCTTCAGTTTACAACCAAGTTCCTGATAGGATTATAGACAAAAGCTAGTTATAAAGATTTCTTGGTAACTTAAATTATGTATTAAATTTTTGTCCAAATATCAATAGATTGGCTAAGCCATTACACAACAGACTCAAAAGGACACCTGAGGCATGGACGGATGAACACACAAAAATTATGCAAAAATAAAAGCACAAGTCCAAAACATTCCATGTTTACATCTTGCAGATCCAACACTCCCCAAAGTAATAGAAACCAATGCCAGTGAACTCGGCTATGACAGGATATTAAAAAAAGTCCAAAATAACAATGAGCTAATTGTTCAGTTAGTCTCTGACCACTGGAATGATTGCCAAAAGAATTATTCCACTGTAAAAAAAAAGAAGTATTTTCCATAGTAATTTTTATTTCTAAATTTCAATCAGATTTACTAAATCAATTTTTTTTTACTAAGGATTGATTACAAATCTACAAAAGAAATTTTTTTAAAAGATGTTAAAAATATTACATCAAAACAAATTTTTGCCAGATGGCAAGCATTATTAAGTATTTTTGATTTTGATATTCAATTTATCAGAGGAGAGAATAATTCATTACTAGATTTCCTAACCAGAGAATTTCTCCAAAATAGGTTCAAAGATGAGTAAAAAGAAGAAAAAAAGACAAGTAGATAAGGGAACTCCAAACCTTACTATTACCAGCCTCTCATCGGCCAAACCTATTATAACCTGGTCCTAAGCAACCCAAAACCAACCATTATCTTCCCAACAAAACCTAGAAGAATCATCACCATAACTAACCCTTGAAGATGTGGAATTATATCAACAAATCCAAGAATGGATGCAAAATATGGATTCAGAGAAAATTCGAACGACTTTTTGTTGTATCCCAGGATTAGGGGGACTAACTTATTCATCAAATTTGGAAATAATACCTTCCAAATCAAAATAATTTTCTCAAAAATCATCTGGAACAATTTCTATTCCAGAAAGAAGAGTAACATCTTCAACATATTTTCCTCCAAAAGGAGAAAGGGAAGTTGTTCCCAAAACAAAAATAACCTCTAAGTATTTTAAGAAACAACCAACTCAGGCGGTTACTATTTTAGAAAGAAAATTTTTTCGATCAAAACCCGTATTTGGCCATTCAAAAAATGTTTAGAAAAGGGATTTTCTATAGGCCAACATTAATTTTAAAAACACCTCAATACTATCAAATTATTTTGGAAATTACCAGGAGCGTGGAATTTAAACATTTCCATTATCCTAAATCATCAGAAGTGCAGTTTTCAATACCCAACTCCATAAAATCATATCTCCATCAGATTGGGGAAATAAAGTATCAAAACTATTGACTTTTCCAGTCACCATATCAACCTCTATCCCTCATTGTACTTCGTACAACTATTGGGATTATTACTAGGCATGGTTCAATTCATTCCTAATTCAAAATAAAGACAACCAACATTCTTGGTTATTTTTCTTTGTAAACAAAACTATCAATCCATCTAGATTTCCATCTTGGTTTTCAGAGTGGTGGAAATTATTCGGAAACCTTAGTTGCATTCTGATATCACCTATGAAATAAAGTTATGAATATTTCCAAACACATTATAAACCCTCAATAAAGGAAGCTAGATTCCCTCCTTTGTGCATTTTTTGTTCAAAATTTTACCTTCCTTGGGTATATCAGTAGATCCTAAACCTAGTTGCATAAGAGGTAATTACTATTACACATTCATTTTAAATGGCTACTCGAAAAGGGTCACAAAGAGCCCCAAGTGAAGGATATACAAGCTTCATCACTCTTATTAGCACAAAAGGCATATACAAATGCCTTAATATCTCAAGCAAAAACCGAGGAGGAACTATTGGAAATTATCAAGCAACTATCATCTGGACAAATCTCTCAAGTCTGGAAAGAAGAACCCGATTCGGATGAAACCCAATCACCCTGTTGGAAAATCAATCCACCAAATACTTCAGAAGTGAATCTAATTGATTTAGAAACTTCTACTGTTGGTATGAATTTCTGGACTAAAAATAAGTCCATTATTGTTTATTATTGGGCATGCGTGTCAATTACTGTTTATTATTGGGCCTGCGTGTCCATTACTATTCATAATCAGACCCCTTGACACGTTGTGACGTGTACCCTCTATATGATTGACATGTTTACATGCAATGTCCTCTACAGATATGGACCTTATATAAGATCCACATATTTCATTCAATTCTCTTACTACTCTCTAGTTTATCTCTCTAAAAATTGGATCATCCCAACATTTTGGTACCCACCATAGGGCATAGGATTTGAAGGTCAAACCTTATCTTCTGACCTTATATTTTCAAGGATTCACCCTGAGTTGTGAGAAAGATATCTCATAAAAAAGATTCTCATATTGCATTCTCTAAGAACCACATTTGTTATGGTTAGAATGTGAGATGAGGAAAGATTGAGACGAGCAAATGAAGTAGCATCTTCACCATAGGACCATTCCTTTCCAATCCATGAAGAGCCTAGAGATGAACCAAGAGCTAAGGTACGAGTTGACATCAATACCCATCAAAAGTTGGCTTATAAACTTCTCTAACAAAGAAGAGAGCTCGAGGAGACCAACTAAGAAAACAGAGCACTACACATATGATCAAATCTAGTCATCCTGTCAGGTCGAGCTAACAACCTGGTTGGTGAGTTTGGGCTAACTTCCATAATAAATGAGCCTATCCAGGTTGAGAATGTAGTAGATGGTTTCCCTCCTCTTGATATGATTGCGCTTAACAATGAATAATTATTGAAAGAACGAAAGATCTGGGAGGCACGCTTCCAAGCATTAGAAGAAACAAATAGAAAACAAGATGACGCCCTCAAAGAAACTAACAAAAAGCAAGATAAGGGTAAGTCATACTATGATGTAGATAGGGATTATGAATAATTGTGTCTTTACTTTCTCAGATGAAATAAAGAACAATGAGCCCCCAACCAAATTTAGTGCTCCTAAGTGTCTAGGTTACCAAGGGATGAAGGATCTGATAACTCACGTTCAAAATTTCAAGATAACTATGGCCCCTGTGAGCCTCACCTAAGACAAGAAAGATAATATGATATGTAGACTCTTTTTTGCCACTCTATGTGATGGCATTCAACAGTGGCTTAATAACTTGGCACCCCTTAACATAACCTATTTATCTCATTTTTCCAAGTTGTTCATCACCAACTATGCTAGCAACAACCCATGAGGAAGGAATCTAATAACCTTTTCTCGATACATGAGAAATTTTAGATAGGAAAAGCTAGAAATAGCAAACTACCTTAATTCTATTACGATAGAAGTTTTTACACAAGGTCTATTAAGAAGTTTCAATATGTTTACTGAATTAAGCAAAACTATTCTATATATGATGATAGAGGTTTATGGAGAGGCCATAAAGGTTGTTAATTTGGAAAGGTAGTTGAAATTAGACAAGTAAGGCCATTATAGAAATTGCACCAAAAAAGAAAAAAAGAAGAAGAATAAGCCCAAATAGATCAAACAAGAACAAAATGATCAATAGAAATAAATGCTTTGCTCTAAATCAGAAAAGAGGTGGTCAATGGCCAAAAAATAGGGGACTTAAGGATAGGTCATTATCTCCCTTCATAGGTTCATCTATGAGAGTCAACCTAGCTCAAGCTGTGTTAAGGATACGGAATGAGCAAAATGTTAGATGGCCACCAAAAATAAGGGCACCTCTTAAAGACACTTCTAAATGGCGTGTCTTTCACAAAGATATAGGCCATAGAATGCGAGATTGTAGACATCTAAAGAAAGAAATAAAAGATTTTTTGTCCAAAGGGTATTTGAGTAACCTCGTAGGAAACAATAGCTGAGGAGTTGATCGACAGCTCCAATGTCAAATTTTGAGGCTACCTGCTCCATCAAATAACATAATAGAGCCACACAATGAAGCTAAAGTGAGGACCATCCATACTATAATAAAAACTCCTATAATGCACGTAAAAGATACGCTAGAGACTTGTGTGGATTACCTCATGTTTATAATTTGAATACAGGGATGTCTTCCATTATAATCACTTTCTTTCTCTAGTAATAATGAGAGCTTATTTCCCTATTAAGACCCTTTCGTAATCACCCTATGGGTAATATTTTGCGATGTTTGTAGAATGTTGATTGATACTGGGAGCTCTATTGAACTTCTTTTTCTATCAACGATGAAAGAACTAGGTATGAAAAAATGTGACATCATGAAGTGGGAGCTACCTCTAGTGGGATTCAGTAGTAGCACTACTTATGCAATTGGGACCATGATGTTACATGTCATAGTGATAGGATCAATAATGATGACTAACTTTGTGGTGATTGATGTCCCAACCTATTACAATGTCATTCTGAGTAGACCATGGATACATAAGATGAAAGTAGTTCCATCTACTTTCCACCAAGTCATCAAATACCCAACCGAGGAGGGCATAAAAGAGATAAAGGGAGACCAAGAAAAGGCTAGGAGTTGTTACAATGCTATAATGAAGGAAGTGGTTCCAAAGTAGTAATTATAGTATGGGTCTCATCAAAAAAGGTCAGGGGTAGATGCCTAGTAGATTCGGTTGATTCAAATAGAGTTTGTGATTTACAAGTTGAAGATAAAGAGGAAGACCATTCTTTAAAATTGAGTGCCAACTTAACAACAGAAGTTAAGGAGAAACTATCAAAATTCCTAAGAGCCAAGTCTAATATCTTTGCATGGAAGCCTACAAATATACCAGGAATTAATCCGAAGATTATAACCCATAGTTTGAATATTGATCCAAAAGCTAGAACTATCAAACAAAGGAAAAAAAAAGTTTTTGAGAGAAAATAATGAGGTGATTAAAAATCATGTCACCACACTTAAAGAGACAAAGATTATTAAAAAAGTTTACTACCTAACTTGGTTGTCAAATATGGTGATAGTAAAAATGGTTTATGGATCACCCCACATATGTGTAGCATTCAAATATTTGAATGATGCATGCTCAAAGGACTAATTTCCCTTGCCAAGTATTGATTTGTTAGTTGATGCTACATCTAGGTTTGGTTTGATGTGTTTTTTTATGCATATTTTGGTTATCATCAAATTAGAATACACCTAGAAGATGAAGAGAAAATGTCTCTTATTATTGAAAAATGGACATTTTGTTAAACTCAAATGCTCTTTGGTTTAAATAATATAGGAGCTACATATCAACGCCTTATCAACAATACGTTTGTTAACCAACTGGAAAGGAATCTAGAAGCATACATGGATGATATGGTGATAAAGTTAGCACAACCTGTAAACCATGTCAAAGACTTGGAAGAAATATTTCATGTGATTCGAAGGTATGGTATAAGACTAAACTTAAAAATGTGTTTTTGGTGTTGCTTTAGGGAAATTACTAGGATATATTGTATCTATTCAGAGAATTGAGGCCAACCTAGACAAGATACAAGCCTTGGTTGATGATTCTATGAAAGTAGAGTCATTAACGCACTTTTTTACTTAATATTTACTTGTTTTATACAATAAATAGTCTTTTAGGGGCTAAAAATATTAAAATTATAATTTTTGGATTTTTTTGGGATTTTTAATGTAGGGCAATCAGGAGCTGCCATGTGGCCTACCATGCAAGAAGAAGAGCTGACTGGGTAAGTCATGCAGATGTCATGCAAGCAGGGACAATGAATCGTAGATCACCGCGTGTGAAAAGGACAAATTTTGTGCCATGTGTCAGCATGACATTCAATCTGAGTTCGAAGATTGATCAAACCATACTACCACATGTCGCTATTGATTGCTCCCTGGGTTCCACCCTTGCACCATGCCACTTGTTACATTGAATCACGTTACGCGGCGTGTCGCTAACTCAACCAATGTAGATGTTGACGATCTTCCCTACCATGCATCTCACTCTGATTCACCCAATTAATTATGTGTGCCACATGTCACATTTTGATTAACTAACATTGTTGATCTAACAGTCCAGATCGCATATGAGCTATATTTAAGCCTCTAATCACCCTATAAACTTTTAGGGGTCATCATTAGCATAATTTTGGTAAGTTTTTTTGAGCTAAAAAGAGAGAAAAATATAGAAAAATTCAATAGGGGATACAATTTTGGTGTAGATTCAAGAGAAAATTAGCATTATAATTCAAGAGATTGATTGTATTTCTTCTTTTACGATTTTCTTGATCAATTTATATGCCTTTCTTTACTAAAAATATGAGCTTTATGAACACAATTATGTGTAGTTAATTTATTAATCTAGGGATCTTATGAATCCAATTTTCACCATGTGATGATCTAATATTATACCAATTATATTTTTAATTTAATTATATTATTTAATCTGATTTTAATGCTATTTATTATTTGACCAAAAATTTATCTATAGAGGCAATTAAATAGATTTGAGAGAATTATTTAATTGTTTGTCTTGATTAAATAACATGAATAGTTTCTAGGCAGAGATGTATGATTCTTATGTATGTGATCCATAATTGATGAACTTAATTAGTAGTATGCAATTTAATTGACATGAGAGTGTGATTAAATTATTTACTATATGGTGTGTATTTTACTTGAGAGAGGAATAAATGTTACGTTAGATTCAATTGATTATGTAATTAATTGATAATTATATTAGAGGCAGTTTAGCGATTCGCATGTTTAGAATATTGGGAGATTAAATATTCCTAAATATTTTCTCATATATCTTCTTAGTTACCAAATCTTAGTTAATTAATTATTTCTATTTACTTTTAGTTATTTTAATTTGGCTTCTATAAAATATAAAAACACATAAAAAATTGATTTTATTTTTTTAAAAGTTTTAAAATTAATTTCTAATAAAATAATCCCTTTGGGAACGATATTTTCTTATCATTATATTACTTATTGCGATATGTATGCTTGCATATTCATTTCACACACTTCATGTGTGACGATAAAGTTTTTAGCACTATTGCTAAGGATTATAAATATTAGAAATTAATAATTTTTTTATTTTAGTTATTTTCTTTACTTTAATTTTAATTTTAATGTACTTATTTTATTTTATTGAATTAGTTATTTTATTTTATTTATTTTTAACTTTAATTTATTTATTTAGTTGTTTATTTTTTTAATTTTTATTTAGTTTTTATTTAGACATCTCTTTTAGTATTTTAGAAACATGGTTGAGTCTATTGCATGAGTAGAGTTCTTGAGGGGAAAATCATACCTTTAGATCTTGAAATTGAGCGTACTTTGAGTTCAATTAGAAAACAACAAGTCACCTAAGAGGAATAAATGGCTAATCCAAGTATTACAACGCCAAACATTCACGCTAATCAGTTTGAGTTAAAGTTAGTGATGTTTCAAATGCTACAAATAGTTGGACAATTCAGCGGACTACCATTAGAGGATCTTCATCCGTATCTTAGATTGTTTATTGAAATTGGAGATTTATTGAAATTGGAGATTCATTGAAGTTAAGTAGTGTGACAGATAAGACATTTTGGCTTAGATTGTTCCCTTACTCTTTATGAGACTTTGCTCGAGCTTGGCTAAACTCTTTGCCACTTGATTCCATTACAATTTGGACTGGTTTGGTGGAGAAATTCTTGATGAAATACTTCCTACCAACAAAGAATTCCAAGCTTGGAATGACATTACTTCCTACCAACAATATGAAGGAGAATTTTTATATGAAGCATGGGAAAGATTTAAGGAATTGCTAAATGTCCACATCATGGTATTCCTTCTTGGATTAAAATGGAAACTTTTTACAATGGTCTCAATGCTCAAACAAGAACAATTGTTGATGCATCTTCTAATGGAGTTTTGCTAGATAAATCTTACAATTAAGCTTATGATTTACTTGAGAAAATGACTAACAATAATTATCAATGGCCAATGGACAGAATGAAAACCACATGAAGAGTAGTCGGAGTGCATAAGGAAAATGATATCACAACACTTATAGCCCAAGTGTCATCTTTGCTTAATATTTTGAAGGATCAAAACTAGACAACAAGTATAAAACCATGTCCAAAATTCAAGAGTGTCGTGTGTGTTTTGTGGAGGAGCTCATTTGTTTGATAATTTTCCAAATAATCTATGTGGGGAATGTGAACTAACATAATAATCCATACTTAAACACATATAACCCAGGATATAGACAATATCCAAATTTCTCTTAGAGTAATAACAATAGTCAAGGTGGTAATCAATTACACCATCAATCATTTCCACCACCTGGTTTTAAACAACCATAGAAACCATAAGCTTAAGAGAAGAAGCCACCTACTGAGGACAATAAAAATAATTTAATAGGGATGATGAAAGACTTCATCCAATTAGTAATTACAAAAGTGTCCACTCAAGAGGCTTCAATTCTAAATTTGGAAAACCAAATGGGGAAACTTGCTCAAGCTATAAGTCAAAGGCCTCAAGGTAGCCTTCCAAATGACACAATTGTAAACCCATGAAGAAAAGTTAAGGACTAGTGCAACGTCATAGCCTTGACGAGTGGTAAAAATTTAGAATAGGAACATAAGACTGAAAAGGATGAAGAGAAATAAGAAATTAACAAGGATGAGGAGGAACTAGTGGATAAAGAGAGCACTGAAAAGGAAATAATTCAATTAAAGAAAAACAACCTTTACAAACCTACTATTCTTTTCCCTCAAAGACTCCAAAAGAAAAAGTTAGATACATAGTTTTCAAAATTTCTTAATGTCTTCAAGAAGCTGCACATAAACATACCATTTGTAAGGGCACTTGAACAAATGTCGTGTTATGCCAAATTCATAAAGAATATACTATCAAAGAAAAGGAGGCTTGGAGATCATGAAATAATAACCTTAACTGAAGGTTATAGTGGCATTCTTGATAGAAAAATATCACAAAAACTGAAAGATCTAGGTAGTTTTGACACCCCTTGCACTATTTGGAACATCTATTTTAGTAAGGCACTGTGTTATTTGGGTTCTAGCATTAACTTCATACCATTATCAGTCTTCCAAAGATTGGGGGTTGGTATAGCTAAACCCACTTCAGTAACATTGTAGATGGTAGAAAAATCAATTAAGAGACCCTAGGGTGTGGTAGAAGATGTGCTAGTAAAAGTAGATAAATTCATATTTCTGGTAGATTTCATTGTGATAGACATAGAGAAGGACCATGATATTCCTATCATACTTGTTTTTCCATTCTTAGCAACTGAAAGAGAACTCATTAATGTACAAAAATGTGAACTTACAATGAGAGTGCAAGATGAACAAGTAATGTTTAAAGTTTTTAAAGAATCTGAATCCCCTAAAATTGATAGTGCTAATGAATGCTTAAGGATAAATGTTGAGTCGACCACACTTAAGACTATTACATGTGATGCTATGAACAAGGGTATAAACTTGCCAGAAGAAAGTCAACCTGTTTTAACTTTGAAAGTATGGAATCAAAGGTTATATATTGTGGAATGTGTGCAATATTTGGAGAACGTGCCTATCGTGTATGTACCAAAGGAAATTATGGAATATTTTGAGATAGGATCTAAGCTCAAACAATTAATTGAAGAGCCATCAAGTTTAGACCCCATACTTTTACCCACCTATCCCTAGTCAAATATGAAAGCAAAAGACTCCATTAAAGAGGTGAAAAAGATGCTGGAAATATATTAATTGGATAAGTCATGGTGGAGTTCTTATAAGAATGCCAAAAATTTCAAAAAGAAAACAAAAATATGGCATGAGAAGAGAATTGAGCACCGTGTTTGTGAACTAGAGCATAAGGTATCATTGAACAAATCAAGACTAAAATTCTTTCCTAGAAAACTCAAAAATAAATGGATACAAATGGATGTGCCTTAGGACGTGATATGACCATCTAGTCAAGGATGTTAAATATGACGTTGGTTAGGAGGAAACCCAATGTTGTTTTACTTATATTTTCATTGTTTTTGTTTTGTAGGTAAATAAATGTGGAGAGCAATATTGGTGCAACAAGATTGAGCATTTCAACAATAGATGTGGTGTGCCAATACTAAGAGAGTTTTCTTTCCTTTTACCTTTTCCTCTTTATATGTGCACATTAAGGATATTGTGTAATTTAATTTTGTGGGGAGGAAATTCATTCTCTACATTAGTATTTACTATGCATTTTAATTTTTTAGGGAATATTTTTTAATTCTTAGGATGTTTTTAATCATGATTTGGGTAGAAGTTGATAAATATATGGAAACTAAATGCATGCATGCTTGATATGAAACATATGAACCTAATGATAAAAATTAGTTGTCATGACTAAAATAAGGAATGTAACATATTTGTTACGATATTTACATTAATAATGTGATATGGTTGTTAGTTTTGATTGAATTGATTCCATGTTTTATGCATATGTTCATGATTGATTTTAGTGTGCTTATTGAGAGAAAAATTGTAGTGAGTTATAAGAGTTGATGAGATCTACCAGGTTTTAGAATCTATTTGATCATATCTTGAGGCAAAATCCTAAATAGTATTTAGCAAGAGAAATGATTTAGGCCTTATTTGGATTGATTGAGCCTTTCAAGCTAACCATTGTTAATATCCGTAGTTACTCATTTGAGCCTAACAAAGAACCATTCATATATTTAAGCCACATTTTATGCCTAGCTAATAAGCATTACCTTTATCCTTGCACCTTTAGCTTGTATGAAAAGAAAAAATGCAATCATTTGTTATACTATAGAGTATGGTGAAATGTAATGCACCTACCTAAGCCTTACATTACAAGCATGTAAAATCCTTAATGATTTTTAGATAAGTACATATTTATATTAGTGGAGAGGGATGTGAAAAATAGACTTATGAGACTTATTCTAAGATTGAATTGATTAGCATGCTTATATAGGTTGATTTTATGAATACATTGGATGATATCATGTGCATCACACACACACGAATCAATTTTTCAAAAACCTTGTATATCTTTGTATTGATGGAACATTGATTGATGAATATGTAAATATATTTATCATAGGATTGTATGTCTTTTGAGAGCGATAGTTTTCGTGAAATATGCATGTACTAATAGAAGTATATTTATGAATATACTACCCATGTTATTTTATTTAGTTATAGTTAGCTTTACTTGAAGACAAGCAAAAAGTTAAGTTGGGGTGTGATGACTCTATGAAAGTAGAGTCATTAGCGCATTTTTACTTAATATTTACTTATTTTATTCAATAAATAGTATTTTGGGACTAAAAATAACAAAATATAACTTTTTTTAGTGAAAACAGGTGAAAATATAAGTTTTGGAATTTTTTTATTTTTTATTAATTTTTAACGTAAGGCCAATAAAGAGTTACGACATGGCCTATCATGTAAGGAAATGAGTTGACTGGGCAAGCCACATTTAAGCCATACAAGAAGGGATAATGAATCATAGATCTCCACGTGTGAGAAGGATGAACCCCGTGCCACGTGTTAGAATAGTGTTCAATCTGAGTTCAGAGATCGATGAAAAAACACTGCCATATGTCACCACACAATCGCTCCCCGCATTCCACCCATGCACCACGTCATCTGTTATTGTGAATCATGTTGTGATGTGTGTCATTAACTCAACGGGTGTTGACTCGGACCGATATCCCCTACCATGTGTCACGCTCTGATTCACCCAATGAATTTGTGAGCCACATGTCGCGTTGTGATTGGCTAGCATTTCTGATTTTGCTTATTTTAATCTCAACCCTTAATCTAAAGCTGGTCTGATGGTCTGGATAGTACCTAAGCTATATTTAAGCGTTTAATCATCCCATAAACCCTAAGGGGTCATCATTAGCATAATTTTGGTCAATTTTGGAAGCTAAAAAGAGAGAAAAATACAAAACAAATCAATAGGGGATACAATATTAGTGGAGATTCAAGAGGAGATTAGTACTACAATTAAAGAGATTGATTTTATTTCTTCTTCTTCTCTTATCTTTATCAATTTTTATATCTTTCTTCATGAAAAATATGAGCTTTATGAACACAATTATGTGTAGTTAATTTAATAATCTAGGATCTTATGAACCCAATTTTCACTATGCGATGATCTAATATTTTACCCCAATTATAATTATAATTTAATTATATTATTTAATCTAATTTTTATGCTATTAATTGTTTGGGCAACAATTTATCTATAGAGTTAATTAAATAGATTTGAGAGAATTATTTAATTGTTTATCTTAATTAAATAACATGTATAGTTTCTAGGCAGAGATATATGATTTTTACGTATGTGATCTATAATTGATGAACTTAATGAGTAGTATGAAATTTAATTGGCATGATAGTGTAATTAAATTAATTACTATATGTTATGTAGTTTACTTAAGAGAGAAATATATAATAGGTTAGATTCAATTGATCATATAATTAATTGATAATTGTATTGGGGGGATTTTAGTGATTCGCATGTTTAGAAATAATTATTGTTATTTACTTTTGGTTAACAAATATGAGTTAATTAATTATTTCTATTTACTTTTAGTTATTTTAATTTGACTTCCTTAAAATATAAAAACACATAAAAAATTGCTTTCTATTTTTTTTTAGTTTTAAAAATTAGTTTATAATAAAATAATTTTCGTGAGAACGATTTTTTCTTATCCTTATATTACTTGTTACGATACGTATAATTGCGTATTCATTGCATAATCTTCGTGTGTGGCTATCACTGGTCAACATGAAAGCTCCTAGTAACCTAAAAGGAATTCAACAACTAAACAAAAGAATAGTGGCACTCAACATATTCATTTCCAAATGCACTAACAATTGCTTGCCATTCTCGAAAATGTTGAGAAAGAACATGTCATATTTATGGAACAAAGATTATGAGAGAGCTTTACAAGAAATCAAACAATATCTGAGCAAGCCTCCATTCTTAGTCAGCCACACCCAAAGCACAAAGCTATATTTATATTTTGCTATTACTCCTCAAATTTGTAGTGTCGTACTCCTTGCTGAAAGGGACAAGACCAAACACCATATCTACTACATTAGCCAAATGTAGTAGGGAAACTGGTGCATATTACAATAGAGATGGAGGAATATGATATCAAGTACATTATCATCATCATCCTGCTGAGTTTAGTGAGTCACTAGAAGTCATAGTTGATGAAGTAAAAGGTGAATTATGTGGTATAGATCAAAAGGAAATACCAACCTAGTAGGTATTTTTCGATGGCATTCACAATTTTAATGCGTAGGGCGCCTAGGGAGCATTATAATAGACCATGATAAAAATTGTTTCGAATATGTTGTGAGAATGGACTTCCAAGTGACCAATAACACTGTAGCAAATGAGGTAGCTATATTTGGTGCTAGGACAGAGCCAATAACATTATCTTGCACAATGATTCATGGTTAGTGGTCAATCAATACTTGGGCACATTTGAGGCTAAAGATAGCAAGACGAGGAGATATGTAGAAAAGCTAAGAAAGGAATGCTTAAAATTTTCTAAGATCAACCAAATATCAACAAATGAGAATGGTCATGCTAACGCTTTGGCCACACTAGCTACTGTACACGAGGCCAATCGTAGTAGGGTGATATCTATAACAATCCTTACAGAGGCTAACTTAGAAGAAGCATAAAAAATAGTTGGATACAATGGTGAAACCACCAACCAATGGTTTTCTCCTATCCTTAACCTCCTAAAAGATGGGGACTTAATTGAAGAATGGAAGTAGGTGAAAAAAATCAAGACTAAGGCCGATCAATACATGATGCAAAACAAAAAATTGTACATAAAAAGGCCTCTTAGACCTAGACTCTTGTACATAGTTAGAGAATGGCCTAAAAAAATCATTTTTGAAGCTTTAAAAAGAGAATGCAACTCCTATTCAGGAGGAAGAAAGATTTTCCTACTAATTATAAGATAAACTTACTATTGGTTAGCAATGTTAGAAAATTGCTAAAGTTACACCTAGGTGTGTGATAAATATCAGAGGTTTTCCCTATTATCTCATATGCCACTAACCACAATGATAGGGATAGTTATCCTATGACCTTTGTACAAATGGGGATTGGACATTGTAAGACCTCTACCACATGTAGTGTGTCAAAAGAGGTTCTTACTGGTCATCACATATTATTTCTCCCAATGGATTGAAGGAGAACCCCTTGGAAGAATATGGGAGGGTGAGGTAATTCAATTCATCTAGAAGTCCATAGTTTGTCATTTCAACTTGCCCAAAGAACTTGTTACATATAATGGAAGATAGTTCACAGGCTGTAATATCAAGCTACCAAGTACAACATCAAAATGTGTCAGTTAACTCTATATTACCTACAAGCTAATGATCAGGCAGAGTCTTCAAACAAACTTGTACTTAATTTATTAAAAAAAGTTAGAGGATGCTATAAGAAAACAGGTTAAGGAGTTACTTAGGGCATTATGGGATATCAGAATTAATGCTAAAGGCAATACTAATGATACACCTTTTTCACTGATGTATTGGATTGAAGTGGTGGTACCAATTGAGATCATAATGCCAACTATGAGATCAACCCTAACTCAAGACTAAAACACCTCAAATAGAGAAGTTGATTTGGTATTAATAGAGGACAAAAATGAAGCATTTAGGAGAATGGTTGAACAAAAAAAGAATGTGATGAATTATTACAATAAAATTTTATGCTTTAAATCATTCACCATGGGTGATTGGATTCTCAATACGGTCTTCCCAAACAAAAAAGAGTGGATGGTTGGAAAATTGGTTGCAAAATTGAGAAAGCCTATAACAAATAAGTGCAGTGAAACCAGGTGAGGCTTACTTATTAAAAAGCATCAAAGGATATGAAGATAACACGAGCTAAAATGCTTAACACTTAAAAAAGTATCACTTATAATGTACTTTGATTTATGCCTCATTTTCACTGTATCACCCCACACATATGTAATAAATTTTGATGATCAAAGATGCCATCGCCAATGCATATTTCATGTCATAAGTTGATCACCTCAGTTAGCAACCAGGTAGAGCGCTATGGCGTATGATATTAGAGAGTTGATAACCTTAGTCATAGTCTATATTGAGCACTCTCCCTTAAAATTCCATGTCACGAGCTAATCACCTTGGTTAAGAACAAGGTAGAGTGCTCTAACAGATGATATTAGAGAGTTAGTCACCCCAGTCATAAACCAGGTGGAGTATCCCCCTTAAAATTGCATGTCACAAGTTGTTCACCTATGTTAGGAATAAAGTAGAGAACCCTAAGAGAAGATATTAGAGAGTTGATTACCTTAGTTATAGACCAGGTAGAGTGTTCTCCCTTAAAATTTCATGTCACAAGCTGATCCCCTTGGTTATATACCAAGTAGAGTGCTCTCCCTTAAAATTCCATGTCATGAGCAAATCATCTTGGTTAGGAATTAGGTAGAGCACTCTAATAGATGATATTAGAGAGTTGATCACTTCTATCATAGACTAGGTAGAGCACTCTCCCTTAAAATTCCATATCATTAGCTAGTCACTTCGGTCATAGACTAGGTAGACCACTATAATAATTGCCCTATTCCATCTACTCGAACTATGATAATTGTCCAAGTTCGACTATAGTTTTTTTACATTTATCGAGCTTTACCAGTCTATCCTATTGAAAATGAAGCCACACTGAATGAGATTACAAGGAATTACAAGTTTATTAATAAGAAGCTTGACGTCCCAAAATTACTAAAAATCCTTAAGATGTTTGTATGCACGACCAGTGTTCGGGCCATTTGCTTCTTCTACTAAGGGAAACAATTTAGCCTGAATCTTAACAACTTTCTTATAAATATTGGCTCATACCTTGGTGAAGGCTAAGCTTATGTTAACAATTGAATGTTCTAATTCCTCAACAATACCCATCACCTTGAGGAACACTCCTTCATATTGCTTCATGTAAAAGTTTTTCTAGTGGGATTACCTATTAACTAGAGCAATTATTTTAGTTAGGTCCTTTTTTCACTTGCCTGAGTTTGATATTTATCTTTATAGGACTCGAGCTCACATTTGGTCTCTTTATAGAGAGAAATCTTATCCTCATGGCCTGACAGCTAAGTCTTTAATTTTTCTACCTCTATGCTAGGCCTAGCATTCTCTAATTTTAAAGCTTAATTTGAGCATCTATTTTCCTGGTGATTACGCATAAGGTGTAAACAAAAAATATGGAATGAATTTTTTTATGTCATTCAAACAAAAGAATACATATGAATTACAAGTATCCCTAATCCCTTTTTATAGGGAATGATACGAGGATAAATAATAGGAAAAATTTCCTACAAGTGATGAGGTAGGTAAATATCATAAATGAATGCTATAAATGCACAAATGCACATACAATACATAAAATTCTAAAAATAATGTTTTATTAAAGACAACGTGCAGGTTGGTTACTAGAGTAGCTCGCGCCCATACAAAAATTATGAAAGGTGGAGCCTTTCAAAAATAAAGGGTCTCGAGCCCATTAAATAGTTAATAATATCTAGCTCTATCTCTATCTCCAACTTGTTCATCTCCCCTTAGGTCCATCATCACTTGTCTTAGAGTTTTTGTCCTGGTTACCACTCTCAATATGGGTTTGTATGGGTCAGTACAATGGAGTAGCTAGGATGTTGGGGATCTAATACTAGTATTAAATGTTTCCTTTTTTGGATTCTTTCTTGAGTGAGTCCCATGGCCAAGTTATAACCAATTTCAAAGCTCGAAGAAAGTTTCTCTGTCATGCATCAATGTCGTGTTTTATGTTCTCTTGTTCACGAGAAAATGTTTCTTTGGTATTGTTAAGCTCACACTTACAAGCTTCAACCAAATCCTTAAGTTTCTCTAAGTTTCCCTAAGATTCTTAAAGCATCTTGAGTTGTCATTTAACTTATGTATGGCCTTCACTGGCTTCTCCCCTTTGTCAATGGTCTTGTCCTCCCACTTATTTGCTTTCAGTAGTAACATAGCATTCTTAGCTTAGGTAGAAGTATGACTCTCTTCTTTTGCTTCGAGCTCATGCTTTAGTTTTTCAACATCTCAAAATCTACAAAGCCTAAGAATAAGTTGGGCCTGAAAGTGAGTGATACATAAAATCGATGTGAGTAAAATATAAATTCAAAGTGAGTAAAATAAAAGGTCAAGGTAGTACTTACTTGATATAAGAGTCTGTTGAGCACAACTATATAATCAACATCCTTAGTCATAGCATCAAGCTACTTATCGTGTACCATATAAGGGAGGTTATCCATATAATGGTTCAACTACTCTAGAGCCATACCCATATACAAGGCCACTTTATCAACATCTATAGTGAGATCATTGATAACACCTTTTTCCTCCTAGAGTCTCTTATAGGAGGAGTTTGTTGGCTGAATATGATGGACATAGGAATTTTTTTGACCTGGAGATGCTGGAAAGGGCTCAACCATTTTTAGTGGATTAGGTATAAGGTCAAGCTTTTCGATGGTCATATGCATTTTTTTCTTTTTGGATTGATAAGGAGTGGTTTCTTTCCTAGAAGACTTTCTCATTTTCTTTCCTTTAGAGAAGCTTGTTCCTTGGGAAGGAGTTGTACTTCTTTGGGAGCTCGTTCCTTGTTTGGAAACCCTACCTTAAACCTGAGCTAATAAGATATCAACATTGAACTCTATGATTCCTACAAAAGTGAAAGCAATGTCAAATTTCCAAAGCTCAAGCTAAACAAGAATGGATGATTATAATTAAACTTAGGATTCATTCACCATCATTAATAACAACTTCAAAGCTCCCCCCAAATTCAAATGAAGGGGTCTTGCAATTCTTAAGTGCTCAAGGTTTACAGATTATCTTGTAGGGTGGCACCGCTGAGCCCCATCTCATCAACATGTAGGCAATAAAGCATAAGGTGTTCAACAGTTTCCTCCAATGTGTTTTCTCAGGTAGATAGTTTTAGATATCAGCCAAACTTTTCTTTAGCCTCTAGGCTTAAGGTCATGATAAAGGAACCCATATTCCTTATCACAAGTTTTGTGTTAGGTCAAGTGCTTCTTATCAACCTCACATAATTATATGATGTTTCCCACCAACCAGACACATAAAAGAAGTACTTCTTCTAGTTCTTCTCATTCTCAAAGAGGATCACATTTATGCCTTGATCTTACTTGACTAGAATATATACCTTCCTTATGTCTTTCTTAGCCTCCCCTCGTCCTTGAGAGCTAGATCACTTAGCTTGACCTTGGCCTCCCATTCTTTGGTTCGATCTGTGGGTTCATAGGTACCTTTCTTCCAGGACTTTTCCCCTATGACCTATCGAAAAATATCTGGGTCTGAGGTATGTTCAAACTAATTGTTGATGTTATATGAGGTTGAGATGTTGAAGTAGAAGGAAAAGGCTCATACATTTATTCCTCACTCAAGGTGCTTGTTTTAGTTGACGACCACGATTCATCACTTTCTTCTTATCTAAGTAGCTAAGGTATTGAGGGATCTCCCAAGAAGAAGAGCCCGAGGAGCATGAAGGTAGAGCTATCTTAATAGTAGTCTATGATGGTACCTGTCTATACATGGTATCTACAGAAAGATTACAAAAATAAAATAAAATGGTAAGTACAAGGTGAGAGAAGTTACCTAAAGATGAGATTTCAAAGTAAAAAAAGGGGAGTGAATTTGAGGACCAAATTAAAAAGAAATTAGAAAAAATTTAGATGTGAGGATTGATCCCTAAAAGCCTTAGCAAAAATGAGTATGCATCGATCTATTTTTCTTACCATCCGAGCAAAGAAGTTATATGGCATGAGGTAGAAAGGTAGAGCATTTTTTGTTCCAATCTTTGTTCAATGTTCTAGAAATAATTAAACTAATAATGCCTTGGATCCTCCTTATATAGAAATTAAATTTTTTTTCTCTCTAATTAACTAACAAGAATTCATCAAGGCACACCAAAATCTTCAAATTCATTGGCCAGTTGCTACTCTTACAAGTCAGTTTAAGAATCAAGCTAAAAAAGTAGAGGGACTTGATGTTTGAACATATGGCTCGACTTGGAGCCCAAACCATGAATAGCCCGAACTATCAAATGTATTTTTTTAGAAAACCCAATTTGTGCTTGCATCTAAAAATGATAAACATAAAATTCCCTTGCATATACAGAGTAACTTTCAGTATTAGAAGAGATCGACCACTAGGCTAAGCCATCAAAGTGGTCGACTCTAAGTCAAATTATGCTTTTACCTATGTATCCCTTGACATACTGCTATGTGTACCCCCTATATGATTGATATGTGTACATCTAATGTTCTATATATATGGACCTCATATAAGATCTACAAAATTCATTCAATTCTCTAACTTCTCTCTAGTTTCTCTCTCTAAAAATTTGATCACCCAACACCTAATAATTACATGAATTAGAAGTCACACCAAACATCCTCTCTTAATCACTTTATGATTCTTTTTTTTCCTTTTATTAAAGCCCCTAAATTACCACTTCACTATATATATGTGTGTGTGTGTGTGTGTGCACGCGTGCGTGCGCATGCACTTATGTTGATAGATGAAATCTCCACTTGATATAAATAGGTTTTCTAAGCACTTGATTTCAATATGTGTACTTGATATAAATATGAAATCTCAACTAATGATGTTATCATCCAATTGCCTTAGATGTCAAGAATATGAAATCATTCTCTAACCCCTTTTTACTTTCAGTTTAGGTATATATTTTTTGCAGACCCAATTAACTTAATCTCAATATGTATACATAGATGGTAGTGATAAACTAATAATATTAGGATTAATTCCTTTTGAACTTAATTACCCAAATCCTATTAAAAAATTTAATAGAGTAAACAATCATTTTTGGAATACATCTTATTAAAAGCATTGAATCATATTTAAGAAAAGTCTAAGTGATAATTTCATAAATTGACTTAAATAAATATTTTAGTACCAAATATAATTTCAAGTGTTGTGAGCATGTGTTATTAAATACATAAGTATAATTTTATGTGTGATAGTTATAAAAGATATACTTGAATTACGACTATTTGAAACTCGAACGTTATTCAACTTTTCTTAATAGAATTGATAGCGAGCATAAAAACAAGTTTATAGGCAACTATTTTGTCCACGAAAATAACCAACACTTATAGTCCTCACAAATGCCTTTACCTAGTATGTGACCAAAGTGATAAGCTCATTTTTTTATCGTGAGGACTCTACCTAGTTCTTTACTGAGGTAATTAGCTCAAGTTTTAGCATGAGTGCTCTACATAGTAAGTGATTGAAGTGATCAACTCATACTTTAATAAAAATGCTATACCTGGTATGTAAAGAAGGTGATCTGCTCGTACTTTAGCATGAGCACTCTGCCTAGTACGTGATTAAGATTATCAACTTATACTAAAGTGTGAGAGCTCTACCTGGTATGTGACCATGGTAATCAGCTCATGTTTTAGTGTGAGTGCCTTACCTGATATATGACCAAGGTGGTCATTTTTTTAATGCGAGTGTTCTACTTGGTTCTTTACAAATAAGTGTTCAAAAACACTTAATATATCATGATTTTATGCATGTTTATATTTTTTATATTACTATTAATTTATGAAAATCTATCTTTTCAAAATCACAGGTATATTTTGTTGTTTTTTAGGTATTTCTTGTATTAAAATAAATCAACTTGAAGAATTATACTTGAAGATTTATCTCTAGTCATGTGTTGAGAGCATCCACTATCAAAATACCAACAACTGTATGCTTGAGCCTTCAGGACAGCATGTACCACATTATAATTGAGATGTTAATGAGATTCATGGTATAATCAATTAATTTTCAAAGTTCATCAATTCTTGTCTCACTTAATTTTAATGAGATGAAATGGTAATAAAATATACTAATTGAGATATCTTATTTATCCCTAATGAGTCTAAATGAGATGAGTAAGAATACACAAATAATAGAAAATATGATACATCATTAATGATAATGTAAGGTTCAATAAGAAAAATGATACAACATATATTTAAATGAGATGTTATTTAAATGAAATGAGACAATATTGTACCACGAACCCATTAGAGCACTAATTGAGGCATTAGATGAGGATAGATAATCCACTTTACATCTCTATATGGTAACATACACTAACAAGACTCAGATTGTACTCACAACACAACAGATTATTCAAACACAATCAATTAAAGAGGTAAACCCGCATAGAACGCTTATCTATATGGTATTATCCTAAGGTTGCTTATAGAAATGACTCATAAATAAACAATTTACTAAATAATAAAATAATTACAACCCTAATAGAAATAAAACTTATAAGACCTCTATCGATTGAAAACTCTATCTGAACTGCCTATTATTACAGTCACTGTCTACCTTCATAACTATTTACCCCGACAAATTAACATGGCTTTCCTCCAAATCCAACACCACTCAATATGATATGATCAATAACCGTAGATTAGTAAAGTGAAATGTGAACAATCTACCGTGAGGAACACCCTCAATTATGAAGAATTAACAACCACCACAAGAATTACTTTCAACCATGAACCAAATTTCATTACGTGTGACCCACAGTCAACCATGTATTGCACACAGCCAAAGTGGGAAACATATTCAACCACTTAACACACATTGAAAGATATGAGAACTTAAACAATTCAACGCAACCTACTCTAATAGTGTTTTTCTCACAAATTTCATAAAATAGTCAACCACACTATTTTATGCTCACACAGACGTATCATAATTATCTAAACACTTTGACAATAACTAGTGAAGATGGGATTCAAAATTATAGAAAATTTTGACATAATTTTCAGTTGGTTCTTCAAATTAATTGTAACAATTAATAGAGGTATTTATAGATAACTACCAATAACTATCCAACCATGTTGAGATGCCGTCAAAGTCCTTATCGACCACCTTGTCGTGGGTATTACGATGGGTTTGACGATGGGATCCAACAAAGGCTCATTCGAATTGTATAGGAATCCCATTTTTTATGCAAAAAATGCTGAGTAATTGTCGATAAATACCCACACCCAAATTGAAACAAAATTTGCCACTATATAGCCTAGCATACATACTTAACAACCAATCATGTGGTGTGTGTAAAACATGTATTCAATTACATTGTACCTAAGTATGTGTGTGTATGCATTACTTATCTGTAATAGCCACCCTACATAAAGAAACAAATATCACTGAGTAAAATAAATAGACTCCATGTTTTATACATAGGAAGCCAACACATATACACACAAAATACAATAGGACTTATATACACAACTCCCCTGACTTTATGCAACACTCCCCCTAAGTTTATGCAAGTTAGTAAACAAGATGTAGTGCAATCCTACACTTACCAACCATGCAACACATAGCATGGCCACAAAAAAACAAAGTTATGCACATAAATTTCTTTCCGTTTTTGACATAGAATGTCAAAGGAACACCCCTATATAAGAGAGAGAAGGCATGTACATATGCAATAATTTGATAAGTTCTCAAAAGCATTTAATGTATCATGATTTTACGCATGTCAAAAGATTATATAGATTTGTATTTTTTAGTGTTTTACTATCATTTTAAACAAATCAATCTTTTTGAAATTAAGGGTATTTTTTTTGTTTTTTTAGGAATTTCTTCTATTTAAAAGATTTAACTTGAAGAAATTTACTTGAAGAACTTCAATAAAATTTTGGACCTTAAAAAGATATCATATGTAAAGCATTATATATTTTTCAAAATTTGAAAGACAATTTTACAAGAAACAAGGGTCCTAAGTTATGTAGATTTAAGTGAGCCGCAGCGTGAATGTTGTGTATGCTACAGTGCGAAGTAAAAGGAAAGAATCAAATATGTCCCAGATATAATATGGGTTGCTATGTGAAAACATTATGTGCCATTTTGCCAAGCTAAAAGTTACATGCCACTTTTCCAAGCTAAAATTTCCACATTATCCTCATTTCCTCACCCTATAAATAGGAACGTATTTCTATTGTAAAAATCATTCCTTATCCTTTATCCCTTATTTCTTAATCCTTTACATTTCTTAGTTTCTTTAGCCTTTCTTTTATTAGTTTAATTTTTTTCTCTCAATTGAGAGTTAAACAAATTTAGTTTATCTAATAGTTTTTAGTTTCAATTCAATAAAAATACAATAATTCTTTATGGTGGTTTTTTCTAGAACAGGAGCAATTCTAAAAGAAATTTGTTGAGGTATATGTAAATATATTATTTTTAGATAACCTTTAAGTGTTGTTCTACATGCTATATGTCTAATTTATTTATCATTTACTAAACTATGCATATTTGGTTATAAATAATATTAGATATTAGTAATGTTGTTACACTTGTAAAATATTAAAGTATGTCAAACCTTTTTATAAAATGAATTCAATTTTATTTCTTCATCAACATTAAAACAAAGTTTGTAAATAACAAATATATTGATGAAATATTTTCCATAATAAAAAAGAGAGCTATATTTAGGATTTAAATTATTTGACTCTGATTTAGATTAATAGTCATAGATATTTGTCAATTGCAGTCTAAATCTATTTCAAGGCATACTCCATTTCAAGGATTTTTATAGGAATTTTTATTTAAGTTGTATTGAGGATATATCCTTCATAAAAGTTTTAATATTTGAAAACTATCTTTAGATACTTAAATCATAAAACCAACTTTGACACCTTGAATGAAAGTCTAACTTACATGCTCGGCTTTAGACAGTAATTAAATGGTTTATTAATACCTTAGAAATAAATCAAAATTTAATAATTAATCAATTGGTTATCTCGATCTTAGGATGTTAATTTGTTTTTTATTAATAAAAGAATTTTAATCTATGCCTTAGGATATTTTCTTATTAAAAAGGAAAAATCAATAATCTTAACTTATATCTTCAATAACCTATTTAATATTGAACAAACATGATTAAGTTACTAATATATCTCATAAATTCTCCATTGTATTCTAAATATTTAATTGTTAAATTTTTATTGAATCTATGCTTATTTTTATGTTAGTAGCTTAGATACTTAACCAAAATAATCGTGATAGAATATTTAGGTTATTAATTTTATTTTTAAGAATTTATTGAATAATTTAAAACCCATAAATTCTTTTTTAGAATGATCTTGAAAGTATACTTATAATTTCTAAAAGTGATTTGTGTTATTGTGAACTATTTTATAAGTCATACAAAATTTGTATGTAATAATTTTATGCATCATGTTCTTAGCATCATTGCTGGGGAAGAATAGAATTTTTAAATTTTTATTATTAAAATCAAAAACATATTTTATGTTGTATATATTGTGATTTTTATTTAAAATTTTAAAATATATAGGTTATTAATTAATTTTAGATATTATAATTTTTAAATTTTCATTTATATATATAATAAAAAAAATTAATTTTCTTTTAAAACTTTATTTTCTTTTTATTTTTGAAATAAAATTAAATAAAAAAATAATTTATATTTTCTTTTCTTTTTAACCAATGTTTTATTGTCCATTTATAATTTTAAAGGATGTTACAATCTCTTGAAGTGGTAAGATAGTCAATAAAACATTACCTAAACTTTTTAATGATTTACCATTTAGTACAGGTAATAAACAAGGTGAAATTATAATCTCACATAATGAATAAACAAATGCTAATAATAAACCTTTTAAGAAAAGAATGGGGGAGTGAACTCGCACTCTCAAAAACCATAAATCATCATAAACCACACCAACAATTAATACAATTTCCACACTAATTAAAGGAATCTAAATAAGGTAAGTAATTTTATGATCTTTTCAATATGCTTTCTAAAGTTAAATATTAACTTACCTTTATTAAAAGTGATCAAGAACATGTCTTCCTATGCTAAGTTTTTCAAAGAATTGAATACTAAGAAAAGGAGCAATAAGCTAAATGAAAGAGTAGTGGTATGAGAATTGGTCTCGACTTCTTTGCTATAATCTTCCCATTAGTTCATATAGAAGCTATAGTCAATTAATTCCTTTTCTTTGTTATGATGTTCCATATCCAAACAACATTCGCCTTTTTCTCCTTCCTATCTGTTATGTTTTTTCAAATAGTTCTAGTAGAAGTAATTAGTGCTCAAAAAACACTAAAATTATCATGATTTTATGCACATTATTAATTAAATATATATATATATATATATATATGATTTTATCATATATTTATATATCTTTGTCTTTTCGGAATCATAGGTATT
This sequence comes from Hippophae tibetana, assembly GCA_037013495.1. Taxonomy (NCBI): domain Eukaryota; kingdom Viridiplantae; phylum Streptophyta; class Magnoliopsida; order Rosales; family Elaeagnaceae; genus Hippophae; species Hippophae tibetana. The sequence goes on along the minus strand of CM072804.1, from coordinate 41,758,215 downwards.
TTTATTGTTTTTCAGGTATTTTCGCTTAAAAACGTAACTTAAAGACATAAAGAGGAATACTGGAGGCAATACATCACAAATATATTCATAAAAAAATGAGGAAAAGTCAACAAATATGGAAAAATTGGACAAAATGGGTCAAAAAGGTCAAAAAGGAGGAAATCACGCACGTAGCCGCCCAACCGTGTCGACCAACGCGCGCGCCTGCATCACAAATTAATAAAATTAATTCTTTTTTCTAAGAGATTGAAAATGAACCATTTAAATGCCACCTTTGGTGGAGTTAGACAGTTTAAACTTTATTCAAGATGTTCAAATTAAACCTAAGAATTTAATTATTCGAGTACTAACTTTCAAGTTTTAAAACTACTGCTGAAAACATGTTGTCAATACATTTTTAGATAATAATTCTTATAAAAACTTTTGAAATAGAACTTCACTCTAACTACCGTTCGATTGTACTTAAATTGTTAAATCTTTTTTATTTTTATTTTTATTATTTTTTTTTAAATTAAGTATGGTAACTTTTCACCACTCCCAACCTAGAACTTACATTGTCCTCAATGTAACAATTGTAAATTAAAGATAAATAGAAAAGATAAGAAAGATTACCTATTTCTTGAGAATGTGCAAGTAGTAATGAAGAAATACAGGTGCATCCATCATATTCATCAATAAAGTTCACACAGACAAATCGTTGTGAACTTCTAACATCTCAACAAATATTTTTAGTTTTAACAATTTTAAAATTATTCACATGTAATTAAACTAAAATAAACAATAGAAATTAAATAAATAAAACAAATAAGAGAAAATTACCTAAAACGATGGGTTGCCTCCCATCCAGTGCTTAGTTTAACGTCTTAGCAAGATGTAACTTTATGGTGCTAAGGGTTACTCAGCCAAATGCAATCCATTTCAGCAATGTTGTTTGGTTCTTCTAAATAAGGCTTCACACGATGCCCATTGACTTTGAATGTTTTTTGTGTCTTGGAATCCAATAGTTCTACTACTGCATGTGCAAATACCTAAACTATTTTGAATGGTCCATCCCATCTTGATCTCAGCTCTCCTGGAAACAATCTCAAAAGGGAGTTAAATAAAAGACTTTCATTCCAGGGTGAAGAGTCTTAGGAACTTGAATCTTGTCATGATAGCGCTTAGTACGATCTTTGTATAATTTTGCATTCATGAGGTTTCGTTCCTAATTTCCTCCAACTCATTAAGATGGAGTAACCATTTTTCTCCTGCTTTATCTAAATCCATGTTTAATTCTTTAATTTCCCAATAAGCCTTGTGTTCAAGTTCAACTAGAAGGTGGCACGCTTTCCCAAAGATTAATCGGTAATGGCTCATCCCAATAGGTGTTTTGTAAGTGGTGCGGTATTCCTATAAGGCATCATTTAACTTAAATGCCCAATCCTTCCTTGAAGGACGCACAGTGCGTTCCAATATTCCCTTAATTTGCCTATTACTTACTTCCACTAAAACAGAAGTTTGAGGATGATATGGAGTAGCTACTTTATGTGTGATGTTGTACTTGTTTAGTACTTCATCAAATATCTTGTTACAAAAATGGCTACCTTCATCACTTATTATAGATCTAGGCATTCCGAACCTGCTGAATATTAAATCCTTCAAGAATTTAACAACAATATTAGCACCATTGGTTTTAGTGTGGATAGCTTCTACCCACTTGGATACATAATCCACAGCAACCAAAATATATTGAAAACCATTGGATGGGGAAAAAGGACCCATAAAGTCAATCACCCATACATCAAAGAGTTCAACAACTAAATTAGATGTCAAAGGCATTTTATCTCTTTTGCTTATGTTTCCTCTTCTTTGACATCTATCACATTATGCACAAAACATATGAGCATCTTTAAAAAGAGTGGGCCAAAAGAATCGAGACTGTAATACCTTACGGGCTTTCACCACCAAAATGGCCCCCATAATGAAGTTCGTGACAAAAAGTTAGAATGCTCTTATGTTCTTCTTCAAGTACACATCTCCGGATGACTTGATCTTGACCAATCTTGTATAAATAAGGGTCATCCCAGAGATAGTCCTTAATAGTTTTAAAAAACCTTTTCTTGTCCTGATATGAAGTGTTAGGTCGCAAAACACCAGTGACAAGATAGTTTACAATATTAGCATACCATGGGTTTGAACCTATTGAAAATAACTGTTCACCAGGAAAGGTTTCAACTATATCTTCATTACTATCATCTTTAAGAGAATTGAAGTCAAAAATCAACCTAGAAAAATGGTCAACTACTAAGTTTTCACTGCCTTTCTTATCCTTGATTTCTATGTCAAATTCTTGTAAGAGTAAGACCCACCTGATTAATCTTGGCTTGGCATTTGGTTTACTTAATAGGTATGTTAAAGCAACGTGATCAGAATGCACAATCACTTTAGATCCTACTAAATAAGATCGAAATTTGTCTAAAGAAAACACTATAGCCAAGAATTCCTTTTAAGTGGTGCTATAATTCATTTGGGCATCATTGAGTGTTTTGATAGCATATTAGATTACATGAAAACACTTATCCACTCTTTGTCCCAAGACTGCTCCGATAGCATAATCAAAAGTGTCACACATTATTTCAAAAGGTAAAGACCAGTTTGGTGCCATAATAACAGGGGTAGATGTTAGTTTCTCTTTCAAGGTATTAAAGGCAATAAGGCAGTCATTATTGAAATTAAAATAAACATCTTTTGATAGCAAGTTACATAAGGGACGACTTATTTTAGAGAAATCTTTAATAAATCGTCTGTAAATCCTGCATGTCCTAAGAAGCTTCTTATCCCCCTCACAGATGTACGGGGAGGTAGTTTGGAAATCAATTCAACTTTTGCCTTATAAACTTCAATACCCTTGTTTGAAATTATATGTCCTAAAACTATCCCTTTTTGAACCATAAAATGACTTTTTCTCCCAACTACGGGTGAGATTGCATTCAATGCATCTTTCTAAAACCAAAGTCAATTTATGTAAGCAATCATCAAATGAGTTCCCAAAGATAGAGAAATCGTCCATGAAAATCTCAATGAATTTTTTGACCATGTCTGAGAAAATAGATATCATGCATCTTTGGAAAGTGGCAGGGGCATTGCATAACCCAAATTGCATTTTTCGAAAAGCAAATGTCCCAAAAGGACATGTAAATGTGGTCTTTTCCTGATCTTCTGGTGCTATGGGTACTTGATAATATCCAGACAATCCATTATAAAATAGTAAAATTCATGCCCAACTAATCTTTCCAAAATTTGATCAATGAATGGAAGAGGAAAGTGATCCTTTTTAGTATATAAATTTAGTTTCCTAGAATCTATACACATTCTTCATCCAGTGATTATTCTAGTGGGCACTAATTCACTTTTTTCATTTTTAACAACTGTTATCCCAGATTGTTTTGGTACCACATGCACTGGACTAACCCACTTACTATCCGCAATAGGATAGATAATTCCTTCTTCTAACAATTTAAGAATTTATTTCTTAACTACCTCTTTCATATTTGGGTTTAGTCTTCTTTGGGCCTCTTGTACAAGTTTAGCATCATCCTCCAAGTTGATCTTATGCATACATATTGTAGGGCTAATGCCTCTTATATCCCCGATACTCCAACCTATAGCTTTCTTAAACTGTTTAAGCACTTTGATAACTTCCTTTTCTTGGGTTTTGGTCAAGGTTGAAGATATTATCATTGGATAAGTTTCTCCTTCTCCTAAAAACACATATTTTAAGTGCTCAGGTAAGTCTTTGAGTTCAAGTTTAGGTGGATTGGCCTCTTTGCTAGATGAAGAATTGGGTAGATTTAAAAGTGTACTAGATTTTGTCATTACTTCATCATTGTCTAGTCATTCAAGGTACCCCTTAATTTCCTCATCTAAATCTTCTTCGACCTCTTCAAGTGTAAGAACAGTTTCAAGCTTGTCTTCTATTCTGGTTTGGGAAAATGTACTTTGGACAAGATTATCCAAAGGGTCAACATCGAATATTTCATCGATGTAGAAATAGAAGGAAAAGGTGAAGAATCAAAAACTTTAAAATGAATTGTCTCTCCTAAGACTGTCATTGTCAAATTTCCATCTTGGACATCAATAATAGTTTTAGTAGTTGCCATAAACGGTCTACCAAGTAGTATTGTGTGCTCTCTATCCAAGGTTGGATTTTCTTGCATATCTAGAACAATAAAGTCAATAGTTATTATCAGTTTGTCTACTTGTACCAACACATCCTCAATTAATCCCTTTGGATACTTAAGAGATCTATCTACAAGTTGAAGGGACATAGTTAAGGGTTTTAAATCTCCTAAATTGAGATGTAAGAATATAGAGTAGGGCATCAAATTTATACTAGCACCTAAATCAAGCATTGCATTAGAAACCTTCCTATCCCCCATAGTTATGTTTATAATAAAACTTCCAGGGTCTTTCAACTTATGGGTAGTTTGTGTTGAAGTATAGCTCTAGAAATTTCTAATACTACTACTCGTTCATTCAGTTCATACCTCCTTTTCTTAGTGTTCAAATCTTTGAAAAACTTAGCATATGAGGGCATATTCATGATCACTTCTAATAATGGTAAATTGATATTTACTTTAGATAGCATATTAAAAAGATCATTGAATTCCTTATCTTGTTTGGATTCTTTTAACCGGCGTGGAAAAGGTACTTGCAGCTGGTGTGGTTATGTTGTCTTTTGAATTTTGGGGATGTCAGATGACCCTCCAATGAGTTTTTCAGAAGGCTTGTTAAGTTTAACACTTGTTTATCCTTTTTTCGATACTAGAATATCACCTTCTTTGTTACTTGAACTACAAGGTAGATCATTAGATATTTCAAGTAAACTGCTATTGACTACCTTACCACTTCGAAGGGTTCTTACATCATTTGCTTGTTCTGGTTGACTGGGCAATTTTCCTGGTTCTTTCTTTTGCATTTTTTCAGCCAGTTTCCCAACTTTAGATTCAATCCTTTTAACCAAAGCCTCCATGGTGTTCAACCTTTGATTATTCATCAATTGGTTGTCACGAATAACTTGAATAAAAGCATTCAAGCTATCCTCTAAGATTGGCTTGTTGGGTAAGGGTGGTTTTTATTCAACCTTAGTGTTGGACATTGGGTGTAGGCTGGGTAATGTTTTTGTTTCCAATGATGATTAGGGTGATTATAGGTGTTTGGATGATACCTTTGAAAGGATTTGACTTCCTCCATGGCATCGACACTAGAATCACAAGTATTTGAACAATTATGAGTACTATGCCCAATTGAAAAACACACTTCACACACCTCTTGATTTGGCATTTGGTGGGTAGTGAGAAGTTGCACTTATTTAGTCAATTCAGCAAGTTGCAAGGTTATCTCATTATCAGAGCCAACTTCATTGACTCTTGCTCTTCTTCTAGCACTTATTTGTTGGGAATTAGAACCCAACAGCTCATAAAGATTATAGGTTTCCTCTGTGGTTTTTTCTCCCACAGCACCTCCAGCAGCATTATCAACCATGTATTAACTCTGCAGTGTCAATCCATCATAAAAGAATTGGTTATGTAGTTGTAATGGAAAGCTATGATTATGACATTGAATGAAAAGGAGTTTGAATCGTTCCCAAGCTTCATGAAAGGGCTTTTCATACATTTGAGAAAATGTTGCTATCTTCGTTCTTAGATCAACAGTCTTTTGATGGGAATATAACCTACCTATAAACATTTCATATACTGCCTCCCAAGTTTTTAGAGAATCTGACTGTAGAGTAATGAACCATGACTAAGCTTTTATCCTTGAGAGTGTAAGGAAAGGTTTGGACAATAGCATAGAATTCTCGAATGAAATGCAAAAGGGTCTTCATTAGGAACACTGTAAAAGGAAGGCAACAAAGAATAATAAATATTTTTCAATTCATAATTCCTTGTAGCCTCTTGTAATTGTATGCCAGAAGTTACATTGCCAATGATTGGCATTGTTTAGTTTTTCATCATTTTCTGCCTATCTTTAGCATTTCCCATGGTTATTTGTAGATGAAATGGATCCTCCTCCTATTGTGTATCAACATTTAGCTCTTAAAAAATAGTAGATATCTCTAAGAAAGATTTCTCACTTGACAAAATGTATAGGCTTAAAGCAAAAAGGTGCAGGGAACCTAATTTTATTTTTGTACATATTTATTATTATTATTTTTTTAGAATAAAAAAATTAAGTAAAGAGATAATCTAATTTTTTTAATGCTAAATTTAAAGAATGGACACAATTTTTGAAACCAATGAATTTATTTCATTTGAATTTTATTACACACAAAATAAAGCTAAAACAAAGGAAAATACAATAATGGGTGACCTCTCACATAAGACTAAAATTTATCGTCTTCTAGTAAGACGTTGCTTGGAGATTGCAGAATGACAAACTCAATGTCTCCTCTTCATTGAATTTATTTTACCCCATTTGACCATCAAATTATTCTTTGCTTTGTTTTTGCAAATGTTCAACTAACTGTTCTACTTGAACTTCCACCTTTTTGATAGAAGCTTCCACAGAGTCCAACCATTGATTGGTTTTAGATTGGTTATCTCTACAAACTTGAATAAAAGAATTCAAGTTGTCCTCCAGGGTTGATTTATTGGGAATGCTTCTTGGAATAGGTAGGTGGAATTGCTGGCTTGGCTGATTTGAGCTTTGAGTGAAAGGAGGGTTGTTTTGCCTCGAGGAGAAGTTCAGATGATTTCTCTACCCAGGATTATAGGTATTTGAATTGGGGTCGAACCTTGGTCTCTGTTGATATGCTCCCAATACATTAACCTGTTCAGGTCCAGCTGTTGTTTCTCCTTGATATGGACAGGCTTCAGTACCATGTCCCATGTTGTTATACAAACCATAATGTTCATTATTGTTGTCGGTTTGCGTAGTGAGAAGGGCAACTTGCTTGGTCCATTGAACAAGTTATTGTTGAACTTCATTGCTAGAATCGATTTTATGAACTCCAAATTTTCTCACTCATGAGCTTTTCTATTGGGAATTAGCACCCAACATCTCAAAGAGGTTATACGTCTCTGAGGCCGTTTTTTCTCCCATTGCTCCTCCTACAGCATTGTTGACAATGAACTGACATTGTTGTGTAAGTCCATCGTAAAAGAATTGGTTCTGCAACTGTAGGGGAAAGATGTGATGGGGACAGTGAGTGAGAAACATTTTGAACATATCCCAAGCTTCATGGAATGGTTCTACTTCCATCTGAAAGAAAGTAGCAATCTTTCCTCTCAACTCTGATGTTTTTTGGTGGGAATATAATTTTTCCATGAATTTATTATAAATGTTCTCCCATGTTATCAGAGAACCTGAGGGAAGTGACTTCAACCAAGCTTTGGCCTTATCCTTTAAGGCGTAGGGTAAACATCTCATTGTAAGTTGATCCTCATTTAGAATATCGAGGGGGAAGGTTTGGACTGTAGCATAGAAGTCTCTAATGAAGGAAAAAGAATCTTCATTAGGCAGCCCATAAAAGGAAGGAAGCATAGAAAAATGAATATTTTTTAGTTCATAATTCCGAGCAGCCTCACCCTGCTGGATAGTGACAGTTGTCGTGTCAATCACTGGTCTTGCAAAATCCTTCATGGTGGTTTCCCTAACATGTTGGTTTTCTTCCATTTCTTTCGGTTCCAATAAAGGATTAAGGCTTGGTTCTATGTTTGGCTCAAAAACAGGTTGATGGTTGGAATCTAGTCTTGTTGACACTTATTTAAATTTATGAATATTATTTACATATGGTGTAAGGAGGTTTTCTAAGGATCTCCTACCATGCATAGACTATTGAAAATGTAAATTTAAAACTCTTGTCAAGAAAAATAATAAAATAACGAGAAAAAATTTAAAGAAAATTTACATAATATTTAATACAAAACACTAAACAAAACTAGTTAAACCCTAAGTTATTTTATTTTATTATTATTGTTTTTAAAAGAAAATAATAAACTAAAGTTTTTTTTTAATTTTTTTAATTTTTTTAAAAGAAAATAATTAAATAAATTTAAAAATTTATTTATTTATTTCAAAAAAAATATTATTTTATTTATTTATTTAAATTAAACAGTTTAAATTTTTTTTATTTGTTTTTAAATTTTTTTTATTTTATGTTTTTTTAAAGAAACTAATTAAAAAAATTATTTTATTCTTTTTATTTTTATTTTTTTTTATTTAAAATTTATTAAATTTTTTTTATTTATTTATTATGAAATTTGAAATTTGAAATTTTTTTATTCATGAACGTTAAGTTTATTATTTGTTTTTTTTATTTCTTATGAAATTTGAAATTTGATTATTTTTTCTTTTACAAAATTATAAATATGAATTTTTTTTAAATGAGAAAAAAAATTATTTTAATTTTAATTTTTTTTTGTTTTTGTTAAATCAAAATAAAAAAAATCACAATTATCTAGAATACAAAATGTTTCTAAAATTTTGATAAATAATTTAAAAGCGTTATTTAGGTTATTAAAGATATAAATTAATATTTATTGATTCTCTTTTTTTTATATGAATACCACCTTTGGTGGGATTAGATATTTTTTGTTAACTAAACAAATCAATTAACACCTATATGTGTGGTTGATAACTAATTTGGTTAATTAAATTAATTCTTTTTTCTAAGAGATTAAAAATGAACCATTTAAATGCCGCATTTGGTGGGGTTAGAGAGTTTAAACTTTATTCAATGTATCCAAATTAAACTTAAGAATTTAATTATCTGAGTACTAACTTTCAAGTTTTAAAACTACTATTGAAAATATGTTGTCAATACATTTTTAGATAATAATTCTTATAAAAACTTTTGAAATAGAGCTTCACTTTAACTACCGGGCGATTGTACCAACAAATAAAAGAGCACTACTCTAAATTAGACCAGATAACTAAACCTTAAAATCTAATTTTCATATTTAAGTTTGTAATGAAAAATAATATATTTTTCTCTCACATTTTTAATATAAAATCTTGAATAAAAATAAAATTAATTTATTTTACAGATTTTTACCTATTTAATATTTCGCAAGCATAATAACGTTATTATTATATCATGTTTACAAACAGCCATTAAAGTTAAATTTAATCACAGACAAATTAAATATAAAATGTAAGAATAAAACAAAAAAAATAACTGTAAAGAAAATAAAATCCTTATAGTACTTTGATGCTATTCCCGTTGCTGAAAAACCTCTAAACGGAATTTGCACTCCCATTTATTGAATCAAAAAGCAAATAAATTACAAAAATATAACTAGTTCTTCTCGAAAAGAGATGAACTATAAAACTAAGAAAAAACTAAAAACTAAGAAAAACTAAAAAAACTAAGAAATGAGAGAAAGAAAGAGAGAAAAGATATGTTTATAGGTGAGAAGGGGAAGAAAAATGGGTGAAAAAATGATTAAAAATGGAGAAAACGCGGAGTAGTGAATGATGATGTCATACTAACGACGTCATGTTGGTGTGGGCATGGTAGCGCGAGTAGATGGGCACAGCGGCGCGTGCAAATGGGGGGCAGATGGGCACAGGCGTGCGCGGAATAGAGCAGGGATGCACGCGTTGCTAGGCGCGCTGCACGCGTTGGCTGGCGCGACTGGGCGGCTACGTGCACGATTTCCTTCTTTTTGACATTTTTGACCTTTTTGACCCATTTTGTTCAATTTTTCCATATTTGTTGACTTTTCCTCATTTATTTTATGAATATATTTATGATGTATTGCCTCCAGTATTCCTTTTTGAGTCTTTAAGTTATGCTTTTAAGCAAAAATACCTAAAAAACAATAAAAATACCCATGATTCTGAAAAGATAAATATATATAAATATATGATAAAATCATATAAATATATATATATATAATCAATTAATGTGCATAAAATCATGGTAATTTTAGTTTTTTTAGCACTCATTAGGAAGATCTGCTTATTTTCCTTTTTGCTTGAAAATGAGCTTGTACAGGCTTTACATCTTTCTTTTTAGTTCTTCAAAGAGTTCAGTTCATAGGGGAGAGTAAAGCAAGGGAATGATAACAACTGATTCTTTGGTATCTCTTTCTCTTTGTAGAGATGTATGTAATCCAAGTTTTCCCATTTTTTTCTAATTTGCACTACCTCCAAAGTTGAAAGAACCTCGTAGTGTTATCATAGAAATAACTATAGGGGATAGAAATATGGCTAAAGTAATAGTAGACTTAAGTGCTAGTATAAATTTGATGCCATACTCTATCTTCTTCAAGCTAGGTTAGGGAGAAGTAAAACTTACAACCATGTCCCTTTAGCTTGCAGATGGATCTATTAAATATATGAAGGGAATCATTAAAGATGTGCTGGTACAGGTAGATAAACTTATAAAATTTATTGATTTTGTGGTTCGAGATATGGAGGAAACCCCATCTCTGGGAAATGAACACACAATACTTCTTGGTAAACCATTCATGGGCACTACTAAGACTATTGAAGTCCAAGATGGAAATTTAATAATGATAGCATTAGGAGAGATTGTCCACTTTAAATTTTTTTAACACTTCACCTTTCCTTCTATTTTTTCTATTGATTATTTCTTTAATCTTGATTCAATGGATATACTTGTACATAATACTTTTATACAAAGTAGAACATAAAACAAATTGAAAATTTCTTTAATTGTTGAAAAGGAAGAAGAATATTTAAATAAGGAGACTGATGGGTACTATGATATTTTAGATAATGTTGAACTAATAGGAGAATCCAATACACTCTTAGATCTATCTAAGACCCCATATGAGACAGAGGTCACTCCACTTAACTTAAAACTTAAAGATTTACTTGAGCACTTTAAATATGTTTTTTTGGGAGAAAGGGAAGCTTATCCAGCTATTATTTCCTCTTCTTTGAGAAATACTGATAATTGTATTTTATATAGTTATTTTCATCGATTTTATTAATTATAATTGCTTTGTTCTTAATGTTTTTAGTTAATTTTAGTTTAATAAATTAGTATTTACTGTTTTTTATATATTTTAAGAAAATTAAATAATTTGTATCCAAAACGTACTTAATTGCAAATTTGTGTCCAAAAATATAATTTCAAATACAAGAGTGTTTAATTGCAATTTATAAAAGTCGAAAATATAATTTAAATTAAAATCGGGCTTAATTTTAATTATTAAAAGTTTAAAAATTTAATTTAAATTAGAAAAGGGCTTAGTTGTAATTAAATAAAGTTTAAAATATAATTTGAAGTAATTTTGTGGATCAAAATGCAATTAAGAAAGTTTAATTTTCTGCGCAGGAGAGAAGAATTCCACGCGCCATCCACCACGCGCACCACGTGGACCATTCGATCAGCAAGAAACGGCTACGATGTGTGCGTTCTTAACACACCCGACCAACTCGCGTGGGTGCATGTCTCTACTTTCACACGGCTTGGTGCCCGAGTGGGGCCCACCTACCGCGCAGGCTGGCGTGCAGGTGGGACCCACGTGTCTGACGCGTCCAGCCGCTGTCCCCTACGTTACACGCGCCTCTGATCCCGTGCGTTGATCTGTGTATGCAACCGAATATTGAGCGAATGAAATGTTGCCACGTGTCCGCAATAACCCTTTCAGCGAATCAGAAGATGCCACATGTCCCACTCTATTTTCATCCAATCATATGATGACACGTGTCATGTTATGATGAGCGCGAAAGCACAGGATCACGCCCGTGTTGCAGCTGTTGTCTCCCGTGCGACATTCTATCGTGGCCCGTTTCCTGCAGCCCATGAAATGCTACCACGTGTCCGCATTGAATCCTTGCACTGTATCAGACGCTCACACGTGGCATGCACTTTGAATTTAAAAATTAGAACGACGCCTCTCAAAAACTTGTTGTCCCATAAAATGACTTTTTTCCCAACTAAATGACGGTTGCATTCAATGCAACGTCTTAAAACTAAAGTCACTTTATTCAAGCAATCATCAAATGATGTTATAAAGATAGAAAAATCATCCATAAATACCTCAATAAATTTTTCCACCATTTCTGAGAAGATTGATATGAGACATTTCTGAAACATGATGGGGCATTGCACAACCCAAATGGCATCATTTTAAAAGAAAATCTCCCAAAAGGATATGTAAAAGTGGTCTTCTCCCAATCTTCTAGTGTAATGGGTACCTGATAATAACCTTAAAGACCATCCAAAAAGTAGTAAAATTCATGTGTAGTAACTCTTTCTAACATTTGATCAACAAGTGTAAAAGGAAAGTGATCCCTTTTAGTAAACAAATTCAGTTTCCTGAAATCTATACACATCCTTCATCCAGTGATTGTTTAAGTGGGCACCAATTCATTTTTATCATTTTTCAAAAATATTATACCATATTTCTTTGGCACTACATGCACCAGAGTAACCCACCTACTATCAACAATCGGGTGTAAGACTCCCATTTCTAGGACTTTAAGCATTTTCTTTTTAACCACCTTTTGTATGATTGGGTTAAGTCTTAAGCACCTTAAGAAGTTAAATTTCTTAGGTATTTGTTGTCTGTTTTGCAGAACATAAAAACGTGCAAGTATACACGGTCATAAGTAATAATATGATAAATAAATTATCGTTCCCACAGAGAAATGTTACCAACTCTTGTTAATTACTAAAATTATTTAAACCTGGTTTTATTCAAACAATCAATAATTTTATCCAGTTTGACTTAATTAATAATTTTTTTTCCTTTTTAACAATTTTTATGAAAATTCTAGGATTGCAGTTTACCCAAATTAATTCACTTGAATATTTTATTCTCTCTTGATTTATGCTCTCATGTTTTAAGTTGTTAACCAAGAACTCCTAATTTATCCATATATCTCTTTCAAGCTCCATACAGACACATCCAGTTAAAATGATTCACTATATTACTATGAGAATTAAATTCAACCAGATTTATTAAGTTCTGAGTTCTCAACAGAGAGAATAAAATATTCAAGTGAATTAATTTGGGTAAACTACAATCCTAGAATTTTCATAAAAATTGTTAAAAAGGAAAAAAATTATTAATTAAGTCAAACTTGATAAAATTATTGATTGTTTGAATAAAATTAGGTTTAAATAATTTTAGTAATTAACAAGAGTTGGTAACATTTCTCTGTGGGAACGATAATTTATGTATCATATTATTACTTGTGACCGTGTATACTTGCACGTTTTTATGTTCTGCAAAACAGACAACAAGTTTTTGGCGCCCTTGCCGGGGATTTGTTTTAACTATTTTCATTGTTGATATTAATACCAATCAATCTGATTTTAATTCAAAAAAAATTATTCTTGTTGTTTATGTTTGTTTGTTTAGTTTATTTTTCAATTTTCTCATAAGTTGAGATTTTGTTTGACACACAAATCTTAACTTACAAAAAGAAAAAAAAACATTATTTTTATTTTTGTTTGTTTAGTTTATTTTTTCAATTTTCTCGTAAGTTAAGATTTTGTTTGACACACAAATCTTAACTTACAAAAAGAAAAAAAATAACATTATTCTTATTTTTGCTTGTTTAATTTATTTCTCCATTTTCTCGTGAGTTGAGATTTTGTTTGACACACAAATCTTAACTCACATAACGAAAAAAAACAAATTTTTTTTTGTTATTTATTGTTATTATTGTTGACTTAATTTATTTTTCAATTTTCTCGTAAGTTGAGATTTTGTTGACACACAAATCTTAACTAACAAAAAGAAAAAAAATTGAGAAGTCAAGATGAAGACTATAAATCAAGCGCTTCTTGGGAGGCAACCCATGTGTTTTATTTTATTTTTTTATTTCTTTCGCATTAATTAGTTTTTATATTTTGTTATGTTATTTTATTTTTTTCTCGTAGGTCCAATTTGGAAGAAATGAAGCTATTTTGAATTAACCATTCAAACAAACCAGGAAGTTTCTTTAAACCATTCTCATATGTTCTTTAACTTTCACACATTGAGGACAATGTGTATATTAAGTTTGGGGGTTGTAGATATATTACACTTAATTGAAATATTTTCTGCATGTTCTTGCTTGTGAAATTTGTTTTTTTGTTGGTTTGGTTGATTAAAGATATTTTTCCATTAATAGTGATTTATTTTTATTTCTTCGGTTTAAATGATGCATAACTCCTTGAAAAATTTGAATATTCTCTAAGCGATGAATAATTTTTACGTATGTTTCATTTTTACAAGATTAAAATATGTATGATCACTTGTCTTGAATTTTGAGTTGCTATGGTAATTTAGAAAATGTTTATTTGAGTATGGAATTTGACTGATATTTGTGGTATCACAGTGCTTAGAATTTGTTTGATTTTCTCTCGAGGCGAAATTATAGTAAACATTTAACTAAGAAAATGATTTAGGCCATCTTTGGATCGTTTGAGCCTTTCTATCCATCTTCACATGTTTTATCCATAGTATACCCTTTTGAGCTTCAAAGTTGCTATATATATTTTTATTTCCTTTCAAAAGCCTACTTTAAAAAATATATATATATAAATATATATATGTGCATATATATCTATTTTTCTTCTCGAACTAACATTTGACAATTGTTAGTAAATATTTAATGATATATCGGAAAAAAAGGATACTGAAAAAAAAATAGATTCTGAAAAGATAAAAAAACTGAAAAAGAAAAAAAAGAAGCAAAGAAAAAAAAACAGAAAAAAAGGAAAAAAAGGTTATGTGATGTTAAATCCCAAAATTGGGAAGTATTTTATTGTGATGATAGAAGATCTCTTGTTTCAATCCTAAAATGATATGTTTAGGTAAACTTGAGCTAAATATATCCTTTATCCTACCTTTACCTAAGCCATACATTACAAGCTTAATAAAGTCCTATTGATTTTTGGTTGTGTTTGTCTACATTAGTGGAGAGAGAAATGAAAAATAAACGTATGAGATTTGTGATTTCATTAAAATCTGTTTGATTTTATATTTGCATAAACTGATCCGGATTGCATGTGATGAAATATGAAAATACTTCACACACACACTACAATTAATTGTGAAAATGGAATATATTTTTAAATTGACTTTGATACTTAGATGAAATTCTTTTATTTCTTTGAGTTATGTAATTTGGAATTACTAAAGAGAAATATTTTGAAAACCACTATTTTAAATGCAGTTATCTTTGTTTTATTTCTTTCCTTTTGCTCGAGGACTAGCAAAAACTTAAGTTTGGGGGTGTTGATAACTGTATTTTATATAGTTATTTTCATCGATTTTATTAATTATAATTGCTTTATTCTTAATATTTTTAGTTAATTTTAGTTTAATAAATTAGTATTTACTATTTTTTATATATTTTAAGAAAATTAAATAATTTGTATCGAAAACGTACTTAATTGCAAATTTATGTCCAAAAATATAATTTCAAATACAAGAGTGTTTAATTGCAATTTATAAAAGTCGAAAATATAATTTAATTTAAAATCGGGCTTAATTTTAATTATTAAAAGTTTAAAAATTTAATTTAAATTAGAAAAGGGCTTAGTTGTAATTAAATAAAGTTTAAAATATAATTTGAAGTAATTTTGTGTGTCAAAATGCAATTAAGAAAGTTTAATTTTCTGTGCAGGAGAGAAG
This sequence comes from Hippophae tibetana, assembly GCA_037013495.1. Lineage (NCBI taxonomy): Eukaryota > Viridiplantae > Streptophyta > Magnoliopsida > Rosales > Elaeagnaceae > Hippophae > Hippophae tibetana. The sequence goes on along the minus strand of CM072804.1, from coordinate 41,742,622 downwards.
AATTCCAGATGCCATCCACCACGCGCACCACGTGGACCGTCCGATCAGCAAAGAAACGGCTACGATGCGTGCGTCCTTATCACACCCGACCAACACGCGTGGGTGCAGGTCTCTACTTTCACGTGGCTCGATGCCCGAGTAAGGCCCACTTGATGCGCAGGCCAGCGTGTAGGTGGGACCCCCGTGTCTGACGCGTCCAGCTGCTGTCCCCCACGTTACGCGCACCTTTGATCCCGTGCGCTGATCTCTGCATGCAACCGAATCTTCAACGAATGAAATTTTTCCACGTGTCCGCACTAACCCTTTCAACGAATCGAAGATGCCACATGTCCCACTCTATTTTTCATCCAATCATGTGATGACATGTGTCATGTTACGATGAGCGCGAAAGCGCAGGATCACGCCCGTGTTGCAGCCGTTGTCTCCCGTGCAACATTCTATCGTGCGCCCGTTTCCCGCAGCCAATGAAATGCTGCCACGTGTCCGCATTGAATCCTTATAATGAATCAAACGCTGACACGTGGCATGCACTTTGAATTTAAAAATCAGAACGACGCTTCTCTGTCTATGCGTGATTTTAATTAACGTTTTAAATATCGAAAATCGATACGTGTGATTTTTATTTTTCGATACAAATTTTTACGCGTTTAATTAAAAAAAATGTAATATTTTAGATGTATTTTTTTAGCTATAAATAGGAGATAGGATGATAGAGTAAAAAAAAATTTGGGGCTAGAGAGTTCTTCTTCTTTCATTTTTATTTTTCAGCACAGAGTTCTCCAGTTTTTTTCATTATTTCTCTCTTGAGAATTTTTTGCATTTTTCCTCTCTGCGTTTCTGGTTTAACACGTAAAACGTTTTATTTTGACAATTTTGTGTGTATTATCTTAGGGAAATTACAGAGAAAGAAGTTGACGAAGAAGAAGGAAAGGGAAGAAATTATTTTGCATTGAGGAATCGTGAAAGAGTTTCTCCTAACCCGTTTTCTTTTAATTTTTGTTTCTATGCAATGTTTTATTTTTATGGTGTTGTAATTTTAATTTCTGCTATGAACTAATCTATTTGTTCTAGGATTGTAGTGTAGCGTAAATTATGAAACTTGAATTAATTATTTTTGAATAATTTGTGGAACTGTTTTAAGTTGTTTATTTGATCTGTTTTTAATGCTTTTAATTATCAGAATATTAATTAACTGATATGTGGCATTTAAATAAACTTGAAAAAGGAAGTTTTGTGTGTTGCTCAGGATAAAATAATGTATATACATAAGGGATAGAAATATACTTTTATTGTATGTTTAACTTGTTGAGAACTCAGAATTTAATAAATCTGGTTGAATTTAATTCTCATAGTAATATAGTGAATCATTTTAACTGGATGTTTCTGTATGGAGCTTGAAATAGATATATGGATAAATTAGGAGTTCTTGGTTAACAACTTAAAACATGAGAGCATAAATCAAGAGAGAATAAAATATTCAAGTGAATTAATTTGGGTAAACTGCAATCCTAGAATTTTCATAAAAATTGTTAAAAAGGAAAAAAAATTATTAATTAAGTCAAACTGGATAAAATTATTGATTGTTTGAATAAAACCAGGTTTAAATAATTTTAGTAATTAACAAGAGTTGGTAACATTTCTCTGTGGGAACGATAATTTATTTATCATATTATTACTTATGACCGTGTATACTTGCACGTTTTTATGTTCTGCAAAACAGACAACAAATACCTAAGAAATTTAACTTCTTAAGGTGCTTAAGACTTAACCCAATCATACAAAAGGTGGTTAAAAAGAAAATGCTTAAAGTACTAGAAGTGGGAGTCTTACACCCGATTGTTGATAGTAGGTGGGTTACTCTGGTGCATGTAGTGCCAAAGAAATATGGTATAATAGTTTTGAAAAATGATAAAAATGAATTGGTGCCCACTCAAACAATCACTGGATGAAGGATGTGTATAGATTTCAGGAAACTGAATTTGTTTACTAAAAGGGATCAATTTCTTTTTACACTCGTTGATCAAATGTTAGAAAGAGTTACTACACATGAATTTTACTACTTTTTGGATGGTCTTTAAGGTTATTATCAAGTACCCATTGCACTAGAAGATTGGGAGAAGACCACTTTTACATATCCTTTTGGGAGATTTTCTTTTAAAATGATGTCATTTGGGTTGTGTAATGCCCCGTCATGTTTCAGAAATGTCTCATATCAATCTTCTCAGAAATGGTGGAAAAATTCATTGAGGTATTTATGGATGATTTTTCTATCTTTATAACATCATTTGATGATTGCTTGAATAAAGTGACTTTAGTTTTAAGACGTTGCATTGAATGCAACCATCATTTAGTTGAGAAAAAAGTCATTTTATGGTACAATAGAGAATTATTTTAGGACATGTGATTTCTAACAAAGGAATTAAAGTTGACCAAGAAAAAATAGAATTGGTTGCAAAATTACCTCTCCCTACATCTGATAAGGGGATAAGAAGCTTCTTAAGACATTTAGGATTTTATAGGAAATTTATTAAACATTTTTCTAAAATAAGTCGTCATTTATGCAATTTTCTATCAAAAGATGTTTATTTTGATTAGAATCTATCACATATTCTCTATTTATTTTTTAACATCTATGATGATTTTAGCTAAGTAATTTTATGTCAAAAAAGATAATGAATGTTGATAGAGTCTTGACATTGTTCCTAAGTAAAGGTAACTTTATGATAATTTGTCTCAAAACTTACATGCACAATAGTTAATGCAAAAATAATTATGGCAATAGGATTAACTACTTTGGTTAAATTATCCTACCCTTAATATTTCTATTCTTTCAAGAAAAACCCTTTTAGAGAACCAATTTGAGTCTAAATGAGCCAATTATTTGTACCCACTCCTTACCCTTTGAATCAAATACATTGGTCATATCATATAGTTCAAGAATAAATAGAGTTGTACAAAAAGAAAATATATTCTATGAAAATGCTAGAATAAGATTCAAGAGTACCAATTGTATTATAATTAATTAAATATCTAACATACAAAAACAACCTATGCTACAATATGTTTCAAAAAAAAACAAAAAGAAGAAGAATATATACATATATATATAAGGGGACAAGTTGAAAAGAATTATAAAAAAGACTGTTATTCAAAAGAAACTAGCATAAATAAAAGAAAAGAAACCAATAATGATGTTTGGGTCTAAAATAATGAAATTTGACTTTATTTTATTGAAATAATTGGTCTTATGATAGTGTTATTTATAGGTCTCTTTCTCTTACTCTATGGATTCATGAACTTTTATTTCTCCATTTTTTTCTTTCATTTAAATGAACCAACAAATATAGTCACATATTATAGCCAAAAGAAAGACCTTTTTATTTTAAGGAATACATTTGGTTAGTGGATATATAATTTTAAGAAAAAACCTATGGTATCCAATTCAACTCTAAAAAGAATAATGATATTCTATAGGAAGGAACAATGCTTCAACTTATTTATGTTAAATGATTTGACTATTATTAATTGATACTACATCACACATACACTTTTAACATGATTATTGTATAATAGATGTAGCAAAGAGATGAATAAAGATAATATCTAATATTTATTAGGATTTAAAACCGTAATATTATTAAGCCCTTGAGATAAATGTCAGAAAACTTATTCTCTTAATTTTAAGTGTTGATTATGCTCGATGACTAGCAAAGAACAAGTATGAGAGAGTTTGATAAGTGATAATCCATACACATTTTTAGATATCAATTCATTTATATTTATATATATATTATTATTATAGTGAGCTAAAAATATTAATTTTGTATTTATTGAAAAAATATTAATTTTGTAAATATTTTGAGATTTTTCTATTTTTTATGGTTTCTATTTGACAAGTGGAGACACTTAAAAATATCCATAGATGCTCTTAGAAAAACCCAAAATCTCCCACATGAATAATGCCCCTCATAATTTCACAAAGTGACATGTGGAGCTTCCTTTTATAAATATGAGCGGATTTGCACGCTAATACAACCCAAAAATAGATTAATTTTCTCAATATAAATATAAAATAATACTCCATAAAATAAAATAGTATTAGAATTGTATGAAAATTAAGAGAAAAATTCAAAAAAACATACAGAAATTATAGAATAAAGCTTGAGGCAATAATTGAAAAGAAGAAGGTCCTAAAAGCAATTAAAGAAGTTAAAGATCAAATTCAAGAACATAAATTGTAGAATTCTTCTTCTTTCTTTTATTTTTTCATGGATACTTTTCTCAATTTATTGTTTATAATGAGTAGCTAATTTTATAATTTATTGTGGGTGATTTTAAAGCCCTAAACATAGATTGCAATATTTAATAAGAGATATAATATTCTATTCAGGTATTATTTTTTATTATGTATTCTCAATTTTAATTATTGTATAAATTTATTTGATTATTTAAGTGTACAATTAAATAATCAATTTATTCATCGTTAAGCAATTTAGTTGATTAGATACATAATTGTTTAATCAATTTAAATAATTAGTAATAAATTAGATGCAATGAGAATTCATACTCAAGATCATTGAATGGAGCTTATATGTTTAACCTTGATCCAATTTGCTTATTTAAAAATGAATGTTTTTGATAGATTAAATTTAGAGAGCTTATTCTAGGTTTTCTATTAAAAAGAGTTGGATTAAGAGCTTGTTTAACTCAATGAATTTGTAAGAAGAGATTGAGATTTGCTTTTGTATATTTCTTTAAGTTGGTATGATCAAAGAATAAGAGAATAGGATATGCTTTTGTTGATTTGCAATACATACTAGTAATGGAAAATGATCATGTAATTGTTCTTTTATTTGAATCTTTGTCATACACTTTATATTTTGTTTTTATATGAATTAATATTTTGTTGTTAGATTTAATTTTAAATTTACAAAGCAAACCCCCCCTTTTAATAAATAGTAGGTAGTTTCTAAAATCTTCTATAGGAAATACCCTTACTTGCTATATACTAAATAATGGCATCTTAAGCAATTTAAAAGTAAGGTTTAAATTGATTGTTCATCTAAACACGCATCAATATCCCATAAATTCTCCATCGCATTATAAATGTTTATTGAATCTATCTTTATTTTTATGACGGTAGTTTAGATACTCAACCAAAAAAATCGTGACAGAATGTTTATGTTATTAATTTCTTTTTTAAGAGTATGTTGACAAATTTAAAAACAATGTGATTCTTCTTTAAACCGACCTTAGATGTATACTTATCATTTTCTATAAGTGATTTTTGTAATTGTGAGCTATTTTATAAATAATATAAATTTGTATGCAATAATATTTTGCATCATTATTCCAACATTCATGCAACACGACAGAAAAGATTAAAGAAGAAAAACAAGTTGCACACATATAGAAACAAAGATCAAGGAAAATACACCACACTTATTCTCATTAAACAAACATTATTTTAAAAAATTTATTGCAATAAATAAAAAGGAAATAAACTAAAATAATAATAACAAGAGTTTAGTCCTCTCATGCACCATCATCCTCACAAACGCCACTGCACGATCTCTAGAAAAAATAGTAGGGATAGAAAATGGTGTAGTAGGTTATGGATGGACAACAAATGCAACAAATTGGTCAAAAGAAAGGTCAGGTTCAACTCCACTAAAATTTTAAAATAAGAAGGTTAAAGAGCCAAGAAAAGTAGCACCAAAGCGAGAAAAAGGGCCTTTGGAGCCTACAGGTCGAGGTTTGATTGAGGTAGAAGATAGGGAGAACCATGAACTAGTGGTGGTACGATAGGGTGATAAGAAGTCATCATAGCCTAAGAAAAAGCTTGAAATCTTTGCATATCTATGACAATATAGTTAAAAATATGCATCCCTTGAAAAATATTATTCATTACACTAAGAGACTCATCACTGAGAGAAATAAAAGTATATGGAGTATAAGAAACATGAATGGAGTCATAAAGCATGGATTGAGTAGTATTCTGAGAAGAAGAAAAATGGAGTAACTAATGAACATTGTGAGCCATGGTGATAAGAATAGAGATGAATGATAGCACCAACAACATCATTAAGAAGACAAACATGGGCATCTTTGTTAACAATAAGAGGGCTGACATTATAAGAGTAGCGAGACCCAACCAACTAGTTTTCCATCTCAACCAAGTTGCATTCATTCATAGTATCAAATTCATTAGAAAGAAAAGTAGAAAATATATTTTTAAATTCAAAAGGGAAGACAGAGAAAGAAAGGAACTCAACATCAAGAAGAGATAATAAAGTAATAATATTATTCTCTAGAAAAAGTGACTCTACGCCTTCTAAAGACAAAAGTGGTAGAGAAATGGTAGTGAAGAAAATAGAGACACAAAAAGTAGGGCTAATGTTTGAAATTTCGATGTTGGTGAAGATGTGGAGATATATTTTTTATGAAAATTTTGAAGATATTGTCGTTGTCCACATAAATTTTGGAAAAAAAAACGAAAACTATGAAAAATCTATCAAAATTTGAAAAAACAAAACTTTATAAAACATAAAAATAATCAATTACTTATATTTTTAACTAATTCTTTTATTTAAAACATGTATTTTTAAATACTTAAAATATTTATATTAATCAATAAGTTGACCAATTAATTAAAATATTGTATAATAAAATATATTTTTTTTTGGTTAAATATTGTAAAATAAATAGTTAAAATATTTTAAATAATAAAGTAGACTATCTAATTGTATTAACTATTATAAATAGATAAATCTCGATAGTATAAAAATAAATTTAATTGATTATTTGCTTTTAAAAGTACTCATTGTTAGGGAGGATATAATGAGCCTTACTTTTCAAAAAATCTACATGTTAGAACATTAAAATAAAATAGTAGAAATAAAACATACATGATAACTTTGTACTTGAGAATTAAATTGGATGCTATTGGTTGACTCAGCTGCTCACTAAACAGAGTAACATACTATATAATTTTTTTCTTTTATTTAACAAGTTTATTTCATATGTATAGTAAACATGCTACAAACAAGAAAAACGAGAATATATTCTCATCTGTAAAAGTGAGAAAATATTGAATTGAAATGATTTCTCAAAAAAACAAAACAAGAAAGAAAAAATAATAAATTAAGAATTGATATTTTTGACATTTTAGCAACATTTCAACAATAATATCCATAATATCCAAGACATTTTAGCAAAAAAAAAAATACATTTAAATGACATTTATATGATATTTTAAAGGTATTCTCAGTAATTTTGCAACAATTTAGGTGAAAGATATAGATATCATGTTTCGATATTGAGATATGTGAAAAAGAGATATTGTCGCGACAATTTTGACAATGTCATCGACATTTTCATCCTGTAGGGTAGCATAAAACTCCCAAAAAAATCATCGTTAAAAGAATAAGTAAAAGAGTAGAGAGAAATCCAAGAAAAGTAAGCACACATTTCCTTGATAGTTGGAAAGTTATAGATATCAATAAAACATTCACAAAGAACGAGCACACTATTTGAAGAGGAGAAAGATACAATTCTTAGGTATGAAGAAATAAGTACTAGGGGGCTAATATATAAGTATAAGTACACCTCATCATGGTCCTCAACGAGTATGTAAAATAGGTTTGACGAGCCACCTAGGTGAAGATGTACTATAAAACATGCAAAAATTCTTAGAGAGAGAAAAAGAGAGAATGTGTGTATGTGTGTGTCAAAATGTCAAACACAAATATTTTTTATTTTTTAAAGCAAAGAGAGAGAGAGAGAGAGTGAGAGTGAAGCACTAATAAAATTAGACAGACAACAAAAAAACACAAATGTCACGTATAGAAGGACTACAATCATAAGTGAGAAAAAGGAATAAACAATTTAACCTTATACATATCATCCAAAAATAGTGATCAAATAGCATCCTTCCATTTAAAGAATTTGTGAGGAGAAACTAAGTCAGGAGGTAGTCTCCTTGTCATGTCAACATGTGGAGTATATGGAACTTGAATTTTGTTTTGTTTAGAAGTTCTAGAAAATCCTATCGAGTGATCCATATAAATTGGGCCAAACAAACTTTTTGACCAAGATTTGTTTCTTTTCACACAGTGCCTGATATGCATAATGCATCCAGCTTAAAGATGCTTGGATAGGCCAAAATAACTACATCCTGACATAGGAGATGAAGGTAATCAAAGTAAAGAACTACAAAATGTACTCCCCAAGTATCTAGGACACTATCTAGCAAGGTGGCCTACAATGCCACAATGATAACAAAGATGAACAATGAAGTTAGAGAATTTAAGTCTCTAGCTCTGCGAAAAAATGCGTGGAGGAGGAGAAGAAGAAGAAGAAGCACTCACATTAACTTTCATACGAGGATGGAAGTTAATTTCCCACAATGGGGTCTCAAATGCCTGAGTTCACCATAGTGGTAACACGAAGGTGTAATAGTAGGTGGGGGTAACAGACCATCACTAGAGCAATGGTAAAAACTAGCTTACCTTGCTAGAAGAAATACAATGAAACGTATCAATTGACTTACCTTTTGAGGTGACAGTAATTGATTTCAACTTCAGTTCTTAAGTAGTTTTCTTAACAAACTTTGGTGCAACCATAGTTGAAGTAGAAACCCCCTTCATTGTACCCATTTTTACATTTGTCACCAAACGACTTGGAGCTACTATTGATTTCATTTTACTTTTGTGAACTAATCATCATTTTGTTAACAACGGAAGAAGATTGAGCCAGTTCCTTCTCACTCACATAGAGTTTATCCTTTAAAGCTTTGATCAAATCTTCATTTTCCTTGAGGAAAGATTCCAGGTAAGCCACTAAATTGTTGAGAATTCCAACTTTCTCATGTAGTTTTCAACTTTTTTTTCAATGAGAGTATAAGCCAAATAATCCTTGGAACATTCAAGGAAAATTACCTACTTCTTTAATTGATCAATTTCAGCATTCTGATCGGGTGAGGGATCAGGATTGACATACAAAGGAGTAAGCTTTACCAGAGGTAGAACACCTTGGTTGTTTCTCAAGTTTCTTCATCTTCTCAAGATTTGCATTAAACTTTTCCTACAAATTTGAATATCTCTTTTGAATGACTGCACACCTGTTAGTGAGATCATATTTTTCACCATCAATTAGGGACTTTCTTTTCTCAAGAGCTTTCTTCAATAGATTTATCTCATGTTCCTTTTCATCCAAGCTCTACAAAACCATTTTCTTTGATTTCTTTAATATAATATGTTCTGACAAGAGCCCATTATAAGAATGATGAAACTCATCTTGCTCATCTTCATCATGTTCAGTAGGAACCTCTTGAGCATCTAAGGTGGTAGTAAGAGGATCTATAACATTACTTGAAACCAAAAAGGCTAAAACGTTGGTGTCAACCCTATCGCCATGGCTGGCTAGTATTGTCTGAAATAGTAACCTCAGCCTTTATAGTACACTTGTTCATGCATCTTTGTTTATAAAGATAGTTTGCATCAATATGATTCAGCTTCCCACACTCAAAGCACCTGATTTTGTTAAGATGGAATTTTCTAGGTTTCTCAACCTCATTCTCTAATTCTTCATCAATCTTTACAGATTTTGAGTCTTAGTGCTCGAACTTTCTCTTCCAAATCCACCAGAAGAGGACTTCTTTTTCCTAATGATACTTGTGAACCTTTTGGAAAGCAATTCCATTTCTTCTTCATCATGATCAGAATCATCATCATTTCACTTTCTCAATCATCGTTGCTTTGATGTGAAATTGATAAAGGAGACTGATGAGTGCTCAAAAAGCACTAAAAAAACCATGATTTTATGCACATTAATTGATTAAAAATATATATATTTATATGTTTTATCATATATTTATATAAATTTTTCTTTTTCGGAATCACGGGTATTTTTATTGTTTTTCAGGTATTTTGGCTTAAAAACACAACGTAAAGACTCAAAGAGGAATACTTGAAGCAATATATCACAAATATATTAATAAATAAGTGGGGAAAGGTCAACAAACATGGAAAAATTGGACAAAATGGGTCAAAAATGTCAAAAATGTCAAAAATGAGAAAATCGCGCCGCCGCGCCCCAGCGCCCAGCTCCGCCCCAAGCTGCGCCCGGTACTGTTCATCCGAGGTACTGTGCAGCCGCCTCCCGTCATGCTGACGTCATCAAATGACATCAGCAATCACTAATCCGCATTTTTATATTTTTTTAACATTTTTTTCTCTACTTTTTCTCTCCATCCTCACCTATAAATACCCCCCTTCCCTTCACTTCAAAACACACCTTCAAAACCTCCAAATACATTCTTTTCTCTCTTTCTTTCTCTCTTTTCTTAGATTTTTAGTTTTTCTTATGTTTTCTTTGTTTTTAGCTTTTCTTAGTTAATTTCTCTTAGATTTAGAGTTCTTCCCTTTTTGGGAAGAACTAGTTATGTTTTTGTAATATTTTAGCTCTTTGATTAAATAAATGGGAGTGCAAATTCCGCTTGGAGTTTTTCCAGCAACGGGAATAGCGTCGAAGTTCTGTAAGGATTTTATTTTCTTTATAGTTATTTTTTATGCTTTATTCTTACATGTTATATTTAATTTGTCTGTGATTAAATTTAACTGTGCTGGCTGTTTATAATCATGATGTAATAATAACGTTGTTATGCTTGCGAAATATTAAATAGGTAAAAATCTCTAAAATGAATTGATTTTATTTTTATTCATGATTTTATATTAAGAATGTTAGAGAGAAATATATTATTTTTCATTACAAACTTAAACCTGAAAATTAGATTTTAAGGTTTAGTTATCCGGTCTGATTTAGAGTAGTGCTCTTTTATTTGATGGTACAATCGCCCGGTAGTTAGAGTGAAGCTCTATTTCAAAAGTTTTTATAAGAATTATTATCTGAAAATGTATTGACGACATGTTTTCAGTAGTGGTTTTAAAACTTGAAAGTTAGTACTCGGATAACTAAATTCTTAGGTTTAATTTGGACACCTTGAATAAAGTTTAAACTGTCTAACCCCACCAAAGGTGGCATTTAAATGGTTCATTTTCAATCTCTTAGAAAAAGGAATTAATTTAATTAGGCAAATTAGTTATCAACCCCACCCATAGGTGTTAATTGATTTGTTTAGTTAACAAAGAATATCTAACCCCACCAAAGGTGGTATTCATACAAAAAAGGGAGAATCAATAAATATCAATTCATATCTTTAATAACCTAGATAATATGAGCAAGAATAATTAACTTAGTTATTATATCCATAAATATTCCGCCATTATAAATGATAAAATTTGCATGAATGTTTATTGAATCTATGTTTATTTTTATGTAAGTAGATTAAAAACACAAAAACCCCAAAATATCGTGACAGGATGTTTAGGATTTAATTTCGTTTTTAGAAGTTTGAATAATAAATTAAAAACCACATACATTCCTTCCTTAGATCGACCTTGGGAGTATACTTATCATTTTCTTCGAAATGATTCGTACACTTGCGAGAGTTTTATAAATATTAAAACCAAAGTATTGGCAAGAATCGACGATGTCGGTTTTCGCTCATCAGAGACTATCGATGATCTTCTCAATTTTCTTTTCCTTACTAATAGGTCTACCCAAATTGTAAGAACAATTGATAATGTTTGATAATAAGCATAGAATTTTTAAAATTCTTCATCTTTTTACATAAGACAAAGCTCAAACTCTCTGCTCAACCTCATAATTCTAAATATCTTGACTATAGAAGTACCTTCATGTGTAGTATCCAGAATATCTCATGCTTGGTTGGAAGTAGTACAACTTTGAATTCTTCAATATTCATCAGGTGTGATAGCCATGATGATAGCATATAATTCCTTGCTATTCCATTCAGATTCCTCACTTTCTTCTTTTGCCAACTCAATCATGGGTTTAGGTATACATTTTTTATCATAAAGGGTCTTAGTTGGATATGTATAGCCATTATCAACCAAAAACTAGACACAGCCTCCAAGGGACCATAAGAAGGCAACATTTGAGATTTCTAATAGGCATAATTGAGCCCACTGAATAGTAAAGGCCTACCTTCATTACCTCATTCTCTTGAGTCCATCAAAGATAAATGTTTGTGTGTGATAAGCAAGTTAAGTGAATCAATACCAAAGTATTTAACCCTAAAAGGGTGTACTAGATGCAATACCAATTGAAAGACTATGAGATCCAATACACTAACAGGGTACGAAGATACTGACTCTTTAAAAACTCATCCCTAACTCGCAAGCAATAGAAAGATAAAACTTAACAGATCATAACAACAACTATAAATAATAATCATAGGTAGTCAGAAAAGTTTAAGCAATATATATATTATTTAGTAAACAGTAAGCAAAGAATATCAAAGCTTTTTAATCAGAGTTTAAACTTTAATATATTATAACATACACAATATAAGCTCTAGCAAAACAACATAACATGTACAATACAAGATGTAACGAGGTAAACCCATATAGCACTCATATCTATGTGGTAACATCCTCATGTTGTTTATAGCAAGCATTTAGTAGAAAATAAATCCGCTAAGCAATAAAACAATCACAACACTAACAGAAATAAAACCAACAATACCTTTATCAATTGAGACCTCTATCCAAACTACCTATTACTACCCTCGTTTGTTACCTCCGTAACAACTTGGTCCGACACACCAACCAGGATTTCCTCCAAAGCCAATACTACTAGATGTAGTGTGATTAGTAACTAAGGATCAGTAAAGTGAACAATCAAATGTGAAGACCACTTTTAGTCATAAACTATCAATAACCATAGTGAGAAACACATTCAACCACAAACCATAAATCATCTACGTGGGAAACACATTCAACCACATACCACATACAACCAAAAATTGAGAATAAAATCAAAACTACCCAACCTAATCACACAATGTTCTTTTCACCCAAAAAGTAAAATAGTCAAGAGCTCTCAACGATTAAGTACTTTATTTTACCCATAACATTGTAGCATAAATAATAGAACAATCCCAAAGTGATTTATGATTCAAAAGTAATTTGTAGAGAAACGTTTGGCAGAGTTTTGATACATTAAAGGTTAGTGAGAAGAGCTAAAAAGGAAGGGTATTTATAGAAGGAACTAGCCACCAATGGACACCTTTGTCGACAGTCCCTTCCAACCACCTCATCGGGGTTTCGGTGAAGGGTCTGACGATGACCTCATTGAGGTGCCAAAAATCTCATTTTTTTATCCAAAAATTACCAAATAAATTCCATAAATTTCCGCACCCAAACAAAACTAAAATTTTCCACTCATGACCTAGCATGCATACTAAGAATCCAATCTCGTGGTGTGTAAAACTTACTTTCAATCATATTGTTCCTAACTATGTACAACAGGACTTACACAATATATTGTGTATTTACACCTAACATTAAAAAGGACAAAAGTAACATGTTTAATAATTAAAATAACTATAAATCTAATAGGTTTAGGATTTAGAATTTAAGAATTTAGGATTTAGGGTAAACGATTTAAGGTTTAAGGTTTAGAGTTTATGATTTAAGGTTTAACATTTATGATTTAGGATTTATAGTTTAAAAACCAATAAAAAAATATTATTAGTAAGTTAATATTTTTCTTGTTTAAAATACGCATTTTAATTACTGATCCCTTACTTTTGTCCATTATACTCTTAATTGTAAATAACACCTATATAAGTCCCTAACTCAACACACAATGTGATGAAATGGGCTTTCCATTCCACAACGAAAGGATGAAAGACATTGGAATTCCATTTGTTTATGCAAAAGAACACTTAGAATCCACTTACTTTTAAGTGATGCATTGAGGTCACTTAATTTTTTTAAAAAGGAAAGTTTAACAAAGTGTTATATTGAAAATTACCTTATTTTTTAAAAAGAGAGTATCATAAGTCATTTAACCATATGAAAATACTTTTGTCCATTTGCTTTTATAAAATAAAGTGACGTCCAACGCTCTATGTAATGTCAAAATGATTAAAGTATTATTTTTTAAAAAAAGTAAAGCGACTTCTATTTCAACACTTAAAAATAAGTAAACTAAAATGCTTCTATGAAAATTTAAGTTACTACCAATATATTACTCAAAAACAAGTATACTCAAATGGTCCTTTACAAAAAAAAAAAAAACTTATAAAGCCCTTCATTTATGGGAAAGGATAGGCATAATTGATTTTATCTTGCCTTCTTATGTATTATTTTATAATCATGTACTCTCCAAGGTGTTTTATTGTAAAAGGCATCACCAAAAAAAATTACATAACACTATTATCCTTCATTATTTTTAAGCCCCTTTTGCACAATTGATATATTTTTTATTACATATAAAACATGTTTAACATATTAAAAAAAAAGTTACATCACTAGTTAGAGAATAATATGATACTCTGGTCATTAAAAGTCATTTGGTACAAGCATCCCTTAGTCTTAATATAACAATGATCTCGAATATCCAACCCAAGGAGCTTAAAGAGCACGTGAGCCAATCCAAGATCCAGATCGAAGAACCTGTGAGCCAATCTATGATCCAACCCTAAGAGCTCGTGAGCCAATCCATGATCCAACCCCAAAAGTTGGTCCAAGATCCAACCTGTCTTCAACCCAAATTTGTTGTATACACAAGCAATAGAACCTTAAAAGAACTTTGGACCATCATATGTTGTAAAACCCTCTTATAGGACTCTCTCAAACATACACAAGTCACTTGTTTTAAACAATAATAATTAAAATGTCTACAAATATAACAATAAGATGCTAAAGTGCACGTTTAAAACAATGACAAATATGTCTAATTTTATAAAAATAAAATTACCAATACATTTTTCCTATCTTGTGAGGCCCCATCCATTATTAATTTCAACTTCTTGGAAAAAAACTCTACAAAAATAACCAATGCTACTTTTTTATATATTCATCAATTAGCTGCCAGCGTAAGGCATCATATCATGAAAAATTTGTACTGCCCATTCCCTCCTCTACATGCACGTAAATCATATAAACTAATTTTCAAGCAGCATGTCAAATCACTAATCAAATTCATAAACCAGAAGCACAGTACAAAAGCTTCATACAAAATTGATAATTGAGTCGAAGATTCTAGATTATAGTTCGATAAAACTATTCTCATAAATGTTTAAGGTTTAGTATTTATGATAGTACACGATACTCAATCACGTAGAAAGATTTCCCAACTGTGCATGAAACCATAATGTTGTCATCTCTCCAATATTTAGCGCTTCTTCTTGCTTGCTTTTGAAGCATTGGATTTTGATGGAGAGCTGACCAGATATACAAACAATACCACTATAGACACAACAGAGATCTGAGACCCAAACTTAGCCAGAAGCCTCTGTAAACCAAAGAAAGTTCATATCAACAAAACAGCGAAAAGAAAATAGTAGTGCTATATACATCAAGTTTTTCTATGCATCAAGTTACATGTGGATTGATCTATGCATCAATCTTCTATCATAATCTTTAGGGACAAATGTCATCATGATTCACCAATTATTGCAGTTGAAGCTCTTAAGTCTATTAACTATTTTTATAAGCAGTTTAATCCACTAGTTTTGAAAATAGGACACCACAAGGACAATTTTTTTTTTAATATTTTCCTCCATTTGTTTTTATTTTTTAAAAAATTTAGTTTAAAAAACCGCTTCAACAAATATTCATGTTAAAATTTTCTTTATCATATGCAGTTGAATTTTTTTAAAAATAAATAGCTATTGGACCTAAGTGCTCTACTTTGTAATAACTAGTGGACCTGTGCAGCTAGCCTCCCTAATCTTTATATGTGAGATTAAGAACATAGAAAATATCAATTCATACCTTAACCTGAAAATTTGATCCACGTGAGGATGATCCCATGAAAACACAAAAGAGCTCTTTAGTTAACGCAGAAAAAGATGTACATATCACTATATCAGATTTTCAAAAGTAAACTATTAGTTAATGTACAAACTTACCCACTCAAACTTTTTCTCAGGACGCCTATTAGCAAGGACGTCCAAAGGAAGTATTGGAGTTGAAAATGCCTCCTAAATATAAGGAATGGCAGAAAATAAAAAATTATTTATACGATAGTCAAAAGAAAAAAATTCAGTTATCACATACTAGTTACCTGCATTGCAGCGTTAGTGGGAATGCGAAATGT
The DNA here is from genome assembly GCA_037013495.1 of Hippophae tibetana. Classification (NCBI taxonomy): domain Eukaryota; kingdom Viridiplantae; phylum Streptophyta; class Magnoliopsida; order Rosales; family Elaeagnaceae; genus Hippophae; species Hippophae tibetana. The sequence goes on along the minus strand of CM072804.1, from coordinate 41,726,428 downwards.
AATGACAGCTGGTGCACCGTTAAACACTCCTTTAACCTTGGCCTCCAATTCAAAAGAATGGGACAGAATACCACCACTGCAAAACCCCATTTAAAGGATTAATAACAACGAGAACATGACTTGAAAGAGAGAAGAAAAAAGAAAAAAAAACAGAACATGGAGTAGAAGCAGTATGGAACAAGCATGAGGTAACAAAATCTTGAATGGAAGGACTACTTCAGTCCAATTCCAGAGAGAAGTTGAGAGTGCTAACAGAGAAAGAGCCCAAAAACTATCATTCATCTACTAACTCTTTACACACCATGATTCAATTTATAAAAGTTAGTAGAGATGAAAATTGAGATGGAATATTAATGAGATTCATGATACGATCCATTAATTTTTAAAGCTCATATCATCTTGTCTCAATTAATTTTTAATGAAATGAAATGATAATAAGACGTTACTAATTGAGACATCTCGCTTGTCCCTAAAGGAGCAAATGAAACAACTAAGAATACAAAAAACAATAAAAATAATGATACATGATTATTTATAATACAAATCTAATAAGAAAAATGATACAACATATATTTAAAGTAAGACCTATTAAGACTGCAATCTAAATGAGATGAAATAAGATGGGATGATATTTAAATGAAATGAGACAATATCATACCATAAACCCATTAGAAACACTATATGAGATATGAGATGAAATAAAACAACGCACTTTACGTCTCTACAAGTTAGTTACCCCAAACAATAGTGTTTTGAGTGACAACTAAGCCAGCTCAGCCATAAAGCAAACAAAATAGGAAAACGACAAAAGAAAAACGTAAGCGACAAAGAAAGCACAAAAACAACATCAAAACTACATTTCTTATCCTTTTAAGCACATGCTCCTGCATCAGAACAATAATAACAATAATAATAACAAATAAATGGCACTCACGCATCTAGTCTTTCCCATGATTTAGAAGTGTTACCACTGGCAACACCAAAAGCATCTGCAGGCCAGCTATCATCATTCAAGCTGACATCATAAACAGTCCTGAAAAATCATTTACCAAGGAAAGAATTAACAAAATGTACAAAGAGAAAAAGAATTAAAACATTTAGCCAAAACTGATGCAGAATCAATATGATTTAATTTCTCTGCATGTCTCATCCACTGCAAAATTGATGCGGCGAAGCACTCAACTATGTTTTCTAACATTGTTTTAATACACCAACTATGCAATGCATTGCTACCATATGTATTTTCCATATCCACCCTTTCCAATTTCCAGAAAAATATACTAGATATCTTAATGGAGGTTCATCTTGTTGTGATTGATTAGAAATAATATTGGGATTGTCAGTCAAAATAGGAGGTACCTAATTTAAAAGAAAATTCATGGACGATGACTACCTATATTGTTAAAGCTACCCATATTGTTAAAGATGGATGTGTCTAACCTTGTTTAAATGAAGAATGGAAAAATTAAGTAGCCTAATTTTGGTGAATGAAAATGTTTGGAATATGAAATGAGAACTTAAAGACTATAAATATGGCTACATTTCTTCATTGTTAATCATCCCAAAAATAGATAAAAACTTGTATGAGAAGTTTTTGAGTGAGAATTTTGTGAGAAAATTTTCTTGGGTTTGTAATTGTTTGTCTTTTGGGTGTGTGAGAAAATTACTGAGTGTGGTTGTAATAATTTTTCACATAGTGAACTTTTCTCTAGTTGTCTTTTGACAACGAAAGTAATTTTCTCTAATTTGGAGTTTCTACTATAATTCTTGTGTTGTGTATTTTTTATTTCTCTGTTATTTGATATTCTGGTAAGGATGATCTTGAGAAGGGAATTTGGGATTATATCATTTGATCCAAATTTCCTAACAACTGGTATCAGAGCCAATTTCAAATAAAGAAACAAAAATATCAAGAGTCAAGACTGACATTGAGAAATTTTATGGGAGAATCAATTTTGATTTGTGACAAGTACAAATCAGAGATTTGTTGATTCAGTACGGGTTACACAGGGCATTAAAGGGGAAAACCAAGCCCTTATTATCGATATTGGGTCTAGTAAAACCGACATAAGTGATGGAGATTGGGAAGATCTTGATCTAAGAGCTACAAATACAATTCGGCTTTGTTTGGCCAAAAATATTCTTGCAAATGTGCATGGAATATCTATGGCCAAAGAACTCTGGGAAAAGCTTGAAGGATTGCATCAGGCAAAAGGCGTTTCAAATCGGGTGTATCTGAAGGAACAGTTTCATACTTTGCGTATGAATGAAGGAACTATTATGTCTGACCATCTCAGTGTTCTCAATGGTTTTTTCTCTAAATTGAAAACCATTGGAGTTAAACTTGATGATGAAGATACAGTCTTAAGGCTCATTTGATCTCTTCCATCTTCTTATGAACACATGAAACCTATCTTGATTGATGGAAAGGAGAAAATAATTTTTTCTGAAGTTACCAACAAGCTGTTTTTTGAAGAAAAAAGACTACGTGGTAGAAATAATGTTTTACCTGGAAACTCAGCATTGGTAGCTGACAATCGGAAGAAAAAGAATTTCATGAAAAAGAATTTCATGAAAAAGAAGATAGTGTGTTGGAAGTGTGGACAATCTGGGCACCGCAAAAGAAATTGTCCTAAGGGTGGAGCTGATTCGACAAGAAGCTCAAATACCGACGACGACGCTAACAGTATGTCTGTTTTCGAAGACTATGGTGAAGCTCTTTGAAAAGAGCATGTACATCCTCATGGCATGCCACTAGTCTCCAAATATTGCCATGAAAGAGGGTGTGTTACTGCTAGTGGGTCCACAAGTTTGCACACACGCATTGGCTTGGTATAGATGCAAGGTGTATGGTGGAAAGGATGTTGATGGCTAAGGAACTCTCGAGAAAACCAAGTGTGAGAGTTACACCATAAATTTCAGCAAGTTTTTCGACATGAGCCGATGTGAAATTCTTAGAATTGGTGATTAATTCTAAGTGACTATACTCTTTATGGTGGAGTATGATAATTCTTAGTATAGAGAATTATGACTATTAGAGTAGACAGTATTGTAGTGGTAACTATGTTTATTTTTAATCAAGGTCAAAATTGTTGTGATTGATTAAAAATAATGTTGGATTTGTTAATCAAAATAAGAGGTGCCTAATTTAGAAAAAAATTCATAGAAGGTGGTTTCCCATATTGTCAAAGATGTAAGTACTTAACTTTGTTTGAATGAAGAATGGGAAAATCATATAGCCTAATTTTAGTGAATGAAAAAATGTTTGGTATATGAAATGGGAACTTGAAGGCTATAAATATGGCTTCATTTCTTCATTGTTAATCATCCCAAAAATAGAAAAAAAAAACTTGTATGATAAGTTTTTGAGTGAGAATTTTGTGGGAAAATTCTCTTGGACTTGTAATTACTTTTGTCTTTTGGGTGTATGAGAAAATTATTAATAGTGTGGTTGTAACAATTTTCCACAGTGAATTTTTCTCTAATTGTCTTCTGACAACGAAAGTGATTTTTCTCCAATTTGGAGTTTCCACTATAATTCTTGTGTTGTGTATTTTCTAGTTCTCTGTTTTTTTATATTTTGTTAAGGAAGATCTTGGAAGGGAGAATTTGGATTATACCATTTGATCCAAATTTCCTAACACATCTTTTGGAACATTTCATTTCCTAGAAGCTCAATTTCTTCAGATCATAATTTTCAAGAGATACTCTTGTTATATTATATTGGAAAAGATAATAACATTGAAAAATGATGTAAACAACACTTATTTGTTTCTAGATAAGATATTTCAATTTTCATCTAATTGAATAAGCATACAAATTGGGAAAAATCACACCAAAACCTCCATCACATTGTCCAATTTTTAGCATTTGCATTGGTCCAAATTTGAGTATTCACTACTCAATCAAGTACATATGTAAATTGGGATGTACCATACCACCTCATATCCCATTTAATATTTCTAATATTTCTAATAAGCTCATCGTTCAAAGATTCACATCCAAACAAAACTCAACTCATTCCATCCATTCCATTCCATAAAGATTAAGACTTAATGGACCTCACTTTAAACCTAATGTCCAATCATATTTTTTCATTTTTTTTTCTTTCTATTAAAATTTCAAATTATAAATAGTCATATTTCCTTTTTTTTCTTCTCATTCACTTGTCACAAGTATAGGTATATTTAGGACAAATGGGATATTCCAACTTGTTTCATTTCAAACCCATCACATCTCATCCCAAAACTAAGTGGGACAAGATGCAATGAGTTCTTAAAATTAATAAGTTGTACCATGAGTTAATGGGATATCCCATCCAATTCACACCTCCATGGTCAAATATCAATATGCTTTATCCATATTACATAAAACCCATAACTGAGTAGCTATATTTAAAAAAAAAATCCATGCTTGATGTCGGTAAAGAGCATTTCTATATTAATCACGCAATATACTTGAGGTATCAATATTATGCTCGAATAATTTTAACAAGAAAGACGGAGTTTTATGTTTTATATGAATATTGGACGGAGGAAGCAACAAATGCATTTGTTACAATCGCTTTTAAATCTTCCCAAGAGTTTCTTAAACTATACTAACTAGAACACTGAGTCATGGGTAAATTCAAATTAAAACCAACTGATATCCAACTCCAAAATCGTAACTCAGCATTTCTACTCAGCAATAAATTATTACCAACTAATGTCTAACAAACAAGAAAAAGACCATATTTTGGACCAACTGATCACCACAGAACCTTAAAATAAGTTCAAAGAACAGCGACACAAAATCAAAACAGGAATGCATGTAAAAGGACAATCTGATCTAAACAATGGCAAGACTGGATCTGTAACTAAGAACAAGAATTGAGAATGGAAATGGTGAAATTTGAGGGAAGTACATACGAAGATCCTTGGTTGTAGATATCGATGGAGACGGAGACACGCTCAGCACCGGACTTGAGCCTGGTGAGTGAGGCCTTCTTGTGGGATATGATGAACGGCACGTCGGAGCTTCCGAGAGATACCGAAAGCAAAACGAGCAATATAAGCGCATGGATCACAGGCCTGGGGATCGGATTCACCATTTGGATTGTGGTTTGGACTCGGAGTTAGCTCTTTTGGTTTAGTTGGTTCGTTGGTGGGACTAGAGAATTGCTTTGTATCTGAATCTCTCTGGCCCCAAAAGTAAAATTTGTGAAGAGATATTTTGACTAAGGTTGAATGAAAATGTAATATAGATGTAAAGAATAAAATTTAAAATAAATTAATATTATTATTATAATATTTATTTAAGAAATAAGATTAAAATAATATATATTAACATGTTAAACATCAAATAGACGGTCCTGGTTGAAAATCCTCCTATGAGACCTATCAATTTCTATATGCAAATATCACGTTTGATGCTATCCATTTAAGAGTTCATTAAGATAGAGAAAAATCAAAAGACTTCATAAATAGTAAATTTCAAAACCTTATTTTCGTACCTTTCTAGGTCTCTAGATCAACCCAAGAATAATTATTATAAAAAATTGAGCTAATTAGAAGCATTCACGAGTCTCAGCTTGAACAACAAAGTTCAAACTCAAAATTAGGTATTGTCTGTCACCTCTGACACCTAAAACCCCACAAAACCAAACTCAGAGTATTAGTGTTCTTAACAATTAAGAATCTATTACCTCTTATAAGGAAACCTTTTAAGAACTGTCTCTTGAACCAACCCATTAAATTCAAAAATTAGTTTGACAATAACCTATACCAATTAGGTACCCACAAAATATAACGCATCATCTATTTATGAATGGAACATAAATGGCATGACCAAATATCAAATATTAAATACATCATAGCAAATGAAGATGGCATCAAATGCTTATAGAATTTAGTCTGAAGCAACGGATAGAGCAGTCATTGAGTTATTAATAGTTGGTTTTTCTGGTCAACTAAAAGGATGGTGCGATCACCACCTAACAAAACAACAATAGTCTAACATTTTCATCCCAATTCTGACTTAAGAGTGTGGTGAACTCATACTCGATCATCACAGAGAACCTATTTAAGAATCAATCTCTACATTACTCTTTACTATATCACATCGTTTTATGGGAGACTCTCCCATCTAAAAGATAAAAACGTTGATCTTCTCTCTAACTTACATTGTGAGAATATGAGTGATTTCCAAAACTACAAAACTACTTTTATTAGCATAATTATGTTAAGAGAACATTCTAATCAACCTTTCTGGAAAGAGAAATTCTTAGGAGATAAAACCATAAACAAAATCCACGAGACTTATGGGAACCAAACCATCCCTTATAACCAACAAACCTACTATGAATTGATTAGTTTCACTCAAAAACAAGGTCTTAATGTCTGCCAGGATTTAAAGATCCAAATTTTTTTTAAAGGAGCTTAAAATCTTTAAGATGGAAATTGGATCATTCTGCAAATAGTTTGATAACTCTCTTCCCACTATCAAACACTGTGGTTGAAGCTACAGTAAAAACATATCAAAACCTTATAAGAAACCTTATAAGATATTCTCAAAATATAGAAAACCTTCTTATCAAAAACCCGAGAAGGATTTTTATAAAAAAAACCTTATATCAGAACCTTTAAAAAAGATTCTAAAAATCAAACAAACCCTTTAAAAAATTTAAAGAGTTTATGTATTCCAAATGCGGTAAGAAAGGCCATACCGCTAATTATTGCAAAATGTCAAAAAAAATTCATGAACTAAATCTCGAAGAAGACACCTTAAACAAAATCTTTACCTTAATGATAGATGAATCATCATCATCTGAGTTTGAATCTTGGCCTGAAGACTCTAATGAATTAAACCCATGAATAGATGAGTTAGCATCCTCTGACTCTAAAACCCATTATCACAAAAAGATTAATGTATTAACTAAGGAAGAAGACCAACTTCAAGAAAATATCTTTAGGATAAACGACGTTGATCTTACCAAATTTTATATGAACCATTTGACTAACACCGAGGCCAAAACCCAACAAAAACAAAATCAAATACAAGATTTGTAGGCTAAAGTCAAAACCATTAAGCTGGAGATCAAACAGTTTAAAAAAGATTATCAAAATATTAAAATATTAGTTGCTTACCAGAAGTCTAATGATCATGAAACCATATCGAGTGATTCAGAAGAAGAACTCGATTGGTGAACCAAATCTAAAAGAATTAGAGAACATGGAAAGAATTCTAGAAGATATTCTCTGCCTTATTAGAATATTACTACAAGGAAATATAGGATCATAATCACTCTTGTGTTTCTTGACAACTCAAAACTTGAGACCATAGCCTTATTTGACACAGACGTTGATCTCTACTGCATTAACCAAGGACTTGTTTTATGAAAATTCTACAAAGTAGCCACTAAGAAACTCCACTCAGCCAATAATGCAAAAATAAACATCATTGGTAAAATTGAGCTTGGTGTTCTCAACCAAACATTTCTCATCAAGATTCCATCCATCATGGTATCTGATGTTAGCCACCAAGTCATACTAGGAACACCTTTTATAGATGTTAACAATCCATATCTAGTAAGACATGATAAAATCACTTTCAGCCATAAAGGATCAACACCCAGCTTTCTTTTTGTGGATGAACCCAAAACTAGAAATCTCAATATCATCAAAAATAACTGCATCCATCATTATAAGATATCCATCATTACCAAAGAAAGAGATAATAATCTTCTTCGCCAAAAATTCTAGAAATTCTTATCTCTACTCAAAGCCGAGAGGCTTAGGTACATGGGCTAAGAGGTCTATTTTCCATTATATTGTCACCTAGGTGCACTATTTGTTGAACCTTATTGGTGAGGTCAAGTCCACTCCTATGTGGTCACTACTTGCCTGTATGAAAATTTTCTCATTTTTTCTTATACACTCAAAATATACGCAATAATGTCTTATTGTCAATGGTTTTCATATATTCCTAATTGGACTCTCGATTATAGAGTTAAGTTGACATCAAAACTACTACTCAATGGTTCACTTTCTCATTTTTGGAGGGAAGATATGAATTTCAAATTTGTAGAATTATGAGCCCATGGACTACCCAAGACTTGATGAAGGATGGAATGATTGATGAATGATATCAGGCCTTACCATCATAGGATCAAGCATTCATAGACCAAAAATGGTCATGTGAGGTGGCCACCGAGTAGAGGGCCAGTGGAGAAGTGGAAGACCTAGATCTGGTAGGCCATGATCCATCTAACCATGGTATGGCCATCAATGGTGTTTTTAACCATGTCTCGACCACTTATGGTTTATTCGGTCACTCATGAAGTGCCCTTCCATAGTCTGCCCACTCATAGAGTGTCTAGCCATTATATGGGTTGTTTGGGCGTCTGCATTGGTGATCGAGTGCACATCAAATTGAGTAATGGTTCTAGAACATCCCAATGATACGACCACCCTTTTTTGAAGGGACTACGTAAGTATGAAGGCTCTGATACTACTCTTATAAAGATCCTCACACTTTAACACTTAGACTGTTCTTTGTTGTAGTTATTTTTATAAGTCGTGCACTTTTATCCCTTGTAGGAGCAAAGTCTATTAGGTGCACAAAATGTCTGGAATTTTTGAAGGGATCAAGTAGTGGAGGATCATGTCTTGATCACTATAAGTTTTGTTAGGGCCAATATCGTAATCTACTTATTAAATTCTATTCTTGACTTGTGTTTGGATTGTGTCCAAAATGTAGACATATGATTAAAACTTTAAGAATGTCGCCTTATAAGGGAGGATATGTTGAAGTGCACCATTGGAAGTGTCAATTCTCTGGGAGTACATATGATGTGGCATGACTTGGGAAGGCTGTGAATAGAGCATCATGGCCTAATGGATAAAAGTCTATGCTAGGTAAAAGTATATACTTTGGAACCTTCAATTAATCTTGGAGATTGTAGATGTATAGACACTTCATATGCTTTGGGCTTTGTAATTCCTTAGTGAGCTCCTTATTAATGTTTGGACTTTGTAGTAGCCATACAAAAGGTGATAGCCTCTTGGACCTAGACAGTAATTTATGGCTTTTGTTCAAAGATTTTTGGAATACTTAGTGCTGATTTTTGATGATGTGGATTCATGACCCATTGCGTTGGGTGACCCCAATATGGCTTTATTAGGATTGGCCCCTATTCCATATTTTCTTGGTCCATAGAGCTTATGGGCTATGACATGCCCATCAGGGTTTACCATATGTTTGGATCATCACGTAAGAGTTCAATTCTATGTATGGACATTTTGTATATATGTTATGCCATGTTGCTTCGCTAAATCCATACTTCTGAATCATGTACTTATGATTATGTACTTATGTTGCATTCATGTATTTATTTTACTTTTGGGTGAGGTTTATCTATGATCTCGTCTATTATAGTGGATGCTCTTTAAGCCTATCCCTTATTGAGATCTATGATCCTTTGTGTTGGTACATTATGGTAGGCACTTGTTTGGAAGTAGGTTCAAAGTGATATTGACAATTGTAGGTCCATGAAATTGTGCATGTCTGGACATATGCCCAATATATGAAAAAACATTGCATGTTCGACCATATGTGCCATTTTTGGCCATAAGTATCATGTTTGGCCATATGTGCCATGTTGGGCCATATGTTCTATGTTTGACTATGTACCATTCAATCGAGCTTATATCAACCAAGTTTTTCATGTATGTATTAGCTAGTTCAATCACTTTTAGTTTGATCATGTATCCATTGGGCTTGTGCTTAGACTTTGTCACTTTCGTATGATTTATTTTCGTTTTGTCTAAGTAAGGGTGGTTTATTTGAACTAGGATGTTCTTGGTACACCAACCCTTCTACTTGGTGTGCTTGATTTTATGAAGTCATCCAAGCATTGGTCTTCAGACTTAGAAAACTTGTGTAGTGGTTGGTGGTTTATTCCATCCTATTGTGAGTGTTGTTACACTCTATTCATGCATGATAATTTTTATCAATAGCTAGGGTTAGAGATTGAGGGTCCTCAACATGAGTAAATCTATCTTTTTATAGATGGGGTGGAGAAGTTGTAGCAACTCCTAGACTCGGGGCATAGTTGATACCTTTTCAAAGGCCAATCAGGGCCCATAAAGTGAGGCAGATAAGGTGTAACAACTTTTGAACCTAAGGCATAGTTATTGCTTATCTCTAGGTTAGTCTTGGCTCATAAAGGTATATCATAGAAGTGTAGCAACTCTAAAACCTGGGTTTCTATCTATCCATAGGCCAGTCATGACCCATTGAGATAGGGTGCAAAAGTTATAGCAACTCTTGAACTTGGGGCATAGTTGCTACCTTTTCAAAGGTTAGTCAAGGCCTATAGAGGTGAGTCACAAAAGTTGTAGCAACTTCTGAATCTAGGGTGTAGTTTCTAGCTATCCATAGGTCAATCATGGGACAAAAAGGTACTTGATCCTTTTCAAAGGTCATTCATGGCCTATAAGGTAGGGGAGAAGTTGTAGCAACTCCTAACACTAAGGATAATGGCGTGTAACCTTTCATAGTCCACACCTCTAAGTCCCTTTATCATTTGGACTTCTTCTGTCCTTGTCGAATTCCACATGTAGATAAGCTTGACCAAATATCTACAAATATAATTTTTATTAAAATACAAGTGTTGGTAAAACACTGTCTATCTTTATGTGATAGTGAGGCATTATTTCTATCCTATGTTGTTCCTTATAATGGGTATCTTGTCCTTTTTTTTGTTCTTTCAAAACAATTATTATCTCTAGAGCTTTTGGAAGAGATGATATGTAGAGACAGAAGCCCATAGTGTTGTGTAGGAGTAGCCATTTTGAAACACTACTGTGAGGCTTATTGACCCATGCTCACCTCTTGGGTGTGTCTCTCTTATGCATCAAGTGAAGTTATGTAATCTTGAAAGAGTTTAAACATTGTTCTAGACTCTGATATATGAGTGGACATGTATTTTGTTCTTTAGTTGGATATGACATGTTACTTCATTGAGTTTGTGTCCAAACTTGGTTGATTATGTTGATCTCACCAAGTTTTCTCATAGGGGACTTGCTTAGATTCCTGAAATTCACTTTAGGCATTGGACTATGCCATATAGATGTTCTAAAGGATGGGAGGAGGATTAGGGTCCTGTGGCCCTAGAAGGCATTCCTAGGATGGCCTAGGATGCTATCCTCATCATTTTGAGTGTTGAAACTAATTCATTATTTCATTCTTTATGAAGAACAATTGGTAACTCTTTAAGAACACTATAGTGATGATGATTGAAATAGCCGATAATATCTTTCAAAATATCATTTGGATGCATTAAATGAATGGAATAGTGGATGATTATTTCCCCATAATTTTGAATGAATTGGATGGGTGAACGGTGTCTTCATACACACATTTCTACCCATTTATTTTTGCATGTATATCAAGATATGTTGGAATATACAATCTTTGGAATCATCTCCTCTAGAGGAATTTTATTTACTTCTTCGAGAACTAACCAAAAAGGGGGTGAATCAATATTGAATTAGATTCTATCTCTATTTAGAAAACTAGACCAGTTTGAACCAAATTCTTTATAGCTAATATTTTATTCAATGTGGTGGCGTGTTTGAGCACCTCCGATGGTAATTAAACGTGAAGTTTTGAATGGCACATGTTTGCCATGTGATATTTCCGATGATGGTCTCCAACTTTCCAAGTGATGCATGGATTTTCAAATATGTGGAAGGTGGGTGATGAGTGCTTAAGAGCACTTTATATATCAAGATTTTATGCATTTTAAATGATTAAATAGATTTGTATTTTCTTAGTTGTTCTATCATTTTAAGGTCTACATTTTCGAAATTACAGGTATATTTTGTTATTTTTAAGTATTTTAACTTCAAAAAGATAAAAATTAATCAACACTTGAAAAATATATCTGAAAGCATAGAGTCGGTTGACGTGTATAATCAACGCTAAACGTAGACATAGAGTCGGTTGACGTGTCGAATTGACGCTAAACATGGACATAGCGTCGGTTCGACACATTAACCAACACTATGTGTAGTGTCGGTTCTACACCGAACTAACTTTAAATTCATTATAAGTTAGTTTTTTTTTTCAAAAACCAACTTTACGTATCGACTTAAATGCCACATTTTGTAGTAGTGGATAGGATAAATCCTCTTTCTATCCAAGCAGTACTTAGTATTTTTCCTCGAGAGATAATAAAGATGGATTCTAGAGCTTGTTAGAGAAACACAAGTTATCAAAGCAATAGATACACACAAACTTCTCAACAATGATCATACAAATTCACAAAGATATCGTAAGTGTAAGGAAAAGATATAATTTTGTGAAATGTCCACACTTTAATTTAGGTTAGATGCATGCCAAACATATATCAACATGATCGCTCATTTTACATGCAACAAGATGACAACAAATAATGACATAAGTTTCTTGAAACACAATAAAAATAATTTAGAAATGAGAAGACAAGGAAGGTCTCAAAATAGATCAAGGCCCAAGAAGAAGTGAAAATTGCCTCAAATGAGACAAACAACAAAACTCACATCATTGTTAGTCAAAAGAAAGTAGGGAACCAACTAACTAGTGAACAACATAAGCAACATCCTTAAGAGAATGAAGAAACAAGGGATGTTATTAAAACATCTAAGCATATAAGAAAGGCATAAGTTATAACACAGAAACACAAGACATGCATGGACAAGGATAACATCTCAATGAACAGAAGGGATAACAAATCATAGAAGTTTAGACAAAGTATTGTAAGTATGTTAAAAGTCCTAAAGATAGGTAAATAAACTATATGAAATATCATATGCACTAGTGATAACTGTATTTTATATAGTTATTTTCACCTATTTTATTAATTATAATTGCTATGTTTTCAATGTTTTTAGTTCATTTTAGTTTAATAAATTAATATTTACTATTTTTTATATATTTTAATAAAATTAAATAATTTGTATCGAAAAACTTAATTAATTGCAAGTTTGGGTCCAAACATATAATTTCAAATAAAATAGTATTTAATTGCAATTTATAAAAGTCAAAAATATAATTTAAATTAAATTCGGGCTTGATTTTAATTATTAAAAGTTTAAAAATTTAATTTAAATTAGAAAAGGGCTAAACTGTAATTAAAGAAAGTTGAAAATGTAATTTGAAATAAATTTGTGGGCCAAAATCCAATTAATTAAAGTTTAATTTTCTGCGCAGGTGAGAAGACCACGCGCCAACACGCACGCGCGAAACGTGGACCATCCGATCAAAGAAGAAACGGTTGAGATCCGCGCGTGCCATTCACGCCCGACCAGATCGCGTGGGTGCAGGTTCTTTTTACGCGGCTCGGCGCCCGAGTGGGGCCCACCTGCCGCGCAGGCCGGCGTGCAGGTGGGACCCACTTCTCTGACGCGTCAGCCGCTGTCCCCCACGTACGTGCGCCTCTGATCCCGTGCGCTGATCTCAGCGTGCACCCAGATTTTCCTCCAATCAGAATCTGCCACGTGTTCACTCTGAATCCCTTCCTCAAATCAGCAACTGCCACGTGTCCCACTCTATTTTTCAGCCAATCATGTAACGACACGTGGCATGTTACGATGAGCACGAAAGCGTAGGATCGCACCCGTATGTGGCCGTTTTCTCCATGTTGTGTTGTCTCCGGTGCCGTTTCCCACGTCCAATGAGAAGCTGCCACGTGTCCACGTTAATTCCTTTCAGCGAATCAGACGCTGACACGTGGCACGCATAAAGAATTCAAAAAATGCAGAATCGGTGCCCCTGTCTCACGCGTGAATTTATTTAATTTTTTCGATTCGATTTTCGATACGCGTTATTTAATTTTTCGATAAAAATATTATTACACGTTTTATAAAAAATAAATTAAAAAATGTAATATTTTAGATGTATTATTTTTGGGTATAAATAGGAGATAAGATGATAGTGTTAGAGAGTTTTTTGTGAGTTTGTAATTTTTGGGGTTTTTGTGTGTTGGCTGTGGAACACGCAGAAGCCATTTTTGGCTTTTGTTGTGTTCTGCGTGTGCCAAATATTTCTTCTAAGTGATGTTTTAATTTTCCTTCTTCTTCATCTTAATTTTCTATATGTGTTGTAATTTTTATTTTAATTTTATGAAGTAATTTAATTTTTCTAGGGTTGCATTTGATCTAAATTTATGATGCTTTTATTTTAATTATTTTTGATAGATTTATAAGACGTTCGATTTGTTCGTTCTATTTTGTGCTTAATGCTTTTTGATTATTTACGAATCTTATCGAAATGATCCGTGGCACATGAATAAACTTGGAAGAGGCATTCGTGTGTATATTGCTCGTAAATAGAACGACATGTATGATGAAGGATAGGAATATACCCTAATTGTATGTGAGGCCATTTGAAAACTTAAAACGTAATGAATTTCGGTGAATTTAATTCTCATAGAGATATAGTGAGTTAATTTAACGAGGTGTGTTTGTACGGAGCTCGGAAGAGATATATGAATAAAAATAGAAGTTTTCGGTTGACAAATTAAATGTACTAAAAAATATAAATTAAAAGAAAATAAAATGATTTGAGTTAATTAATTTGGTGAAAAATTGCAATCCTAGATTTCTTTTATTTTGTTTTAACTATTTTCTTACATTTATTCGAATCAACGAACGTTTTGAATAAAATCAAATTGAGATCATTTTAGTAATCAACAAACTATAGTAACAAATCTCCGTGGGAACGATACTTTACTTACAAATTTTATTACTTGTGACCGTGTATACTTGCACGTTTTTTGTGTGTTGAAAAACGCCCAACAACTAGGAAAACTAAAGTGAGCATAGAATAGTGAGACATACAAAGGTACAAGTATGAAACAACACCTTAAAAATTTTTCAAAGATAACATAAAACACAAGAGAAGGAAGATTGGGAAAAATAAAAACATATACCTATAAAAGATAGACAAAGGACCAACACATAACATACTAGATAAAGGAAAAAAGAAACATAGTAAAAACAGGGGAGATGCATGTAGTCTATATGACATGAAATATGAATGAGAAGACTATAGATAATATAATCCTAATACTTTGACTCTACATAATGAGCATGATATATGATGTGCATATAAAAGGCCATAAATAAAGAAACAGGTAGTATGCAAGATAAACACACATATGGAACATGTCAAAGCAACTAGCATATGAGAATACTAGTAAGGGATAAGTTAGATAATTAAAGCAAAAAATATGTAAATTAACATACTATGCACGCTAAGGAAAAAGTAAGAGAGATACAAGAAAAGTATCAAATAGATGAACAAAAACAAAATGACAATAAAATTCACACATAGAAAGATGTCAAACAAAGAAAGGAATTAAAATAAGCAACTCATCACCAATAGATCACCCAAAAGTTGTGATAAATTGCATCCTTCTATTTAAAGAAATTTTATGGGGTGTACATGGAACACATGATCTATTTTGTTTATAGTTATTAGAAAATTTAGTTGAGTCATCCATATAAACTAAACCAGGTAGACTTTTTGAAGTAGATTTATTTCTTTCAGCATTGTGCCTTAGGTGCATAATGAAACTTTCTTGAACATGCTCAAATGAGCCATAGTAGCTACATCCAAGAAACGAAGGTGGGGGTGAATGAGGTGAAATACTCCAAGAATAATTCCTCACACATCTCGGTTACTACCTAACAAGGTGGCCAGTAGTGCGATAAAGATGACAAGTATGATGAATGGAGTTAGAGAATCTGGGTCCTTAACTTAAATGAGTTGTATGTGAAGGAGAGAAAGAAGTGGTTCTTATGTTAACTTCCATACAAGCATGAGAAGTTATTTTTTGACAGCAAGGTCTCACATGCTCTAATTCATGGCAGTGGTGACAGGTAGGGATTGTAATAGGTAGAGGCAGTAGACCACTACCATATGGGAAGTGTTAGCCTTACATGAATGGTTTGCCTTGCTAGAGAAACTTGACTAGAGTGTGACAATCGATTTACCTTTAGGGGTGACGGTAATTGACTTCAACCTAGAATCTTGATTAGTAGACTTGAAAAACTTACAAGTAGTAGAAGTATAAACCTATTTATAGTACCACATTTATCATTAAATGACTTTATGTTAATCATAATTTCACTTAATTTATAGGAACTAGAAATCATTTTGTTGATAGTAGAGGAAGATTGAGCTTGTTATTTTTCACTCATGCAGATTTTATTTTTTAAAGTTATAATCAACTCTTTCTTTTCTTTAAAGAAACATTCCAGGTAAGTTGTTGAATTTAAGAATCCCAATTCCTTCATTCATATGTTTCACTTCAGTTTCTTTCTCAATGAAAGCATAAGGTAGATACTCCTTGTAAATTTCAAGGATAATTATTTGCTTCTTCAACTATTCAATTTCATCATTTCAATTATTTGAGGGATCATGATTGACTTACAATGGAGTAGTTTTATCAAAGGTGGAACACTTTAATTGTTCCTCAAGGATCTTCATCTTCTCAACATTTACATCAAACATTTCTTACAAATCTAAATGTCTCTTTTGAATGACCTCACACTATTTATCATTACTTGAGGATTTCCTCTCCTCAAGAGTTTTCTTTAGAGCACTTGAATAATACTCTTTTTCATCTAGGATTTCCAATGAATTTTGTTTAGATTTTTATGATTTGATATTCTTCAATAAGAGTGCATTGTACGAGTAAATCAATTCATCTTACTCATCATCATCGTCAACTTCTGATTTAACCTCTTGAACATCTAAGATAGCAGTCAGAAGATCAATGGCACTACCCAAAGCAAGTAAGGCCAGAAAATTATTGTCATCATTATCATCATTACTAGTACTATCTAAAATAGTAACCTTAGACTTCATCACGCGCGCTTATTTGTGAAATTTTGTTTCTAAAAATAATTTACTGCAAGGTGACCAGGCTTCTCACATTTGAAGCATTTGATCTTGATTAAGTGCCCTTTGCTAGGTTTCTCAGATTCATTATCTGAGTCATTATCAACTTTTACAGATTTTGAGCTTGTAGAGCTCGAATTACCCTTTTTTCCATACCCCCAGATAAAGGTTTCTTATTTCTAAATAATTTAGTAAATCTCTGGGAAAACATAGCCATTTCATCCTCATCGATATCAGAATCATCATTAGCAATAACTTTTGAAAAAAACCTTCACTCAAACAACTTTCCATGGTTGTCTTGAAAGCCAAGCTTTTTCCCTTCTTGAAAGTAGATTGTTCTTTTCTTGCCAATATGTAATGCAGTTCGAAGACCCGTAGGTCACTAACTAGCTCATTCACTCAAAGCTTACCAGATTTTTACATAGACTCAAGTACAATAACTTTAGCATGAAATTGGTAGGGTAAACTAGCAACAATTTTCTCAATCTATTTTTTCTCACTGATGGATCTACCTAAGCTGTATGAGCAATTGACAATGTTATAGAGTTATGCATTAAATTTA
Organism: Hippophae tibetana; assembly: GCA_037013495.1. Taxonomy (NCBI): domain Eukaryota; kingdom Viridiplantae; phylum Streptophyta; class Magnoliopsida; order Rosales; family Elaeagnaceae; genus Hippophae; species Hippophae tibetana. The sequence goes on along the minus strand of CM072804.1, from coordinate 41,708,937 downwards.
TCAAAAGTCTTATCTTTTTATACAATGATAATTTCAAAATCTCTATTCAACTTTAGCATTCTAGATCTCTTAACTGCTAAAGTACCTTCATGAGTTGTCTTCAGAATCTCCCAATCTTTGTTTAGAACTAGTACAACTCTAAATCCTTCTAAACTCAAAAGGCATTATTGTACAACTCTAAATCCTTCTAAACTCAAAAGGCATTATAGCCTTGATGGTAGTATATTAAACTTTATTGTTCTATTCACACTCCATGGATTCTTCCTTCGACCACTCAACCATTGGTTTAGGTATAACAATATTATTAGGTACAATTTTTGTTGGTAGGTCCAACAATTCTCAACAAAGAATCACACATGGTCTCTTTGGGACCATAAGAAGGCCTTCATATGTGATTTCCAATAGGCATAGTTTAGCTTATTGAAAAATAGAGGTCTACCTAAATTACCTCATTTCTCTTGACTTCATCTGAAATAATTTATTTGTATGAAAAATCAAGTTAATAGAATAAACACCAGAGCGATTTAACCCAAGAGAGTGCTCTTACTCTGATACTAATTGAAAGAGTCCACAATCTGGTCAATCACTAGGGTAAGAAGATATAGACTCCTAAATGTCTCAATTCTAACTCATATGAAATAGAATAGTAGAACACTTAAACATTTCACATAGTGAAAGCACAAGAAAATGAAATACCAAAAGCATATGACTTTAATTACAGATATTATACATCAATTAGAAATCAAGTACATAATAAATGCTTCTAATAAAAGTTTAATCTTATAGTATGTTGAAACATATGCATCTTAAACTTGGATAGTACAAACACAATATTAGATCGTTCATAACAATTGCTATAGTAAGGTAAACCCACATAGAGATTGTATCTATATGGTAATATTCTCGAGTTTCTTAATGCAACCATTTAAAAGTAAATAATCTGCTAAATAGTAAATAAGTTACAACAATAATAGACAGTAAACCCAGTATTACCTCTATCAGTTAGAACATCCGTCCAAACTACCTGCTTCTACTATTCACTTGGTGCTTTTACAACAACTTGGTTCAATACTCAAGCCTGGCTATCCTTCACAACCAACACCACCAAATGTAATGTGATTGGTAACCAATAATCAATAAATAGAATTGTATCAACCCATAACCTCAAGGGACACATAGTCCACTACAAGTATCAAATCACCCATGGGAGACAAACTAACAAATCATGTACTCACACAGGTAATGATTTGATAACTAACCATAAAATGACTGACTCTTAAATGTAAGTTCTCCAAAATAATGTCAAAAATAGATATAAATTTCAGTGTGAATCTTGGAAGAGTTTCAACTTTTATGGGTAAAGAAAAGAGAAATTAATGGGGTATTTATAAGATTCAAAATGCATACCTTGCTAACCACCTTACTAGGCCTCACGTTAGGGGTGTTGGCAAGGGTGTTAGAATTTTGTATTTTTCCAATTCCAAAAATGTGGAGTACTATCCATATATACTTGCATCCAAAACATTCCAAAAATAAAAAGTAACAATGTCAGCTCACATGTATTCTAACTCACTGAAAACAACACTCCACCGAGCATACACACTTGATCGCCACAAAAATTATGTGTGCAATGAATACACAAGTATAAATATCATAACAAGTAATATAATGATAAGTAAAGATCGTTCCCACTGAGATTATTGTTTTAGAAATTAATTTTTAAAACTAAAAATAATAAAAATCAATTTTAATGGGTGTTTTTATATCTTAAGAAAGTAAAATTAAAATAACTAAAAGTAAATAGCAATAATTAATTAAATCAGATTTTTTGACTAAAAAGATATATGAGAAAATATCTAGGAATACTTAATCTCCCAATTTACTAAACATACAAATTAATAAAATCCCCCCAATATAATATTAATTAATTACATGATCAATTTAATGTAACCTAGCATGTATTCCTCTCTCAAGTAAACTACACACAATATAGTAATTAATTTAATCACACTCTCATACCAATTAAATTGCACACTACTCATTACGTTCATCAATTATGGATCACATACATAAGAATCATACATCTCTACCTAGAAACTATGGATGTTATTTAATCAAGATAAACAATTAAATATTTTTCTCAAATATATTTAATTGCCATTATAGATAAATTGTTGGCTAAGCAATTAATAACATAAATAAGAGATTAAATAATATAATATAATTAATATTATAATTAGGTAAAAAATTAGATAATCATATGGTGAAAATTGGGTTCATAAGATACCTAGATTAATAAATTAATTACACATAATTGTGTTCATAAAGCTCATATTTTTCATAAAGAAAGACATAAAATTAATAAAGAAAAGAGTAGAAAAAGAAAGGCAATCAATCTCTTAAATTTTAGAATTAATTTCCTCTTGAATCTCCATCAAAATTGTGTCATTTCTTCAATTTTTCTGTATTTTTCTCTCTTTTTAGCTCTAAAAACCGACCAAAATTATGCTAATGGAGGCCAATTCAGGTTTATAGTGTGATTAGGGGCTTAAATAAAGCTCAGGTGCGATCTGGATCATCCGATCAGCTTCAAATCAAGGGCTGCAATCAAAAGAAGCAAAATTGATAGTTTTAACCAATCATAGCACGTGTGGGAACATGAATTCATTGGGCGAATCAAGGAGCAACGCGTGGCAGGGGAGACCGGTCAGAGTCAATGCTCTCCGAGTCAGTAACATGTGGCACGATGTGATTCGTGCGAATGGATGGCATGACACATGGGTGGAACACTTCGAGCAATGGCGTAGTGACACATGTCATGGTGTGTTGACCAATTTTCGAACTTGGATTGAACACCGTGCTGACATGTGGTTTTTAATTTATTATTTAAACTTTTAAAAACGAAATTAAATCCTAAACATCCTATCACGATATTTTGGGTTTTGTGTTTCTACATCTAATAACATAAAAATAAACATAGATAAAGATTCAATAAACATTTATGCAAATTTTATCAATTATATTAGTGGAGTATTTATGGATATAATAACTAAGTTAATTATGCTTGCTCATATTATTTAGGTTATTAAAGATATAAATTGATATTTATTGATTCTCTCTTTTTTATATGAATACCACCTTTGGTGGGGTTAGATATTCTTTATTAACTAAAAATATCAATTAACATCTATGTGTGGGGTTGATAACTAATTTGGTTAATTAAATTAATTCCTTTTTCTAAGAGATTGAAAATGAACCATTTAAATGCCACCTTTGGTGGGGTTAGACAGTTTAAACTTTATTCAAGGTGTCCAAATTAAACCTAAGAATTTAATTATCCGAGTACTAACTTTCAAGTTTTAAAACTACTACTGAAAACATGTTGTCAATACATTTTCACATAATAATTCTTATAAAAACTTATGAAATAGAGTTTCACTCTAAATACTGGGCGATTGTACCAACAAATAAAAGAACACTACTTTAAATTAGATAGGATAACTAAACCTTAAAATCTAAATTTCAGATTTAAGTTTGTAATGAAAAGTAATATATTTCTCTCTAACATTCTTAATATAAAATCTTGAATCAAAATAAAATCAATTCATTTTAGAAATTTTTAAATATTTAATATTTCGCAAGCATAACAACGTTATTATTATATCATGTTTGCAAACATCCAACAAAGTTAAATATAATCACATAAAAATAAATATAACATGTAAGAATAAAGCATAAAAAATAACTGTAAAGAAAATAAAATCCTTACAATACTTTATTGCTATTCCCGTTGCTGGAAAACCTCCAAACGGAATTTGCACTCACATTTATTGAATCAAAAAACAAATAAATTACAAAAACATAACTAGTTCTTCTCAAAAAGAGAAGAACTCTAAAACTAAGAGAAGCTAAAAACTAAGAAAAACTTAAAAACTAAGAAATGAGAGAAAGAAAGAGTAGAGAAGTTATGTTTTGAGGGGTGTTTAGTTATGAAGAGAATGAGGGTATTTATAGGTGAGGAAAGGAATAAAAATTGGGTGAAAAAATGATTAAAAATGGAGGAAACGCGTAGTAGGTAAGGTGCGGCAGCGCACGCGAAATGGAGCAGGGGGCACACGCGGTGCACGCGGAAAGTAGCAGGGGCCTCTAGTATTCCTTTTTGAGTCTTTAAGTTACGTTTTTAAGCGAAAATACCTGAAAAACAATAAAAGTACCCGTGATTCCGAAAAGATAGATTTGTATAAATATATGATAAAATCATATAAATATATATATTTTTAATCAATTAATGTGCATAAAATCATGGTAGTTTTAGTGATTTTTGAGCACTCATCAGTAGTATATTCATAAATATACTTATATTAGTACATGCATATTTCAATAAAATTTTCACTCTCAAAAGTCGTACAAGTCAATGATAAAAAGGTTCACATATTCATCAATCAATGTTCTATCAATATAAAGATATATAAGGTTTTTGAAAAATTGATTCGTGTGTGTGTGATGCACATGATATCATCCAATGAACTCATGAAATCAACCTATATGAGCATGCTAATCAATTCAATCTTAGAACAAGTCTCATAAATCAATTTTTTACATCCCTCTCTACTAATATAAATATGCACTTATCTCAAGATCAATAAGGACTTTACATGGATGTAATGTAAGGCTTAGGTAGGGGTCAATAGATGTAGACATTTTAGGATCTTTCCACACCTTAGCTTTTTTTTCATCATGCACTTTTTAACTGCAATTGAGCTTTTACAAACTTATTTTCAATTCTAATTTTTTTCTTTAAAGGGATACTTGTGTTGTGAGTTTTGTTTCTTTTTTTTACGGGGTGCATTGCATTTCACCTTACTCTAAAGCATAACACATGATTGCATCCTTTTTTTCTTTTCATACACACTAAAGGTGTAATTGTAAAGGTAATACTTATTATTTAGGCATTAAATGTGGCTTACAGATATAAAAGGTTCTTTGTTAGGCTCAAATGGGTGACTAAAGATATTAACAATGGTTAGCTTGAAAGGCTAAATCGATCCAAATAAGGCCTAAATCATTTCTCTTGCTAAATACTATTTAGGATTTCGCCTCAAGAGATGATCAAATGGATTCTAAAACTTGGTAGATCTAATTGACTTGTATAAAAGTTGAATCAATTTAATCAAAATTAGCAAGCATATCACATGATTAATGTAAATATCATAACAAATATGTTACATTCCTTATCCTATTCATGACAACCATTTTTTATCATTGAGTTCATATGTTTCATATCAAGTATGCATGCATTTAGTTTCCATATATTTATCAATTTAAACCCAAATCATGATTAAAAACAACCTAAAAATTTAAAATGCATACTTAAATTACATATTGTCCCCAATGTGCACATATAAATATGAAAAAGTCAAAGAAAGAGAACTCCCTTAGTTATGGCATACCACATTTGTCACTGAAATGCTCATTCTTGTTGTGCCATTGCTCTCCACATTCATTCACCTACAAAACAATGAAAATATAAGTAAAATAACGTTGGGTTACCTCCCAACTAGCGTCACATTTAACGTCCTTGGCTAGACGATCATATCAAGTCCTAAGGTGCATCCACTAAAGTTATCACAAGTGTTTCATTTGATAATGGATCTTCATAATAGTGCTTCACCCTATGCCCATTAACCATAAATCACTCTTTATCTTTATTTTCTAATTCAATTAATCCATGGTTGGTTACCTTAGTGATGATGAATAGTCCTGACCATCTACTCTTTAATTTTCCCAGAAAAAATTTGAGTCTTGAGTTGTACAGTAACACTTTCTGACTCGGTTCAAATATACAGTGCACAATATTTTTTGTCATGCCATCATTTTTTCTTTTCTTTGTAAAGCTTGGAATTTTCATAAGCATTCCATTGTAATTCATCCAATTCATTTATTTGAAGCATTCTTTTCTCACCAGTTGCATCTATAGACATATTCAATTATTTCAATGCCCAATATGCTTTGTGTTCTAATTCTAATGGTAAGTGACATGCCTTTCCATAAACTAGCTTATATGGGGTGGTACTAATTGGTGTTTTAAATGCAATTCTATACGCCCATAAAGAATCATCCACCTTAGATGACCAATCCTTCCTAAAGATGTTCATAGTTTTCTACAAAATTCTTTTCACTTCTTTATTAGATACCTCTACTTGATTGTCCAAAATTTGTGTGTGCAATGAATACGCAAGTATACATATCGTAACAAGTAATATAATGATAAGTAAAGATGGTTCCCACAGAGATTATTTTTTTAGAAACTAATTTTTAAAACTAAAAATAATAAAAATCAATTATTTTTGGTGTTTTTATATCTTAAGAAAGCAAAATTAAAATAACTAAAAGTAAATAGCAATAATTAATTAAATCATATTTTGTGACTAAAAAGATATATGAGAAAATATCTAAGAATACTTAATCTCCCAATTTTCTAAACATGTGAATCACTAAAATCCTCTCAATATAATATAAATTCATTACATGATCAATTGAATCTAACCTAACATGTATTCCTCTCTCAAGTAAACTACACACGATATAATAATTAATTTAATCACACTCTCATGTCAATTAAATTGCATATTACTCATTAAGTTCATCAATTATGGATCACATACATAAGAATCATACATCTCTGCCTAGAAACTATGCATGTTATTTAATCAAGAAAAACAATTAAATAATTTTCTCAAATCTATTTAATTACCTCTATAGATAAATTGTTGGCCAAACAATTAATAACATAAAAATCAAATTAAATAATATAATTAAATTAATATTATAATAATTTAAAAAAATTAGATAATCACATGGTGAAAATTGGGTTCATAAGATTCTTATATTAATAAATTAATTACACATAATTGTGTTTATAAGATCATATTTTTCATAAAGAAAAACATAAAATTAATAAAGAAAAGAGTAGAAAAAGAAATACAATCAATCTCTTAAATTTTAGAATTAATTTCCTCTTGAATCTCCACCAAAATTGTGTCCTTTTTTCAAATTTTCTGTATTTTTCTCTCTTTTTGGCCCTAAAAATTGACCAAAATTATGCTAATGGAGGCCAATTCGGGTTTATGGAGTGATTAGGGGCATAAATAAAGCTTTGGTGCGATTTCAACCAATCATAGCGTGTGTGGGATCAACAATTCATTGGGCGAATCAGGGAGCAACGCATGGCAGGGGAGACCGATCAGAGTCAACACTCGCCAAGTTAGCAACACGTGGAACGATGTGATTTGTGTGAATAGATGGCGTGGCACACGGGTGGAACGCTTGGAGCAATGATGTGGTGACACATGTCATGACGCGTTGACCGATTTTCGAACTTTGATTTAACGTTGTGTTGACATGTGGCACGTGTTTCATCCTCCTCCCACATTTTGTGACATGATTCGATGTCGGTGCTTGTGTGGTGTCCGCATGGCTTGCCCAATCAGCTCCTCAGCTTGCTTGGCATGCCACGTGGAAGCTTCTAATTAGTCCTACGTTAAAAATCCAAAAAAAAATCCAGAAAATCACAAAAAATTCTAAAAATTATATTTTCACCCCTTTTCACTAAAAGGTTTATATTTTAATATTTTTGGCCATGAAATACTATTTATTAAATAAAACAAGTAAATATTAAGTAAAAAAGTGTGCTAATGACTCTATTTTCATAGAGTCATCAACACTATGAAAACCTACCGAGTGATGTATGTAAACACACTTATATACAAATTGTACCTAACTATGTATGTGTATGAATTACTAATCAATAGTAACCAACCTTACACAGGGGGATACAAATACTTTAAGTAAAATAAAATAGACAATGTGTTTTATACATGAAAGCCAACATATAGACATAGGAACAACATGATTTACACCTATCAATAAGATCTCATTTTCTTTGTATTCTATATACTTTTCCTTCATTTCTCTCATCCTTCTAATCTTTTCTCTAAGCTTTTTAGTTTTTTCTTTTCTTAAGTTAAAGTTTTTTCTCAATTTAGAGTTAAACATAAATAAAATCTCATTTTCTTTGTGTTCTATATACCTTTCCTTCATTTCTCTCATCCTTCTCATCTTTTCTCTAAGCTTTTTAGTTTTTCTTTTCTTAATTTAAAGTTTTTTTCTCAATTTAGAGTTAAACATAAATAATATCTCATTTTCTTTGTGTTCTATATACCTTTCCTTCATTTCTCTCATCCTTCTCATCTTTTCTCTAAGCTTTTTAGTTTTTCTTTTCTTAATTTAAAGTTTTTTTCTCAATTTAGAGTTAAACATAAATAAGATCTCGTTTTCTTGGTGTTCTATATACCTTTCCTTCATTTCTCTCATCCTTCTCAGCTTCTCTCTAAGCTTTTTAGTTTTCTTTTCTTAATTTAATGTTTTTCTCTCAATTTAGAGTATAAACATAGTTATAGTTTAAGATAATAATTTAGTTTAAATTCAATGAATAGTAATTGGTAATTATGTTTGAAAGTTTTTCATATACATAAATAATATTGAAACTCTGTATTTTGAAGGATATACTTGAAGTATAATTTAAATGTATTCTTCTATGTTAGATTATTTTATATGTTATTATGAAAGCTTTATTTAAAATATTAGCCATATAGTTAAGTTAAGCATGTCTAGTTAAAAGTTACAATAGGATATTAGTAAAGTTTTTATGCTTGTAAAATATTAAAGTAGAAAAACATTTTTACAAAATTAAGTATTATTTTCTATTCAAGAATTTTACAAAGTTTATTACATAAAACAATAATGATGTTGGAATTTTCGTAATAAACTTAACATATGTATGATAGATTTAAGATTTGATTATCTACATGTAATTTAGAGTATTACACTTTACCTTTGATTTAGTTCATATGTATACATGGAGTGTAAACTCTATTTCAATTTCTTTTAAGAATTACTATTAAAAAATATATTGATCATATATTTTTTCTAGTAGTTTTAAAATTTGAAAGTTAGTTCCAAGATATTTAAATTCTTAAATTCAACTTTGACGCATTGAATGAAGTTTAAATTGTTAGACCCGACCGAAGGAAACAATTAAAGGGTTTATTAATGTCTTAGTAAAAGCACAATTTAATTAAAATTAACTGTTAGACCCGATCGGAGGCAATAAGTGATTTTAATTAATAACAAAAGATAGATGCGAGTGAAGGCGTTATTTGTATACTTACCATTTTCTATAAGTGACTCGTTTACTTGCGAGCTATTTTATAAGACACATATAATTTGTATGCCTATATTGGCACATCGTGTTTTTGGAATCATTGCCTTATATACTAGTGATTGCACTACAAACAAGATAAAATTTGTAATCCTCAAGTTTTTGGCACCGTTGTAAGGAAGGAATAGCATTTTTAATTTTTTTTTCAAAATCTTAAAAACTTTGTATCGTAAACATTGTGATTTTTATTTAAAATTTTAAAATATGTAGGTTATTAATTAATTTTTGATATTTAAAATTTTAAAATTTCCCTTATTTTTTAAATAAAATAAATAAATAAATAAAATAAAAATATTACTTTTAAACTTTCTTTTCTTACTTTTTTTAAAGATATATTTTATTTAATAATAAAAAAAACTTAAAAACTTAAAACATTTGAAAAATTAAAATTATTTTAAAACAATTTAATTTAATTTTCTTTTCTTTTCTTTTATTTTTTAATTTAATTTTCTTTTCTTAAAACAATTCTTTTTCTTTTATTTTAAAATTTAAAAATTTTAATCTTATTTTCTTTATTAATTTATTCTTTTATTTCTTTTACTTTATGTTTAGTATTTTTTTTGTATAAATAATTTCTTTTATAATTTATGTTCTTTTACTAACACGTGTATTATTGTGCCACTATATTCTTTTAATTTTTACGTCTTTAGTATTTTTTTTGTACAAACATGTAATGTGTTATAGGAAAAATTTAAAAATTTGTAAATATGACTTTTACCCTTTACTTGAACCATTAAATATGGGGGAGAATCCACCACCTAAGGAAACCATAATGAAGGAGTATGCAAGGCTAGTAAATCGCATTCCTACTACCTCAACCCAACTGGATAAGGCTACTCGGAACTATGAATTAAAAAACATTAGTTTTTCTATGTTACCATCCTTTAATGGATAGCCTAATGAAGACTCATAGTCTTTCATTAGGAACTTTTGCTTAATAGTTCAAATATTCCTCTTTGGTGTACTCACCGAAGATCAACTCAAAATGTGAGGTTTCCCTACACCCTAAAAGATAGGGCTAAGGCATGGCTAATGTCACTTGCTCCAGGTTACCTAATGACTTGGGAGGACATTTACAATAAGTTTATGGGAAAATATTTTTCCCACAAAAACAAAATCAGATTTGAGAGCTAATATTGCTACTTTATCTCAAATTGAGAGAAAATCTTTCCATGAAACATAGGATATGTTCAAACTCTTTCTCGCTTAATGCCCCCATCACAACTATCCTATGATGCTACATAACAATTTTTTATATAATGGAATGACATAACAATGGTATTTCATCATTTATAATATTGTTGTAAGAGCAATGGGAGAAAAGAAAGCATTAGAGACTTACAATCTCTTTGAGATAGAATAGCTCCCGAATGAGGAGAAGAGAGTCCTTGAAATAGACTCCTGAATATGTTATGAGAAGCAAGTTGCACTTCTCACAATAGATGCCACAACAAATAAATGATAATATGGTGTATGCAGTACTTTGGGACATGGTGTTAAGAAGCTAGTGTTTGACCTGAGAAGGTCTATTTATTGGAAGGGTACTAACCAAGACCCAAGTATGACCTCAATGTTAATACCGATAATTGGGTTGAGGAATAATCCCAGTTTCTCATGAAGGTAGAACAACCCTCCATTTTCTTAGAATTCAAACCAATTCGCCTAGAAATTCCACCAAAAACTATCCATGAATCGTCCCAACAAGCCAACTATAGAGGAAAACTTGAATGCATTTATTTAGGTTATCAGAGAATCTATGGAGGCTTTCATTAAAAAAGTTGAAGTACAGGTGGAGAAACTAATTGAGAACTTATAAAATTAAGGTGATGAATAACTGCAAGGTTAGATAGAAAACAAAACTCAATAAAGATGGGATATTGAGTTGCAAAAAGACACCTAAGCAATATCACACTAAAGACGATAAATATAGTCCTAGATAGGAGGTAACCTATTATTTCATTGCTTTTAAATTGATAATTAGTTTTAGTTGTTATTATATTATTTTTATATACTTTGTGAAGTTATTTTAATTAAGCATATATTTTTGTTTTTAATTTTTATTATAATTTTAAAAGTCGGGGAGTTAACATAAACTAAGTGAGATAAAAAATTTGAATCATGCTATGGCATGCTTTTTCATGCACCACATCATGAGGCTTTCTAATATATAATAGTTTGAAGTTAAGACATTCGTATCGTAGCAAGAATATTCCTATGTATGTTCATGTAAGAGATGTGTTGGTGTAGAATGGTGCTCAATGGTGAGTTTCCTTGAACCTAGTACTATTTGTTGAGGACACTTGCTTAGTTTGCTTGGTTGGCTCAATAAGTTCAATACTTTATCTAGTAAGCAAATGTTGGTGGAAAACGTTGCATCATTTAGAATACCTGAGGTGGAAAAATAATATGTGTTTGAGTTGGTATAGGCATAGTATATAGGTGAAGAATTCTAAAAGCAATGGACATTAATGTATTGTCTATAGGAAGTTCCTACAAGTGGAGTTCCTTGATTGGGGGTTATGAGTGGGTGAAGTTGGTAGTCATATGGTTTGCTTTCGTTTTTTTATGGAGTGATGTAAGAGACTATAAGCCATTGTAATAGTTTCAACCATAGAAGTTATAAGCCACAAGTAGTTCATCCTTTGTTAGGTGGTCAATTTTGAAAAAAAAGGATATTTCTCTAAAGATTGGAGGACTTGTAAGCTGTGGGTTTGATATGTGATTGCCAACATGATTGAGCTTCATGGGAGGTCACAAGGACCAACCAAATGGGCTATGATAGCTAGCTCCAAATTTGAGATATGAAGACCAAGTAGGCCAATTAAAGAGTGCCAAGATGATAAAACTGTATCGACTAGTGTATCCAAGGTGAGTCATAGACCAATGGTTTAGCCGAAGGGAACAGATTACTAGTAAGAGATCATGAAAGGTCAACGTTGTAGTAGAATTGGTTTCAATTTTAAGCATGCAAGGTTTTCAAGACCATAAGGGTCAATTGAGACTACATTAAAAGGGTTGTATGATGCCAATGGTAATGAGTTCAACATTAGGAAGGGTAGTGGAGTGCCCATGTCTTTGAAGAAAAGTAGAGTTCTACAAAACTGAGAGCTTTACTAATGGGATCACCGAAGGGTTAATGTCATATTTAAATGGTCCATTAGGGTGCCAATATAACTTGAAGTAAAGTGACAATGATGAGGGACAAATTATGTTAATGTCAATAGATGATAATTAGAATAAATAGGGTTTATGGGTCCCATGTTTGTCGTTGATGTTGAGAAGGGCCACAGAGTAATTAAGTCAAAGAGAAATCGTATGTTAAAATGGCATGAATTTCTTATGATGTGAAGATATTGTTCCATTGTCAGAAGGGTCGTGGAGTGCCTACATAGTTGAAGTTTCATCACTAATCTTTAAGCTTGAGAATGTTTTGATAAGGTTATTGAAGAATAATAGGGAAGGACTTCATACCACTAAAGGAATATGGCATAATTAAAGTAAGAGATTAAGAGATCAACTAGAGTTACTTTTTATGGTGAAATTCATTAGTAAGGAATAAGAGTAGGAAATCAGAGTTTTAGAGTAAAGGTGTTATTTCATAAAGAAAAAAAACTATTGTTTCCAAACTCTACCTTGCATGGTACACATCATATGTTAGAAATGGAATGATCTTACACTTTGGAAATATGCATGGTATCATATAAGTGATACAATGGGCAAGATAACCATACCCAGGGCTAGGCACACCATCATGTGGATATTGCATGTTGGAAGAGCTTGGGAGCACCAAGTGCATGAGTGACGAATTTTAAGGGTAGCACACTTGTGAAGGGTCATAGAGTTACAAGTACATAGAATTGGTTGTAGTTTTGTATGTCAAAAAATCCACATCTTGCAAGATACATCATAGAAAGTAGGTCTAATGAGTGTACATGATTGGGTTCTTTAGAAGAGCTATTCAATTTGGGTTTCCAAAAGTGGATTGGAGATTACTTGTGTCATTGGAAATGATACTTTTTCAAGTGGGGCTTTTGTTTGGGTGACTAGATATAGTGAAGTCTCAAGTAAAATAAAGGTGCATAAAGGTCATCACCAGGGGTGTTTCTTCAAGAGGTAGTGAGTCAGTTGCATGTTAGAAACCAATCAGAATATGTAGAGCCTAAAGAATCTTTAGAGTAGTTCCATAAAGAAATTGAATGAATGAAGTGGGGGAGGATGTCATAGTCTCTACGAAGGGCACTATGGTAATTGGTAAAATAATATTATTGAATTATTTTAGGCTTATTGTCTCCATGCATAAAGTGATGGATGTAAAAATGCTCTAAGGGATCTTTAGAGGGAGACATGATGTCAAGCTCTCCACCACCCACGATACCAGTGGCTATGATGTGCCAAGTGAGCTACCCATGAGTTAGTGAATGGTAATGGAATGTACATTGATTGTGCTATGAGGGCACTCTAATGTCTCTCGATGATAGTGAGTCTTAGGGATAGTATATGTAAGGCTAAAGGGTCAATACTATTTAATAATCCCATACAAGAGGCTACACGAGAGTGAATTTCCATGCCAACCGTTTACTAAATATGGCATATGATGGTAGATTATAGGAATGTGCCACACCTTATGGGTATCATTTCACAAGTAAGGGACATTGCAAATGGGAAAAACCTCATCTCAATGATGTTGAGTAGAGATATGCATTTGCTAAGGGTCCAACCATGCATTATGGATATGTAGGCTTAATGACACAAAAGTGGGAATAACATGCTAAGATAAAGGCATTAATTTAGGCTTTGATCAAAGGAGTTGCTCACTCGAGCAACATGTGAGTTTGGTTGAATGGAACTTACTTACATGTAAGACACACTTACTTGGTTAACTTAAGGATAAGTTGGAATATGTGTTATTTTAAGTAAAAATGTGCTGAGGAGAAAGAAGCATATGTGCACGAGGTGTACAATAGGGAGTGGCCTTTAGGGAAAGGATTTGGCTAAGTCTTGGTACATTGTTGTACTAATTTCTATCAACATGTGTGACTTGCAAAATTGGATGACTAGTTATACAATATAATACCTAGATGATGAGGATCCTTAAGATGGGGCAAGCATCTTAGTTGAGTAACCTTGATGACATGAAGTAATCATGAAGTCACATATGTGTAAGACTCATTAAGAGTAGTTCTCATCGGTACTTTCTCAAAGAGCAACAAGGTATTTTTACAAGTTTTAAGTTTTAGACTCAAAATGTGATAGGCTGCCCTTAGCTTATAGTGTCTTGGTGCCAAATAGTTTTTTTTGTTACACTAACTCACGGACTGTTACACATAATGTTCTTCTTGTTTTTTTCTCATGAACATTTATTTATTAAATTTCATCTATAATCCAAAGAATGACTTTCTATGATACCCATATGTTATTTAATTCTCATTTTGGACAAATGAGATATCTTAATTAGTATAATCTCATTACCATCTTATCTCATGAAAATTTAAATGAGATAAGGAGAGAATGGTCATGAAAATTAAAAAATTGTACCATGAATTTCATTAATATCACATCTGAATTGAACATATCTTTATCTTTTTATTATTTTTAATTATATGTTTTTAGATTATAATGTTTAACTCCCAAATATTATGATAGATTGTTTAGGTTTGATTTTCATGTGTTTTATAACAAACTTAACAAATATAATTATCACTTATTATAAGAAATTTGATTTAAGTGCTAGTATTAATTTGATACCTTACTCTATTTTCTTGCAGCTAGGTTTGGGAAACTTGAAACCTACAACCATGTCCCTTCAACTTACAAATGTATCTATTAAATACCCATTGGAAAGTGGTTGAGGATTTTCTTGTATAGGTAGACAATTAATAATACATGTTGATTTTGTGGTTTGGAATATGTTAAAAAATCCATCCTTGGAAAAAGAACATACAATACTTATTGGCAGACCATTCATGGCCACTACCAAAAATATTATTGATGTCCAAGATGGGAAATTGACAATGAAAGTGTTAAGGGAGATTGTTCATTTTAAAGTTTTTAACTCTTCACTCATTCCTTCTATCTCTCTTATTGATGAATGTTTTAATATTTATTCTATAGGTACAATTATTCATAACACTTTTCTACTAGAGAGATTGGAAGACAAACTGAAAATAGTTCATACAATTCAAAAGGTAGAATAGGACTTAGATAATGAGACTGAGGGGTACCATGAATTGTTAGATAGTGCTAAACCAATAGAAGAATGTTAAGTGATATTTTATACACATTTTCATATATAGTGCTCATTATATATTTTATTATAACGAGCTAAATTATTTATTTTGTATTTATTAAGAAAATATTGATTTTTTTAGGATTCTTATGGATTTTTTACGATTTTTCTTTAACAAGTGGATGCACTTAGCAAACCCATGGAGCATATAGAAATGAGAACCCTAAAATGGCATAGTTTTGGCCTTCTAATGCACACCTTCAGCACCACATGTGATGCGTAGTTTACTCAAGCCTCCATACAACATGCTTTGTCATATTATTCACCTCTCCTACCTAGGCATTAAACTTTTTACACTCTAAATCTCACAAAACGACATATGGACTACATATATATCCTTAGCATGAGATTCATGTAAGCCAATTATCATTTTTCATGTGATTTGTGATCCATCAGTCCTAATATAACTCAAAAATAGATCAATTTTCTCAATATAGATACAAAACAGTATCCCATAAAATACATAGAACATCAAAATTAAATGAATATTGAGTGAAAAAATAAAATAAAGATGGCTTTCTTTTATTATTTTCATAAATAATATTCTTAATTTATTATTTTATATGAGTAGCTAATTTTATAATTGATTGTAGTTGATTTCAAAGCCTAGACACGAATTACAATATTTAATAAGATTTGTAATATGCTATTCATCTATTCTTTTTTAATTATGTATTAATTTTTAGTTTTAATTTTTATATGAATTTATTTTATTATTTAAATGTACAATAAATAATCAAATTAATTCATCGTTAATCAATTTAATTGATTGGGTATGTAATTTTTTAATCAATTTAAATAATTAGTGATAGATTACTTGGAATAAGAATTAATACTCAAGATAATTAAACCAAACTTGTGTGTTCCATCTTGATCTTATTTGCTTCTTGAAATTGAATTCTTTTAATAGATTAAATTTAGAGAACTTATCCTAGGTTGTCTATTAGCAAAAGTTTGGACTAAGAGCTTATTTAATTAAAAAAAATGTAAGAAGAGGTGGAGACTTTTGCGCTTGTCAATTTCTTTAAGTTGGTATAATCAAAATAATAGGAGATTAGGATATGCTTTTTTTGATTTGCAATGTATGTTAATGGTGGAGAATGATCTTACAATCATTATTTTCTTCAAATCTTTATCATAATCTTTATATTATTTTTGTCTTTATTACTTTTTAGCTATTAGATCTAACTTTTTGTTTACAAAATAAAAAAAAATCTTTTACTAATTTGAATTAACTTACTAATGAGCTAGTAATTAAGAGTAAACATTATTACCAATTCTCATGGGTACAACAACCCTTGTTCTTAAAATTACTTCACTTGTACATAATAATGTATACTTGTGTGTTTTCAATCATGTGAAAGAGCCTAGTACACCCTTACATCTACTATGGACATTACTTGAGGAAGATGTGACTCCACCTTAAGATAGATCGAAAAGAGTTGCCTTAGCACCTAAAATATGTTTTTTTAGAGAAGGGGAGGAATATCCATCTATTTTTTCTTCCACTTTAACCAAAACCCAAGAAAAAGAACTTTTAATGTGCTTAAGAATTTCAAGAAGGCAATAGGTTGTAGTATCATAGATATAAGATGCATTAGTCCATCTATGTTTATGCATAACATTAATCTAGAGGATGACAGGTTCAAAGGTGACTAAACCCAATCATATAAAAGATGATTATAAAGGAAATTCTAAAACTCATAGAAGTATGATTTATTTATCAAATTTATGCTAATAGATGGGTTAGTCTAGTTCATGTGATATTGAATAAATCAAAAATAGCAGTGGTTAAAAATGACAAAAATGAATTAGTGCCGACTAGGATAATTACATTATAAAGAATGTGTATAGATTTTAGAAAACTAAATTTGTATGCTAAAAAGTATTACTTTCCTCTTACATTCATTCATCAAATATTAGAAAGATTAGTTGGGTATGAATTTTATTATTTTTTGGATGGTCTTTCAGGTTATTGTGAGGTATCTATTACATTATATGCTCAAGAGAAGACCAAATTTACATTCCTTTTAGGGCATTTTCTTTCAAAAGAATTCCACTCAAGTTATGCAATGCTCTCACCATAATTTAGGGATGCATGATGCCATTCTTCTCAAATAAGGTGAAAAAATTCATTGAGATATTTATGGATACTTTTTCAGTTTTTGGAACATCTTTTGATGATTGATCACTTACATAAATTGACTTTAGTTATAGAACATTACATTGAATGTAACCTGGTACTTAGTTGGGAAAAATCCATTTTATGGTCCAATAGGGGATTGTGCTAGGATATGTAATTTCTAACAAAGGAATTGAGGTTGATAAGGAAAAAATTAAGTTAATTGCTAAACTACCACCCCTATATCTATTAAGGGGATTAGGAGCTTTTTATGATATGCAAGATTTTATAGGTGATTTATTAAAGATTTTTCTAAAAGAAGTCATCCTCTATGTAACATGTTATCAAAAGATATTTATTTTGATTTTAATGATGATTATATTGTTGCCTTTAATACTTTGAAAGATAAATTAATTTTTACTTTTGTTATAATGGCACCTAATTGGTTTCTCCCTTTTGAAATAATGTGTGATGCTTTTGATTACACTATAAGGGTTGTGTTGGTTCAGAGAGTGGATAAGAATTAACATGTCATATATTATGCTAGAAAAACCCTCAATTCCACCCAAATTAATTATTCCACCATTGAAAAAGAGTTTTTGGCTGTTGTACTTTCTCTAGATAATTTTCAGTGAGGGTCTAAAGTAATTGTTCATTCTGATCAAACTACTTTGAGATATCTCTTAAGTAAGCCAAATTCTAAGCCAAGACTAATCAGATGGGTTTTATTCTTGCAAGAGTTTGACCTAGAGATCAAAGATAAGAAGGGTAATGAAAATGTACTAGCTGATCATGTGTATAGGTTAATTTATGAATTTAGTTCTCTTAAAGGTAGGAGTGAAGAAGATATTGTTGAAACCTTTTCTAATAAACAATTATTTTCGGTATGTTCAAATCCATGGTATACTCACATAGTTAATTACCTTACTATTGGTGTTTTGAGACCTAACATTTTTTTAGGAAAAGAAAAGGTTTTTACATTCTTGTTGGCAATACTTCTAAGTTGATCTTTTTCTATTTAGGATTAGTTAAGATCAAGTCATTGATGAGCAGGACTGACATCAGGTTAGCAACACCGATCCTACAAATACAGTGGTTTTATATATGTAAAACTCTTGCAAGTGTACGAATGTAAGTGTACAAATCATTTTATAGAAAATGACAAGTATACTCCCAAGGTCGATCTAAGGAAGGAATATATGTGATTTTTAGTTTATTATTCAAACTTTTAAAAATGAAATTAAATCCTAAACATTCTCGCACGATATTTTGATTTTTTTTCCTAATTTAATGACATAAAAAAATTAACATAGATATGGATTCAATAAACAATTATGAAATTTTTTATCATTCATAATAGTGGAGTATTTATGGATATAATAATTAAGTTAATTATGCTTGCTCATCTTATCTAGATTATTAAAGATATAAATTGATTTTGATTGATTTTCTCTTTTTTTGTATAAATACCACCTTTGGTGGGATTTGATATTCTTTGTTAATTTAAACAAATTAATTAACACCTATGTATGGGGTCGATAGTTAATTTGGTTAATTAAATTAATTGTTTTTCTAAGAGATACAAATGAACCATTTAAATGTAACATTTGGTGAGGTTAGACATTTTAAACTTTATTCAAGATGTCCAAATTAAACTTAAGAATTTAATTATTCTGATTTAAGTTTGTAATGAAAAATAATATATTTCTCTCTAACATCATTAATATAAAATCTTCAATAAAAACAAAATCAATTTATTTTATAGAAATGTATTACCTATTTAATATTTTGCAACCATAAGAAATTTATTATTATATCATATTTATAAATATCTATTTATATTAAATTTAATCACAAACAAATTAAATATAACAAATAAGAATAAAACATTAAAATTACTATAAAGAATTTATTTTAAAATTATAACTCAAACGAATCCTTACATTAATTCCATTTTTGAAAAACCTTCAAACGGATTTGCATTTCCATTTATTGAATTAAGAACTAGAAATTTACAAAAACATAACTGGTTCTTCTCAAAAAGAGAACTTTAAAACTAAAAAAACTAAGAAAGCTTTCTAGAGAAAGAGAAAGCTAGAGAGATAAAAGAGTTGATTTTTAGGTGTGTTTAGATTGGGGGAGAGGTTTCTTATATAGGTGCGAAAAAGGATAAAAATGGAAAAATATCTTAAAAATTCATCTTGGATGCGTTTGGACAAAAACGACACTCGTATGGGGGCGTTAGTGTGACATGGGCTCGCATGTGCTGACACGACATGGACCTGGGTAGAGACAGGCACTGACACGACATGAGCGCACGATCTAATGTGACATGCATATGCATGGAAGAGGCCTTGACATGGCATGGGTACAGGGGATTGGGTAGTTTTTTCCTTTTCTCCACTTTTTGACTTTTCCTCATTTTTTTCAACATATTTTTGATGTATTATATATGGTATTTTATTTAAGTTTGTAAATTATTTTTGAACAAAAATACCAAAAAAAATAAAAATACTTGTGATTTTGAAAAGAATATTTTATATAAAATATATGATAAAATCATAGAAATATATTAAAGTACATTAAATAATGATAATTTTAGTTCTTTTTAAGCACTAATCAGTCATCCATTAGTATGTGTCTGAGAAGGACCATGAAAGCATTCTAGCCTTTCGTCAAGAACTTCACTATGGATGCCATTTTGGTGGTAAGAAAATGGCCTTTAAGGTACTACAAGTTAGATTTTATTGGCCAAATTTGTTTAAGGATGCTCACACATTTTGCATGCATTGTGATACATGTCAAAGGATAGGTAATATAGACAAACATAATGAAATTAATTCCTTTTACATCTAATTTATTTATTAAATTTTTTAATGTATAGAAGATTGACTTGATGGGTCCTTTTCCCCAATCTTTTGGCAATGAATACATTCTTGTCATTGTTGATTATATGTTCAAGTGGGTAGAAGCTATACCCACTAAAATTAATTATGTTAATGTTGTTGTGAAATTTTTGAAAGATTCAATATTTAGCAGGTTTGGAATACCTAGACCAATAAATAGTGATTGAGGGATCCATTTTCAATATAAATATTTTGATGGGATAATGAAGAAGTATAACATCACATATAAAGTAGCTACTCCATACCATCCACAAAATTCTAGCCAAGTGAAAGTTAGTAATAGGTAAATAAGAGGGGTTTTGGAATGCATTGTGCAGCCTTCAAGGAAAATTAGACAATCAAGTTGAATGATACCTTAAGAGCATACCACAGCTTACAAAACACCCATTGGAATAAGCCCTTACCTATTAATATTTGGGAAGGCATTCCACCTACCTGTTGAACTTAAGCACAGGTCATATTTGAAAATTAAGGAGATAAATATGGATTTGGATAAAGTAGGAGAGAAATGGTCACTCCAACTAAGTAATCTTGAAGAGATTAGGGATGAAGCCTATGAAAATGCCAAGATATACAAAAAACACACTAAGCGCTATCACAATAAAGGCCTAGTTTGTAATTATTTTCTTCTTGGAATGAAAGTTTTTTTTATTTAACTCTCAAATTTCCAAGAAAATTGCATTCAAGATTGAGTGGAGCATTCACAATTACCAAGTTATACTCAAATGAAGTGGTGGAGTTATTGAATCCTAAGACACAAATGCTATAAATTAAGGATTACTTTGAAGATCAAGATAGACACGTCATAATATATTTTTTGTAATAAATTTAAAATATGTATAATAAAATTTCAAAAATTTCAATTAGATTTAATTTTGAGAGCTAGAATAAAAATTTAAATTTGTGACTCTATCTAAAACATTGATTTAAATAGTTTATAATTTTCATAGAAATAAAATCATAATTTAATCTATGAGTTAATGATCTTAGCCTAAAGATATTAATTGATTTTATTAACAAAGAAATTGATTCCTACATAAGGACTTTTTCATACATAAAAGGAAAAATGAATAATATGAATTTATATTTTTATTAACCTAATTACTACTAAGCAAGCATGATTAACTAGTTAAATATTTTCATAAATTCTCCATTGATTGTTAATTGCATATTTTTGTCTTCATTTTTAAGAAATTTGATGAATTATTTAAAACTACATAGTTCCTCTTTAGACCAACCTTAGGAGTATACTTATAGCTTATTATAAGTGATTTGTGCATTTGCAAGCATTTTATTAAATACAAATTTTGAGGAGACATTGAGTTTGTCATTCTGCAATCTCTAAGCAAAGTCTTACTAGAAGACGATAAATTTTAGTCCTACGTGGGAGGTCACCCATTATTGTATTTTCCTTTCTTTTAGTGTGTTTTAAAAATTGTGTCCATTCTTTAAATTTAGCATTAAAAACAATTTAGGTTCCCTGCACCTTTTTGCTTTAAGCCTATACATTTTGTCAAGTGAGAAATCTTTCTTAGAGATATCTACTATTTTTTAAGAGCTAGATGTTGATACACAATAGGAGGATGATCAATTTAAACTACAAATAACCATGGGAGATGCTGAAGATAGCCGAAAAATGATGAAAGACTATACAATGCCAATCATTGCCAATGTAACTTCCGGTATACAATTACAAGAGGATGCAAGGAATTATGAATTAAAAAAGATTCATTATTCTTTGTTGCCTTCCTTTTACGGTGTCCCTAATGAAGACCCTTTGCATTTCATTCGAGAATTCTATGCTATTGTCCAAACCTATCCACTACATACAATCAATAAAGATCAATTTAGGATGAGGTGTTTTCCTTACACCCTCAAGGATAAAGCTTGGTCATGGTTCATTACACTACAGTTGGGTTCTCTAAAAACTTGGGAGGCAATATATGAAATGTTTATGGGTATGTTTTATTCCCATCAAAAGACTGTTGATCTAAGGACGAAGATAACAACATTTTCTCAAAAGTATGAAGAGCCCTTTCATAAAGCTTGGGAACGATTCAAACTTCTTTTAATTCAATGTCATAATCATAGCTTTCCATTACAACTACAGAACCAATTCTTTTATGATGGATTGACACTACAGAGTCAATACATGGTTGATAATGCTGCTGGAGGTGCCGTGGGAGAAAAAACCGCAGAGGAAACCTGTAATCTTTATGAGTTGTTGGGTTCTAATTCTCAACAAAGAGGTGCTAGAAGGAGAGCAAGAGTCAATGAAGTTGGCTCTGATAATGAGATAACCTTGCAACTTGCTGAATTGGCTAAACAAGTGCAACTTTTCACTACCCACCAAATGCCAAATCAAGAGGTGTGTGAAGTGTGTTTTTCAATTGGGCGTGGTACTCATAATTTTTCAAATACTTGTGATTCTAGGGTTGATGCCATGGAGGAAGTCAAATCCTTTCAAAGGTATCATCCAAACACCTATAATCACCCTAACCATCATTGGAAGCAAAACAATTACCCAGCCTACACCCAATGTCCAACACTAGGGTCGAATAATAGCCACCCTTACCCACCAAGCCAATCTTTTAAGCCAACCTTAGAGGATAGCTTGAATGATTTTATTCAAGTTAGTCGTGACAACTAATTGATGAATAATCAAAGGTTGAACACCATGGAGGCTTCTGTTAAAAGGATTAAATCTAAAGTTGGGCAACTGGTTGAACAAATGCAAAAGAAAGAACTAGGAAAATTGCCCAGTCAACCAGAACAAGCAAAGGATGTAAGAACCCTTCAAAGTGGTAAGGTAGTCAATACTAGTTTACCTGAAATCTCTAACGATCTACCTTGTAGTTCAGGTAACAAAGAAGGTGATATTCTAGTCTCGCAAAAAGGAGAAACAAGTGTTAAAGTTAACGAGCCTTTTGAAAAACTCATTGGAGGGTCATCTGACATCCCTAAAATTCAAAAGACAACTGAACCACATCAGCTGCAAGTACCTTTTCCACACCGGTTAAAAGAATCCAAACAAGATAAGCTTGATCTTTTTAATATGCTCTCTAAAGTAAATATCAATTAACCATTATTAGAAGTGATCATGAATGTGCCCTCATATGCTAAATTTTTCAAGGAGTTGAACACTAAGAAAATGAGGTATGAACTGAATGAACAAGTAGTAGTATCAGAAATTTCTAGTGCTGTACTTCAGCATAAACTACCCCTTAAGTTGAAAGACCCTAGAAGTTTTATTATAAACATAACTATAGGGGATAGGAAGGTTGCTAAAGCAATGCTTGATTTAGGTGCTAGTATAAATTTGATGTCCTACTCTATATTCTTACAGCTTAATTTAGGAGATTTAAAACCCATAACTATGTCCCTTCAACTTGCAGATAGATCTCTTAAGTATCCAAAGGGGATAGTTGAGGATGTGTTGGTACAAGTAGACAAACTGATAATACCTATTGACTTTGTGGTTCTGGATATGGAAGAAAATCCAACATTGGACAAAGAGCACACAATACTACTTGGTAGACCGTTTATGGAAACTACTAAAACTATTATTGATGTCCAAGATGGAAATTTGACAATGACAGTCTTAGGAGAGACTGTTCATTTTAAAGTTTTTGATTCTTCACCATTTCCTTCTATTTTTGCCATCAATGAAATATTCGATGTTGACCCTTTGGATAATCTTGTACAAAGCACCTTTTCCCGAACCAGAATAGAAGACAAGCTTGAAACTGTTCTTACACTTGAAGAGACGGAAGAAGATTTAGATGAGGAAATTAAAGAGTACCTTGAACGACTAGATAATGATGAAGTAATGACAAAATCTAGTACACTTTTAAATCTACCTAGTTCTTCATCTAGTAAAGAGGCCAATCCACCTGAACTTGAACTCAAAGACTTACATGAGCACTTAAAATATGTGTTTTTGGGAGAAGGAGAAACTTATCCAGTGATAATTTCTTCAACCTTGACCAAAACCCAAGAAAAGGAACTTATCAAAGTGCTTAAACAATTTAAGAAAGCTATAGGATGGAGTATCGGTGATATAAGAGGCATTAGTCCTACAATGTGTATGCACAAGATCAACTTGGAGGATGGTGTTAAACCTGTACGAGAGGCCCAAAGAAGACTAAACCCAAATATGCAAGAGGTAGTTAAGAAAGAAATTCTTAAATTTTTAGAAGAAGGAATTATCTATCCTATTGTGGATAGTAAGTGGGTTAGTCCAGTGCATGGGGTACCAAAGAAATCTGGGATAATAGTTGTTAAAAATGAAAAAAGTGAATTAGTGCCCACTAGAATAATCACTGGATGGAGAATGTGTATAGATTTTAGGAAACTAAATTTATATACTAAAAATGAACACTTTCCTCTTCCATTCATTGATTAAATGTTGGAAAGATTAGCTGGGCATGAATTTTACTATTTTATAGATGGATTGTCTGGATATTATCAAGTACCCATAGCACCAGAAGATTAGGAAAAGACCACATTTACATGTCCTATTAGGACATTTGCTTTTCGAATAATGCCATTTGGGTTATGCAATGCCCCTGCCACTTTCCAGAGATGCATGATATCTATTTTCTCAGACATGGTCGAAAAATTCATTGAGATTTTCATGGACGATTTATCTATCTTTGGGAACTCATTTGATGATTGCTTACATAAATTGACTTTGGTTTTAGAAAGATGCATTGAATGCAATCTCACCCGTAGTTGGGAGAAAATTCATTTTATGGTTCAAAAAGGGATAGTTATAGGACATATAATTTCAAACAATGGTATTGAAGTTGATAAGGCAAAAGTTGAATTGATTTCCAAACTACCTCCCCCTACATCTGTAAGGGGGATAAGAAGCTTCTTAGGACATGCAGGATTTTACAGATGATTTATTAAAGATTTCTCTAAAATAAGTCATCCCTTATGTAACTTGCTATCAAAAGATATTTATTTTAATTTCAATAATGACTGCCTTATTGCCTTTAATACCTTGAAAGAGAAACTAACATCTACCCCCGTTATTATGGCACCAAACTGGTCTTTACCTTTTGAAATAATGTGTGACACTTCTGATTATGCTATCGGAGCAGTCTTGGGACAAAAAGTGGATAAGTGTTTGCATGTCATCTAATATGCTAGCAAAACACTCAATGATGCCTAAATGAATTATAGCACCACTGAAAAAGAATTCTTGGCTATAGTGTTCTCTTTAGACAAATTTTGATCTTATTTAGTAGGATCTAAAGTGATTGTGCATTCTGATCATGCTGCTTTAACATACCTATTAAGTAAACCAAATGTCAAGCCAAGATTAATCAAGTGGGTCTTACTCTTACAAGAATTTGACCTAGAAATCAAGGATAAGAAAGGCAGTGAAAACTTAGTAGCTGACCATTTGTCTAGGTTGATTTCTGACTTCAATTCTCTTAAAGATGAGAGTAATGAAGATATAGTTGAAACCTTTCCTGATGAACAATTATTTTCAATAGGTCTAAACCCATGGTATGATGATATTGTAAACTATCTTGCCACTGGTGTTTTACGACCTAACACTTCATATCAGGACAAGAAAAGGTTTTTTAAAACTATTAAGGACTATTTCTAGGATGACCTTTATTTATACAAGATTGGTCAAGATCAAGTCATCCGGAGATGTGTACCTGAAGAAGAACATAAGAGCATTCTAACTTTTTGTCATGAACTTCATTGTGGGGGCCATTTTGGTGGTGAAAAGACAGCCCGTAAGGTATTACAGTCTGGATTCTTTTGGCCCACTCTTTTAAAAGATGCTCATATGTTTTGTGCATAATGTGATAGATCTCAAAGAACAGGAAACATAAGTAAAAGTGATGAAATGCCTTTCACATCTAATTTAGTTGTTGAACTCTTCGATGTATAGGGGATCGACTTTATGGGTCCTTTTCCCCCATCCAATGGTTTTCAATATATTTTGGTTGCTGTGGATTATGTATCCAAGTGGGTAGAAGCTATCCCCACTAAAACCAATGATGCTAATGTTGTTGTTAAATTCTTGAAGGATTTAATATTCAGCAGGTTTGGAACGCCTAGAGCTATAATAAGTGACAGAGGTAGCCATTTTTGTAACAAGATCTTTGATGGAGTACTAAACAAGTACAACATCACACATAAATCAGCTACTCTATATCATCCTCAAACTTCTGGTTTAGTGGAAGTAAGTAATAGCAAAATTAAGGGAATATTGGAACGCATTGTGCATCCTTCAAGGAAGGATTGGGCAATGATGCCTTATGGGCATACCGCACCGCTTACAAAACACCTATTGGGATGAACCCTTATTGGTTAATCTTTGAGAAAACGTGCCACCTCCAATTGAACTCGAACACAAGGCTTACTGGGCAATTAAAGAGTTAAAAATAGATTTAGATAAAGCTGGAGAAAAACGGTTCCTCCATCTTAATGAGTTGGAAGAAATTATGAACAAAGCCTATGAGAATGCCAAATTATACAAAGAGCGTACTAAGCGCTATCATGACAAGAGGCTAGTTCCTAAGACTCTTCACCCTGGAATGAAAGTTCTTTTATTTAACTCTCGTTGAGATTGTTTCCAGGAAAGCTGAGATCAAGGTGGGATGGACCATTCAAAATAGTTCAGGTATTTGAACATGGAGTAGTAGAACTATTGGATTCCAAGACACAAAAAACATTCAAAGTCAATGGGCATCGTGTGAAGCCTTATTTAGAAGAACCAAACAACATTGCTGAAATAGATTGCATTTGGCTGAGTAACCCTTAGCATTATAAATTTACGTCTTGCTAAGACGTTAAACTAAGCACTCGATAGAAGGCAACCCATCATTTTAGGTAATTTTCTTTTATTTGTTTTATTTATTTAATTTCTATTGTTTATTTTAGTTTAATTACATGTGAATAATTTAAAAATTATTAAAACTAAAAATATTTGTCGAGATGTTAGAAGTTCACAACGATCTGTCTGTGTGAATTTTATTGATGAATATGATGGATGCATCTGCATTTTTCCATTACTACTTGCACATTCTCAGGAAATATGTAATCTTTCTTCTCTGTTCTCTTTATATTTAATTTCCAGTTGTTACATTGAGACCAATGTAAGTTCTAGGTTGGGGGTGGTGAAAAGTTACCATAATAAAAAAAATTAACAATTTCAAAAATTAAAAAAAAATTAATTTTTTTTAAATTAAAAAATAATAATAATATATATTTTTTATTATTATTTTATGTTCATATTTTCATTTTTATTGTTTTTGGTTTTATTTTCTTTGTGTGATTTAGTAATTTTTGTAATTTTAGAATTAATTTAAAAAAAATTAAAAAAAAATAATAAAAACAAAATTCTCACAAAAATTTATCATTTCTTTAAATAAAATTTAAGTAAATAATTAAGTTTTTTGTACTGTTAGATTAATTTTTGAAAACCTATCATGAAATATTTTGTAATTATTTTTGGTAATTAGTTAGTTTTTTGTCATAACTAATATTTCTTGATAAGATGTGGAAATTATATTAAAACCAAAATCGGTGTTTATGAATTTTTTTTAGTGGAGACTACCTTTGTGAGATATAATTTGAGCCTAATTTCCTTTATTCAGAGTAAAATATATATTTTTTCTACTCCAAACATATTTCTTATTCCTTCAATTTTTTTAGATGATCTCTATAGGTATTAGCATTGAATGTATGAATTTTTTCTCATCTTAATAAAGTATCGTATATTTTTTATTATTATTTTTGCTTTAGATTAAATGATTTAAGTTGAAACTGATAGTATATGCTTTTATCTCATTTATACATGACTGCTACAAAAAAGCCATATCTGGGGGTTACCTAAACCAAAATCAAACAAAAAGCCATAAAATTAACCACTCACCAAAATCCTAAAAAATGTACAATCTATACATGGGTTGACTCTCTTAAAAATATATATATTGAAAAATATCTTGAGAAAAAAAGAATAGAAAAAAAATAGAGAGATAAAGAATATATAGTATAATCTACATACTATGACCCACATTGCCTACAAAGTTGTGAGTAAATGCTAATTACAAAAGAAAGATATAGGAAGTAATTCCCTAAAAAGTCATGCACTTTCTTCATTTGTAAAAGTTATATATCTTGAAATTCTTTCTTAATGAGTTTGATTTATGCATGAAAATAATTTTTATATATGATATCTTTATAATTTATACATTCGATTCCTTTCATGAGATCAATGTCAAAATAATACTTTGAGCCTTTATTCTTTATACATATGCGAACATATTAGTTCATTTCTCTACATCAACTCTTTCGCATATAAATTAATATGAGTGTTTGAACTCATAGGATTCAGTGTTTTGAGAGTATTGACTAGTGAGAAATAAAGTCGAAGCGATTTCGGATTCTTGACACTAAAATTGGGTGAAATTAAATTGATACATTTTTTATATGAAATATGAAAATTATTTTCAACTAATTATTATAATAAATCATAATTGTTTAAAGAGATTAAAATAAGTTATGCTTGAGATTTTAATTATGATCTTAAAGGAGATTAAAAAGTATGAGACATTTTTGTGATATGTTGTTTTCTTTTATTCTTAAAAGTTAATTTTTGATTTTGTTGTAATTTTAGTTTTTAAGTTGATTGTTTTTATTATTTCTTTTAATTTTTACATTTAGTTCAATGTTTGTGGGTATCATTACTGAAAACCCTCACGAGACTCAAACTCATCCACTAGGGCAACCTAGGGGTTTAAAGGCTTGTTGCATAGGCTCAATGCAACCGTGTCAATCCACGGAAGTGATTTAGGATAGTTTAATTTTTAGTTTTTATCGCTTCTCTTGCTAAGGAACTAGCAAGAAGCTGGTTAGGGGTTGTGATGAGTGCTCAAAAAGCACTAAAATTACCATGATTTTATGCACATTAATTGATTAAATATATATATTTATATGATTTTATCATATATTTATATATATTTGTCTTTTCAGAATCACGGGTATTTTTATTGTTTTTCAGGTATTTTCACTTTAAAAGGTAACTTAAAGACTTAAAGAGGAATACTGTAGGCAATACATCACAAATAGATTCATAAAATAAATGAGGAAAAGTCAACAAATATGGAAAAATTGGACAAAATGGGTCAAAAAGGTCCAAAAGGAGGAAATCGTGCCGCCCAGCCATCCAGTCGCATCGGTCATCGCGCGCAGCATGCCCAGCCGTGCCCAGCAACGCGCGTGCTATTCTCTAGTCTCATGCGCGCTCCTACTCCCGTCCACGCGTGGCTATGCCCAGCCTACCCCCATCTGTGCGCGCCTACGCCCAGCCTGCTCCCATCTACGCACGCCTACGAAAACCTGTGCCCCATCTGCGCGTGTTGTCGCGTCCACACCAGTATGATGTCATCATTCACTACTCCACGTTTTCTACATTTTTAATCATTTTTTCACCCACTTTTTCTTCCCATCCTCACCTATAAATACCCATATTCTCTTCATAACTAAACACCCATCAAAACACATCTTCTCTTATTTTTCTTTCTCTCATTTCTTAGTTTTTAAGTTTTTCTTTATTTTTAGCTTTTCTTAGTTAGTTTCTCTTAGTTTTAGAGTTCTTCTCTTTTTGAGAAGAACTAGTTATGTTTTTGTAATTTATTTGCTTTTCGATTCAATAAATGGGAGTGCAAATTCCGTTTGGAGGTTTTCCAGCAACGGGAATAGCAACAAAGTACTGTAAGGATTTTATTTCCTTTACAGTTATTTTTTATGCTTTATTCTTACATGTTACATTTAATTTATCTGTGATTAAATTTAACTTTGTTGGCTCTTTGTAAACATGATATAATAATAATGTTGTTATGCTTGCGAAATATTAAATATGTAAAAATCTCTAAAATGAATTGATTTTATTTTTATTCAAGATTTTATATTAAGAATGTTAGAGGGAAATATATTATTTTTCATTACAAACTTAAATCTGAAAATTAGATTTTAAGGTTTAGTTATCCGGTTTGATTTAGAGTAGTGCTCTTTTATTTGTTGGTATAATCGTCCGGTAGTTAGAGTGAAGCTCTATTTCAAAAGTTTTTATAAGAATTATTATGTGAAAATGTATTGACAACATGTTTTCAGTAGTGGTTTTAAAACTTGAAAGTTAGTACTCGGATAATTAAATTCTTAGGTTTAATTTGGACACCTTGAATAAAGTTTAAACTGTCTAACCCCATCAAATGTGGCATTTAAATTGTTCATTTTCAATCTCTTAGTAAAAGAAATTAATTTAATTAACCAAATTAGTTATCAACCTCATCCATAGGTGTTAATTGATTTGTTTAGTTAACAAAAAATATCTAACCCCATTAAAGGTGGTATTCATATAAAAAAGAGAGAATCAATAAATATCAATTTATATCTTTAATAACCTAAATAATATGAACAAGTATAATTAACTTAGTTATTATATCTATAAATACTCCACTATTATAAATGATAAAATTTGCATAAATGTTTATTGAATCTTTATCTATGTTTATTTTTATGTTAATAGATTAGAAACACACAAACGCAAATATCGTGACACGATATTTAGGATTTAATTTCGTTTTTAAAAATTTGAATAATAAATTAAAAACCACATACATTCCTTCCTTAGACCGACCTTGGGAGTATACTTATCATTTTCTATGAAATGATTCGTGCACTTGCGAGAATTTTATAAATATAAAACCAAAGTAATGGCAGGATCGGCGATGCCGGTTCTGTTCATCATGGAGCAATGGGGACAAGCTAAAATATGCTTGAATTAGGTGCTTTGTTAACAGCTAGTGTGACAACTTAGGTACAATTAGAGTATTTTCCTATATATTTCTATTAGTTATAAATTGTCAATTCTTAGTAAATTACTTGCTTTCAATGGTGGTTGCATAAACCGTGGATGTTTCCACAAAGGCATGGGATCTGTGCAGTTTACCACATTTTATGCTATATTATTTAAGGTTTAATGTTGTGAAAGTCCAATTATCATTTACGTTATATGCTTGTTTAATATAAAAGGTCTAGAAGTGATTGAAAATCTTCATTGCATATTTGTATGATTCATATGCTATGTGTTTTTTTTTCTTTTCTAATTTTTTCATTTACTAGCTTGGATAGGAACCTATGAAGAACATTAATACTAGTGTGTTTATTGACAAAATATGATATTCATTCGTAAAATTAACCACTCTATTCTTAATCACAACTCCATTCTTTATATTACACTCTACCTCTGAAACTGGAATATTTTTATTCATTTCTATAACCATTATGTCGTTCCACTTACTGCTGCCCATACCCTGCTTCTCTTTACCATTGTGCCCACTAAAAGCATGTTGCTACTCCACTTTCTCTACTTCTACAGCACACGCCAACACTCCCCCTCAAGTTGGTGCATAGATATCACTTATGCCCAACTTGTCAAGTGAGTTGTAGAAGTTCCTTACAGACATAGATTTTGTGAGTACATCAGCCAATTTATCTTCTGATTTAACAAATGGATGCTGAATAATATTTTCTTCAAGGTTCTATTTGATGAAGTTCTGATCCACTTCAATGTGCTTAGTATGATCATGTTGAACTGGATTATGGTAGATTGTAATGAATTGCAGTAGATTTCATGTCCTTGATATTCCCTACCCATTCTGCATTTGTATATCTAGCAACTTTCAATTGACCATTCTTTGAAAACATAAGTCCTTTCCCAGGGGAGGACTTTAAATAACGAATTAGTCGTATTACAGCATCCATATGGTATTCACTTGTGGGCAATGCATGAACTGACTCACTACACTTACAACATAAATAATATATGACCGAGTATGAGATAAATAGATAAGTTTACCCACTAGCCGTTGATATCTCTATTTGTCTACTGGTACCTGGTCCACATATTCTCCAAGTTTGTGATTTTGGACCATTGGAATATCAACAGCTTTATAGTCTAGTAATCCTACCTTTGCCAACAGGATCTAGAACATATTTTCTTTGGTTAAGAAATATGCCTTGTCTTGATCTTGTTACCTCGATGCCTAAGAAGAATTTAAGCCCTCCTAAGTTCTTCATTTCAAACTCATTTGACAGTTGTTCTTTAATCTTAGAGGTTTCTTCTTCATCATCCCATGTAATGATTATGTCATCTACATAGACTATGAGGGATATTATTTTTTCCAATCGATATTTTAGGAAGAATGTGTGATCAGAGTTGCTTTGTTGAAACCCATATTTCCTCATTTTTGAACTCAACCTGCCAAACCATGCTCGAGGTGATTTTTTTAGTCCATACAATGCTCGTTGTAACCTACATGTAGTTTCTTTTCTTGATGTAATAGCATATCTTGGTGGGATATCCATGTAAATATCCTCTTCAAGATCCTCATGAAGGAAGACATTTTTTTTACTCCAAGTTGGTGCAATGGCCAATCCAATTTTTTTTGCAAGAGATAACAAAACTCTAACAGTTTTTAGTTTGGCCACAGGTGAGAAAGTTTCCTGATAATCTATACCATGTTTCTGTGTATACCCCTTTGCTACTAGCCTTTCCATGTATCGATCAATTGCGCCATCTACTTTGTACTTAATGGAGAAGATCCACTTGCACCCCAATGTCTTCCTCCCTTGAGGCAACACGCTTAACACCAATGTGTTATTCTTCTATAATGTCTTTAATTCTTCTTTTATAGCCTGAGCCTAGTTTGGGTCAGATAAGGCTTCTTCAATACTACCTGGAATCTAACATGAGGAGAATGTATGTGTAAACTCCCTGATAGGTTCTTATAACCCTTGAGTAAATACATAATTGGCTATTGGATACTTATATTTTCATTCTTCTATGTTTGGAGAGTATCGATTTAGAGGTTTGCCTCGATTATGTCTGAAAGGTAGAACATAACCCACAAATATATTTATAGCATTAGTTTATAAAGGTGTGGTAGGATAGCTTAACTCAGGAGTATTCTCAGTAGGAGGATCATTGGGTACTAAGGAGTGGGGGAGAGTGCATCAACCACTACATCTTCTGATGATTCAGGCATTGATTTAGCTTCAATTCTTAGAAGTTTGGGTTCATGTCTAGGTCTTAGTTCAGCCATATTATTGGCATCATCATGGTATGCTAGGTTGTTACCAACATCTAACACTTAAACATTAGACCAATTTTGTTCTTCACAATAAATCTCCCTTTGAAGAGGGAAATTGGATACTGGTGATGGGAAAAAATTCAGATTCTAGGAAAGTGACATCCATGGTAATGTGAGTTCTTTTAGCAATAGGATCATAACATCTATATCTCTTTTTTGTACTCCATACCCTAAGAAGACACACTGAACCACACATGGATCCAACTTGGTGCGTTAATTTTTATTGAGGTGGACAAAACCAACACAACCAAAAATTTGGGGAGGAATCATCAAAATATTAGGCAAAGGGACATGTTCAGATAACACTTTTAATGGAGTCTAAAATTTTAAGGTTTTGGTGGGCATAC
The DNA here is from genome assembly GCA_037013495.1 of Hippophae tibetana. Taxonomy (NCBI): domain Eukaryota; kingdom Viridiplantae; phylum Streptophyta; class Magnoliopsida; order Rosales; family Elaeagnaceae; genus Hippophae; species Hippophae tibetana. The sequence goes on along the minus strand of CM072804.1, from coordinate 41,674,809 downwards.
GATTCTGTAGATATACAGATGTAACAACAACATAACTCCAGTATCTACTGGGCATATATGCATTGATTAATAAGGCACAAGCAGTTTCTAAGATATGTCTATTGTTCCTTTTTGCAATACCATTCTGTTATGGTGTTTGTGAATATGAGGTTTCATAGAGAATACCATGGCTTTCAAAGTATGTTTGAAATTGTTGATTAATATATTCCCCTCAATTATCAGAATGAAAGATCTTAATTTTTGTAGAAAATTGTGTCTGAACCATAGTGTGAAACGAGCGAAACTTAGTAAATAATTCATTTTTGTGTTTTAGAAGGTAAAGTCATATCATTCATGTGCAATCATCAACATAAATTACAAACCAATGATAACCCAACGACGTAGTGATTGGGGAAGGTCCCCAAACATCATAATGTACCAAAGCAAAAGAAATCATACTTTTATTCATGCTCATGGGATATGAAGCCCTATGACTCTTGGCTAAGATACAAGTATCACATTTAAAGTCTAAGTGTGTTATATTTGAAAATAAGTCAGGTAGTAAGTGCTTTAAATACCCAAATGATGGATTCCCAAGTCGACGATGACATAACCAAATCTATCTTTCCTTGTTACCAACCGTGTGTTGCATGTGATTGGCTCTTCCTGAACTGAAGTCATCCATGCAATATAGACCTTCCTCTTAGTACCACACCCAATGATCTCCTTGGTGAGAATATCCCGAAGAAGAAAAAAAGTAGAATACATCAATACCACACAGTTAAGATCTAAAGTAACTTGACTTATAGACATCAATCTATTTGAAAGAAAGGGTACAAGTAATGTTTTAGATAATGACAAAGATGGAGATAAAGTCACTATTCTAGTCCTTGTAACTAGATAAGTGACCCCATTGGCATTTGCAACATAGTTCCATCTCGGTAGGATTGTATTAGAGAAATTCTTTGGATCAAATGTCATATGGTTTGTAGCTCTAGACTCGAGAATCCAGTCCTCATTAACATGATGAGTAGAGATGTGAAATGATTTACTTGAAGTACCTGGATCTTGGGAAGATTTTGCCTGACGAATGAGGGATAATGACTTATCACTAGTAGCCACAACATCTCTCCCAATGGTTTCTCATTTTTTCCGTGCTTGAAGATCATTCCACCAATCTGGATATCCATGTAGTTTTCACGAGTGTGTTGGAGTTGCCACAATAGGTACATTTCATGCCATCAGAAAGTGGTCAAGGTTTGGATGAGTAGTTTTCCTTGATCCCTTTGGAAACCATGATTGCTTTTGAAGTCATATTTGTACCCGTGATCATCACGATCTGCCTAACCTCTTCCCTACGAACTAATCCATAGGCTTGGAGACTGTTGTTGTTGCGACGGCTCTAGGGGTAGGGGAAGGGGTTCTATTGATGTCACGAATTGGGACGTGATAGCAATCTGATGATGGCGACTATTACAAAACCCATGACAAAAAAAGGAACGAGGAGAAGGAACCCACGACGGCTCCCGAAGGGGTTCTATTGCTGTCGCGACAACAACACTGACGCTGAGCAGATATGACAACTCTTGATACTAAATGGTGGTAGCACTGGTGGTTCCGGTGAGGACAGAGTGTGTGATAACACTTGCAGGTAACTATTTTATTTAATTCTTTATGTTTTCACCTGTGTAGTAATAAACATTGTTTTGATACCATGACAAAATATGATATTCATTAGTAAAAATAACCACCCTATTTTTAATTACAGCTCCATTCTTTATATTACACTATGCTTCTATAGCACAAGCCAACATTTATCATATTTTATTATTTCTTATCTAATAGTTGTTTATATTGTGTGTTGTATTTTGAATTAAGAATAGTTTCTTATTATCTATTTGGATTGAACGTTTATTTTATAAGTTCATTCATATTTTTGCTTTTGCCCTTTCCTAGTTACGAAAGCCTCAGTTATAATCCCCACTTTATAAATGGGAAAGTTTCACTGAAAATACCGACCATCTAATCTAATGGTACCATTAGATCATCTTCATCAAGGAATCTATCTATATAGGATCAGATTTAATGTACAGAATTTATAATAATGCAAATTTAGTCACTGTACTTTTTCTCAATACGAAGCCATGTAGATCATCTGATGGTTCATTTCGTGTTATGTACTTTTGGTTTGACATGAGCTTATTTTCTTACTGCAAGACACCAAAAAAAAAAAAAATTTACTTCTTTGGATTTTTGAACTAATCTTGTCCACTAAAATTGTGGATAAACTAAATTTATTTCCTATAACAAAAGCAATCTATAAATTAAACTTGATTAACTCTGGTGAAGAAGAATATATATATTTAAGGAAATTTGTGCTATAAATTGTTGAAGTTATCAGAAATAGTTGGTGCAGTCTGTCTTCTCTTATCTCTCCATGTCTCTCCCCACATTCTTGCCTCTGCCACAGCTCTTTCTCTTTCTGAGTCGTTATTATTTAACATCCTCGTCGTTTCTTTTGGAGATTCATTCCCTAAATCAAAACAACTTTTTTTGTGATCATCAATACTGTTAAAGCCTTTATTTGGATCATATCGACGTGATTTTAAGTAATCCAAAGCCTCTACTATCTCACTCATGGAAGGTCTAGCACTAGCATCCTCTTTTAGACACATGAATGCCACTTCTAAAGCCTTCTTCAACATAGTTTTTTCAAACCTACCTTTTAACTGTGGATCTGCTAGTATTGTAATATCAGTATCTACTTCCCTCAACATTTTAAATGCCTGCACGTAAAACATACCAAAATAACTATCAAATACTTATTTCTTCCTCAAAACAACATAATCATATACAGAAAAAAGGGGTTAAATAGCTTCTGAAGTACTTCAACTTTCATCTATTTTATATATAGATATCTTGGACTTTTTCTCTATACAAAAGTACCTAGATTTTTATCTCGTTTATACATTTTTTTTTTGTGATAAAGTTCTACCGCATTATAGTTCATTTGTGTTAATTTGCTAACATGACAAAACTTAATCACAAATAAGGAACCTATGTGTAAATGAGCTAAAAGTCTAAATATGTTTGCGCATCAGAAGCTCTTTTGCTGCTAAAGAAAAAGTACTTCTATGGTATATAAACTTATGTTTTTAGACACTCTAATTTCAAAATTTTCAAATGATACACTTTAAGTATTATCTTTTATAGTTTAGAACGTACGTGTACAAAAAAAAAATGGATACTTTAATAATTAAATTTTACTAAATCTTAAATTCAAGGACTAAATGTATTTGTTTTAGAAAAAAGTAATCAATGAAGTGTATTGCTTGAATTTTAGGATTAAAGTGTCGTAAAACGTAAGTTTAGTGAATTGAGTGTACGAGGACCGTAGGCATATGGGTGTATTACCCACTCAACTAGCCTTTTATCACGACCAAAGGTATCATCGATTGCTTGTCGGCCAGTAATGAGCTCCAACAAGACTACACCAAAACTATAGATGTCAGATTTTGCTGTTAATTTTCCAGTTTTTGCATATTCAGGAGCGCAATAACCTTGAGTGCCCATGACTCGTGTAGAGACATGTGACTTATCTCCACTTGGACCAAATTTGGCAAGACCAAAGTCGGAGAGTTTTGGGTGGAATCCTTCTCCTAATAGTATGTTTGCTGATTTTACATCTCTATATATCACAGGTGGCTTTGCTTCATCATGAAGATATTGTAATCCTTTAGCTACTCCTGCAGCTATCATCATCCTCGTATTCCAATCAAGTGTTTGCCGACTTTGTGAGTAATCTGTTCCACACAATTGTATAATGTCATGTAATATATCTTAGGTCTTGCTAATTCATACATAAATATAAGGTGGCAACATAATTGGGGATACAACCACAACATGTACAAACTCAACCCGACACGACTAGAGATATAAATTAGATGTCCCATTACATGTTCTATTATTATCACTTATGGTATAATATAATCTAATATTAGATCTTGTAATTCATATATAAATATAAGCTTAAATATCATAAATTTATAATAGATCTCGAAGGTAACAAAACTGCATGTATTAAATAAAATTGAAATAAATAAGTTGTTTTTTGTAATGTTTTTACGAGATATAGTAGTGTACTAAATATAAGATCAAAATTTGGACTACAACAAGAACACGAACCCAACTACGGCTAGAGATGTACAATGGTTGTCCCATCCCATCACAAAATAATGCTATATAGCACAAGTGAGGATGCATACTTGCTCGGGTGTACAGTCATAGATGTGAAGTAAGCTTTGGGAGGATTGTGAGATTTTGACACCTAAATTGTAGTGAGTGGTGTAGTTGGACAAAAAACATTTTCCCATCACATATCCTATTCAAAATTGTCACTAATGGCTCATGGTTCAAAATTGTTATATCTCATCTTATTTTTAGTATTGATTACAATTTTAATATGCCTCAATTTAAACTAACGTGACATCATTTTTTTTCTTTTTGTTAATCTATATTATAAAATATAATACTTTATTTTCCGTTTTTTTTATATTTTTATTTGCTCAACTTAATGGGATATCTCAACTTATATCATCCTATTATTATATCAACTCATCAATAAATAAGTAGGATACGATGCAATAAGTTCTCAAAATTAAGACATCACATTCTATTTTGTATCATTAGACACCATTAATTTTTTTTAATTATAATTAACTATTAATTCTTGTATTCGTAAAAATATTAAATTTTGTTATTATTATAAATAAATTAATTAATTAAAAATAATTTAATTTTTCTAATAAAAATATGAATAGGCAAAAAAAAAAAAAAGAATATGAACACAAACAAACATAACCAGAACACACTCAGTAATTATAACCTAGTGATATTTCATATAATCTTGATATAGCATCAAAAAGGGTAACCTACCATGTAGGTGATCTGCCAAGGAACCAAAGTGCATATATTCATAGACAAGAAGACGTTGATCCCCTTCAGCACAATAGCCAATCAAATTCACAAGGTTAGGATGACACACAAGAGAAAGCATGAGAACCTCCACTAAAAACTCTTTTTCTCCTTGAAAACCACTCTTATCAAGTTGTTTAACAGCTACTACCTGATAAAACCAACACTCTATCAAAATGTAAATGTAATTGTAAAGAAAACCATAAAAATTATCACTAAGGGCTAGTTTATAAGTTCTTACATGTAAAAATGAAACTGAATTTCAATATGATTTTGAACATGAAAATAGAATTAATTAAAAAAAACTCATTTCAAAAACTTATGTTCAGAAACTGGAACTGAAAAATAAAATTATCTACAAAAGCACACCTTAAGTTATTATAAATATCACATCATACATTAAAAAGACTACCTGGCAAGTTCTTTCTAGTCGTCCTTTGTATACAGCTCCGAATCCACCTTGCCCAAGTAACGAGTCTTCCCTAAAATTTTTGGTTGCAGTTGCTAGCTCACGGAAGCTGAATGTTTGTGCGTTGTGATTAGAATGAATAACACTACTCTCAACTTCTGAAGCTGATAATTGAACAAAGCTCATTAAAAGTAGATACTTGATAAATAAATAAAAAATAAATAAAAAGATTGTGGTTATGATGTATTAATTCAAAATCGTTATTACTATAATTCCAATAAAATGATTGTGTCACTTAATAAGAAATTAGTATTCCTAATTCATTTTCATTTTATTAAGAAATTATTTTATAACGATTTTGATTTATGATTTATGATTAAATAATTGGTTTTGTAATTATGATTAGTTTATAAAAATAATCACCAATATATTTAATAATAATTTTTATTTAGTGATTTTCAAGAAAATAAAATAAAAAATCACATAAAAGTTTTTTTATTATAATATTTTATGTATTTTTGAATTTAAAAAAAACTTAAAAGATAAAAAACTTTTCTTTTTGTTATTATTTACAAATTTTATTGTTTTAATTATTTTCTTTAAATACTTATAGATACAAAAGTTATAAGAATTGTTTACTCTCTAAAAATGTGTTTGGTGAAAAGTTAATATAGAAATCTAATTTAAAAATATTATTTTTAAAGATTTATAAATGTTCCTGTATTTGAGTAATGATTATAAAAAAAATAAAAATCAAAATAAAAAATCGTTATCAAATATACCTGATTATAAAATTATTCGATGAAAAAAAGTTCAACTCTATAATCATTATCAAACAAACTCTATAATCAAAATATACTTTTTTTCCCTATAAAAAAGAAAGCAAATGTTCCTGTATTTGAGTAATGATTATAAAAAAAATAAAAAATCGTTATCAAATATATCTGATTATAAAATCACTCGATGAAAAAAAGTTCGACTCTATAATCATTATCAAACAAACTCTATAATCAAAATATACTTTTTTTTCCTATCAAAAAAGAAAGTATGCAGTTCATGAATTGACTTAGAAGATTCTCCTCCTGGTTCAATAATAGGTTATCTGTGGTTCAATAAGGTCTTGTTTTATAATGAGTTTTTTTTTCTTTCTTTTATTTGAAATTGATTTGCATTTTCTAATTCATTTGTTAAAAAAACGAGAAACTCATTTAATCATAACGAAATATGTTCTCTGTTTTTAAAATACTAAAATTGAGCCCATGCATAAACTTGTTTGGTAATTCCCAATAATTTTTTTTTTCAGATTATCATATTAGAAAACGATGTAGATTTATACAAAATGGTGTACCATATTTGTTTTAAAATTTGATTCCTGTCAGTTAATTTGTAAAATTTATTGTAAGGCACTCACAAAAAGATACTCTGTATATATAGAATCCAATTTATAAATGCTGATAACTTCTGTTAATTTCCTTGTGTCGAGAAAGTGCAGCCAATGTTATTATAATAGTCTGTTTTTAATTCAAGTCTGCCTACATTCACTATTTTTTTTAAATGTTATTCTCAGAATAACTTTTGTTATTGTAAAAATAAAAATGCAAAAAATATACATTTTATCACCGATATTAATTAAACACGTAAGTATCGTGGGATAATATTATAATTAATCAATCATTCTTATAACAATAACATTTTGAATCGTGATAATATCTTCTTTTTTTTTTTAATAGTTATTACACACTCGTAGACATAGAATTCAAACCCACGCCCTCTAGCGCTTCAAAAGGTTACTATTTTAAATGTGTTGGTTTCTAACTGGTTCACGCACTATTAAGGAATCGGAATCTGGATTTCAACAAAGAGGTATTCAAGGAATCAATCCTACCTATTCATGTTTTCAGAAACCAATCAATACAAGGATTGTAATTTCATTCGGTAATACTAAATGGACGTCAATATCATAGAAAATTCACAACAATTAATGAGAAATAAGCACAAAATCAATTCGATTTTAAAAACAGGTAAACAGGAAAAGAAAACAAAAAACATACCAGGAGAAAATGCGGGGAGATTAAAAATGGGAGAAGGTTTGTTTTGTCTCTTGGGATCAGTGGCATCTTTATTTCCCTTCAACTTCTCCTTGCGGGAGCCGAAACATGGACAATAACCCATTTTTGCTGCTGCCCAATCAAAATCAGAAATCGTTTTTGAAAACACATAAAACGTCCCACCACCACTAACAACGAATTAATTCAAACAAATACCAAATCACTTAGATTCTTCTTCTAATAACAGCTCACAATCACAATCCTTCTCACGCAATTTGACAATTGTTTTCTTCTTCATATATATGAAATCATCTACCTCATAAATTAATATATTCTTTTGTAGAAACATATATTTTTATTTTTGATAGCTTTTATAGAAACATATTTAAGACAATATCAAAATACGTTTTTTTCTTCCAAATATCATTTTTATCTCCTATTATTTTTTGTTTAGAAAAAAAAATCCCCTATTACATTTATTGGTTGACAATTATTTTAATTAATAATATTAAAATAAAATTAATTATAAGAATATAATAGAAAATTTATACAATTTTATTATGTTAATAAGAGAAATTAATTTAACAATATCATTACCTAAATTCTATTGTTCCATGCAATTGTTGGTAGCTAAAATTTAATTGATCTATGCACAAATGTTTTACTGTTTTGACGTGTGTCATTATTTATTTAAAGTTTAAATTTTTTAATTCACATGTATTTATTACATCCAAATTTTATGCCATATCTGTTTTTATAAAATATTTTATACCATATAAAAAATTATGCATTAAGTTCCTATATATTTACCACATCCAAATTTTATTCAATATATTTTTTTATAACATATTTTATACCATATAAAACTTATTTATCATATAGACAATTATGCAATAATATGGTAATCAAATAATTGTTGCTTAACAATTACCTTTTCATATATTCCTCATTGAGGTGGTTAAGAACTGAACCTCGTATGCCGCTAGGTGTACCTCAGGTGGTATCCTTATCCACTAAAGTGTGGCTTCAAAGGTGGCCGGTCGAATCCCGTTAAGAGTGTGTGTGTAACTTTGTTACGTTAAACAGACAAAAACAAACCTCTTATATCATACATGTATAACCATTCCTACTTTCGCATATACAAGATTCGTATATGCGAATGACAATTTGTGGTACTTTTCAGTACCGAAATTAGATCACTTTAATTCTATTCAAATTATCAAAAAGTTATCTTAAAAATAAACTTATATCACATTAAATAAACTAATTACAAATTATTGAAAACAAACCGTAAAGTGTGACTAGTATCCCAATTTCCTCTAATTTACTAGAATTTTTTCGATACTTTGGAAATACATACTCTCTTTGAAAAAGTTTGATGTTATCTTAGTTTGTTAATTTTTCATCTGAATAATTGGGGAAGTCCTATTCTACAGGGAGTTTATTTGTATTTACCAATTCTTTAGGAGAATCCCATAAGTTTTGGAGTTATTAGTCATGGGTTAGTAGTACGTCATTGCTTATTTGTTGCTTCGTTTGTTGCTACATTTTCTATTTTAGCAATCAGCTAGTAAATAAAGATTATCAGCTTTAAATTCTATAATCATCTTACTTTTATTCAAGTTCAGTTGTAATAGTGGTGTTAGAGTCCCACTAGGCTTGAGGTGAAAAGCAACAGCGCGCTTTGTGTGACCTACAGCAGTAAGGACTATGGCAATAGACAGCAACCACGTGTAGCCTTCTATACTTCACTTCAAAGGCCATTATGAAAATTAGAGTATGTTATTGGAAAAATCCTAAGATCAAAGGAGTATTGTAGTATTATTGTGGGAGGAATTATTTATCCATCTAGAGGAGTTAGTGATGTTGCTTTGACAAACACTTAAAAAAGGCTTAAAATATTAAAAACCAAAAGATCTCAAAGCAAAGAATTATTTGTTTCAAGCTATTTATCATACAAACTTAGAGACCATCCTTGAGAAGAACACCTCTAACATATTTGAGATTCTATGAAAAAACACTATACCAAAAACAATTTTTCAAGTCGGTTCACGCGTTTTTGTTTTTACAAAATTTACTCATTTTTTATTATACTCAAATTAAAACCTATATTTGATCACTACATAATAACAAAAAAACAAAATTTGTTTAACAAATAGTTTAAATAATACAAATAATTGAAAAATTAGATATTAATTAATTATTTGAGAATTAAATTTATTACAAAAAAATATTTATATACAATACATATATATTTAACTTAAATTACAAATAAAATGATGTCGTCTCTTTTGTCATGAAATTTGTGATATTCTAACTTTATTTCAAGGATATGAAGCTTGGTTGGCTTAGAATCACCGGTATAATGGCCAAGAAACTAGGCAAAAAACAACTGGTTCATAACAATTCATTTCCCTAAATACATGAGCACGTAAACATTCATCAAACAAACAGTCCAAACTTCAGAGACATATGAATGGAGAAATCAAAGCATTATAAAAATTACCATGGTGTTATCCTATGTTATTCAAGATCATAAGATTCTTCTCCTAATGTTATAATTTGAACAAAGTGTTATGTCCATTCTTCTCGTAAATCATCAAAAATCTACATATCATAGCCCCACTTGTTCCAACCAAAGAACTATATAAATAATAATGTAATATCATGAATTCAAAAATAATAATAACTTATATATGTTAAAAGATTAGTAAAAGAGATTACCACATTGACATCGAAGTAATATAATAATAACCTTATCCCTTCAAAATCGTATTAGCATTATATTAATCTTTGGTCTATAAATATGAAGCTATCTGGAATCAAGCTAGTATTTTTAATGCTATAATGAGCTATAAATATGAAGTCAAGTGTAACTCCGATTTTTTACTTAGGTTAGCTGAGTTTTGGTGCCCTTAAACTTACAAAACAACTGTTTTTTGCCCAACCAACCCAAGTAACACATCAAAGTTACACTCGACTTCATATTTAGAGCTCATTATAGCATTAAAAATACTAGCTTGATTCCAGATAGCTTCATATTTATACACAAAATATTAATACAGTGTTAATATGATTCGAAGGGATAAAGTTATTATTATATCACTTCGGTGTTCATGTGGTAATCTCTTTTACTAATTTTTAACATATATAAGTTATTTTTTGTGAATTCATGATATTACACCGGAATGATGATTCTTGGTGGTTTTCCTGTACTTGGTTGGTGAGTGACTACCATGATGTTGTCATACATAAGAACTAGGCAAGAGAGATGAGATGAAGTTTGGGTAAAAAAATAGGTCCATATAACAATTCATTCCCCTAAATACATAAGCACATAAACATCCATAAAACAAAACATCCATTAAACAAGCTGCCCATACTTCAGACACAGGAATAGAGAAATTAAAGCATTATAAAAATTACCATGATGTTGTCATATGATATTTAAGATCATCATAATCTTCTCTTGATTCTTCTTGTGATAATATAATTTGAACCATGTGTTCTGCCCATTCCTCTCGTAAATCATCAAAACTTTGCGGGTCATAGCCCGATTTGTTCTAACCAAAGAACTACATGTATTTAAATTCAAAATAAGAATGTAATTTCATGAATTCAAAAAAAATAACTCATATATGTTTAAAAGGTATATTGGTAAAAGATATTACCACCTCTTTAATTGGAATTTTGATATTTGTGATGATTTCGCTCATAAACTTCATGACATAATAACCACACATGACTCCATCATTTTGTTATGGAATCTACAAAAAATAAGTGTACATTATTTTACATATTCGAACATCTTTATTATTAAATAGTAAAATTAATTAAATTATCAATATTTGCTTATACATACCATAACTTTGTCCCATATAACTTATGAGATTTTTTAAGGGCAATGCCCCTACTCTTATTTCACAGCTTCCATTCCCTATCAAAGTTTATAACCATTATTTTTTTTATTAAATATTAGAAAGAACAATAAAAGAAATATAGCTAGCTATAACTCTTACATTTCAATAACTTCTTTTGTATCTTTACTCAATTCTATGGAAGCTGAGTCATAGTACCAAACATGATTACCCTATAGATGAAGGATTACCAACATCCAATGATCTTGGCCTTGTTCAAACTTTAGTGGCCAAGGGATTATCAACTTCTGATTTGTGTTAAGTGTTAATGTCCTATCACATAATTGTTTAGCTCTGATGTTAACATCCTTCTCTTGATATTGATTGACAAATGAAGAATCATAGAACATTGCTAAATGTGATGAGTGATTAGCTTGAAGTCGATAATAACATGTCCTATATAAAAGAAATAAATATAAATAATTAGCTAATATAAATATAATTATATATGTTCTACATAAATAAAAGTTATTTACCGATTGAAGACTCACCTTGTCCACACTTGAATTATACTTAAATCGATCATTTTATATTCAAATAGCTACAATATACACTCGATCGATATATATGTTTGACCAATGTCTACACCAATTTTTTTTATAAGAAGTAGCATAGTCCATCAATCATTTATGCTAGATTCCCTTGTAACAATAGTTATCAAAGCGCTAAATGTTTTGCTGAAGTTTATAGCATAATCATAATTATACTTTTTCCATGACTTCTTCTTGAATGACTTAGTGCAAGATGATTGTCCACTAGACATAGATTTACCACAAGATACTTGCTTTTGTATCTCTTAAATGTGTTGAACTTACTAATTCTAGTATAATAGACTAAAGAAGAAGTATTATAAATGTTAGTAACAATAAAAGAATAATAATAGTAAAAAAGTGTTATTTGAAGTAAAAAAATTGTACCATGTCAAAATTAATCACAACTTCACTCGACCGCCAAGCCACATATTGTCCAACTGCTTCTTGGACTGTGGTAGCATCATAAAGCACAAGTAGTGGACAATCATGGAGTAATGATTGATTAATTACTATTCACCAATAATTTTGCAAATATCGATTATGAATCATTCGATCATCGCTCAATTGTTGTACCATTACAATGGCAACAAAGTCCGTTGATGAAGGATGTTTCAACAAACATTTCATATTCTATAAAAAATTTAAGCGTTATATATAATAAAAATAAAAATAATAGACTATCTACATAAACTTTAAATCTTACCACAAATGATTCATCAAATTGAGAAGGTCTCTCATGTGGGGTAGTGATAACTGTATTTTATATAGTTATTTTCATCTATTTTATTAATTATAATTGCTATGTTCTTGACATTTTTAGTTAATTTTAAATGCAATAAATTAATATTTATTGTTTATTTTTAAGGAATATATTTTTAAGAAAATTAAATAATTTGAATAGAAAAAGTATTTAATTGCAAATTTATGTCTAAAAATATAATTTAAAATAAAAGAGTACTTAATTTCAATTAATAAAAGTCTAAAATATAATTTGAATTAAAATCAGGCTTAATTGTAATTAACAAAAGTTTAAAAGTTAATTTAAATTAGAAAAGGGCTTAATTGTAATTAAAGAAATTTTAAAAGTTAATTTGAATTAAATTGGAAGGCTAAAATGCAATTAAGAAAAATTATTTTCTGTGTAGGAAAAGAAGGCCACGCGCGCAATCACCAACGCGCGACACCAACCGTTCAATCAGGAAATCAACGGATATGATGAGGTGTGTGGATTGCAAATGCGACAAAAGAGAGTGGACGCAGGTTTTCTGGTGCAAGCTACTCAGTGCGTCTCGTGGGGCACACCTTCCGCGTAGACCGGCGTGCAGTGTGGGACCCACGTGTCTCACGTGCATTGATCCTGTGCACTGCAACCATATGCAATCTCTCCCTCTAACCATTTAGAGTTTGCCATGTGTCCTACTATTTCTTGTAGCCAATCATATGCTAACACGTGGCATGCTTTGATGAACACAAAACACGGAACCACACACGCGTTCCCAGCAACTGTCCCCCACATGTCTCGTGCCATTATCCTCTGTGTCGCATCCCTCGTGAGCCCATTCCTCACAGCCTATGAACTGTTGCCATGTGTCTTGAGTATTCTTTCATCCAATCAGATCACGACACGTGGCAACATGAATTGAAATGAAAATCAGTAACGGTGCACGTTCCCCCTGTTTTGCGTGTTTGCGTGTCTCAATATTCTTGTCCCCTATGCGGATTAATTTATTATTTTTAACATACGTTTTTGTTCCCCCGTGTGTAGAAAATATATTTTAAAATATATTTGTTTTTTAGAAATTTGATGTTATAAATAGGGGATTATTATGATAGTTTTGAAGTTTTGTTTTAGGTTTGTTTTGGGGTTGGACTATGGAACATGCAGAAACCATTTTTGGCTTCTGTTGTGTTCTGCGTGTGCCAAATATTTAAGAGCAGATGAAATTTTAATTTTCTTAGTGTTTTGTAACTGATATTCCTTAAATGCTGTAATTTTAATTTTTATTTATGAAGTAATTTAATTTTTCTAGGGTTGCATTTTATCTAAATTTATGAAGCTTGGATTTAATTATTTTTGAAAGATTTATAAGACTTTTAATTTGATTATTCTATTTGTGCTTAATGCTTTTGATTATTGGAAAATTTATCAATTGACCCGTGACACTTAAATAAACTTGGAAGAGGCATTTTTGTGTATATTGCTCATGGATAGAATAACATGTATATATGAAGGATAAGAATATACCTTTATCGTATATGTGGTCATTTGAGAACTTAGAACGTAATGAATCTTGGTGAATTTAATTCTCATAGGAATATAATGAATTAATTTAACGAGGTGTGTCTATACGGAGCTCGGAAGAGATGTATGGATAAAATTAGAAGTTTTCGGTTGATAAATTAAATTTACAAAAAATATAAATCAAGAGTTTGATATGATTCGAGTGGACTAATTTGGTGAAAACTGCAATCCTAGAATTCTTTTATTTTGTTATAAAACTCTTTAGTTAACGTGTTCCAATTAACGATTGTTTTGGATAAAATCAGAGTGAAATAATTTTAGTACTTAACAAACTGTAGTGAAAAATTTCCGTGGGAATGATACTTTACTTATCAAATTTTATTACTTGTGACCGTGTATACTTGCACGTTTTATGTTCTCCTAAAAGAGACAACAAGTAGCTATTGGAAGTACATTCTCATCAAAACGTTCATCGTGATGTGATAGATGGTAAGAATGCGTAGATTGTATTGGAGAAAATGAACCACTACTTGATTGCATCTACATTCCTGGCATAAAGTGAGGACTAATAAGATGACTATATCTCATATAGGATATAGGTTGGGCACTATGAGATTGCATGGGTGTAATGGATGGTGGTATGCCTGACATGGATGGTTGCATGCATGGCCAATATGGCATGCCTTGATTGTAGTATGTTTACATGCCTGACATGTGTTGTGATTGATATTCTTTTAAAGTGGAAATCTCACTTAACATTAAGGCCTTCAAGGAGCTGAGTTTTTCTTTCATTTTACAGTACTTCTCCTTACTAAACATCTGAGGCATTTGTTTTGTAATGTTAAAAACTCCATATAACCATCACATTGGCTTCCTCTCCTAACACGACCAGGATGCTCATGTCTGAATCCATGATATATAGCATCTCTCCCTGTCTGTTTGATTATTTCACCCCTGACTATTTGTTCTTGAACAACTCTCTACAAATAATAAAGTAAACAAACATATCATACATTATTACATCAATTAGAAAAAAACATAAGGACTTTGTATCAATTTAAATTACTAACCAACTTATTTAGTTCTTCTTCTCTTCGTTTAGTCATTGGTCTCGACTTCTTTGTTTTGGGGGTCTTTGTTTCTATATACAATTCAAAATGGGTAACCGATCTACCCAATTTAGCTTCCTACATAAATTAAATAAATTTATTAATGAGGACATCAAAATACATTTGAAGAAAATAAATATAAAAATATTTATAAATTAACAACTTAATAATATCATTCTATGTCTAACTTTAGGATTTGAAGACCTCCCAATACGGTTAGGAAGAACATTATGCATTTGTATATTCTGATGTTCTTCCCTAATAATTTGAAATTTATTTGTACACCTATAATCCATAAAGTTTTTCCAAACTTGGGGTTCAATCCAGAGGTGTTCTTCAAGGATTTTGTATAGTTTTGCTTCATCAAGTGGTTCCAAATATGGAAACATATAATTTTTGGCCAATCTGGAAGTTTTTTATTCCTTCCATGCCTTATTTGCAATCTTATAACACTTGCTCATCTAAGTGTCAAGGACTTTATAATGATTTTGTAAAAACACTCTACAAAAGATGAGATCTAATACAAACATTTGGGTTATAAAATAAAATAGACTTACACAAATGGTTTTCCCTAATGGATTACCAATATCATCAAATAGAATGGGTACTCTACCATCTGGGTTAAGTGGAGAATTAGGTATATTCGCCCAACCCTTTCTTTTCAAATACCCCAATGGATCATTTGAATCTACAATCTCTAGTACCCTAGGATCCATAAAATATCTGCAAACAATGATGAAATAGAAATTAATTGACAATTTTAATTCCAAACATATAAACATACAAGAGTTGATAGAATAATATAGAACATACATTATGTTTAATTAGGTTGTTGATCATATATATATATATATTCCTTTATAATAACTTTAAGTCCATAACGAAGAATCATCGTCATCAACTAGTTCATCACATACATTAGGAAATTTGTTTGAGAAATGAATAATATTGGATAATGTATCAAACATATCATCACCTTCTAAAGCATCATAATAGTAGAACTCTTTTTGTAGAGGCGTTAACACAATAGACCATCTTGTGTCAATTTGATCACTCATATAAAATACTTGTTTTGCATGAAATGCTAATGTGAAAAGATCATGAGTGTGACTTAGCTTGGATAAATTTACAAGGGTAAATCCAAAAGCATCTATTTTATATCCAACACTGATAACATCTTCGACCCAATCACACAAGAATATTGTTTCATGGAAGACCTTATAATCAAGTTCCCAAATTTCTTGAATTATACCATATCATGTTCTATCAGAAAGTACAGGATTACCATCTTTTGAACTGGAAAATTGCATAGTTTGTGCAAACATCTTCACACCAATATTCTGATTTACTCTAACTTTGTCTCTTGATTCAGTCGTAAACCTCGATCCATTAATTGTGAAACTAGAATATGATTTGAAATTGAGTTTTGTACCATGTGCAAGCCATTCTAAACTTTCTGCTATTTTATGATTGGGTTTGTTGAGTTCAACTCGAATCTATGCATACAAAAACATGAAATGTGTTTAAAACAAAGTTTTAAAACATTTCATATAAGTACTAATGAATTCTTGTATATGACACATACATGGTTACGAAACCAATTAATAAACTCTCGCTTATGTTCATCATACAACCATTTTTCTCTTCTTCTTTTTTATAACGAGGATTGATCTTCAGTAAGTTTATATGAATTATGTAATGTTATTAAAGATATATAAATTAGATATCATTAATAGTTAAATAGAAAATAATTTTATTTTAAATGAAAAGGATGAACATGTCATCACTTACTCTATGTACGGTTATGCCTTCTTATTATTTACCAAAATGGTTCGGTGTGCTTTTTTCCATCGACTGCGATCAATAAACAATTTCTTACTTTCACCAAACATAGGGTTATCTACTTGGATCATGTGATGTTCTAAGAACAACTTGTGCGTAGGATTCCCAATTTCAGTGCAACCACTAAAGTATTTCGAACAAAACTCAATGGCCTCTTCAGCAATGTAACGTTCCATCATGCATTCTTTAGCTCGATTTCTATTATTTACATATCCTTTAAGGACTTGCATGTATCTCTCAAAAGGATACATCTACCTTAAGTAAGTAGGACCACATAATTGAACACACAAGTGAATCATTATATCGAAAAGAAGGAGGAAAATATATTTGAATTAGACACAAATTCTCTACAAAATCTTTTTGTAAAACGTTTAACTCGCCAATTGATATAGAATTCTTGCATATTGTATTGAAGAATGAACAAAGACGAATTATTGATAATTGAACATGTTTTGGAAGAATTGATCTAATAGTAACTAGTAATAACTGTTGAATTAAGATATGATAGTTATGTGATTTAAATCCATAAAGTTTTTTATCGGTGATAAACACAAAATTTCTTAAGTTGGATGAGTAACCATTAGGAACTTTCACACCCACCAAACATTTTCAATTCACATCCTTCTCCTTTTTTTGACATTGAATATGATGCTGGTAACAAGTATGTTCGATTCTTATCATTTTCCACCCTTAGTTCCAATTCAGGTCGTATGCCTAGTTTTTTTAAATCTAGTCTTGCTTTAATTTCATCCTTCGTTTTTCCAAGTATATTATAATGTACCAATCAAACTCTCACATATATTTTTTCTCAATGTGCATGACATCTACGATGTCATGAATGTGTAGGTCTTTCCAATAAGGTAATTCCCAAAATATTAATCTTTTATTCCAATAACCATGATCTACTAATTTAGTAAAATTTTCATTTTCACCCCTTTTATTAGTTGACCTCTTTTGTTTCCCTCCATTAGTGAGTATTATTTTTTTATCTTTCCATATTATTTAAATGTCATACTATTCAAGTTCCTTAATATCTCAACACCTCGTAAAGGTCAGGGTGTAGGATCATGATCTTTTTCACCATCGAATGGTTTCTTTTGATATCTAAACTTGTATCCAGATGGAAAAAATCTTTTATGTCTTCTATAAGAAATATTTTGTCCATGAACAAGATAAGTTTCAAAAGTTTCATCACTATATATAGGGCATCCCATACAACCTTTTGTTGCATGTCTTGATAAGTTCCCATAGGTAGGAAAATCATTAATTGTCCATAAAAGGACCCTCTTCAAGTTAAAGTGTTCTTCTTTATATGCATTGTAAACATTTACACCATCAGAGGCTGCAAATATACATCAATATCAACACCGGGTTGTTTCGATCCTGAGATCAACAATGTTAACATCATGAATTTTCTTTTCATACACAACTAGGGAGGAAGGTTGTATGTTACCATAATTACTAGCCAACAACTATAACTACTACTAAGAAAACTATGTGGATTAATTCCATCAGTAGTAATGGCAACTTGAAGGGATAAATTATCTACTACTTTCCAATTTGGAGAATCACAAGGATGATGTAGCACCCCATCATTAGATCGATTATCTGAATGATAATTCAACATATTTGATGTCTCTTTACTTTTGAGCAACCTTTGAAAGCGAGGAATCAGAGGAAAGTACCAAAAAATCTTTTCGGACACGCCTTTCTTAGGTGTTGTCTCATTTGTAGCATGGTTCCATCTTTATTCTTTACACATCGAATAATCATATAATGTCTTATATTCTTTGCTATAAAGAATACAATCATTTGGACAAGTATGAATTTTATGATATTCCATTCCAAATCATCTAAGAGATTTCTTCACTTCATACATTGAAGACGGAAATTCAATACCCCAAGAAACATATCTATTAATACATTTAGTAATTCTGTGAATCCCTTGTCAGAAAAACCATTTTTTTCCTTCACATTATACAAATAAATCAATCCTAACATTTTAGTGTATTTCTTGCATTCTGGATACAACAGTTTTTTGGTATCTTCTAGAAGTGTTTTAAATTTTTTGATATCATCCTCATATAATTCATCTTCAACACCATGATAATACCAACATTTATAACTCAAAAAAATACCACTATAGATAAGGTTATATTCAACCTCATCAACATCATGAAATCACTCATTTTTACATTTAACACATGGGTATTGAATCATACTAATTTCATTGTTACTAGTTCTACAAGCAAATTCCAAGAAACTTTCAACTCCAAAAATGTAGTGCTCCTCAATTCTATACTTTGACATCCAAGATTTTTCCATTTTCTATTAATGACATTAAGCATATTAAATATGTATCCAACCAATATATTTCAGATATTATTATATATGAATTCACTAATTATTAGAATATCTATCAAAACATTATATAAAAATAAATACATAAAAACCAAACATAAAAAATATATACACATAATTATAATTATATGAGATTGATTGTAATTACTAATAATAATATGCCACATCATTTGAGTTGATTTCAAATTTAAGATATATAAAACAAAATTTATATAATAATTTTGTGATGATTAATATATTTTTTTAAATAACTACACTACTTCAAACCTAAATTTTTATTGAGCATCATATTGTTCAATCATGTCTTTCCCATTTCATATTAAAAAAAATGAATAAATTAAAATCATAGTCATAAATATATAAATTTATTTCATTATGAATTTTTTTAGAAAACCTACATAATAAAAATAATAACATATATATAATACAAAACCTACATATATAATACAAAACTTTGTACACGTAAATAATAACACATAATATACAAAAATAAATATGAATAATAAATGCGTAGGATTAATAGAAATACTTGCAAGAGTAAATGAAGTGACAAAATGAAAGAAATGAAGAAAAATTGGTGTTTTGTAAATGAGAAATTGGGTATAAAAAATTTGAGTATTTTGCTTAAAAAAATAGGGGATCTAAAAGATAAGTTGAAGAGAAAGAAAACCCACTAAATGACCCTAGAATTGGTTGTCTTAGGTGGTCGTAAAATGAGAAAGAGTGGAGGAGGTTTTGGGTTTTGAGAAAGAATGGAGGAGGATTACGTAACACTTGGGATAATTTATGTATGGGGAAGAAAGAAGAAAAAATGAAATATCCACGTGTGTAGTGTCGGTTGATGTGTAGAACTGATGCTACAATCTACATATTTTAAGTCATTTTTTTCAGTGAACCAACTTTAAATTCATTATAAGTCAATTTTAACCAAAAATTGTCTTTAAATTTCGACTTAAATAACCACTTTTGTAGTAGTGAAAAAAAGTATCAAGGGATAATATGGGTGAAAAGATAGCAGCTCTAATCTCTTTGCAAAGAGTTTGAAATTATCCACATGAAGAAAGGATAATCTATTGATGAGTATTTTTCCATAATACTCACAATAGCAAATAAGATGCATATTCATGGTGAAAAAGAATAATGATCAGCTCTCTATTGAAGAATTGCAAAGTTCATTATTAGTCGATGAATAGAGAATGAAGAGTAACTACATAGAGAAACAAGCTTTCAAGGTGTCCACAATTGGTAAATTTCTAACATGTAGTTATAGTAGAGGTCATTGATAAGGCCGAGAAGAACAAGGAAGAGGCAAAGGAGGACGAGATGGTGGCATAGGAGGTTTTGACAAGTCCAATATTGAATGATATCATTGCCACCGATATGGCCATTTAAGATTTGAATGAACTTTAAATTTTCATTATAATAGAGAAGAAAATACTCATTTTGTTGAAAAGAAGAAAAGGAAGAAGAGATTTTGTTAATGGCTTACCATGAAGAGGCAAATTCAAATATCATGTACTAGGATTCTAGCTATAACAATCACATGTGTGGTAACAAGTATTTATTAATTATTCAAAGATACTGTGACACATGGTAACAACTCCAAGCTATCTGAGTAGGGAAGGGTAATATTAAGTTGCAAATGGGAACTTATATTGTGAAAATTTATGATGTCTTTTACATCCCAGACTTAAAGAGTAATCTCAACAGCATAGATCCACTACAATAAAATTTGTATGTGATCATAATACATCAAGGTTGCTGTCAAGCTATTCATCCAGAAAAGGGTTGATAGCTTAAGTCAAAATGACAACAAATCATATGTTTCTTTTACACTTTCAAAATGATATTCAAAAAAATTCACTATCCAAATGTCAGATTCATCTTGGTTGTGGCATAAACTTTATGGCTTCATAACTTTAATGACTTGAAGATCCTACAACAAAAGAATTTAGTGATAGCACTTCCTCATATTAATTGTCCCTTAGAAGTTTTTGAAGAATATGTGGTGGGAAATCAAAATCGTGATCCTTTCCCTAGAGGAAATGCATGGAGGGCTAAAAAGGCATTGCAACTTGTTCACTTAGACATTTGTAGCCCTATCAATCCAATATCAAATGGAAAAAATAGGTATTTCATTACATTTAATGACATGGACGTACTTATTTGAGAAAGAGTCTAAAGTTCATGATTTGTTTAAGAACTTCAAGACTTTAGTTGAGAAAAAATCTAGGAAAAAAATCAAAATTCTTTGAACTTATAGTGGTGGTGAGTTCAATTCAAGTGCATTCTTTAAATTTAATGCATCATATGGAATTCATAGACAATTGACAACTACTCTTCACCATAAAAAAATGTTATGTCTGAAAGAAAGAATCGTATAATTCTAAACATAGTGTGAAGCATGTTGAAAACCAGTGGAATTATAAAAGGTTCTAGCCTAAAGAAGTAAATTAGAGTATTCATGAGCTCAATATAAATCCAATTGTTGTTATTAAATATATGACACCTAAAAAAAATTGGAGTGAATTCAAATCAATAGTTAATCACTTCAAATTTTTGGATGTATAGTATATTCTCATGTTCTAGATGAGATGAAGACTAGAGGATAAGGGAGAAAAGTGTATCTTTCTTAGGAGTAAGTGATGAGCGAAAACCGGCATCGCCGATTCTTGCCAATACTTTGGTTTTATATTTATAAAAATCTCGCAAGTGCACGAATCATTTCGTAGAAAATGATAAGTATACTCCCAAGGTCGATCTAAGGAAGGAATGTATGTGGTTTTTAATTTATTATTCAAACTTTTAAAAATGAAATTAAATCCTAAACATCTTGTCATGATATTTTGGGGTTTTGTGTTTTTAATCTACTGACATAAAAAATAAACATAGATTCAATAAACATTTATGCAAATTTTATCATTTATAATGGTGGAGTATTTATGGATATAATAACTAAGTTAATTATGCTTGCTCATATTATTTAGGTTATTAAAGATATGAATTGATATTTATTGATTCTCCCTTTTTTTATATAAATACCACCTTTGGTGGGGTTAGATATTCTTTGTTGACTAAACAAATCAATTAACACCTATGGGTGGGGTTGATAACTAATTTGGTTAATTAAATTAATTCCTTTTTCTAAGAGATTGAAAATGAACCATTTAAATGCCACCTTTGGTGGGGTTAGACAGTTTAAACTTTATTCAAGGTGTCTAAATTAAACATAAGAATTTAGTTATCCGAGTACTAACTTTCAAGTTTTAAAACCACTACTGAAAACATGTTGTCAATACATTTTCAGATAATAATTCTTATAAAAACTTTTGAAATAGAGCTTCACTCTAACTACCGTGCGATTGTACCACCAAATAAAAGAGCACTACTCTAAATCAGACCGGATAACTAAACCTTAAAATCTAATTTTCAGATTTAAGTTTGTAATGAAAAATAATATATTTCTCTCTAACATTCTTAATATAAAATCTCGAATAAAAATAAAATCAATTCATTTTAGAAATTTTCACCTATTTAATATTTCGCAAGCATAACAACGTTATTATTATATCATGTTTATACACAGCCAGCAGAGTTAAATTTAATCACAGATAAATTAAATATAACATGTAAGAATAAAGCATAAAAAATAACTATAAAGAAAATAAAATCCTTACAGAACTTCGATGCTATTCCCGTTGCTGGAAAACCTCCAAGCGGAATTTGCACTCCCATTTATTGAATCAAAAAGCTAATAAATTACAAAAAAAAACATAACTAGTTCTTCTCAAAAAGAGAAGAACTCTAAAACTAAGAGAATTTAATTAAAAACTAAGAAAGAAACTAAGAAAAGCTTAAAAACTAAGAAAGAAACTAAGAAAAGCTTAAAAACTAAGAAAGAAACTAAGAAAAGCTTAAAAACTATGAAATGAGAGAAAGAAAGAGAAGAGAAGAATGGTTTTGAGGGGTGTTTAGAAGTGAAGAGAAGAGGGTATTTATAGGTGAGGATGGAGAGAAAAATTAGGGGAAAAAATGTTAAAAAATTGTGAAAACACGGATTGGTGATTGCTGATGTCATTTGATGACGTCAGTATGACGTGGGGAGGCTGCACGTGAAAAATGGGGCGAAATGGGCAACGGCACGTGCGGAGGGCAGCTGGGCGCGCATGGGCGTGGGCGTTGGACTGCAGCATGGCGCGTGCGTCTGGGTGCTGGCGTGCGCAGGGCTCGGCGCGGCGGCGCAATTTTTTCCTTTTTGACCCATTTTGTCCAATAAAAATACACGTGATTCCGAAAAAGACAAATTTATATAAATATATGATAAAACATATAAATATATATATTTTTAATCAATTAATGTGCATAAAATTATGGTAATTTTAGTGCTTTTTGAGCACTCATCAATTTCATATACTGCCTCCTAAGTTTTAAGAGAACCTGACTGTAGAGTAATGAACCATGACCAAGCTTTATCCTTGAGGGTGTAAGGAAAACACCTCATCCTAAGTTGATCTTCATTAATTGCATGTAGTGGAAAGGTTTGGACAATAGCATAGAATTCTCGAATGAAATGCGAAGGGTCTTCATTAGGGATACCGTAAAAGGAAGGCAACAAAGAATAATGAATCTTTTTCAATTCATAATTCCTTGCAGCCTCTTGTAATTGGATGCCGGAAGTTACATTGCCAATGTTTGGCATTGTATAGTCTTTCATCTTTTTCCGCCTATCTTCAGCATCTCTCATGGTTTATTTGTAGTTGAAATTGATCCTCCTCCTATTGTGTATCAACATTTAGCTCTTAAAAAAATAGTAGATATCTCTAAGAAATATTTATAACTTGATAAAATGTATAGGCTTAAAGCAAAAAGGTGCAAGGAACCTAAATTTTTGTTTTTTTTATTTTTTATGCTAAATTTAAAAGAATGGACACAATTTTTGAAACAAATGAATTTATTTCATTTGAATTTTATTACACACAAAATAAAACTAAAACAAAGGAAAATACAATAATGGGTGACCTCCCATATAGGACTAAAATTTATTGTCTTCTAGTAAGACGTTGCTTGGAGATTGCAGAATGACAAACTCAATGTCTCCTCTTCATTGAATTTATTTTACCCCATTTGACTATCAAATTAGTCTTTGCTTTGTTTTTGCAAATGTTCAACAAACTGTTCTACTTGAACTTCCACCTTTTTTATAGAAGCTTCCACAGAGTCCAACCGTTGATTGGTTATCCCTACAAACTTGAATAAAATAATTCAAGTTGTCCTCCAGGGTTGATTTATTAGGAATGCTTCTTGGAATAGGTGGGTGGAATTGCTGGCCTGGCTGATTTGAGCTTTGAGCGAAAGGAGGGTTGTTTTGCCTCCAGGAGAAATTTGGATGATTTCTCCACCCAGGATTATAGGTATTTGAATTGGGATCAAACCTTGGTCTCTGTTGATATGCTCCCAACACATTAACCTATTCCGGTCCAGCTGTTGTTTCTCCTTGATATGGACAGGCTTCAGTACCATGTCCCATGTTGCTATACAAACCATACTGTTCATTATTGGTGTTGGTTTGTGTAGTGAGAAGGGCAACTTGATTGGTCAGTTGAACAAGTTGTTGTTGAACTTCATTACTGGAATCGATTTCATGAACTCCAGTTTTTCTCACTCGTGAGCTTTTCTATTGGGAATTAGCACCCAACATCTCAAAGAGGTTGTACGTCTCTGAGGCAGTCTTTTCTCTCATTGCTTCTCCTGCAGCGTTGTCGACAATGAACTGACATTGTTGTGTAAGTCCATCGTAAAAGAATTGGTTCTGCAACTGAAGGGGAAAGCTGTGATGGGGACATTGAGTGAGAATTTTTTTGAACCTATCCCAACCTTCATGGAATGGTTCTCCTTCCATCTGAGAGAAAGTAGCAATCTTTCCTCTCAACTCTGATGTTTTTTGGTGGGAATAGAATTTTCCCATGAATTTATTGTAAATGTTCTCCCATGTCATCAGAGAACCTGGGGGAAGTGACATTAACCAAGCTTTGGCCTTATCCTTTAAGGTGTAGGGGAAACATCTCATTCTAAGTTGATCCTCGTTTAGAATACCGAGGGGGAATGTTTGGACCGTAGCATAGAAATCTCTCATGAAGGAAAGAGAATCTTCATTAGGTAGCCCATAAAAGGAAGGAAGCATAGAAAAATGAATATTTTTTAGGTCATAATTCTGAGCAGCCTCACCCATCTGGATAGCGGCAGTTGTCGTGCCAATCACCGGTCTTGCAAACTCCTTCATAGTAGTTTCCCTAACATGTTGGTTTTCTTCCATTTCTTTCGGTTCTAGTAAAGGATTAAGACTTGGTTCTATGTTTGGCTCAAAAACAGGTTGATGGGTGGAATCCAGTTTTGTTTATACTTGTTTAAATTTATGAATATTATTTACATATGGTGTAAGGGGGTTTCCTAAGGATCTCCTACCACGCATAGACTATTGTAAACGTAAATTTAAAACTCCTGTCAACAAAATAAAAAATTTAGAGAAAATTTACATGATATTTAATACAAAACACTAAACAAAACTAGTTAAACCCTAAATCAAAATTATTTTTTTCAAAATGTTTATTATTTTATTTATTTATTTAAATGAAACAAAGTTTAAATTTTTATTTCGTGTTTTTTTTTTATGTTTTTGTTGTTATATATATATATATATATTTTATTTTTATTTTTTTTAAGATAAAATAACATAATCAGTATTAATCAAGAGTGCTCCCAGGAAAGAATGGTGGTGCAACGGCTCCTTAAAAACCATTCTCCTAGCCAGAACAACGTTCCCAGGAAACACTAGTGGCACAAAGGCTTCCAAGAACTAGTCTCTTAGACAGAACTCTCTTAGATTTTTAATTTTTATGCTATCAAGTTAATTAAGTTAAGTTAAGTATAAAATTAAGTTAACAAAATATATGTTTATGTATATAATATAAGTTAATCAAAATCTAAGTTAATTACATTTTTTTAACATGTAATTTTATTTTACTATTCACGCTATATTATTTATTTTTTATCTTAATTTTTTTTAATTTTTTAATTTTTATTTTTTTTACTATTCATGAACGGTAATTTTTTTTTACTATTTACACTATATTATTTATTTATTTTTTATCTTAAATTTTTTTTATTTTTTTTAATTTTTTTTACTATTTATGAACGGTAAAAAAAATATTTACTTCAAATTTCAAATTTCTAAATTATTTTACTATTTATGCTATAGTTATTATTATTATTATTTAAAAAAAATTATTTTTTTATTTTTTTTTATTTTTTACTATTCATGAACGGTAAAAAAATATTTACTACAAATTTCAAATTTCTAAATTATTTTACTATTCACGCTATAGTTATTATTATTATTATTTAAAAAAAATTATTTTATTTTTATTTGTTTTATTTTTTATTTTTTTTATATATATTTTTTATTTCTTATGAAATTTGAAATTTGATTATTATTATTTTTATTAAAACAAAAAAAAATCACAATTATTCACAGTACAAAGAATGTTTTTAAAATTTTGATAAATAATTTAAAAACGCTATTATTTCCCGGGCAACGGCGCCAAAAACTCGCCAAAAACATGATGAGCGAAAACCGGGATCGCCGATACTTGCCAATACTTTGGGTTTATATTTATAAAACTCTCGCAAGTGCACGAATCATTTCTAAGAAAATGATAAGTATACTCCCAAGGTCGATCTAAGGAAAGAATGTATGTGGTTTTTAATTTATTATTCAAACTTTTAAAAACGCAATTAAATCCAAAACATTCTGTCACGATAGTTTGGTTTTTGTGTTTCTAATCTAATAACATAAAAATAAACATAGATACAGATACAGATTCAATAAATATAATCTAATAACATAAAAATAAACATAGATACAGATTCAATAAATTTTTATGCAAATTTTATCATTTATAATAGTGGAGTATTTATGGATATAATAACTAAATTAATTATGCTTGCTCATATTATCTAGGTTATTAAAGATATAAATTGATAGTTTATTGATTCTCTCTTTTTTATATGAATAACACCTTTGGTGGGGTTAGATATTCTTTGTTAACTAAACAAATCAATTAACACCTATGGATAGGGTTGATAACTAATTTGGTTAATTAAATTAATTCATTTTTCTAAGAGATTGAAAATGAACCATTTAAATGCCACATTTGGTGGGGTTAGACAGTTTAAACTTTATTCAATGTGTCCAAATTAAACATAAGAATTTAATTATCCGAGTACTAACTTTCAAGTTTTAAAACCACTACTGAAAACATGTTGTCAATAAATTTTCAGATAATAATTCTTATAAAAACTTTTGAAATAGAGTTTCACTCTAACTACCGGGAGATTGTACCAACAAATAAAAGAGCACTACTCTAAATTAGACCGGATAACTAAACCTTAAAATCTGATTTTCAGATTTAAGTTTGTAATGAAAAATAATATATTTCTCTCTAACATTCTTAATATAAAATCTCGAATAAAAATAAAATCAATTCATTTTAGAAATTTTCACCTATTTAATATTTCGTAAGCATAACAACGTTATTATTATATCATGTTTACAAACAGCCAGTAGAGTTAAATTTAATCATAGACAAATTAAATATAACATGTAAGAATAAAGCATAAAAAATAACTATAAAGAAAATAAAATCCTTACAGAACTTCGATGCTATTCCCGTTGCTGGAAAACCTCGAAGTGGAATTTGTACTCTCATTTATTGAATCAAAAAGCTAATAAATTACAAAAAAACATAACTAGTTCTTCTCAAAAAGAGAAGAACTCTAAAACTAAGAGAATTTAACTAAAAACTAAGAAAGAAACTAAGAAAAGCTTAAAAACTAAGAAATGAGAGAAAGAAAGAGAAGAGAAGAATGGTTTTGAGGTGTGTTTAGAAGTGAAGAGAAGGGGGATATTTATAAGTGAGGATGGAGAGAAAGAGTAGGGGAAAAAATGTTAAAAAATTGTGAAAATGCAGATTGGTGATTACTAACGTCATTTGATGACGTCAGCATGACGTGGGGTGGCTGCACGCGAAAAATGGGGCGAAATGGACAGCGGCGCACGCGGAGGGCAGCTGGGCGCGCTGGAGCAAGAGCTGCGCGCGAGCGGATCTGAAGCAAGCCGCGCGCAGGCATGGGTGTTGGACTGCAGCATGGTGCGCGCGTGGGGCTCGGCGCGGCTGGGCGGCGCGGCGGCGCGAGTTTCTCCTTTTTGACATTTTTGACCCATTTTGTCCAATTTTTCCATATTTGTTGACCTTTCTCCATTTATTTATTAATATATTTGTGATGTATTGCTTCGAGTATTCCTCTTTGAGTCTTTAATATACGTTTTTAAGCCAAAATACCTGAAAAATAATAAAAATACACGTGATTCCGAAAAAGACAAATTTATATAAATATATGATAAAACATATAAATATATATATTTTTAATCAATTAATGTGCATAAAATCATGGTAATTTTAGTGCTTTTTGAGCACTCATCATTGTGTTACTAAAATATGGGTTTCTATTATGTATATGCAAATATATTTAATCAAGACTTTGATTATGAAGCTTATTTGTTTGCTATGTTTTGTATGATCATATGATGTGAGTGTACAATCATTATTTATCGAATATATTCCCACATATGAAGTATTTAAGTGATTGAAAATCCTTTATTATTCTATTATGCATTGCTATTTGTTGTTTTCTATGCTTAGATTATTGCTAGTTTGGACAAGAGTTTATGAGGCACACTATCGTTATTATGTTTACTATAATAAATTATTTTACTACTACTGGTTGTGCTTTTTTGTGTAAGCATGTTATTTTGTACTTTCATTATGTTATTTTCCTAATTTACATTTGTGAGACATACTTGGCCGAATTGGTATAGAGCTGGCAAAAATATTCTATAGGTTAGCATTTCTACCCCTCATACAAGTCCCGATTACCTATTAGAGTTGGAAGAACAATGGACCTTCATTCAATTGTTTATAATTATGGAATTCTCAATTGGTATTAGAGAGGGTCACCCCTATTTAGGCTTAACTAGATGGGTGCTCGATTCTAAAGCTCTACCTACACATACGCATCCCTTGTATGTTTATGCCAATTGTCTCCCGTGGAGAGGGTTGTTATTGTTTTGTGAGGTTGCTCATCTTCGTGAACTTTTGTTGCTTGCATTTTCCCTATTTTGTTGTTTATGCATATCTCTTTCTCACTAGTTTTTTGTCTTGCAAAGAATATTTATTGCCATATTTGTTGCTACTCTAATTTGTTTGATCCTTTACTAGTATTCTCTCCTACTAGTTACTTTGGCATGTTCTTTATGTGTGCTTGCCTTGCTTACTATTTACTTCTTTTTTGTGGCTATTTGCATGAGCATCACATAAAAGTTTTTCATCATGTAGCATTAAGGTAGTAGGATTTTCTAATTGAACTCTTGTCATTCATATGCCATGTCATATAGATTCTATATATTCTTTTTACTAGGTTGTTCTTTCTTGTACCTAGTATATTGTGTATTGGTTCTTTGTTTTCCTCCTGTTAGCTTCTGTTCATCTTTTGTATGCTCTTCCTTCTCTTATGCTTTAGATGTATCTTTCGAGAAACTGAGGTGTTGTCACAAGCTTATATACATGAGTGTTTCTCTATATTTGGCTTGTTCAAGTTTACCTTGTGTATATGTATGTTATATATATCGTTTACTTGTCTTTAGGACTCTTGACTTACATGCATTATTATGACTATACTAGTGTGTTTAGTTGGCATTCCTAGTGTTTAAGGTGTTGACAATGTCTAAGCATGTATCTTATTTTGGTGTTGGAACTTGAGTCTTTCTCATATACATTAATGTTTTTGTAGCATCCTTTGTTGCTTCTCTCTCTTAAGGGTACTACTTGTGTTGAGTTAGTCAATTTCTTTCCTTCTCTTGACTAGCAATGATGTAAGTGTTGCCAATGATCTCTTTTGAGGCAACAATGTGCAGTTTGTTATCGTTATTCTCTTTGGAGGCAACACTATACGATTTGTGCTGATGATCTCTCTTGAGGCACATTCTTGTATTTTTGCCTATGATCTCCTTTGAGACCATCTTGGTCATCTCACTTGCTTATTGTTGTGTTGTGTGAGATTTACGATTTTACTCTCTGCTAACATGATTCTTTTTTATGAATTTTTCTTAAAATGCTTAGTATGCTTTCCTACTTTTGTATTGTTTATTTTCTATTATGTATATGCTTTGTTTTAGGGGTGTTATGAAAGTCTAAGATGCATAAACATCTTTATTGGGAGAGGTATGTGTCAATTGCATGTTCTCAGAGGGAATGCTGAGTTTGTTTTGCATTCTTGGTGTTTATCTTTTTTATGAGTTTATGTTATGTTGTATGTTCTTATGATACTTCCTTCTTCTTGACATCACTTTGTATAAACCATGCTTAAATAGGACTATTAGTAAGACATGTTACATGCATAGTTTGCATGATCTTGTTTGACATGTCATCCTATGTGTTTATTAACACTTTTGTTTTGATGTGCTCTATTGCATGTTTCCAACTTGTAGTTGTTTGCTTGATATTTGCTGTTAGAAAGCATGACACACATTTTCCTTGGGAGATTGGGATATCTTTCCATATTTGTGAGAATAATATGGGGTGAGTTTGTAGGATCGAATACACCCAAGTGTTGTTGAGGGAGATAGTTAAGTCTCTAGGAGTGTGCCAACTTGGAAAATAATTAGACTCTTAGTCAACTTCTTCTTAAGGATTTGTTTACACATTTATATGGCTTTGATGTTTGGGGGAAGATAGTTGAGTCACTAGAATTGTGTTAACTAGGAAGATAGTTGGACTCCTAGTCAACTTCTTCTTACGAATTTATTGACACATTTATATGACATTTGTGTTTGACCTTCCATCCTGTTGATTTGTTGTAAGCACATTGAGAAGCCTTTTATGTCTTCCTACAACATGTATAGATGATCAACGAGATGCAATCTGTAAGTATATAGGTCGTGCAAGTAATATAATGTACCAAAGTATGGATATCGATCCCACAAGGAGTTACATAACTTATAACCAAGTACCAATATAATTATTACAAATACTATTCAAACAATAGAAAATTATAAATTGAAAAAATAAACAAAAACTAATTTTAAATCGCAAGACTCAACAAAGAAAAAGATATATGAGGACATGATACAGGAATCTTTAATGCCCCAATTTTCTAACATGTGAATTACTAAAAGTACCCCAATATAATCATCAATCAATTATATGATCAATTAAATCTAACCTAACAACATTCATCTCTCAAGTACACTATACACCATATAGTAATTAACCTAATTATATTGTCATGTCAATTAGATTGCATACTATTCATTAAGTTCATCAATTATAGATCACACACATAAGAATTGTATCTCTCTGCCTAGAAACTATGCATATTATTTAATCAAGATAAATAATTAAATAATTATCTCAAATCTATTTAATTTTCTTTATAGATCAATTGTTGGTCAAATAATTAATAACATAAAAATCAACTTAAATAATATAATTGAATTGCAATAACAATTGAGGTAAAATATTAGACCATCAAATGTAAAAAATTAGGTTCATAAGATCCCTAGATTAATAAATTAGTTAGACATAATTATGTTCTTATAGCTTAAATTTTTCATAAAGGAAGACAATACAATTTATAAAGAAAGGAGAAGAAGAAAAGATACACTCAATCTCTTGATTTGTAGCACTAATCTTCTCTTGAATCATTTACAAAGTTGGGTCTCCTTTAATCTCCTCTTCAAATTTTTCTCCTTGACAATTGTTAGGGTTTTGATTCTTAATTGTGTGTTGTTTATGACCTCCCTACGGTGCTTTGAATAGATTAATATTGATCCTCATTAGATTAGGATTCATATTACTTTGATCTAAGTGTAGAGATTGAAAGTGGAATTGATCCAGCTATAAAAATTCAATCAATCCAGTTTATGGTCGATCAATCGACCTTGTAATTCTATATTGGCCCTCATTTTTTGTATTATTGATCCATTTGATATACTTTGACCTGCATTTCCATATTAAACACAAATTAAGCTTTTTCATGATATTTTAACACATAACAAGGAAAATAAGTGGTTTAGAAGTGGATAAATAACTATACTTTTGTAGAGTTATCAATAGACATGGGGCTATATGCTATGTATCATATTAAGAAGATGTTTTTTTTCTAGACTTCTCTTGGTTTATATGTTCATTTAGTTTGTTATTTGTTGCATGTGTTTTACCTTGGTGTTTCTTTTTGACTATTTTGTATGACTGCATGTGCTATTTCTCTTTGTATTTGCTCTAATATTTTTTATTGTATTGCATAAATGTTAGGGTTATTGCATTTTTGTTTGATTTCTCTCCTTCATATAGGGGTGTGGTATGCTGCATACTATGTATGTATGCTTGCTTTGACTTTCCTTGTTAAAAGGGGGATTTGTGCACAACTTGTGTTTGTTTGTTAACATCCTATTTATTGCATGGGATGGTGAGTGTAGTTTGTGCTCCATCTAAGTTACTCGATATGCATAAACTTTTGGGGAGTATTGCATTTTTTAAAAGGAGTTGTATT
This sequence comes from Hippophae tibetana, assembly GCA_037013495.1. Classification (NCBI taxonomy): domain Eukaryota; kingdom Viridiplantae; phylum Streptophyta; class Magnoliopsida; order Rosales; family Elaeagnaceae; genus Hippophae; species Hippophae tibetana. The sequence continues at coordinate 41,641,730 of CM072804.1, read as the reverse complement.
CATTACATGTGTTTCAATTGCTTGTATGTATATTTGTTTGGCTATTGTTGTGTACCTGTGTAGGGATAAAATGATAGTATGTGGATAGTTATTCATGGGTTATGTGTTTGTTTCTTATGAGCAGGTTATAATTGTAGATTGAAGTCTTCGAGCGTCAGATGTGTTGTTATAATTTTTTACTAAAACCCTTGTGTTTCAGAGTGATAGAGTGGATCAGTTGATTCATGAAGATGGTTGAAGCACTTAAGATGGATGCACTTGCAATAGATAAGCTTTTTAGGTCTTGTGTACATCGTTGCTTTGTTTATTGGAATTAACAACTTTAGGTCATTTTCATCATCTTCTAATTGGCATGTGTCTGTACTTAGTTGTGCAATGTTTTGACACAGAAATCCAAAATGAGAGATTTTAAGTCTACTTGTACTTTATGTTTGGATGTAAGCTTCATGTTTGGAATACATAGTGTTTATTTATTTTACTAAGTATGTTTTCTTTCTCTGTGTATGTTTGGATACTATGGATCAGTAATGCACGCATGTACATAATTATCAACACTGTGATTGAAAGTATGTTTTTCACATATCATGAGATTGGTTATTTTGTATGATTTTTGGCACTACGCCACATCCCTCAACAAAGGCCTCACCACACCCCTTAATAAGGTTATGGCAAGGCGGTCGGCGAGGGTGGTCGTGTGCTTAGGTGACTTCTATAAATACCTCATTCCCTTAATGTTTTTCATCCAGAAAATATGTAACGAAGCTCTATCATATTGATATCTCATTTTTTTCTATTTCTAGATCATTATTACCATTAGTGTTGTTGGGGATTAATGACTCGTGATTGTGTAGGCAAAACAATGCTCTTAAGTGGTGAGTACTCATGGCATTGTTTGCAAGTGAATTTATGTGAGGAGCTTGTGTGGCTGTGAGCTATGTATTGATTGGTAGTTACACTCGTGCATCTTATGTGAGGAGTTTATGTGGTTGAGAGCGTGATGAGCAAAATTGGCATCGTCGATCCTGAAAAATTCTTTGGTTTATATTTGTAAAATTCTCACAAGTGCACGAATAATTTCATGAAAAATGATAAGTATACTCACAAGGTTGATCTAAGGAAGGAATATATGTGGTTTTTAACTTATTATTTAAACTTTTAAAAATGAAATTAAATCTTAAACACATGTCACGATATTTTGGATTTTTGTGTTTTCCTAATCTAATATCATAAAAATAGACATAAATACAGATTCAATAAACATTTATGCAAATTTTTCTCATTTATAATAGTGGGGTATTTATGGATATAATACTAAGTTAATTATGTTTGCTCATATTATTTAGGTTATTAAAAATATAAATTAAAATTTATTGATTCTCTCTTTTTTATATGAATACCACATTTGGTAGGGTTAGATATTATTTGTTAATTAAACAAATCAATTAACACCTATGGGTGGGGTCGATAATTAATTTGGTTAATTAAATTAATTCCTTTTTTTAAGAGATTGAAAATGAACAATTTAAATGCCACATTTTGTGGGATTAGAAAGTTTAAACTTTATTCAAAGTGTCCAACTTAAACTTAAGAATCTAATTATCCGAGTACTAACTTTCAAGTTTTAAAACCATTACTTAAAATATGTTGTTAATACATTTTTGAATAATAATTCTTATAAAAACTTTTGAAATAGAGTTTTATTCTAACTACGAGGCGATTGTACCAACATATAAAAGAGCACTACTCTAAATCAGACTGGATAATTAAATCTAAAAATCTAATTTTCAAATTTAAGTTCGTAATGAAAAATAATATATTTCTCTTTAACATTCTTAATGTAAAATCTTGAATAAAAATAAAATCAATTCATTTTATACATATTTTTACCTATTTAATATTTCGCAAGCATAACAATATTATTATTATATCATGTTTACAAACAACCAACCATGTTAAATTTAATTACAAACAAATTAAATATAACATATAAGAAAAATATATAAAAATAACTGTAAAGAATAAGAATCCTTTCAGAACCTTAATGCTAATTCCATTTCTAGAAAAACTCCAAACAGTTTTGCATTTCTGTTTATTGAATCAAAAAGCTAGAAATTTACAAAAATAGAACTAGTTCTTCTTAAAATGAGAAGACCATTAAAACTAAAAACTAAGAAATTAAGAAAAGTAAAAAAAGAAAGAGCTAAGAAAATGTATTTGAGGTATGTTTTTGGTATGTTATGTAATGGGGGAGATGGGGTATTTATAGGTGAGGATAAGGGGTAAAAACCTGGGAAAATGATAAAAAAATGGGTAAAAACACATAATGGACAGATCTTGATGTAAGCGCTGATGTAGAATGGATAGGTGCTAATGTAAGTGATGATGCGGGCAGTAGCATGCACCAATTCAACATGATAAGGCACAGATGCGCGCGTGAGTTCAGCATTGTGCAGGAGGATGCGCGTAGACTTTGGTGTTAGGTAAGAGGATACGCATAGACTTCGATGTTGTGCGGCGGGGTTGTGCGTGTTGCTTGGTGCCGATGGGCGCCTATACACGAGATTTTGGCCTTTTAAAATTTTTGGCATTTTTGACCCATTGTTTTTTCCAATTTTTCCATCTTTTTTACTTTTCCTCATTTATTTTCTCAATATATTTATGCTGTATTACCTCCAGTATTTTTTTCCAGTCATTAAGTTATTTTTTTGAAGCAAAAATACCCGAAAAACATTAAAAATACTCGTGATTCTGAAAAGAAAATTTTATATAAAATATGATAAAATCATATAAATATAAATCTTTTTAATCAATTATAGTATATAAAATAATGGTAATTTTAGTGTTTTTTAAGCATTCATCAGAGCCTTGTGTCAGGTGGTAGTCACCTTAGTGCAACTTTTTCTTATGTGAGAACAACTGTGTGAAAATGGGTTAAGCTAAATTGTTAAGTACTCACATCTTTGGTTGTGTGCGATAAGTGGTGGACTGTGTTTCCTACTTTGGTTGTGTGCAATTCATGGATATATTGTGGGTCCTATGGTGGTTATTGATTGTTTGTGATTAATAGTGGTATTCATGGTTGATTATCCATTTTACACATTACTGATCTACGGTTCTAATCACCCCAGTTAGTGTGTCAAATCAAGTCATTATGGAGGTAGCAAACAAAGGTAGTAATAGGTAGTTTGGACAATGGTCCTAGCTAATAGAGGTAATGACGGTTTTACTTCTGTGAGGGTTGGAATTATTTTATTGCTCAGTGGATTTGTTTGTAGCCGAGTAGTTACCATAGGTAACCCGGGAATTTTACCATATAGGAAGGGGTTCTATGTCTGTTTATCACATTATATTTGGTGTTGTGCATGCTCTATTGTTTGGCTCGTACAATATGCATTCAAATTATGTATGTCTCTACATACTAAGGTTTAAACTATGATTAGAAAGCCTTTAATATTTATTGCATGCTTTTTGATTACTAGTAATACATTTTTTGCTTATTTAGTATATGTTTATGCTTATTTGTACAATTTCTATGATTATCAGTTAAATGTTTATCTTTCTATCGTATGCATGATTGGGTAGAGTCTTTAAGGAGTTAGTATCTTCTTAACCTTATTATATATCAAGTCTTGGACTCTTTCAATGTTGTTATGCATGATAAGATTGTTATGTTAGTATAATATGTGTTTCTATTGTGTATGTGTAAACATACTAGATCTAGACTCCAATTGGAAAGCTTATTTGTTTTGTTTTGTTTCATGTTTTTTTTCTCTTTACTTGTAGTATGCCTATAGCTTTCTATTTATTGATTTTGTAGTATTAAATCAATCTTCCTACTTCCTGATTAATTTATATTTCTTTTGTCTTTTCTTTACATGTGAGTTTGTTATAAGTCCCTAAGGAGTCTATATCTCCTTATCATGGTTATATACAGGATGTTAAACTCTTTAATTAGTTTGCTAGTATGATCGCAATCTATAAGAGTATAATCATCATTTATCCAATATGTTCCGATATATGAAGTCGTGAAGTGATTGGAAATCCTAGTATGCATTCTTGTCTTGTATGTTTTTTTTATTTTCCATACGTATACTAGCTAGTTTGTACAGGAGCCTATGAGGCACAAAAGCACTAGTGTGTTTAATGCAACTTGTTCTTTCTTACTATTGGTTGTGTTTGTTGTGTGAGCATGTTGTTTTGTACTTTTTCTTTATTATTTACTTAATTCATATTTGTGAGGCATGCTTGGCCAAATTGGTATAGAGCTCATAAAAAGATTCAATGGGATGACATTTTCACCCTTCATCTAAGTTCGGAAGAACAATTGACTTTTGTACAATTGTTCCTAAATATAGAATTCTCATTGGGTTATTGAAGAGTCTAAGGTGTATTGATTATTCAATCATATCACTGAACAAGCACATATGATTCTTGATGAAGGGAAAGCTAAAAATGAGACAAATCAAGAGCTAATATAATTTAATCAAAGTCCATCACCTATAGTAGCAAGAATTCCAAATGAACACTAGCCAATATGCTCAAAAAGTCCAAAAGCATAAAATCGAATATAAAGGCCAACCTAGATGATGGATTATGAGAGTGGAGGTGAGTTTTTTTATGATGAAACAATTTCTCACCTTGCTTTATTTTTTGAATGCCATCCAATAATATATGAGGATGTTGTTAAAGTGACAACAAAGTTGAAGCAAAACTCACAAAAGGGAGAAAATCTGTTGGTGTGAAATAGGTTTATAAAACAAAGTTGAAGCAAGATGGAAAAGTTGACAAATATAAAACTAGATTGGGAAACAAGCTTGAATTTGGACTTGATACCAAGAAGTATTTTCTCCTATGGTGAAGTTTGATATAGTATAATTGGTATTTTCTATGAATGCCCAAAATTCTTGGCCTATCTATCAATTTGATGTAAAGATGGAATTTTTCCATGGTGGATTGGAAGAATAGGTATACATTGGTTAGCCTCCCAGATATGTGAAGCAAGGCCATGAAACTCAGGTATATTGGTTTAAGAAAGGAATCTATGGGTTGAAACAAGTACCAAGAGCTTCGTATAGTGGCATTGATGTTAACTTTTCCAAACAAGATTTTCTCAAATGATTATATTAACACACACTTTGTACTAAATTTGAAGATGGAAGAATTCTTGTGGTGTGTTTATATGCTGACAATCTTATATATACTGGTAATGGTAGTATCATGTTTGAAGTCATCAATAGGTTGATGATGAAGGAATGTAATATGATAGATTTGATATTGATGCACTATTTTCTTGGTATAGAGGTAGTGCAGTTGTTTGTTGGAATTTTTATTTCACAAAAAAAAAAACATGTTCTGGATATTTTGGAGAGGTTCAAAATGAAGGATTGTGACTTTGTTCCACTCCAATGGAAGTGGGTTGGAAGCTTACAAGGAATGGGTCAGGAGAGAAGACGGATGTTACTCTTTATAATAAAATTATTGAGAGTCTAATGTATTTGGCTATCATAAGGCCAGATATCTTGCATGTTGTAAGTTTGATTTTTTGATACATAGAGAATCTTATTGAAGATCGTCTTTTTGCTGTAAAGAGCATATTTCAATATTTAAAAGGAATTATAGATTTCGGAATTTTGTATAGGAAGATCAGAATTTCAATCTTTTAGTGTGCTCGGATAGTGACTATATTGGAGAGTTGATGATGAAAAGAGTATGTTTAGTTTTATGCTTATGATGGGCTCTACTGTTGTCTCATGGTCAATAAAGAAACAACAAATAATGAAATTGTCAACTGTTGAAGCTAAGTTTATTACTACCACATCTAGCTCTTGTCATGCTATTTGATTGTGGAGATTACTTGAAGTTTTGCATAATCAGCAACAAGGTCCAACCTTAATTTATTGTGACAATAGCTCAATAATCAAACCTTCCAAGAATTCAGTCATAGATGGTAGAAGCAAACATATAGATGTGAGGTATCATTTTCTTCATGATATCATAAAGGAAGGAAAATTGAAGGGTCTGCATTGTCACACTAAAGACCAAGTTTCAGATATCTTGACTAAATATCTTAAAGTGGCTGCATTTGTAAAGTTGCACAGTGAGCTGGGATAGTACTCTTGGAAGGAAGCTATGGATAATGGTGTTGGTGTAGGGAAGTAATCTGCTGGAGTTTCTTTGGTAAACTAATGTCTTAAAGATATCAATTAAAGAGAGAATCCCATGAGTTTAGGAGTTGTTAGTTATGGGCTAGTCATTGCTCCCTTTTTTGGTTTATTTGTTGCTACATTTTCTATTTGAGCAATCATCCTGCTAAAAAAATTATCAGCTTTGAATTCTATAATCAACATACTCATAGTGAAGTTAGTGTTGACACTCTTAGCTAGAGAGAGATAGGAACAATGCAAAAATAGAAGTAAGAGTAAAAAGGGGGTGGGATTGACAATACGTGGGTGTGTTTGAGATTATGAGTTTATATCTCTCCCCAAGAGTACTGACATTTTGGTACTCCAAAATTATTTTAAAAAATTCCTAGTTCACTCAACTTGATGTCTTATTCGTTTATAATACATTTAATGCATTCAAATCGACTACACATGGAAAGTGATAGCTTATTGACCTCACACTAACACATTAACTCAAATTTACTATCTATAGTACTTGTTATTTGTTGTATAGACTTGAATTGGTACTCAGTCATGGATATTTTTTTACTCATTAAAGGAAATTATATTTTGTTTGATATTGTCCACATGGCAATGGTAATGACTATAGAATCCCAGTCATCATCCTATCCCAATAAACCTCAGTACATGCCGTGTTTTAGATTGTGCATAGCGATTTTAGATTGGTAGTCAACCTAGTCAATAGCACTTTTGAAACCAAAAGGGAGAGAAGCAAGAAATAGTTGGAGGAAATGAATAGCATAATTTCCATACATCAAAATGCATCAACCAGTCTGTATAAATAACTTTTCCATACACCAGAGTGCGTCAACCAGTATGTAGTAAGGATCTTGAGCTCTATCATCTGTATGTTCTCTTTTCTGCTTGGTCCTAAATTGTTTAATAGGTCGTTGACATGTGGTTGTTTGGTAACAAAATTTTGGTTGCATGTTGAGCAGACAAGGAATTTAGACCCATCTCCCCAGATATCTCCACCAATATACAACTATTTGTCCTTCCAATTGCCTTGACTCTCTGGGAGTTTTAGATAAGCCTGCTAGCAAAGATAGTTGAAATATATGCTCTTCCTTTGTCTAAACTGCTTCTTTTAGGACAATACATGACATTATCTACTTTTCATTCAAGTATACCCATAACTCCTCTATGAAAACATAGAGGCATAGAAGAGTTAACCAACCATTAGGATATATTTGGGCTGGATTGTCATCAAAATTAGAAAATCTTAGGCGTGGTAGGGGAAACTAGAGACCTATCTTGAGTTCTTTAAAGTGAAATATGTACCACCTGTTGGTGAATCATCAATGTAGTGAAGATGATGAGGTATAGGCATCAAACCCACTCTCAAAGTAACTTTATATCTCTCCATAAGTGACCCGTATCATCTACATCCAGTTCGTTGGACATTTTTTCCACTTGATGTTTTTATTTAGTACACAGTTGACTCACCCTTGGAGTCTCACTTTTTCTTTTTCCTTTGAGTGCAGACTGTAGTTGGAGTTTTTATGACATGCACTAGACATCGTGGATTAGTGTCACCAATTCCACAGCCTGAATTTGACGAAGTGGCAGTGGACATTGAAGTTGTTGAAGCTGGAAGGAAAGTTTGAAATGTCAATCTCAGTGAAGATATGTTACGAGCAAGAATGCTCGAGCTACTTGGCGCAGCAGCTATGGCGCCCAAGCACACAGAAAAAAGGTACCAACAGTATAAGGAGTCGCGCAACACTTGTGGAAACAGGTGGACACAAAGTCACGAGCAAAGGAGGGGACCCCTAACGGAAAAGAACACTGGCTTGGAGTATGAGCAAGGAGATTATTGATTCTGTTAGATAAATGTGAGAATCAGTTAGCCTGTGTAATCCTATAAATATGGTTAAAGTAATTAGGAAAAGGATATCAGAAAATATATGAAATCAGTACCTTTACTTCTGTCTTCTTCTTCCCCAACCTTCTCCTAACAAGATATTGAGATATAATTTTTATGAAAATATTGAAGATATTGTCATTATAGATAAAAACTATGGAAAAAATTACAAATATTATGAAAAATCTATCAAAAATATGAATTTTTTTTTTGTAAAATATCAAAACAATCAAATACTTATATTTTAAATTAATTTTTATTTAATACTTGCACTTTTAAATACTTATTATATTTATATTAATTAATAAGTTGACAAATTAATTAAAATATTCTATAATAAAATATATTTTTTTTTGTTAAATATTATAGAATAAGTAGTTAAAATATTTGAAATAATTAAATAAATTATCTAATTGTATTAATTATAATAGGAACATAAATCTTGACAGTATGAAAATAAATTGTATTGATTATTTTTTAAAAAAGTATTCATAGTTAGGGGGATATAATGAGCCTTAATCCTTTAATGCAACCTACCTGTTATAAAATTAGTATAAAATAGTAAAAAATAAAACATACATGTTAATTTTTTACTTGAGAATTGGATTGGAAGCTACTATTTCATTTAGTTGCTCACTAAACACAGTAATATATGATATAATTTTCTCTTTCTTTTTTTACCTATTCATTTCATATGTAGAGAAAACATGCTTCAAAAAAAGGAAAAAAGAGAATATATTCTCTTATGCAAAAGTGAGAAAAATTGAATTAAAATAATTTCTCAAAAAGATGAGAAAAAGAGGAAAATAAATCAAGAATTGTTATTTTTGATATTTTGTTCAAACTTTTAGCCATATTTTAATGATAATATATACAATATCTAGATATTTTAGGCAAAAAAGATGTTTAAACGATATTTTAATAATAATTTCGATAATTTCGCCACAATTTGGCCAAAAGATATGAATATCATGTTTCAATATCAGGATGTATAAAAAAGAGATTATCACGAGAATGTCAATGATATCATCAACTTCTTCATCCTTGGTTGGAAATGCCAAAATTTTGGGACCAAGGTCTTTCCTACTTATAGCTTTCCTAATAGAGATTTAGGTGTTCATTAAGTTTATGTTCTCAAGTGAGGATCAAGTTAATGTTCTCATATATTCACAAGACCCTTTGCAAGAAATTGTTTGTCAAATGACTAGGGATAGATATGAAAAATTAAGTTGGGTGCAAGGATTAATTTAGGAAGCACTTTCTATTTTAACTAATTTTGGGCATTTTATGTTTTATTTATCATATTTAGGAATCAATTTTTTTTAATTAATTGCGGGCCTTTATGTTTAACAATTTTTGTTTTAGTGAATTGTATGCTTTTTATATCTTATTTATCATAAGTCTTTTTAGTCTTTTATTTTTTAAGGATAGATTAGGTCCAATTCATAAATATATAAGCCCATTAGGCCCATTTCATCTAGGTTTTTCTATTAGGGCTTCTTGCTTATAAAAAAGAGAAACTATGTAGTTTCAAGGCAACAACGAATACCATTAATGAAAATTATATTTCAAAAAGCTTTTACTTTTCTTTCTTGTGTTCTTGATTGAATGCTCAAATTTGACTTATCAAAGGGAGTGATCATCCTTTGTGGCGTCTCAAGATAGGGGTTTTAAGGACTTTTTTCCTTAGGGCTATAATATGATCATCTTCAACACATTCTTAGCAATTCAATTATTCCTATTCCTTTGAGTTTGTGGGTTCCTAGGATTATTCGCCTAGAGGGTATGCATCATTTGGTATCAAAGCCTTCGTTGTTGAAAACAAGTTATCTATCTTCATTTTGAATTCTTGATTTTAGGAAAAAAAAAATTCATCTTGTTTTGTTTCAATCCTTTTTCTGCGTTCTTGAGTCACAAATCACAAAAACAAATGTGTCCTTTTAAGTCTTGTGTTTTCTTTCAATTTCGTTGTCGTTATTTTCATATTTGGATTGCATTTCATTGTTTTCTTTGAATTATTTGTATCTTTTTCTTGTTCTTTATTTCTGTGTTCAATCTATCTTTGTTCTTAAAAAAAGGGTTGTTATTCGTAGTTTTAAAAAATTTTGATAAATCAGAGTTTCATTTTTAAACGGCCATAACTTTTGACTCGAGTATTGGAACGACTATAATAATATATTAAATCGAAGATCGTTTCGATTCTTATAAATGGAATTCGGATTTTACCTCTTTTATATGTCGTTTCTGATCCCAAATTTCATTTTTTAAACCACGTACTGAGGGGTTAAAGTTTTGTTACACATTTTTGTGTTATTTTTGGTTCTTGTTCATTAGGGTTACGAATTTGTTTTTGTGAATTTTCTATTCAAAGCAGTAGCAATAGTCAAAACAAAAAAAAAAGGAGAACAAAGTAGTAGAATGTTCAAGAATATAATTCTTGTTTTCTTGCTAAGTTTTCTTATTCTTGTTGAAATTGGTTTTCCTTTAATTTATTTTAGTTTCATTTATTTTATTCTAGAGAATCATCAAACTTTCTATCCAAATTTGATTTTAAAAAAGGGAATTATATTATGGTTAAGAGTCTTTCTTTAGAGTCCTATTTGGACTTTCTTTCTATCATCTTTTGTAATTAAGTTTTTAAAATTCTGATTTTCAAGATCTTGAAAAGATTCTTTCTTGGGTCATTAGAGTCCTATTTGGACATTATTTTTGTCATCCTTTGGCATTAAGTTTGTAAAATTTTGATTATTGAGATTGCCACCAATAAATCAGTTACTTCTTGAGATTAGTTGAGTTCTTTGATTTTGTTAAGAACAAAAAAAAATGTTGGCTTTAGCTTTGAGTGGAAAAATGAAAGAGATATAAAAAAGAGAGGCCAAAATAGTGAGAAAAAAGAGTGATACAATCTGATTTGGAACAAACATATTAGGAAATGTGTGAGGAACACTAACTTTTTATTTTATTTTATTTTATAGATTGAAAACATGAGTAAGGAAGGAAGAGAACCACAATAGGTTGACTTAAAATTCCTCTTCAAGGCTTTTAATGACCAATTTAAGAAGCTAAATCAAGGTTGGATGATTTAGAGTTCTCTTCCGGTTCAAAATTACATAGAAGAAGAAACTAATTCCAATGAGGAAGAGAGAGCAAGTTATAAATGGGACAAAAAGGGTATGGTGTTACAAACAAATGGAAAAATCGATAGTGCTAGTTTTGATGTTGAAGTGGAAGAACCTGTGTATAGAGATTCACTTGTCACAAGGAGAGTCCTGAATATAGCGCCTAAGGATGAAGAAGATAAGAAGCAACATGATCATATTTTCCACACAAGATGCCACGTGAAGGACAAGGTATGTACGCTAATTATTGATAGTTGGAGCGACACTAATGTTGCTAGTACCTTGTTGATAGAAAACTTAAATTTGAAGTGGCAAAAGCATCCTAAATCGTACAAGCTATCATGGCTGAATAATTGTGGAGAAGTGGAGGTTAACAAACAAGTTTGGGTTCTTTTTCCAATTGGATAAATACGAAGATGAAGTTCTTTATGATATGGCACTGATGTATGTTGGTCATATAATGTTAGGTCGACCGTGGAAATTTGATAGGAGGGTGTCACATGATAGGTAAAAAAATCACTATTCTTTTGAAATGGACAACTAAAAAGTGGTATTAGCCCCTCTCAAACCTTTGCAAGCTTATGAGGATCGAATTAGGATAGTAGGAGAGTGCAAGATGTAGAAGAAAAAAACAAAAGTGTGAACGTGAGGAAACTAAAAAAAGAGTAAGTGAGGTAGAAAACAAAAATGGAGAGAAAAGTGAGAAAAATGGATAGAAAAGTGAGCATAATGGAGGGAAAAGTGAGAAAAAGAGAGAAAAAAGTGAGCACAAAGGAGAAGAGTGAGAAAATAGGAGAGAAAAGTGAGCAAAAGGATAAACAAACAAAAGAATGAGTGCATTTGCTGAAAAGCAAGAGATTAAGAGCAAAATGATGGCAAGGCAACAAGTACTTGTACTTATGTACAAGAATGTTTATCTTTCTACTAACAATCTTAACTTATCTTTGTCTAGTGCCATTGTATCTTTATTGCAAGACTTTGAGGATCAACTTCCTGAAGAGATTCCCCATAAATTACCTCATTTGAGAGAAATTGAGCATCAAATAGACTTCACACATGGATCCGTTATACTAAATCGACCTACTTATAGAGCTAAGATTCGAGAAAGAATCTTTTTGAATAGGAGGGGAATAATAGAGATTGAGGTGCTGATTAAGTTGATGTTTCCAAGTGCGAATCAAGTTAATGTTCTCATATATTCTCAAGATCCTTTGCAAGAAATTGGATGTCCAATGACTAGGGATAGTTATGGAAAATCAAGTTGGGTGCAAGGATAAATTTAGGAAGAAATTTTTATTTTAATTAATTTTGGGCCTTTTATGTTTTATTTATAATATTTAGAAAGCAATTTTAGTTTTAATTAATTTTGGGCCTTTTATGTTTACAATTTTTGTTTTAGTGAATTGTGGGCTTTTTATGATTTTTATCATAAGTCTTTTTAGTCTTTTATTTTTAAGGATGGATTAGGCCTAATCCATAACTATATAGGCCTATTAGGCTCATTTCATCTAGGGTTTTTCTATTAGGATTTCTTTCTTATAAAAAAGAGCAACTATGTAATTTGGAGGCAACAACGAATATCATTAATGAAAAGTATATTTCAGAAAGCTTTTGGTTTGTCTTCTTGTGTTCTTGATTAAATGCTTGAATTCGACTTATCAAAAGGAGTGATCATCCTTTGTAGCATCTCAAGAATGGGGTTTTAAGGACTTTGTTTCCTTAGGGTTCTAATCTGATCATCTTCAATACATTCTTAGCAATTTAGTTGTTCATATTGTTTTAAGTTCGTGATTTCCTAGGGTTATTCACCTAAAGGGTATGCATCATTTCCTTACAAAAACCAACTTATAGTTCAATGGATTTCTGCGGGTGTACATGGGGTGTTTATTCAAATCGAGTTTGCATAGGAAATGTTTTTGTGTGGCCTAAGGAAGGAGGCTGAGTAAAGATTGTTGGAGAAACTGGGTCTTTACCATTAACCATGATGTACTACGAATGGATTCTTGACCAAAAGAGAGAACAATGGGAATATCATAAAGGTAAATAAAGGTAAAATGAAGAGTTCACTATTTATAAATAAGAAATTAGGCCTAAGGTGCTATGGAAATTGAGAGGTTACTTATAGTTTACATGTAAGTTAGTTTAAGAGAAGTTGAAAAGCACCCATAATTGAGTGTATTCTCTTACCTTCCTTTAAGCTATAAGAATAGGGGAGTTAATTTTTGGTGTTGTCCAAGTGGCAATGGTAACCACCAAAATGACCTAGTTATCATGCTATCCCAGCAAAGTGATAATAGCAACCTTAGTTCATGTCATGTTTTGTACGTTTGAACTCAAGTAAATGGGTTGAAGCATACTGACTTTCATATGCTATATGTTTGCATGGCCCGAGTTCTGATTGAAGAATTGTATATTCCATTTTTTTTCAAGTATTAGGACTCAATTAGTCAAGCTATAGCATATGGACTAGTCTACATGACCTATGGTATGCATCATGGACAGATCAAGTTCAACGAAGTTCTTCCAATCAATCTTCGGTTCTCAAACAACTTGAGTGAGGCGACCTATTTAAGCATATTAATATTTTAGTACGTTATAATGTGTTAGGTCTCCACTTTACATGCTCTAACACTACATCTACTTTTCTTTTCTTTGAGCATAGGGTCCATCATTGTAATAGTGACACTAGTAAATCGGTATGCCTATATAGACTTAACCCCTCGTTAATAAAGAATTTGAATATTTATTACTTGAACCTATAGCATTATGAATCTCTAAACATGTTCCATGTTGGGGAAAAAATGACTATCTCTGTTTGTTAGCAAAGTGTGCTAATACCTCTATTTGTTTGTTTAGGGCACTCATAAATTTTCCTCGACATATTAGGTACTTGTAGATTTCCCTCAACATATTGGGTCATAATTTCACACTAGTAATTTAAACTAGGGCTCATTAAGCCAAAACATCTACTAATGGTTACCCATGATATGTGGTTGTCTTTCAATCTCTAACCACAATTGTCATTATCTCATGTCAAATGCATCATTCCTTTAAACTAGCCAAGGTTTACTAATCACTGAATTAGTAATAAAAATTAGGAGCAATAAGCATATAGTAAAACATACAACATAATAGCTAAATAAAATACATTAAAGTCAAATCCAAAATTTCTAGATTACAACTCAAAGCAAGAACTACTCTGTTAATCTAAATGTTATAAATTAGCACTTGCAGAAGCGAAATTTGGGTCCAATTTTGGTTACACAAATATATAATTATGGGTAACAACAAAATAATAAGCAATGAGAAAATAAATGACACATAATGATTTAAGTCGTTCAACATTTCAATGTGAAAAGTCTACTTTATGGATGGCACACCGAGGAAAATCCGTTAATAATCAAATAAATATACAAATACCAATATTAAAAAAACTTCACAAATTATACCAAAAATTCAAATATACCCAGAAAATATCTCCCTCTAATTTACTGGTAATATATAGCAAGATAAATTAGCAAACTTGCTATTAAATCAAATATTACCGTACAAATATTAACAATGGGTAGATTCCACAATCTCCTCAGTTTCATGCAGCTACACTATTTTTGTTTTTTTCTATGTCCCGGTTGGTGCAAAATAGAAACAAAGACTCAAGGCTACAAACTGCTAGGAAAAATGTAGAGAATGGATAAGTAGGAAAATACTAGAAATGCAAAAAGGAAAGACAAGTTGGAACAACCAGTTTTTGCTATTTCCTCTCTATCGCACCCAATTACCAAATGCTTCAGCCAAACGAGTTAGAAGAACTAGACGGGAATAAGTTGGAAAGTAGTTGGAAGTTTCTCTAATTTTTCTTCTATTTCCTGTCACAAGTAGTTCTCAGCTTAAATGCACCAAACGCTTGAGAAAAGGAAAGAAAAATTATATAGGCAAATAGGATAGGGTTTTAATGGGTTAATATTTTTGGGCCTGGAGTTTTGGCCCAATATTTAACAAATCTCCATTTTGACTCAAAACGAAAACATGTTCTTCATATGAAAGTATTCAGACTACCCGTCGTCCAAAGCCTTGAAGGGTGATCATCTTCTGCAAACACCAATCAAGTCCAAGCAATGCTTGAACTTATTAAATGGAACTGGTTTGGTTAACATATCAGCTGGATTCTCTGTAGTGGCTATCTTATTAACAACAAAAGCACCCTAAGAGACAATGTCATGAACGAAGTGATATCTAACATCAATATGTTTGGTTCTTTCATGATACATAGTATTCTTGGTCAAGTGTTTCGCACTCTGACTATCACAAAATGCAACAAAAGTAACCTATTGTAAACCCAAATCATAAACCAAACCTCTAAGCCAAATGACTTCTTTTACTACTTCCGTTGCTTCCATATATGCCTTTGTCATAGAAAAACAACTACAGAGTGTAAAGTATCCTTCCTACTAATGGCACAATGAGAAAGAGTAAAGACATAACCTATCAGAGATCTCTTCTATTCAAATCATCATCATAATTAGAGTCCACATAACTAATAACACTGTAACTAGTATTAGAACTTCCATCATATACCAAACAAAAATTAGATATGCCTCTCAAATACAGAAGTATCCATTTCACTCCTTGCCTAGGACCCTTACCAAGATTACCCATATATCTGCTAAAAACACTAACTGCATGTGAAATGTTTGGATGAGTACAAACTATAGCATACATCAAACTACCAATGACACTATCATATGGAACCTAAGACATGTACCACTCTTCTTCTTTTGATTATGGTGACAAATCCAAAGAAAACCTAAAATGCACAACTAACGGTGTACTTACAAGTTTAAACTCTTTCATACCTTTGGTGTTCAAGAACTTTTTCAATATAACTTTTTTGAGTCAAATAAAGCTTGCTCGTTTGTCTATCCCTGTAAATTTTGATGCCCAAAATTTTCTTCAGTGCACCCAAATCTTTCATCTCAAACTCACCAATAAGTTGAGACTTTAAATTCTGAATCTCAAACTTATTCTTAGAAGCAATAAGCATGTCATCAACATGAAGTAACAAATAAACAGATAAACCATCATGGAATCTTTTATGATAAATGCAACTATCAAAATCACTCCTAGAGTAACCATGATCAATCATAAAAGAATCAATTTGTTTATACCACTGCCTAGGGGATTGCTTCAACCTATATAAAGACTTTTTCAATAAACAAACATGATCTTCCTTACCAGGAACAACAAACCCCTCTGGTTGATGCTTATATATTTGTTCCTCAAGCTCACCATGTAAGATGGTTATCTTGACATCAAGCTGTTCTAATTCCATGTCAAACAATGCAACCATAGCAAGCAACACACGAATAGAGCTATGTTTCACAATAGGTGAAAATACTTCATTAAAGTCAATACCTTTTTCTGATAATAACTCTTTGCAACAACATGTGCCTTGAACCTAGCTACTTCAATATCAGGTATACCTTCCCTTTTCTTGAAAACTTATTTATTTCCAATAATCTTATGGCTGATCCATAGATGGCTGATCTAAAGTGCCCTCTTACACTTGACTATGAGCTCTACTCTCAAGCTCCACCTGTAACAATAGACTCCTTTTTTTTCAACATGGAAAACTCATAAAACTTAGCATATGTACTTATCAAAAATTTAGGTGATGACTTGCGTTCAACACACCATAATCTATAACCCTTCACCCTAGAAGGATACCCCAAAAATATGCATTTCAATGCCCTAGGCTCAAGTTTACCATCATTAACATGAGCATAAGCAGGACAACCAAAAAATTTCAAATCAAAATAATTAGCAGGAGCACCAAAGAATACCTCAAATGGAGTCTTCAACTCAATTGTAGTTGATGGATACCGATTCACCAAATAGCAAGCATGGTTACAAGCTTCAGCCCAAAAGGATTTATCCAAGTCATATTGAAAGAGCATACAATGAGCTCTTTCTAAGAGTCTTATTCATACGTTCTACTACTCCATTTTGTTATGGTGTATGACATATAGTGCGGTGTCTCACTATACCATTTCTTTCACATAACTCATTAAACTGACTTTCACAAAATTCCAAACCATAATTAGTTCTCAAATGCTTGATTTTCTTGCTTGTTTGATTTTCTATATAAGCCTTGAATTTTACAAATTTTGAGAACGTGTCATTCTTGTTCTTCAGAAAATACACCTAAACATGACGGGAGAAGTCATCAATAAAAGTCAACATATACCGGTCACCACCCTTAGACACAATACGAGAAGGACCCCAAAGATGTGAATGAATATAATCAACATTAGCTTTCGTTTTATGGATGGTTGTACTGAACTTGACTATGCGATACTTTCCATAGACACAATACTCATAGAAATCAAGCTTCCCAGTTTTCTAGCCACCAAGAAAATCTTGTTTGCTCAAACTAGACATCCATATTTCACTCATATGCCTTAGTCACATATGCCATAATCGAGTAGTATCTGAATCTTAATCTAACAAGGATGAAACTAAAACACTACCAATAATAGTGCTACCTTGAAACATATAGAGGCCACGCGATAATTTCCCTTTAATTAAAATTAGAGCACCATTACTAACTCTTAAAACTCCACCTTGAGTTATATACTTTTAGCCTTGTGAATCAATAGTACCCAAAGATATCAAGTTCTTTTTCAAATCTAGAACATGGCGAACATATTTCAAAATCCAAACAATACCATCGTGCATCTTAATTCGAACAGTACCAATACTAACAACCTTGCAGGACATATTGTTTCCCATCAAGACAACACCCCTATCAATAGACTGATAAGAAGCAAACCAGTCTCTATTAGGACACATATGGTAAGTACAACCCAAATCAAGAATCCAAGCATCTCTAGGAGAACCAATAGATAATGATAGATCATTTTCACCATCAAAACCAAAAATATTTGCAACACCAACAACATCATTAGTACCAGAAGACATTATGGTATATTTTCCTTTACCTTTGAGTTTCAGACAATTTACTTTCCAATGCCCTTCCTGACAACAATAGTTGCATTTATCTTTTCTTTTTCTAGATTTGGATCTAGACTTGCCTGTATTATTTCTTTTGACTTTTTCTTAATTTCAACCTCTGACAAATAAACCACTGCTATTATCATTATTGCTTATAGACACCTTTTTCTTCAACTCTTTGGAATTCAAAGTTACTTTGACATCTTCCAAAGAAATAGTGTATCACCTACATAGCATGGTATCAATAAAATGTTCAAATGAATGAGGTAAACAACATAATAGAACTAAGGCATGATCCTCATCATCAATTTTAATATCACTACTTTTTAGATCATGAATAATTTTAGTAAATTCATCAAGGTGATCCAGTAAAGGTGTACCTTCTAACATTCTGAAAGTATACAAACGATGCTTCAAATATAACCGACATGTCAAAGACTTGGTCATATACAAATTCTCAAATTTAAACCATAACCCAGTGGGAGATTCCTCATCACCAACCTCGCATAGTACCTCATCCGACAAAGATAATTGAATTGAACTGAGAGCATTTTCCATCAATGAATCTTTTTCTTCATCAATCAATTTTTCTAGCAATTTATCCTTGCCTTAAAGTGTCTTAATGAGCCATTATTTAACAAATATGGCTTGTATCTTCATTCTCCATAGACTGAAATCATGCCTACCATTGAATTTCTCAATTTCATATTTCGCCACCATGACAAAAAACCCAATATTAAATAAATAGAAGCACAACTCAGAAAATATGAAATCAATCAGATAACCATAAGCTCAAAATAAATCCAAGAGAGCAAAATTGAACAACTCCAATAAATAAGAGAATAACCCAATGCTCTAATACCAAATTGTTATAAATTATCACTTACGGAAGCGAAGTTTGGGTCCAATTTTGGTTGTACAAATATATAATTATGGGTAACAAAAAAAATAATCAATGAGAAAATAATGTCCTTGACTAGACGGTCATATCAAATCCTAAGGTATATCCCTCTATGTCCATTTACTATTGAGTTTGTCCGGAAAAAGTTTAAGTCTTGAATTGTTCAATAATACTTTATGTGTTGGTTTAAAAACATAGTTCTCAATTCTCTTATCATGCCATATTTTTTTTTCATTTTATAAATTTTATCATTTTTATAAGCACTCCACCATACCTCATCTAATTTATGTATTATTCATAGCATCTTTTTCACCTCTCCATTGGACTATTCTGTTTGCACACTTGATTAGGAATGGTAGGGTTAAAATGTGAGGTCTACCTTCGTGGTATTTTAATAGATGGTTTGAGCTTAGATCCTATCTCAAAACTCTCTACAATCACATTATGTATACACATGGGAGGTGTAGCCTCCAAATAGTTCACACAATCAACAGTATCAATTATAGATTTCATACTTTCAAAATTAAAATAGATTGAGTTATTTCTTGGTGAGTTTACTTCATTCTTCACAGTATCATATGTAACAGTCTTAAGTGTGGGCAACTCAAAAGATTCTTTTAAGTCATATATCTGAAAGCATTCATTAGCATTATTAATATTGAGGGGTTCAAATGCTTTAAGAACTTTAAATGTTACTTGTTCATCTTGTACTCTTATTTTAAGCTCACATTTTTGCACATCAATAAGTGCTCTTCGAATTTCTCAGAATGGATGACTAAGTATGATAGGAATGTTATGGTCTTCTTCTATGTATAGTACGATGAAATCCGCTGGAAAGATGAACTTGTATACTTTTACTAAAACATCTTCTACCACACCCCAAGGTCGCTTAATTGATCTATTTGACATTTGTAATGTTAATGAAGTAGGTTTGGCTTTACCAACCTAATGACTCTATGAAAGCAGAGTCATTAGCACATTTTTTACTTAATATTTGCTTGTTTTATTCAATAAATGTTATTTTTAGGGTTAAAAATATTAAAATATAATTTTTTTTATAAAAAAGGGATGAAAATATAAATTCTAAAATTGAGAATTTTTTGGAATTTTATGGATTTTTTTATGAATTTTCAACGTAGGACAAATCAAGATCTGCCACATGGCTTGCAAAGACAACGAATTGTAGATCTATGCATGTGAGGAGTGATGCAGCGTGTACCACATCTCAATATATAGTTCATTTCGAGTTTACAATAAGGTCAAATCCCCTTGCACGTGTCATCACGATTGGTCACTGATATCCATCAGCACGCCACACAATCTGTTTTCCCGAATCATGTTGCGTCATATGGCCATGACTCAATGAGCGTTGACTCAGATCAGTCTTCACTACCACGTGTCGCGCTCTTATTTGCCAGTAAATTCTATGTGCAATGTGCCATACTATCATTAGTTAGCACTTTAATTTTGCTTATTTTGATTTCAACCCTTGATTTGAAGGTGATCTGACGGTCCATATTCTACTTAAGATATATTAACCCCCTAATCACCCCATAAACCCTAAGGAGCCATAATTAACCCAATTTTTATCAGTTTTTGGAGCTAAGAAGAGAGAAAAATATAAAAAAATTCAAAAGGAGATGCAATTTTGGTATAGATTCAAGAGGAGATTAGTATTACAATTCAAGAGATTGATTGTATTTCTTCTTCTACTTTTTCCTTTATCAATTTTTATGTATTTCTTTATGAAAAATATGATCTTTATGAACAAAATTATATCATTAATTTATTAATTTATGGGTCTTATGAACCCAATTTTTACCATGGGATGATCTAGTATTTTACCCTAATTATGATTTCAATTTAATTATACTATTAATTGTTTGGCCAATAATTTATTTATAGAGTCAATTAAATATAATTGAGAGAATTATTTAATTGTTTGTCTTAATTAAATAACATGCATAGTTTCTAGGTAGAGATGTATGATTCTTATGTATGTGATTCATAATTAATAAACTTAATGAGTAGTATGCAATTTAATTGGTATGAAAGTGTGATTAAATTAATTACTATATGGTGTGTAGTTTACTTGAGAGATGAATATATGCTAGGTTAGATTCAATTGATCATGTAATTAATTGATAATTATATTGGGAGATTTTAATGATTCGTATGTTTAGAAAATTAGGGGATTAAGTATTCCTAGATATTTTCTCATATATCTTTTTAGTCACAAAATCTGATTTAATTAATTATTGCTATTTATTTTTAGTTATTTTAATTTTGCTTCCTTAAAATATAAAAACAAGAAAAAAATTGACTTTTATTATTTTTAGTTTTAAAATTTGATAAAGAAAAATTGACGTACATGTGATGATATTTTTCAATAGATCATGTAATTAATTGATAATTAGTTTTATGAATGAATTTTCAACTTCAATAAACAATCTGAGATGTAGATGAAGATCCTCTATTGATAATCTGCTCACTTGTCTAACTGTTTGTAGCATTTGAAACATTACTGGCTTGAATTCAAACTAATTAACTTGAATGTTTAGTCTTGTAATACTTGGATTCAACTCTTCCAACATAGGTAACATATATTTATTTATAGTTCTATCTCTATCACTCATTAAAGGTATTCGGTTGTTCAAATTTAGCTCATTATTGTTTATTTTTAATGGATTAATCATTTCTTCTACTTGGTAACAACTTATTGTTTTCTTATTGATCTTAAAGTACACTCAATTTCAAGAAGTAATATAATGATAAAAAAATATTATTTCCACAGAAATTCTATTATTTGAAACTAATTTTTAAAACTAAAAAGTAAAGATCAATCTTTTTATTTATTCTTCTAATTTAATGAGACAAAATTAAAAATACTAAAAATATATATCAGTAATTAATTAACTTAGATTTGGCAACTAAGAAGATAAAAAAAATATCTAAAAATATTTAATCTCTCAATTTTTTAAAAATGTGAATCACTAAAATTTCTCCTAATATAATTACCAATCAATTACATATCAATTGAATCTAACTTAGCATATATTTTTCTCTCAAATAAACTATACATCATATAATATTAACCTAATCACACTCTCATGTCAATTAAATTGTATATATTAATTAAGTTAATAAATTATGGATCACATACATAAGAATTATATATCTCTGTCTATAAACTATACATGTTATTTAATCAAGACAAACAATTAAATAATTCTCTCAAATATATAATTACCTCTATAGATCAATTGTTGTCTAAAGAATTAATAGCATAAAAATTAGATTAAAAAATATAATTAAATTGAAATCATAATTAGAGTAAAATATTATATCACATGTAAAAAATTGAGTTCATAAAATCCTTAGATTAATAAATTAATTAGACATAATTTTGTTCATAAAGTTCATAGTTTTCTTAAAAACTTAAAAATTGATAAAGAAATGACAAAAATAATAAATACAATCAATATATTGAATTGTAACACTAACTACTCTTAAATCTCCATCAAAATTATATCTCATTTTGAATATTTATGTATTTTTCTCTCTTCTTAACTCCAAAAATTAATAAAATTGATAATTTTCGACTCATTCAAATTTATGAGACAATTAGTGAGTTAAATTCGGTTCAAATGAAATCTGGACCATCACATCAACTTCAAATAAAAAAAATAAAACTTAACAACACTAGCCAATAAAAACACGACACATGACACGAAAGATTCACTAGACGAATCAACACATGACATGACATGTGTGATTACAGCTTGCATGGCCATCCAATGACACATCCATTAACCACGCAACAAATTTGAAACAAATGTTGTGCCGACACGTGACACAACCTACATCACAACACAAGGCGATATACAATTGCCCTATTCAATTGCATAGCACCCACATGCCATTTTTTGATTGATCTTGCATTAAAAATTCATAAAAAAAATCCAAAAAAATATTCTTTCTTCCATTTTTACTAAAAAGTTCATATTTTAACATTTTTAATCCTAAAAATACTATTTATTAAATAAAACGAACCAATATTAAACAGAAAAGTGAATTGATGATTCTACTTTAATAGAATCAGCATTTATATACAAGTAAACAATAAAATAGATTCTAATATTTAGTAGTC
Source organism: Hippophae tibetana (assembly GCA_037013495.1). Classification (NCBI taxonomy): domain Eukaryota; kingdom Viridiplantae; phylum Streptophyta; class Magnoliopsida; order Rosales; family Elaeagnaceae; genus Hippophae; species Hippophae tibetana. The sequence continues at coordinate 41,618,503 of CM072804.1, read as the reverse complement.
ACAGCCAAATCAAACAGAAGTTGAAAATGTAGGCAGAGGGTCCTTATATATATACCAAAATTTTGCAGTTCATTTGTCAAATTCATAATGGTTGCACACAAATGAATACTATTACAATGGTATAGGAATTGTTTTCACCACATCTTTCCTGGAATTACAAAATGATTGAAGATGAATAACATCAATTGTACCAAAACCAGAGAGCAGGATCCCATAGTCTACCAACCTACGAACATCCCGCGGAAGCGGGGATTGCCAAAGGCCATCCCACCAAGCTGGAGGAAGAAGTGGTGTGAAGGAACATTGATTCCGCTGGTTATGACAACTTAGAGGACCTGCATATCTGTTCCACACATGTCCCCAACCCACTTGAAATCTTAAGCCATCTCTCAACAAATTACTCTGAACGCTGCTTAAGAAAGAGAAATTAGAACTGGTAGTAGGATCATCTCCTGAAAAATAAGAGGTGGTAACTGTTAGAATTCTTTCAACAAATTGTCACATGGACGGGTCACTTGAGTACTGGTGTTACATGGATTATTAAGAGGGTCTGAGTGACATTGAAAGGTATAGTAAGTACCTAGACTGTTTGCAGCAGCCAGTGCTGCAATTAACTGGGCATAGGTAGTTCCAATGCGCCTATGAGCCCCAGAGACTACAGCATGTTTAGCTCGTGATGCCAGAAAGAAGTCCACAAATGCAACCCATCTGGGTGCAGGGCCCCAATCCTTCACTCTAAAATTGAGATTTTGCAAACTGTTGACAGGACTTGATAAATTCCCTTTAAAATCATAATAGTTGAAATGAAGAACCTACAGAAAGCATAAGGTAATTAATGCAAATGACTACAAATTATAGGTTGTATAGTGTAACACTAAAAAAAGGTCTTGCATTAATAAAAACAAGGTTTAGTTGCATATAACATAACCCCCCCTCCATGTGGTGCATATACGTTTTATAATGTAAAAACATGTTTTTTTTTATGTACAATATACAGTGCAGATATTTTCTTTTTTATATAATGTAATTTTTTAGAGGGGATTAAAAGTGAAACCATGTGAATAACTAGGTCATATAAATATCGAAGAGAAAAAAAATTGTGTATACATATACGAGTGGAGGTGGAGCCAAGTAGCATATTGTAGTAGGTGTAAAAAAATATAAAAATTAAAATTATACGTAGATATAATTATAATTTTTTACTTCAAGTACAATTTGAGTTTAATTTTTATATGTTATAAATTTTATTGGTTTTTTTAAATCCGAAATCCTTTGGGATTTTTTCCTATTATTTAGAGCTTAAGTTGCATGGTTAAAATAGAGATTAGCTGTATATTTTGTTCCTAATTATTAGGGATATTTTTCTAATTTTATTTCATTTCCTTAGTATCAATATTATACTATAAAAAAAAGAGACCGTGCATAGTTTTATATACAAGAAAAAAAGAAATATTTTCTCATTCATTCGTTTTACAAGTTTAACTTTTAAATAGAGAATAACGCTTCTTTTGTATTTAAATAAAGAGTGATATAACATAAATAAAATATGTGATCTTGATTATATATGAAATATTAAATTATACAGTAAGAAAATAACAAGAGAGATTAAAAAATTATAAAGTGTTACCAAAAAGACAAAAAGTACATGATAGTTGTTCTATTTTTATCTACTTGCACATAAAAATGAATAATTTTATAGCAATAAGGAGGATTGATATCTTTGAACTACCCATAATCTTATTTTAGAACCCTTTTTTATTTATATTCTCAATTAAGACACATGAAATATATCTATTTAGATTACTGATATACATTTTGGTTAATTTCAATAGTAATGGTATCTCTGAGCTACCCCATTTTGTTGAAATTAACCAAAATGTGTATCAGTAACCTAAAGGAGGTATTTCAATCCAAAGATACCAATTTCATATGGAATCAAATGTCTAATTTATTCATATAACATACCTAAAATTGTAAAATTAATTACATAAAGCAATAAAATTTTATTGAAGTAAGGGGCCGTGGCCCACCTTACTCACCTATTGCTCATCTCCTAAGTGGAGGAATGTATGCTTAAATTCTTTAATTCCTTGGTATGTTATGAAGAAAGAACAATTTATATGATGATCTCAGATACGTGTTAAACAAGTGAGTGTTAGTATGTGTTTTTGCAAGTAATGGTTACTCATTTAGAATAAAATTTCACAAGCAAGTGGCAGGTCATGCTACTACCTCGGCAAATTTACTGATATTTGGTGTAATGCTCTTCACGAGGGAGGGAGTATCTGAAACTAACACGACCCTAGGTCTGGACTCCTTGTCTAGAGTGTGAGTGGCTTTTCTGATGCAGTTTAATGCAGCCTGTAGAGCTCCCAGAGGCCTGTTACATAGGATGGAAACAACCTGCATTGTTAATAGCTACAAGTCAAGCCCTTCAATAATAAATTTTCAGTAAATTTTCAATGTTCAGCTCTTTTGAGATGCATGTGATCATTTGCAAATGGATGTCATTATCTATCTGAGGATAATACTTTTTCACCTCTCTAAGGATACCAGAAAGCATCTTATTGTATGTAGTAGACGGAGATTGACTAAACAATTTATAGTTGCATTTCCTTGGACTAATATAAGGGGCATCTGGATGTAAATGATTAACCGTGGAAGTTCAACAACAATTTTATACTTCATAAACTATCAGCTGAAACAACCAAGCAAATCCAATCAGTCTCTTGGATTAGCAGTACTGACATTTCTATTTAAGCTTTGATACACTTCTACGAACATATTAATCATTTTCATGGATTCGATACATTAGCAAAAGCAACAAAGCCATTAGGACACTCAATTTTAACCTCTACATAACTAGGCCAAACTAAGCAAGTAAAAAGAATTGAATTGATTTTTAACTGTAATACCTGTTCATAAGCATCCGCATATGCAATGAAACATCAGGATCAGTTCCACCACCAAGAACCCAGCTCACAGCTTCCTCAACAACTTTCGAAGGAGAGACAAGAACTCTCATCAGTTCTCCAAATACATTCGGCCGGGATTTCAAGAATTCTGGTTTCCCAAATAAATTAGAAGCAGCATCCCTCATCTCAGGGTGTATGTTCTTCAGAAAAAACTGAACTGCCACAGCATCCGTTGTACCTTGGAACCTGCAGTACAAAGGTTAATGCCCTGTTATGGAACACATGTCACTTCCTCTGAATTGTCATGGAAGAAGTTCTCCGCATTTTACCATATGATAGGCTGCTTCCATGCCTTCCAGTTACAACAAAGGACATTTGTCTGCATTGGCTTCTCAAAATTATCAGTCCTGATAATAAGACGTCTTCCATACTTCTTCTCACATTTATTGCGTCTCCAAAGATGCTTGACTTCTTTTAAAGTAAAGGAAATGTTGGAATAAGAAATGTAATCTCCAAAAGGAAATTTTCCCCTGGAATAAATAGGGAACAAAATTAGTAGAAATAAAGGGCCCAAATAAGCTACTGTTAATACAATGTTCAAGTCCAAATTGGAGCTATTACGTCATTCGCTAGACTAAACTGCAAATACTAATAGGTTTATAAAGGTTCATGCAGACTGTAGACTACATTCATCCACATGCAATCCACGTTACACATGACCGAATTGTGTGAATTTTATAAGAATCTCAATTGCATAGAATTGCAATACTACATGTCTGCAGAGACTTTAAAATGAAAACTGTTTTCATACACATGTCTACCCAGATTATTTTTCTTATATTTTGCAGATTATGTAATGGGGACAGAATGAACCCAAAAAAAACAAACAAACAAACAAACAAAAAAAAGGCTTGAGAAAGAACCAATATGCCTGGTTTGCCCAATGATGAGGGACCGGTTCAACATTATACTCAGTGCTGCACTACTTAAGATCTTGTACATTTCATTCCCAAAACCTGCCTCCGATGTTTTACCTATGACAAAACCATGATGACAGAACTTCTCAGGAGAAAGACTTCGAACTGTTGATGCACCTAAAATTGGTACATAAGTTAGACAATACAATATCGTAAGCACATAATTCTCATTCCATCTTCTAAAGCAAACAATTTTAAAAACAAATTCACATACATCATACTGAATCTTTTTTCTAACATGTGTTCTAAAATGCATGAATTACTATAACATCATCACCTAACTATCCAATGATAAGACTATTAATTGGATGAAATCCGAGAAATGGCAACAGCCAAGAACAGAGTCAGTGAGAACAAGAAATTTAAAAATTACGGACACATCAGAGTATGTTTTCTATAGGCTTTTGAAAAAAAAAATACAAAAACATGATTCTATGCAAATGTTGTATCATCATCAGCCAATTAAAAACCTAATCAATATTAACCCCAGCATATCAATCCTATGAAGCTTCTCTTTATCATCATACTCCACTGCTCGGGAAGAACCTTAGAATAGTCATTATCATTTGAACTACCTTGATTTAGCTAAGCATTAACAAAATGATTCTATGATCTCTATAATTGTATTGTTTCAGACTGCTACAATCACCACAAGAAGGAGAACCAAAGTTCTGGAAATCTTATTCAATTACACTGGCTTACAATCTTACAAAAAAAAAAAAAGTTAAAATCACTTCACCATATAGTTAACAAAATCATTTACTGAACTAACAGTAGAGTGGCTAATAAATTTTAATATATATATAAAACAAAGAAATTAATAATAATTTCAGAAAAAAAAAAAGAAAGGGGGAAAAAACCGAGGTTAATAAGCAGAAACGAAAACTACCGTTGAAAGCAAAGTGTTGCTGAATAAGCTTTCTCACTCTAAGACTCTCTTCCTTCCAGGAATCTCCGTTAAACTCCTGTCCCATCTCTTCCACAGTTGCACAAGACCTCGATCTTTTATCACTCATCGGTCCAGCTCCAAATCCAAAACTTACCGTATCAATTCCATGGCTTATGTTCGAATCAACAGAAAGCCGTTTCACATCAATAATCGGACTCGTTTGCCGATCAACTGATTCCATATTAAGCATCAATATTCCAACACCAACAAACACAGCACAAGCCACCAGAATCAATCGTATCGTTAACAATCTCCTTCGCGGCTTCATTTTCTTTTACTCGATCTTCCTGTCTTCCTCAACTAGATCGATATTTTCTCCTTTGAGTTTGGGGTTATTATCATCGAGATTCTTTACTTAGATCTCATCTCAATTACAGAGCAGAAGATTGCGTATCTAACGGAATAATATCAGAAATACCACAAATTTTAATGAATCATAAATATTTTAAAACTTTTTAAAAATTCAAAGATAATTAAACAAACATAATTAAAGTTAAATCTAACGAAAATAAATAATAATATTTTTTAAATAGAATAAGAAAAAATAAACTAATAAATAGTAAATATAGAATATTTTTCATATAAAATAGTAATAAGTAAAAAAAAAATTAAAAATAAAGTTAAATCTTAAAAAATAAAATGAATTTAAAAATACATTATTTTATTAAGAAAAATATTTCCTAAAAAATATAATTTATTATTGCATAAGTAATAAGAAAAATGAGTATAAGATTATAGATGTAAAAGAAATGTATAATATATAATTAATTGATAAAGAAATTATATTAAACAAACTATCAAAAATTCATTATAAAGACAAAGAAAAAATTGGATACATTTATTTAGAATAAATTCAAATATTAATAAAAAATTATTTTAGAGAAGAAATAGATACATCAATAAAAATAGTATTATTAGATAACAGAATAATAAATAAGCAAGATGTCTTATTAAGAATGATCCATGGTAATTTATGATACCAAAAGTTAAATTTTACATCATATCCTAGATTTGCTATTAATATACATCATAAAAATCTAAATCAAGTATTAAGTCTAACTTATGAATTTAAAAGTGAGAATTAATGAAAAAAAAATTAATCAATTATCAATACATTATCTAGTAGCATATTTTTTAACAAATAGTCATAATAGTTTAATATATAGACAAAATGAATTTATAAAAATAGAGAAAACTTTTAAGAAATTTGAACAAATAATAAAACCAAAAGTATTAACAGACTTTAAAATACCAGAAGAATAAAAATTAGATATCAAAGAAAAACCCTTGATAATAGGAAGAAAAAGTAACGTTCTAAAAAATAATAGTATGCCAAGGTTTTACTTTTATAGACCATGAATGAGAAACTTTCAACCAAAAAGAAGTTAAAAAACTAGAAAATGAAGTCAAAATAATGAACACATTAGTTCATGATTATATATTAGGGAAAAAAATGTTTAGAGATAAAATAAAAAAATATGCATTTAGAAGTAAATAGAAGTCTAGTAGGCGTAGCAAAACATTAAGCAATATTATTTGAAACAATACAATTATTAACAGATGAAATTAATTTAGTCTAAAAATCAAACACAAAATATTTACAAGAAATAATAGATATACAAAAAGAATTACTAAAAGAAATAAAGGAATATGGTTATAATAAACTAAAACAAGTTATACACAAGGAATTTTCAGAATTAATAAAAGTTGTATACAACGTACATAAAAATAGTGAAATAATAGGTTATAAATATGATCCCTTAGAAGGATCAAAAGAAAAACTGATAAGAATCATCGAGCTCTACAAATTCCAAGTGGACCAATCACAAGGTCTAGGAAGGCACAACTCGAAAAGGCTTTAAATGGGCTCATTCAAGAGGTCATGCATAATCAAGGGGACCTAAATGGGGAGTACAAGGATTAGGACAATCCTAGGTTGGAAATTAAGGAAAAATTGGCAAAATAAAACTAGCCACATTGTTGTGCCATTTGGACTTTTTTAGGCAGCTTCATTTTCAGCCCTTAGATGGAAACAAGGGTTAAGATGTAATATTTTATAGGGTTTCTTTTGTTCTCAGTTGCTCCATATTTTGCTCTAATTTTGGAGTGTCATTTGGACTGATTTTGGGCAGTTTTCTTTTCAACCTTTGGATGAAATCAAGGGTTAAGATGTAATATTTTATAGGATTCCTTTGTGGTCAGCTGCCCCAATTTTTCCATGTTTTGGTCAATGTTTTCTGCTACCTTTTCTGCTTTTTGGCTGTGTTTATTTTCAACCCTTGAATGAGATGAAGGGTTATGATGTAGTAGAGCTTTTGGTTGGTTTGTATCCTATTAAGAGCAGCTCAGCTACTGTAAAATAGAATTTTGAATGAAGTTTGAATATTCATATCATTTGAGAGCTCATTCTAGCTCTTTGTTCCTCTTCAAGCAACTTATCAAGGGATTGGAAACCTTTGTGGCGTTGTTTAGCATCCAAGCATTTGTGGTGAGTAATATCCATACTTGTTAGGGTGTCATTTATGCTAGACTTATCAAAGAAATAGCAGCTCTTTGTGGCGTCTTTTCTCCTCAGAAAAATGGTGAGTAATATCTATTGATATGTGGAGAAACCCTTTGCTATATAATCTGAAATTAGCTAGGTCCTGAACCCCTTGGTTCTTATCAAGAACTACCTAGGAGATCAAATTCCCTAATTTTGAGAAAAGAAAAAATGAAGAAGAAAGAGATAATTTCAATTTAATGAAATATAGAAAAGAATTAGAAAGAAAGTTCATGAACCCTAAAAATAGGGATATAGAAACATTAGTAAGTTTATTGACATTAACCAATGAAGAAATAAAAGAACATTATAATGAAAAACTTTGTACTAACAAAGAAAGAGATGATATGATAATAATGAGTGATACTGATTCTGAACCAGTAAACATGATCCTAAAAAGGTCATATGAAACCAATTTCATTACCAGTTCCTTACCAAGAAGGAACATCTGACCCACACAAGGGAGAAGAGAAATAGGCAAAGAATAGAACAACCTGATAACATAGATAGAAGAATACAACCACCTAAAATGGAGGAAGGGTTGCATTAGGGAATTATAGGTAGTATTCCACCAGAGTTCAAACTCCATGATAATTATATTTCTGAACTTCTAGATTTAGACTGTATAAGAGATAGGAAGAAAGCCTTAAAAGAATGATCTAGTGGTATGAGTATGCTCATACAAACCTCTCAAACTAACCAAACAAACTCGTCAATCTGTAAGGTCCTTATAGCATATAAAATGAAGGAAACGTTAAAGTTTGGTTTTCAAACTTAATATATCAATAACATTTGTTAATGCAAGGAAATTACCTGGAACACTATATAAAACCTTAACTGAAAATTGGGAACAAAGAAATAGAGAAATTATACCAGATACTCTAGGAGTAAGAATAAGAAGCCCTAAAATTATATCATTATTAAATTCCAAGAAAGAAAAAAAATATAAACAGATAAGAGGAAATAATAAAATCTGTTCTAATAAAAGAGATTTTAGAATACCAGAAAAATATGGATATAATATAAAATCTTATAAACAAAAATATAAATATAAAAACTATAAAAGATTTAAAAAAATATATAAATTCAGAAAAAAAAAATTTCCTAAAATATAAAAAGAGATTTAATAGAGAAAACTAGAAGAAAAGATATTTTTTATTATAAAGAATTATAAACTTTCTGAAATAAGGAATTATTACCCTTTAGGAAAAAAAATACAGATGTTGGATCTGTAATGAAGAAGGACATTATGCTAACGAATGTTTAAGCAAACTTCAAAATAAAAAGGAGTTTCCACAAAAAGCAAAAATCTTAGAAGAAGCTTTTAAAATGAAATTAGAACCAATCGAGGAATCTAATATAGATGATACTTATAATTTCTATCTATTGGAAGAAATAACTGACTCAAAATATAAATACTCAAATTGTAGATATTATTCATCAAAAGATGAAAGATTTGTATAGTATTACAAATCCAAATAGTACTTACATTAAAGTAGGACTAAAATTTAAAGGCTATAATACTTATTATTTACATGCATATATAGATACAAGAGCTAGTATGTGTATAGCCAATAGATATGTATTTCAAAAAGACAACTAGAAACAAATTCCAAAAGATTTAATTATAAGAATTGCTAATAATAATATAATAAAACTTAAAAAGATATTAAAAGATACTAATATAATGATAGGAGGAGAAACTTTTCACAATCCTACCATATATCAACAAGAAATATAAGTTGATTTATTAGTAGGAAATAATTTCCTAAACAACTTATATCAACCTTTCACACAATATTTCGAGAAAATAAGTGTCATAACCTTAGAAGAAGAAACCATCTATGTCTCCAAAATAAAAATAAAAAAAGCTTTAATTGTCTCAAACCCAACTTTTATGCAACAATATAAAAAGTGAAAATGTAGTGAGATAAAAGACCAGCAAAAACCTTATTTAAAAAATATTTTATTAGATATAGAAGAGAAACTAAACTTTTTTCTCAATGAAATATAAGAAGACAAAGCCTTAACATGCATAAGAAAACTATTAAAAATAGTCAGTTTAGAAAATCTTTTAGATCCAAAAATAAATAAATCTAAAACAATAGTCAACATAAAATTAAGAGATCCTAACAAGATCATAAGAGTAAAACCAATGATTTATACTCCAGAAGATAAGATTGAATTTGGAAAACAAATTCAAGAAATTTTGGAATTAAAAGTCATAATACCAAATAATATTGAAGGTTTCCCTAGTGAATTAAAAAACAAAAACCAATTACAAAGATTTTTAGGATGTTTAACATATGTAGAAACATACATCAAGAAACTTCCAGAAATGAGAAAATCATTACAAGCAAAATTAAAAAAAGATCATATTTGGAAATGGACCGAAGAAGATACTCTATATATGGATACACTAAAAGCAAAGGTAAAAAGTTTACAAACTTTATACCATCTAGGACCAAATGATAAGATGCTAATTGAAACATATGCTTAATAAGAATATTGGGGAGCAATTTTTAAAGCAAGAGTAGATGATAAAGATGAAATCTTTGTAGATATACATTATGATGTTTCCAAGATTCATAATTAGATTACCATAGTAATGAAAAAGAATATTTAGCTGTTAAAAAAACTATTAAGAAATTTGCAATATATGTTATAAGCTCCAGATTCATTGTTAAAACAAATAAGAAGAATTTTGGTTATTTCTTAAGAACTAATATTGTAGGTGATTACAAACAAGGAAGATTAGTTAGATGGCAACAATGGTTCAACCATTACAATTTTGATGTTGAACATCTTCCAAGCCATAAAAATAGCTTAGTTGATGCTCTTATCAGAGAATTAACACCTCTAACTATTTTTATGCTTTCAGAAATGGAACATCTTGATAAACAAAATCAAGATAAAATAAAAGGAGATAAAAATCCTATAGGAACAACTCGAGCTACTATATCTCAAGAAATCTCTTATGAAGATAGGAAAGAAATAGGAAGAACTTAATTGTTTAAAATAACCTATAGAAACCAAAAGCTCAAACGAGGAATCTTCATTAAAAAATGAAGAACCTAACAGTTCAAACAAAAATTCTGAAACCATAAAGCTCAATTAGGAAGATGAGGCAGAAAAAGAAGAACATAAAAAAAGTTTATGTCGTTTATAATGGCCTAAAACCAGGAATTTATAACAATTAGGAAAAAGCTAGAAAATCTATTTTAGGAATTAGTGGAGTAATTCATAGAGCCTTCACCAACAAAATAAAAGCAAAAAATAGTTAAGCCAACTACAAAACACCAAAACTGATAACTCCAGATGAAATAGTAAGAAATTGTTTTGGAGCATTACAACAACAACCAACAACTCAACAACAACCAACAACTCTAAGCAGGTTGACAAATCTTGGAAAAATAGCAAGGACTCTAGTGTTATTTAGAGAAACACCTCCTCTAAAGACATCAAAAATAGTAAAGCATTCAGTGTGATTCAGGAAGACATCTCCTAGCACTACTTCAATCATTGAAGATGAAAATGACCAATATAGAAACCTCAGCAAACCATAATGGTTGAGTCTCTATAACCTGGCCAGAAAATCTACCCAAGAACATATTAAAGATATGAAGTTCTATATGATGAGCGAAAATTGGCATCGCCGATCCTGCCAATACTTTGGTTTTATATTTATAAAATTCTCGCAAATGCACGAATTATTTCGTAGAAAATGATAAGTATACTCTCAAGGTTGATCTAAGGAAGGAATATATGTGGCTTTTAATTTATTATTCAAACTTTTAAAAACAAAATTAAATCCTAAACATCCTGTCACTATATTTGAGTTTTTGTGTTTCTAATCTAATAACATAAAAATAAACATAGGTGGGGTTAGATATTCTTTGTTAACTAAAAAAAATCAATTAACACCTATAGGTGGGGTTGATAACTAATTTGGTTAATTAAATTAATTCTTTTTTTCTAAGAGATTGACAATGAACCATTTAAATGCCACATTTGGTGGGGTTAGACAATTTAAACTTTATTCAAGGTGTCCAAATTAAACCTATGAATTTAATTATCCGAGTACTAACTTTCAAGTTTTAAAACCACTACTGAAAACATGTTGTCAATACATTTTCACATAATAATTCTTATAAAAACTTTTGAAATAGAGCTTCACTCTAACTACCAGGCGATTGTACCAACAAATAAAAGAGCACTACTCTAAATCAGACCGGATAACTAAACCTTAAAATCTAATTTTCAGATTTTAGTTTGTCATGAAAATAATATATTTCTCTCTAACATTCTTAATATAAAATCTTGAATAAAAACAAAATCACTTCATTTTAGATATTTTTACCTATTTAATATTTCGTAAGCATAACAACGTTATTATTATATCATGTTTACAAACAGCCAGCAAAATTAAATTTAATCACAGACAAATTAAATATAACATGTAAGAATAAAGCATAAAAAATAACTGTAAAGAAAATAAAATCCTTACAGTACTTTGTTGCTATTCCCGTTGCTGGAAAACCTCCAAACGGAATTTACACTCCCATTTATTGAATCAAAAAGAAAATAAATTACAAAAACATAACTAGTTCTTCTCAAAAAGAGAAGAACTCTAAAACTAAGATAAACTAACTAAAAAAAGCTAAAAACTAAGAAAAAACTTAAAAACTAAGAAATGAGAGAAATAAAGACAAGAGAAGATGTATTTTTAGGTGTGTTTAGTTATGAAGAGAATCTTATAGATGACTTAAAGATGTTGTGGAAAGATGGTGTTAATGTTTATGATACATATAAGGAATAATACTTTAACTTAAGGGGTTCTTTTATGGACAATTAATGATTTTCCTACCAATGAAAACTTATAAGTACTACAACAAAAAGATATATGGGATGTTCTATATGTAGCAATGATACATTTACAATTCATATTATGTATGGATGAAAGATATCTTATAGAAGACAGAAGATTTTTTCCATTTGGATATAAGTTTAGATACCAAAAGAAACCATTCGATGGTGAAGAAGATCATGATCCTACACCAAGAACTTTGTGAAGGGTTGAGATATTAAAGCGATTGAATGGTATGACATTCAAATGAGATGAAAATATAAAAATAATAATACTCTATGATGGAGGGAAACAAAAGAGGTAAGCTAATAAAAAGGGATGTAAAGAAAATATTATTCAAACAGTAGAACATGATTATTGGAAGAAGAAATCAATATTTTGGGAATTACCTTATTATAAAGACATATACATTCGTCATATCTTAGATGTCATGCATTTTGATAAAAATATATATGAGAGCTCGATTGATACATTACTTAATATACCTGAAAAATAAAGGATGGAATTAAGATTGGATTTAAAGAAAAATTAGGCGTACAACTTGAATTGGCACCAAGGGTAGAAAATAATAAGAATTGACATACTTACCACCAACACCATATACTTTGTCAATAAAAGAGAAGGATGTGTTTTGTAAATGTTTTATAGGTGTGAAGGCTCCTGGTGTTTACTCATCCAACTTAATTTTTTTTGTATCTATGACTAATTAGAAACTTTATGGATTGAAATTATATGACTATCATATCTTAATGCAACAGTTAGCCAATTATTGTTAGGTCAATTCTTCCAAAACATGTTCGATTATCAATAATTCATATTTTTCATTCTTCAATACAATAATATGCACGAAATCTATATCAATTGGTGAGTTAAAATCTTTACAGAAAGATGTTGTGGAGAATTTGTGTCTACTTCAGAAATATTTTCCTCCTTTTTCAATAAAATGATTCACTTAAGTGTTCATTTAGTTCAAAAATTTCAATTGTGTGGTTATACCTACTTAAGGTGGATATATCCTTATGAGAGATACATGCAAGTCATTAAAGAATATGTAAATAATAGAAATCATCTTGAGGGATATATGATGGAACATTACATTGTTAAAGAGGTTATTGAGTTTTATTCTGAATATTTTAATGGTTGAACTAAAATTGAAAATCTTACACGCGAATTGTTCTTAGATGATGACATGATCCAAGTACGCAACGCTATGCTTGGTGAAAGTAGGAAATTATTCATTGATTGCATTCAATGGAAAAAAGCACACCGAATCATTTTGGAAAATAACAATGAGGCATAAACGTATATAGAGTAAGTAATGACAATGCATGTTAGTTCCACCCTTTTCATATAAAATAAAATTATTATCCATTTAACTATTAATTACACATAATTAATATATCTTTCATAATATCATAGAATGCACTTGAACTTACCGTAGACCAATCCTCATTATAAAAAAAATAGAGGAGAAAAATAGTTGTATGAAGCAAGAGATTATTAATTGATTTCACATATAAGAATTCATTTGTGTACCTAATTAATGTTTTAAATGCTTTTTTAAAATATATTTCATGTTATATGCATAGGTTTGAGTTGAACTCAACAAACTCAAGAATAAAATAACATAAACTCTAGAATGGATTACACATGGTCCAAAATTTGATGTCAAATCGTATTCTAGTTTTACAACACAAGCAAGAGACAAATTTTGAGTAAACTAGAATAGTGGTATGAAGATGGTTGCACAAACTTGGCTATTTGCTAGTTCAAAATATGGTAATCCTATACTTTCTGATCAAATGTATTATGGTATAATTCAAAAAATTTGAAAACTCAATATGAGGTCTTCCATGAAACAATATTCTTGTGTGATTGGGTTGAAGATATTATAAATATTGGATATAAAATAGATGATTTTGGATTTATCCATGTAAATTTATCCAAGATAGGCCACACCGATGATTCGTTCATGTTAGCACTTCATTTAAAATAAGCACTTTACGTGAGTGATCAAATGGAAACAAGATATCATGTTGTGTTAATACCTCCATAAAAATAGTTTTACCATTCTAATGCTTCAGAAGATGATGACATACTTGATACGTTATCAAATATTAGTCATTTCTCAAACTAATTGCCTAATATATATGATGATCTAGTTGATTACAATGATTCTTCGCCATGGATTCGAAGTGATTGTGAAGGAATATATATTTATATACAATCAATAACCTAATTAAACATATATTGTATACTATTGTAATAAATCTTGTTTATATGTTTGAAGTTAAAATTGTGAATATTAATTTCTATTTCATCATTGTTTGCATATATTATAGATCCAAATGATCCAATGGGACATTTTAAAAGAAGGGGTTGGGCTAATATATCTGACGCTCTACATAATCCAGAAGAAACAATACCTATTAAATTCAATACAACTGGTAATCCATTGAGAGAAAATGACCAACATTTGTTGTATTGGTAGACTTTTCAAGTGAAGTATACTAATCAATAAAAATGATTGGAGTAAAGTTGAGGATTTTGAAAAACAAAATTAAGATATGAAAAATCATTTATGTAGGTCTCTTTTTCTCTATAATTAATTACATATTATATCCATTTTGCATATCATATCTCCTATATAATGTGTTTTATAGAATCATTTTAAAGTCCTCGATAATTGGTTTAACAATTGCTAGAAATTGTAAATAAGGCATGGAAGGAATATAAAACTTCTAAGTTGGCTAAAAATTATGTTTTTCCATACTTGGTCACCCTTAATATAGAAAAAAACTATATAAAGTCCCTAAATATCACCCATGGATAGAACCCCAAGTATCAAAAGAGTTTGTGGATTATAAACATACGAATAAATTTCCAATAATTAGAGAAGAAGACCAAAATATACCAATACAAAATATTCTTCCTAACTGTTAATTTATAAATATTGTTATATTTATATTACTCTGACTTAAGTTAATAAATTTATTATTAAATTTATGTATGTAGGAAACTAAATTGGGTAGACCGGTTACTCATGATGAATTATACATAGAAATAAAGACACCAAAAATGAAGAAATCAAAACCATTTAATAAACAAGGAGAAGAATAACTCATAAATTGGTTAGTAATTAAAGTGATATAACGTTCTTGTTATAATATTTTTTCTATTCAAGTCGGTTATATTTGAAGTAGCATTTGTATACATTCAGAATGTCAAAAGGTACACCTTTACACGATCACCTTGATGAATTTACTAAAATTATTAGTGCTCTACAAAATTATGGTGTTAAAATTGATGACGAGGATCAAGCCTTAGTTCTATTATGTTCTTTACCTCATTCATTTGAACATTTTGTTCATACTATGCTATATGGGCAAGACACTATTTCTTTAGAAGATGTCAAAGTAGTTTTGAATTCTAGAGAGTTGAAGAAAATGTGTCTACAAGGAACAATGATAATGGAAGTGGTTTATTTATCAGAGGTAGAACTCAAGAAAAAAGCACAAGTAATAATAGAGGCAAGTCTAGATCCAAATCTAGAAAAATAAAAGATAAATGAAATTATTTCCATCAGGAAGAGCATTGGAAAGTAAATTATCCAAAACTCAAAGGTAAAGGAAAATCTATCACAACATCTTATGGTACTAATGATTTTACTGGTGTTGTAGATAGTTCTGGTTTCGATGGTGAAAATTTTCTATCAATATATATTGGTTCTCTTGGAGATGTTTGGATTCTTAATTCAGGTTGCACTTACCATATGTGCCCTAATAGAGATTGGTTTACTTCTTATCAGTCTATTGATTTGGGTGTTGTCTTGTTGAGAAACAATGTGTCATGCAAGGTTGTTGGTATTGGTACTGTTCGAATTAAGATGCATGACAGTATTGTTAGGACTTTGAAAGATGTCCTTTATGTTCCAGATTTGAAAAAGAACTTGATATCTTTGGGCACTCTTGATTCATAAGGCTACAAGTATGTAGATGAAGGTGGAGTTTTAAGAGTTAGTAAGGGTGCTCTTGTAGTTATTAAAGGGAAAAAATTGCATGGTCTCTATATGCTTCAAGGTAGCACTATTATTGGTAGTGTTTCAATTTTGTTCTCATCTGATCAAGATTTAGATACTACTCAATTATGACATATGATGCTAGGGTATATGAGTGAGGCAAGGATGTCTATTTTGAGCAAATAGGATTTTCTTGGTGGTCAGAATATTGGGAAGCATGATTTTTATGAGCACTCTATCTATGGAAAGCATTGTAGGGTCAAGTTCAGTACAACCATCCATAAAAAGAAATGTAATGTTGATTATATTCATTCATATCTTGGGGTCCTTCTCGTGTTGTGTCTAAGGGTGGTGACCGGTATATGTTGACTTTTAGTGATGAATTCTCCCATCATGTTTGGGTGTATTTTCTAAAGAAAATAATGATGCATTCTCAAAATTTGTAAAATTCAAGGCTTGTATAGAAATTCAAATAGGAAAGAAAATCAAGAATTTGAGGATTGGCAATGGTTTGAAATTTTGTGAAAATCAGTTTAATGAGTTTTGTGAAAGAAATGACATAGTGAGACACCACACTGTGCGTCATACACCACATAAAAATGGAATTACATAACATATGAATATGAATCTCTTAGAAAGAGCTCATTGTATGCTCTTTCAAGCTAACTTGGATAAATCCTTTTGGGCTAAAGCTTGTAACCATGCCTACTATTTGGTAAATCGGTCTCCATCAACTGCAATTGAGTTGAAGACTCCGTTTGAGGTATTATTTGGTACTCTTGCTAATTATTCTAATTTGAAAGTTTTTGGCAGTCTTGTTTATACTCATGTTAATGATGGTAAACTTGAGCCTAAAGCATTGAAATGCATATTTTTGGGGTATCCTTCTGAGGTGAAGGGTTATAGATTATGGTTTGTTGAACCCAAGTCACCTAAATTTTTGATTAGTAGAGATGTTAAGTTTGATGAGTTTTCTAGGTTGGAAAAGAAAAAAAAGGGAGTCTATTGTTACAAGTAAAGACCACAATGTTATTGAGTAGGTGAAGCTTGAGAGTAGAGCTCCTAGTCAAGTGCGAGAAGGCATTTCAGATAAGCCATTTGTGGATGAGATAGATGATTCTGATCATGATGTAGCATAAGTGCAATATGAGCAACCATATAATATCACTAAGGGTAAAGGAATAAGAGAGATTTAACGCCCTCAAAGGTACACAGATGCAGACTTAGTTTCTTTTGCATTGTATGTGGCAGAGTCTATTGAGGTACATGAACCTTCTATTTATCATGAAGTTGTCACTTATGATGAGTCTGTTCAATGAATGGTTTCTATGAAAGAAGAGATTGAATCACTTCATAAGAATCATATTTGGGAATTGGTGAAACCGCTTAAGGGCCAGAAGATTGTTGGAAACAAATAAGTTTTCAAGAAAAGGGAAGGTATACTTGATATTGAAGTAGCTAGGTTCAAGGCACGTGTTGTTGCAAAGAGTTATTATCAGAAGAAGGGTATTGACTTCAATGAAGTATTTTCACCTGTTGTGAAATATAGCTCTATTCATGTGTTTCTTGCTATGCTTGCATTGTTTGACATGGAATTAGAACAACTTGATGTCAAGACAACCTTCTTACATAGTGAACTTGAAGAATAAATATATATGCATCAACCAGAGGAGTTTGTTGTTCCAGGTAAGGAAGATCATGTTTCTTTATTGAAAAAGTCTTTATATGGGTTGAAGCAATCCTCTAGGCAGTGGTATAAACAAATTGATTCTTTTATGATTGATCATGGTTACTCTAGGAGTGATTATGATAGTTGCATTTATCATAAAAGATTCCATGATGGTTTATCTGTTTATTTGTTACTTCATGTTGATGACATGCTTATTGCTTCTAAGAATAAGTTTGAGATTCATAATTTAAAGTCTCAACTTAGTGGTGAGTTTGAGATGAAAGATTTGGGTATAGCCAAGAAAATTTTAGGCATGGAAATTTACAGGGATAGACAAATAAGCAAGCTTTATTTGACTTAGAAAAATTATATTGAAAAAGTTCTTGAATTCTTTGGTATGAAAGAATCTAAACATGTGAGTATTCTGTTAGCTACACATTTAAGGCTTTCTTTGGATTTGTCACCACAAGCAGAAGAAGAAGAGTAGTACATGTCTCAGGTTACATATGCTAGTGCCATTGGTAGTTTGATGTACGCTATGGTTTGTACTCATATAGACACTTCACATGTAGTTAGTGTTGTCAATAGATATATATGTAATCTTGGAAAATGGTCATTGGAAAGCACTGAAAATGGATGCTTTGGTATTGAAAAGACACATCTAATTTGGTTTGGTATATGATGAAAGTTCTAATACTAGTTGCAGTGTTATTGGTTATGTGGAATCCGATTATGCTGGTGATTTGGATAGAAGAAAATCTCTAACAAGTTATGTATTCGCTCTTTCTCATTGTTCCATTAGTTGGAAGGATACTATATAGTCTATAGTTGCTTTGTCTACCATAGAGGCAGAATATATGGCAAGAGCATAAGTAGTGAAAGAAGCCATTTGGCTTAGAGATTTGGTTTGTGATTTGGGCTTACAGTAGGATACTTTTGTTGTATTTTGTAATAGTCAGAGTGTGATACACTTGACCAAGAATACTATGTATCATAAAAGAACCAAACATATTGATGTTAGATATCACTTCGTTCATGACATTGTATCTAAGGGTTCTATTGTTGTCAATAAGATAGTCACTACAGAGAATCCAAGTGATATGCTAACCAAACCAGTTCCATTTAACAAGTTAAAGCATTGTTTGGACTTGATTGGTGTTTGTAGTAAATGATCATCCTTTAGGGTTTTGGACGATGGTTATTTGGTAATCTGAGAAATTTTGATATTTGAAGAACTTGTTTCTATTTTGAACCAAGATGAATATTTGTTAAATTGGCCCAAAACAAATTTAGACCCAAAACCACATATATTAAACCCTTGCCTTATTATATATATGTTGTCATGCGAGATGTATAGCAACCTACTATTGAACAAAAAAAACAGAGAAGAGAGAGCTACATGAGACAGAGAAGCAAAAAACAAAAAAGCTGCTCGATTGCTAAACTCCATTTTCAGCCAAGGAATCTCCCATTTTTCCTCTCAAATTTTACAGAGTAGTTTAAAAGAGAGGCCATATGCAGTAAGCTTATTTGTATGGTAATATTTGATTAAATAGAAAATTTGTTGATTTATCTTACTGTATATTACGAGTAAATTAGAGAGATATTTTCTTGGTGTATTTCGGTTTTTGGTATATTTTGTGAAGGTCTCTCAAGATTGGTGTTTGTATTTCCATTTGATTATTAGTTGATTTTTCTTAGTGTGTCGTTGTGAGTGGACTAGACTTTTCAAATAGAAAGGTTGAACTACTTAAATCATTGTATGCCATTTATTTTTCTCATTACTTATTATTTTGCTGTAACCCATAATTATATATTTGTGTAACTAAATTGGACTCGAAATTTGCTTCCGCTAATGCTAATTTATAAAAAAAAGAGCTTCAGGTAATATTACATACTTGGATACTCCTCTATTTCTTTAAATAAAAAGATTTGAAATTTTTCTCATGTTTTAGAAAATATTGCCAAAAAAAAAAAATACCAAAGATTGGTATTCCAAATTTCTTTCTAAAGGAGGCAAGACTACCTTGATTAAATCAATTGTTCAGTTGATTCCTATTTATCATATAAGTACTTTTTTGTTACCAAAACAGATTTGTAAGAAAATGGATACTATTATTAAATCTTTTTGATGGCATAAATTGTCAAATAAATACAAGATTCCACTCAAAAAATGGGATGACATTTGTTTACCTAAAGAGATGGGTGGATTAGAATTCAGAAAATTTGAAAATTTAAATAATGCAATCACTACTACAAAATGTGGCATTTAAGTCGATATGTAAAGTCGGTTTTTGGAGAAAACTGACTTATAATCAATTTAAAGTCGGTTCAATGAAAAACTGACACTACACGTAGGACGTAGCATCTGTTCTATGTGTTAACCGATACTATGTAAAATTACTCGTTAATTTTTTTACTTTAATAGTTTTTAAAATTGAAATTACACAATACAATTTTTTTTTGGTCAAATATTATTTTATTTGAACTATTTAAAATTGAATTTGGATATATAGTATAATTTTTTCCTTTTTTTTTGTCAATTGGTTTTTAAAATTATACCATTTATAGAATTCTGTGTATTTGTTTAGATACTTAATTTTATTTACATGTTTTTTCATACGTAGTTATCGAATTTGGATAGCATGAAAAACACAATATAGAAAATTTTTCAAAAAAATATAAAAGGTCTAGTTAAAATCTTAAAAACAATTTACCAAAAAACAAATTGTATTATTTAATTTCAATTTTAAAAATTGTTAAAATAAAAAAATTAACGAGTAATTTTACATAGCGTCAATTTACACGTAGAACCGATGCTACACGTAGAACGTAACGTCAGTTCTACGTATCAACCGATGCTATCCACATGTATTTTTCCATTTCTTGTCTCTCTTCTCCATCGGAAACATCATTTTAATTTGCAGTAGCCAAAAAAACTCAAAACCGAGCTTCACCTTCCTTACTCTTTCTCATTTTTCGGCCACCTCCGACTACCATTTTCAACCTCGTTTAGTGGGTTTTCTCTCCAAATTATCTTCCAAATTCCCTA
This sequence comes from Hippophae tibetana, assembly GCA_037013495.1. NCBI lineage: Eukaryota > Viridiplantae > Streptophyta > Magnoliopsida > Rosales > Elaeagnaceae > Hippophae > Hippophae tibetana. The sequence continues at coordinate 41,597,514 of CM072804.1, read as the reverse complement.
TTTTTTTTAGCGAAATACTCAAATTGTTTATACCCATTTTCTCACTTACAAAACACTTTTTTTTTCAATTCTTTCATTTTGTCACTTCATTTACTCTTGTAAGTATTTCTATTAATCCTACACACTTATTATTCACTTTGTGTAATTTTTTTATTTATGTATGTTTTGTATTGTGCATGTTATTATTTGTTTGGCTTATTTTCTATGGAAATAATATTTGGATGTTGTGGGTTTGAAGAACTAGAATATTTACCGTACGTGGATAAATTTATTTACATATAAATAATTATATTTTATTTAGTAAAAGTAATACAATTTTAAAATGATAATTATAATTTTATTTATGTATATTTTGATATATATTCTAATAATTAGATAATTCATATATAATAATACCTTAAATATATTGATTGGATACATATTTAATATGCTTAATGTCATTAATAGAAAATGGACAAATCTTGGATGTCAAAGTGTAGAATTAAGTAGGACTACATTTCTCGAGTTGAATGTTTCATGGAATTTGCTTTAGAAATAATAATAATAAAATTAGTATGATTCGATGTCCATGTGTTAAATGTAAAAATGAACGATTTTATGAAGTTGACGAGGTTAAGTATCACCTTATCCGTAGTGGTATTCTTTTGAGCTATAAATGTTGGTATTATCATGGAGAAAAAATTGCTAATACTCATGGGGAAGAGATAAATAAGAATGTGAGTGGATTACATACATCTTATCATAATGTACAGATAGAAAATATGTTTCATGGTGATGAATTGAAGATGAGCTACATGAGGATAACCCGAAACCTTTAAAAAAATTTAGAAGATGCCAAAAAACCGTTGTATCCAAAATGCAAGAAATACACTAAAATATTAGGATTGGTTCATTTGTACAATGTGAAGGCAAAACATGGTTTTTCTGACAAGGGATTCATAAAATTACTAAATCTACTAGTAGATATGTTTCCTGAGGGTATTGAATTACCATCTTCAATGTATAAAGTGAAGAAATCTCTTAGTCAATTTGGCATGGAATATCATAAGATTCATGCTTGTCCAAATGATTGCATTCTTTATAGAAAAGAATATGAGACATTAGATGAATGTCAGATGTGTAAAGAATCAAGATGGAAGCATGCTACAAATTAGACAACACCTAAGAAAGGCGTGCCCGTAAAGGTTCTTTGGTACTTTCCTCTGATTCCTCTTTTTCAAAGGTTTTTCAAAAGTAAAGAGATATCAAAGATGTTGACTTGGAATTCAGATAATCGATCTGATGATGGGGTGCTACGTCATCCTTGTGATTCTCGAAATTGGAAAGTTATAGATAATTTATCCTCTTAATTTGAATTTGATTTGCGCAATCTTCGTCTTGCCATTGCTACTATTGAAATTAATCCACATAATTCCCTTAGTAGTAGATATAGTTATTGTCCAGTAATTATGGTAACATATAACCTTCCTCCCTAGTTATGTATGAAAAGAAAATTCATGATGTTAACATTATTGATCTTAGGACCAAAACAACCCGGTGTTAATGTTGATGTATATTTGTAGCCTCTGATAGATGATTTAAAGACATTGTGAAATGATGGTGTAAATGTTTACGATGCATATAAAGAAGAACACTTTAATTTGAGGGGGGTCCTTTTATGGACAATTAATGATTTTCCTGCCTATGGGAACTTATTAGGACATGTAACAAAAGGTTACAAAAGATGCCCTATATGTAGTGATGGCACTTCTGCAACTTATATTGTTCACGGATGAAAGATGTCTTATAGAAGACATAGAATATTTTTGCCATCTGGACACAAGTTTAGATACCCAAAGAAACCGTTGAATGGTGAAGACGATCATGATCATACACGCTGACCTTTGCGAGGTGTTGATATATTAAGCCAATTGAATGGTATGACATTCAAACGATATCGAAAGATGAAAAAAAGAATACTCACTAAGGTAGGGAAATGAAAGAGGTCAACTAATAAAATGGGTGAAAATGAAAATGTTACTGAATTAGTAGACCATGGTTGTTGGAATAAAAAATCAATATTTTGGGAATTACCTTATTGGAAAGACCTACACATTCATGACATCTTAGATGTCATGCACATTGAGAAAAATGTATGTGATAGCTTGATTGGTACATTACTTAATATACTTAGAAAAATGAAGGATGGAATTAAAGTAAGACTAGATTTAAAGAAACTAGGCATACAACCTGTATTGGCACCAAGGGTGGAAAATGATAAGAATCGAACATACTTGCCACCAACATCATATACAATGTCAACAAAAGAGAAGGATGTGTTTTGTAAATTTTTGGTGGGTGTGAAGGTTCCTGATGTTTACTCATCCAACTTAATAAATTTTATGTCTATCACCGATAAGAAACTTTATGGATTGAAATCACATGACTGTCATATCTTAATGCAACAATTATTACTAGTTGCTATTAGATCAATTCTTCCAAAACATGTTCGATTATCAATAATTCATCTTTGTTCATTTTTCAATACAATATGCAAGAAATCTATATCCATTGGCGAGTTAATTTTTTTTATAGAAAGATGTTGTAGAGATTTTGTGTCTAATTGAAAAATAGTTTCCTCTTTCTTTCTTCGATATAATGATTCACTTGTGTGTTTATTTAGATCGAGAGGTTAAATTGTGTGGTCCTACTTACTTAAGGTGGATGTATCCTTTTGAGAGATATATGCAAGTCCTTAAAGGATATGTAAATAATAGAAATCGACCTGAAGGATGCATGGTGGAATGTTACATTGCTAAAGAGGCCATTGAGTTTTGTTCTGAATACTTTAGTGGTTGCACTAAATTTGGGAATCCTATGCACAAGTTGTTCTTTGAACCTCACATTATCCAAGTAGGTAACCCTATGCTTGGTGGAAGTAAGAAATTGTTTATTGATCGCACTCGATGAGAAAAAGCACACCGAATCATTTTGGTAAATAATAATGAGGCACAATTATACATAGTGTAAGTGATGTTTAACCTTTCCATTTATGTAAAAATTATTTTTTATTTAACTATTAATGATAATATCTACTTGATATATCTTTAATAATATTACAAAATACATTTAAACTTACTGAAGCTCGATCCTCGTTATAAAAAAGAGAGGAGAAAATGGTTGTATGATGAACATAAGCGAGAGCTTATGAATTGGTTTTGCAACCATGTAACTGTCACATTCAAGAATTCATTAGTACTTCTATGCAATGTTTTAAAACTTTGCTTTAAACACATTTCATGTTTTTGTAGGCATAGATTCGAGTTGAACTCAACAAACCTAATCATAAAATAACAGAAAGTTTAGAATGGCTTGCACATGGTCCAAAATTTGATGTCAAATCATTTTCTAGTTTCACATTTAATGGATCGAGGTTTACGACTCAAGCAAGGGACAAAATCCGAGTAAATCAGAATAGTGGTGTGAAAATGGTTGCTTGATGAGCAAAACCGGCATCGCCGATCCTCCCAATACTTTGGTTTTATATTTATGAAACTTTCGCAAGTGCACGAATCATTTCATAGAAAATGATAAGTATACTCCCAAGGTCGATCTTAGGAAGGAATGTATGTGGTTTTTAATTTATTATTAAAACTTTTAAAAACGAAATTAAATCATAAACATCCTGTCACGATATTTTGGTTTTTTGTGTTTCTAATCTACTGACATAAAAATAAACATAGATAAAGATTCAATAAACATTTATGCAAATTTTATTATTTATAATAGTGGAGTATTTATGGATATAATAACTAAGTTAATTATACTTGCTCATACTATTTAGGTTATTAAAGATATAAATTGATATTTATTGATTCTCTATTTTTTATATGAATACCACCTTTGGTAGGGTTAGATATTCTTTGTTAACTAAACAAATCAATTAACACCTATGGGTGGGGTTGATAACTAATTTGGTTAATTAAATTAATTCCTTTCTCTAAGAGATTGAAAATGAATCATTTAAATGCCACATTTGGTAGGGTTAGACAGTTTAAACTTTATTCAAAGCGTCCAAATTAAACCTAAGAATTTAATTATCCTAGTACTAACTTTCAAGCACTACTATAGAAATAGGCATTAAAGTCGGTTAAAAACCGACTTTGAACAAATTTAAAGTTGGTTCGCTAAACCAACTTTAAATTTAACGACTTAAAATGTCAAGTCGGTTGACGTGGATAGCGTTGGTTCTACACCGAACCGACTTTAAATTCATTAAGACAGTTTTTTCCAAAAACCAACTTTACACGGCGACTTAAATACCCCTTTTTGTAGTAGTGAAGTTTTAAAACCACTACTGAAAACACATTGTCAATACATTTTCACATAATAATTCTTATAAAAACTTTTGAAATAGAGCTTCACTCTAACTACCGGGCGATTGTACAACCAAATAAAATAACACTACTCTAAATCAGACCGGATAACTAAACCTTAAAATCTAATTTTCATATTTAAGTTTGTAATGAAAAATAATATATTCCTCTCTAACATTCTTGATATAAAATCTTGAATAAAAATAAAATCAATTCATTTTAGAGATTTTTACCTATTTAATATTTCACAAGCATAACAACTTTATTATTATATCATGTTTACAAACAGTCAGCAAAGTTAAATTTAATCACAGACAAATTAAATATAACATGTAAGAATAAAGCATAAAAAATAACTATAAGAAAATAAAATCCTTACAATACTTTGATGCTATTCCCATTGCTGGAAAACCTCCAAACGGAATTTGCACTCCCATTTATTGAATCGAAAAGCAAATAAATTACAAAAACATAATTAGCTCTTCTAAAAAAGAGAAGAACTCTAAAACTAAGAAAAGCTAAAAACTAAGAAAAACTTAAAAACTAAGAAATGAGAGAAAGAAAGAAAAGAGAAGAGAAGATGTGTTTTGAGGTGTGTTTAGTTATGAAGAGAATGAGGGTATTTATAGGTGAGGAAAGCAATAAAAAGTGGGTGAAAAAATGATTAAAAATGGAGGAAACACGTAGTAGGTGAAGATGACGTTAGTTGACGTCAGCGGGTAGGTGGCGCGTGTGGATTGGGGCGCAGATAGGCAACGGCACGCGCGGATAGGAAATGCAGCGCGTGCGGGACCGGGCACTAATGGGCGCGGGTGTGCGCGGCTGGGCGGATGCATGCGCGATTTCCTCCTTTTTGACCCATTTTGTCCAATTTTTCCATATTTGTTGACTTTTCCTCATTTATTTTTGAATATATTTGTGATGTATTGCCTCCAGTATTCCTCTTTGAGTCTTTAAGTTACGTTTTTAAGCGAAAAGTACCTGAAAAATAATAAAAATACCCGTGATTCCGAAAAGACAAATTTATATAAATATATGATAAAATCATATAAATATATATATATTTTTAATCAATTAATGTGCATAAAATCATGATAATTTTAGTGCTTTTTAAGCACTCATCATTGCACAAACTATGCAATTTGCGAGTGAAAAATATGGTAATTCTGTACTTTATGATAGAATATATTATGGAATAATTCAAGAGATTTGGGAACTAGATTATGAGGTCTTCCATGAAACAGTTTTCTTGTGTGATTAGGTCGAAGATGTTATCAATGTTGGATATAAAATTGATGATTTTGAATTTATCCTTGTAAATATATCCAAGATAAGTCACACTGATGATCCTTTCTCGTTAGCACTTCATGCAAAACAAGTATTTTACGTGAGTGATCAAATTGACACAAGATGATCTGTTGTGTTAACGCCTCCACAAAAAGAGTTTTACCATTGTGATGCTTTAGAAGATGATGACCCTATGTTTGATACATTATCCAATATTAGTCATTTCTCAAACAAATTGCCTAATGTATATGATGATCTAGTTGATATCATGGACTTGAAGTGATTGTGAAGGAATATATGTATATGATCAACAACCTAATTAAACATAATGTATGTTCTATATTGTTCTAATAACTCTTGGATGTTGATATATATGTATGTTCCTAAAATTGTCAATTAATTTATATTTCTTCATTGTTTGCAGATATTTCATGGATCTTAGGGTAAGAGAGCTTGTAGATCCAAATGATCCATTGGGGCATTTGAAAAGAAGGGGTTGGACGAATATACTTGATGCTCCTGGTAATCCAATAGGGGAACAAGATAGGCTATAACCCGCAAATTTTTGATGATTTACGATAAGAATCGGCAGAACACATAGTTCAAATTATATCATTACAAGAAGAATCAGGATAAGGATATGATGATTTTGAATAACATATGACAACATAATGATAATTTTTATAATGCTTTACTTTCTCTATTCATGTGTCTAAAGTCCCTTGTTTGATGGATGTTTAATTATGTGCTCATGTATTTAGGCGAATGCATTATTTTATGGACTTTTTTTTTGTTCAAACTTCATCTCATCTCTCTTGACTACTTTCCTTATAACAACGTCATGGTAGTCACTAGCCAGCCAAATACAGGAAAACCACCAAGAATCATCATTTCAGTGTAATATCATGAATTCACAAAAAATAACTTATATATGTTAAAAATTTATTAGAAGAAATTATCACATCGACATCCAAGTGATATAATAATAACATTATTCCTTCGAAATCATATTAACACTTTATTAATTTTTTGTCTATAAACATGAAACTATTTGGAATCAAGTTGTTATTTTTAATGTTATAATGAACTTTAAATATGAAGTCAAGTGTAACTCTGATTTGTTACTTAGGTCGGTGTGATGAACCGACTTTAATGACCCGTTTTGAAATGTTGGCATAAAAAGGAGATATCGTCAATTTGGAAGGGGATTTGTAATTCAAAAGATATCTTGAAGAAATTAATTTGCAAGATTATTGGTAACCACACATGGGTGTTAAGTTTAATTCTGACGCTTTTTGGAATCAGGATCAGTCTTCTTTTGCAGTTATTAGACGTTATCATTTCTGTAATATTATTATTGGTGTTTGGTGCGAATCGGGTCACACGGATTGAGTTGAAGAAGTTGAGTTAGTATCAGTTTTATCTGTACTTCAAATTGCACAAGGTATTGTTTTTCATGATATTATTGTTAAGAATGATAACTTTTAGTTTCAGCAATAAAGAGATTCAATCAGATGAATTCAGCTGCCTGTTAAAATTGAATTGATGAAATGTCTTCTTTGATAAAGAAGTTTGATTCAACACACGTACTATATTTTCTGGATTATCTTTTGTAAGCTAGCAATTCCCAAACACCAAATTTTATATTTTATCCATTGCTCTTTTCATAGCTTTCCACATTTTTGTAACATCATACGTAACGAATTTGCTTAAATTCCACATAAAATGCCGAACTTCGAGACACAAAGTCAATACTCTAGTTCTTGTTGTAAATGTCAGTATATTCTTGCAAACCAGTTTTCAATATTACTACTCTTTTTTTTTTCTATTGAATTCTGTAAATGGTTTTTAAATTGGTAATGATATATAATGATTATGATCATGGGATGCAAATTGGGTTAAATGTTTTTGAAGTTGACCAGTCGAGATAAAAATAGTTGTTTTTGATGCAGAATAGTAAGGGAGAGAAAAGTCAAACCATGACAATGGATTTAACATTAACTTAAATTTATAATGTTATTAAATATATGTCCAAAAGAAAAATATTTATATAACGAGGGAATACTTGAACTTTTCATCACTTTTTTTTTTAAAATAAAAAAATCAACATTTTTAATGACTTTTGTTAATATGTCTGTTGTGTAATCTGTGAATACAGCAAATTATTTTATATGAAATTTAAACTCATATACTATAATTGTTAATTATTTAATAAATAAAAATTACTGGTATATGTCGTTAGTAGAAAAAGTTGCAAGTTATTTTCTTTAATCGATTGATAACTAATTAGTAAAAAATAAAAACAAATAAAAAAATTATTTGTTAGATTTCATAGTCGGTGTCCAAAAATACACAAAAAAATGCTTCACGTCAAAACCCTAGTGTCCGCACGTTGTAAGCTCCTCTTGCGATGCCCAAGCAAATTTACAAGGACCATTTCAAATGTTCCCAACTCATTGATTAAATTCCAGAGAAATGAGAATTGAACTCATAATCATCCTCCATCTTCTAAATTAGCATCTATCTATCTATCTTTCTCGTTCAAACTCTCTTTCTCAATAGATATCCATACAATTTTCAATGGAAAATAAGGATGTTTCCGACAAATCGGGTGGCTCTGTTGTGGAGCCAAACAAGGAAATTACAGAAAAGTCTGATGAAGGCCAAAACAATGTTAATTCAAAGCCAATGGAGGAGTCAAATGTGGATGCCAAAACTATTGAGAGTGAAAAGGAGAAAAGTGAAAATGAAGAATCCAAAACAGAGGAAAATATGGAAAACAATCTTTCAGAATTTGAAGATCCTAAAGTTACGTTTCACAGAATCTCCCTAGAGGTTGATCAGTTTGTCATGTCTACGTCAATGTTAAGAAAAGATGACAAAGACGACGTTCTAGAATTTGTAGACAAGTTCTTGGATCTAGCGGAGGAAATGGTTGCGAAATATGAATTCTTAGGGGATGGGAATACAAAATGGGGTCAAGAACCGGAAGAGGAATCGTCCTTTCTTGAATCTCTGGATAGGATATCAAAGTTGTACAGATCACTTGTCGATGTAAAGTTGGTAGATAATGGAGGTCTTTTAATCAATCGCATAGGAATTATTCAACATCGAGCCATGGCGTACCTGGAAGATGAATTCAGAATACTTATGGGAGAATTCAAGCCGATTGGAGACACTAATCAATCCACTGAAAATCAAGAGGATCGTTTTCTAGGATATCCTGAAAAGGTCTTATTCAATTTGAGTCAGATCGCTAAGGAAATGATATCGAGTGGATACGAAACAGAATGTTTCGAGGCTTACTTGCTTGTTAGGAGATATGCACTAGACGAAATCATGAAAAGGTTAGGGTTTGAGAAATACAGCATTGAAGATGTATACAAAATGGATTCAGATTCATTGAATAGGGAGATTGTTTCTTGGATCACAACGTTCAAGGAATGCATTTCCATATACTATCCCGGCGAGCTAAAGCTCGCTGGTATTGTCTTCGTCAACAATCCACAAATCTCAACGAATATCTTTAACAATTTGACAGGAAAACTAGTGTTACAGTTCCTCAATACGGTGGATGGCATTATCATGACGAAGAGATCTCCAGAAAAGCTATTTAAGGCTCTCGATGTGTACGAGACCTTGCGTAATGTGACTCCAAAAGTGGATGAATTGTTCGTGGAGAAGGGTGCAAATGAACTCAAAATTGAGATCCTCACAACCAGAAGCCGCCTTGGAGAGGTAGCAATATTGTTGTTCAGTGAACTGGAGAGTGCAATCAGGTCCGATGCTAACAGGAATTTGGTGCCTGGCGGTGCAATTCACCCCTTGACTCGTTACACCATGAATTACCTTGAATACCTCTCAGCTTACAAAGACACTTTAGAACAAATTTTCAAAGAGCATTCGAAGATTGAACGACGTGATTCCACTAGCACACCTCATCATGATAATTATGAGAACGAAGGATATACAAGTCGATATAGCGAGAATGAAGCACAATCACAAGTATCAATTCAACTCATGCGAGTAATGGACTTATTAGATGCAAATCTAGATGGCAAAGCGAAGTTGTATAAGGATTCTTCCTTAACTTCGATTTTCCTTATGAATAATGGAAGATACATATTGCAAAAGATCAAAGGGTGTCTAGAAATATATAGTTTAATGGGTGAAAATTGGTGCAGAAAGAGATCGTCTAATCTAAGACAATACCACAAGAATTATCAGAGGGAGACATGGGGAAAGCTTTTGAATTGTTTGTCTCATGAAGGATTGAGCTCACATGGGAAGGTAATGAAGCCATTGCTAAAAGAGAGGTTCAAGGCATTCAATGCCATATTTGATGAGATACACAAGACACAGAGTGCATGGGTGGTGAGTGATGAGCAACTTCAGTCAGAGCTTAGGGTTTCGATATCGACGGTGATGATTCCGGCATACCGGTCCTTCTTGGCTAGGTTTGCTCAGACTTTCGATCCCGGACGGCAAACAGAGAAGTACATTAAATTCAAAGCTGAAGATATAGAATCTTACGTTGACGATCTCTTTGAGGGCAAAAATCCTACGTCGTCCATGGTTAGGAAAATATTATAAAGAAAAATACTATCTAGCATGAGTTTTCGAGTAGTCTTCTATCTCACTATTTCCTTATCAATTTTGATTTAATTATTTAATTTGTTTTTTCTCTTTCTCTATCCTAAATTTAATGATTTAGATTGAGCAATAGTACCCAACATAATTCTATTATATATGTTAGAGAGTACTTGAAACATGAAGGAAAGAAGCTCTAATTTTTTGAACATGCTGTTAATTAATTACTTAATTTTTTTTTAGTTGTAGGTAATAATAGTGTGTATATAGAGAGATTTTTGTTTAGAATGACGGTTTTTGGAAAAAAAATATATCCTATGTCATTCATTAATTAATGTATTTATGTGTTATTGTCTTATTTTCTTTAGAAATTCTTTTACTATTTATCACCTCGTAAAATAAAATAAAAAACTATTCTAATAATGTAAATCATAAAATTAGAAAAATAATTAAATGCAATTAAAATTCAAAAATTATTTACTAGTGCTTATAAATTAGGAAAATAAAACTAAAATACATATAATGAGTACATATTTTTTTTTGTATATTTCGTATCACACTTAATAAATTGGTCACTTATATATTTTTATTTTCTAAAAATGGTTTATGATTCAATATTAATTAAAATTAATATCTTACTGTCCAAGATATAATGATAAAAAAATAAAATATTTTTAATTAATAAATTAAATTAATTTATAAAAATATAAAAAGTTATAAGAAATTAATATTTATGGATTAATTATCTTAGTTTAAATTATAATTATTTAATTTTTTGATAAAGCATGACATTATTATAAATACATATTTTATTTTTTATTTTTTCAAGGTGGAAAATAATTTATTTAATTATGTTATGTATATAAAAAGCAAATGATAAAATTTAAATTATTTTAAAAAAATAACAAATTTAATACCTAAGTCACAAGTTTTAAAACCACTATTGAAAACATGTTTTCAATACATTTTCAGATAATAATTCTTATAAAAACTTTTGAAATAGAGCTTCACTCTAACTACCGTGCGATTGTACCACCAAATAAAAGAGCATTACTCTAAATCAGACGGGATAAATAAACCTTAAAATCTAATTTTCAGGTTTAAGTTTGTAATGAAAAATAATATATTTCTCTCTAACATTCTTAATATAAAATCTTGAATAAAAACAAAATCAATTCATTTTAGAGATTTTCACCTATTTAATATTTCGCAAGCATAACAACGTTATTATTACATCATGTTTACTAAACAGCCAGCACAGTTAAATTTAATCACAGACAAATTAAATATAACATGTAAGAATAAAGCATAAAAAATAACTGTAAAGAAAATAAAATCCTTACAGAACTTCGACGCTATTCCCGTTGCTGGAAAACCTCCAAGCGGAATTTGCACTCCCATTTATTGAATCAAAAAGCTAATAAATTACAAAAACATAACTAGTTCTTCCCACAAAAGGAAGAACTCTAAAACTAAGAGAAATTAACTAAGAAAAGCTAAAAACTAAGAAAAACTAAGAAAAACTAAAAAAAACTAAAGAAAACTAAAAATCTAAGAAAAGAGAGAAAAGAATGTGTTTTGAGGTGTGTTTAGAAGTGAAGGGAAGGGGGGTATTTATAGGTGAGGATGGAGAGAAAAAGTGAGTGAAAAAATGTTAAAAAAATGTAAAAACGCGGAATAGAATTGCTGAGGTCATTGATGACGTCACATGACGTCATGGGGGCGGCTGCACGTGAAAAATGGGGCGAAACGGGCGTCGGCGTGCGCGGATGGGCTGGCGCTGTGCACAGAGGCGCGCACGTGAACAGTAGCAGCACGCTGAGGTGCGCGCGGCTGGGCAGCTGCGCGACGCGGCGACGCGATTTTCTCCTTTTTGACCTTTTTGACCCTTTTTGTCCAATTTTTCCATATTTTTTGACATTTCCCTATTTATTTATTAATATATTTGTGATGTATTGCTTCTAGTATTCCTCTTTGAGTCTTTAACTTACATTTTTAAGCCAAAATACCTGAAAAACAATAAAAATACCCGTGATTCCAAAAAGACAAATTTATATAAATATATGATAAAACATATAAATATATATTTTTTTAATCAATTAATGTGCATAAAATAATGGTTATTTTAGTGCTTTTTGAGCACTCATCAATACGCGCAATCTTTGTCTTGCCATTGCTGTTGATGGAATTAATCTACACAATTCCCTTGATAGTAGATATAGCTATTGGCCAATAATTATGGTAACACACAACCTTCTTCCCTGGTTGTATATGAAAATAAAATTCATGATGTTAACATTATTGATATGAGGACCAAAAAAACCCATAGTTGATATTGATGTACATTTACAACATCTGATAAATGATTTAAAGACGTTGTGCAATGATGGTGTAAATGTTTACAGTGCACATAAAGAATAATACTTTAAATTGAGGGGGTCCTTTTATGGATAATTAATGATTTTCCTACCTATAGGAATTTATCAAGACATGCAACAAAAGGTTATATGGGATGCCCTATTTGTAGTGATGACCCTTCTACAACTTGTCTTGTTCATGGAGGAAATATTTCTTATAGAAGACATATAAGATTTTTTCCATATGAACACAAGTTTATATATCAAAAGAAACCTTTCGATAGTAAAGAAGATCATGATCCTGCACCAAGACCTTTGCGAGGTGTTGAGATATTAAGAAAATTGAATGGTATGACATTCAAACGATATAGAAAGATGAAAAAAGAATACTCACTTATGGAGGGAAACGAAAGAGATCAACTAATAAAAAGGGTGAAAAGGAAAGTGTTACTGAAATAGTAGATCATGATTGTTGGAATAAAAACTCAATATTTTGGAAATTACCTTATTGGAAAGACCTACCCATTCGTCACACCTTAGATGTCATGCACATTGAGAAAATTGTATATGATAGCTTAATTGGTACATTACTTAATATACTTGGAAAAATGAAGGATGGAATTAAAGAAACTAGACATATGACTTGTATTGGCACCAAGGGTAGAAAATGATAAGAATCGAACATACTTTCCACCAACATCATATAATGTCAACAAAAGAGAATGATGTTTTTTTGTAAATGTTTGGAAAGTGTGAAAGTTACTGATGGTTACTCATCCAACTTAAGAAATTTTATGTTTATCGCCGATAAGAAACTTTATGGATTGAAATCACATGACTATCATATTTTAATACAACAATTATTACCAGTTGATATTTGGTCAATTCTTCCAAAACATGTTTGATTATTAATAATTCATCTTTGTTCATTCTTCAATACAATATGTAAGAAATCTATATCAATTGGCGAGCTAAACTATTTATAGAAAGATATTGTGGAGGATTTGTGTCTACTTGAAAATATTTTCCTTTTTCTTTTTTTGATATAATGATTCACTTGTGTGTTCATTTAGTTCGAGAGGTTCAATTATGGTGTCCTACTTACTTAAGATGGATGTATCATTTTGATAGATACATGCAAGTCCTTAAATGATATGTAAATAATATAAATCGCCTAGAAGGATGCATGGTGGAACGTTACATTGCTGAAGAGGCTATTGAGTTTTGTTCTGAATACTTTAGTGGTTGTAATGAAATTAGGAATCCTACGCACAAATTGTTCTTAGAACGTCACATGATCTAAGTAGGAAACCCTATGCTCGGTGGAAGTAAGAAATTATTTATTGATAGCACTTAATGGGAAAAAACACAACGAATCATTTTGATAAATAATAATGAGGCACATTCGTACGTAGAGTAAGTGATTGTAGGTTCAACCTTTTCATTTAAAATAAAATTATTTTTTATTTAACTATTAATGATACCTAATTGATATATCTTGAATAACATTACGGAATACATTTAAACTTACTGAAGATGGATCCTCGTTATAAAAAAAGATAGGAGAAAAATGGTTATATGATGAATATAAGCGAGAGTTTATTAATTGATTTTGCAACCATGTAAGTGTCACATACAAGAATTCAGTACTACTTTTATATAATGTTTTAAAACTTTTTATAAACATATTTCATGTTATTATATATATAGATTGGAGTTGAACTCAACAAACCCAATCATAAAATAACAGAAACTTTAGAATGACTTCCATATGTGTAGATCAAAGATTCTTTCATATCAGTATAGGATTATTTCATTCTCTATACTCATAAATTTAGGCAAATTTGTTTTCTTCATATTTCTATGTTCATATAGCTTCTTGCTAAGGTTCTTTAATACTTGCATTAAATAATTATGTGTGTAGTCATGATCAATTGATTTAATTATTGAGTTTTAAATAAACTATTTTATTTAGCTTTTACTTATTATGCTAGTTTTAAGATTCGGTAGATGATTTGGTTCATTTGTTATATGTTTTCAATATTCTAATTAGGATTATTCATGGATAAATTTATTCGATGATAAACATTATACTTGTATTCAAGTGCTAAGGTTAATGTATTTGCTAGCTCATGAACTCGGATTGATTGAAGTGTTGGTTTGGATTGGCCACTCATCTTTATGAGGCTATGAAAAAGAGTGATAGCTCACTAGTAGAGTTCATTGGGCTTTGTATAGAATGTTTATTTTCATAGAGGATATGTTAGATGGTTTGAGTACCAATGGGTTTTCTCTTAGCTTGTGTTGGCCTAGATTGTTTTTACCTAAATATTGCATGTGAATCTTTAGAATTTTCATTTATTATATATGCGAGGTTGCCTCTTGGTGTTTTGTGATAAATATTTTTAATTGGTAACAATTTAAGTTATAAGTTGTTGGGTATAAAATAGTTCATGCCATATGCCATGATATAAGATATCATTGTTAGCAAACAACTCCCAGAATAACCAAGTATGTGTCGAGCCAATATATAAATATCAATATCAAATAAATATCAAATAGAATAAGAAACCAGTTATACGTGCCAAAAAAACATGCATATCTTGTGATTTATCGAAATTATTTAAGTGAATTAGGTTTTAATATCGTATTTTAACAAAAGTATTTTATAAATTTTTTTCGAAATTATGGGGTATATTTTATGTCTTTTAGGTATTTTTGGATTTAAAAGATTCAAATGAAAAAAGATCAATCAAATCTCACAATCAGACATATTTTTCATACTATAAAGAACCTACATGCAAATATTAATACAAAATACATTAAGAAGGGGTCAAAACATTAATTTAAAAACTTTTATGATGCGTCATGGCATGAGTACATGTGTGCCAAAACATAACACCCTCGGGATGAATTTGACATGGATTAGAATTAGAGTCACACTATGGCATGAGTCTATATGCATGGCAGTCCGTGAGTTCGGGTTCTAATAATTTATGAAAGAGATGATAAGATTCCAAAAAGATTGCTAGTCTAGTTGAGTCACTTCCTCAGATTCTGGATCCCTCTCTTTTCTTTGTTTATGCTACTAACTCTCATCTTTGCACTTTAACGCCTGATTACAAGCTTAACTATAACCAATCAGCTCCAAATTTGTGTTGATAGAATTTTAATTATTTTAAACATATTCAACCCTATCCTAACATATTGTAATCATATGTAACTCTTTTATTATAAATATATAGTTAGAGTTGATAGCAAAATTAGCCATTGATTAAGATACAGTTTGTTCATACAGATTTTAGAAAAAATATACTTAAGTATGCAAAGTGAGACAATGTTAGAGGCAATATATAATTTTAAGAGGCAATTAAGGACTTTTTCTTATTTTTCTTCTTCTATCTATTTTAATTATGATTCTACATAGTTAATTTATTTATGTGATTGTAGGTAATTTTAAGCCTTAGATTATGATTTTAATTAATAAAATATTATAATAAATCTTAGATAACATCCTTGAGTTTTGATTTATTCGATTTTATGAATTCCATGACTTTGCATGCATGAATTAGAGTAATTAATTAATTTACTATATGTATATATTTAATACTAGTTAAAGATGTTAGTGGATTATCCCGACAATATGTAGATTTATATTCATTTCATTAGTTATGGTATTTGCTAATATTCTTATTCGAAATGGTAACTTATTGCTTTGTAACCGTATGACAAGTTTAGTTGATACCTTCATTGAAGGTTGCTAAGAATTGTGATCTTACGAAATTTAGTTATCCTTTTTTTCATACGTAATGTGATGAATGAATTTTATCTAGTAATCATGACTAGTTTTTATTCTGATTTAGGATAGGATTGATTTATGAAGGTATTTTACTTCAATTATAAGTAAGAAAAGGTGAGTCGGAAGTTATTGTCGGCTAATGTATAGATTTCCTAAGCTATTATTATTAATTTAAGGATAGTTTTAATATTAATTTATGATATAATTAGTTAAATGATAGACTAGTTAAATGATAGGCCAGTGAAGTAGATTGTTCAATAATCACGTATTTATCTTGATATGTGTTCTCATATACTTTATTTATTAATTTATATTTTATTTTTATTTAAACATTTTTTTCAAAAGTCCCTTTTTAATTAATTAATAAACTAATGATTAGTGATATTTATTGTAGTATTTCCTGTGGGTTCGACAATCATTGTTCATAAGTTACTTATCACTTGTACAGTTTGATCATATATACTTGCGTTTTTTCAAGCATATCATGTTTTTGACACCGTTATTGAGAATTATTTTTATAATTTCATCATTAATTTTTAGTTTATTTTTATTATAAAACAATAAATAAAATAATTTTATTTAGTTTATACTTATTAGTTTAATTTCTATCTTTTTATTTTATTTGTTTTACTAACTTTTCTCCACTAACTATTAGTGATTTTGAAAGTGAACGCAAAGAGATGTCAGGAGTAGACCCAATACTTAGAGAATTAGTTGCACATAACTTGGAGCAGGAACTCTTGTGCATTATGTATCTAAACTTAGAGGTAGGATTTGAACTTAGATCTAGACTAATTTATCTTTTACCTATTTTCAAGGGCTTATTATAAGAATACCCAAATAAACACTTAAAAAAGTTTCATGTAGTCTGCCCTACCATGAAACCAGATGGGGTTATTGAAGAGAAAATTAAACTTAGAGTATTCCCTTTCTCACTTGTTGATAGTGTAAAGGAATGGATCTATCATCTCCCACAAGGTACTATTATCACATGGTCTAACATGATCAAATTCTTTTTGTAGAGGTACTGTTAGAACCCATCCCAAGTTCACTAGTGCTTAGTGAAGTGCTAATACATATTAGAATGTATAAAAAATTTGGCATAATCTCTCTTGTTTTTCTACACTAATCCAACTTGTACAAAATAGAACATGACATATATTTGTTCCTATCTTTCAAAACTCATCACTCATATAACCAGTCATATAAGGAAGGTAATACTCAACTAATGATTAACATTTACCCATTATAAAGTTCCCTGACATTAAGGGGTAATAACAATTAGGTTACCAAGGAATTGAATAAACTCCTAGTAACTCCAAAAGATAGGAAAATCAAACAAAGTAAAATCAATAAACTGATTTTGGTCTCCTTCTAAGATAATATTCAAGCTTTCAATCGAGCTTTCAATAGAGAGTACTGTTATCTTAGAGGAAAAAATTAAAAGAAAATTAGGGTAAGTAAAATTAGTTAGTGAGTGGACAAATTTAAGAATATAACAATTATAGAACATATTTATTTACTCTTTAATAATTTAACTATAAAATAAATACAAATCATTACATGAAAGTATACACAAACTTTATTAATAAACTTAGTAAGTTGATAAGTTTTAGAAAATAATAATTATAAAACATATTTATTTACTCTTTAATAATTTAACTATAAAATAAATATAAATTATTATATAAAAATAAAAGTAAATTTTATTAATAATTTTGAATAAACAAATGTAATCGAAAGTGTATTCATTCATGTAAAAAGGCTATAATTAGTTTATATATAATAATTTAAGAAAGAAGAAAAAAAACTTACCAAACTTAAACCATGGGAAAGCTGTTTATAAGTGTACATTGTTATTTGTACACACAGACATAAAAGTATTAATTATATGTGCGTTGGTGATACATGCATAGATAATAATCCATTAATTAATTATTTATTACTTATGTTATTGGTGAATATAGGGGTGGTGTTTTTTTTTATTATTTAAAAATAATAAATAATAATATTTTAAAATACTGCTTTTAAAACTATACATAAAGTTTTACGTGCTAATAAAAATTATAACATACTACAAAATTGATTAAAGGTGTATGAACTGACATAATAATATACATAATATTCTAGATTACTGTTACTAAAAATTAAATATAAACTTATATGTTATAATCAAAATATATGATGATGCCATAAATATGAGTAAAAACAAGGATCAATTATCTATTTTATATACATAAATTTTCCTTTTTAATAAAAATGTACTAAATTTATGAAACTTAAGTGAATAAAGGTAGATATTATTAAATATATGTAAATTTAAAATAAACATGTAATTATATTATTTGAGTAAAATGTGTATACTCATGGAATAAAACGAGCACCACTACTTAAGGATGATCAATAGATTCCGCGGGAGCATTACCTCTTATTAATTTTACAATTATAAAATTATATAATTATAATTTTCAAACAATTAAAGTTTTAAAACAAAACAACTTAAACTAAAACTAAGTTCTAAAATAAAGTTTTATAATCTCTTTTTAAATTTCGATAAACCCTAAACTAATATCATATTTACTAATTATTCAAAATTATTAAATTAACTAAAGAGTAATAGATATTAAAAATAATCAATTTACATAAAGATCGTTAAGAAAAATAAATTATTTACTTATTATTCATAATTATTAAGAAATTGAAAATTTTAAGACTTTTAAATTTAAAATGTTTTTTTTTAAATAATTAATATACAAAAATAAATCATAGATAATGATAATATAATAATAATATCAAATTCATACTCATTTATAAATTAAAATTATAAAAAAAATATTATAAATGGAATTTTTAAAATAATATATAAGTCAAATATTTTAAAAATAATAAGCATTAGATAGAAAAAAAATATAAAAAAACTTTAATTTGATACCTCAAATTGAAAAAAAATGTGAGGATTTAAAAGAAAATGTTACAATATATATATATATTAACGGTGCTGCTGTTTATTTTTATCCTTTCTGCTCATGGTCAAATGGCATTTTTTCCCCTTTTGTTCTATCTGGCCGAATGGTCTTATAAAAAAAAACCCTTATCCTCTTTATTAATTAATATTTGCTGCACATATTTTTAAAAAAAATACTGATTATATTAAAATTTAATATATTATTAATTTAACTTGATATTAAACAAATAATATTAATATTATTAATTTTAAATGAATTTTTTTATTTTAACAGTATTAATTTAAAAATATCATTAATTAATTATAATTATAAAGAAAAATAATAAATATATATAAATAATTTATTAAATAAAATCTGCAAAGTAAAAGTAGGGTGTCAGATGTACTTTTCATGTTCTAAGTTCCCACAAATTAAAAAATATATATATATATATGACATAAAGTAAATCAACGAGAAAATCATGTATGAATATTGAGAAAGATTTAAGAGGTTGTGTAAGTTGTCATCACTCTTAAGTTAGTGATCAATTGCTTCTCCAATATTTATTATGAAGGTTTAATAACCATGAGATGCTACTAGTGGTGGAGTCTTAGTGAACAAAACTTCACTTGAAGTAAGAAATTTAATTGTAATTATGATAACTCATTCTCAATAATTTAGCATATGATAACCCATAAATAAAGAATAAAGATAAATGAGGTAATCACTAACTCTATTCCTAACGTTAAGTTAATAATTTAACTACTTTGGTGCAACAGTAACAGGTGGACGGGCTAGAGCTTATAACATATGTTCTTTAGTAGGACATCTCACTGACACATACCATGCTCTTCAAGATAATAATTTTGAACACAACAATATTGTTGGAGGCTTTTAACCACAGTAACCTGGTATGATCCCTACTCTAACACTTATAATGTAGGATGGAGGGATCATACAAATTTTAGCTATGCAAAGAATAAGCCCACTATATTCCTTAGCACCAACAATGTCCACCTAGATTCCCAAATCCTAAGCCACCTTACCAATATCAACCTCAACAATCACCTCAAGGTAAGTCTCTAGAAGATATAGTTCTTGCTTTGACTAATTATAATACTAAATGTTAGTAGGATGCCAAGACTTTAATTCATAACCTAGAGATTCGGATGAGCTAATTAGTCATAACTGTGGGAAAGATTGAAGCACAAGTATGTAGCGAACTCCCTTCATAAACTATGATCAATCCTAAAAAGGCTATCAATGCTAGTGTTGTAAAAATTGGCAACCAACAAGAAAGTTCCAACCAAGACCTATCAAGTGGTCTCAACTTTGGCTAAAAGTTACATCCATCGGGCTGACGACGTTAAACCAAGCGCTACATGGGAGGCAATTCATTGATTTCTTTCATTTTATTTTCAGTTATTTTTATTTTGTATTATATTTACTATTTAATTTTTGTTATTTTTGTGTGTCATTTGATTGTAATGTGAACATTGTCTAGGTTAGGTTGGGGGTGGAGGATGCATTATTATCAAATAATGTTTTTATTTAAAGTTTTATTTTTATTTTATTTATTTATTAGTATTTTTTCTTAATTTTTGTTTTTATTTTTTAGCAAAACTAGAATTCTTGGAAAAAATTGAAGATTTTCATTACATGTCGCGACACGAGTTTGTGTCCACCGTGGCATAATTCCTTTGGGTTAAAAAGTGAGAACATGAAGTATGTTTGCATGTGACATACTAGTTTCAGGTTGAATTATGGGAAATTATTTTCAGGATGTGTTGTGGCATGATTTTATGTGTGTTGCATCCCATGTACGTTTTAACACCAAAGCCTCCATGCACCTAAGAAATCAAATCAAACACTCACTTTTTCACAAAATTTTCAAAAACTATAAAACTCTCTCGCCTCTCTCTCAATTATATTTCACATAAAAAATTCAATTTTTACTCAAAATTCACCATTCTTCTTCTCAAAGTTTTATATCTACATCAATGGCCATTCTTCCATGGCTCGCAAACTCAGATTTTCACTCCAACACTTGATTACAAGCTCACCTCTATCCAATCAGTTTCTTATATGTGTTATTAGGATTTTAATTGTTTTAAACTACTTCAACCTTATCCAAACTATATTGTAATCACATGTAACACTTTTATTATAAATATGTAGCTAGTGTTAACAACAAAATCAACCATAGATTAAGATGCAGATTGTAGATACAAATTTTAGAGAAAATATATTTAGGCCTACAAAGAGAGACAAAGCTAAACACAAGATAGAATTTCAAGTGATAATTCAAGAGTATTTATTCTTTTTTTCTTCTTTTTCTATCTATTTTAATTATGATTATGCCTAGCTAATTTATTTATATGATTGTGTAAAATTTTCAAACATTAGATTATGGTTTTAATTAATAAAATGTTATAATAATTTTTAGATAATATCATTGAGTTTTGATGTGTTCGACTCTATGATTAAATTCCATGACTTTATATATATAAATTTAAGTAATTAACTAATTT
The DNA here is from genome assembly GCA_037013495.1 of Hippophae tibetana. Taxonomy (NCBI): domain Eukaryota; kingdom Viridiplantae; phylum Streptophyta; class Magnoliopsida; order Rosales; family Elaeagnaceae; genus Hippophae; species Hippophae tibetana. The sequence goes on along the minus strand of CM072804.1, from coordinate 41,575,650 downwards.
ACTACATATATATGTCTAATACTAGTTTAATATATTACTAGATTATCCTTAGAATATAAACATTTGTATTCATTTCATTAGTTATTGTATTTGCTAATATTTTTATTCGAAGTGGTAACTTATTGCCTTTTTGACCATGTGACAAGTATAGTTGATACCTTTTTTGAAGGTTGCTAAGAATTATGATCTTGCCAAGTTTAATCATCTCTTGTTTAGTACATAATGCGATGAATGAATTTTTTCTAGCAACCATGATTAGGTTTTTATTTTGATTTAGGATTGATTTATGAAAGTATCTTACTTCAATCAAAAGTAAGAAAAAGTGAGTTGGAAGTCATTATTGGCTAGTGCATAGATTTCACAAGCTATTATTATTAATTCAAAGATAGATTTAATAAGGCTAGTAGAGTGGATTGTTCTATAATCACATAATTATCTTAATCTATGTGTTCATGTATCTTATTTATTAATTTATATTTTATTTTTATATAAAATTATTTTCAAAACCCCCTTTTTAATTAATTAATAAGCTAATAATTAATGATATTTATTATGGAATTTCTCGTTGGTTCGATAACCTGTCTTTAAATTACTTATCATTTGTCCTATTTGATCGCATATACTTGCATGTTTTCAAACTTATTGATGACTTACATAATTGGTTATAATTTATCACTTCTCAATTTTAACTTTAGTCTAATTTTATTTTATTTTTATTTATTTTAGAATTCATTATTATTATTTAAATTTTATTGCAGATCTAAAGATAATGAAGATCCAAAATTTTAGAAAGATATATTATATATATGAGAATTAGAAAGATATATATAGGGAGAGAGAGAGAGGGAGAGAGAATTGAAAAAAAATCAGCCGTGGAACGTGAGATAGAGAAAAAAAATAGAAACAAGAGAAGACGGTTGTGACAGGGAAAAAAATCAGAAATGTAGAAACTGGGATAAAGAGAGAAAACACAAGAGAAGATACAAAAGCAGATTCTTTTTGCGATTTAATTTTCTTTCAATTCTTCTCAAAAAAATTATGGTGAATTCGTTTATGTTTAATTTAATTTTTAGCATGAACTAATTTATCTTTATTCTAGGAAAAAAATGTAATTTAATTATGAACTATGCTTGATTTTCTATGTTAATTTGAATTATTTATCTTCATGTTTGTCTGATTTATTTTGTGTTTAATGTTTCTAATTAATTGGTCATTAATTAGATGATTTTAATCTTGTGATTTACTATCGAAAGAGGGAATTATATGATAGATTTGAATATTTTGGCATAGGTAAATATAGAGATCGAAAGACTTGTATGAACCAGTGTAGTTTTAAAAATCATTGGTCTTAATGATTTCTTGCTTTATTAAATTGCATACTCTTGTGTAAATTAATGAACAATATTATTTCCAATTTACTATCGAAAAAGGATTTTTGGAGATTGCTAACAAACCGAGAGAATTAAATTCAATTACCTAGATGAGTAAAGCATAGTGAGGGAGTAGGTGAAATCGATTTCAAGTTTTCTTCCTATTAATTTGATCTTTGAACATCTTTATTTTCTTTTGCATAATTTCTTTAAATTGATTTTATTTAAATTTCAATTATAACTAGCTTAGTGATTTTTCTATATAAAATTGAGATTAATATAGTTTTAGTATTCGTCAAAAGTAAGTTACGAGTCCCTGAGAACGATACTCTACTTGTCACTTTATTATAAAATTACGATACTACGTACTTACAGTTTTGCAGCGATCAAGTTTTTGATGTCGTTGTCGATAATTGATTTTTTTCTTATTTTTTCCATTATCGATACAAAGTAATCTTGGTTTTAATTTAAAGTTATATTTTATTTCATTTTTATTTTTACTTTTACTTTTACTTTTATTTTTTATTATTTTTTGCACCTGTGTGTTATAGACGCTGGATGTGTCGTGCTAGAACTTGAAACATTATTCATTTTGATCTAGAGATTGAAAGAACCTTTAGATCATGAAGAAAGTATTAGCCATGGCTAAAAGAGAATAGAATGCACCACCACACACATGATGGATTATGTAAGGCCAATAGTGAATGACAATTACTCAGGTGTAAGACGCTAAATCATTAATGTCAATAATTTGGAGCTCAAATCGCCACTGATCAGCATGGTGCCACAAGCCCAATTTAATGGATTGTCACTTGATGATCCCAATATTCATTTTGCGATGTTCTTGGATATTTGTGACACTGTAAAGATGAATGGGGTTATTGAAGACACCATTAGACCAAGATTTTTTCCTTTTTCATTGTGGGATATGGCCAGAGGTTGCCTACAATCTATACAATTGGGAAGCATCACTCGTTGGCAAGACATGGTAGAAAAGTTTCTTGCTAAATTCTTTCCACCTGCTAAAACAACCCAACTTAGGAGTGAGATTGGTCAATTCAAACAAAATGATTTTGAGACACTCTATGAAGCATGGAAAAAGTATAAAGATATGATTTGGCGTTGCCCTCAACATGGATTGTTATATTGGTTGCAAGGTCAGATGTTCTATAAAGGGTTAAATGGGCAAACTAGAACCATAGTTGATGCTGCTTCTAGTGGAACTTTGATGTCAAAGACACCTGAAGATGCTACTTCTCTTTTGGAAGAAATGGACTCAAACAACTATCAATGACCAATTGAAAGATCTATGGCTAAGAAAATTTCCAAGATTCATGAATTAGAGCTATTTGTTGTCCTTTTAGCTCAAGTAGCTTCTTTATCTCATCAGATTTAAACCTTGACAACCCAAAGAATAACACAAAGTGTAGAATATGTTACAGATTAAAGTATGGCAATTCCTATGAATGAAGCAAGTTAAAAACATGTTCAATACATCAAAAATCAGAACTACAATTATCATGGTGATCCTATGCCAAATTACTACCATCCAAGGTTTTAAAATCATGAAAAATTTTCTTATGGAAACACAAATAATGTGATGCAAAATCCTCCAGGGTTTTATAGTCAACCAATTAAGAACAAAATGTCACTTGAGGATGCCATGGTTTCCTTTGTTGTGGAGACCAAAGTAAGGTTTAAAAAGAATGATTCACGGATGGATAACATTGAGACTCATTTTAACAATAGGGGAGTCATTATGAAAAATCTTGAAGTGTAAATTAGGAAACTAGCCACAACCATCAATGCCTAACAAAGAGGAACTTTTCCTAGCTATATAGAAGTTAATCCAAAGGAACAATGCAATGCCATTACACTTAGAAGTGGAAGAGAAATTGAGAGATCACCATAAAAGGAAACCGAGTCAACCCTTACAGCTCTAAGCAATGGCCAAAGTAATAATAAAGTAGAAGAATAGGAGATTATTGATGATACACTAAGAGAGATTGACATGCCTCCATCAATTTCATTTCCTAACAATCCTTTTATTCTCTCTACTCCACTTCCTTATCCTCAACATTTTCAAAAACAAAACTTAGATAAGAAGTTTTCTAAGTTTTTGGACATCTTTAAGAAAATTCACATAAAAATTCCTTTTGTAGATGCCTTGGAACAGATGCCAAATTATGCCAAATTCTTAAAGGACATCATTTCCAAGAAAAAAAGGTTGGAGGAGTTAGAAACAGTGAAGCTTTCTGAAGAATGTAGTGCCATTCTTCAAAAGAAATTACCTCAAAAATTAAAAGATCCAGGGAGTTTCACTTTACCTTACACTATTGGAAATTCATTTTTTGATAAAGTTGTATGTGATCTTGGTGCTAGCATTAATCTTATGCCATTATCTGTTTATAGGAAATTGGGACATAGAGAGATGAAACAGATAACAATTTCTTTGCAACTTGTAGACCAATCCACGTGGAATCATAGAAGATGTATTGGCAAAGGTGGCTAAATTCTTTTTCCTGCTGATTTTGTTGTGCTAGATATGGACGAAGACCAAGATGTCCCACTAATTCTTGGCCGACCATTCTTGGCTAGGGGAAAGGTTTTGATGAATGTTCAAAAGGGCGAGTTAACATTGTGAGTGAACAAGGAAGAGGTTACATTCAACATCTACAAAGCCATAAGATATCATTGAAAAATGTAAAGTAGAAGCCTCTCAAGAAGATATACCGACCGATCACCTAGAACGATCATTGTAGCAGGTTATATCATTTAGCAAATAAGTTGAGAGGCTATAGCTAGTGGTAGCAAAGATGGATTCTGTAATCTCTACAAAAAAGTGTAGCAAACTACAGCTCCAGAGTTGAAGCAATTGCTTGAGCATCTTTCCTATGCATTCTTATGATATATTTACACCTTTCTAGTGATTGTTGTGGAATCACGTATACCTGAAAAAGAGGAAAAATTACTACATGTGTTAAGAGAGCATAGAACAACATTGGGATGGACTATCTCTAATATATAAAAGGTATACATCCATCCATTTGCATGCACAAGATTCTAATGGAGGAACCTTACAAATCATCAATTGAGCCCCAAAGAAGATTAAATCTAGCAATGAATGAAGTTGTGAGAGTTGAAATTTTAAAGTTTTTCAATACTAGAATTATTTATGCTATTTCAGACAACTCATGGGTAAGTCCAGTGCATGGTATACCAAAAAAGGGTTGAATGACGATGGTGAAAAATGACAACAATGAGCTTATTCCTACTAGAACAATCACGGGTTGGCATGTATGTATGGATTACCACAAGTTGAACAAAGGAAAAAATAAAGATCATTTTCCACCTCCATTCATTGATCAAATGTTAGATCGATTAGCTAGATATCCTTATTATTTCTTCTTAAATGGTTATTCAAGGTATAACTAAATTTACATAGCCACCGAATATTAGGAGAAAAGTACATTCACATGTCCCTAAGTACATTTTCTTTTAGAAGGATGCCCATCGGATCGTGCAATTCCCTAACAACATTTCAACATTGCATAATGGCTATTTTTTCTGATATGGTGGAAGATATAATAGAAATTTTCATGGATGACTTTTTGGTTGGAAAAACATGTCATCTCCCTGTTGAGTTAGAGCATAAAAATTATTGGGCTATAAAGAAGTTTAATTTTGATTTAAAGGAAGCAAGAGAAAAATTACTTCTACAATTGAATGAGATGGATGAGTTTCGGAATGATGCTTATGAAAATGCGAAGATTTACAAAGAACGTACAAAGAAGTGGCATGACAAATAGATTCCTAGGTGTGAGTTTCCTCCAGGACTATAGGTTTTGATTTTCAATTCACGACTAAAAATCTTCCCAGGTAAGTTAAGATCGAGATGGACAAGTCCTTATATAATTGACAAAGTTTCCACTTTTGGAGCAATAAACCTAAAGGACAAGGTAGAAAATATATTCAGAGTTAACGATCAAAGATTGAAGCACTATTATGGAAAACAAATGGAGAGGAATTGTGCATTTATTGCTCTTTGAAATCCTGATTGATGAAGATTGAAAAGTCTGGCTATAGACTATAAAACAATGCTTATGGGAGGCAACCCATACAACTTTATTTTATTCTTTTATTTTTTTTATTATTTATTTGAATAATTTGGATTTTGATGCTAATTTATTTTTTAGGAATAAAAATCTAAAAATTACAAACTAATGCGGTTCCACCATAAAACCAGGGAAGTTCCTTTCATTTCTTCTATCTATCTCACTTTTAAATTACAATGAGGACATTGTTTAGTTTAAGTTTGGGGGTGTCAACTCTTATAGTCTTGAATTTTTGAATTCTCTTATCAAGAATGTATTTGATTATGATTGAATTCGCTATGACTATGAAATTTATGATTGAGGATAGGTTTGAATTTTTTTCAAAACAAGCTATTATGTTAGTCAGAGTTTTGTGGGAACTTTGATTTAAATTTTTTTCCTTAAAAATAATTGAGCATATAGTAAATTTTTCTCTAGTCCATTTTACCTATAAAGAGAAGGAGTTGAATTAACTAGGTTAGGAAAGTTCAATCTTACTTTGCTATAGAATCCATTAATGGATCTTTGAGAAATGATCTAGGTAATTTTTTTTCACAACCAAAAAGCTTTCCCAGACTTCCTAATTATCACACTATCAATGCATGGTGTATTGCCATAGTAACCCTCTTGAGCCTTATTTTACACAAGCCTTATTTGTTCTTTTAACTACATAAACCATCCTCATTGTAAGCTTGAAGAACAATGAACTTACCTTAAATTTTAAGAAAATAATTTGGTGAAAATTAAAGAAAGTTCAAATTAAATAATCCACACTACGTTTGCATTATTTGATCAAAGTGAAAAAAAGAAATAAAGAAAGTGAAAGGAAAGAATTGAAAAAGGGTTAAAGTTGTTGAAATTAGTAAAGACTATGAGTATAAAGGCTACCACATCTTCAAAAAAAAAGGAAAAAAAAAAGCAAAGAAAAGAAAAGTACTCCACTTATTGAATATGACAACATTTTTGTCATCAGTATGAGCATATTGTCGACAAAGAGCTATGGTATGAATCATGTGGATATTCTTTTTTTTTCTACCAAGTATTTTCCCAATTTTCTTTGATTTTTCAAATCCATTTCTTTCTTTGCCTTCACCCTATGGCCTGTCATTACACCCTTGATTAAAAACCTTTTGATATATGATTTTGGTATTTGATTACATTAGTGGAGAAGATTTCTGAAAATACAACTTATAAAGTTATGTTTTGAGAGAATTCTTCTGATTTCAGTTGTTCTACTTTTATTTGAATTTGCTGGTGGTTTGGAGTTAAATTGACTATTTCACAAACACACTTAAGGACCTAGCTTTAGGTTGAAGTAAATTCTTAACTCTTGCTTGACAAATTACAGAATTTTGATTGATTTTCTTGCTATCTCTGATGTAAAAAGAGTAAGTTATTAATAATAAAATATAAATTTAGATCATGGTTTGGTGAGTGATGGTAGTTATCTATGGGGTCTTGTTGACATTGTCTACTATTGTCTTTTCTTTTATTTTTCTTTTGTTTGAGGACGAACAAAGTTTTGAGTTTGGGGATATTTGATGACTTGTATAATTTGTTATAATTTATCATTTCTCAACTTTAACTTTAGTCTAATTTTATTGATTTTAGTCTTCATTATTATTATTTAAATTTTATTACAGATTTGAAATAAACAGGGAAGCACGGCTACGATATAGAAAAAAAGTAAAAAAAATCAGAAACGTAGAAATTGGGAAAAAGAGAAAGAAAACACGATAGAAGACACAAAATTAGATTCTTTTTGCGATTCAATTTTCTTTCAATTCTTCTCAGAAAATTATGGTGAATTCATTTATGTTTAATTTAATTTTTAGCATGAACCAATTTATCTTTATTTTAGGAAAAAGATATAATTTAATTCTGAACTATGCTTGATTTTCTATGTTAATTTGAATTATTTCTCATCATGTTTGTCTGATTTATTCTAAGTTTACTATTTCTAATTAATTGGCCATTAATTAGTTTATTTTAATCTTGTGATTTACTATCGACAGAGAGAATTATACTATATGTTTGAATATTTTGGCATAGGTAAATATAGAGATCGAAAGATTTTATGAACCTATGTTATTTTAAAAATAATTGGTATTAATGCTTTCTTGCTTTATTAAATTGCATACTCTTGTGTAAATTAATGAACAATATTATTTTCAATTGACTATCGAAAGAGACTTTTTGATATTTTGGAGATTGCTAACAAACAGAGAGAATTAAATTCAATTAGCTAGATGATTAAAGCATAGTTAGGGATTAGGTGAAATTGATTTCCTAGAAGTTTTCTTCCTATTAATTTGATTTTTGAACATCTTTATTTTCTTTTGCATATTTTCTTTAAATTGATTTTATTTTAAATTTTAATTACAACAGGCTTAGTGATTTTTTTAGATAAAATTGAGATTAATATAGTTTTGGTATTTGTCAAAAGTAAGTTACGATTCCTTGAGGACGATACTCTACTTATCACTTTATTATAAAATCACGATACTGTGTACTTGCAGTTTTACAGTGATCACGTATCAAGTTTTACCCGCATATAATTTGACATTGAGATAACTAAGAAGATAAAGCCCTAACATTAAGATCGTTCTATCATTATGGACAAGGGTCATCATCAGATATATTTTCTCCTATATATATATATATATATATTCATCGTAGTTGTTCATTAAACATAACTTGAACTTGAACATGAACTTGAAATAATTTTAGCATTACCTTAGAAGATATAGACAATTTAATCTATACTCTCTCAAAAATCTTTCTCCATCTCTCTACATTATAGGGAGATACATTAGTCTCTTCCTTCTTCTACCTACCCTAACTTGCTTAAGTCACTGGGCCAAAGGTCGTAACACCCAGTGGTGGTCCAAAGTCCTAACAATGTGTTTTCTTTTCACATGTCCACAAAATAGAGAGATGCATCCAATCATTAGTGTTGGTAAAAATTGATATAAACATTTGGCGCTATCTATGGGAATGAATGTGTTTTATTAGTTAAATCAAAGCTAGAGAAAAAACAATTTTATAGTGTCCTCTTAGGCTCTGAATTCAGAAGCCTTTGAAGAGAAGATCCCAAAAGTTTAGATAAAACAGCTCCAAAAGTAGTTCACATTCTGCATGGTCTCTAAAAGGCTACATTTTCTGTTCTTCCAAGAATTTGACGAAAAAATCCCCTAGTTCCAAAAAAGATCATCTTGTGCAACTTTTTGGTCAATGAGTCAATATGCATGTACCATAGCCACTGCCACCAAACAATGGCTTAGTTTTTGATACATTCAGAGAGTGAAAAATCCTTATCTACTGGACACAAAATCCCAATTAGCCGGACACTTCGGTGTAACCAAAAAAGGACCCACCTTTAACCTTTTTCTCTGATTGAGGGTCTTCTATTTGGATCTTGAAGTCCATTCATTACTTGAAAAATTTCAAAAACCATCAAAAAGATCACATTTTGAAGAGCCCTTCCTCAAAATTTCACATTGAATGGCCACTGAATTAGCCCACATGCACCACTACGTGTCACCAACACGAGTGGGTATCAAACAGAACAATAGTTTCATAGTGAGAGAAAAAGATTTATTTAGTTACAAATATTGTCTGCTAGAAAGGGTTGTGAAAAGATAATTAATGGATGTATAACAAATTAAAAATTTGTAGAATCGCCTAACATGCATTCATATATGAATAAAGTAATTCAAAATTATAAAGATTGATCCATGAGATTTTAAGGTGGAAACAACCTAGACCACACTAATGACCCAAGAGAAAAACCGTCACTCCATTGAACAACTTAACTATCCATGATTATTACACAAATTGTGTGTGCAATGAATACACAAGTATACATATTACAATAAGTAGTATAATGATACGAAAAGATCATTACCAAGGAGACTATTTTGTTAGAAACTAATTTTTAACAAAAAAATAAAAATCAATTTTTGTGTTTTTTTATATTTTAAGGAAGCAAAATTAAAATAACTAAAAGTAAATAGTAATAATTAATTAACTTAGATTTGATAACTAAGAATATATATGGAAAATATCTAGGAATACTTAATCCCCCAATTTTCTAAACATTTGAATCGCTAAATCCTCCCAATATAATTATCAATAAATTACATGATCAATTGAATCTAACCTAGCATGTATTCCTCTCTCAAGTAAACTATACACCATATAGTAATTCACCTAATGACACTCTTATGCCAATTAAATTGCATACTACTCATTAAGTTCATCAATTATGGATGACATAGATAAGAATCATACATCTCTCCCTGGAAACATCAATGTTATTTAATCAAGACAAACAATTAAATAATTCTCTCAAATCTCTTTAATTGCCTGTATAGATAAATTCTTGGCCAAACAATTAATAGTATAAAAATCTAATTAAATAATATAATTAAATATAAATTATAATTGAGATAAAATATTAGATCATCACATGGTAAAAATTGGGTTCATAAGATTCCTATATTAATAAATTAACTACACATAATTGTGTACATAAAACTCATATTTTTCATAAAGAAAGACATAAAAATTGATAAATAAAAAAGTAGAAAAAGAAATACAACAAATCCCTTAAAATTGTTGTGTTAATCTTTTATTGAATCTACACCAAAATTGTATCTATTTTTGATTTTTTCTGAAATTTTCACCCTTTTTAGCTTTAAAAACTAACCAAAATTATGCTAATGACGGTCTTTTAGGGTTTATGGGGGTGATTAAGGGCTTAAATATAACTCAGGTACAATCTGGACCTTCAGATCAACTTGAGAACAAGGACTGAGATCAAAACAAGAAAAATCAATAGTGCCAACCAATAATAGCACTACACATGGCACACAGAATTCACTGGGTGAATCAGAGCGCGATGCGTGGTAGGGAAAACCGATCTCCAAACTCGGATTGAACGCCGTGTTGACACATGGCACACGGTTCGTCCTCCTCACATGTAATGATCTACAATTCATTGTCCTTACTTACGTGGCATCTGTGTGGCTTACCTATAAGCTCTTGATTAGTCTTGTGTTAAAAATTCATAAAAAAATCCATAAAATTCCAAAAATATTAAGTAGAAAAGTGAACTAATTACTCTACTTTCAAAGATTCATAAATCCACTATGAAAAATAAGCTCCAATTACAATACTAGGATTAGAACGACCCACCAAGGTAATGCCCCCCAAGTAATCTACTTACTAGCCACTACTTTTATCAAAGTCTCTACAAGAAAGGTGTTTAGATCTGGATCAACGTTCTGATGAACTTAAGTCACACGGGTTAATCAAACCCATAAAGTTGGCACCTAAAAAGTTAGTACAATAATAAAAGTACAAATGTGTGTCCTAAATCACATTTTATAATAAACAATCCTAACTAGATTTAATAAATATATAAAAAAAATTGAAATCAACTAGCAACCCTAGAATAATCAGTTTAAGCATAATTTCAACAAAGATAACTTCTTTAAAGATTAATAATCAAATCAAATAATTATGATATGAAACATATGACTAAAATATCATAAACCAATTAGGCTTATTAATAAATGAAACACAACCAATAATGTATGATAAACTAAATAAAGAAGCCAAAAGAATTATGATCTTATATTTTCCAAAAAAGAGAGAGAATAAGATGAAGAGAATAATGCTCTTGTTTGATTAACAAAATTGTGAGCCAATGGTATGATTGAATAGCATGAGTTCAAACCGTATGTCAAAGATTCATTAAAAAACTATCCTAAAAAGTGTTAAAAAGAGCTTAAAAACATAAGGACATGCAATATAGTAAAAATACTAATTATCTTGAGTAAAAATTAGGTTACATTTGAAAAGATGATTGCTCAATCAATCTAGACATAGTTCGATCGATTGAGTATGGAAGCTCGATCAATCTATTCATGCTTGATCGATCGACTATGAATAGTTTGATTGATCTAGTCAAATCTCAATCGATCTAGTGAAAAATTAATTAATTTAGAAATAAATGGATCAATCTAGTCATTAATCTCAATCGATCTAGTGCTTGATCGATTGAGTGGCCTATTTGAACAATGTTCCTATATGTCTAATATGAAATCTAATGTGTACTGGAATAGAGATATACAAGAGATTTGATCGACGAGACTCGATAGTTTCTTCGACTTGGAAATATTCTTGAAAGACATACCTAGAAACTAATATTACATACAAATATTTTGTTCACGAATAATTCCAACACTCACAAACCTTACAATCTTCCCCCTTGGTATATTTGTGTGACAAAAAGTCTTTCTCACTACATAATGCTTATAGGAAAAAAATATTATGTAGTGCAACTATCTTATGATCGAGTGAACCATTTTTGCTTGAATCTTGATAACTCTGGTTTACGGTAAAAAGCAAAAACACCAAAAAACAAATAACTTGTCTCAAAGGACTCATTATTCATAATCGTTCAGTGTATCTAATTATAGAAAAGTGAAAAATGTTTAAAAGAAGATTAAACAAATGATAGAAATTAAAACAATTCCCTGAAATATCCCAAAAGAATTCAAAGTAATTTAAAAATAAAATTGTCTCCCTAAATTAATTATCCCTCTTTTTTTATGTTTAAATTCAATTTCAAAATTTTTTATACCAATTTTTCGGACACATTTTATCATATGAATAAACAAGCACAAATAAGAGACAAAAATATACAGATGAATCAAACATGAAGTGAAGATGAAAATATTTCCTTTTATTAGGGGTAGTAGATTAATCTAAACAAGACTACAATATTGCACACACATAAGACCAATTAATTTGTGTTCAAAGTGTGACTAGTCATTAACAACATAAACATACGTAAGCAAGACACATAAACATGATTACACATATAGTGACATATCAACAGTCACCAATAGTGAGTTGAGTTTTGGAACAACACTAGTATGTCAATTAGTCCATTCATGATTACTTATAAAAAAATTAAAGAAAAAGTATTTCCAATCATGAAAGAATTGTAGTTGAATTTAAACTTACAAAAAATAAAATTTTACTAACTAAGAGAGCTTAGTGTAATTATTTATTTATATTTTTTGAATTTCCTCTCATTATATATATTATTTGAGAGATTTGATAACCACAAAAATTGTGTATGCAATGAATACACAAATATACTTATCGCAAAAAGTAATATAATAACAAGAAAATATCATTCACAAGAAGATTATTTTATTAAAAACAGATTTTTAAAATTAAAAAAATAAAAATCAATTTTTTTGTCCTTTTTATTTTAAGGAAGTAAAATTAAAATAACTAAAAGTAAATATCAATAATTAATTAACTAAGATTGGGTAACTAAAAAGATATATGAGAAAATATCTAGGAATACTTAATCCTCCCAATTTTCTAAACATACGAATTGCTAAAATCCCTCAATATAATTATCAATTAATTACATGATATATTGAATCAAATCCAGCATATATTCATCTCTCAAGTAAATTATACACTATATAGTAATTAATTTAATCAGACTCTCATATCAATTAAATTGCATACTACTTATTAAGTTCATCAATTATGGATCACATACATAAGAATCCTACATCTCAACCTAGAAAATATGCATCTTATTTAATCATGAAAAATAATTAAATACTTCTCTCAAATCTATTTAATTTCCTTTATAGATAAATTGCTTGCCTAACAATTAATAGCATAAAAATCAGATTAAATAATATAATTAAATATAAATTATAATTGAGGTAAAATATTAGATCATCACATGGTGAAAATTAGGTTCATAAGATTCCTAGATTAATAAATGAACTACACTTAATTGTGTCCATAAAGCTCATATTTTTCATAAAGAAAGACATAAGAATTGATAAATAAACGAGTAAAAGAAGAAATACAATCAATCTCTTGAATTGTAGTGCTAATCTCCTCTTGAATCTCCACTAAAATTGTCTCTTTTTGAATTTTTCTGTATTCCCCCCCTTTTTAGCTCCAAAAATTGACAAATATTATGCTAATGGTGGTTCATTAGGGTTTATGGGATGATTAGGGGCTTAAATATAGCTAAGGTGCAATCTGGATCGTCAAATTAGCTTTAGATCAAGGGCTGAGATAAAAAATAAAATCAACAGCGCCATCCAATCACAGCGTGACATGTGGCACAAAATTAATTTGGCGAATCAGAGCGTAATGCGTGGCCGGGAGACCGGTCCAAGTCAAAGCTTGCTAAGTTAGTGCTCTGTGACAGAATGTAATTTGCAGTAATAGATGGCATAGTGTATAGGTGGAATGTCTAGACTAGTAGAGTGGTAACACATGGCGTGAAGGTTTGATCGTGCTCCAAACTCGAATGGAACGCCATATTGACACGTGGCACGTGCTACTTCACTCCTCACATGTAGTGATCTATAATTCATTGTCCACTACTTGCATGGAATCCGTGTGGCTTACTTAGCCAACTTTTCTACTTACGTGGTAGGCCATGTGGCAGCTTATGATTGACCCTCCATTAAAAATTCATAAACAATGTATAAAAATTCCATAAAAATCCTAAACAAATCCATAAATTATATTTTAACCCCTTTTCACTAAAAAGTTTATATTTAAATATTGTTCGCCCTAAAAATACTATTTATTAAATAAAACATGTAAATATTAAGTAAAAAAGTGCGTTAATGACTCTACTTTCATAAAGTCATCAAGATTGGTTATTTTATATTTTTGCATAACCAACTATGTCTCTTTCTTTTTATGCATGTAATTTATTTTGTATTATTTTTCTCTTTCCTTTAATAATATTATTTTTAGGAAAATATGCATGAGCCAAAAATCTTGCATGATGACTTTTACACTAGTTATAAGGAAACCATGTTTGCTCATTGTAGTAGCTTCACACATCCTAATAGGTAGCCCTCTCAATACTTGATGTCTCTCTATAGTAGCATTTTATAAAGTGTAAGAAAGAGCTCAAACACAATTCTAGCAGTCAAGGTTATCTATGTCTAGTAAGTGTGTGAATATGATCATGTTGACATCGATCAATAGATGTATAAGATATGTAAGAGCATGTCATAGTATCTAGTTGTTAAAGATGTAGTCAAATGTATGAGGGTGGTATGTAATGTTCTAGGAAATTTTTATCAATGGTATGAATTCTGAAGGCACTTCTAAGAGATTCAAATATTTAGGTATCAAGTGCCTTAGTGAAGAGATCAACTAATTTCCTCTCAGTAGGCACGAACTCAAGGGATACGAGTTTATCTTCTACTAGTTCCTTAATAAAATGGTATCTAATGTCTATATGTTTTTTTGAGAATGTAAAACAAGATTTTTATAAATACATATAGCACTAGTGTTATCACAGTAAAGAGAAATTGTACCTTGTTCTAAGCCATAGTCCTTAAGCATGTTCTTCATGCATAACATTTGTGTGTAGGAACTTCTAGTAGTAATATATTATGCCTTTACAGTTGATAATGAGATGAAGTTTTGTTTCTTATTGTGCTATGATATAAGATTGTTCCCTATATAGAAACATCCACCTGAAGTGATCTTTCTTAAATCTTGATTTCCTGCCTAATTTGCATATATGTATCAACTAATTTCACTTGTAGTATCACTAGTAAACCAAAGTTTTTAGTTCTAGAGAAAAACTTGCTAATCCTTTTGACATGTTCAATGTGTGATTCCTTAGGATCTAATTGATAATGGGAATAGGCACCAACACTGAAACAAATATCAAGTCTATAGCAGTCTACTTGCTATAAGGTACAACAAGCTTCCTATCATGCTTTTGTATAGTGTTTGATCAATATTTTTACTTGATTCATCTAGTGAAACCTTGGTGCTAGTACTTATGAGTGTTCTCAAATGTTTACTTGTTTAAAGTTCAAATTTCTTAATTAAATTAGATGCTTACTTGGACTGAGAAATTAAGATGCCATCATTTAATTGTTTAATTTGCAAACTGAGAAAACGTTTGAGTTCATATATCATAAAGATTTCCAATTTACTAGTCATTATGTTCACAAAATCATTGACAAGAGAATTGGATGTTGACCCAAAAAATATGTAATCAATATATATATTTGATCTATGAGTATATCCTTTTTGGTTCTTTTAATAAAGAGAATTAACTCCCCTTGAACAAAAACGTTATTCAAGAGATGAGCTATAAGTCTCTCATACCAAGCTCTAAGACCTTATTTTAAACCTATAGAGCCTTATTGAGTTTATGAATATGCCCGAGAAATTGTGAGTCAACAAAACCTTTTGTTTGTTCAACATAGACTTCTTCACTAAGTAACCCATTCAAGAAGGTAGACTTTACATCCATTTGAAATAGTTGATTTTCATAAAGCATGAAATGGCAAGTAAAATCTAATTGATCCCAACCTAGCTCTAGGAGAAAAAGTTTCATCAAAATCAATTCCCTCAACTTGCGTACACCCTTGGGCAACCAATCTAGCCTTATTTCTAACCATAATATCATGTTCATCAGATTTATTTTTAAACACCCATTTAGTTCCTATGATATTTTTATCTTTAGGTCTAGTTATTGAAGTTAAAACATTATTCCTAGTGAATCAAACTAACTCATTTTGCATGGCATTTATCCAGAATTCCTCTTTTAATGCAACATTAACATTTTTTGTTTCAATTTGAGAAACATAACATAAATGGGTTACATTACTTCCCTACTGCCTTCTAGTTACCATGCTTGCATTAGGATCACCAATGATGTTTTTAGTTGGGTGATTTTTGGCAGTATGTGTTTTCCTTTGAGTTTAAGTGTTGGGTATGGTCTCCTCATCATCCTTTTCAGTATCATGTATTTCAACATTTTGTTCCTCAGTTGACAAGCTCGTGCTTAAGGATTCATCTTTTTGATCAATCAATGGGGTACTAATACCTACATCAAGAACAACAACATTAATGAACTATATGATAGCGTTACTTCTCATATTGAATACTCTAAAAGCATGACTTGTTAGTGATTAACCTAAGAAGATACCTTTATCCCTCCTAGAGTAAAATTTTCCTATATTCTCACTATCTCTAATGATATAAAATTTACTTCAAAACATATGTAGATATTTGAGATTAGGTTTCTTACCTTTCCATAAGTCATAGGGAATTTGGTTTGTACATAGATGTACGTAGGTAGGTTTATTATATAGCATGAGGTACTTACAACTTCAACACAAAACTTCTTGGGTGTGTCCTTTGCATGTAGTAGGATTGGCCCCCATGTCTTGCAAAACTCGATTCTCTCTTTCAACCATCCCATTTTGTTGTGGGTGATTGGTGTAGAGAATTTATGTGCTATTCCATACTACTTATAGAATTCAACATATCTTGTGTTCTCAAATTCATTTCCATGATCTGTCATTGACCTTATAATGTTAGTTATCTTGTTGCCTGCTTCAATCTGCACCTTAAGACAAAAAGAACTAAAGAAATCAAATGCATCAAATTTTTCTTTCAAAAATCCAACCTAAGTAAAATCAGAAAATTCATCAACAACTACAATAATATATGTCTTACCACCCAAAATATTGATTCTCATAGGACCAAGGTCAATATGAATTAACTCAAGTGTTTTGCTTGTGTTAATCTCTTTAATTTTCTTATGGGAAGAGCGAGTTTTTTTTTCAAATTGGTATCGTCCACTAAAGGTTTTTTCAGTTTTAGAAAGGATAGGTAAACCACACACAATTTTGTTTTTCTCAAGTTAACAAGCTCTTTAAATTTGATGTGTCTGAAATTTTGATGACATAAGGAAACAAAGTCATCATTAGCTAAGTTATAAGTGGTATTAGGGACTATATCAATGCATTAGAAATAATCTCAAGACCTAGTTCCTCTAATCACACACATACTTTTTGGATATGTTATAGTACTATGATTATTGAAAAATTGCACACTATAATTTTTGTCACAAATTTGACTAATGCTTATTAGATTGGCTTTAAGTCCATCAATATGGAGTACATCATCCAAGCTAGGCATACCATCAATATAAATTGTACCTTTATCAATAATCCTTGATTTATTTTCATCCCCAAAAGTAATTTTTCATTTTATTTTTCAACGTTTTTGGAAAGAGAATGATCACTAATCATATATCTAAAACAACCACTATCAAATTACTAGGCATTATCAGATTTAGCTTAAATGAAATATGGGCTACAAAATACTTTAAATCATATTTTTTAACCCAAATTTTCCCAGTGTTTTGAACCATGTGCCTATTTTTTTAAATATGGCTATTGATTCTTGAAAACAATGCATGCAGATTATCCACATAGTTATAGGTCATCAAGAATCTACATGTAGGTCTAATATTTTTATTTTTATCATAGTTAAGCATGTAGGAATATATTTAAATGCATATGCATAAGATGTGTGTGTAGGGTGTGAAGAGTAGGGATAAAAAGGTTTCACAAACCTAGTTAATTTTGAGGAAGCTAGTGTAGTATACTCATCTACATATCTAAGGACTCTCTTGTCTCCAACTAGCTTTCCATATTCTAAAACTTTGTCCAACCTCTCAGCTCCAATAGTTAATCTCTTCATAGCTTCCTTTGATTCATCAAGCTATTGCACCAACTTTAATTTATCTATAGCAAGCTTCTTATTTTATTCTTTCAAAACTGTATGACTCAAATTCAAAATATTATTTTGTTTTTGCAAAATATTCTTTTCTTCAATTAATTTATTTGAAAAGCATATATGTGTATCAAGTTGTGCATTCAACTCTTCTATTTTTTATTTTAAACTAATATTCCTTTTTACGGCTCTTGCACCTCTACAGAATAATTCTTGAAAACTTTTAACATTATATTCAGAAAGAAAAAAGATTTAATATCATTAACATCTAAGCTATCACCCTCAACAAAATAATCCATAACAAGGTCCTAGGAATACTAAGTGTATATAGTAGCCTACTATGATACTAATTGAGAGAAAATATTTGTTTAGTTACAGATCGTGTTAGCTAAAGATGGTTGTAAAAAGATAATCAACAAAGTATAACAAATTAAAAATTTGCAAAATGACTAGACATGCAATTATGTGTAAATAAAGTACTATATAATATAAAGATTGGATCATGAGATTTTTAGGTGGAAACAATGTAGGCCACTCCAATGACCCAAGAGGGAAAAAACATTAGTCCATCGAACCACGCAATTATCCACTATGAAAAATAAGGTCAAATTGTAAGACTAGGACTCAAACTACTCACCAAGGTAATACCCCTTAGTAATCTACTTACAAATTGATGCTTTTATCATAGTCTATTTAAGAAAGGTGTTCACATCTAGACCATCATTCGGATGAATTCGAGTCACATGAGTTAATCGAACCCGTATAGTTGACACTTGAAATGTTAGCACAATAACACAAGTGTAAATGTATGTCCTAGAGTAGATTCAATAATGAACAATCCTAACTAGATGATTTAATAAATATATTAGATAAATCAAAATTAAATAACAACCCTAGGCAGGGATCATTTTTCCTTTTTTTTGTATGAAGATATCCAAAGGCAGGGATCATTTTCATTATTAATAATAAACCAATTAATATGCTTAGGTGGAGCACACCAATTGATTAATTATTAAACTCTAATTTTTTCTAGAAGATCAATAAACCATTTAATTTGTCTTCCTTAGGTGGGGCCTAAAAATTAAAACCTTATTCAAAGTGTTAAAGTTGGATTCAAAATTTTAAGTATCTAAAAACTAACATTCAAATTTTAAAATTATTATGAAAGTTATGTCGTCTATATATCCTTCAATAATAATTCTTATAAAAATCTTTAAATAGTGTTTACACGACAAGTACACATATGAACCAAATAACAGATAAAAGAGTAATAGTTTATTACAAAAATTCTCACATCACTATATTTTTTCTAATAAAATTTGTAGAATTATTGAATAGAAAATAATATTTAATTTGTAAAAATGTTTTAACCATTTTAACATTTTACAAACATAATAACATTACTAATATCCCATTATAATTTTGGCTATACATTCTTAATTTAATAAATTAAACATAGCATGTAAAAACAACATATAAAGAATAACTCAAAATAATACATGAAAAATATACCTCAATAGAATCACTAAATTATTTATGGAAAACCTCTAAATAGAATGCTGAAATTGTTTATTGAATTAAAACTATAACTATTATATTAACTAAATTTGTTCAACTCTCAAATGAGAAAAGAACTTTAAACTAATAAAATAAAAGGTAAAAGCTTAATAGACTAATAAAAGTTGAACTTAAAAGCTATCTATGGGGTGATTGATACAATGGAATAGGGGTCCTATTTATAGGTTTAGAAAATGAGATCAGACGTGTTGGCACCGTGATACACAATAGTTCATACCATGGCAAGCTTGTAACTATCACACACATTGTAATCAGTCCAAACATCTCATGCTACGAAACACAACATTTCTACACTTTGGCCAACGAAGAATCTAGCCAGTTATACTTAGTCCGTGTTGCCTCTCATCACAGCACACAATCTTTACACACTACGACATGCTCTGTTCTGATTCACTTTATACCCATATTTTATTTTATCATTTTTTATGGTTTAGAGCATTGTAATGGAATGCTCAAGCATTGATCGATTTTATCTTTTTAAGCTAAAATATCCAAAATATATATATATATATACCTGTAATTTCGAAAAGATAGATTTATATAAAATAATAGTAAAACTGAGTAAATACAAATCTATTTGATCAGTTAACATGCATCAAATCATGATATATTGAGAGCTTTTGAGTACTCATCAAGTCTCTGGGCCAAAATGTTAATAGTTTTATTTTGAACAAATACCTTCTAACTCATTGGTCCATGGGGATGTATTTTTGGGTCAATATTAGCATAGAACTCACAAAACAAGGAATGAAAACATAATTTTGATGGTGTGAACAAGGATTTCCAATCTAGAGCCCTAATAGCTCGTGTAAGTCCTATATCATGAAATTCAATCCATTTCATACGAGGCTTAGGTAAAACTGGGTGTTTAGAGATAATAGTTTGATATCTCATTTGGGAATCCTTATCCCTCCATTGAGATGAGTATGGAGCAGGTGCACCTTAATAAGAGTCAAATTATTGCATTTTTGTTCTGATTTAAATGTTGATATTTGTGTGAAAATTGTGTTTATCTGATTATTTAATCCACAAATGTCATTTCACGGGTATTTCGTGTTTAAAGTGCAATTTCAGGTAAAATCATGATTTTGGAGAAGTTTGGGACAAATTTCAATGATCGGGATTGAGTGAAAATAAAAAGAAAACAAAGTTTCAAAATTTGGAAATCCCGCCACCGGCGAGATGATTCTCGATGCCGGTGAAAATCTTACAGAGAGCACGGCGAAAATCTTCTCAAGAGCACGGATTTTGGTAGATGCAAATCTTGCCACCGGTGAAATAATCTCCCTACCAGCTAGACACCTTTAGCCGCCAGCCAAATTCATCTCGCCACCTTCGAGAATCAGAGGAACCAAAATTTTAATTTTTCCAGAAATCTCGCCGCGGCGAGAATAATGTCGCCGCCGGCGAGTTTCATCCGAAAATACATTTTTTATGTTGTTTTGTTCCAAAATTGCCCCCAAAACCCTAGATCTATATATACCATAAGATGGAGAAAGAGGCCACGAGAGAGAGGAGGAGATCTGAGACATCTTTGGAGGAGAGAAGGAAATTTTGGAGAGAAAGTTTGAAGAAGCTTGAAGGATTATCACCATTGTTGCTACCAAGTGTTCATCTTCAAGAGTTTTTCATCTCTTCTCCTTAGCTTTAATTTTCTGCATTTTATTCTGATTTTTTATTCATGGATTCAATTGACATAATGTTTGTTCTTATTTCCATTATGAACTAATTCATTTTTGCTAAGGCTATGATGTAGTTGAATCAAGAAAATCTAATTTCTTTTGTTATTGTTATATGAGTTCATTGTTTTCAAGTTGAGTATTTATTTCCATGCTTAATGCTTTTAAATTTCTGGCCAATATTTAGATGATTTGTTGCATTATATTGAGACCGAGAGGAGATGTGTAATGAATGCTTCTTGTGATAAATACCGTATGTTGAATGCGAGTGTGAGAACTAATGCATGATGTATGTGGTTATTCTAGAAATTCCATAAATCGTAATGTGCTTGTTTGTGATTAAATCTTCATAGAAATATAGTTGGTTTTCATAGATAAGTAATTCTAATATAACTCGAGAGAGAGTATTAGGTAAATTTGGGTTTTTCAACCATCACTTTTAGCTTTGATTCTCCAATAACATGACTTGAAATCGGATTGAATTGATTTAGCAAAATCAAATGCCTTAGTGTTTTTAATCATTTGTGAACAACATTCAATTGTGCTATTTGTGTTTATTTTTAAGTTAATTTTCTTCTTAAACAATTTCAAAAATTGGGTTTTCAAATAAAATTAGGATTAGTCAATTTTAGTACTCAGAAACGCCATTCCTTGTGGTTCGATATCCGTACTTTTGTACACTTTATTACTTGAACGATTCGTACACTTGCGAAAATACGCATCAAGTTTTTGGCACCATTGTCGGGGAATGGTTTGATTTTATTAATATCGATACTACCCAATCTTAGTTTTAATTTGAAGTTAATTTTCTTTATCATTGTTTCATTTTTAATTTTGTTTTAAATTGAGCTTGTTGAGTTGTGTTAATTGTTTGTTCATTTAGAGTTGTTGCTACTCGTTTGCATTATTTATTTTAGTCATTTCTTGGAATTTTTCAGTTTTTTTATTTTGCTCTTTTATTTTATTATCATAAAAAGGGTAACTTTGTGTTGTTTTTGTGCTAGTTGATTTTCTGGTTGTACGATTTTTGTATGAGACGTACAAGAAGCCTTAACCTTCTTCTATTTGATCTGGAGATTGATAGAACATATAGGCATCTAAACCGAGAGAGAAGGCATTCAACCTCAGCTCCTAATAAACAATCAGCTATGGATCCACCATTTGTTGAGGGAGGTGGAAATCATAGAGCTTTGAGGGATTATGCTGCGCCTAATGTTACTGGAACTACTTCGGGTATAAGGAGGCCAACTGGTCAAGCCAATAACTTTGAGATAAAACCATCCTTTATCCAAATGGTTCAATCAAATCATTTTGGGGGAATGTCAAAGGATGATCCAAATGCACATATTGCTTATTTTCTAGAGGTGTGTGATCTTTATAAGATTAATGGTGTGTCTGAAGATGCTGTAAGATTGAGGGTTTTTCCTTTTTCACTTCGGGATAAAGCCAAGGAGTGGCTAAACTCATTACCACTGGGATCAATTACAACATGGAATGAGTTGGTTCAGAAATTCTTGTCCAAGTTCTTTCCTCCTACTAAGACGGAAAAATTAAGGAATGAAATCACATCTTTTACACAGTATGACCAAGAATCATTGTATGAAGCTTGGTAAAGATTCAAAAAAATGTTGAGGAAGTGCCCACATCATGGTATACCGAATTGGCTGCAAGTCTCTAAATTTTATAATGGGTTGGTTTCAAACTATCGGGCAATGATTGATGCTGCAACTGGAGGGTCTTTAATGGGAAAAAACCGGAGGATCCTCATAAGTTGTTAGAGATTATGGTAGAAAACAAAAATCAGTGGCATTCAGAGTGGGTAACTGCAAAAAGACCAGCAGCAGTGCATGAAATTGATTCAGTGAATGCTTTGTTGGCTCAAGTTGCTATTCTTTCAAGAAAGATGGGTTCTTTGTCATCCAAATTCGAATTCAAACCAACTGCACAATGTGATTTATGTGGTGGAAATCATGCCAGTATCGAGTGCCAAGTTGGAAATCCATTTCCTTCACCAAATGTTGAGCAAGCAAATTATGTTTCAAATTTCCAAAAACCTCAACATAACCCATATTCGAACACCTACAATCTAGGTTGGAGAAATCATCCAAATTTGTCATGGGGAAATAACCAAGGGGGATTCAAACCGTCATCATCTTTCTACCAATCCCAAGAGAAGAAACAAACAGATTTGGAAGGAATTTTGGGAAAGTTCATTGAGGAGTCAAGAACAAATTTCAGAAATCAAGAGGCAATCAACAGGGACATGCAAAACCAACTGGGGTAGCTTTCAAAGCAGATTGTAGAAAGGTCTCAAGGATCATTGCCTACTGATACAATAAATCCCAAAGATCATGCAAAGGCTATCACATTGAGAAGTGGTAAACAACTTGAATGGTAGAGGAAATCGGAGAAAAAGATGGAAGAATCTAAAGAAAAGCCATCAACATCCCAAGATGTTCAACCTTCCCCAAATGCGAAATTTGAGCCTCCTATCCTATATCCTCAAAGATTGAATAAGAAAAAGCTTGATAATCATTTTGATAAATTTCTGGATATTTTAAGAAATTGCATATTAACATCCCAAGGAGTTTTACTATACCTTGTACTATAGGAAGTTGCAATTTTGATAAAGTCCTATGTGATTTAGGAGCAAGCATTAATTTGATGCCACTTTCTGTTTTTAGGAAACTAGGCCTGGGAGAAGTGAAGCCCACTTCAATCTCTGTACAATTAGCGGATCAATCAGTGAAATATCCTCGAGGGGTAATTGAGGATGTTTTAATTAAAGTTGAAAAATTTATTGTCCCTGTAGATTTTGTGGTGCTTAACATGAAGGAAGATAGAGAGGTACCGTTGATATTGGGGAGACTGTTCCTTGCAACTGGAAGAACATTGATTGATGTTCAACAAGGAAAGCTCATTCTACGGGTGCAAGATGAACAAGTGACTTTTGATGTTTTTTAAGCAATGAAATTTCCAAGTGAGGTGCATTCTTGTTTTCAAATTAACACTCTTGACAGGATAATCTTGGAAAATTTTGAGGAGAGAACTCCATTGCTACCACTAGAAGCTTGCCTTGTGAAATCTGCAACAATTGAGGAGGAAGATGAGGGAGTGAGACAATGTTCCGAATTACTGGCAGCACTTGATGAATATTTGTTCAGTGATGAAACATTCAAGGAGTTGGGAACAAATGAAACTCCAACCTCAGTGGTAAAGAAGGAAACCAACAAGATTGAGCTAAAACCACTGCCAACCCATCTAAGGTATGCCTATCTTGAGGACTCTGAATCCTTTCCTGTTATTATTAAAAATTCTTTGAATGATGAAG
Organism: Hippophae tibetana; assembly: GCA_037013495.1. Taxonomy (NCBI): domain Eukaryota; kingdom Viridiplantae; phylum Streptophyta; class Magnoliopsida; order Rosales; family Elaeagnaceae; genus Hippophae; species Hippophae tibetana. The sequence goes on along the minus strand of CM072804.1, from coordinate 41,550,968 downwards.
AGGAAAACAAGCTATTAGGAGTTCTTTGGACTCACAAAGTGAAAATTGGATGGACAATGGCAGACATCAAAGGGATTAGAAACTCTGTTTGCATGTATAAAATCTTGATGAATGAGGATTACAAGCCCACAATTTAGCCACAAAGGCACTTAAACCCAACAATGAAAAAAGTGGTCAAGGATGAGGTGATTAAGCTTTTGGATGCCAGGGTAATTTATCCGATTTCAAATAGTGCTTGGGTAAGCCCAATTCATTGTGTACCAAAGAAAGGAGGAATCACAGTTGTAGAAAATGAAAACAATGAGCTTATTCCAACAAGGACAGTGACTGGGTGGAGAGTGTGTATTGATTATCGAAAGTTGAATGATGCCACCTGAAAAGATCATTTTCCTTTGCCATTTATTGATCAGATGTTGGAAAGATTGGCTGGACATGCTTATTATTGTTTCCTTGATGGATATTCGGGGTACAACCAAATTGCAATTTCACCAAAGGATCAAGATAAGAAAACATTTACATGCCCTTTTCGTACTTTGGCATACAGAAGGATTCCATTCGATTTATGTAATGCACCTGCAAATTTCCAAAGATGCATGATAGCGATTTTCTATGATATGGTTGAAAAGTTTATTGAGGTTTTTATGGATGATTTTTCTATTTTTGGCCATTCTTTTGATAATTGCTTGCATAATATCTCTTTAGTCTTTCAGCGTTGTAAAGACACAAATTTAGTGCTAAATTGGGAGAAATGTCACTTCATGGTTCAAGAAGGAGTTGTTCTTGGCCATCGGATTTTAGCAAAGGGAATAGAAGTGGACCGTGCAAAGGTGGAAGTGATCGAAAAATTACCACCTCCAACAACTATAAAGGGCGTTAGAAGTTTCTTGGGACATGTTGAGTTTTATAGAAGATTTATTGAAGCTTTTTCAAAAATAACAAAACCTCTTTGCAGTTTGTTAGTTAAAAATGCACAGTTTGATTTTTCTTCTGATTGTTTGCAGGCTTTTAACCTTTTGAAGGAGAAGCTCACTTCGGCCCCTATAATTTGTGCACCGAATTGGAGTCTTCCATTTGAGGTAATGCGTGATGCCAGTGACAATGCTATAGGTGCTGTTTTGGGCCAAAGGAAGAATAAGTTGTTGCATGTGATTTATTATGCAAGTAGGACATTGACAGATGCACAACTTAATTATGCAACAACTCAGAAAGAGCTTTTGGTAGTAGTGTTTGCATTTAATAAGTTTAGATCTTATTTAATTGGGTCTAAAATCATTGTTTATACTGATCATTCTGCTCTTAAGTATTTTCTAGACAAGAAAGATGACAAACCGCGATTACTAAGATGGATTCTTCTCTTGCAAGAATTTGACTTAGAAATACGGGACAAAAAGGGGATTGAAAATTTATTTGCTGACCATTTGTCCAGGTTGGAGGAAGATTACCTTGAGGTTGAAGGAAAAATTAATGAAACATTTCCTAATGAGCAATTGCTTGCTATCCGAACGGCTCCATGGTTTGCTGATTATGCAAATTATTTGGTCAAGAAAATTTTACCTCCGAACATGTCTTATCAACAAAGAAGGAAATTCTTCTCTGATTTGAAACAATATTTTTGGGATGAACCTTACTTGTATAAACATTGTGCAGATCAAATTATTAGAAGATGTGTACCGGAGGAAGAAATGGAAAGCATTCTTCGTCATTACCCTTCGAAGGAAGTTCGAGGAAATTTTGGTGGAACAAAAATTGCAGAATTTTTTTTTAATCTGGATTCTATTGGCCTTCATTGTTTAAAGATGCTTTCAAGTTTGTTTCAATGTGTGATGATTGCCAAAGGAGTGGAAATATTACACGGAGACATGAAATGCCCTTAAATAATATATTGATAATTGATTTATTTGATGTTTGAGGTATTGATTTTATGGGGCCTTTTCCTTCATCTCATTCTAATAAATACATTCTTGTTGGTGTAGATTATGTCTTTAAATAGGTGGAAGCAGTTACCTTGCCTACCAATGATGCTAGGGTTGTGATCAATTTTCACAAGAAGAACATATTTTGTTTTACTATTAACGCTATATTATTTATTTATTTTTTATCTTAAAATTTTTAATAATATTTTTTATTATTATTTTTACTATTCATGAACGGTAAAATTTTTTACTTCAAATTTCAAATTTCTAAATTATTTTACTAAATTTTTTTTATTATTATTTCTTATGAAATTTGAAATTTGATTATTATTTTATTATTAAAAAAAATCACAATTATTTACAACACAAAAAATGTTTTTAAAATTTTGATAAATAATTTAAAAACCGCTATTCCTTCCCCAGAAATGGCCCCAAAAACTTGATGAGCGAAAACCGGCATCGCCGATTCTTGCCAATACTTTGGTTTTAATATTTATAAAACTCTCGCAAGTGCACGAATCATTTCGAAGAAAATGATAAGTATACTCCCAAGGTCGATCTAAGGAAGGAATGTATGTGGTTTTTAATTTATTATTCAAACTTTTAAAAACGAAATTAAATCCTAAACATCCTGTCACGATATTTTGGAGTTTTTGTGTTTTTAATCTACTTAGATAAAAATAAACATAGATTCAATAAACATTTATGCAAATTTTATCATTTATAATGGAGGAGTATTTATGGATATAATAACTAAGTTAATTATGTTTGCTCATATTATTTAGGTTATTAAAGATATGAATTGATATTTATTGATTCTCCCTTTTTGTATGAATACCAACTTTGGTGAGATTAGATATTCTTTGTTAACTAAACAAATCAATTAACACCTATGGGTGGGGTTGATAACTAATATGCTTAATTAAATTAATTCCTTTTTCTAAGAGATTGAAAATGAACCATTTAAATGCCACCTTTGGTGGGGTTAGACAGTTTAAACTTTATTCAAGGTGTCCAAATTAAACCTAAGAATTTAGTTATCCGAGTACTAACTTTCAAGTTTTAAAACCACTATTGAAAACATGTTGTCAATATATTTTCAGATAATAATTATTATAAAAACTTTTGAAGTAGAGCTTCACTCTAACTACCGGGCGATTGTACCAACAAATAAAAGAGCACTACTCTCAATCAGACCGGATAACTAAACCTTAAAATCTAATTTTCAGGTTTAAGTTTGTAATGAAAAATAATATATTTCTCTCTAACATTCTTAATATAAAATCTTGAATAAAAATAAAATCAATTCATTTTAGAGATTTTTACCTATTTAATATTTCGCAAGCATAACAACGTTATTATTACATCATGTTTATAAACAACCAGCACAGTTAAATTTAATTACGGACAAATTAAATATAACATGTAAGAATAAAGCATAAAAAATAACTGTAAAGAAAATAAAATCCTTACAGAACTTCGACGCTATTCCCGTTGCTGGAAAACCTCCAAGCGGAATTTGCACTCCCATTTATTGAATCAAAAAGCTAAAAAATTACAAAAACATAACTAGTTCTTCCCAAAAAGGGGAGAACTCTAAAACTAAGAGAAATTAACTAAGAAAAGCTAAAAAGTAAAAAAAAATAAAAACTAAGAAAAGAGAGAAAGAAAGAGAGAAAAGAATGTGTTTTGAGGTGTGTTTAGAAGTGAAGGGAAGGGGGTATTTATAGGTGAGGATGGAGAGAAAAAGTGAGTAAAAAAATGTTAAAAAAATGTGAAAACGCGGAGTGCAAATGGTGAGGTGATTGATGATGTCAGCATGACGTCATGGGGCGGCTGCACATGAAAAATGGGGCGAAATGGGGGTCGGCGCGCGCGGAAGGGCAGGCGCTACGCGCATGAATAGTAGCAGTGCGCTGGGGCGCGCGCGGGACTGCGCGACGCGGTGGTACGATTTTCTCCTTTTTGACATTTTTGACCCATTTTGTCCAATTTTTCCATATTTGTTGACCTTTTCCCATTTATTTATTAATATATTTGTGATGTATTGCTTGCAGTATTCCTCTTTGAGTCTTTAAGTTACGTTTTTAAGGCAAAATACCTGAAAAACAATAAAAATACCCGTGATTCCGAAAAAGACAAATATATATATATTAATCAATTAATGTGCATAAAATCATGGTAATTTTAGTGCTTTTTGAGCACTCATCAGTGGAACAAAAACTGCAAAAAAATTTTTTAATCTGGATTCTATTGGCCTTCATTGTTTAAAGATGCTTTCAAGTTTGTTTCAATGTGTGATGATTGCCAAAGGAGTGGAAATATTACACGGAGACATGAAATGCCCTTAAATAATATATTGATAATTGATTTATTTGATGTTTGGGGTATTGATTTTATGTGGCCTTTTCCTTCATCTCATTCTAATAAATACATTCTTGTTGGTGTAGATTATGTCTCTAAATGGGTGGAAGCAGTTACCTTGCCTACCAATGATGCTAGGGTTGTGATCAATTTTCGCAAGAAGAACATATTTTTCAGATATTTGTGATCTCAATAGACTCTAGAAATCATTTGGAAACCTCTTGAGGCGAAATAATTTGGAATTGCACTGTTTAGGATATGATGTAGGCCATTTTTGGATCAATTGTGCCATTTTAAGCCTACCTTATTATCCTTATATCACTAGTTACCTCTTTGAGCCTATTTAAATACATTTGTAGCCTTACTTTTCTTTCTTTTTGCCTTCTATAACCTACCTTTTATTTAGCCAATATATATATATATATATATATATATATATATATATATATATATATATATAATTCCTACCTTATTTGTTAAGAGCACTTAAATTTAAACACAAACTTTTCAAGAGCAATTGGAGTAAGGATGGAATAAAAAAAAAATTAAATAAATAAAAATAATAATAAAAAATAAAAAAATATTCCACATATATTGGAAAAAATTGGTTGGGGGTTATGTCTTTTCAAGAGACATTGGAGTAAGGATGGAATAAAAAAAAGCCTTCACATTCTAGTAAATAAAAGAGTGTTAGTGATGGATGTACTGAGGTGAAAGATCGAGGAAGAATTTTGTTTATCTTTGGAAAAATGGGTTATGATCGGAAGAAATAATTTGGTTTAAATGGTGTTACTCTTTTACTTAATTGGTTGTGTTTAATCTAATAAGTGCTCTTATTTGTATTTTGACACTTCCCGTTATTTCTTGACCAAATACCTAAGCCTAACATTACAAGCCTCATAAAGTCCTATTGATCCGAAGTGGTGTATTTTCCTTCATTAGTGGAGAGAGGCTTGAAAAGTGAGCCTATGGAGTTTGAGATTTCACCTTTTTGTTTGTGGATGTTGTGCATAATATTATCCGGGCATTATGGCTATTGTGGTTTGATGGATGTTTAAAAGTTAATAACAAAAGTGAAATTGGCATTTGAGATTTCTTAAAGCTTAGGTGACATTTAATTATTCTATGTGTTGTGTGTTATTTACAATTTTTGAGATATTTGTGCAAATTAATTGTTGGGTGATTTTATTGTTTTGAGTTAGGATAGTTATAGGTAAGATGTTTGTGGGTATCATCATTGGAAGCCCTCACGAGACTACAACTCGTCCTACTAGGGCCGCCTAGGGGTTTAAAGGCTTATTGCATATGCTTAATGTAATTTTGTAAATAGAATAAATTTTCTTTGAATTTTTCTTTTAATGTCTCTTTTGAATTTATTCATAGATCGCTTTTCTTGCTACAGACTAGCAAGAAGCTGGTTGGGGGTTGTTGATAAGAGTCAAATTATTGCATTTTTGTTAGGATTTAAATGTTGATATTTGTGTGAAAATTGTGTTTATTTGATTATTTAATCCACAAATGTCATTTAAAAGTTTGGGACAAATTTCAATGATCGAGATTGAGGGAAAATAAAAAGAAAACAAAGTTTCAAAATTTGGAAATCCCTCCGCCGGCAAGATGATTCTTGCCGCCGGTGAAAATCTTACAGAGAGAACGGAAAAATTCTTCCCGAGAGCATGGATTTTGGCAGATGCAAATCTTGCCACCAGCAAAATAATCTCGCCGCTGGCTAGTGATGAGTGCTCAAAAAGCACTAAAATAACCATGATTTTATGCACATTAATTGATTAAAAATATATATGTTTTATCATATATTTATATAAATTTGTCTTTTTCGGAATCACGGGTATTTTTATTGTTTTTCAGGTATTTTGGCTTTAAAACGTAACTTAAAGACTCAAAGAGGAATACTTGAAGCAATACATCACAAATGTATTAATAAATAAATGGGGAAAGGTCAACAAACATGGAAAAATTGGACAAAATGGGTCAAAAAGGTCAAAAATGTCAAAAAGGAGAAAATCGCGCCCAGCTACCCAGCCGAGCGCCCAGTCGCACGCCCCAGTGCCCACACCCGCGCGCACCCACACCCGCGCAAGCCAACCTTCCAATCCGCGCGCGCCCCAGCGTGTGGCTACTGTTCACGCGCGCGCTACTGCGCGCAGCGACAGCCATCCGTGCGCGCCTATCAGCCCCTTCCGCGCGTGCCGATGACTTTTCGCCCCATTTTTCACGTGCAGCCGCCCCCATGACGTCATGCTGACGTCATCAATGACCTCAGCATTTCCATTACGCATTTTTACATTTTTTTTAACATTTGTTTACTCATTTTTTCTCTCCATCCTCACCTATAAATACCCCCCTTCCCTTCACTTCAAAACACACCTTCAACACCTCAAAAACACACTTCTCTCTTCTTTCTTTCTCTCTTTTCTTAGATTTTTAGTTTTTCTTAGTTTTTAGTTAATTTCTCTTAGTTTTAGAGTTCTTTCCTTTTTGGGAAGAACTAGTTATGTTTATGTAATTTTTTAGCTTTTTGATTCAATAAATGGGAGTACAAATTCCGCTTGGAGTTTTTCCAACAACGGGAATAGCGTCGAAGTTCTGTAAGGATTTTATTTTCTTTACAGTTATTTTTATGTTTTATTCTTACATGTTATATTTAATTTGTCTGTGATTAAATATAACTCTGCTGGCTGTTTATAATCATGATATAATAATAACGTTGTTATGCTTGCGAAATATTAAATAGGTAAAAATCTCTAAAATGAATTTATTTTATTTTTATTCAAGATTTTATATTAAGAATGTTAGAGAGAAATATATTATTTTTCATTACAAACTTAAACCTAAAAATTAGATTTTAAGGTTTAGTTATCCGGTCTGATTTAGGGTAGTGCTCTTTTATTTGTTGGTACAATCGCCCGGTAGTTAGAGTGAAGCTCTATTTCAAAAGTTTTTATAAGAATTATTATCTGAAAATATATTGAAGACATATTTTCGGTAGTGGTTTTAAAACTTGAAAGTTAGTACTCGGATAACTAGATTCTAAGGTATAATTTGGACACCTTGAATAAAGTTTAAACTGTCTAACCCCACCAAAGGTGGCATTTAAATGGTTCATTTTCAATCTCTTAGAAAAAAGAATTAATTTAATTAACCAAATTAGTTATCAATCCCACCCATAGGTGTTAATTGATTTGTTTAGTTAAAAAAGAATATCTAACCCCACCAAAGGTGGTATTCATACAAAAGAGGAAGAATCAATAAATATCAATTCATATATTTAATAACCTAGATAATATGAGCAAACATAATTAACTTAGTTATTATATCCATAAATACTCCGCCATTATAAATGAACAAAATTTGCATGAATATTTATTGAATCTATGTTTATTTTTATGTAAGTAGATTAAAACACAAACCCCAAAATATCGTGACAGGATGTTTAGGATTTAATTTCGTTTTTAAAAGTTTGAATAATAAATTAAAAACCACATACATTCCTTCCTTAGATCGACCTTGGGAGTATACTTATCATTTTCTTCGAAATGATTCGTGCACTTGTGAGAGTTTTATAAATATTAAAACCAAAGTATTGGCAAGAATCGGCGATGCCGGTTTTCGCTCATCAAATTTTTGGCGCCGTTGCCGGGGATGGTATCAATCTCATCAAGTTTTTGGCGCCGTTGCCGAGGAAAGAATATCGTTTTTTAAATTATTTATCAAAATTTTAAAAAAACATTTTTGTGTTGTAAATAATTGTGATTTTTTTTGTTTTAATAAAAAAATAATAATCAAATTTCAAATTTCATAACAAAAAAAAATAAAAAAAATAAAAAAATTAATATTTTTTTGAATAGTAAAATAAATTAGAAATTTGAAGAAATTTTTTTTTACAATTCATGAATAGTAAAAAAAAAACTTTTAAGATAAAAATATAATAGTGTAAATAGCAAAATAAAATTACCATTCATGAATAGTAAAAAAAAAAAAAAAAAAAAAAATTTAAATAATATAGTATGAATAGTATAATAAAATTACCATTCATAAATACTAAAAAAAAATAATAAAAAAAATTTAAATAAATTTTAAATTAAAAATAAATAAAACAAAAAAAAAATAAAAAAAAACTTAATTTTTAATTTTAATTTAATTTTTAGTTTTTATTTAAAATCTTAACTTTATTTTTTTTTATTTTTTTTTAAATAATAATAAAAATGAATAAAAACAAAATAAAAAAAATCAATTTTTATTTTATTTTATTTTCCTTTACCTGTTTCAATTTTATTTTATTTTAGTTTATTTTATTTCACTTTATTTTAATTTATTTTATTTTATTTTATTTTATTTCAATTTTAATTTAATTTATTTTTATTATTATTATTTTTTCTCTTAATTTTTACATAACTTAATTAACTTAGATTTTTTTTAATTAACTTAGATTTTTCATTAACTTATTTAACTTTGATTTTTACTAAATTTATTAACCTAGATTTTTAATTAACCTAACTTAATTAACTTAGATTTTTTTAACTTAACTTAATTAACTTAGATTTTTACTTAAATTAACTTAATTAACTTAGGTTTTTAATTAACTTAGATTTTTTTTAACTTAACCAACTTAGCTTTTTAATTAACTTAATTTAATTAACTTAGATTTTCTTTTACTTAATTAACTTAAATTTTTACTTAATATAACTTAATTAACTTAACTTTAATAACATGAAACGTAAAGATCTAAGGGAGTTCTATCTAGGAGACTAGTTCCTGGATGCCTTTGTGCCACTAGTCTTTCCTGGGAACGTTGTTCTGTCTAGGAGGATGGTTTTTAAGGAGCCTTTACCCCACCATTCTTTCCTGGGAGCACTCTTGGTTAATACTGATTATATTATTTTAACTTAAAAAAAAAATTCTGAAACTATTAGCAAGAATCGGCGATGCCGGTTTTCGCTCATCAGCTAGACACCTTTAGCCGCCTGCCAAATTCATCTCGCCGTTGGCGAGAATCAGAGGAACCAAAATTTTAATTTTTCCAAAAATCTCGCCGTTGCGAGAATAATGTTGTCGCCGACGAGTTTCATCCAAAAACACATTTTTTATGTTGTTTTCTTCCAAAATTTTCCCCAAAACCTTAGATCTATATATACCATAAGATGGAGAAAGAGGCCACGGTAGAGAGGAGGAAATCTGAGACATCTTTGGAGGAGAGAAGGCAATTTTGGAGAGAAAGTTTGGAGAAGCTTGAAGGATTATCACCATTGTTGCTACCAAGTGTTCATCTTCAAGAGTTTTTCATCTCTTCTCCTTAGCTTTAATTTTCTGAATTTTATTCAGATTTGTTATTCATGGATTCAATTGAGATAATGTTTGTTCTTATTTTCATTATGAACTAATTCATTTTTGCTAAGGCTATGATGTAGCTGAATCATGAAAATCTGAATTCTTTTGTTATTGTTATATGAGTTCATTGTTTTCAAGTTGAGTATTTATTTCCATGCTTAATGCTTTTAAATTTCTGGCCAATATTTAGATGATTTGTTGCATTATATTGAGACCGAGAGAAGATGTGTAATGAATGCTTCTTGTGATAAATACCGTATGTTGAATGCGCGTGTGAGAACTAATGCATGATGTATGTGGTTATTCTAGAAATTTCATAAATCGTAATGTGCTTGTTTGTGATTAAATCTTCATAGAAATATAGTTGGTTTTCATAGATAATTAATTCTAATATAACTCGAGAGAGAGTATTAGGTAAATTTGGGGTTTTCAACCATCACTTTTAGCTTTGATTCTCATATAACATGACTTGAAATCGGATTGAATTGATTTAGCGAAATTAAATGCCTTAGCATTTTTAATCATTTGTAAACAACATTCAATTGTGCTATTTGCATTTATTTTTAAGTTAATTTGCTTCTTAAATAATTTCAAAAATTGGGTTTTCAAATAAAGTTAGGATTAGTCAATTTCGGTACTTAGTAACGCCATTCCTTGTGGTTCGATATCCGTACTTTTGTACACTTTATTACTTGAATGATTCGTACACTTGTGAAAATATGCATCACACCTTGAGGGTGTTCTCATCTTCTAGTTACCATCTAAAAATCGAGCATAGAGTAAAAAATCCCAAAATGCCCCTTTGAAGTAAAAACACACCAACTGATCCAAAATTTCCTAACAAATTAAGGAATGCAACACAATGAATAGTTATTGTAGTGAAGGATATGGATTTATGAAGATTTGATAGCCAAAATCAGTGTTTGTTAGGATTATATATATATATATATTGATCCTAGAAATGTAAATTTCAATAAATTCTAAATGAAATAAGATAAAAAATGAGAAGATTCGGTGGATTTTTGAGAGAAAATCAAAAGGGAAATAAAAATGGTGTTGGGGTTCATAGTGGCGAGGAAAACAAATAAAGGTAGTGTCAATCGATCGACATTCAATGTTTTTGAGAAATACAATTAATCCCACTAAGCCATATAGCTAATCAATTTCTTCACATAAATAATCTACAAATTAAATAAAAAATATTATACAAAAATTTAATTAAATTTTTTTTTGGATAAAGGTAGTAGATTTATTCAAACATGAACATTACTCAAATAATTAATTTTAAAATAAAATTATTCTTGATCATAATTGAATTATGCATAGTATGCATAAGTATTCTGATAAAGTACACATACATTCTTCAGCACATATGGTGACATATTGATAATTGCTCAAAGTATAACAAATTATGGAACTACAATAGTATGTTAATTAGTTCATTCATAATTAGTTATGAAAAATTTAAATGAAAGAGCATCACCTATCATGAAAATAATTACAATTAATCATACTTACACTTAATAAAAATTTACTTAGCAAGAGAGAACTTAATTAATTTTTTCTTTTGTATTCCCTCTCATTGCTTATTACGATTTTTTTATGAGGGATTATTTATTTATTTTTTGCGGAACCATTTGTGGATCTTTCCTTTTGTGCATGCAATTAATTTTGTATTTTTCTATTTTCTTTATTATTTATTTATATTTTGTTGTAAATGAAATATGTTTGAGCCAAAATACATAGTGTGATGACTTTTACACTAGCTCTGAGATAATATGATAACTTCATATGTTATAGTAAGTAGCCCTCTTAAAACTAAGTGTCTCTCCATAGTAGCATATTATAAAGTGAAAGATGGAATTCAAATGTAATTTAACAGTCAAGGTTATCTCATGTCCTAAAATCTCACACAATCAATCATAAACTTCAAGCATGACATACATATATGTCCATTGAATGTATGAGTTAGTTACTATTAACATCAGTCACAAGATGTGAGGAAAGAATATAAATGCAAAGAATATGATACTCAATTACACATAGAAGAATCAATCAAAAAAATCAAGATATAGAAATTTTTTATTCAAAATAATATTATTTCAATGTTAGAACAATTATATTCCCTTTATTAACAATTTTAATTCTTTTTTTTCATAATAGAAAATTTTAAATAAATTGAAATAAAATTAAGAAACATGCAACTAAAATTAATTTAAGAAATAAAAAATTAAAATAATTAAAGTAACATTCTCACCTAGGGTCAATTGAGCACCAAATAAAATATTAGGTTCAATTGACTTAGTTATCTTTGGCATGTTCTTGGATTTTCCCTCATTTTTTCATATTTTTCTTATTCGTCATTGCAGAACATGCAACATTCATGTATTGAAGATAAAAATTAATTTTAGAGTATCGAGCATTAAAGACATTGTCAAAATATGGAGATGTCATAAGAAATCTACAATTAGGTGCGATATGACCTTTCCTACGAAAGTTATGACAAACTTGCACATATTTAACATGATTTTTAATCACATGTTATGTTGTTCTTTGTGTATAGTCTACTACAAAATGGACTATTAAAGTGGGTTCGTTGAATCGACTTTAAATGGACTGACTTAAAATTTAAATTCGGTTCACGCATTGAACTGACTTTACACTTAGCGTCGGTTCAACACGTGAACCGACTTTACCTGTATTGATTTTTTTTATTCTCATTTTTCACTCTACTAACCTGTATTCAATATAGCATAAAAAAACCAAAATATAAATAATAATACAAATAATTGAAAATTTAAATATAATTAATTACTTGATAATTAAATTTATTACAAAAACAATAATGTATATACAATACTTATATATATATAGTTAACTTAAATTACAAATAAAATAATGTCGTCAAAGTGTAATTGGATTGTGCGAGCAAGCTTGGTTGGCTTAGAATCGCCAGCATTGTGACAAGGAAACTGGGCAAAAAATAGTTGATCCATATAACAATTAATTCCTCTACATACATGAGCACATAAACATCCATCAAACAAGTAGTCTAAACTTCAGAGACATACAAATGAAGAAATTAATATTGCCATGGTGTTGTCCTATGTTATTCAAGATTATATTCTTCTCCTGATGTTTGAACAAAGTGTTTTGTCCATTCTTCTTATAAATCATCAAAAAGAGATTACCATGGCGACATCCAAGTGATATAATAATAACCTTATCCTTTCGAACTCATATTAGCACTTTATTAATCTTTTGTCTATAAATATGAAACTATTTGGAATCAAGTTGGTATTTTTAATGCTATAATGAGCTCCAAATATGAAATCAAGTGTAACTCTGATTTTTTACTTGGCTTGTATGATTTTTGGTGCCCTTAAACGTATGGAACAATTTTGTAATGCGTTTATGGGCACCAAAACTCATACAAGCCAAGTAACAAAATAGGAGTTACACTCGACTTCATATTTAGAGCTCATTATAGCGTTAAAAATACCAGCAGATATTCTAGATAGCTTTATATTTATAGACAAATGATTAATAAATTGCTACCATGATGTTGTCTTAAGGAAAGTAGGCAAGAGAGATAAGATGAAGTTTGGGCAAAAAACAGGTCCATAAAACATTGCATTCCCCTAAATACATGAGCACATAACCATCCATCAAACAAGGGACTCCAGACACAGGAATAGAGAAATTAAATCATTAAAAAAATTACCGTTATGTTGTCATATGCTATTCAAGATCATCAGAATCTTCTCTTGATTCTTCTTGTGATGATATAATTTGAACCATGTGTTCTGCTCATTCCTCTCGTAAATCATCAAAATTTTGCTAGTTATAGCCCGTCTTGTTCCAACCAATGAACTACATGTATTTCAAATCAAAATAAGAATGTAATTTCACATATTCACAAAAAATAACTCAAATATGTTAAAAACCTTTCTGTATATGGGTAAAAGATATTATCATATCATCAATTGGAATTTTGATATTTGTGATGATTTTACTCATAAACTTCATGACATAATAACCACACATGACTCCATTATTTTTTTGTGAAACCTACAAAAAACAAGTGTACATGATTTTCCATATTCAAACATCTTTATTATTCAATAGTAAAATTAATAAAATTATTAATATTCACTTGTACATACCATAACTTTTTCCCATATAAGCTTATGAGATTTTTTAAGGGCAATGCCCCTGAAATTGTTCCACAACTTCCATGCTCTATCAAGGTTTAAAATAGTTAGTTTTTTATTAAATATTACAAAAAATAATAGAAAAAACAAATAGCTAGCTATAACTCTTACATTTCAACAAATGCTTTTGTATCTTTACTCAGTTCTATGGAAGCTGAGTCACAGTACCAAGCATGATTATTGAACAGATCAAGGATTACCAACATCCAATGATCTTGGCCTTCTTCAAACCTTAGTGGCCAAGGGATTATCAACTTTTGATTTCTATTAAGCGTTAATGCCCTATCACATAATTGTTTAGCTCTGATGCTAACATCCTTCTCTTGATATTGATTGACATATGAAGAATCATAGAACATTTCTAAATGTGATGAGTGATTATGTTGAATTCGATAAAAACATGCTCTATATAAAAGAAATATATTTAAGTAATTAGATAATATAAATATAATTATATATGTTCTACATAAATGAAAGAAAATGAATAGATTGAGGACTCACCTTGTCCACACTTGAATTATACTTAAATCGATCATTTGATATTCAAATAGTTGCAATATGTACTCGATCGATATATAAGTTTGGCTATGGTCTACACCAGAAATTTTTATAGGAAGTGTTAGAGTCCATCCATCATTTATGCTAGATGCCCTCGCAACAATAGTCATCAAAATGCCAAGATTTATGCTAAAGTTTAAAGCATAATCATAACTATACTTTTTGCAAGGCTTCTTCTTGAATGAGTTAGTGTGCGATGATTGGCCACTAGACATAGATTTAGCATGAGATACTTGCTTCGTATCTCTTAAATGTGCCACATTTAAGAGTTCTAGTATAATAGACTAAAGAAAAAGTATTATGTATGTTAGTAACAATGAAAGATATAATAAAATAATAGTAGTAAACAAGTGTTATCTTTTAAGTTAAAAAATAGTACCACGTCAAAATTTAGAACAACTTGAATTGATGGCCCAGTCACATACTGTCCAATCGCCTCTTGGATTATGGTAGCATCAGAAGACATAGGTAGTGGACAATCATGGAGCAATGATCGATCAATTACTATTCGCCAATGATTGGGAAAATATTGATTATGAATCATCTGATCATTGCTCAATTGTTGTATCGTTCCAATAGCAACAAAGTCCATTGATGAAGAATGTTTCAACAAACATTTTATATTCTATAAAAAAATTAGTGTTATATATAATAAATAAAACATATAATAAGAAATACAAATAATAGATTATCTACACCAGAAATTAAAATCTTACCACATCTGATTCATAAAATAGAGGAGGACTCCCATATGGGATAGCTATTAGATGTACATTCTCACCAAAACGTTCATCGTGATGTGATTTATGGTAAGAATGTGCAAATTTCATTGGAGAAAATGAACTCATACTAGATATAGGTTGAGCACCATGAGATTTCATGAGTGGCATGCCTAGCATGGATGATGGCATACCTAGCATGGATGGTTGCATGCCTGGCATGGATGGTTGCATGCTTGGCCAATATGGCATGCCCTGATTATAGAATGATGTCATGACTTACATGTGTTGTGATTGATATTATTTTATAGTGGAAATCTCACTTAACATTGAGGCCTTAAAGGAGTTGAGTTCTTCTTCAATTTTAGTGTACTTCTTCTTATTGACCATCTGAGGCTTTTGTTTTTGGAATGTTAAAATACTCCATATAACCAGCATACTGGTTACCTCCCCTAATATGACCAGGATGCTCTCGTCTGAATGCATGATATAGAGCATCTCTCCCAAGCTCTTCGATTATTTCACCCGTGGATATTTTTTCTTGAACAACTCTCTACAAATAATAAAGCACACAAACATATAATGCATTATTACATCAATTATTAAAAATGATATGGACTTTATGTCAACCGAAATTACTAACCAACTTATTTAGTTGTTCTTCTCCTTGCTTAATCATTGGTCTTAACTTCTTCGTTTTAGGAGTCTTTGTTTCTATGTACAATTTAGTTCGGGTAACTGGTCTACCCAATTCAGCTTCCTATATAAATTATGAAAAAATTATTAACCATGACATGAAATTAAATTGAGGAAAATAAATATAAAAATATTTATAAATTAACAAAAATTAATAATACCATTCTATATCTAACTTCAAGATTTGAAGACCTCCCACTACGGTTGGGAAGAATGTTATGCATTTGTATATTCTGATGTTCTTCCCTAATAATTTGAAATTCATTCGTACGTCTATAATCCACGAAGTCTTTCCAAACTTGAGGTGTAATCCAGGGGTTTCATTCAAGGATTTTGTAGAGCTCTACTTCATCAAGTGGTTCCAAATATGGAAACACATAATTTATTGCCAATCTTGAAGTCTTGTATTCCTTCCACACCTTATTTGCAATCTTATAACACTTGCTCTTCCAAGTGTCATCGAATTTGTAATGATTCTGTAAAAACACACTACAAAAGATTAGATATAATATAAAAAGATATAATATATGTAATTGATTATAAAATATAAGAAACTTACACAAATGGTTTTCCATATTTTGAACTTTTCATCTTCGTCAACCTGAGTCCAATCATTTATATTGATTGGTATACTGGACTTCACAAGTCTACCAATAAAGGATTTCAATTGTTGGCCATTTTCCCCTATTGGATTACCAGTAGTATCAAATAGAACGGGTACTCTATCATCTGGGTTAAGTGGAGCATCAGGTATATTCGCTCAACCCCTTCTTTTCAAATACCCTAATGGATCATTTGAATCTACAAGCTTTGTTACCTGAGGATCCATGAAATATCTGCAAACAATGAATAAATATAAATTAATTGACAATTTTAGGAACATACATATATATATAAAGATCCAAGAGTTATTACAAAAATGTAGAACATACATTATGTTTAATTAGGTTGTTGATCATATACATATATTCCTTCACAATCACTTCGAGCCCATGATGAAGAATCATCATCATCAACTAGATCATTACATACATTAGGAAATTTGTTTGAGAAATTACTAATATTGGTTAATGTATCAAGCATAGGGTCGTCATCTTCTAAAGCATCAAATGGTAAAACTCTTTTTGTGGAGGCGTTAACATAACAGACCATTTTGTGTCAATTTGATCGCTCATGTAAAATACTTGTTTTGCATCAGTGTGACTTATCTGGGATAAATTTATAAGGGTAAATCCAAAATCAATTATTTTATATCTAGCATTGATAACATCTTCGACCCAATCACACAAGAAAATTGTTTCATGGAAGACCTCATAATCCAACTCCCAAATCTCTTGAATTATACCATAATATGTTCTATCAGAAAGTATAGGATTACCATCTTTTGAACTGGAAAATTGCATAGTTTGTGCAACCATCTTCACACCACTATTCTGATTTACTCGGACTTTATCCCTAGCTTGAGTCGTAAACCTCGATCCATTTATTATGAAACTAGAAAATGATTTGACATCGAATTTTGGACCATGTGTAAGCCATTCTAAACTTTCTGTTATTTTATGATTGAGTTTCTTGAGTTCATCTCGAATCTATGTATACAAAAACATGAAATGTGTTTAAAACAAAGTTTTAAAACATTGCATAGATCTAGGAACATACATGAATTTTTGTTTGTGACACTTACATGGTTGCGAAACCAATTCATAAGCTCTCGCTTATGTTCATCATACAACCATTTTTCTCCTCCTTTTATTTATAACGAGGATCGATCTTCAATAAGTTTAAATGCAACCTTTAATGTTACTAAACATATATGAAGTAGATATCATCATTAATAGTTAAATAAAAAATAATTTTTGCATAAATGGAAAGGTTAAACATCACTTACTCTATGTATGGTTGTGCCTCATTATTATTCACCAAAATGATTCGGTGTGCTTTTTCCCATCTAGTACGATCAATAAAAAATTTCTTACTTCCACCAAGCATAGGGTTATCTACTTGGATCATGTGACGTTCTAAGAACAACTTGTGCATAAGATTCCCAATTTTAGTGCAACCACTAAAGTATTCAGAACAAAACTCAATGGCCTCTTCAGCAATGTAGCGTTCCACCATGCATCCTTCAGGTCGATTTCTATTATTTACATAACCTTTAAGGACTTGCATATATCTCTCAAAAGTATACATTCAACTTAAGTAAGTAGGACCACACAATTGAACCTCTCAAACTAAATGAACACACAAATGAATCATTATATCGAAGAAAGAAGCAGGAAAATATTTTTCAATTAGACACAAAGTCTCTACAACATCTTTCTGTAAAAGGTTTAACTCGCCAATTGATATAGATTTTTTACATATTGTATTGAAGAATGAACAAAGACGAATTATTGATAATCGAACATGTTTTGGAAGAATTGATCTAATAGCAACTAGTAATAACTATTGCATCAAGATATGATAGTTATGTGATTTCAATCCATAAAGTTTCTTATCAGTGATAGACACAAAATTTATTAAGTTAGATGAGTAAACATCAGGAACTTTCACACCCACTAAAAATTTACAAAACACATCCTTCTCTTTTGTTGACATTGTATATGATGCTGGTGGCAAGTATGTTCAATTCTTATCATTTTCCACTTGTGGTGCCAATTCAGTTCGTATGCCTAGTTTCTTTAAATCGAGTCTTGCTTTAATTCCATCCTTTGTTTTTCTAGGTATATTAAGTAAAGTACCAATCAAGCTCTCACATACATTTTTATCAATGTGCATGACATCTAAGATGTGATGAATGTGTAGGTATTTCCAATAAGGTAATTCCCAAAATATTGATTTTTATTCCAACAACCATGGTTTACTCATTCAAACTCTTTTTCATTTTCACCCATTTCATTAGTTGACCTCTTTCATTTCCCTACCTTAGTGAGTATTTTTTTCATCTTTCCATATCGTTTGAATGTCATGCCATTCAATTGCCTTAATATCTCAACACCTCGCAAAGTTTGGGGTGCATGATCATGATCTTCTTCACCATCGAATGGTTTCTTTTGTATCTAAACTTGTGTCTAGATGGCAAAAATATTCTATGTCTTCTATAAGACATCTTTCATCCATGAACAAGATAAGTTACAGAAGTTCCATCATTAGATATAGGACATCCGTCGAAACCTTTTGTTGCATGTCTTGATAAGTTTCCATAGGTAGGGAAATCATTAATTGTCCATAAAAGAACCCCGCTCAAGTTAAAGCGTTCTTCTTTATATGCATCGTAAACATTTACACAATCATTCCACAAGTATTTAAATCATCTATCAGAGGATGAAAATATACATCAATATCAACACTGGGTTGTTTCAGTCCTGAGATCAATAATGTTAACATCATGAATTTCCTTTTCATACACAACCAAGGAGGAAGGTTGTATGTTACAATAATTATTGGCCAACAACTATATCTACTACTAAGGGAACTATGTGGATTAATTCCATCAACATCAATGGCAAGAAGAAGATTGTGCACATCATATGCAAATTGAGGAGATAAATTATCTACTACTTTCCCATTTGAAGAATCACAAGGATGATGTAGCACCCCATTATCAGATCGATTATCTGAATGCCAAGTCAACATCTTTGATGTCTCTTTACCTTTGAACAACCTTTGAAAGCGAGTAATCGGAGGAAAGTACCAAAGAATCTTTGCAGGCACGCCTTTCTTATGTGTTGTCTCATTTATACCATGCTTTCATCTTGATTCTTTACACATCGAACAATCATCTAATGTCTCATATTATTTTCTATAAAGAATGAAATCATTTGGACAAGGATGAATCTTATGATATTCCATGCCAAATTGACTAAGATATTTCTTCACTTCATACATTGAAGATGGCAATTCAATACCCTCAGGAAACAAATCGACTAGTAGATTTAGTAATTTTATGAATCCCTTGTTAGAAAAACCATGATTTGCCTTCACATTGTACAAATGAACCAATCCTGACATTTTAGTGTATTTCTTGCATTTTGGATACAACAGTTTTTTGGCATCTTCTAGAAGTTTTTTAAAGGTTTCGAGATCATCCTCGCGTAGTTCATCTTCAACACCATGAAATATATTTTCTGTATGTACATTATGATAAGATGTATGTAATCCACTTACATTCTTATTTATCTCTTCCCCATGAGTATTATCAATATTTTCTCCATGATAATACCAACTTTTATAGCTCAAAAGAATACCACTACGGATAAGGTGATACTTAACCTCGTCAACTTTATGAAATGGCTAATTTTTACATTTATGAGCATCGAATTATACTAATTTCATTATTACTATTTCTACAAGCAAATTTCATGAAATTTTCAATTCTAGAAATGTAGTCCTGCTTAATTCTACACTTTGACATCCAAGATTTGTCCATTTTCTATTAATGACATTAATTAAGTATAATAATTATGTATCCAATTAATATATTTCAAGTATTATTATATATAAATTCCATAATTATTAGAATATATACCAAAATATATATAATACAAACATTTATCATTTTAATCATTTTACAATTGTATTACTTTTACTTAATAAAATATAATTATTTATATGTAAATAAATTTATCCACATACAGTAAATATTATAGTCCCTCAAACCCACAACATCGAGATATTATTTTCATAGAAAATAAGCCAAATATATAATAACAAGCATAATACAAAACATACATAAATAAAAAATTTATACAAAAAATAATGCAAACTGAACAATAAGTGCGTAGGATTAATAGAAATACTTAAAAGAGTAAATAAAGTGACTAAATGAAGGAAATGAAGAAAAAATGGGTGTTTTGTAAGTGAGAATAAGTGAGAAAATGGGTATAAAAATTTGAGTATTTCACTCAAAAAATAGGGGATCTGAAAGATAACAAGAAGAGAAATATAACCCACAAAATAGCATTGAAAATGGTGGTCAGAGGTGGCCGAAAAATGAGAAAGAGTAGAGGGTGAGCTTGGTTTTGAAGTTGTTATTGTACAAATTGAAATTTGGAATTCTGGTGAAGAAGAGAGAAGATAAACAGATTAATACACATGGATAGCATCGGTTGACGTGACGAGCCGATGCTATCGAGGCAGTTTAAAATTGAAATTTCTTTTAGGTCAATTATTATTTTATTTGAACTCTTTAAAATTTAATTTGAATATATATATATATATATATAGTATAAAAAAGAAAAAAAAATTTATATTAATATCCAAACAAATACACAAAATTATATAATTTTAAAAACCAATTGTCTAAAAAAAAAGAAAAAATTATAATATATATATCCAACTTAAATTTTAAAGAGTCAAATAAAATAATAATTGACCTAAAAAACATTGTATCTAAAAAAAATTCAATTTTAAACTGCATTTTTTAATAAAAAATACACGTAGAATGTAGCATCGGTTAACGTGGTGAACCAACGCTACGTCCTACATGGATAGCATCGATTCTACACCGAACCAACTTTAAATTCATTATAAGTCAGGTTTTTCCAAAAACCGACTTTACATATGGACTTAAATACCCCTTTGTAGTAGTGATAATAAGTAATAGTATGAATAGGGTTAGAAGGCCTTAACAAATCAATTCTTGTTGCTGAAGGTGTAGTATGCTTATCTACATATACTAGTCCTCTCTTGTCTCCAACAAGCTTTTCATAATCCAAAACCTTGTTTAGCCTTTCAGCTCCTATGTTTATCCTTTTTACAGATTCTTTGGATTGTTCAAGTTCCTGCACCAAATTATGGTTTTTCTATTTTAAACCTGTAAGACTTGAATTCAGATCATTAATACGTTTATACAAATCAAGTTTCTCTTTTTATAACATTGATGAAAATTTTCATATGATTTTAGTTACTCATTAAGTTTCTTTATTTCTATAAGTAACCTATCTTTTTCCTTTTTGCATCATACTAAATTTATAAACAATTCATCAAGGCTATTAACATTAAATTTATTCAAAAGAAATTTAGAATTAATTTCCTCATTATCTAAATCAATATCAGATTTACTGGAGTGTGCATCAATTGTTGCAATAAATGCTAAAAAGTTGATGTCATTGTTTTCTTATCTTCAAAACTCATAGATTTTAGTTCTCTTAGATTATGATATTTTGAGTGACTTAATTTTCCTTTTCTTTGAGGATTTTTTCTGTTGAATATCTCCTTCAATCTTCTTACTATGAGTACTAGTTCGTCATCATCATTTTTAACATGTTCAATTATGGTAGTTTTGAAAGCAATACCTTAGTTCTTTGTAGGAGTTCGAAAGCTCATTTCAAAAGTGAGGAGTGAGCCTACTAGTTTCTCAATTTTAATGGTGTCCACATCTTTGCTTTCATCTATGGCGGTGATTTTTTCATGGAAGAAGCTATCTAGTTAAAAGCATAGAATCTTTCGAACCAACCTGAATTCCTCAATTTTCTTCCCATGATTAGCAGAAGAGTTAGCAGTATCATATAATTTAGTATAATTCAAAAAATGTTTTAGACTTTCATTCTTTGATTTTCAAACCTTATACCTAGTATGTGAATGTTCTTTTAACTTAAGTGGGGCTCTCGTGAGCAAACTCTAAACTATCTCAAGCATGCTTGGTAGTTTCAACATTAGATATATGATGAAATTTGTTAGCATTAACAATAATAAAGATAGCATATATACTTTTTTTATTCTAGTTGCTACAATTCTTATCGTTAGTGGTTTATTCACTCCTAAGTTTAAGAGTGACTACATTATCTTTGATAAATGTAGGTGATTCCCAACCATAAATAACAGAGTTCTAGACACTTTTTTTTTATATAAACCATTGAAAGGCTTTCATACGAGCCTTCCAATATGGGTAGTCAGGCCCATCAAAGAAGGGATCATGGGTTGTAAATAAACCCTCTCTCATATGATCCATAATAAGGTCCTAGGCACATACTAAATATATCTAATGACCCGGTCTGATAACAATTGTAAGTTTTTTAGTTATAGTAGGTAATTAATCAAATTAAAACTTAACAATTGGTCAGACATGCAATCATCTATAAATAAAATAATGTGAAAATAAATAAAGAGTTAACACACAATATTTTAGGTGGAAACAACTTAAGCCATAATAATGACCTAAGAAGAAAACCACCGATCTATCGAATCACCTAACTATCTACTATGAAAATAATGTTCGATTACAAAGTTGGGACTCAAACTATCTTCTACGGTAATTCCCCCAAGTAACCCACTTATAAGCCTTCCGTTTCTTTCATAGTCTCTATAAGAAATATGTTTAGATATACACAAAAATTCTGATAAACTTAATTCACACAAGATATCGAACTCGTTTAGCTAGCACCTGAAATGTTACCACAAAAATGCAAGTGCAATATATGTCCTAGATCGAATTAAACAATGAACAATCCTACCTTGATTATTTAATAGAATAATAGATAAACCAAAATAACTAGGAACACTAGAAAAGTTGATTCAACACAAAACACAAGTATTGTAAGCTTGTTAATCAACAAGAAACAACCATAAAATATTTGATAGATTAACTAATGAAAAAGGCCTAGTAGAGTAGATTTTACAAAATAGATTGAGAGAGATAGCATAAGTTGCAATAGTTAAATCGATTGCGGTTGAAGAGAACAAAGGGAATTAGGTTTCTTAAATAGAAAATATTTAAACCCTAATGCTAGGTTAAAGTTCAATTACAAATGAGTCCATTAAACAATGCATAGAGTATTAAATAATAGGGAAAATATTGTAATTAACAAGTTTGGCTCGAGTAAATAATTAGGTTACAAGTTAAAGCCCTCATCACTTGATAGACAAGATCAAGCTAGATCGATCAAACCAATAAGATTGATCAATTGAAACCCATTTCGATCAATCCAAGCAATGATTAATTCAGCCTAAGACCAAGTAGATTGAATTTTATTGTACCTCAGATTGATTGAACTCAAAACTTTGATCTATCTACCCTATTCAAAAAAATTAATTTTGAGAGGAATTTTAATCAAAGAAGATCGATTCTCGATCGAGTAACCTATGTGTAAAATGTTCCTATATGTCTAATGTGAAATTTAGCATACATAAGAACATAAATATACCTAAGAATTATTCATTTAATGCTTGGTATTTTTTTCAACTTGAAAAGTGATCTTGAGTAACGAGTCTAGAAACTAAATTATATTTAAATGTTTTGTTCACGAATATCACTAACACTCATATACCTTATAAAATCTTCAAATTTCCATTATGAATAAGATTTGAGCCATACCTAGATTGAGTTCGACCAATAACATGACCTACCATGATAGGAACCAAGCCATATAACTTTCCAGAGAAAGTTCATCACCCATACAATATAAAGATGTGCATCTATGTATACCCTGAAAGCTTCCATTTAACCCTCCATCCTAGATCAGTTGGGGCCATCCCAACCATCTCATAGCCCACATTCAAGGACACTCTATCCATGTTGGCCATGTTAAGCATGTTGCCTCAGTGGCTAATAGCCATCCTAGAAATCATCATTTATGATGGTATTGACAAACTCTTGGAGTACATGGAAAAATTCAAGGGATGGGACTATGTGCCCTCCTTCACATCATGAAAAACACACTCCAGAATATTCTGGGTTGCCTCCACAAATAGATGAGATCATATTCAAGTTTAGAAATATGATATGTTTGAAACATTCATGAAAGGAAATAAAGTGCATAGCATAAAATTGCACCTCACCAACAAAATGGATTATGAGGTATCCAACCATCACATGTCATCCAAAGATGCACACCTCCTTATGAATTATTTCAAAAGAAGTTCTATGAGAATGTTTGAGGGTTGCACTCTAGAAATCTGCTAAAGTTCCATATGAGATCACTTAATGAGATCATCATAATCAACCCAATCTGGACACAGATTCATTAAAGTGACATGTCATGTCCAAATAAAGAACAAAATATGTGTCCACTCATATATGGAAGTCAATAACAATATTCCAACTCTTTCATGATTAAATATGTTCATATGATGCCAAAGAGGCACAAATCCAAGAAGTAAACATGAGCCAAGAAGGCTCCATAATAGAGTTTCATAAATGCCAATCCTACACAAGGCCATAAGATATTTTCCCTATATATCATAACAATTAAAAGGTCTAAAGATAATAATTGTCTTGAACGATCAAAAAGTGGTTTAAGATGCCACTTATATGGAACCAACATGGGATAGAAACAATTCCATATTATAATAAAAAGATAGATAACGCTTTACCCACACTTTTATCCTCGAGTTTAATTGTATGATAAATAAAAAAGTCACATAAAAGTGACAAAGTCCATGGACAAGCCCAACGGGAACGCGGTTAAACTGAAAATGATCAGACTAGTTGATGGCCACATGACAAACTAGGTTGACATAAACCCAACCGAACGACACACGGTCAGACATATTACATATGACTAGACACAAAACACATGTCTGGACATTCCTTCTTGGCCAGACATGGTATCCACAGTCGAAAATGACACATGTGGTTGGATATGATGTATGTAACTGGACACAACACACATGGCCGATCATGGCATATGTGGCCTAATACAATGTATATGGTCAAACATGGCAACCACGACCATACAAGACACACATTGTCAGACATTACACATGTGGCTAGACATGATGTATGTGGCTGGACGTAGATCTAGTACCTCTCAATCAGAGATCATAAATTGTTTTTGACAATAACTCTCTTGCAATGACACGATTAACTAGTATCTCATTTTTTTGGACAAGAACTTTAGTAACTAGAGTTAAAAAAATATATACATGTTACTCTTTGATTGTGAAAACAGAAAGGGGATTGATAATTTATGATTCAACATTTGATAAAGAAAATATGTACTCTTTTATTTGAGAGAGATAATAATCATTTTATAATTAAGGTTATGAATCTTGTTTTAAAATTAACATTAAGTTTTTGAAGATAATAAATGAACACTACAAAAGTATTCAAATTTTGTAACAAATATTTAATTACAATTCTTAATAATATTTATTAATAAATATACATAAAAATTAGAAATTTGATAATAAACGTATTCATTTTTAGTATACTAGTAATATTAGCATATTTTTAAGAAAAATGTATTTCTGAAAAATATTAATAAATAGTAAAATTCAAAACAAAAAAACTTATTTACAAATAATCATATAAATTTATAACTAATGTTCAATTTGTTACTAAAAATGTGTTAAAAAAGTAAAATTATTTTGTAGTATAAGCTAAATCATAATTTGGTAATTTTAAGAAGTGTTGATATTTGAGAAAAAATGGATAAGCACTTATTTTGTAAAAAGATATTTACCATTTTTCTAACTAGTAACACCAAATAATATCAGTCTAATATTTACTACAAAATAAAGATAAGCGTTAATATTAAACAGATCAAATATATAAAACAATAAGTAAACAGCAAAAAACAAAAAATACAATGATAAAATAATAAAAGTTATTTCATACACTTTTTCCGCCTTTTATTCAATTGAGTTTCGTATAGGAATTCTAGTACCTTTGAGTGAGTTATCATAAATTTGTTTGGACAAGAACCCTTTAGGATGATATGATTAGTAATCACAACCCTCTAAGATAAACAAAATTGAGTGTAATTTTTGAAATTATTTCTCGCAAAACATTTTTTTTTCCATTTCTATAAAACTTCTCTTAAGAATTTTTGTAACATATCACTCTTTGATTGAGGGGACACATAGTTTGGGATTGAGCATTTGAGAAAGAACATTTGTACTCT
Organism: Hippophae tibetana; assembly: GCA_037013495.1. Lineage (NCBI taxonomy): Eukaryota > Viridiplantae > Streptophyta > Magnoliopsida > Rosales > Elaeagnaceae > Hippophae > Hippophae tibetana. The sequence continues at coordinate 41,524,314 of CM072804.1, read as the reverse complement.
TATATTTGAGAGAGATAACTATTATTTTATCAAGTTATTAAGCTTTTATTAAAATTGACTTTAAGTTTTCGAATATAATAAATGAACACCACAAAAGTATTCAAATGTTTTTTTACAAAAAATTAATTACAATTCTTAATAATATTTTGTAATAAATTAATATACATATATATTACAAATATGATAATAAATGTATTCATTTTTAATATACTAGTAGTATTAGTATATTTATAAGAAAAATGTGTGAAAAATATTAATAACTAGTAAAACTTATAAAAATTATTTAGAAATAATCATATATCTATTTATAATCAATGTTCAATTTGTTACTAAATATGTGTAAAGAAAAAGTAAAATATTTTTGTAGTATAAGCTAAATTATAAGTTGTTAATTATAAGAAGTGTAGATATTGAGAAAAAAAAAGGATGACACTTGAATTAAAAGATACTTTAAAAATTTCTACTATTAACACTAAACACAATTAATTTAATATTTCTACAAAATAAAGACAAGTTCTAATGTTAAACAGATGAGATATAGAACACAATAGCTAGGTACACCAAAAAAAAGCAAAGAATACAATGATAAAATGATAAAAGGTGTTACATTTTTCCCACCTTTCATCCAATTTAGTTTATTCCTGGAATTCTTGTACCTTTTAGTGATAGATCATAAATTTGTTTGGGTACGAACTCTTTTAGGATGACACAGTTCACCATTAGCTCATCACAACCATATTTAAGATAAAGACAATTTAATGTATTACTTGAGAGAATATGTCCCACTAGCATTTCTATAAAACTTATGTTAAGAATTTTAATAACTAGATTTTTAAAAGTATATATGTCACTCTCTGATTGAGGGAATAGAGTGGGACAGATAATTTGGAACATAACATTTGTATTTTTATAATTAAGAGAGAAAATAATAATTTTATGAGGTTATGAATCTTGTATTAAAATTGATATTAAGTTTTAGAAGATAATAAATTAACACTACAAAAGTAATCAAACTTTGTAACAAATATTTTATTGTAATTCTTAATAACATTTATTAAAAAATACACATATATATTACAAATATGATAATGCTTTATTCATTTTTAGTTTACTAGTAGTATTAGTATATTTGTAAGAAAAAGTGTTTCTAAAAAATATTAATAAATAGTAAAATCCAAAACAAAAAGAAATTATTTAGAAATATTTTTGTAGTGTAAGTTAAATCATATGTTGGTAATTTCAAGAAAGTGTTGACATTTGAGAAAAAAAAAATAGATGAGCACTTATTTTGTAAAAAGATATTATATAAATTTTCTAACTAGTAACACAAAACACAATCAATTTAATATTTATTATAAAATAAAGATGAGTTTTAATATTAAACAGATAAAATATATAACACAATAGTTACACCATCAAAACAAAAAATATAATGAAAAAAATGATAAAATGATAAAAAAGTGTTTCATACATTTTCCCCACATTTCATCCAATTGAGTTTCTTCTAACAATTCTAATACCTTTTAGTGAGATATCATAAATTTGTTTGGACATGCACTCTACTAAGATTATACAATTCAGTAGTAGCTGGCTGCAACAATCCTTAAGATAAAAGAAAATTGAGTATACTAATTAAGAGAATTATTTTTTAGTATACCAATATTATTAGTATATTTCTAAGAAAAATGTATTTGTGAAAAGTATTAATAAATAGTAAAATGCAACAAAAAAAACAATAGTTATTTACAAATAACCACTTAAATTTATAACCAATGTTCAATTTGTTACTAGATATGTGTCATAAAAGTTCAATATTTTTGTATTAAAAGGCACTTTTAAGAATGTTTTACTATCTCTATCAGAATTGGTCTCAAAATTGCATCCTTATAACCTAAATTAATTACTAAAGTGACACACTAAACCACTTGTAGTAATTTAATGCCAAATATCTTAATGTTTCTCTTTAAACTACTTTTAACTAAAATAATTTATTTAAAATCACTTCCAAAAGAAGCACCTTCAAATAGGTCAAATTTCATTTCAATTTCGGATATCAAGATACAATGGATCTTAGGTATTGTCGAGTAAATCAAATACCAAGGTATCATAACAAAGGATCAATGAAATCACTAAAAATTAAGATCATATTACACATAATCATTAGTGACTTGATGAAAAAACTATGAGTAAATGGATGTTGATAGTATTTGCATTATATTTGATGTAGTCGTATATGATCTCTATCGTACTTAAGTAGCCCAAGCTAGATGTCTCCACATCAGTTATCTTGGATTAAAATCACTCCATTCCTAATAGATATGAGTCATATTAGTGACTTAATTAAAGATCTCATACTTCAATTAATTGTCACCGACAGTTTAGATTATTTCACTTAAATTCAATCAACTTGTGTATATACTATAATATATTGAGTTTAAGAAGATGCTTATAATCTTAGATTTTGAGCTTTTATTAAATGAATTCAATAAGACATGCATATAAAATAATGTGGTTTTATTTATTCTACTTTTAGTAGTAAAATACCAACTTATTTACATTTTAAGGCTTTAATCCAAACACTAACATCAGTGCTTGTCATTGGAAACCTTGACTCATGGCAATGACCCCCAAAAAATACAATTCCCTCCAGGCATTCAATAGGAGATGGTAGAGCATCAAACCACTAGTATATATCACTTCCCTCGTGAAATTTGGGAGTGAAAACCTAACCCTATCCTTAAGTAGGACCTTTTAGTAAAAACAATCAATTGTAGATCATCCCATTTTGCACTAGGATAAAAAACGCATGTGGAAACATCTCAAGGATATTATAATTCATGCTGAAGGTTGCCAAGTCTTTGCTAATGAGAGTAGAGGATTAATTCTCGTAAACATGGGTTTCTTTGCCCCAAGGATTGGGGAACCACTTCCTCCTAGTGATCTCTATTTGCTTCACACCTATGAGGGTTCATGACACCCAATAAACCTAGCACTCATGCTAGATAATAGGTAACCCTCAAACACTACTAGAAATTCAAGTTTTTAAGTCGGTTTGGTGAATCGACTTGAAATGAGGAGACTTAAAATTTAAAGTTAGTTCAACCTGTAAACTGACTTGAAATTCTATGTTTTTTAACATACTTTGTGCATTTTTTGCTATCCCTACTACCTGTTTTCTATCACATAATAATAGGAAACCCAAATATATTTAATAGAGTTTTTAAATAGTACAAATTATTGAAAACTTAAATATTAATTAATTACTTGAGAATTAAATTTATTACAAAAAGTAATTTATATAAAATACACACATATATTTAACTTAAATTACAAATAAAGTGATAACCCCTCTTTTGTCATAGATTTTGTGATATTTTTACTTTATTTCAGGGAGAGAAGACTTTGTTTGTTGCTTAGAATCACTAGTAATGTCCCATTCATAATGACCAGAGAACTCTCAATGAGATGAGATGGAGTTTGGGTAGGAAAACATGTCCAAATAACAATTCATTCCACTAAACATCCATCAAACATTCATCAAACAAGACCAAACTTTAGAGACACAAGAATAGAGAAATTAAAGCATTAAAAAATTACCATGGTGTTGTCCTTCGCTAATCAATATCATCATATTCTTCTCCTGATTATTATTGTGATGTAATAATTTGAAGCATGTGTTCTACCCATTCTTCTTATAAATCCTCAAAAATTTGTATATCATAACCGGATTTGTTCCAAAAAAAGAACTACATTTATTTAAATTCAAAATAAGAATGTAATATCATGAATTCACAAAAATAACTTATATATGTTAAAAAAAGTATATTAGTAAAGATATTACCACATCTTTAATGGAAATGTTGATATTTGAGGTGATTTCGCTCATAACATTTTTTTGTGGAACCTACAAAAAACAAGTGTACATGGTTTTTCATATTCAAACATCTTTATTATACAATAGTAAAATTCATTAAATTATTAACATTTTCTTGTACATACCAAACTTTGTCTCATATAAGCTTATGTGATTTTTTAAGGGCATACTCATGCTCCACAACTTGCATACCCTATCAAAGTATAAAACAGTTAGTTCTTTATTAAATATTACAAAGAAAAATAGAAGAAAAATAACTAAATATGACTCTTACATTTCAACAACTGTTTTTGTGTCTTTACTTAATTCAATGGAAGTTGAGTCATAGTACCAAAAATAATTGACATATATATCAAGGATTATCAACATCCAATGATCTTGGCCTTCTTCAAACTTTAATGGCTAAGGGATTATCAACTTCTTATTTCTGTTAAGTGTTAATGTCTTATCACATAATTGTATAACTTTGATGTTAACATCCTTTTCTTGATATTGATTGACAAATGATGAATCATAGAACATTGCTAAATGTGATAAATTCTTAGCTTGAAGTCGATAATAACATGCCCTATATAAAATAAATATGCACTCATCGATCTATATGTTTTCCCAATCTTTACCCCAGAAATTTCTCTAGAAAGTGGCATAGTCCATCCATTATTTATGATAGTCTTGCTTGCAATAATAGTCATCAAAGAGCCAAGATTTCACCCGTAGTTTAAAGCATATTCATAATTATACTTTTTCCATGGCTTCTTCTTGCATGACTTAGTGCGTGATGATTGTCCACTAGATATAGATTTTTCATGAGATACTTGCTTTGTATCACTTAAATGTGTCGTACTTACTAATTCTGGTATAATAGACTAAAAAAGAGGTATTATATATGTTAGTAACAATAAAAGAATAATAATATAATAGTAGTAAAAACTTATTTTATCTTACTTAACAAAAATAATACCATATCAAAATTTATCATAACTTGACTCGATGACCAAGCGATATATTTTTCATCAGCTTCTTGGACCATGGTAGCATTAGAAGGCACATTTAGTGGAAAATGATGGAGTAATGATTTATTAATTACTATTCACCCATAATTTGAAAAATATTTATTATGAATCATTCAATCATTGCTAAACTGTTGTACAGTTCTAATAGCAACATAGTCTGTAAATGATGGATGTGCAACAAACATTTCATATTCTATAAAAAATTTAAGCATTATATATAATAAATAAATTATATAATAAAAAATAAAAATAATAGACTATCTACATAAGCATTAAATCTTACCACAAATGATTTATCAAATGAAGGAGGACTCTCATGTGGGGTAGCTATTGGAAGAACATTTTCATCAAAACATTCATCATTTGATGAATGGTAAGAATGCACATATTGAGTTGGAGATATTGAATCACTACCTGATTGCATCTACATTCCTAACATAAATGGAGGACCGATAAGATGACTATATCCCATAGAGGATATAGGTTAGGCACCATGAGATTGCATGGCATAGGTGGCATGGATGGTGACATGCTTGGCCAATAGGACATGCCCTAATTATAGCATGGTGCCATTCCTGACATGTGTTGTGATTGATATTGTTTTAAAGTGAAAATATCACTTAACATTGAGGCCTTAAAGGATTTCAATTATTCTTTAATTTACAGTACTTATCCTTACTGACCATCTAAGGCCATTGTTTTGTAATATTAAAAAACTCCATATAACCATATTATTAGCTTCCTCCCCTAACACGAATAGAATGCTCACATCCAAATGCATTATATATCACATCTTTTCCGGGCTATTTGATTATTTCACCTCTGGCTATTTGTTCTTGAACATCTCTTTACAAATAATAAAGTAAAAAATATATATCATACATTATTACATAATCAATATGCAAAAATCATAAGGACTTTATATAAAGTTAAATTATTAACCAACTTATTGAGTTTTTCTTCTCCTTGTTTACTCATTAATCTTGACTTCTTTATTTTAGGAGTTTTTTCTCCTATATACAATTCAGATCGGGTTACCGATCTACCCAATTAAGCTTCCTTCATAAATTAAATAAATTTATTAACCATGAAATCAACTTAAATATGAGGAATATATATATATATATATATATATTAACAACTTAATAATACCATTTTTTTTATCTAACTTCAGGAATTAATGGTTAGGAAGAATATTCTGCATTTGTATATTCTGATGTTCTTCCCTAATGATTTGAAATTCATCCGTACGTCTATAATCCACAAAGTCTATCCATACTTAGGGTTCAATCCAGGGGGTTCTTTAGGAATTTTGTATAGTTCTTGTTCATTAAGTGGTTCCAAGTATGGAAACAAATTATTTCTTACCAATTTGGAAGTTTTATATTCCTTACATGCCTTATTTGTAATCTTGTAACACTTGTTCATCCAATTATAAGGGAATTTAAAAACATTATGTAAAAATATGCAATTTAGATGAGATATAATACAAAAAAGATATAATATATGTAATTAATTATAAAACAAAAGAGACTTACATAAATGGTTTTCCATATCTTAAACTTTTCAGCATCGTCAAAGTTGTCTCTATCCATCAAATCAAAAACTTCTTCCGCACAAGCATCCAAATCACTAAAACCACGTTTTCTATTGGATGAAGTAGTTAGCACAACTTTGGGTTCATCTCCCTCGTATTTGAAAAGAATAATAATAGGAGATTAATCGAAAGGTTGCAAGGGTGTAACTCTTCTTAGAATGATAGAAGGGGGTGGTTATTCCCCCTAAAGTATGAAAGAGAGGTTCCAAATATCCTCCCCAATCTTCACCTCTTACCTAACAAGATTGTCAATTCCATAACTACTACCACTCGATCCCTCTTTATACATTTTTGAAAATTCAAAGAAAAGTTTAAAGAACATAGAACTAAGAGAAATAAGTTATAGCAAAGAAAATCAAAGCAATGGAATACCTTTAAAAAAAGAATAAAATGATGAACACCATGAAAGAAGTAAAGAATTGGGGAACCCAAGAGCATAGCCAAATATGGCCAAAGAAGAATAGAGAAAAATCAAAAGATTAAGAATGCAAGTAGAAAAACATAATGCCCTTTGCAAGTGGAGCAAAATCAAAGAAAATGACCCAAATTAGTAAGAGAACCTATTAGAAAGAATGAATGTTTCAAAGGATTGAGGAAAGTTCACAAATGTCTCTAGAGAGATTTATGGTTTTAAAATTCCCAAAAAAGTAAGAAAATGGAAAGAGAAAAAAATTTATACCTCTTACCACCCAAAGTTAATGCCCTAGAATTTTTCACAACCCCTCATCTAATGGCAGTTAAACAACTATCTTGAACTTCCACTCATAATATTTAAGTAATGTTAACTGCATCATATGCCCTATAGCCCTCAAATCCTAAGTTAACACATGTCAATACTCCAAATAAAATTATCATGTCTTATTATCAAGCAATTGAAAAGATGGGACATAGAAGCTATCAAAGAATACTTTCGAGAGTACTTAGGCATGAATAACCATAAAAACTCACAAAATTAGGGAACTCATTATTGATGCATCCTACCAGTGTATTTGGGGTGGTGACTAATAAATGGAGTCATTATGTCATTATCTAGGTTCACTACCCATTGGCCCACACTAGCGACGTTAATCCCATTTTTGTGTGATTATTACCTACCTATATGAAGGATTTCTTGCTTAACCTATACAATCAAAACTTATATGATGGAATCCTATCACTATTGATTATTGTAATTTCTCAATCAAACTCCCAATTAGTGAGATATATTAATGTCAAAAATGGCCCTCAAAAGGTCAACTCTTTCTTTTTTTGGAGGAAAAGAGGAATTTCAAAATTATGGGCTTTGAAGCCCATGGACTACTGATGAACAAAAACCGGCATCGCCGATTCCCGCAAATACTTTGGTTTTAATATTTATAAAACTCTCGCAAGTGCACGAATCATTTCGAAGAAAATGATAAGTATACTCCCAAGGTCGATCTAAGGAAGGAATGTATGTGGTTTTTAATCTATTATTCAAACTTTTAAAAACGAAATTAAATCCTAAACATCCTGTCACGATAGTTTGGTTTTTGTGTTCCTAATCTAATAACATAAAATAAACATATATACAGATTAATTAAATATAATCTAATAACATAAAAATAAACATAGATACAAATTCAATAAATAATTATCTATAAATAAACATATATACGGATTCAATAAATATTCATGCAAATTTTTATCATTTATATTAGCGGAGTATTTATGGATATAATAACAAAATTAATTATGCTTGCTCATATTAACTAGGTTATTAAAGATATAAATTGATATTTTATTGATTCTCTCTTTTTTATATAAATACCACCTTTGGTGGGGTTAGATATTCTTTGTTAACTAAACAAATCAATTAACACCTATGGGTGGGGTTGATAACTAATATGCTTAATTAAATTAATTCCTTTTTCTAAGAGATTGAAAATGAACCATTTAAATGCCACCTTTGGTGGGGTTAGACAATTTAAACATTATTCAAGGTGTCCAAATTAAACATAAGAATTTAATTATCCGAGTACTAACTTTCAAGTTTTAAAACCACTATTGAAAACATGTTGTCAATACATTTTCACATAATAATTCTTATAAAAACTTTTGAAATAGAGTTTCACTCTAACTACCGGGCGATTGTACCAACAAATAAAAGAGCACTACTCTAAATTAGACCGGATAACTAAACCTTAAAATCTAATTTTCGGGTTTAAGTTTGTAATGAAAAATAATATATTTCTCTCTAACATTCTTAATATAAAATCTTGAATAAAAACAAAATCAATTCATTTTAAAGATTTTTACCTATTTAATATTTCGCAAGCATAACAACGTCGTTATTACATCATTTTTACTAAACAGCTAGCATAGTTAAATTTAACCACAGACAAGTTGAATATAACATGTAAGAATAAAGCAAAAAAATAACTGTAAAGAAAATAAAATCCTTACAGAACTTCGACGCTATTCCCGTTGCTAGAAAACCTCCGAGCGGAATTTGCACTTCCATATATTGAATCAAAAATCTAAATTATTACAAAAACATTACAAGTTCCTCTCAAAAAGAGAAGAACTCTAAACCTAAGAGAATTGAACTAAAAACTAAGAGAAAAACTAAGAAAAGCTTAGAAACTAAGAAAGAAACTAAGAGAAACTAAAAACTAAGAAATGAGAGAAAGAAAGAAGAGAGAAGTGAGTTTTGAAGGTGTGTTTTGAAGTGAAGGGAAGGGGGGTATTTATAGGTGAGGATGGAGAGAAAAAATGAGTAAAAAAATGTTAAAAAATATATTAAAAAATGTAAAAACGCGTATTGGAATTGCTGATGTCATCAATGACGTCAGTATGACGTCACAGGGGCGGCTGCACGTGAAAAATGGGGCGAAAACGCGTTGGGCGCACGGAGGGGGGCTGCTGGGGCGCTGCGCGGCGCGCAGCTTGGCATGCCAGCGCGCGCGGGCGCGCGCGGAATGGGGCGCTGGGGCGCGCGCGGCTGGGCGCTGGGGTGCTGGGCTGCGCGCACGGCTGGGCTACGGCGTGCAATTTCCGTCTTTTTGACATTTTTGACCTTTTCGACCCATTTCGTCCGATTTTTCCATGTTTGTTGACCTTTTCTCACTTATTTGTTGATATATTTGTGATGTATTGCTTCAAATATTCCTCTTTGAGTCTTTACATTGCGTTTTTAAGCCAAAATACCTGAAAAACAATAAAAATACCCGTGATTCCGAAAAAGACAAATTTATATAAATATATGATAAAACATATAAATATATGTATTTTTAATCAATTAAGGTACATAAAATCATGGTTATTTTAGTGCTTTTTGAGCACTCATCACAACCCCCAACCAGCTTCTTGCTAGTCTCTTAGCAAGAGAAGCGATAAAAGCTAAAAATTAAACTATCCTAAATCACTTTCGTGGATTGAAACGGTTGCATTTAGCCTATGCAACAAGCCGTTAAACCCCTAGGTTGCCCTAGTGGACGAGTTTGAGTCTCGTGAGGGTTTTCAGTAATGATACCCACAAACATTGAACTAAATGTAAAGATAAAAACAATCAAATCAAAAATTAAAATTACAACACAATCAAAAATTAATTTAAAAAGAAAACAACATATCACAAAAATATCTCATACTTTTTAATCTCTTTTAAGATCATAATTGAAATCTCAAGCATAAGTTATTTTAATCTCTTTAAACAATCATGATTTTATTACAATAATTAGTCGAAAATCATTTTCATATTTTCATTTCAAAAATGTATCAATTTAATTTTTACCCAATTTCAGTGTCATGAATCAGTATTCGCTTCGACTCTATTCCTCACAAGTCAATACTCTCAAAGCACTGAATCCTATGGGTTCAAACACTCATACTAATTTATATGCGAAAGAGTTGATGTATAGAAATGAACTAATATGTTCGCATATGTATAAAGAATAAAGGCTCAAAGTGTTATTTTAACATTGATCTCATGAAAGGAATCGAATGTATAAATTATAAAGATATCATATACAAAAATTATTTTCATGCATAAATCAAACTCATTAAGAAAGAATTTCAAGATATATGCTTTTACAAATGAAGAAATTGCAATGACTTTTTAGGGAATTACTTCCTATATCTTTCTTTTGTAATTAGCCTTTACTCACAACTTTGTAGGCAATGTGGGTCATAGTATGTAGATGATACTATTTTTTTATCTCTCTATTTTTTTTTTTGTAGATATTTTTCAATATATGTATTTTTTTAGAGAGTCAACCCATGTACAGATTGTACATTTTTTTGGATTTTGGTGAGTGGTTAATTTTGTGTCTTTTCTGTTTGATCTTGGTTTAGGTAACCCCAGATATGTCTTTTTGTTTTTGTAGCAGTCATGCATGAATGAGATATAAGCATATACTATCAATTTCTACTCAAATCGTTTAATCTAAACAAAAAATAATAATAAAAAATATATGATACTCTATTAAGATGAAAAAAATTCATACATTCAATGCTAATACCTATAGAGATCATCTAAACTTTTTGAATAAATAAGAAATGTGTTTGGAGTAGAAAAAATATATATTTCACTCTGAATAAAAGAAATTAGGCTCAAATTATATCTCACAAGGGTAGTCTCCACTAAAAAAAAATTCATAAACACCGATTTTGGGTTTAATATAATTTCCACATTTTATCAAGAAATACTAGTTATGACAAAAACTAACTAATTATCAAAAATAATTACACAATATTTCATGATATGTTTTCAAAAATTAATCTAACAGTACCAAAGACTTAACTATTTACTTAAATTTGATTTAAAGAAATGATAAATTTTTGTGAGAATTTTTTATTTTTTATTTTTTATTTTTATTGTTTTATTAAGCATGGTAACTTTTCACCACCCCCAACCTAGAACTTACATTGTCCTCAATGTAACAACTGCAAATTAAAGATAAAGAGAAAAGAGTAGAAAGATTACCTATTTCTTGAGAATGTGTAAGTAGTAATGAAGGAATGCATGTGCATCCATCATATTCATCATTAAAGTGTGTACAGACAGATCGCTGTGAACTTCTAACATCTCAACAAATATTTTTAGTTTTAACAATTTTTTTTAAAATTATTCACATATAAGTAAACTAAAATAAATAATAAAATTAAGTAAATAAAACAAATAACAAAAAATTACCTAACATGATGGGTTGCCTCCCATCCAGCGCTTAGTTTAACGTCTTAGCAAGACGTATCTTTTTGGTGCTAAGGGTTACTCAGCCAAATGCAATCCATTTCAGCAATGTTGTTCGGTTCTTCCACATAAGGCTTGACACGATGGCCATTAACTTTGAACGTTTTTTGTGTCTTGGAGTCCAATAGTTCTACCACTCCATGTTCAGATACCTGAACTATTTTGAATGGTCCATCCCATCTTGATCTTAGCTTTCCTGGAAACAATCTCAAACGAGAGTTAAATAAAAGAACTTTCATTCCAGGGTGAAAAGTTTTAGGAACTAGCCTCTTGTCATGATAGCGCTTAGTACGCTCCTTGTATAATTTGGCATTCTCATAGGCTTCATTCCTAATTTCTTCCAACTCATGAAGCTGGAGTACTCGTTTTTCACCTGCTTTATCTAAATCCATGTTTAGCTCTTTAATTGCCCAATAAGCCTTGTGTTCAAGTTCAACTGGAAGGTGGCACGCTTTCCCAAAGATTAACCGGTAAGGGCTCATCCCAATAGGTGTTTTGTATGCGGTGCGGTATGCCCATAAGGCATCATTTAACTTAAATGCCCAATCCTTCCTTGAGGGACGCACAGTGCGTTCCAGTATTCCCTTAATTTGCCTATTACTTACTTCCACTAAACCGGAAGTTTGAGGATGATATGGAGTAGCTACCTTATGTGTGATGTTGTACTTGTTTAGTACTCCATCAAAGAGTTTGTTACAAAAATGGCTACCTCCATCACTTATTATAGCTCTAGGCGTTCCGAACCTACTGAATATGAAATCTTTCAAGAATTTCACAACAACATTAGCATCATTGGTTTTGGTGGGTATAGCTTCTACCCACTTGGACACATAATCCACAGCAACCAAAATGTATTGAAAACCATTAGATGGGGGAAAAGGACCCATAAAGTCAATCCCCCATACGTCAAAGAGTTCAACAACTAAATTAGATGTCAAAGGCATTTCATCTCTTTTGCTTATGTTTCCTGTTCTTTGACATCTATCACATTGTGCACAAAACATATAAGCATCTTTAAAAAGAGTGGGCCAAAAGAATCCAGACTGTAATATCTTACGGGCTGTCTTTTCACCTCCAAAATGACCCCCACAATGAAGTTCATGACAAAAAGTCAGAATGCTCTTATGTTCTTCTTCAGGTACACATCTCCGGATGACTTGATCTTGACCAATCTTGTATAAATAAGGGTCATCCCAGAAATAGTCCTTAATAGTTTTAAAAAACCTTTTCTTCTCCTGATATGAAGTGTTAGGTCGCAAAACACCAGTGGCAAGATAGTTTACAATATCAGCGTACCATGGGTTCGGACCTATGAAAAATAACTGTTCATCAGGAAAGGTTTCAACTATATCGTCATTACTCTCATCTTTAAGAGAATTAAAGTCAGAAATTAACCTAGACAAATGGTCAGCTACTAAGTTTTCACTGCCTTTCTTATCCTTGATTTCTAGGTCAAATTCTTGTAAGAGTAAGACCCACCTGATTAATCTTGGCTTGGCATTTGGTTTACTCAATAGGTATCTTAAAGCAGCATGATCAGAATGCACAATCACTTTAGATCCTACTAAATAAGACCGAAATTTGTCTAAAGAGAATACTATAGCCAAGAATTCCTTTTCAGTGGTGGTGTAATTCATCTGGGCATCATTGAGTGTTTTGCTAGCATAGTAGATGACATGTAAACGCTTATCCACTCTTTGTCCCAGGACTGCTCCTATTGCATAATCAGAAGCGTCACACATTATTTCAAAGGGTAAAGACCAGTTTGGTGCCATTATAACAGGGGTAGATGTGAGTTTATCTTTCAAGGTATTAAAGGAAGTAAGGCAGTCATTGTTGAAATCAAAATCAGCATCTTTGGATAGCAAGTTACATAATGGACGACTTATTTTAGAGAAATCTTTAATAAATCGTCTGTAGAATCCTGCATGTCCCAAGAAGCTTCTTATCCCCTTCACAGATGTAGGGGGAGGTAGTTTGGATATCAATTCAACTTTTGCCTTATCAACTTCAATACCCTTGTTTGAAATTATATGTCCTAAAACTATCCCTTGTTGAACCATAAAATGACTTTTCTCCCAACTAAGGGTTAGATTGCATTCAATGCATCTTTCTAAAACCAAAGTCAATTTATGTAAGCAATCATCAAATGAGTTCCCAAAGACAGAGAAATCGTCCATGAAAATCTCAATGAATTTTTCCACCATGTCCGAGAAAATGGATATCATGCATCTCTGGAACGTGGCAGGGGCATTGCATAACCCAAATGGCATTCTGCGAAAAGCAAATGTCCCAAAAGGACATGTAAATGTGGTCTTTTCCTGATCTTCTGGTGCTATGGGTACTTGATAATATCCAGACAGTCCATCCAAAAAACAGTAAAATTCGTGCCCAGCTAATCTTTCCAACATTTGATCAATGAATGGAAGAGGAAAGTGATCCTTTTTCGTATATAAATTTAGTTTCCTAAAATCTATACACATTCTCCATCCAGTGATTATTCTAGTGGGCACTAATTCACTTTTGTCATTCTTAACAACTGTTATCCCAGATTTCTTTGGTACCACATGCACTGGACTAACCCACTTACTATCTGCAATAGGATAGATAATCCCTTCTTCTAATAATTTAAGAATTTCCTTCTTAACTACCTCTTGCATGTTTGGGTTTAGTCTTCTTTGGGCCTCTCGTACAGGTTTAGCACCGTCCTCCAAGTTGATCTTGTGCATACACATTGTTGGACTAATGCCTCTTATATCCCCTATACTCCAACCTATAGATTTCTTAAACTGTTTAAGCACTTTGATGAGTTCCTTTTCTTGTGGTTTGGTCAAGGTTGAAGAAATTATCACTGGATAAGTTTCCCCTTCTCCCAAAAACACATATTTTAAGTGCTCAGGTAAGTCTTTGAGTTCAAGTTTAGGTGGATTGGCCTCTTTAATAGATGAAGAACTGGGTAGATTTAAAAGTGTACTAGATTTTGTCATCACTTCATTATTGTCTAGTTGTTCAAGGTACCCCTTAATTTCTTCATCTAAATCTTCTTCAACCTTTTCAAGTGTAAGAACGGTTTCAAGCTTGTCTTCTATTCTGGTTCGGAAAAAGGTGTTTTGGACAAGATTATCCAAAGGATCAACATCGAATATTTCATCGATGGCAGAAATAGAAGGGAAAGGTGAAGAATCAAAAACTTTAAAATGAACAGTCTCTCCTAAGACTGTCATTGTCAAATTTCCATCTTGGACATCAATAATAGTTTTAGTAGTTGCCATAAATGGTCTACCAAGCAATATTGTGTGCTCTCTGTCCAATGCTGGATTTTCTTGCATATCCAGAACCACAAAGTCAACAGGTATTATCAGTTTGTCTACCTGTACCAAAACATCCTCAACTATTCCCTCTGGATATTTAAGAGATCTATCTGCAAGTTGAAGGGACATAGTTGTGGGTTTTAAATCCCCTAGATTGAGTTGTAAGAATATAGAGTAGGGCATCAAATTTATACTAGCACCTAAATCAAGCATTGCTTTAGCAACCTTCCTATCCCCCATAGTTATATTTATAATAAAACTTCCAGGGTCTTTCAACTTAGGGGGTAGTTTGTGCTGAAGTACAGCGCTAGAAATTTCTGATACTACTACTCGTTCATTCAGTTCATACCTCCTTTTCTTAGTGTTCAACTCTTTGAAAAATTTGGCATATGAGGGCACATTCATGATCACTTCTAATAATGGTAAATTGATATTTACTTTAGAGAGCATATTAAAAAGATCATTGAATTGCTTATCTTGTTTGGATTCTTTCAACCGGTGGGGAAAAGGTACTTGTATCTGGTGTGGTTCTGTTGTCTTTTGAATTTTGGGGGTGTCAGATGACCCCCCAATGAGTTTTTGAGAAGGCTTGTTAAGTTTAACACTTGTTTCTCCTTTTTGCGAGATTAGAGTATCGCCTTCTCTGTTACCTGAACTACAAGGTAGATTGTTAGAGATTTCAGGTAAACTGGTATTGACTACCTTACCACTTCGAAGGGTTCTAACATCCTTTGCTTGTTCTGGTTGACTGGGCAACTTTCCTGGTTCTTTCTTTTGCATTTGTTCAGCCAGCTGCCCAACTTTAGATTCAATTCTTTTAACCGAAGCCTCCATGGTGTTCAACCTTTGATTAGTCATCAATTGGTTGTCACGACTAACTTGAATAAAAGCATTCAAGCTATCTTCTAAGGTTGGTTTAAAAGATTGGCTTGGTGGGTAAGGGTGGTTGTTATCCGACCTTAGTGTTGGATATTGGGTGTAGGCTGGGTGATTATAGGTGTTTGGATGATACCTTTGAAAAGATTGGACTTCCTCTATGGTATCGACACTAGAATCACAAGTATTTGAACAATTATGAGTACCATGCCCAATTGAACAACACACTTCACATACCTCTTGATTTGAAATTTGGTGGGAAGTGAGGAATTTCACTTGTTTAGTCAATTCAGCAAGTTGCAAGGTTATCTCATTATCAGAGCCGACTTCATTGACCTTTGCTTTCCTTCTACCACCTCTTTGTTGGGAATTAGAACCCAACAGCTCATAAAGATTATAGGTTTCCTCTGCGGTCTTTTCTCCTACAGCACCTCCAGCAGCATTATCAACCATGTATTGACTCTGTAGTGTCAATCCATCATAAAAGAATTGGTTTTGTAGCTGTAAGGGAAAGCTATGATTTTGACATTGAATGAAAAGGAGTTTGAATCGTTCCCAAGCTTCATGAAAGGGCTCTTCATTCATTTGAGAAAATGTTGCTATCTTTGTTCTTAGATCAACAGTCTTTTGATGGGAATAGAACCTACCCATAAAAATTTCATAGACTGCCTCCCAAGTTTTAAGAGAACCTGACTGTAGAGTAATGAACCATGACCAAGCTTTATCTTTGAGAGTGTAAGGAAAACACCTCATCCTAAGTTGATCTTCATTAATTGCATGTAGTGGAAAGGTTTGGACAATAGCATAGAATTCTCGAATGAAATTTAAAGGGTCTTCATTAGGGATACCGTAAAAGGAAGGCAACAAAGAATAATGAATCTTTTTCAATTCATAATTCCTTGCAGCCTCTTGTAATTGGATACCGGAAGTTACATTGCCAATGATTGGCATTGTATATTCTTTCATCTTTTTCCGCCTATCTTCAGCATCTCCCATGGTTGTTTGTAGTTGAAAATGATCCTCCTCCTATTGTGTATCAACATTTTGCTTTTAGTAGATATCTCTAAGAAATATTTATAACTTGATAAAACGTAAAAGCAAAAAGTGCAAGGAACCTAATATATATATATTTTTTTTAAATTTAAGCGAATGGACAGAATTTTTGAAACAAACGAATTTTATTTCATCTGAATTTTTATTACACGCAAACTAAAACAAAGGAAAATACAATAATGGGTGACCTCCCATACAGGACTAAAATTTATCGTCTTCTAGTAAGACGTTGCTTGGAGATTGCAGAATGAAAAACTCAATGTCTCCTCTTTATTGAATTCATTTAAGTATCAAATTAGTCTTTGCCTTTTTGCAAATGTTCAACTAACTGTTCAACTTGAACTTCCACCTTTTTGATAGAAGCTTCCACAGAGTCCAACCGTTGATTGGTTTTAGATTGGTTATCCCTACAGACTTGAATAAAAGAATTCAAGTTGTCCTCCAGAGTTGGTTTATTGGGAATGCTTCTTGGAATAGGTGGGTGGAATTGCTGGCCTGCCTGGTTTGAGCTTTGAGTGAAAGGAGGGTTGTTTTGCCTCCAAGAGAAATTTGGATGACTTCTCCACCCAGGATTATAGGTATTTGAATTGGGATCAAACCTGGGTCTCTGTTGATATGCTCCCAACACATTGACCTGTTCAGGTCCAGTTGTTTCTCCTTGATATGGACAGGCTTCAGTACCATGTCCCATGTTGCTATACAAACCATATTGATCATTATTGGTGTTGGTTTGTGTAGCGAGAAGGGCAACTTGCTTAGTCAGTTGAACAAGTTGTTGTTGAACTTCATTACTGGAGTCGATTTCATGAACTCCAGCTTTTCTCACTCGGGAGCTTTTCTGTTGGGAATTAGCACCCAACATCTCAAAGAGGTTATACGTCTCTGAGGAAGTTTTTTCTCCTATTGCTCCTCCTGCAGCGTTGTCGACAATGAACTGACATTGTTGTGTAAGTCCATCGTAAAAGAATTGGTTCTGCAACTGCAGGGGAAAGCTATGATGGGGACACTGAGTGAGAAACATCTTGAACCTATCCCAAGCTTCATGGAATGGTTCTCCATCCATCTGAGAGAAAGTAGCAATCTTTCCTCTCAACTCTGATGTTTTTTGATGGGAATAGAATTTTCCCATGAATTTATTGTAAATGTTACCCCATGTCATCAGAGAACCTGGGGGAAGTGACATCAACCAAGCTTTGGCCTTATCCTTTAGAGTGTAGGGAAAACATCTCATCCTAAGTTGATCCTCGTTTAGAATACCGAGGGGGAATGTATAAAACTTTGGTTTTAATATTTATAAAACTCTCGCAAGTGCACGAATCATTTCGAAGAAAATGATAAGTATACTCCCAAGGTCGATCTAAGGAAGGAATGTATGTGGTTTTTAATCTATTATTCAAACTTTTAAAAACGAAATTAAATCCTAAACATCCTGTCACGATAGTTTGGTTTTTGTGTTCCTAATCTAATAACATAAAATAAACATATATACAGATTAATTAAATATAATCTAATAACATAAAAATAAACATAGATACAAATTCAATAAATAATTATCTATAAATAAACATATATACGGATTCAATAAATATTCATGCAAATTTTTATCATTTATATTAGCGGAGTATTTATGGATATAATAACTAAATTAATTATGCTTGCTCATATTAACTAGGTTATTAAAGATATAAATTGATATTTTATTGATTCTCTCTTTTTTATATAAATACCACCTTTGGTGGGGTTAGATATTCTTTGTTAACTAAACAAATCAATTAACACCTATGGGTGGGGTTGATAACTAATATGCTTAATTAAATTAATTCCTTTTTCTAAGAGATTGAAAATGAACCATTTAAATGCCACCTTTGGTGGGGTTAGACAATTTAAACATTATTCAAGGTGTCCAAATTAAACATAAGAATTTAATTATCCGAGTACTAACTTTCAAGTTTTAAAACCACTATTGAAAACATGTTGTCAATACATTTTCACATAATAATTCTTATAAAAACTTTTGAAATAGAGTTTCACTCTAACTACCGGGCGATTGTACCAACAAATAAAAGAGCACTACTCTAAATTAGACCGGATAACTAAACCTTAAAATCTAATTTTCGGGTTTAAGTTTGTAATGAAAAATAATATATTTCTCTCTAACATTCTTAATATAAAATCTTGAATAAAAACAAAATCAATTCATTTTAAAGATTTTTACCTATTTAATATTTCGCAAGCATAACAACGTCGTTATTACATCATTTTTACTAAACAGCTAGCATAGTTAAATTTAACCACAGACAAGTTGAATATAACATGTAAGAATAAAGCAAAAAAATAACTGTAAAGAAAATAAAATCCTTACAGAACTTCGACGCTATTCCCGTTGCTAGAAAACCTCCGAGCGGAATTTGCACTTCCATATATTGAATCAAAAATCTAAATTATTACAAAAACATTACAAGTTCCTCTCAAAAAGAGAAGAACTCTAAACCTAAGAGAATTGAACTAAAAACTAAGAGAAAAACTAAGAAAAGCTTAGAAACTAAGAAAGAAACTAAGAGAAACTAAAAACTAAGAAATGAGAGAAAGAAAGAAGAGAGAAGTGAGTTTTGAAGGTGTGTTTTGAAGTGAAGGGAAGGGGGGTATTTATAGGTGAGGATGGAGAGAAAAAATGAGTAAAAAAATGTTAAAAAAAATATTAAAAAATGTAAAAACGCGTATTGGAATTGCTGATGTCATCAATGACGTCAGGATGACGTCACAGGGGCGGCTGCACGTGAAAAATGGGGCAAAAACGCGTTGGGCGCACGGAGGGGGGCTGCTGGGGCGCTGCGCTGCGCGCAGCTTGGCATGCCAGCGCGCGCGGGCGCGCGCGGAATGGGGCGCTGGGGCACGCGCGGCTGGGCGCTGGGCTGCGCGTACGGCTGGGCTGCGGCGCGCAATTTCCGTCTTTTTGACATTTTTGACCTTTTCGACCCATTTCGTCCGATTTTTCCATGTTTGTTGACCTTTTCTCACTTATTTGTTGATATATTTGTGATGTATTGCTTCAAATATTCCTCTTTGAGTCTTTACATTGCGTTTTTAAGCCAAAATACCTGAAAAACAATACAAATACCCGTGATTCCGAAAAAGACAAATTTATATAAATATATGATAAAACATATAAATATATGTATTTTTAATCAATTAAGGTACATAAAATCATGGTTATTTTAGTGCTTTTTGAGCACTCATCAACTACTCAAGAGCTTGGAATCCTTGGATGGGTTTTTTAATGGATAGATGGACAAGATCATTTCATATTCTTATATAAAGGAAGTCTACCATTTTCACTTCTCCATTCCATTTTTCAAAGTACAAATTTGAAGAGAGTATGGGGAATGCAGTAGCTTGGTATCAAGGTTTGGTATGTTAATATTTTTCCAACCTTTTCCATGTATTTTCTTTGTTACTTGTAGAAAATGTAGGTTTTTATTTTCTCACTATTCAAACACCTTATAACCTATAACACTTACATTTACCCTTTCTAATGTAGGAGTTTATGAAGAAAAGAGTTATTGATGAATAGGGCCAAACTTGGGCATCATGAGGTTCAGCATGTGTAGGACACGTTGGTCATAGAGAATGGTCATTGAGTGAAGAACCAATAGAAGAGTGGTCATCCATGGTTTTTCCAGCCATGGTCTTTCCAAACATGGCCTGTATGGTCATGGTTGATCCACTTATGGTCCATTCATCCATGGTATAACTAACTATTCAAGCCATCTAATGGTCCCCAACCATATTGATGATGTAATTTTATTAGTGAGGGTTGTTCAAGTGTACTTTTGGTATAAACTGACTCTTAGGGACTTGGATTTCATTCTAGTTGATATTCATAAGTATCAATTAGGTCTCAATAAGGAATATTCTACCTTTATCTTCTATGAATAATGTCTATTCTCTAATGAAGGACCCTTTCTTGGATGAACTTGAAAATATTTATAGGATATAGAGTCCATAAGGATAATACCTCTAATTCTAAGCACAAATTGGAGTAATATCATTCTGAGTTGGTTACTTTGTTTATATATAATCTTTTTGTGAGGGTGAGACTACCCTTTCTACCTATTGTGAGGAATTTTCTACCATATGTTGGTGCTTTTTTAACCTAGTTTCCTCTTAAATGTTAGTAGATGTTGTTATTTTAGTTTGTACACTAGAAGCAGTACAAACGAGAGTTGGTAGTAAATGAGTACATTTTTTACTATCACTCACAACTTTAGGGTGGCAGTCATGGTTGGTTTTATCTTAGGCCTTATGTCAACTATGTTCTAACTGAGAACCTTCTAAATACTAATAAGGGGTGGTAAGACTCACTTTTCATTGTAAAGGAAGATTTTGATCTAGATCTCCTAGGGGTCCCTCCCACACAGTTCTAATATGAGAGGAATGGTATGTTATTTCAAGAATTAGCCTCATTATGGAATTCTTTATTTGTTTCTAATATTTTTATTTTTATTTGCAACTCGTTTGTTGCATGGCACCATCTTTCCAAAGAGTAGTAAAATTTCATCGCTTCCCATTATGGAACACCTTTAAATAAGCATCATAGTGATAGACTTATACCACTTGAATGGATTTCTTATTGGGGTTTGGACCATACAGTTGCTAAGACAAATAGTGAGATTTGGCGTTTTCTTTTTATTCGAATGATTTCTAATCTTCTAGCTTGGAAGAATATTAAGAGCATGATGCCTCTTAGGTTAGTTAAGGAGTCCACCCAAAGGGAGCCTTCCAAAAGAATCAAGGAAGTTCGTAGTTTGGGGGCTTTAAAGAGGAAGAGAGTACATACTTCTTGAGTAACTATCATTGGACCATCTCTTTAGAGGACAAGATATTCGTTAGTACCTATTGACATTGTAACGGTTCCTACTATAGATGGTACAAGGTTATGACCTATCGACTTGAATACTCCCCTTGTGATTTCATTGATATCATATATACCTTTTTGAGGGTTCTACATTTTGTAGCATAGTTACAAGAACTTGGATGCTTGTTGTGAATATAGACCATGCTTTAAGGGTTAATATTGGCTTAGACGAAAATTTGATGGCCATCAAGGAAGAGCACCATAAGGTATTTATGGATCAAAACATTACTGAGGTAGCCTATCATGAGATAGAGCAAGAGTTAGGAACAGTTTAAGGTGTTTTTCCCATTACCTATCATAATCATGTTGCATCTTTAGCTACACTGGAGGCCACCTTAGTAGGGTAAGAGGTCCATTTTGGAAGGAGATTGTGCCACTCTTGCTGAGGAGAATGAGTGAATCTAAAAACTATCTATGAGCTTTCATTTTTCTCGAGTGTAGTTATAGAGTATTACTATCAAGATTGGGATAGCTCAGGTGGGTGTAGATGTAATGTATAGAGACTTTTATGAGTATACTCTACACATTGGATAATGGCTTTTAAATGAAAATGCAACAATTATATGGGTTTATCGAGATATAACTCTCCCCACCACAATCATTCTAGATGCAAATTAAGGAGAATGCTTCCTAGCATGTTATAGCTTCCTCTAACTGAGAGGAAAAAGGTTTTGACTGGACTAGCAATGATGATTTTGAGATGATTATGAGGATACTAATGTAGGGGATGGTGCTTCTTAGGGCACGACTAGATGTAGAGATGAATAGACTATCTCTTAGTGTTCTATTGATTGTAGTTCCTACCAAAGTGCTTATATTTGGTGGCTTTATTTTTCAATAATAGATTTAGTCATTGTATGTATGTTTTGTTGCTTAAGCACTTTTGTACTTCAAAGTTTTGTACTTTATTTTTATCTTTCAATGGAAACTCTTTGGTAAGGCCCATCTATAGTCTCGTACATTTGGAGATGATGGATGCTCTTTGAATGTATGTACCTTATTGGAATCATAGCCCATTGTTGTTAAGTAGTGATGTCAATTTATTAGTAGCAAGTTAAAGAGCCTATGGTGAAATAATTGCATGAGGGATTGAGGGTGACATGGTTAATTGATGGTATAAGGACATTTATCCGAGGATGATCTCGATGGTAATAGGTTCATCCATAATGGACTGTATTTCTAGTTGGCTGACCACATATTTGGCCTCGTGTTTACTCATATGTGTTATGTCTGATAGGCCATATGTCCTTTCAATAGACCATATATTGGGTCTTATATGGCATGTTTAGCTTTCCATGTGTCTATCCAGTCTACCACTAATTCATGTGGTTGAGTACAGATTAGCCTAATTAATCGTGTGTCTATCTACCTATCTGACAATATTCTTATTGGGCTTGTTTCTTAACTTTGTTACATTTTCTTGACTTGTTGTTTTTTCTAAATTAGGATGGTTTGTTTGAAATAGGGTGTTCTTGGTCTACCAGTCTATCTACTTTGTGCATTTGTGTTTATCAAGTCATTTAAGAATGTCATTTTGATAAATAAAATATTTGTGTCATTCTTGGTGTATTTTTCCATCTTGTCATAAGTGTCATTACACTTTGTTCATTTCATATGGTTTTCATTAATGGCTTGGGTTGGAGAACTAAGATCCCCATCATGAGAAAATATAAGTTTGCATGGATGGGGTGGAAATTTATCGCATCTCCTAAACCTGGGGCGTTGGTGCTATCTATTTATAAATTAATCATGGCCTATTTCCAGGATCTATCATCCTAGGAGGTAGAGAGCCTATTAAGTTGTTTATCACATAGGTTTTAGTGTTGCTTACAAAGCCTATACTTAAGGTGCATCCAATCATTAACCATAAGTTCTAGTTTCTATAGATGGTGGTGGACTCCAGTCCAAAGAACATGGAGTTTATCTATAAGATTGATGTGATCTCTAATTTTTTAGAGATGTGAACTCGTGGATACAACCTTTCAAAATTCTTAGAGTGAATGCATCTCAGTCTCTTTGTGGTTATCCATTTGAACTTCCCCCGTACTTTTCCAATTCCATGAGTCTAGATAAGACATAGTTTTTTTAGCTATACATGATTGTTCTCACATTAGTGGCCTATCCAATTATGACTCATAGAGTTACACTTCATTCTAGGGTCATTGAAAATCAAGAAAATCACAATAATGGGGTTTTCATTGGCCTTAGTAATTGTGTGAGCTTCATATCTTTCCATGCTTTAATTTGGACAATAGGATGTTAGCTGAGCTGCTAGTGTCAATTAAGAATCTATATAGGTTTATATTTTCCATTGGAAAGGTGATTACCAATGCATCAATGTGGGGATGAAGTAGTTTACAGGCTTGCTTTTCGAAGAAAGTTATCTCTCAGACCATCAACCTAGGATATTTCTTTGAACCAAGCACATAGGAAATATAAAAGTCTCTTAGCTCTATTATTTAAAGTGTACCATGTGGATTTACTATAATCTCCCCCCAACAAGGCCACCCAAGATGATCCAGACCTCTTGAACTTCTTGTTCAAAGTCTTGTTCTTACTCTTTTAGAGGAGAGGCTTATCATTCTTCTTGCCTACCATTTTGCACAAATTCTCTCAATTTTCCTCTCCTGATGAGGTGCTCGATTTCATCCTTCAAATTCTGAGACTCTTCAATTAAGTACCTTCAATCCCTATGGAACTACAATACTTATTTTTATTCTGGAAAGCATCCTTAATTTTCATGGGCTATTGCATTATACACTAGTGTTCAACTTGCATATGGAGTGTCTTTCTAAGCATTGTAGAGGATCATAGGTATAGAAGCTTGGGCCATTATAGCTTGAGTCTCATCCCTTATCTTTCTCATTTCTGTGATCCCAATAGAACATCTAATTGCCTAAGAGTGTAAGCTTAACTATTCCCTTGTGCTTCTATTTTAAAATCCCCTTAGTTGGGTGAGCATTAATTTTCTTATTGTTGGCCATTTTTTTATGTTAAGAAATGTGTTGAACAACTAAGTAGCCTCCATGTATATAGTTGAAAAATATGTGTCCATCTCCCTTTGGAGGGGTCCTTGGCAGAGAGTTTAGTATAGGACACTCAAAGCTATTGAGTCGAGAAAATTTGTCACTTGGATATTTTTACCATTGAATCTGTTGAAGAAATCCTTTAATGCATCATATTTTCTTGGCATAGTGTTATCAAGTACCATATTATTTTCAACATCCTTTTCTTAGTAAAAATGTAAAATTAATTGTTTTCTAAACTTATTGAAGGAGCTAATTGTGTTAGCCTTAAGGGTATGGTACCAAGCTTGGGATTTGTTAGTTAGAATGAATTGGAATGAGTGACATCTGATTGCATCATTGTAAGAATAATGGTCTATCTAACCTTTAAAATTCTCGAGGTTCTCTAGTAGGTCCTTGGTTCGTAGAAACATATGCTGAGTATCTTGAATTTATTTAAAAGTGAGATAGCCATAATTTCTAGTGTGAATAAGGACTTATAAGAAACCACTAAAGTTGGTATTCTTTTACACTTGGATGGATAATGGATCGATAGTGGAACGGAGGACTGTAAGTACATCCATATACTAATTATACCTTGGGTGGTCATTGACCTTGAAGTCACATTATCTTCATGGCTAGCTTTAGACAGAATAACCCACCTGACGAGCTTCAAAGAACTTGAATAGGTCAAGATGGACAAGTCCTATGCAATCCAAAACGAATAAATGGAAGGACAAGATTTGGGAATTTCTGGCTACATGGCTCTATACTAAATAGGAAGACTCTATTTGTCCAACTTGTGGGCTTAGGGCCCATATGAGTGATTCACATTTCCAATTGAAGCTTTTCTAGATGTGGGCCAAATCTTGTGCACTATGGGCATTGGAAGATTTCATATAGACATATTTTTGGTTCGAAGGCTTGTGTTCTTGGCAAGCATTCTAGGATGGTATGGAGCATGGATTCTATTGTGTTCAAGCGAGTTTCCATTCTTGCCCTTTGTTGGCAGTCCACCCAAGCCCATTATGGCTATGTAAATGAGGGGTTGGTAGCATGGACAAGAAACTACATGACATACTGGATTTGAGGTTGGACTTAATTGTCCTTTAAAGAAGCTTGGCAATCTGAACCAATAGGTTGATTTATCTTGGAAGGATAAGAATTTGGCCTCTCAGAGACCGTTGAGAATGTTAATTTTTATTTTGGAAAAAGTGTTTATGTACTTTTAGCATCTTTTCTTCAAAGTATACCTAGCTCAAAGCTCGAGATAACACTATAAAATATATTTTCTCTAGTTTTTATTCAATTAGTATATCACAATATTTCCCATAGATGGTGCGAGATGTTGATGCCAATTTTTTTAAGAAACTAATGATTGGATACACGTCTCTTTCATTTGGACTTGAAATAGAGACCACACAGTTTAGGCCTTCAGTCATCACAGGGTGTAGAGATCTTTGTCCCTCTAAAGCTTTAGTAATTAAGTTTGGGTAGTGTTGATACCCAATTTTGTCAACCTCAATGACTAGGTTTACCTCTCCTTCCTATGGACCTGAGAATAGAGAGCACACACTTAGGACCATAGACCATTATTGGCTATAGTGGCATTTGGGCCTCGAATGTTTAAGTAAGTTTAGGTAGGGAAAATAAGGAAAAGAATAGCATCACTTCTTCAAATATAGAGAGATGTAGAGAGATAGAGTATAGATTTAAGTGTCTATCTCTTGTAATGCAATATTCAAGTTATGTTTAATGGAGAGCTATGATGAATATATAGGAGAAAGTATATCTACTAATGACCCTTGCCCACAGTGATAGACTTATCTTAATGTCACATCTTATCTCAATGTTAGATAATTAAGAGATTATAAACCTATCGCTTATCATGTTGAATATTTATGTGATATTGATGATTATCCTCTAAATCTATGCTTACTGAGATGGACTGGACATATGCTAACTAGGAATCTTGTATAGATGTCCTAAGACTTGTTAAGCCTGGATATATGGGCTAGGAAGTCAATTTTTCCATTTTTTTCATCATATGAGTTAATGAATTTTTAATTCTCACCAATGGTGTCCAGTCCACTCTTGTGTGGTTATTACTTGCCTGTGTGAAAAAATTCTTACTTGACTTACGCACTCAAAACATGCATGGTGATGTCTTGTTATTGGGTGTTTTTACATATGTTTAATTGGACTCCTAGTTAGGGAGTTATGTCAACGTCCAAACAATTACTCAATGGGTTCCCTTTCCTATTTTTGGGAAGGAAGGTAAGGATTAAAATCTATGGCCTACCCAAGATCTTGGAACCCTTGGATGGTTCTTTGATGAGTGGATGAGATCCTTTCTCATCCTCTCTAAAATGAGAGCCCTTTTAAATTTTTCTATGCACCTTTCAGGGCTTACATTTGAAGAGAGAGAAAAGAAATGAGGAGCTTGCCATCAAGTCTTGGTAAGTTCTTATTTTTCCCAACTTTTCCATTTTCTTATTTTCCCAACACATTGTACAAAATTTAGGACTTTATTTTCTTACAATCCAAACACTTTGTACCCCATAACACTTATGCTATTCCTTTCTTATGCAAGCAATAATGAAGGACATGATGATTGATGAATGATATCAAACTTGGTAATCATATGGATAAGCAAGAATAGATTAGGATGGGTTGTGTGAGGTTGCTACAAGCAGAGGACCCAAAAAAAGAGTGGATGACCAAGATCCAGTCGACCATGGTTCATTTGACCATAGTCCAGCCACCTCTGGTATGTCTTTCCATTGTTTGGCCACTCATGGAGTGTCCGACCAAGGTCTGACCACTCATGGAATGTATAACCATGGTGTGTCCTAACATGATCTAACCATCAATGGGGTGACCAACCATGGTCTGACTATAGTGTGGGAAGCTTAGGTTCATGATTGGTGTTTGGGTACATGTTGAGTTGGATGATGGTTTCGAATTTTCCTAGTATCATTGCTGACTAACTCTTCCAGTTATAGGAACTCATATTTTATTCTAGTTAGTATTCCTAAGTACCCATTGGGTCTCGATAAGGAATATTGCAATTTCTTTTATGTGAACAAAGTTTATTATCCAATCAAAGATTATTTCTTTGATAGACTCATGGATATTTTTAGTATACCATAGTCCATAAAGATTATGCCTCAAGTTTCAAGCAAGTGTTGGATTAACACCATTCTAAGTAGGGTCACTTTATCTATAAATCATCTCTTTGTTGGGCAAAGATTGCTATGATACAAAATTTAGATCTGTATGGCCACTTGTGAAATTTTAAATTGGTATATTTTGATTAATGAACTATTCATCCCCTTTAGTTTAATTAGATTTATAACTAAAAATATTTAATTTTCATCCATGTAGGTCACTAGATATACTTAGTATTTTCCTAGGACCTTATTATGGATCATTTTAGAGAGAGTTCGTCTACAACTTGTGTCCTTTTCTTTGATAGGTCTAATTATCCATATTGGAAGGCTTGTATGAGAACCATTTTATGTTCCCTATATGAGACTATTTGGAGTTCCATTATTTACGGTTGAGAACCACCTATGGTTACCAAAGATAATGTTGTGACACTTATATCTAGAAACGAATAGACCACTAATGATAAAGCTATTAGTAATTGGAACCAAAAGGGTATGAATGTTATTTTTAGTGTTGTGTTTCTTTATGAGTTTCATCATAGTTCTAATGTTGATACTGCCAAGCATGCTTGGGATACTTTAGAGATTTCCCATTGATGACTCTATGAAAGTAAAGTCATTAGCTCACTTTTTTTTTTACTTAATATTTACTTGTTTTATTCAATAAATATTGTGTCACATGTCAGAATGGCATTCAATTCAAGTTTGGAGATCGATCTAACAACACTACCATGTGTCACCACTCAACTTGTCCAGCCATTCCACCCATACGCCATGCCATCTGTTACCACAAATCATGTTTCGCCGTCTGGTGCTGACTCAGTGGGCGTTGACTTGAACCGGTCTCCCCTACCACACGTCATGTTCTGATTCGCCCAATGAATTTTGTGTGCCATGTGTCCTACTATGATTTCACCTAAATTATATTTAAGTCCCTTATCACCCCATAAACCCGAAGGGGCCATCAATTTTTATGTCTTTCTTTATGAAAAATATGAGTATTATGAACATAATTATGTGTAATTAATTTATTAATCTATGGCTCTTATGAACTCAATTTTCACCATGTGATCTAATATTTTACCCAAATTATAATTTTAATCTAATTATATTATTTAATCTAATTTTTATGCTAATAATTGTTTGACTAACAATTTATCTATAAAGGTAATTAAATATATTTGAGAGATATATTTAATTGTTTGTCTTGATTAAATAACATGCATAATTTCTAGCAAAGATTCATAATTCTTATGTATGTGATCCATAATTGATGAACTTAATAAGTAGTATGCAATTTAATTGGCATGAGAGTGTGATTAAATTAATTACTATATGATGTGTAGTTTACTTGAGAGATGAATACATACTAGGTTAGATTTAATTGATCATGTAATTAATTGATAATTATATTGGGGAGATTTTAGCAATTCACATGTTTAGAAAATTAGAGGGATTAAGTATTCCTAGATATTTTCTCATATATTTTCTTAGTTACCAAATTTGAGTTAATTAATTATTGATATTTACTTTTAGTTATTTTTAATTTTACTTTCTTAAAATATAAAAACAAAAAAAATTATTTTTAATTTTTTTAATTATAAAAATTAGTTTATAATAAAATAATCTCCGTGAAAATGATCTTTTTTTATCACTATATTACTTGTTGCGATACGTATACTTTTGTATTCATTGTACACACAATTTATGTGGTAATCAAGTATTTGGCACCGTTGTTAAGGATTATAAATATTATAAATTAATTTTTTATTTTAATTATTTTTCTTAATTTACTTTTCTTTTATTTAATTTATTTTTCTTTTATTGACTTATTTATTTATTTATTTATTTATTTTAGCTAATTTATTTTATTTATTTATTTTAACTTTAATTTATTTATTTAGTTGTTCATTTTTTTAATTTTTATTTATTTTTAATTTAGACACATCCTTTAGTGCTATTAGAAGTAGAGAGTAGAAAATGGCTAGCAATAATTATCATTATTCAATGGACAGAATGATAGCCATAAGAAGAGTAGATGGAATGAATGAGGTAAATGATATCATGACACTTACAACTTAAGTGTCATATTTGGTTAATCTTTGGAAGTTTCAAAACTCGCCAACGAGTATAAACTAGGTTCAAGATTCAAGGGTGTTTTGTGATAGAGCCCATTTGTTTGATAATTTTCCATATAATCCTAAATCGGTCTTCTATAAGGTAATGTAAACCAAAACAATAATACAAACTCAAACACATATAACCTAGGATAGAGACAGAATCCAAATTTCTCTTGGAATAACAACAATCAGGGTGGTAATCAATTCAACTGTCATTTATTTTCACCACCTAGTTTCCAACAACCACAATAATTACAAGCCTAAGAAAAGAAGCCACCTATTTAGGACAATACAAATGCCTTAATGGGGATGAGGGAAGACTTCATCCAATCATTTAATACAAAGTGTCAACTCAAGAGGTGTAAATTCAAAATTTGGAAAATCAAATGAGGCAACTCACTCAGACTATAAGTCAAAGGCCTCAAGGTAACCTTCTGAGTGATATAATTGTAAACCCCAAGAAGAGAATGTAAGGACCATTGCAATGCCATAGACTTGAGGAGTGGTAAAATTTTAGAGGAGGAACATATGACCCAAAAGGATAAGGAGGAAGTAGAAACTAAAAAGGATAAGGAGGAATTAGAGGATAAAGTGAGTAATGGAAATGAAATAATTCAGCCAAAAAAGAGTAACCTCTACAAACCCACTATTCTTTTCCCTTAAAGATTGCAAAAGAAAAAGTCAGATATGCAGTTTTCAAAAAATTTAGAAGTCTTTAAGAAATTGCACATAAACATATCGTTTGCAGATGCCCTTGAACAGATTTCTTCTTATGCCAAATTTCTGAAGGACATCTTGTCTAAGAAAAAAGTCTTGGAGATAATGAAATAATAACCTTAATTGAAGGTTGTAGTGCCATCCTTACTAGAAAAATACCCCAAAAGTTGAAAGATCCATGTAGTTTTGACATTCCTTGTACAATTGGGAACTTCTACTT
This sequence comes from Hippophae tibetana, assembly GCA_037013495.1. Lineage (NCBI taxonomy): Eukaryota > Viridiplantae > Streptophyta > Magnoliopsida > Rosales > Elaeagnaceae > Hippophae > Hippophae tibetana. Next base: position 41,493,234 of record CM072804.1, on the reverse strand, counting down.
TGAGAAAGCATTATATGACTTGGGTTCTAGTATTAACCTTATTCCATTATCAGTCTTCAAGAGATTGGGGGTTGGTAAAGACAAACCCACTTCAGTAACATTACAAATAGTAGATAGATCAATTAAGAGACCTTGAGGTGTGGTACAAGATGTGCTAGTAAAAGTAGACAAATTCATCTTTTTGGTAGAATTCATTGTGCTAGACATGGAGGAGGACTATGACGTTCCTATCATACTTGTCCATCCATCATAGCAATCGAAAGAGCACTTATTGATGTATAAAAAGGTGAACTTACAATGAAAGTGCAAGATGAACAAATAATGTTTAAAGTTTTTAAAGAATTTGAACCCTTTGATATTGATAGTGCTAATGAATGCTTAAGGATAACTGTTACTAAATGTTGGGACAACTTAAAAGAATATGAACCCCTTAATATTGATAATGCTAATGAATGTTTAAGGATAAATGTTACTAATTATGGGAATAGCTTAAAAGAATCTGTTGAGTCACCCACACTTATAACTTTAACATATGATGCTATGAACAAGGACATAAAATCACCAGAAAACAACACAATGTATTTTAACTTTGAAAGTATGGAGTCAAAATTTGATATAATGGATTGTGTGAACTCTTTGGAGGATACGCCTCTCATGTGTGTATCAAAGGCTATTATGGAAAATTTTGAGATAGGATCTAAGTTCAAATCAACAATGGAAGGGCCACAAAGTTTAGACTTCACACTTTTACCATCTCATCCCCAATGAAGTAGGCAAGAAAAAGAGTCCAATAGAGAAGTTAAAAAGATGTTGGAAATACATAAATTGGATGAGTTGAGGTGGAGTGCTTATAATAATGCCAAAATGTTCAAACAGAAAACAAAAATATGGCATGAGAAGAGAATTGATCATTGTGTTTACGAACTAGAACATAAAGTACTATTGAACAAATCAAGACTAAAATAGCTTCTTGGAAATCAAAAGTAAATGGACGCAAAGCTGACACTGGTTGGGAGGCAACCCAATGCTATTTTACTTATATTTTCATTGTTTTTTTAAGGTGAATAAATTTGGAAAGCAATGGTGCAATAAGAATGAGCCTTTCCACGACAAATATGGTGTGCCAAGACTAAGGGAGTTGTCTTTCCTTTTACCTTTTCATATTTATATGTGCACATTGGGGACAATGTGTAATTTAAGTTTGGGGCAGGGAACTTCATTCTCAAATTTTTCTTTTACTATGAATTTTAAATTTTTTATGGAATTTATTTTTGGATGTTTTAATCATGATTTTGGTATAAATTGATAAATATATGGAAACTAAATGCATGCATTCTTGATATGAAACATATGAACTCAATGATAAATATTGGTTGTCATAACTAGGATAAGAAATGTAATATATTTGTTAAGATATTTACATTTATCATGTGATATTCTTGCTAGTTTTGATTCAATTTTTTATGCACATGTTCATGATTTATTTTGGTGTTCTTATTAAGAGAAAATTTGTAATGAGTTATGCAAGTTGATGAGATATACCAGGTTTTAGAATCTATTTGATCATCCTTTGAGACAAAATTATGAATAGTATTTAGCAAGAGAAATGATTTAGGCCTTATTTGGATGAATTGAGCATTTCAAGCTAACCATTGTTAATATCTTTAGTCACTCATTTGAGCCTAACAAAGAACCATTCATATCTTTAAGCCATATTTTATGCCTAACTAATAAGTATTACCCTTACTCTTGCACCTTTAGCATGTATGAAAAGAAAAAAAATGCAATCACGTGTTATGCTATAGAGTAAGGTGAAATGTAATGCATCCTAAACAAAAGTGAGAGAGAAAAAAAATAAGAAGCAAGATTCACAACATAATTATCCTGATGCGTATTTTCGCAAGTGTACGAATCGATCAAGTAATAAAGTGTACAAAAGTACGGATATCGAACCCACAAGGAATGGCGTTACTAAGTACCGAAATTGACTAATCCTAATTTTATTTGAAAACCGAATTGTTGAAACTTTTTTAAGAAACAAATTAACTTAAAACTAAACGCAAATAACACAATTGAATGTTGTTCACAAATGATTAAAAACGCTAAGGCACTTGATTTCGCTAAATCAATTCAATCCAAATTTTGAAATTTTTCCATTCACCTTGAAAGTTACCTTTGTTTCATGACAGATCTCAACTGCTCCATAAGGAAACACCTTGGTTACTAGAAAAGGTCCTGACCAACGAGATTTTAGCTTTCCCAGAAAAAGTCTAAGACGGGAATTATAAAGCAACACTTTCTGTCCCAACTCAAAGTTTCACCTCAAAATGTGCTTATAATGCCAAACGTTCATCTTGTCCTTGTATATTTGAGGATTCTCATAAACATCATTCCTCATTTCATCCATCTCATTCAATTGCAACACCCTCTTTTCACCTGCTACTTTAAGATCAAAATTAAGAATTTTAATTGCCCAATATGCCCGATGTTCCATACCGATAGGTGTCTTGAAAGCTGTCCTATAGGCCCAAAGTGCATCATCTAGTTTCCTTGACCAATCCTTGCGTGAGTTATTTACGGTCTTTTCAAGGATCCTCTTCAACTTTCGGTTTGACACTTCAACTTGTCCACTAGTTTGAGGATGGTAAGGTGTTGCTATTCGATGTGTTACTCCATATTTTTGCAACAAAGCCTCAAATTGGTTATTGCAAAAATGCTTACCTCCATCACTTATAATTGCTCTAGGTGTGCCAAATCTGGAAAATATGTTCTTGAGAAAATTGATCACAACCCTAGCATCATTGGTAGGCACGGTAACTGCTTCCACCCATTTAGAGACATAATCTACACCAATAAGAATGTATTTATTAGAATGAGATGAAGGAAAAGGCCCCATAAAATCAATACCCCAAACATCAAATAAATCAATTATCAAAATATTATTTAAGGGCATTTCATGTCTCCGTGAAATATTTCCGCTCCTTTGGCAATCATCACACATTGAAACAAACTTGAAAGCATCTTTAAACAATGAAGGCCAATAGAATCTGGATTGCAAAATTGTTGCTGCAGTTTTTGTTCCGCCAAAATGTCCTCCAACTTCCTTCGAATGGCAATGACGAAGAATGCTTTCCATTTCTTCCTTCGGCACACATCTTCTAATAATTTGATCTGCACAATGTTTATACAAGTAAGGTTCATCCCAAAAATAATGTTTCAGATCAGAAAAGAATTTATTTTTTTGTTGATAAGACATGTCATGAGGTAAAATTGTCTTGACCAAATAATTTGCATAATCAACAAACCATGGGGCCGTTCAGATAGCAAGCAATTGCTCATCAAGAAATGTTTCATTAATTTGGTCTTCAACCTCAAGGTAATCTTCTTCGAAACTGGACAAATGGTCTGCAACCAAATTTTTAGTCCCTTTTTTGTCCCAGATTTCTAAGTCAAATTCTTGCAAGAGAAGAATCCATCTTAGTAATCGCGGTTTGGCATCTTTCTTGGCTAGCAAATACTTAAGAGCAGAATGATCAGTATAAAAAATGATTTTAGACCTAATTAAATAAGATCTAAACTTATCAAATGCAAACACTACTGTCAAAAGCTCTTTCTCAGTTGTCGCATAATTAAGTTGTGCATCTGTCAATGTCCTGATTGCATAATAAATCACATGCAGCAACTTATTCTTCCTTTGGCCCAAAAAAGCACCTATAGCATAGTCACTAGCATCACACATTACCTCAAATGGAAGACTCCAATCTGGTGAACAAATTATAGGGGCCGAAGTGAGCTTCTCCTTCAAAAGGTTAAAAGCTTGCAAACAATCAGGAGAAAAATCAAATTGTGCATTTTAAACTAACAAACTGCAAAGAGGTTTTGTTATTTTTGAAAAATCTTCAATAAATCTTCTATAAAACCCAGCCTGTCCCAAGAAACTTCTAACGCCCTTTACAGTTGTTGGAGGTGGTAATTTTTTGATCACTTCCACCTTTGCACGGTCCACTTCTATTCCCTTTGTTGAAATCCGATGGCCAAGAACAATACCTTCTTGAACCATGAAGTGACATTTCTCCCAATTTAGCACTAAATTTGTGTCTTTACAACCCTGCAAGACTAAAGAGAGATTATGCAAGCAATTATCAAAAGAATGGCCAAAAACAGAAAAATCATCCATAAAAACTTCAATAAACTTTTCGACCATATCAGAGAAAATCGCTATCATGCATCTTTGGAAAGTTGCAGGTGCATTACATAAACCGAATGGCATCCTTCTGTATGCAAAAGTACCATAAAGGCATGTAAATGTTGTCTTCTCTTGATCCTCTGGTACAATTGCAATTTGGTTGTACCCCGAATATCGATCAAGAAAACAATAATAAGCATGTCCATCCAATCTTTCCAACATCTTATCAATAAATGGCAAGGGAAAATGATCTTTTCGGGTGGCATCGTTCAACTTTCGATAATCAATACACACTCTCCACCCAGTCACTGTCCTTTTTGGAATAAGCTCATTATTTTCATTTTCTACAACTGTGACTCCTCCTTTCTTTGGTACACAATGAATTGGGCTTACCCAAGCACTATCTGAAATCGGATAAATTACTCCGGCATCCAAAAGCTTAATCACCTCAGCCTTGACCACTTCTTGCATTGTTGGGTTTAAGCGCCTTTGTGGCTGAATTGTGGGCTTGTAATCCTCATCCATCAAGATTTTATGCATGCACACAGAGTTGCTAATCCCTTTGATGTCCGCCATTGTCCATCCAATTTCCGTTTTGTGAGTCCGAAGAACTCCTAATAGCTTGTTTTCCTCTTCATCTTCAAGAAATTTTTAATAATAACAGGAAAAGATTCAGAGTCTTCAAGATAGGCATAGCTTAGATGGGATGGCAGTGGCTTTAGCTCAATCTTGTTGGCTTCCTTCTTTACCACTGAGGTTGGAGTTTCATTTGTTCCCAACTCCTTGAATGTTCCATCATTGGAAAAATATTCATCAAGTGCTTCCAGTAATTCGGAACATTGTCTCAGTCCCTCATCTTCCTCATCAATTGTTGCAGATTTCACAAGGCAAGCTTCTAGTGGTAGTAATGGAGTTCTCTCCTCAAAAGTTTCCGAGATTAACCTATCAAGAGTATTAATTTGAAAACAAGCATGTACCTCACTTGGAAATTTCATTGCTTCAAAAACATCAAAGGTCACTTATTCATCTTGCACCCATAGAATGAGCTTTCCTTGTTGAACATCAATCAATGTTCTTCCAGTTGCAAGGAACGGTCTCCCCAATATCAATGGTACCTCTCTATCTTCCTCCATGTCAAGCACCACGAAATCTACAGGGAAAATAAATTTGTCAACTTTAATTAAAACATCCTCAATTACCCTTCGAGGATATTTCACTGATCGATCCGCTAATTGTAGAGATATTGAAGTGGGCTTCACTTCTCCCAGGCCTAGTTTCCTGAAAACAGAAAGTGGCATCAAATTAATGCTTGCTCCTAAATCACATAGGACTTTATCAAAATTGCAACTTCCTATAGTACAAGGTATAGTAAAACTCCCTGGGTCTTTCAATTTCTGTGGTAGTTTTCTTTGAAGAACTACACTGCACTCCTCATTTAGTATGACAGTTTCATAATCTCCTAGCCTCCTCTTCTTTGATAGAATTTCCTTCATGAATTTTTCATACTTGGGCATTTGTTCCAACATCTCTGCAAAAGGAATGTTAATATGCAATTTTTAAAAAAAATTCCAGAAATTTATCAAATTGATTATCAAGATTTTTCTTATTCAATCTTTGAGGATATGGGATAGGAGGCTCATATTTCGCATTTGGGGAAGGTTGAACATCTTGGGATGTTGATGGCTTTTCTTTAGACTCTTCCATCTTTTTCTCTGATTTCCTCTGATTCTCAATTTCTCTACCGCTTCTCAATGTGATAGCCTTTGCATGATCTTTGGGATTTATTGTGTCACTAGGCAACGATCCTTGAGACCTTTTTGTAATCTGCTTTGAAAGCTACCCTAGTTGGTTTTGGATGTCCCTATTGATTGCCTCTTGATTTCTAAAATTAGTTCTTGACACCTCAAGGAACTTTCCCAAAATTCCTTCCAAATCTGTTTGTTTCTTCTCTTGCGGTTGGTAGGAAGATGATGACGGTTTGAATCCCCCTTGGTTATTTCCCTATGACAAATTTGGATGATTTCTCCAACCTGGATTGTAGGTGTTCGAATATGGGTCATGTTAAGGTTTTTGGAAATTTGAAACATAATTTTCTTGCTCAGCATTTGGTGAAGCAAATGGATTTCCAACTTGGCACTCGATACTAGCATGATTTCCACCACATAAATCACATTGTGCAGTTGGTTTGGATTCTAACTTGGATGACAAAGAATCCATCTTTCTTGAAAGAACAGCAACTTGAGCCGACAAAGCATTCATTGAATCAATTTCATGCACTGCTGCTGGTCTTTTTGCAATTACCCGCTCTGAATGCCACTGATTGTTTTTTTCTGCCATAATCTCTAACAACTCATGAGCAACCTTCGGTGTTTTTCCCATTAAAGATCCTCCAGCTGCAGCATCAATCATTGCATGATAGTTTGAAACCAACCCATTATAAAATGTAGAGACTTGCAACCAGATTGGTACACCATGATGTGGGCATTCCTCAACATTTCTTTGAATCTTTCCCAAGATTCATACAATGATTCTTGGTCATACTGTGTAAAAGATGTGATTTCATTCCTCAATTTTACTGTCTTAGTAGGAGGAAAGAACTTGGACAAGAATTTCTAAACCAATTCATTCCATGTTGTAATTAATCGCGGTGGTAATGAGTTTAGCCACTCCTTGGCTTTATCCCGAAGTGAAAAAGGAAAAACCCTCAATCTTATAGCATCTTTGGACACGCCATTTATCTTGTAAAGATCACACACCTCCAGAAAGTAAGCAATATGCGCATTGGGATCATCCTTTGACATTCCCCCAAACTGATTTGATTGAACCATTTGGATAAAGGATGGTTTTATCTCAAAGTTATTGGCATGAACAGTTCGCCTCCTTATACCCAAAATAGTTCCAGCAACATTAGGCACATCATAATCTCTCAAAGTTCTACGATTTCCATCTCCCTCAACAAATGGTGGATCCATGGCTGATTGTCTATTAGGAGTTGAGGTTGAACGCCTTCTCTCTCGATTTAGATGCCTATATGTTCTATCAATCTCCGGATCAAATGGAAGAAGGTTGAGGCTTCTTGTACGTCTCATGGATGAATTGAGCATTTCAAGCTAACCATTGTTAATATCTTTAGTCACTCATTTGAGCCTAACAAAGAACCATTCATATCTTTAAGCCATATTTTATGCCTAACTAATAAGTATTACCCTTATTCTTGCACCTTTAGCATGTATGAAAAGAAAAAAAAAATGCAATCACCTGTTATGCTATAGAGTAAGGTGAAATGTAATGCATCCTAAACAAAAGTGAGAGAGAAAAAAAGAAGAAGCAAGAGTTACAACATAATTATCCTTATGCGTATTTTCGCAAGTGTACGAATCGTTCAAGTAATAAAGTGTACAAAAGTATGGATATGGAACCCACAAGGAATGGCGTTACTAAGTACCGAAATTGACTAATCCTAATTTTATTTGAAAACTGAATTGTTGAAATTTTTTTAAGAAACAAATTAACTTAAAACTAAACGCAAATAACACAATTGAATGTTGTTCACAAATGATTAAAAACGCTAAGGCATTTGATTTCGCTAAATCAATTCAATCCGATTTCAAGTAATGTTATATGAGAATCAAAGCTAAAAGTAATGGTTGAAAAACCCAAATTTACCTAATACTCTCTCTCGAGTTATATTAGAATTACTTAACTATGAAAACCAACTATATATCTATGAAGATTTAATCGCAAACAAGCACATTACAATTTATGGAATTTCTAGAATAACCACATACATCATGCATTAGTTCTCACACTCGTATTCAACATACGGTATTTATCACAAGAAGCATTCATTACACATCTCCTCTTGGTCTCAATATAATGCAACAAATCATCTAAATCTTGGCCAGAAATTTAAAAGCATTAAGCATGGAAATAAATACTCAACTTGAAAATAATGAACTCATAAAACAATAACAAAAGAAATCAGATTTTCTTGATTCAACTACATCATAGCCTTAGCAAAAACGAATTAGTTCATAATAGAAATAAGAACAACCATTATCTCAATTGAATCCATGAAGAACAAATATGAATAACTGCAGAATATAAAAGCTAAGGAGAAGAGATGAAAAACTCTTGAAGATGAAGACTTGGTAGCAACAAAGGTGATAATCATTCAAGCTTTTCCAAACTTTCTCTCCAAAATTGCCTTTTCTCCTCCAAAAATGACTTAGATCTGCTCTCTCTGTCGTCCCCCTCTTTCTCCATCATATTGTATATATAGATCTAGGGTTTTGGGGGCAATTTTGGAACAAAACAACATAAAAAATGTGTTTTCGGACCAAACTCGTCGGCGGCGAAATTATTCTCGCCGCGGCGAGATTTCGGGAAAAGTTACGATTTTGGTTCTACTAATTCTCACCAGAGGTGAGCTTAATGTGGTCGGCGGCGAGATGCACTTGGTCGGCGGCGAGATTAATTTGGCCGGCGACGAGTTTACTTTGGCCGGCGGAAAGACTATGTTGGCCGGTGGCGAGATGAATATGCCAAAACCCGTGCTTCCTGCATGATTTTCACCGTATTCTCTGTAAGATTTTAGCCAGCGGCGAGAATCTTCTCGCCGGCGGCGGGAGTCCAAATTTTTAAACTTTGTTTTCTTTTTATTTGCACTCAATCCCGATCATTGAAATTTGTCCCAAACTTCTCCATAATCATGATTTTACCTGAAATTGCACTTTAAACACGAAATACCCGTGAAATGACATTTGTGGATTAAATAATCAAATAAACATAATTTTCACACAAATATCCACATTTAAATCATAACAAAAATGCAATAATTTGACTCTTATCATATCCCTCTAAAAAAGAAAATAGTATGAAAAAAAGAGAGAAAATAGATGTGGAGTACAAGAATATGAAAATAATGACAAAAGATGGTGCATTGAAATATATGATAAAAGCTTAATTGCAGTTAAAAAGTACACGATGAAAAAAAAGTTAAGACCTAAGCCTTACATTACAACAATATGAACTCCTTATTGATCTTTAGATAAGTGCATATTTATATTAGTAGAGAGAGATGTGAAAAATAGACTTATGAGACTTGTTCTAAGATTGAATTGAATATCATGCTCATATAGGTTGATTTCATGAGTGCATTGGATGATATCATGTGCAGCACACACACGCACGAATCAATTTGTCAAAAACTTTGCATATCCTTGTATTGATGGAATGTTGATTGATGAATGTGTGAACCTCTTTATCATAAGATTGTATGACTTTTGAGAGATATAGTTTTCATGAAAAATATGAGTATTATAAATATAATTATGTGTAGTTAATTTATTAATCTAGGGATCTTATGAACCCAATTTTCACCATGTGATTATCTAATATTTTACCCTAATTATAATTTAATTTAATTATATTATTTAATCTTATTTTTATGGTATTAATTGTTTGGGCAATAATTTATCTATAAAGGTAATTAAATAGATTTGAGAGAATTACTTAATTGTTTGTATGATTAAATAACATGTATAGTTTCTAGGCAAAGATGTATGATTCTTATGTATTTGATTTGTACTTGATGAACTTAATGAGTAGTATGCAATTTAATTGGCATGAGAGTGTGATTATATTAATTACTATATAGTGTGTAGTTTACTTGAGAGAAGAATACATGCTAGGTTAGATTCAATTGATGTGTAATTAATTGATAATTATATTGGGGGGGGGGATTTTAGAGATTCATATGTTTAGAAAATTGGAGGATTAAGTATTCATAGATATTTTATTAGTTACCAAATTTGAGTTAATTAATTATGCTTATTTACTTTAGTTATTTTTAATTTTACTTTCTTAAAATATAAAAACAAACAAATTGATTTTTATTTTTTTAGTTTTAAAAATTAGTTTATAATAAAATAATTTTTGTGGGAACGATCTTTTCTTATCATTATATTACTTGTTGTAATGCCTATATTTGGGTATTTATTATACACATAATTTGTGTGTTTATCACCCATGAGGGCATCACATAGGCTAAAAGAACCAAACTTTTTTATGCTAGGCACTAGCTTTGAAAATCTTAAGATGGAAGAGATTGAATTTTTTTCTAAATTCTATATTAAATTATGTGATTTTACTAAAAACTCTACCAATCTTGGAGAGAAAAATGATGAATTCAAGTTAGTTTGAAAGATTCTCTGCTCACTATTAGATCACGTTTACGCAAAGATCACTACTAAAGATGAAAGGCTAGTTGACTCACTTTCAACCTGTAAGATGAGCTTCCATACACCCACAAAGAACAAAGTTTTAGCCTTTAAAACTTCCATGACTAATGATAGTGATAATGATGATGAAGAATTGGCACTCATAGCTAAAAGACTCAAGAAAATCTTCAATAGGAAAACTCCACAAAGTAAAGGTCAAGCAAGTTGCTCAAATGATTAGAATCCAAAAGAACTCAAACCTATAAGTTCTAAAGGTAAGAAATCTAAATGCACTAGACCTCATTGTTTTGAATGTATGGGTTATGTTCATTTTGTAGCTGAGGGTGCAAACAAAATAATAGAACTGGAAAGGCTTTCAATGCTACACTTAGTGAATCAAAAAGTGACAATGAAAACCCAAATGAATCAGAAAATAGTGACACCAACTTTTTGGCGTTTACTGCAAAAATTGTTGGGCAATCTTGTGAGTTTGACATTGGTTTAAATAATGAGGAAAGTGATTCTAAATTCCTACTAAAAATATTTTATACTAAGAGCCTTGATGGATTGTTTATATATTTAGTAGATTGTAAGAAAGAAAATGTTAGGTTACTTATAGAAGTAATTAAATTGAATGATAAACTAAGATCGTATAAAAATATTCATCCATGCTAGGAAAAGAAAAACTCAATTTATGTGAACATATTACAAAGAAAGTAACAATTGCTCAGTAGAAATTTAAATATATAAGGTTGAAGATTGAATGGAAAACATACAACCCTATATACTAAATAACATTCACGGTTTTCCTAGTGAATTGAAAGACAAAAATATATTACAAAGATTCCTAGGATGTTTAGCATATGTTAAAGTATTATTGAAGAAACTTGAAGAAATATGAAAACCCTTACAAGTAAAATTGAAAACATATTATGTCTAGAAGTGGACAAAACAATATACTCGGTATATGGAAACATTTACCAACTTTATGCCATCTAGGTCTAAATGATAAAATGAGAAATGAAATAGATACTTCATAAGAATATTAAGGAGTAGTATTAATAGAAAAAATAAAAGACAGAGATGAATATCTTTGTAGGTATACTTCATGATCTTTCCATGATCCAGAATTAAATTATCGTAGTAAATAAAAATAATATTTAACTGTTAAAAAAGATATTAAGAAATTTTCAATATATGTCATAAGTTTAGGATTCATTATTAGAATTGATAACAAGAATTTTAGTTATTTCGTAAGAACTAATATTGTAGGTGCTTATAAACAAGGAATATTAGTGAGATGGAAAGGTAGTTTTATCACTAATATTTGATGTCGAACATCTCCTAGGAAACAAGAATAGTTTTACAGATGCTCTTACCAAAGAATTAGCACCTCAAACTATTTTTATGCTTCTAGGAATGGAACATCTGGATATTAAGATGAAGATAAAGGAAAAAGGAGATTAAAATATTTTTGAACAACTGTAGCTTTTATACCTCAAGAAGTCTCTTATGGAGACAGAAAATAAATAGGAAGAACTTGATTATTTAAAAAAAACTCTAAGAGGAATCTTCATCAGAAATTCAATCTAAAGAAGGTAAAACTTCTAAAGAAATAATTTAAGATGAAAAGAAAGAACCTAACAGTTCAAAATAGAGTAACATCTTTGCAATAAAAAAGCTCAATTGGATAGATAAAGTAGAAAAGATGGAACATAAAAAGACTTATATGTAGGAACTTGAGCAATCAAAGGAAGTAGTGAAAAGATTAACCATTGAAGTTGAATGACTAAATGAAGTTCTTCACTATGGAAAATAATTTAGAGATAAAATAGGGCTTGGAAATGTAGATGACCATACTATGCCATCATCTTTAAAAGCGAATATGTTCTCTAATCCATCTTCTTCACATGCTACATATACACCTTCAGCATCAAAACACATATGTATACCATCAGGCCTTCTAAATCTACTCCTACTATTACTTATTACACATAAAGAACAATTGCACCTATGGAAGGAAAAACTATTAAGTTTGTGACATTTTTTCATAACTACGGTAGGAACGGTTATATCAGGCCAAATTATAGATTCTTTCTAACAACTACTTACTTTAAAAATTGGTCTCATATTTAAAATTCTATAATTAATTATTATCATCCAAACATGCATGTTGCATCTTCTTCAATGATGAATGAGAAAAATAGAGGTAAGTCAACTAAGTTAGTCGAGTCAAACCCAAATATATTAAGAAACCAAAATTCAAGAAAATTTAGGTTGGGAAAGATTTTTTTTAGGTCACTTGACTATCCTTTGTATTCACCAATGTATTTTTTCGAGTGTTTAGTTGACCCTAAGTGAGCATCTTTAAATTGTTTGTTTGATAATTTTTTTATTTTTATTTGTGTGTATTTAGTTTTAGTAAAATTAAAAAATTAAAAAAAAGAACAAGGGAAGTAGATTTGTTTTGACAATGAAACAGATTTCATATAGTACTTTCCTTTACAAAATTGACTTATTCTAATTTATTTTTCTTTAAGTAATTACGTATTTCAACTTGTGCATTTATATATCTTTTCACATCTAGTGATTGATGTTCACAAGTACTGACTCACACACTCACTAAACATATATGTATATCATGATTGTATTTTATGATTACTTTTGCAAGCTTTCAAGGCCTGAGCTAACCATGACTGGAAAAATTTTGTTTGAGCTTTGCTTTTCACTTTCTAAAATTTTAATATAGAGAAATACCAAGCTTCAGATGGCTACGTACTGTGATGTTTGTAGCTATTATAGTGAGAGGAGATGGCTACCTTAAACTAGTGTGAAATTCATCATACTAGGTTTCTTGCTCATGCATAATTCCTTAAGAAAAAAAAGCATTTACATGCAGAAAAAGAAAGAGTCAAAAATTGGTTGTACAAAAAGAAAATAAATAAATAAATAAATAATCCCTATATAAAAATAAAAAAATTTAATTTCTATCTTGGTAGATGTTTTTATTTTGTAAAATTAAGCATTCAACTCCAATTTTTCAATGATAGGTAATACCCCTTCCTTTAAATCTTTCATGACTATCAAAATGAATTAAGTGACATACTTTTGATGTTCAAAGATTTATCTTATTTTTGGTGATTGTTGATATGTCACAATATGGGTTAGTATGCCTATGTGTCTTGTCAAAATACTTAAGCCTTCAATGGATAATCAAATTTTAAACTAGAGTAATTTCTCAAATGAGTTTTATGTTCTATTCATTTTTAAATAATTCTACTATCCTATATTCATAAAAATTTATATATACATATTATTTGTTATAATTTTTTATTTTATTCTAATTTATTTTGGGGAGTAAAAGAACATAGGGGGAGTTCATTCATTAAATGCATCACATTCCTATTCATATTGAATATAAGCTTCATATTTAATTTTTATTTTTGTATGACAAAAAAAAAAGAGTGATTATGTAATAGGAGAGATATTGCACATAAGGAGAGAACACACTTGTTATTGCACATAGGGAGGAGAACTACTAATCATCAAGTGTTTACCTTGATATGTCACATTGGAGGAGTAATTTTAATAATCAAAGGTTCTATCTATTATTATTTAGTACTTATATTTGTTTCTTCCCTCTTTCGTTACTATATACACTAAACTAATAAACAATAAGTCTTTTGAGACAAGTTTTTTGCCTATTTGTGTTTTTGATTTTCATTGTACATAAAATTTGTCCACAACCAAGCTAAGATGGTTTCATCTGATCATAGAATAGTTCCACTATGTAAAATATACTTTTCCTATGAGCATGATGTAGTGAGAGAGAGATTTTGTCACAAAAATATTCCAAAAAAGGAAATTGTAAGGTTTATGAGTATTGGCGATATTCGTAAACATAATGTCTAAATGTAAAAGAATTTCTCGGCGTGTTTTCAAGATCACTATTTAATTCAAAGAAACTTCTAAGATTCAAATCAATATGTTTATGGTATATTGCTGAGTGCTTAAAAAGTACTAAAATTACCATGATTTAATGTACTCTAAGTGATTAAATAGATATATATTTGTATGATTTTATCATATTTTTATATAAGTTTATCTTTTCATAATCACATGTATTTTTATTGTTTTTTAGGTATTTTGTTTTCAAAAATAACTTAAAGACTCGGAAAAAAATACTGGAGGCAATACATCACAAATATGTTGAGAAAAAAAGATGAAAGTAAAAAAATGGAAAAATTGGACAAAATGGGTCAAAACGGTAAAAACTATTAAGAAATCCAAGTCATGTGAGCGTGTCGCGAGTGCAGCAAACGCATGCCCAGCACACATCTAGCCTATCCCACGTATGCCCACGTGTGCCAACATCTGTCTACCACAAATCTTACCCTCTACACGCATGCCAGTCTGTCCAAATGCGTCCAAAATCAATTTTGGAGATATTTTCCCACTTTTTTTTGCCTTTTCCTTATCTATTAAAGGATCCTCTCCCCCATCCCAAAAATCACAAACTTCTCTATCTCTCTAGTTCTTCATTTTTTTTAGTTTTAAAATTCTTCTCTTTTTGAGAAGAACTAGTTATGATTTTATAGATTTCTAGTTTTTTATTCAATAAATGAAAATGCAAATCTATTTGGAGGTTTTCTTGCAACAAAATTAGCATCAAAGTTCTATATCGATTCTTTTGAAGTATAATTTTAAAAAGAATTCTTTATAGTTCTTTTTATATTTTATTTTTATATGTTATGTTTAATTTGTCTCTAATTAAATTTAACATGGCTAGTTGTTTGTAAATATGATATAATAATAATGTTATGCTTACAAAATATTAAATAGGTAAAATATCTCTATAAAATAAATTTAATTTTTTATTCAAGATTTTATATTAAGGATGTTAGAGACAAATAAATTATTTTTTGTTACAAACTAAAATCTAAAAATTAGATTTTAAGGTTTAATTATTCGATCTAATTTAGAGTAGTATTCTTTTATTTGTTGGTACAATAGCCCGGTAGATAGAGTGAAGCTCTATTTTAAAATTTTTTATAAGAACTATTATTCAAAAATGTATTGACAACATATTTTGAGTAATGGTTTTAACAATTGAAAGTTAGTACTCAGATAATTAAATTCTTTGGTTTAATTTGGATACCTTGAATAAAGTTTAAAATGCCTAACCCCACCAAAGGTGAAATTTAAATGGTTCATTTTCAATCTGTAAGGAAAAAGGAATTAATTTAATTAATCAAATTAATTATCAAGCCCACCTAATTGATTTATTTAACTAACAAAGAATATCTAACCATAACAATGGTGGTATTCATATAAAAAAGGAGAGAATCAATAAATATCAATTTATATCATGAATAACCTAAATAATATGAGCAAGTATAATTAACTTAATTATTATATCCATAAATAATCCACTGTTATGAATGATAAAAATTTGCATAATTTCTTATTAAATCATATCTATGTTTATTTTTTGGTTATTAGAATAGGAAACACAAAAATCAAAATATCGAAATAGGATTTTTAGGATTTAATTTCGGTTTTAAAAGTTTGAATAATAAATTCAAAACCGCATATATTCCTTCCTTAGATCGACCTTGGGAGTATACTTGTCATTTTTTATAAAATGATTTGTGCACTTGCAAGAGTTTTACAAATATAAAACAAATCTATCTGCTAGATTGGTATTGCTAACCTGATGTTGGTCTTGTCTCATCATATATACTTGTTCTTAAATACTAACGATTTCATTTTACACACATTGGAACATTTTAGATATATATGTTTCTTGATTGATCAAGCAATGACAAGATCGATCAAGTATCGATCGTGTATGATCTATGTACTCTTAGGTTCAATTTAAAATGGGGGTAGATCGATTGAAGTTGGGTTCAATTGATTAAGGAATTAAATCAATCAAGAATCAATTGTATTCGATCTACTTGCTCCTTGGTTTTTACTAATCGTTCCCTAGATCAAAGGAAAAAGGTTTCAATCGATTGATCTTATTGGTTCGATCGATCGATATTGGATTAGATTGATCGAGTAGCAAGGGCTTCAACTTTGACCTAATTTTTTATTGATGCACAAAATTTTGATACACAAATTTTGTATATTTAAAAAATAGCTTCAAGGGCACAAATCACTTTATAAGAGATGATAAGTATACTTCCAAGTTCAATCTAAAGGGAAATCACATGATTTTTAAATTATTGAAGAAATTCTTAGAAATGAAAATTAAACCTAAACACTATGTCACAAAGTTTGGGTTTTTCAAAATCTAAACTAATTACATAAAATTAAAGATAGATTCAACAAACATCAGGAAAATAAACATTTAAACTCAATAGAGAATTTATGGGATAAATTAGTTAGTTAATCATGCTTGTTTAATATTAATTAGGTTATTAAAGATATAAATTAAGGTTATTAAATTTCCTTTTTAGTATGAAAATATCTTATGCAACGATCGGATTCTTTGTGAATATAGACCAATTAATATCCTTAGGCAGGGATCACCACTTGATTTATATTAAATTAAGCTTTATTTCTAAGGAAATATAATTTAGACTCTCACTCCATGCGTCAAAGTTGGTTTATGATTTAAGTATCTGAAAACTAACTTTCAGATTTTAAATATATTACAAAAAATATAATATCGATATATTTTCCAATAATAAATCTTTGTGAAAAATCTTTGAAACATAGTACTCAAAAGATCCAAATAATCAAATCCTAAATCTAACTCTCATGTTTATTATGAAGATACTACATCAATGCATTTTTTCTTTGAAAATTTCGTATAAATCTTGATGAATAAATAAAACTTAATTTATTTTATAAAAATATTTACCTACTTTAATATTTTATAAGCATAACAACATTACTAATACCCCATTTTCAACTAGACATTTCTTAATTCAATAAATGATTAGTAAATCAAACATAGAATTCAGAACAACGCTTAAAAAGTAATCTAAAAATAGAAAAACACGTTTAAATTATTCCTCAATTGTATCCTTCAATGTACATAATTTTAGTATTGTTTTTGTATCTAAAAAACCTCCAAACAGATTTGCTAATATTGTTTATTTATTGAAATAAAACTAATACATAAACTAAACTTGTTTAACTCTCAATATTGACAGAAGAAATTTGAGAAATTATAAAAATAAGAAACTAGAAAAGAGAAAAACTAAGAAGCTAAGGGGTTATAAGAGATTACAATGGGGTTTAAGGGTTTGTATAGGTTTAGAAAATGTTGTAAAAGAGAGAAAATTGTGAATCCTATAGTTGAGCACTGTGGCATGCATTTTTTCTCCACCACAACATAAGCCAAAATATAACTCATTTGAATATCAATCCACAAGTCATGTGTCGCAGCACCCAAAAACTATCGTCATGACCCGCATATGTCTACACATCTAGAAGCCCTTTTTATTTTACCCCCTAACATTAGTTTGGAACATATGTTATTCTTTTATGCTTCATGGTAGCAATGAAGTTCTTTTAGGTACTATTATTCAAGTGTTTATCAGTTGAATTAATTTGAAGCTATAAATACCTGAAAAAATAACAAAATATACCCTTAAAGAAAACTAAGTAGCTCATTAATAACTATATATTATACAATTATTTTGTTCATTTTATTAATTATAATTGCTATGTTTTTGTTATTTTTAGTTAATTTTAATTAATTAAATTAATATTTATTGTTTATTTTTTATTTTTTAAGGAATATATTTTTAAGAAAATTAAAAAATATGAATCGATAAAGGACTTAATTGCAAATAATAAAGTCTGAAAATAGAATTTAAATTAAAAGGGTGCTTAATTACAATTAACAAAAGCCTAAAATATAATTTCAATTAAAATATGGCTTAATTGTACTTAACAAAAGTTTAAAAGTTAATTTAAATTAGAAAGGGCTTATTGCAATTAAGAAAAGTTTAAAAGTTAATTTAAATTAAATTAGAGTGCTAAGATGCAATTAAAGAATTTATTTTTTCTACGCAGGAAGAGGACCATGCGTTCCATTGTACATGCACGCCACACACTATTAGATCTTCCAATCAATGGTCAGGATTTGGCGCGTGGAGCCAAACACGAAAAACTCGAGTAGAGCTAGGTTGTTAGGATCGCACGCCGCTTGGTGAGCCATGTAGAGCCCACCTACGATGCGGTCTAGATGAATATCATGCGCCCTGACACTCCAACTAATAATTAATTGCCATGTGTCTCGATATTCTTTTAGAGAATCAAATGATGACACGTGGCATAGTGTTGGTATAAAAATACGCACAGTTGGTGCTCATTTTTCCATCTTTTTATGTGGGACCCAAGTGTCTCTGTACAATAATTCAGTGTGGTGCAACCATGTGTAACTTTCCATCCCACCAATTAAATGTCACCATGTGTCTCGGTTATTTCTTTGAGCTAGTAAAATTCTGACAGGTGGCATGCGTTTTGAATTAAAAATAAATCATAAATGACGCACTATGTCCACTATTTTGCACGATAAATTTGGTTTACATGCGTCTCAAAGAAGAATAATTCTTGTCTCCTACTTTTCATATTTTTAATATTTTATTAGAGCTATAAATATGTGATACAGAGATAAATTGAGGGGGTTCAGTTGGAGAGTTTTAGAGTTCTGGACAGTGGTACACGCAGAAGCCAATTTTGACTTCTGTTGTGTTTCGTGTGTGCCAAAAATTTAAGAGTAGAAATGTTTTAATTTTCTTTGTGTTTTTTAACTAATATTCCTTAAATTCTGTAATTTTAATTTTTCATATGGAGTAATTTAATTTTTCTAAGGTTGCATTTTATCTAAATTTATGAAGCTTGGATTTAATTATTTTTGAACAATTTATTAGATTTTTAATTTGTTTATTCTATTTGTGCTTAATGCTTTTGATTATTGGAAAATTTATCAATTGATCTGTGGCACTTAAATAAACTTGGAAGAGGCATATTTGTGTATTGCTCATGGATAGAATAACATGTATATATGAAGGATAGGAATATACCTTTATCGTATGTGTGGCCATTTGAGAACTTAGAACGTAATGAATCTTGGTGAATTTAATTTTCATAGGAATATAGTGAATTAATTTAGCAAGGTATGTCTATACGGAGCTTGGAAGAGATGTATTGATAAAATTAGAAGTTCTTGGTTGATAAATTAAATTTACAAAAAAATAAATCAAGAGAAAATAATATGATTCGAGTGGATTAATTTGGTGAAAACTGCAATCCTAGAATGCTTTTTTTATATTTTGTTATAAAACTCGTAATTAGTTGTTAAACTTTCATAAACTTTCGCTTGTTTTGGATAAAAATAGATTGAAATAATTTTAGTAATCCACAAACTGTAGTAACAAATTTCTATGGGAACGATAATTTACTTATCAAATTTTATTACTTGTGACCATGTATACTTGCACGTTTTTATGTTCTCTTAAAAGAGACAACACTCATCATAAGCCCCAACTAACTTCTTGCTAGTCTCTAGTAAGTAAAGTAGAAAACTAAAAACTTATACTTAAATAAATTAAACTATCTTAAATCATTTTTTTAGATTGACATGGTTGCATTTAGCATATGCATCAATTCTTTAAACCCATAGGTTATCCTATTGGATGCTTTTAAGACTCGTAAGGGCTTTTAGAGATGATACCCATAAACATCAAACTAAAATACAAAAACTTAAAAGAAATAACTAAAAATAACAACTAAAATTTTAACAAAGTAAAATAAAAGATAACAAAATAGAATAGAAAAATTTCTCATGTTTTTAATTTATTTTAAGCTCAAAATTAAAATCCAAAGCATAGTAAATTAACGTCCTAAATATTCATAGTTTATTGTAACAATTAGATGAAAATCACATTTATATCCCATATTAAAAATGTGTCGATATTAATTTACATAATTTCAGTGCATGGAATCCAAATTCACTTCAAATGTAACCTCATAAGTCATACTATCAATATCACATTGATCCTATGGGTTCAATCACTCATTCAAAGTTATATATTATTAGAGTTTATGTAAAGAAATGAACTAATATGTAAGCATATGTTTAAAAATAAAAGGCTTAAAGTAGTGTATAACATCGATTCATAAAAGAAATCAAATGAAAGGATCTATAAAGAAATCACATATTTTCCTCATGCATCGATTAAAATCATCAAATAAAAATTTCAAGTTATATGCCTTTTAAAGATGAAGAAAATGCAATGACTTATAAGGGATTTATTTCCTATATTTCTTTTGTATTAGCCTTTTCACAACTTTATAGAATTTTTGGATCATAGTATTTAGTTTATAAAGGGATTTCATGCTTAGTCAAATTCATTTGATCATATAACTAATAGATGATTATATTAGGGAAACTTTTAGTAATCATATGTTAGGAAATTGAGGGATTAAAGATTTCTAGATTGGTTTCTCATATATCTTAATTGTTGTTGAGTTTTTTATTTTAAATTAATTGTCATTTATTTTTCAACTTTTATAAATTTCTATTATCAAAATAGTATGCATAATAATTATATTAGTACTCAGTTGTATGTTACACAACTCCCTTTGGGATTGATATCCATACTTAGGTACATTATATTACTTAAAGGACTCGTATACTTGTGAATTGCATCATGCCAATCAATGAGTTCATTGTAATATGTCACATTTAAAAATTATTTTTATCAAAGTATAACTTCACCTTTTGAGTGAGTCACCTTTGCCTTTTTCATAAAGTAGTAACGAGCTAGGGGAAAAAAGTAACTCAATTACTGGTTGTAAATAGATAATTTGATTCTATGATGGATTATATTTCCAACATCCATAGACATTTTGGATGTTATAGCATATAGTAATATTGCCAACTCTTTATCCATAGAATTGAATGTATGGTGGACATTAATCTTAAATAAACAATGTATTTCCAAGTGTGGGCAACCTAATTAACCAGATACTTAGCTTCAAAACCCTTAGGTTTCCCACCTATAGAACCCTTAGGTTTCCCACTAAGCTCTGTCTATTGGTAAGCTTTTTATTACTGTGCATAATCGACATTTTACAAGTAAGCCTTATATTCATCCTATCCAATATTTATCAAATAATAATAAGCATTAATATCAACTGGTCAAAAAAGGACAAGTACACCACGTACTTCAACCAAATTATCAACATCATCATGAACATTAATTTTCATAGAATTCTAGAACAATTGATGTTATAGTAATATTTAGTTCCTTAATGAACCTTTTTATCCTAAAGCTACTATCATATCAAAATTTTCCTCAAATTAGTCATTTGGCCCCAAATCAAAGTCCATACCCTACTCTACTATAAAACCTTAAAATCTATTACAAAAAATATGACGTCAATATATTTTCCAATAATAAATATTTGTGAAAAGATCATTGAAATAAAGTACTTTAAATATCCAAATAATCAAATTCAAAATTGAAAAGTTGACACTAAATCAGATTCACATAATTAAATCCTAAATCTAACTCTCATATTTAATGAAAAATATTTCATCAATATATTTTTCTTTGACAAACTTCGTATAAATCTTGACGAAGAAATAAAAAAAATTATTTTATAAAAATGTTTAACTATTGTAATATTTTACAAGCATAACAATATTACTAATATCCTATAGTATCATCAAAATGACTCTATTTGTAAAACCCTATAATCCCACTTTTGCATATGCTGCACATATACCTTCAGCATCACAACCACATTGGTAACACCTTCTAATTCTACGCCTATTGTTACTTATTAGATGTAAAAATATTGCACTTATGGAAAGAAAAACTATTATGTAGATTCTTTATAACAGATACTCACTTTAACAATTGGTCTCATGCTTCAAATTGTATAATTAATTATCATCATCCAAACATGCATGTTGCATCTAATCACCACACATTAAGTGTGTGCAATGAATATGCAAATATATGTATCACAACAAGTAATGTAATGATAAGAAAAGATCGTTCTCATGAAGATCATTTTATTATAAACTAATTTTCAAAAAAAATCATTTTTTTGTGTTTTATATTTTAAGGAAGAAAAATTAAAATAACTAAAAGTAAATAGCAATAATTAATTAAATAAAATTTTGTAACTAAAAAGATATATGAGAAAATATCTAGGAATACTTATTCCCTCAATTTTCTAAACATATGAATCACTAAAATCCCTCATTTATAAGTATCAATTAATTACATGATCAATTTAATCTAACCTAGCATGTATCTCTCTCTCAAGTAAACTACACAACATATAGTAATTAATTTAATCACACTCTTATGCTAATTAAATTACATACTACTCATTAAGTTCATCGATTATGGATCACATATATAAGAATTATACATCTCTGCCTAGAAACTATGCATGTTATTTAATCAAGACAAATAATTAAATAATTCTCTCAAATCTATTTAATTGCCTCTATAAATAAATTATTGGTCAAACAATTAATAGCATAAAAATAATATTAAATAATATAAATAAATGATAATTATAATCGGGTAAAATATTTGATCATCATATGGTAAAAATTGGGTTCATAAGATTCTTAGATTAATAAATTAACTACACATAATTGTGTTCATAAAGCTCATATATTTTCATAAAGAAAAGAGTAGAAGAAGAAATACAACCAATCTCTTGAATTGTAGTGTTAATATCCTATTGAATCTCCCCCAAAATTTTATCTTTTCAATATTTTTCTCTCTTTTTAGCTCCAAAATTATGCTAATGGCATCTCATTAAGGTTTATTGGGTGATTAGGGGCTTAAAAATAGCTTAAGTACAATCTAGATCATCATATCAGATTCAGATCAAAACACGCAAAAATGAGAGTACCAGCCACTTACAACATGACACATAGCACACACAATTCACTAGGAAAATCATAGCGCGACACATGGTAGGGGAGATTGGTTTGAGTCAATGCCAAGTGGCATGACATGATTTACAAAAACATATGGCATGGCGCATGGGTGTAAAGCGGGAAACAATCATGTAGTGACACGTGGTAGTGATGTTTGACCGTGGCGATCTACAATTCATTGTCCCTGCTTGCGTGACATTAGCATCGATTGTCCAGTTAGCTACTCTGCTTACGTGGATGCCATATGATAGCTCCTCATACACCCTACATTAAAAATTCATAAAAAATCCATAAAAATCCTCAACAAATCACAAAATATCACAAAAATTATATTTTCATCCCTTTTCACTACAACATTTATATTTTAATATTTTTGGCCTCAAAAATATTATTTATTGAATAAAACAAGTAAATACTAAGTAAAAAAATGCATAAATGACTACTTTCATAGAGTTATAATACCCCCAAACTTAACTTTTTTCTTGTCCTTAAGTAAAGCCAAGTATAACTATATAAAATAACATTGGTTGCATATTCATAAATATACTTCTATTAGTACATGCATCTTTTATAAAATCTATTCCTTTCAAAAGTCATACAATCCTATGATGAGGAGGTTTACATATTCATCAATCAACATTCCATCAATACAAGGATATGCAAGGTTTTTGACAAATTGATTCGTGTGTAATTGATGCACATGATATCATCCAATGCACTCATAAAATCAACCTATATGAGAATGCTAATCAATTCAATCTTAGAACAAGTCTCATAATTCTATTTTTCACATCCCTTTCCACTTATATAAATGTGCACTTAGCTAAAGATTAATAAGGACTTTACATGGTTGAAATGTAAGGCTTAGGTGGGGGTCGATAAATGAAGACACTTAGGCTCTTTCCACACCTTATCTTTCTTTTTGTTCATCATGTACTTTTTAACTACAATTGAGCTTTAACATGATGTTTCAGTGCACCCTCTTTTGTCATTCTTTTCATATTCTTTTATTCCACATCTCTTTTCTATTTTTTTTTATTGTAACTTCACAACACCTCCAAACTTATTTTCTTTTCCTTTATAGGGATAATTATGTTGTGAGTTTTGCTTCTCTTTTTTTCTCTCTTTATTAGAGTGCATTACATTTCATCTTACTCTATAGCATAACATATTATTGCATTTTTTTCTTTTTTGACAAGCTAAAGGTGCAAGGATAAAGGTAATGTTTATTAGTTAGGCATTAAATGTGGTTTAAAGATATGAAAGCTTTTTTATTAGACTCAAATGAGTCATTACAAATATAATAATGGTTAGCTTGAAAAGGTCAATCGATCCAAATAAGGCCTAAATCATTTCTCTTGCTAAATACTATTTAGGATTTTACCTCAAGGGATGATCAAATAGATTCTAAAACTTGGTATATCTCATCAACTCGCATAACTCACTACAAATATTCTCTCAATAAGAACACCAAAATCAATCATGAACATATGCATAAGAATTTGAATCAATTCAATCAAAACTACCAAGCATATCACATGATTAATGAAAATATCTTAACAAATATGTTACATTCTTTATCCTAATCATGAAAAGAAATTTTTATCATTGAGTTCATGTGTTTCATATTAAGCATGCATGCATTTAGTTTCCATATATTTATCAATTTCTACCCAAATCATGATTAAAAATATCCAAAGAATTTAAAACAATTCCCTAAAAAAAATGTATAATAAATACTAATGTATAGAATGAAGTTCCCTCCCCCAAACTTAAATTACACATTTTCCCCAATATGAACATATAAATATGAAATGGTAAAATAAAATAAAACTCTCTTAGTCTTGGCATACCATATCTGTCGTTGAAAATGCTCAATCATGTTGCGTCATTGCTCTCCACGTTTATTCACCTACAAAACAAAAACAATAAAAATATAAGTAACATAAAGTTGGGTTGCCTCCCAAAAAGTGTCATGTTTAACATCCTTGACTAGACGGTCAAATCAAGTTCTAAGGCACATCCCTTTGTGTCCATTTACTTTTGAGTTTTACTCGAAATAGTTTGAGTCTTGATTTCTTTAATAATACTTTATGTTTTGGCTCGCAAACACAATACTCAATTCTCTTCTCATGCCATATTTTTGTTTTCTTTTTGGAATTTTTTATATTCTTATAAGCTTCCACTGTAACTCATCCAATTTATGTATTTCCAACATCTTTTTCACCTTTCCATTGGACTTTTTTGCTTGCCTACTTGATTGGGGATAGGAGCGTAAAAGTGTGAAGTCTAAACTTGGTGGCTAATGATGAAGTCCCAAGACCGAATAAAATAGCATTACTCTAAATTAGACCAAATAATTAAACCTTAAAATCTAATTTTCATATTTAAGTTTGTAATGAAAAATAACGTATTTATCTCTAACATCCTTAATATAAAATCTTGAATAAAAACAAAATCAATTTATTTTATGAAAATGTTTTACCTATTTAATATTTCGCAAGCATAACAACGTTATAATTACATCATATTTAAAAAAACAACCATGTTAAATTTAATCATAGACAAATTAAATAGAACATATAAGAATAAATCATAAAAAGATAAATGTAAAGAATCCATTAAAATTATACCTTAATAGAATCCTTACAATAGCTTGATGTTAATTCTATTGTTGGAAAACCTCCAAATGGATTTTGCATATATGTTTATTAAATCAAAAACTAAAAATTTATAAAAAGATAACTAGTTCTTCTCAAAAAGAGAAGAACTTAAAATCTAAAAAAAACTAAAAACTAAAAAAATGAAAAATTTCAAGAGAGAGAAATTGCTTAGAATATTTGTGTGTTTTGGAATGGGAGAAGAGGGTCCTTTTATATATGAGGCCAAGGCCAAAATAGGGAGGAAATATTTCAAAATTTGAATTTGGATGCGTTTGGACAGGTTGGCTAGCGTAAGGGGCACCAAAATCACGGCAATGGGTGTTTGGCATGGCAAACAGGCAGTTGGTGCATGAAAGACATGGTGAGGAGTGTGCAGGCATGTGCGGATGGTTAACGTTGTGTGGGGTGCTGCACGCATTTCTCAGCATGGCTGTGCGCACAATTTTGGTCTTTTTGACCTATTTTGCCTAATTTTCCATCTTTTTGACTTTTCCTCATTTATTTTCTCAATATATTTGTTATGTATTACCTCCAGTATTTTTTTCATCGAGTATTTAAGTTATATTTGAACTAAAATACCTAAAAAACAATAAAAAAATACCCGTGATTCCAAAAAGATAAATTTATATAAAAAATATGATAAAATCATACAAATACAAATTTATTTAATCAATTAAAGTACATTAAATCATGATAATTTTAAGGCTTTTTAAGCACTCATTAGTGGCCCTTCAATTTATTTTTTGAGCTTAGATCCTATCATAAAATTCTCCATAATCACCTTTGATACACACATGAGAGTCGCATCCTCTAAAAAGTTCACATAGTCTACAATATCAACTTTCGATTTCATACTTTCGAAGTTAAAATAGGTTGAGTTGTTTTTTGGTGAGTGTATGTTCTTTTTTATAGCATTATGTGTAATAGTCTTAAGTGTGGGTGACTCAACAAATTCTTTTAGTTGTCCTCACATTCAGTTTCATTTATCCTTAAGCATTCATTAGCACTACCAATATCAGGGGGTTCAAATGCTTTAAAAACTTTAAACATTACTTGATCATCTTACATTCTCATTGTAAGTTCACATTTTTTTACATCAATGAGTGCTCTTCCAGCTGCTAAGAATGGATGACCAAGTATGATAGGAATTTCATGGTCCTCTTCCATGTCTAGCACAACGAAGTTCGCCAGAAAGATGAATTTGTCTACTTTTACTAGAAAATCTTCTACCACACGCTGGGGGTCTTTTAATTGACATGTCTTCCATCTATAATATTACTAAATTGGGTGTGGCTTTACCAACCCCCAATCTCTGGAAGACTGATAATGGCATGAGGTTAATTCTAGAACCCAAATCACATAATGCCTTGCTAAAACGGATGTTCCCAATAGTGAAAGGGATGTCAAAACTACTTAGATCTTTTAATTTTCATGGTAATTTTCTATCAAGGATGGCACTACAACCTTCAATCAAGGTTATTGTTTCCTAGTCTCCAAACCTCTTTTTTTTTATAGTATATCCTTCATGAATTTGGCATAAGACGACATTTGTTTAAGTACATTTGTAAATGGTATATTTATGTACAGCTTCTTAAAGACTTCTAAAAACTTTGAAAATGATGTATCTAACTTTTTCTTTTTCAATCTTTAAGGGAAAGGAATAATGGGTTTGTAAAGGTTGTTTTGCTTTGGTTGAATTATTTTCTTTTTTGTGCTCTCTTTATCCATTAGTTCCTCATCATCCTTATTAATTTCATGTTTCCCCTTATCCTTTTCTTTTTTATGTTTATATTCTAATGTTTTACCACTCCTCAAGGCTATGGCATTGCACTGGTCCATACCTTCTCTTCGTGGGTTTACAATCATGTCACTTGGAAGGTTACCTTGAGCCCTTTGACTTATAGCCTAAGTGAGTTGCCCCATTTGGTTTTCCAAATTTCAAATTGGAACCTCTTAATTAGATACTATTGTATTTTTTAGATTGGATGAAGTCTTTCATCATTCCTGTTAAAGCATTTGTATTATCCTCAGTAGGTGGCTTCTTTTCTTAGGCTTGTGATTGATGTGGTTGTTGAAAACCATGTGGTAGAAATGATTGATGGATTATTGTCTCGATTCACATTACCCATATAGACATATAACATACAGATTTAGGATTATTTGAATAATTATCAAGAAAATGAGCTCCTCTATAAAACACACACAACACTCTTGAATCTTGAACCTGGTTATTACTCGCTAGCGAGTTTTGAGCCTTCAAAATATTAACCAAAGATGACACTTGATTTGTAAGTGTTGTGATATCATTTACCTTATGCACTTCGACTACTCTTCTAGTAGTTATCATTCTGTCCATTGGTCATTGATAATTATTGCTAGCCATTTTATCAAGTAAATCATAAGCTTGGTTGTAAGATTTGGCTAGCAAAGCTCCATTAGCATATGCATCAAAAATAGTTCTTGTTTGAGCATTGAGACCATTGTAAAAAGTCTCCATTTGAATCCAAGAAGGAATACCATGATGAGGACACTTCCTCATGCTTCATATAAAGATTATCTTTCATATTATTTGTAGGAAGTAATGTCATTCCTAAACTTGGCATTCTTTGTTACTGGTAAGTATTTCATCAAGAATTTCTCCATCAAGTCATTCCAAGTTGTAATGGAATCAGGTGACAAAGAATTTAGCCAAGCTTGAGTACGGTCTCATAAAAAGTAAGGGAACAATCTAAGCCTAAATGCCTCCTCGGTCACACCACTAAACTTAAATGAATCTACAACTTCAATAAACAATATGAAATGAAGATGAGGATCCTCTATTGGTAATCCGCTGAATTTTCCAACTATTTGTAGCATTTAAAACATCACTAGCTTTAACTCAAACTAATCAGCCCTTCTAATGTAGGTTTTGGATTTTCATTCATAGCTCTATCCATATCATCAATCAAAAGTATTCTATTGTTCAAGTTTAGCTCATTATTGTTTATTTCTAATGGATTAGCCATTGTTTCCTCTTGGGTGACAAATTTTTTTCTAATCGATCTCAAAGTATGCTCAATTTCAAGATCTAAAGGTAAGATTTCTCCCTTATGAACTCTGCTCATGTAGTATACTCAACTATGTTTCTACATTACTAAAGGAGATGTCTAAAGAAAAAACTAAATAAAAATAAACAAATAAACAACTAAATAAAAAAATTAACTAAAATAAATAAGTTAGTAAAAGAAAATAAGTAAATTAAAATTAAAATTAAAGTAAAGAAAAATAACTAAAATAAAAAATAAAAAAATTATTAATTTCTAATAATTATAATCCTGGCAACGGCGCCAAAAACTTGATCACCACACATGAAGTTTGTGCAATGAATACACAAGCATATGTATCGCAATAAGTATATAATGATAAGAAAAAATCGTTCTCACAAAGATTATTTTATTAAAAACTAATTTTTAAAACAAAAAAATACAAATTATTTTTTTTTTGTTTTTTATATTTGAAGGAAGCAAAATAAAAATAACTAAAAGTAAATACCAATAATTAATTAAATCAGATTTAGTAACTAAGAAGATATATGAAAAAATATCTAGTAATACTTAATCCCTCAATTTTTTAAACATATGAATCACTAAACTCCCCCAAATATAATTATCAATTAATTACATGATCAATTGAACCTAGCATATATTTCTCTCTCAAGTAAACTATACACCATATAGTAATTAATTTAATCACACTCTTATGCCAATTAAATTACATACTACTCATTAATTCATCAATTATAGATCACATACAAAAGAATCATATATCTCTACCTAAAAACTATGCATATTATTTAATCAAGACAAATAATTAAATAATTCTCTTAAATCTTTTTAATTGTCTCTATAGATAAATTGTTGACAAATAAATAATAGGGTAAAAATTAGATTAAATAATATAATTAAATTAAAATTATATTTGGGGTAAAATATTAGATCATCACATGGTAAAAATTGGGTTCATAAGATTCCTAGATTAATAAATTAACAACACATAATTGTGTTCATAAAGCTCATATTTTTCATAAAGAAGACATAAAAATTGATAAAGAAAAGAGTAGAAGAAGAAATACAATCAATTTCTTAAATTGTAGTGTTAATCTCCTATTTAATCTCCACCAAAATGGTATTTCCTTTTGAATTTTTTCTATAATTTTCTCTTTTTAGCTCCAAAACTGAAAGAAAAAAATTATGCTAATGGGGGCTCATTATGGCTTATGGGGGTGATTAGGGGCTTAAATATAGCTCAAGTGTAATATGGACCGTCATATCAGCTTCAAATCAAGGGCTGAGATCAAAACAAGACAAATTGATAGCACTAGCCAATCACAACGTGACACGTCGCACACATAATTCACTGGGCGAATCAAAGTGCAACGTGTGGTAGGGGAGATCAATCTAAGTCAATGTATGCTGAGTCAGTGCCATGTAGCACGATGTGATTCACTGAAATGGATGGCGTGGTGCACGTATGGAATGCGGGAAGCAATCGTGTGGTGATAGGTGGTAGTCCTGTTAACCGCACTCTGAAGTCAAATTAAATGTCATGTTGACATATGGAACGTATCATCCTCACATGTGGCAATCTATGATTCTTTATCCCCACTTACGTGGCGTCCATGTGGCTTTCCTAGTCAGCTCCTCTGCTTGCCTGGTAGGCCAAGTAGTAACTCCTAATTGAATAAAACAAGCAAATATTAAGTAAAAAAGTGCACTAATGACTCTAATTTCATAGAGTTATCAGCATCTTCTTCAATTACGAATGAGAAAAATAAAGGTAATTCCAAGAACTATAAGTTACAACTAAGTTAGTTGAGTCCAAACCTAAAGATATTGCAAAATTCAAAAAATAAATCAGACTAGGAAATATTGTTTTTCTTTCATCACCTGACCATCCTTCATACTCACTTATGTATTTTTGTTTGAGTTCCTAGTTGACCCTAGGTGAGCATATTTAATTTGTTTTTTTATGTTTATTAGTTTTAATAAAATAAAAAAATAAAAAAGAAGAACAAGAGGAATAGATTTTTTTTAACCATGGATTATATATATATCATTTGTTATAAATTTTTGTTTTATTCTACTTTTTTTAGGAGTCATAGAACTTAGACCGAGTTCACTTATTAAATGCATCACATTCCTATTCATATTGAATTTAAGCTTCATAGTTAAATTTTCTTTTCGTATGACAAAAATAGGGAGAGTGATCATGTAATGGGAGAGATATTGCTCATAAAGGGAGAACATATTGATTATGTATTCTATTTTTTATTTGTTATTGCACATAGGGAAGAACTCTTAATCATCATGTGTTTACCTTGATATGTCACATAGGAGGAGTAATGTTAATAATTAAATATTCTATCCGTTATTACTTATTGTTTATAGTTTTTTCTTCACTCTTCTATTACTATATACACTAAATTAATAAACAATGAGTCTTTTGCCTATTTGTGTTTTTTATTTTTATTGTACATATGAGATGTCCATAACCAAGCTAAGATGGTTTCATCATATCATATAATAGTTCCATTATGTAAAATTTACTTTTCCTATAAGCATGATGTAGTGAGAGAGAGGTTTTGTCATACAAATATGCCAAAGGGGAGATTGTAAGGTTTATCAGTATTGGTGATATTCGTAAACAAAACATCTAAATGTAAATTAGTTTCTAGGCATATTGTCAAGATCACTATTTAATTTGATGAAACTTCTAAGCTTCAAGTCAATATATTTAAGGTAGATAATTGTTCTTAAACACACTAGATTTTATATTAGACACATAGGAAATTTTAGGATATATGTTTCTCGATTAACCGAGTAATGACTAGATCAATCAAGGAGGTAGATTGGCTAAGTATCGATCATGTATGATCTATGTCCTCTCAAGTTGAATTTAAAATTGGGATAGATCGATCAAAATTGCGTTCAATCAATTGGGGGACTTGATCAATTGATTAAGGGATTGGATCGTTCATATTCGATTTACCTAGTCTCGAGCTTTTATTAATCCTTGTCTAGATCGATTAAAAGGGTTTTGGTTGATCGATCTTATTAATTTAATTGAGCTTGGTTTTGATCGATTGAGCGATGAAGGCTTCAACTTTAACCTAATTGTTTACTCTAGCTGAACATTTCAATTATCATATCATCCCTATAATTTACTCATCTATGAATCATTTAATGGATAGATTTGTGATTAAAATTAAACATAGCATTAGGGATTCAATATTTTCTATTTAAACAACCTAA
The DNA here is from genome assembly GCA_037013495.1 of Hippophae tibetana. NCBI lineage: Eukaryota > Viridiplantae > Streptophyta > Magnoliopsida > Rosales > Elaeagnaceae > Hippophae > Hippophae tibetana. Next base: position 41,460,937 of record CM072804.1, on the reverse strand, counting down.
TGGCTCTTTTTTTCTTCAACCACAATTGCCTAAATATTTTAATCATAAGCTTTCTCTCTAAAATTATTTTTCAAAAACTAAATCATATTTTGTTAGGCTTCTTTCTTAAATTAATCTATCAAACATTGTATGGTTATGTTTAATTGATTTAATAAGCCTATTTATTTTCTCATCATATGCTTCATCTTTTGTTCTAAGGTTAGTTGATTTTAATTTAACTGACATTTTATTAAATCATCTAGTTTGTGTTTTTCATTATTGAATATACTCTAGGACACACTTTGCACTTATGTTATTATGCTAACTTTTCTGGTGCCACCAAATGTGTTCGATTAGTCATGTGAATCGAGTTTATTGAAACACTGGTCCAAATCTATACATCTTTCTTTTGGAGACTATGAAAGAAGCGACAGCTTGTATGTAGATTACTTTGAGGCATTATCTATAATAGATGGTTTAAATCCTAGCCTTGTAATTTAACATTATGTTCATAATGGATAGTTAGGTGGTCTAATAGACTAAAGGTTTTCCTCTTAGGTCATTGTTATAACTTAGATTTTTTCCACCTAAAAATATCATGTGTCAAATCTTTATTTATTTATGCGTTATTTTATTTATACATGATTGCATGTCTAGTCATTTTAAAGTTTTAATTTGGCATATTTCAATTAATCAACAATTCATCCCCTCTAACTTAATTAGATCTGTAACAAAAAACATTCATTTATTCCTTACAAAAAGTTTGTTCTCATATTCCTTGTTGAGTACTTGAACCCATAGGATCAGTGTGAAATTGAGAGTATATCTTGTGAGGATTAGAATCAAAGTCAATTTAGATTCCTAACACTAGGATTCATTAAGTCATAATTGATATATTTTTGTAAAGGAACACGAATTTGTGATAAGTACTAATTTGAACAATAAATTTTGAACCTATAAGATGTTTAATTAACTTGCACTAGAGATTTTGATTATGAATTAAAAAGAAACTAAAGCAAAAGAAGTTTCGTTTATTTTAGTTTGCATTTTGTTGGTTTTAGTTTAATTTTTTTCTTTTAGTTTTATTTTGTCTTGTGATTCATTTTTAGTTTTAAATTATTATATGTTAGGATGTTTGTGGGTATCATCACTGAAAGTCCTCATGAGACTTAAAATTGTCCACTAGGGAAATCTAAGGATTTAGAGGCTTGTTATTTACGTTAAATACAACCGTGTCAATCTATAGAAATAATTTAATTTAGTTTTTTTTTTCATTTTTATATCGCTTTCCTTGTTAAAGGCTAGGAAGCAATTGGTTAGGGGTTATGATAAGTACTTAAATAGAACTAATATTTCATGATTTTATTGAGCTTAAATATAATAAATAGGTTATATTAAAGCATGTTTATGTCATAATTTATGCAAATCAATATGTTCGTAATCACAAGTACATTCTATTATATTTTAGGCCTTTTTAGCTTCAAAATGTATACAATTATTACACATAAAGAACAAAACTAGAAGCACTAAATTTTCACCCTAGAAGCTTCAAAGAATAAAGAATGTAAGTCTTACATGAAGAACTAACCAATCTGTAAGGTGTACAGATTGAAGAAAAGTGAAGCATGCCACATTGAAGAAATATGTGTGTCGTCGCGCACTCTATTCAATAGGAATTTACTAGGCACATTGATTATCGTGTGCCATAGTGTGAATTAAGTGGTGCCACAGTATGACCTATTCGAGATGACTTTGCTGAAGCTAAATGTAATGTGTGCTGTGACGCGCCTATATTTGATTCACCCAAAGCCCTATGTACCCACACTCTTCCTATAAATAAATCATATTAGTCTCTAGGTTAACTTAGAAAATTAGAATAGTTTTATTTTTCCTTTTCCATCATTTTTTCCTTTTTTTAGTTTTGGGTTTAGTTTTTACACAATTTAGATTAAATAAAAATGAATAAGAGGCAACAACAATGATACTTTTAAGATCAAAGAATAATAAAAGATTGTTAGAAACTATAGATTACTTTGAATATCAAGATGAAAACTTTGGAACATGAAACATCATCTCTATATTGTTGATATTAAGATCTAATTTATATTATTATTTATTATCAAATGCTCTTTTGTATTTTTTGAACTTGCTAAAATTAATCTTTTGATCATTTATTAATTTTAAACATGGTTGATTATTATAAAAACAAATTAGTTTTGTTTCCATATTTGAATAGGTTATTTAAGTTAATATTTTTAATATTTAATAGATATAGATTATTTCTTATTTTAATATTTTTATAAAATTTATTATTAATTAATAAATTAATAACATAGTTTTCATAATCGATTTAAAATATGAGACTCGTATTTTAAATATATAATCTAATTTATAACTAATTAACCTAAATAATTCTAACAAATATAGTTAAATAAATAAATATTTATGTTATTCTCTACAAATTTTAAAATAAATATCTACCTTGAATTTGTTTGAGCCAAATTTTTCTTTACTTATTTTATTATTATGTTATTAGATTAGTATTTTCAAAACCCCAAATATTATGATAAAATGATTATGTTTTATTTTCAAGTTTGTTTTTAAGAAATTTGACAAATTATTTAAAACCATATAGTTCCTCTTTAGGACGACTTTAGAACTATACTTATCGCTTATTATAAGTAATTTGTGCACTTGGAAGCTTTTTATTAAATATAAAATTTAACCATCAATTTTTCATGCATCATTGGTATCAAAGCTTAATAAGTTCTTATTTTCCCAACTTTTTCCATTTATTAGTTTCCTCACACTTTGTAGAAAATGTGTGATTTTCTTTTCATGCTATCCAAATATCTCACACCCATGAAACTTATAGTCATTCTTTCTTGCATGTCCCTAATGAAAGATAGGATGATTGATCAATTGGATCGAAATTGACTATTATATGGATGATTGAGCACAAATCGAGACAAGTTGTGTGAGGTGATTATCGAGTGGATGATCAAGATCCATCCAATTACTTTTGTATTTTTCTATAATAAAAATTAGATGTTTGTCAAAAAAAAATCAAACCAACGAGAATCACATGCTTATGGTAAGTAAAATCACTGGGAAAATTTCCCTTAATGAGAACTAAAACTTGAAATTTGCTTTGCAAATAAATATAAAATTTGAGGGGTATGTCCGTAAAATAAATTGTAAATAGTTCTCACCTATGGATACATTTATGAGAAAGTTAATAACATGAGGAATTAATAGTGAGTTCTAAATAATATCAATTAAAAATACAAATAACAAATTAAGTGGTCTACATATATGAAACAAAGAAAGCAAATGAGATTGCAAGGATGTAGTATACTTACTATAGGTTATGTTGTATTAGATTGAAATTGATTAGTCTGTTACATAATTAGTTTCTAGAGGATTGTTACTCTGTTACTTATTATAGCTCCTTACAAAGTAATATTGCATATATAAATCTCTTGTACAGTACATTTAGCTTCTAAAGAGAATTACAGAATACATTTCATTATCTCCTTTTTGTTGGTTCTTTATGATATTAGAGCCCTGGATCGAGGGTTTTTTATTTGCTTTCTCTTCTTTCGATCAAGTTCTTCACCTACCATGGCTTCCTATAGAGATATCTCAATTCTCCAGTGAATTCTCACTGAGATGGACTCACTACCCCAATAGTTTCACAAAATCAGTCGCGAGTCTTTCAATTACAAGTTACTTCTTTTGATTAGAGCTCTTGTGCAATCTTTTTTTTTCAATGGCACCATACTCAATTTCTTCGTCTGTGAAATTAGATCATAGTAATTACCTCTTGTGACATGAGAAAATGGAGAGGTCGATCATTGCCCATGATCTAGAAGTTCTAATCAATGGTTATCTTCTTTCTCCAACTTGATTCCTTGATTCTTCTAATTTGACACCTAATCCTGATTTTCTAGGCTGGATTCGTCTCAATACCATGGTTGTATTTTCAACACAATGACTAGTGAAATGTGGATTCATGTATCGAATAAATATTCTGCTCAAGAACAATGGATTTTGTTGGAGATTGTCTTTTGATCAGAGTCTCAGTGGAGGATGATGGATTTGAGATTGCAACTTCAATTTCTTTGCAAATACAATTGTTAGAAATGAATTTAAATAAAAAAATATTTTTTTATTATTTTATTATCGTTATTTCATAAATTATGTAACTGTTATTTTCATAATTATATGATCGTTATTTTTATGGCCGTTATTTTCATAATTATGTGACCGTTAATTTTATGGCCGTTATTTTCATAATTATGTGACTCTTACTTTTATGACCGTTATTTTCATAATTATGCAATCGTTAGTTTTATGACCGTTATTTTCATAATTATGTGACCGTTACTTTTATGACCGTTATTTTCATAATTATATGACCGTTATACATATTTTTTCAACTATAAATAGGGGTAATAGCCCTTAGTTTATAACATAACTTAACAACTCAAAAACAGTTCTACAGTTTTTCATAGCAAAATCAAAGAAAAGAAAATTCAGAATTGTCATTTCAGATTTCCGAGCAACAAAAATATTTAAGAGGTGTAGTATTCTGGACTTCATTAGTGCAATGAAGATCCGAGACAGAAAAAAAGATTTTGGGCTATTTTATCCTGGGGACAACAAGGTTGTGTTTGCTTGCACAAATTTGGCCAGAGCCGCGAAACGTCTTAAAGAGAGCGACCTAGTCCGCGACTCAACCCAAGCAGTTCATTTTAGGTTATCGGTAATATTTTTCTTACATAGTTTTTCACATATTTTCCATGTCTACTGAAATGTTAACTGTTGATTTCAATAAACTATTTTGTTTTGAGGAATTACACTTTAAAAAAATGGAGACAAAAAAAATGTTATTTTTCTTAGCCATGTAAAATGTCGCTTTTGTTCTTATTATTGAAAAAACCAACACTGCCTAATTCTCATACTGAAGCTACAATAAAGGATTTAAACACTTGGATAGAAAATTATTTTCTATGCAATTTTTATTTTTTTCTTTTTAATGAATTAGCTGATGATTTGTATGATTATTATAACTTTGATATCGTCTGCTAAGGAAATTTGGGAAGCACTTCAAAAGAAGTACATTACTGAGGAAGCTGGAACTAAGAAGTATGATGTCAGTAGATACATGAAGTATCAAATGATTGATGACAAATCTGTGTAAGCTCAATCACACGAACTGCAAAAGATAGCACACGAAATAACTTCTGAAGGTATGACTTTAGATGAACAATTTCAAGTAGCTATTATTATAGATAAATTACCCCATGCTTAGAAAGATTTTAAGAATACACTTAGACATAAAACTAAGGAATTTTCTTTAGAAAGTCTTATAACATGTTTAAGAATAAAAGAAGAACCCGAAAATAAGACCAAAGAGATGAAGTACTCGTTGTCTCAAACAACAGTACCAATAAGAAACCCTCATTTGCAATTTTGAAACTTTAAGGTAGAAATATGAAAACTCAGAATTGCAATAATAACCAAAACTACAACCACCAAAATAGAAAAAAAACTATCCTTTCCAGAATGGACCTTAACCCCCCTTAAGGAATAACACATTCATGTGTTATAGTTGTAACAGACCCGACCACTTGGCCAGGAACTGCCGGAACATGAATCGTCATGTCACGCAGGCGAACCTTACCGAAGATCAACTTATTGCTATGATATCTAAAATCAATTTTGTTGGTGGATCTAAGGGGTGTTGGGTGGACACTGGTACTTCTCGCCATAGGGACTGATTTATATACAAGTCCTACTCTGAGTCTGAGGATAAGAAAGTGTTGTTGGGCGACTCCCACTCCACTAAAGTTATTGGCACTCGTGAGGTGGAATTTAAGTTTACCTTTGGAAAGACTATCATCTTACAAAGATATCTTGCATACTCCAAAGATGAGAAAGAACTTAATTTCGGGATATCTTCTTTACAAAACTGGGTTTACTCAAACTATAGGGACTGATTTATATACAATAACTAAAAATAATATTTTTTGTTGGGAAAGGGTACGCCATTAATGGCATGTTTAAATTGAATGTTGAGTTCCTTTAATATTTGACATGCTAGACTTTGTCATGTTAATAAATGCATAATCAAGAACATGAGTAGCTTAGAACTAATTCCTAAACTATCATTGAATGATTTTAGAAAAATGTGACTTATATAGTCAAGCTTAATTAACAAAAACTTCACATAAGTCAGTAGTTAGAGAATCTGAACCTTTAGAATTAATACATTATGACATATGTGAACTTGATGGAAATTTAACAAGAAATAGGAAACGCTATTTTATAACTTTTATAGATAACTGTTCAGATTACACTTATGTATATCTAATGAAAAATAAAAGTGAAGCATTTGACATGTTTAAAATATTTATGACTAAGATTGAGAATCAACTTAACAGAAAAATAAAAAGGTTTTGAAGTGATAGAGGCACTGAATATGATTCCAATATCTTCAATGATTTGTTTTTATAAAACTCATGGAATCATTCATGAAAAAACTGCACCTTATTCTCCTAAAATGAATGGCAAAGCTGAAAGAAAAATAAAACTTTTACTGAATCAGTTATTGCAATTTTATTAAACTCTTGTGCTACTTCCCATTGATGGGAGGAAATTTTATTAACTGTTTGTTATGTGCTAAATAGAGTGCCTAAATCTACAAATAAAATTTCACCATATGAAATTTTGAAAAAATAAGAAACCTAATTTAACTTATTTTAAAACTTGAGGTTATTTAGCCTATGTTAGGATCCCTGATCCTAAAAGAAATAAACTTGCTAGTAGATCATATGAGTGTGTATTCATAGGATACACTATGAATAGTAAGGCTTATAAATTCTATGACTTAAAAGATCATGTAGTTATATAATCAAATGATGCTGACTTCTATGAACATAGGTTTCCCTTTAAATTTAAAAATAGTGGGGACTCATATTCTAGTAGTTTACCCATAACTAGAACTATTGAACAAAATGAAGAATTAAACACTGAAATTAGAAGAAGTAAACGAGCTTGAACCCTTAAGGATTTTGGGTCAGATTTTTATGCTTATACCTTAGAGGAAGATCCCCAAACTCGTAAAGAATCATTCTCTTCTTTAGATGCCAACTTATGGAAAGAAGCCATAAATGATGAAATGGACTCACTTGAGTATAATAAGACTTTGCATTTAGTTTACTTACCTCCTGGTTGCAAAACCATTAGATGTAAATGGATACTAAAAAAAAGAAATTAAAACCTAATGGTACTATTGAAAAGTACAAAGCTCATCTTGTAGTTAAAGGGTATAGGCAAAGGCAAAATGTAGATTTCTTTGATACCTTTTCACCAACCACACGAATAAATTACATACATGTACTTTTCTCTCTTGTTGCTATCCATGATTTAGTAGTGCACCAAATGGATGTCAAAACTACTTTCTTAAATGGTGACTTAGAAGAAGAGACTTATATGGACCAACTTGAGGGCTTTGTTATCTCGGATCAAGAAAATAAAGTTTTTAAACTATATAAATATTTGTATGGTCTAAAACAAGCACCTAAACAAGTCTTGAAAAAATTTGATAATATAGTTATCCCACATGAATTCAAAATGAATGAAAGTGACAAATGCATTTATTATAAATCATAAAATGACATTTACACTATTATATGTTTATATGTGGATGACATGATTATTTTTGTGTCAAATATTCATGTTAATGTGAAAATTTTGTTATGTGCTAACTTTGATATGAAAGATCTCGAAGAAGAGAGTATAATCATTGGTATAAAGATTACTAGGTTTGAAAAAGGGAATTTCTCTAGATCAATCTCATTACATTGAGAAGATCTTAAAGAAATATAATTACTTTAATTGTAAACTTGCATATACTCCTTATGATCCTAGTATAAAGTTGTTCAAGAACACCAGGGACGGTGTTAGATAAACTGAGTATGCGAGCATCATTGATAGCTTACGTTATGCTACTGATTGCACTAGACCATACATAGTTTATGTTGTGGGATTACTATGTAGGTTTACCAGTAGACCTAGTGTAGAGCATTGGAATGCTATTGAAAGGGTTATGAGATACCTTAAGAGAACTATATACCTTGGATTACATTATAAAAAGTTTCTCGCTGTTCTGGAAGGATACAACGATGTAGATTGGAACACTTTATTAGAAGATTCCAAAGCAACTAACGGCTATATATTTAGCATTGCTGGTAGAGCTGTTTCTTAGAAGTCTAAGTAGTAGACAATATTGGCTCAATCTATGATGGACTTTGAAAAAATAGCACTAGTTACTACTAGTGAAGAAGCAAGCTAGTTAAGAAGTCTGTTAGCTGAGATCCCTTTATGGGAAAGATCGATACCAGTTTTCCTGATCCACTACGATAGTACCGCGGCTATTGCAAAGATTTAGAACCATTATTACAATGGAAAGAGACAATAGATATACAGTATTGTTAGAAAATTTCTCTCTATAGGAGCCGTAAGAATGGATCATATATGTACTGATGAAAATTTGGTTGATCCTTTGACGAAAGGATTAACAAGAGAATTTTTTTTTCAAAAATCTTGAAAGGAATATGACTGATGCCCTTAGAATGAAGAGTCACTCATGATGGTAACCCAACTTATAGACTGGAGATCCCAAGAAATAAGTTCAAAGGGTAATAACAAGTCATGAAGTGATATGAGATGAATCATGCTATTATAAAGTCGCATTCTATATTGTTAGAAGCATGAAGTCCTGATGCATCAGAAAGGATGAGTTAATTATTAAACTCTTAATGAGTTCTATACTCTATGTGGAGTGGAGTACGTAGCTACAGGAGTACTCTTGATAGACTCACCTATGTGAATGTGGAAGTGTGGCTGCTTCTTATGAAACTTTTGGGCAAAATTTATTAGAGCATTCACTATACTGGGATAAACGTGCATGGCCGTAAAGCATGGGCTTTTCGAACTACACCTTGGAAAGGTTGTGTGTGTAATGTTGTTAGTGATAGAGTTCAAAACTACGAGTTACTCTAATATATTCTAAAGCATCAACACTATGCAAAAGTTCAAGTCAATAGACACCTTTTGCTTATGCACAATCTTATACTTTTAATTAATCGGTTGCTCGATGAAACTATTTTTATATTGTTAGAAATGAATTTAAATAAAAAATTATTTTCTATTATTTTATGACTGTTATTTCATAAATTATGTAACTGTCATTTTCATAATTATATGATCGTTATTTTTATGACCATTATTTTTATAATTATGTGACTATTACTTTTATGACCGTTATTTTCATAATTATGTGATTGTTAATTTTATGGCCATTATTTTCATAATTATGTGACCGTTACTTTTATGACCGTTATTTTCATAATTATGCGGCCGTTAGTTTTATGACCGTTATTTTCATAATTATGTGACCGTTACTTTTATGACCATTATTTTCATAATTATATGATCGTTATACATATTTTTTCAACTATAAATAGGGGTAATAGCCCTTAGTTTATAACATAACTTAACAACTCAAAAACAGTTCTACGGTTTTTCATAGCAAAATCAAAGAAAAGAAAATTCATAATTGCCATTTGAGATTTCTAAGCAACATAAATATTTAAGAGGTGTAGTATTCTGGACTTCATTAGTACAATGGTATTAACATATGAGAAAAAATTCCTAATATGAGTTTTTACATAGCATGCTTGATTAGTATGAATGCATGCTTAAGAGACAACGTTATCTTGCTCAGGAATAGGTTTATCACGCTTATACCCCTTCCTTTAGTCATGGTGGTTCTAACCAACATTTTGCTGGTAAAGGTCAAGGCAAGTCTTATGGTAATAAGCAATCTCACTGGATCTTGCAGCAATGCCTTCAAAGTTAGTCTTCCTCTAGTTCAACTGGTGGTAATAAGAACATTGGTCAATCTTCAACTTCTAACAGTTCTTTTAGTAGATATAATTCTATTGAACGAAGGAAGGAAAGAGCTATGTGCCAAATCTATAATAAGTCAAGTCATAGTGCCTTCAACTGCTTTCTTTTACATGACATTATATTGGAAAAATATCAATGTTTTTTCTCTTCGAGGTCTTGCAATAGCCTTGAATGTTTATGGGGCACCTGTAGTAGTGGTTCAAATAGTGTTGTCAACGGGGTGCGATAGGGTCGGGTTTGACATTCTCATATCCATGATAATTATTTGTAGGGGCACACCAGATATTTTCGTTTCACAATTTTGGAAAATTTGTAGAGATTGGATATTTTCTACTAATGAATAATATATATTTAATGTTATAATTTAACAAAAATTTTGTTTTAAAATAAAATAAATTTAAAATTAAGCTTAATAGATATTAGATATAATTAATAAATTATAGATATAATTAAATTCTTTATTTTGATGGTTGTTAAATATTAAAAATTAAATGTATTTTTAATTATAATATTATATTTTCTTAAATAACTAAATAAGAGAATATATAAAATGGTAAGAAAATTGGGTTCGGGATTTAATGGGGTGAGAAATGTGATCCCTTAACTTACCCCACAAAGGTATTTTCTCTATTAGGTTTCCCTTTCCCTTTCGGTGAAAAAAATAGATTTTATCCACGGTTACGCACCCCTATAGGAAAAGTTAACAACACTAGATTCTAGGAATGGATGATCACTTGACAGTGATGCTACTCACCATATTACTTAAGAAGCTTTTAATGTTAGTAATCATGTTACCTATGGCATTGATGGATTGGAACTTGATAATGGTTCTCAACTTTCCATCATTTGTTTAGGTTCTAATACTCTTGTTACTAACAATAAATATGCTCTCTCTCTACACATACCTTTGCTACTATAAACCTTCTTTATGTTTAGAAATTGTGTGAAGCAATCATATCTTTATATATAGAATCTAATCCTTTTGTTTACTAGTCAAGGATCTGTCTATAGGAAATCTAAGCCATAATTTAATATATTTTAATTGATTAAATAGATTTATATTTATATGATTTTATCACGTTTATATATAAATTTATCTTTTTGAAATCACGGGTATTTTTATTAATTTTTAAGTATTTTAGTTCAAAAATAATTTAAAGACTCGAAGAAAAATACTAGAAGTTATCCATCACAAATATGTTAAGAAAAAAAATGAGAAAAAGTCAACAAAAACAGAAAAATTTGACAAAATGGGTCAAAATGGGTCAAAATGGGTCAAAATGGTCAAAAATGTCAAAAATATCGAGTCCCATAAGAGCCATCCGGAGTCGCATGCAAGTCATACCGAGCCCTGCGCACGCCATACCGAGTCTAGCCTACCCCACCCTCGCATCTTTCGAGTCTTGCGTGCACCAAACCAATGTCACCTAGAGTCCCACAAGCACCAAGACTCGTCTACCGCAAATCTCGCACGCATCAATGCTAGTCCCATCGTAAATCTCACCTCACACACATGCTAGCCTGTCCAAACGCATCCAAGATCAATTTTTGAGATATTTTGCCACTTTTTTAGCTTTTTCCTCACCTATAAAAAGATCATCTCCCTCATTGTAAAAATCATCACAAAAATCATACATTTCTCTCTTTCTCTCTCTAAAAAGCTTTCTTTATTTTTTTTAGTTTTAAAGTTTTTTTTCTTTTTGAGAAAAATCAGCTATGATTTTGAATATTTCTAGTTTTTATTCAATAAATGGAAATGCAAATCCATTTAGAGGTTTTTCAAAAACAGAATTAGCATCAAAGTTTTGTACGAATTTTTTTGAGTTATAATTTTAAAATGAATTCTTTATAGTTATTTTTATGTTTCATTCTTATATATTATATATAATTTATCTGTGATTAAATTTAATATGTCTGACTATTTGTAAATATGATATAATAATAACGTTGTTATGCTTGTAAAATATTAAATAGGTAAAACATTTCTATAAAATAAATTGATTTTATTTTTATTCAAGATTTTATATTAAGGATGTTAGAGAGAAATGTATTATTTTTCATTACAAACTTAAATCTGAAAATTAGATTTTAAGGTTTAATTATATGATTTGATTTATAGTAGTTCCCTTTTATTTGTTGGTAAAATTGTCCAGTAGTTAGAATGAAGCTCTATTTTAAAAACATTTATAAGAACTATTATTCAAAAATATATTGACAACATATTCTGTGTAATGGTTTTAAAACTTGAAAGTTAGTACTCGGATAATTAAATTCTTAGGTTTATTTTGGATACCTTGAATAAAGTTTAAAATGTCTAACCCTACCAAAGGTGACATTTAAATTATTCATTTTCAATTTTATAGTAAAAAAGAATTAATTTAATTAACCAAATTAATTATCGATGTCATTCATAGGTGTTAATTGATTTGTTTAGTTAACAAATAATATCTAACCCTACCAAAGGTAGTATTTACATAAAAAAATAGAGAATCAATTTATATCTTTAATAACATAAATAATATGAGCAAACATAATTAACTTAATTATTATGTCTATAAATACTATACAATTATAAATGATTCAAATTTGTGTAATTGTTTATTGAATCCATATCTATGTTTATTTTTTTTATGTTATTAGATTAGGAAACACAAAAAGTCAAAATAATGTGACATGATGTTTAAGATTTAATTTCATTTTTAAAAGTTTGAATAATAAATTAAAAACAACATATATTCCTTCTTTAGATCAACCTTGAGAGTATACTTGTCATTTTCTATAAAATAATCCGTACATTTGTGAGAGTTTACAACTATAAAACCAAAGTATCTGTAAAATCGGTATTGCTAACCCAATGTTGGTTTTGTCTCATCAAGTTTTTGGTGTTGTTGCCGAGGATTTTATTTTTTTCATCATGTACTGACAAGTGGAAGGAATTAATTATACTGATACTTTTAGTCCAATGGTCAAATAAACTATTATTCGTGTTTTTCTCAATATAGTTGTTAGTTATGAATGGATTATTCAACAAGTGGATGTCAATAATGTCTTCCTCAAGGATCTTACTGAAGAAGTATATATAGATCTACCTCTTAGTTATGAAGTGATTCATGGAATGCTTTGTAGGCTTTGAAAGTCTCCTTAAGTCTAGTTTCAAAAATTAAGCATGTCTCTTTTGTCCTTTGGCTTTCTAATGCGAAATATAATTCCTCATTGTTTTTTAAGATTGCTTCTTCAAGTATCCTTTTGATACTAGTATATATTGATTATATCTTGATCATATGAAGTAATCCTCAATTGGTTACAAATCTTATTACTCAATTTCCCTCTCAATTTTGTTTAAAAGATCTTGGTAACTTTACCCTTTTTTTGGATTAGAAATTACTCATGGATCAAGTAGTATTCATCTATGTCAATATAAGTATATCACATACTTAGTTGAAAAATTTCACATTTCCTCATCCAAGCCAACTGATACAATTGTGTCTTCTGGTCAGTTCTTACTAATACAGCTGGTATACCTCTTGAAGATCCTACTCTTTTTAGGAGTTTAGTTGGTGGTTTACAATACTATTATTTAACTCTTCTAGATATAGCCTTTGTGGTTAATAAACTATTCAAGTTTCTTTTATGTCCCACAAACTTTCATTTACTTTCTCTCAAACATATGCTTAGATACTTAAAAGGGTACTCCTTAGTTTGGCTTGCACAATCTAGTCTCTTCTTCACTTTATTTGATGGCTTTTAATGGTATTGATTGGGCTTTATGTTATGATGATAGGAAGACTACCAAAGCTTATTGTGTCTTTTTGGGTGATAGCTTGGTTTCATGGCATTCCAATCAACATAAAGTTATTACACACTATATTACTAAATTTGAATATAGGGATGTTGCTATGGCTTCTAATGAATTAATTTGGCTACGAGCTCTTATTATTGAGATTGGTGTTTCTTTATCATCTCCTCCTATTATTTTCTATGATAATCTCAGTTCTAATTACCTTGCACACAATCCTATATTTCATGCACGAAATAAGCATACTGAGATTCATTTTCATTTTTTGTGTAATTTGGTTCAAAAGAAATTTTTGGATATTCATCATAGCTAATCACTTGGCTGATTCTTTAACCAAGTCTGCCTATCGCTCAATATATTTCTTACAAATATAAGCTTCTGGTGCTTCCATCACCCTCAAGCTTGATTAGGGATGTAAGGATGCATTATACTTACTCTAGATTTATGTTGTATTAAATTATAATTGAATATTTTGTTACATAATTAGTTTCTAGGGGATTGTTACTCTATTACATAGTACAACTCTTACAATCTAATATTTTATATATAAATATATTGTACATTACATTTAGTTTCTTAGGAGAATTACAAAATACATTTCATTCTCTCCTTTCTGTACATTCTTGAGAGATAAATATCTATTTAAAGATGATGTAAAGATCTAAAGCAAATAATTGAATGATTAACATGAGTAATCCATAAAAAATAAACTATTAAAAAATAGTGTTAAAAGAAAAATCATAAAAATTATTTTTATGGTTCATGTGATTTGTGTTAATATTCCCCAGCGCAAAATACAATTCTCAATTTTCTATGTAACGTTGATTACTAGTGTTTCAAAATCACACACACAAAATACACAAATAATATGATTTCATGATACACACACTCATGTTTCTAAATGTTTCAGTATATTATGTATGTTTAAGATGTGTGTTTGTATTAAATGAGTGAGAATTGTTTTTCCTGTGAAATAATATTTAGCATTATTTCGATGAGGGTTTGTTGAACCCACTAATGTGCATTGTAGAGACAGGTAAATCTCTTCATTAAGGACTCGTTGGGACCAATGAAGGTTGGTCGAGCTTTACTCAATGAGGTCTTGATTGATGAAACAAAACCGACATCAGGTTAGCAATATTAATTTTATAGATATTTTGGTTTTACATTTGTAAAACACTCACAAGTGCACGAATTATTTTATAGAAAATTATAAGTATATTTCCAATATCGATATAATATGGAATATATCTTATTTTTAATTTATTATTCAAATATTTAAAAAGGAAATTAAATCTTAAACATTATGTCACGATATTTTGATTTTTTTTTTTTGTATTTCCTAATCTAATAACATAAAAAAAATAAACATAGATATGCATTCAATAAATAATTATGCAAATTTTTATTATTCATAATAGTGGAATATTTATAGATAAAATAATTAAGTTAATTATGCTCACTCATATTATTTAGGTTATCAAATATATAAATTGATTTTTATTGATTTTTTTCTTATATAAATACCACATTTGGTGAGGTTAGATATTCTTTGTTAATTAAACAAATCAATTAACACTTATAGATGGAGTCGATAATTAATTTGTTAATTAAATTAATTCATTTTTCTAAGAGATTGAAAATGAACCATTTAAATGCCACATTTGATGGGGTTAGATATTTAAACTTTATTCAAGGTGTCCAAATTAAACCTAGGAATTTAATTATCTCAGTACTAACTTTCAAGTTTTAAAACCATTATTAAAAATATGTTGTCAATACATTTTCGAATAATAGTTCTTATAATAACTTTTGAAATATAGTTTCACTCTAACTATTGTGCGATTGTACCAAAAAATAAAAATGCACTACTATAAGTCAGATCAGATAATTAAACCTTAAAATTTAATTTTCATATTTAAGTTTTTAATGAAAAATAATATATTTCTTTCTAACATCCTTAATATAAAATCTTGAATAAAAACAAAATCAATTTATTTTATAGAAATAGTTTACCTATTTAATATTTCGCAAACATAACAATGTCATTATTGTATCATATTTGCAAACATCTATCAATGTTAAATTTAATCACAGACAAATTAAATATAACATATAAGAATAAAACATAAAAATAACTGTAAAGAATTCATTTTAAAATTATAACTCAAAAGAATCCTTACAGAACTTTGATGCTAATTCTATTTCTAGAAAACCTCTAAATGGATTTACATTTCCGTTTATTAAATCAAAAATTAGAAATTTAAAAAAGCATAACTAGTTCTTCTCAAAAAGAGAAGAACTTTAAAACTAAAAAACTACGAAAGCTTTCTAGAGAGAGAAAAGAGATTTTGAAGGGATGATTTTTACAATGGAAAATAGTGTCATTTTATAGGTGAGGAAAGGGCTAAAAAAGTGGAAAATATCTCAAAAATTGGTATTGGACGCATTTGAATATGCTAGCTAGGCAATTTTGTCCATTATTTTTGTTTTTTCATTTGTTTTTTTTTTTACTTTTCCTCATTTTTCTCACTTATTTGTATAATAAATGAATACTACACTTTAAACATTGTGATATATTGTTTCTAGTATTTTTCTTCAAGTCTTTAAATTATTTTTGAATGAAAATACCTAAAAAATAATAAAAATACATGTGATTCCAAAAAGATAAATTTATATAAAAATATGATAAAATCATATAAATATAAATCTATTTAATGAATTAAAATATATTAAATCATATTAATTTTAGTATTTTTTAAACACTCAGAGAAACGGAAAAAAAATAAAAACTAAAATTTAAATTATCCTAAATCATTTTTGTGGATTGACATGGTTAGCATATGCAACAAGCCTTTAAAAACCTAGGTTTTCCTAGTGAATGAGTTTGAGTCTGACGAGGGTTTTCAGTAATGATACCCATAAACATTAAACTAAATGTAAAAATTAAAAAGAAATAACAAAAATAAACAAATCAAAAACTAAAATTATAACAAAATAAAAACTAAATAAAATAAAATGAAACATAAAATGTCTCATGTTTTTAAATCTCCTTTAAGATCATAATTAAAATTTAAAGCATAAGTTATTTTCAACTTCTTAAACAGTTATAGTTTATAATAATAATTAGTTTAAAATCATTTTCACACTTCATTTTAAAAAAAAAATTCAATTTAAATTTATCCAATTTAAGTGTCAAAAATTCAAATTTCCTTCGACTCTATCCTTACAAATCAATACTCTCAAGATATCAAATCCTATGGGTTCAAGTACTCAAACTAAGGCGTATGCGAATAGAGTTTATGTTTAGAAATGAACTAATAAATTTGCATACTTATAAAAGAAGATAGACTCAAAATAGTGCATAATTTTGATCACATTAAAATAATTGAATGTATAAATTATAAAGATATCATATATATCATTTTCATGTATTAATCAAACTCATTATGCAAAAATTTCAAGATATATGCCTTTTAGAAGTGTAGGAAAAATAAATGCAACGACTTCTAAGAAAATTATCTCCTATATGTCTTTTGTACTAACCAACTATCAGAACTGTTTAAGGCTAAAAAGGTCGTAAAATGTATATTATACTATATATTCTTTATCTCTCTATTTTTTTAATTTTTAAGAAATTTTTCAACATCTTTATTTTTAGAGATTGGACCCATGTACAGATTGTATATTTTTCTAGGAATTTGGTGAGTGGTTAATTTTGTGAATTTTCTGTTTGATTTTGGTTTAGGTAACCCTAGATATGTCTCGTTTTGCTAGAAGTCATGCATGTATGAATGAGATAAAGACATATACTATCAATTTCTATTTAAATCATTTAATCTAAGAAAATGAAAAATAAATATATGACACTCTATTAAGATGAGAAAATTCATACATTCAATGCTAATACGCATTGGCTGGGCAATTTTGTCCAATTTTTCATTTTTTGAATTTTCCTAATTTGTTTATGACTTATTTGTATAATAAATTAATACTAAACTTTAAATATTGTGATGTATTACTTCCAATATTTTTCTTCAAGTCTTTAAATTATTTTTGAACGAAAATACCTATAAAACAATAAAAATATCCATGATTCTGAAAATACAAATTTATATTAAAAAAATGATAAAAATATATAAATATAAATCTATTTAATCAATTAAAATATATTAAATCATGGTAATTTTAGTATTTTTTAAACATGTCATTGTTCGAGAGGTTAATTTTTTTCTATAAATTTCCTATCTCATTTATTGTTTTGGTGATTAGAATTCATTGAAAAATCCAGCACCTTTAGAATTTAATGCATCAATGATACATTTTAAAGTGATTTTTTAAAAACTTGTTTTGGAAGGTTTAATTAAAAAGAATTCAGGCTAAGACATATTCACGTATCTAGGTCCATAAGCAAGCGAGTTGCCTTAACCTAGGTTGTGTCCTCATTATATTGAACCATAATCGATTTTTCATATCACATGGTAGTAGAACTTGAGAACAAGTTATATAACCTTTGATAAAACAACTTTATACAAAATAGGTACAATTGATCATGGTTCTCTAACTAATAGAGATATAGTTATTTTATATTTTTTAGTGTTAGAAACTCAAGCCTAACTCAACCCAATAAGATCTTATTAAGTTAAGGGTTGCCCAAGCTTATAAGCAGTTTTGCTGCTTTGTTCCTAGTCAATGTGGGACAAGGATACTTAACATCCTCCCACCACACGGCGGACAAAGGTGGACATTAGCGCCACGGTGAGACTGTGGTAGAGCCCAATTAGGTCCAAGCACATAGAGACTAGTCCCAGCTCTGATACTATGTTAGAAACTCAGACCTAACTCAACCCAATAAGATCTTATCAAGTTAAAGGTTGGCCAAGCTTATAAACAGCTTTGCTGCTTTGTTCCTAGTCGATGTGGGACAAGGATACTTAACAGCCTCCCTCCACACAACGGACAAAGTTGAACATTAGCGCCATGATGAGACTGTGGTAGAGCCCAATTAGGTCCAAGCACATAGAGACTAGGCCCAACTCTGATACCATTGATATCATGTTAGAAACTCAAGACTAACTCAACCCAATAAGATCTTATTAAATTAAAGGTTGTCCAAGCTTATAAGTAGCTTTGCTGCTTTGTTCCTAGTCGATGTGGGACAAAGATACTTAACATTTAGGTTATAAAGTATAAATTCTGAAAATGATAGAATGAGAAAAAGTTGAAAAAAACATCCAAAACTTGGTCAAAATTAAAAAAGAAAAAAATCTCAATAACCATCGACAATAGACTTATCAAATTATATCAATCAAACAAAAAAATGAACAAAATCAAGAAATGTATTAAAATATCACCACAAATCATAGCAAAGTGTCAAATAAATTATTGATATAAACACATAAAATGTCTCTAAAACTGGATGAACAAGTAAATATGAAACACGTACAATTTTTAAAAAAAATGAATAAGAACACTAGCTAGAGGAAACAAAAAGGAACTCAAGAATATCAAAAACTATATATCTAAGGTTTGAAAATGGATAAATATTTGAAGAAAGTAGGTTTTGCATAAAAAGAGAGTGAGTTGTGTGGCTCAAGAGTGTAAAAAGAACGAAAATGGGTTTCTTAGCTGAGAGATAATCGAAATATCAATCTATATTATGTTTTATTACAATGCAAGAAGAGATAACATCGTGACTATCGTTCAAAACATAGTTGTATTATGCTTTAGTTAAAAATATCAAAAACTAGATTGGGCAGGGTAATTAATTGAATTCAGGATAGTTAAGAGAAAAATAAAAAAATACTATATCAGTAAATAGAAAGTAAATTTTAAATAAAAAGAAAAATATTAACTTATTAAATATATTATTTTTATTTTTTATTAATATTTGTATTGGACCATGATTGCGGCTTTAGCAAGCCCGTAATTAACAATTATGGGCTTTGATATTTTAGGAACCAAATGGGAATAAAATGATGAGCATCATGCAAGGCAAAGACATCTTACTGTTGAAGCACCAAATCTTTATTAATGTGAAGTGTGATAAACGTTTAAACCAAACAGCCCGCTATAATAAATTAATGGAAAAAGTTTATCATAAATTAAGATTGATGTAGGATAATATTATTAATAACTATGATATAAATTGAAATAAAATTTTTATTTAATTTTTAATAAGATGATATGATAATAATGTTATTTGAGATGTCCCATCTATTTTTAATAAATTTAATTTAAATTAAAAAATATAATAAATAATAATTTATAATATAAATTTAATAAGTAAAAGTGATTCAATATATGTTTTAATTTAAATTTTTTATGGTTATAATGCAAATAAGATTAATTAAGAAGATAATATTTAAATAAAATAAAATAATATTATAAAATAAATTTATTATAAATACGAAATTATGTATAACAAAAATTATCACTTAAATTATATATATATATATATATATATATATATATGTATGATATAGTTATAATATATAAAACAATATATCTGAAAAGATTAAAATAACACATATTAATCTTTTAATTCTCGAAAAGCTGCTTAGCGAACTCATATCTGACACATCTTTTGCTTTGTTCACACGGCTAATTAGTAAGATGGTAAAGTTTTGTTGTTTCATATTTAGTTTTTAATAAACAATGTTTACGAGACAAGGGATCAGAAAAACTTGAAAAATTGAGTAATATTATATAACATCTAGTAGTTTTTTTCAAATTGGGTGGTGTTTTATAATTAATATAAATGTTATATTGTGAGATATATTTGTTAAAAAAAGAGAGCCATTTATAATATATATTTAATTAAAATATACCAAATGAATTGAGTTCTATCTCAACTTGAGATATAAAAAAAAAATTCCTAAAAAATTACATCAACAGTCTTTCTAAAACCTTAAATTTGTTATTATCATAAAATTTATACCTTCCTTTTAGTACTCAATCACATCATGTTATGATATTATAAATTTTATAATTTTCTTATGCATCATATAGTTATAGAAAATAATTTACATGATGTATAATTATAATTATTGTTAAAAAGATTAGTAGTTTTTTAAAATTTATAAGAATTTTTATTAATAAATATGCATTTTTCGTTTTATTTAAAAAATATAGTTGTTGATTAGATGTTTTTTTTATTTTAAAAAACACTGAATAGATCCCTCATTAATAAACGTAATATACAAAATAAGAATAGAAGAGCCAAATTTCCACAACTACGTAGCCACAATTATATTGGAAAAGGCTAACCATAAAACATAAACCTTCTTCAATCTTCGCACGCTTTCTGTCATTTCCACCCAACCTCCCTTTTCTTTTCTTGTTTCCTTTTTCTACAATTATCAAAAACCCACATTAAACGTCCAACGTTAATCCTTCTGCCCAATTTTTTTTACTAATACTATCACAGAAGAAGAAAAAGAATCCAGAAACTCTTCAATTTTTAATCTTCAAATGCAGGCTGGTCCATTACTATCACTTTCTCCAAGCTTCAACAGCTATTCATCCTCTGGCAAACTCGCTGATATCGCTACGAGAGTTGTTAACGAATTCAGGAAAGAGTATTCAAGTGGTTCATCTTCGAACTCTTCTTTCGCTTTTGATCCAATATGGGAATCTCTTGAAAATTCATCAACTACCCATTTCTTAGAAACCTCTTCTACATCAAACCCAGATGTTGAAATTCAACAATCTGATGAAAATGATGAAGAATTCGAGTTTCCTAATATTTTCAGCGAACCCAACTCCTCTATTTCCGCCGATGAGATCTTCTATAACGGTCAGATCAAACCCATATACCCTGTTTTTAACAAAAACGTGTTGCTTTATGATGATCATGGGTTTCAAAACAAAAAGGGTTTGAAAGATGATTCTAAACCTCCAACGAGTACCACGCGTCGTAGACAACCTTTAAGAAAGCTGATGATCGAAGAGGAACGCGAAGCAGCGACAACGTCGTCTTCTTCTTTCGAAACAGACGAACTCGAGGGTTTGTCGCCAGAAAGTTTCTGTGTTTGGGTTCCGAAAAATACAGCCACTGACGAATCGACGAGAAATTGCAAGAAGATCAGCTCAACTGGATCGTCGAAGAGATGGAGATTAAGAAACTTTCTGAATCGAAGCAACAGTTTAGGCAAGGATACGTTTGTGCTTTTAAGTGTTCCGAATAAGAATAAGACCGAAATGGGTAGTTCAGGTAATGATGCGAAAGCCGGGAAAGAAACGGAAAAGGAATTTCCCGGCGCCGGAGAGGAGTTGGAGTCCAACGAAGGTGGGGATTGTACTTGTGAAAAGAAGAAGGAAGAAGAAGATAAGCGAAAGACTTTGTTGTTGCCATATAAGAAGGATATTATGGGAATTTTGACAAATGTCAATGGGCTTAGTAGGAATTTGCGTCCATTTTAATTTTCAAAAGTTAATTAATGTTGCTGCCAGTGTATTTCTTTGCCTTTTTTTTTTTTTTGTATTGAATATTTTCATCTTTTCTTTTTTGAACGGACATAATTAATTATTTCTCCATTCTATGTGAATATATATTATAATTTTATTTGAGGTATATTTTTATGTCCTGATAGAAATATCAAATGGTTTATATATTTTGTTAAATTTGATTCTGACTTTGATCGTTTTTAACAAAGTGCAAATGGCCTCTGAGTGGATACAGTGTGAAAATGAGATTTTGCTCTGCGACAAATAAAGTGGGACTCACACGGTATTGTAAAGTCATTTTGCATTTTTTTGCTTTTTGCCTTTTTGGAACATTCGATGAAAATTGTTCCTACCGGCTCCTCAAAACCCACTCTGAGTCTAGTATTTTGTGTTTTATCTATAGAGGTTTATTTTATTAAAAAATACGATAATATGATATTTTAAGTAATAAAATTTAATATTAATATAATTTTTAAAAAATAAATATAAGATAAGATATAGGGGGAGAAATCAAGTTATAAAATTATTTAAATAAATTATATATATTCTTTTTATAATATAAACAACATATATATTTTTAAAACATTAAAAATAAAACTATCTAAATAAATACATCATATATAAAAAATTATATTAAAAACCCACCTCCTATTTCGTAATTTCGTATTTCCTTAATTTTCGTTATGCTTCAAATTTTCTGATAAAAAAAAAAATTGTGATTTGATCTTTTGGGCCATGGGTATCTGTAGATTTCCTTAATTTTCGTTATGCTTCAAATTTTCTGATAAAAAAATTGTGATTTGATCTTTTGGGCCATGGGTATCTGTAGTTCATGCAAGTTAGGTTAATTTGTGTTATTTTGTACTAATTCAATTTAAGTTTTGTATAATTTTAATTTAATTAAAGGTGAACGTGAATTCAAATCAAACACAAAACTATTTAAACTAATCTAAATTGTTTACTAAGTGTTTTTTTTATTAATGGAACATTTTTTATAAATAAAAAAATATGCTTAATAATTAAAATTCATGGTTCAAATATTATTACATAAAATACAAAAAATGAGAAAAATAATATTAAAACAATTAATCTTTTAAATAAATAATAAATTATCATTGAATAAATAAATCACACACATAATAATGATCACGGAGATAATATAATTTCTCACATACATATTATATTACAATAATTAGTTAATAAGCATTTAACTCACTGATAACATACTTATTATAATGACATGTGAAACTATCTCTACTATTCTCAAATATATTTAGATAGATACGATAACAATCTTAAAGTGTGTTCATATTTATAATTTTTTGACATCATCTTTTGTTTCTTTAAATTTAAAAAAACATAATTAATTGTTTTTCGTTACATTAGTTATGTCATCTCTATACACCTTCATATTTTTTTATTAACCAAAAACAAACCATATTTATAAATTAATAATCAAAAATTAAAACAATAAATTAATTAATTAACCAAAAGCTAGATCAAATAATACTAATTTAACATGTATAATAGAACACTTTTATTCTAAGTGCATAAGAACTAACTTTCTATCAAGTATTGCGTATTTACAATCATCACCTTAGAAGTTATGATATAATAAGATAGTTACTAATCCATCTCATTTTCAAACAATAATATGCCTATTGCTTTTACATTATTTTTTTCCTTTCTAAAATTGTATTGCTACTATGAATATAAAAAATATAAAAAAATTATGACTTATTCAAAACACATTAATTTTAAGATAATGATTTTCTGTTTTATTTTGAAAGAAAAGACATTCCTTGTAAGATTTGTAATATGGTATGGGAAGAAACGTTTTTCTCTGATCTTAAATTTTTAACCTAGGATGTAAGTCGTAACATATTATAGCTTGCTTTTTTTTTTTAGCCAATGGATTTAGTAGAACCTAACTCAATATTTTGACTTATTTGAATTAGCTCAAATGTGGTCCAAATTTAATTGGATTCATATTTGATTCAAGTTTTAGAATTTAAATTTAATTTGATTAATCAAATTGTGATATAAATTACAACACCTAATTGAGCATATTATTTTCTTTGCAATGTATGATTACATATGTTAGATACATTTTAGGGAAAATATCATTATATTTTAAAGGAATACCTTTTTCACAAATTTTTTTAACATTTGATACATTTAGAATGTCTTTAATGAAATTAAAATTAAAATTATTCTAGTAAATAATCCTATCAATAATTTTTTAATTGATTATCTCTCATAGATTTTTTATTATTTGTTAAATTATTAAAATATCTTTTAAAAATAATAATAAAATAAATTATTAAAAATAACAAGTATATTTTTTAACCTTAGTTATTAAAGTTGTTAACATAAATTTTTTTAGAGTTTAATTTAAAAAAAAAATATAAATGTCACTCTCTGAATAAGAGATAGATAATTTAGGATAGAATATCTAAACTGAAACATATATGAGATCAAGATTGCATAGGTGTCATATTTATTTTAAAAATAAAAGACAGCACACTAACTAATGACTATTTTTCTGTTTTTATTTACTTTTTTTTAATTATTTATTTTACAATAGTCTCTATTTAATGAAGTTTAAAAAATAAAAAATAAAATAAAAAATTAATTTTATCCGATCGCTTTTTAATAATAATATAATTAAATTGTAATAAAAATGAAATACATAATTTAAATCTCATTTTTTGCAATAAATAAATACCTTTGATAATATTATTTCAAAATATGTTTATTTATTTACTATATTTGTTATAGTTAAAAAGAAAAAAATATACAATAAATAAAGAAATATATAAAAATGTAAAAACTTATTTAAATTAAAAAATTAATTCAATGTACTTGATGTATTTCCTCGCTTATATATTTTATCTCTTTTTTACCGTTAATTTTTTTAAAAATATCTTTATATTTTATTTATTGTCTAAATTTGTTTTTCTCATTATCATAATTAAAAATTTAATAACTGCGTTCAAAAAATAAAATATGTATTTATATTAATTAAATAACTTATTAAAAATGGGTTTATAATAATTTAATTCAAGTTAATTAATCCATAAACATTAATTTTTTAAAGTTTAATCTTAATTATTTTTATTTTTATAAATTAGTTTAACTTCTTAGTTTTATTATTAATTTTACTATAAATATTAAAAGCAAAAATATTATGTTATTTTAATAATTAAATCTTGAGTTATATGCTATTAAATTTATTTAAAATTGGAGTAACTATTTATAAATGAAAATATATTCAATTAAATATAAAAAAAATCATTTTATTGCATATTGTTTAGAATAAATTAAAAATAATAATTTCATGCTTTATATGAATTTTAATTTAATTTTTTTAATTGATAAATACTTATGTATATATCTATTTTTAATTTATATGCATTTATTATTATTTTTTATGTTTGTATTATTGTAATAAAATAAGAATAAAAATACATTATTTTAATTTTATTAGGTAGTATTATCGATTATTTAATATCTAAATATAAAAAAGTAATATTTTAGCTAAAATCAAAATAATATTTTTTAATTTAAAAATATTATTAATTAATATTTAATAAATTATTTATATTATTTTATATTTATCTTTAAATTTATTATTTATGTATAATAATGTAATTAAATATAAATTAATAAAATAATATAAATGAAAAAAAGTATAATAATTATTTTATATAAAAGAGATAAAAAAAATTAAATAATATACTTGTAATAAATATAATAATTTAATAATATTTTATAATTTTATCGATATATCTATAAAACATTGTTGTCACCCTTTGCTTTCTTTTATATTTGTTTGTTTATACTATTTATTTAGAAATGTCAACATCAAAACGTCAACATCAAACTATATCTTTTACCTTTATATCAAAATGTCATTTCACGAATTCTCACGTCCCTATTTGGAATATTTGGGAAATTATAAAAACAATTAGAATATTAAATTTTTTAAATGTATATATAATAATAATATTAGGTCTAAATTAACCTATATTATATTCTAAAATATTTTATTCAATAAATAGATAAACATTATTATTAAATAAATATTTAAATAAATAAATAATCAATAAATAATTTTATAATTATCCAATAAAAAGATAATGATAGATAAATAACTCTAACATTAAAATAAATTTATTATAATAAAGAAAGTCATGGTATATATATTCATTTTATACACTCATTTAGGAGAACTCGAGATGAGACAAATCCTACGATACTCAATCTTTTATGCGAACTAGATATAAGACAAATCCTACAATACACAGTCTTTTCTTAAATATCTAGATCACAAAGCGAGACTAATTTCCTCTTTTTTGTCATATATCTGGATTTACTTAAACATCATAAAGACCAAATATTGTCACACTTTATGGTGGTTCGAGATTTTAATTGTGTTTTATGTTCTCAAGTCTATATGAATAAGAAGTGCAACAAATCATCGATGTTGATAAAAATTGACATCAATATTTGATATCGTCAGTAAGAAACATTGAGCTATACTAATTGAATGAAAAACTAGATCAATAATAAAATATTGTAGTGTTTCTTGGACTCTTGGTCATACGACCTTTGAGAAAAGAACCCTCAAAGCTAAGAAAACCTCTCCAAAGAGAAGTTGGCATTCTACACGCTCTTTGAGAGGCTAGAGTTTTGTCTTTCCCAAAACATAACAAAACAACTCCATGGACTCGAGATTCATATCCTAATGAAATCCATAAAAGATCATCATGTGCACTCCTTTGAGCCAATAAGCCTACATGAACCACAGTCATCACTACCATACAATGGTTTTATTTTCAACACCTTTGACAAGTGAGACTTCCTTGGTCATTAGAAAGAAAATCTCATTCAACTAGCCATAACCACACAACCCAAAATAGGCCCCATACATAGTTTTTTTCCCAACTGAGTAGCTCTATAACGGATTTGGAAATTCATGCATTGCCTAAAAAATATGAGACAATAACTAGAAATAACACATGACGATCTTCTACCCAACAAAATTTGGTTGCAAAAGGATGCTAGAATACATCGCACACGCCTCCAATATGAGTGGGTGCCAGCTATAACTGTTGCTGCATAGGATATAGAAAAAGTAGCGTAGTTTGTAGGACATAGACAAAATTTGGTTCAGGCTTGATTTACCCACTTCTAGACCAATTCTTGAGGAAGTAAAACTAGTTTTGGAATCTTCTCGACGAGATGATTCCAATGATTGTATACTTGATATTTTGTATGCAAGTAAGGAAATTGATATTTAAAAATAGGTGTATGTAGAAACCGTTCACCTATCCAATTCAATCAAATTTGTGAAAAATGGATCATCCACCCTTCCATTCATTTAGGGCATCCACAAAACCTTTGGTAAAATATTTCTCATACTTTCTTTCATCTTCATTTAGTGGATCTTCAAAATGAGACCGACAATCCTTCCAAAAATAATAAACTCATCAACAAGTTCTAACACTCAAATGGGAATCACAGGACCCAACCAAAAACTAGTCCATCTAACATTATCCTGGCCTACTCGAGTAGAAAAGCATGTACTTGTTCCAGCTTACCAACAGTGGGCCTAACTACTCATAGTTGTGGAGCTTAAGGACATACTAATACCCATCTAAACATGATGAAAATAGCATTCCATGCCATCCTAGAACGTCTCCTAGAACCATAGGTTCTTAGTCCATTTCGCATACTAGAGAACGTCTATGAGGCATCTTCCAATACCCAAAGTGTACATGACACAAATCGTACCCAGACAAGGCTCGACCAATGATGTAATCGACCGTAATAAGAATTGAGATTCAGGGCTGGTGAAACAGAGTTTTTCCACGAAGTACAAGGTCATCCATTCATGGATGCCCATAAAGCGACCCTCCGACCATCCATCCTAATCCGGTTAGCACCACTTCCAATAGATTGTTTCCATCATGTTCGACATAACCATCTTGAGGCCCATACATGGGGACACTTTGTCCAAGCCAGCCTAGATAAGCATGTGGCCCCAACAACTAATAGTCATACCAAAAATCATCATTCATATGAGCTACCTACGTTCATCCATTCAATTATTGATCAAATTGTATGCAACTGCAAATGTGCAGCAAAGGTTGAACTAAGTCAGACCCTAGACTTAATTGTCTTGGTTTAGTCCCATTCATACCATGAGTCATCGTAACACCATGCCCTTACAAGTTCAAGATGCCCAAAATGAACACCTATGATGATATTAATGACACCTTAGAGCGCAGAGAAAAATGTAAGGGATGGAATCATACGTCCACCTCGACATTATAAAAGAGCACACTTTAGACCATTATGGAGTTATTCAAAAATCCATAAGATCTGTAACCATTTTTCATCAATGAGGACTCTCTGAGCCATCTTTCAATGCTTTGGGTACCATAGTGCCCACTCATAGGTTGCATAATCCAAACGACTACCTTATAAGTTACGTAATCCACATGGATGTCCTAAAGACTAAATTGTTGCCTTACAGGACATAGAGTCTACATTATTGCCACTCCCTAAGTTGCATAATCTACACTTTGACATTTCAATCAAAATAGTCTAGGCTACACCGGATAGGATAGTGTGCCATTGAATAGACCACACTATCTTACATGACATATCATGTAAATTGAGTTGTGACTACCAAGAGTATGGATCAAGCCATCATTATTCATCAAAACCTTGTAAAAGGGTAAAATTCACCAACTCAATGACATGTATTTTTCTAAGTTAAGAAATATCTCATGCTTGGACTAAATAAGTTCAAGTACTCCAAGTAGAGGGATGACAAACTAAGGGGCTTAGCCATATAACACCTAGTCCAAAAAATCACCCTAAATTTAGAAAAAAATCACATAATAAGGCCCAAATAGAAAATAAGTCCATATGTACATAAATCGAACTATAGGTCATCTAATCAAATGAACACATGGGCCAGAAATTGAGCCATTGCATAACTAGAATGCCCAGGACCAAGTGTGGCTAACTAGGAAAAAATATGTCTAGACAAGGAATGATTAGCTAGGAGCATGGCTATCTAGTTAGAATATGGCTGACCAGAGACATGGTGAGACGAATAAGAGGTCAACTAAACAAGCCAGGGTTATAGGTCAACCATTCTTACCCCATCTTTCACGACCATCTTGCCTTGGGTATAGGACTCACACTCTACTCTTTGTTAGTACATCCATCTGCCATTTCCCACCTACTCAAAGGACCATATTTCTATACATGGTAGGGACTCCGAGAAGGCCCATAAGCTCACAAATGAGTGAGACCATATTCAAATTTAGAAATAGTATAAGAAGTACATAATCTATAATCCAAAGATGCAAAACACCTTAGGAATTATTTCTAAATGAGTTTTTTGATAGTGCTTCAAGAGTAAATATATCTAAGTCTCATATGAAAACACTTGGTAAGATCACCATAATCAACCAAGTTTGGACATAGACTCAATGAAGTAACATTTCATGTTCTAGTAAAGAAAAAAATATATGTCCACTAACATAATGAAGGTCTAAAACAATGTTCCAAGTCCTCCATGATTACATAAATTCATATGGTCCCTAGGAGGTATGAACCCAAGAAGTGACAGTGGGCCAACAAGGCTCCGTAATAGAATATCATGAAGGCCACTCCTTCATAAGGCTAAGGGCTCATAGCCCCACATATCATCTCTACAAGAAGCTCTAGAGATTATAATTTTTTTGAAAGAGCAAAAATTGGCACAAGATACCACTCATAAGAAACCAATATGGGATAGTGATAAAGTCCCACCATGATTAAAGGATGAGAAATCGTCCTACTAATAGGTATGTGATTTTGGTAGATGTTTGGGCTAAGCTTGTCAAAACTTGTGGAATTCAACAAGGAAAAGGGAAATCCAAGCCAAAAATGGCAAAAGTATTAAAATGCACGAACTCCAAGAGGCTTACATGCCAGTATCCTTGGTGTCACACCTAAGATAAACAAGATATCACAATAACCTTGTAGGTTTACTCTACATTTTTGGGTTGGAAGTCTACTACCATTTATAAAAGCTCGCTCTTCTGATTAAAGATAGGATGCACCCTAGGTATAGGCTTTGCAATCCACACTAAAACCAACGTGACGAGCAATTGATAAGTGCTAGAAAAAAACCCATACTTTATAATCTTAGTATGTTTAATTGTAATAAATAGATTTGATTATAACATGTTAGGAATCATGGATATATTTGGTTTTATTTAAGGTGTTTTTAGCTTCAAAGTAGATAAATTTATCAACACGCAAAGAAAAACACTGGGAGGACTTATTTTGCACCATATGAACTTAAACAATTAAGGTATGTAAGCCTTACATAAAAAATAATCCATTTTGTAAGGTGTAAAAGACAACTCAAGAAAAATAAAACGTGTCATGGTGAAGAAATTAGTATGCCTCAACTCACATTATTTGGGATGAATTACTAGGCATATTGAGTTTTTTGTATTGAATTTTTTTGAGTCAAATCTATCTTTAGTTATTTTAATTATTTTGCCATTAGTTTAGTATTTTCAAAAACCAATTATTATGATAGAGTTTAGATTTTATTTTTGTATTTACTTAAGTTTTTAAGAAATTTGAAAAATTATTTAAAACCACGTAGTTCCTCTTAAGAAATATCTTAGAAGTATACTTATTACTTATTATAAGTGATTGCACTTGCGAGCTATTTTATAAATACAAAATTTATGCATCAAGTTTTTGACGCTATTGTCGTGAAGGAATATCTTTTTAGATTTTTATTTTCAAAATCCTTAAAAACTCTTTATTTATATTTGTGAATTTTTTACGAATATTTGTGGTTTGTTTAGATTTTTTTATCTCTCTCTCTCTCTCTCTCTATTTTCTTTTATTTATTTGTTTTTAGTTTTTTATTTCTTTGTTATTTACTTTTATGTTTATTTTATTTTTAGCATATTGTTTAGTTTTAAATAAATAGAAAAATTAACTAAAAATGTTTTTATTTTTATTTATTTATTTTAATTGTTTATTTTAATTGTTTATTTATTTTATTGTTTGTTTTTATTTGTTTGCTTTATTTTATTACTTGTTTTTCTTTTTTTCTTTTTGTTACGTTTTGGTGCTTTAATATGATTGTTGCTTAGCGTTAGTTATGCGAGATCGGAGATCTCTTGGAAATCCACCTATACATTTCATAGATAATGTTAATAGATTTAAATAGCAGTTAAAAGGTTGGATATTGAAATTGAAGAACCTTTAATAAAGCCTATAATAGAGTCATAACTAAAGCATGTTTTTGAATCTTTAAACATGGGATATGCTTTACCTAGAGAAATTGTAATGAAGGAGTACACAAGGTAAATTATTGGCACTGTTACTGTCTGAAGAATCCCATATGAAGAAATAATTGTATGAAAGTTAATTATTTTTCTAACTCAAATAGGTAACTAGAACCTAGATGAGGGGTGGATATGTCAACCCATTGAATCTTTTCGCGAGCTCTATACCAAGTTAGCCAAGCATGCCTCGTAAACGTGAATTAAGAATAGTAAAAATATCAAACAACATGCTTAATTCAATACATAACAAAAATAACCAGCAGTAAGAAGGAACAAACTACAGTAAACACTATAGTGATAGTATGCCTTACAAGCTTCTATCCAAGCTAGCAGCATGTATAATCATATCAAAACATCACACATCATGCAAAACAATCATACATACTGAAAAAGGAATAAAGAATTTTCAATCACTTCAAAATCTCATATGTGGAAAACATATTATGTAAATGCTGATTGTTCTCTCACAACATACATAGCAAACCTTATGAAAGAGTCCAACACCTGGTACACTTCTAGGGTAAGAAGATACATACTCCTTAGAAACTCATACCAAACTCGCATTAGATAAAAAGCAAAAGCAATATAAATTATCACAGACAACTAGTAATAAGCAATATATATATTATACAGTAATAAAAAAGGTGATAAATATTAAAGTCTTTCTAATAAGAGTTTAAACTTTAGTATGTAGAAACGTACACCATTTAAACTCTAATTGTACCTACTACACATTGGAGCATGCATAACATAAGGTATAATGAGATAAACCTACATAGAAGTCCTATTTATGCTATAACATCTTCGAGTTGTTTATGGTAACCACTCGGCAATAAACAAATTCACTAAGTAATAAAACAATTACAATCATGAGAGAAATAAAAATCCCATTACCACTATCAGTCAGGACCTTTGTTTGAATTTCCTATTATTGCACTTACTTGCTACCTCGGTAATAACTTGGTTTGACACACGCACATTAGATCAATAATGTGAAGTGATGAAAAAAAATGTGATGACTACCCTTGATCATGAACACCCAACAGACAAATGAAAAGTTGCATCTTGGCAACTACCAGTCGACACACAGCTCATAGCCATACAGGCTCTACACATAAGAAAAAGTTACACAAAGACAACTACCAACCAACATATGTCTCGTAGCCACACAGACTCCTCACATAAGAAAAAGCTTCACAAAGGCAACTACTAGACAACATATGGCTCACAGTCAAACATGCTCATCACATAAAACCATTTGCAAACACCACCTTGAATACTCACCACTCAAGAGCACAGATTTTCCCACAAAATCATAAATCACTAATATCAAACAACACTAAAGGTAATAGTGATCCAAAAACAAAATAAAATGAGATGCAATTTGATAGAGCTCTGCTACATATTTTCTGAATAAAAGGGTATTTATAGAAGTTATCCAAGCTCATTACCAACTTCGCCACGCTCCTCCCCAAGGACCTTGCTAACCATCTCGCCAAGGGTGTGGCAAGGGGTTAGGTGAGGCCCTTATTGAAGGATGTGGTGAGGTGCCAAAAATCATTTTTTTTCATTCCAAAAAAAGTCAAGTAATTTTCATTTATACATGTACCTAAACCAAACCAAAAACACGAGTAACAATGGCGAATCATGAATGCAATTCCTAACCTATCATGAACACTATAAAAACCAACCACATAGTGTGTGTAAGCATGCTCAAACATAAAGTGTACCTATGTGTGTGTGTGTGTGTGTGTATTACTAATCTTTAGTAACCAACATTACACAGAAGAATAGAGGTACACTAAGTAAAATAAATAGACTCCATGTTTTGCACAAGAAAAACTAATACAGACACAAAGAACTATAAGACTAACATTACCTCTATACAGTTAGGTGAGGTAGTTAAAAATTATGAATTGAAACAAATTCATTATTCAATGTTTCCCTGCTTCTATGGAATTCCTAATGAAGATTCTTTGTCTTTTATTAGGGATATGTACTCAATTATGCAGACATTCCCATTAAATATGTTAAATGAAGACTATCTGAAAATGAGGTGTTGCCCAAACCATTTAAAGATAAGGCTAAGGCATGGCTAATGACTCTCCCACTAGGTTACTTGATAACTTGGAGGGAGTCTACAATAAGCTTATGGGATATTTTTACTCCCATCAAAATACTTTCAATTTGAGGACCAAAATTACTACATTCTCTCAAATGGAAAGAGAACCATTCTATGAAGCTTGAGATAGGTTCAAATTACTTTTCCCTCAATGCCCACACCACAGCTGTAAAATATATTTTTCTATGATGAATTGACACAATAATGTCAATTTACAGCTAATAATATTTCAGGTATAGTATAGGGAAATACTAGCCTTAGAGACTTATGATCTCTATAAGATTGGTGCTAATTCCCAAAAAGAGTACTCAAGTGAGAATAACCAGAATTCATGAGATAGACTTAAACACTAAAATTTCTATGCAAATTTCAGAATTGACCAAGCAAGTTGTACTTCTAGGCAGTAAGAACTTTCCAAATAGAAAAGCATGACACATCCCCTTATCAAAGAAAACCATTTGCAAGACCTGAACAAGTGAATGTAATGGAGGGACATAAACAAGTGAATGTATTGGAAGGTTATCCCTTTATGCAAACACTTCCAATTAAGGATGGAAAAATCATTCCAATTTCTCTTAGAGGAAAAAAAACCCTACTTATGCGCCAAACGAAAACCATATATAGGGCTAACAATGCAACCAAAACATGTCATATAGTCCTCTAAATAGATCAAACTTAGAGGATATCTTGAATGCTTTCATTCAAGTTAACAAATACAAACATATTAAAAACAATTAAAGGTTGGACTCTTGAAGGAATTTGTGAAAAGAGTGAAAGTGGAAGTGGAAATGGGATAACTAGTTGAACATGGACAAAAATAAGCTAGAGAATAGTTACCTAATCAAAATGAACATGTGAAGGCTATTATAGTTTGTGATAGTAGGTCGGGGATAGAAGAAAAGCTACTTATGAAAAAAAAATTAATTTTTTTTATTAAACATGGTTTTCTATTGTTTAGTTTAGTTAGGGATTACGAACATTTAGGTCCATATATAATTTTTTTAAATTATCATACTTTTAGTTTATTTAAAGTAAATAATTGAGTCTTTAAATTGTTTGTTTGATGTTGTAAATATGTTCATAGATTATTGAAAGACTTAGTTATATTCATAGTTTATGTTTCATGATTGGATGTTGAGATTGTGATGAACCTAAAATTGGTGTTTAGGAATCAAATAGTAGAGACTACTATTTAAGCATATGGTATGACCTGTTGCTCAACCTTTGTAGTACTTGAGTCTTGAGACACAATGCTCGAGCCTAGAGTCATGCTCATTGATAGAAGCTGGATGCTCTAAGCATCATTACAAGTTGAAGCACCTAAGTTTCAACCATTAGGTCGTTCTTATAATGTGGTCCATTCTAGTTTAGTTTATGCTTTTACTATTGTACCTCTTGGATATAATGTAATATGTATCTCCTATATAATCGACATATGTATGTGTAATATCATATATATATATATATATATGAACTAGGTATTAAACTAGACCTATTTAGCCTCATTTCATAACATCTCTCTAATTTCTCTCTCTTAATCAGATCATCTCCAGCATTTTGGTACCCAATGTGGGGTTCAGGATTTAAAGATTGAGCTTTTTGTTTCTAACCCTTTATTTATTATGATTCACCTTGAGTTTTAAGAGAGAAACCCCAAACATAAACATTTCACCCCACGCTTTTACCACTGACGACCACAATAATGAAAGATTAAGCCTATCTAATGAGCCAACTTTAGAAGATAATGTCATGCCTACGCACGAGGAGGTTCCAACTGAATCTCATGATAACCCACCAAAAGAGGATGATCCCCATACAAAATTGGTATAACTCCTCTAACTCAAAAGAGAACCCGAGGAAATGAGACAAGAAGAAAGGGCATTACATGCTCGAACAAAAGCTGTTCCACCAGCAGGTTGAGTTATAGACTTTAATGAGGAAGTTGAATCGATACCAATAAAAAATTATCCTAGTAGAGTGGAAGTTGTAATGGAGGGAGTATTACATCATAATGCCTGAGATAAGGCGCATCCAACTTAGATTGAACAAGAGGTAGCTTGGTACAAAAATGACCAATTAATTAAGGAAAGAAGGTTGTAGGAAGCACGCTATCAAGCTCTCAAGGAAGCAAAAAACAAAAATAAAAGGGTAGCTCTCACTATGACATTGATAGAGATTATGAGTAGTTGTGTGTATCACCTTTCTTTGATGAGATAAAACATAGTGAGCACCCATTAAGTTCAATGCTCCTAAATGCTCTGATTAGCAAGGAATGAAGGATCATGTGACTCGTGTGCTCCATTTCAAAACAACAATGGCCCTAGTAAGTCTCACTTAAGATAAAAAGACACCATGATGTATAAACTCTTTATAGCTACCATGTTTGTTGTTGCATAGAAGTTGTTTAATAACCTAGCACATCATACTATTACTTCCTTTGCACAATTTGCCAAATTTTTCATCACTAATTATGCAAGTAAAAATCCTATAAGGAAAGATTATCATTATTTTCTCTCAATTAATCAAGGAAATGATGAGTTTATAGAAGTGTACATGAGGAGATGCAAAGAAGAGAAGTTAGAAATCAAAGATTTTCCTAACTCAATAGCGATCGAAGCATTTAGGTATGGTTTGTTAAGAAGTTCAAACCTGTTTGCTAAATTGACAAAGATTATGCCACACACTATGGAGGAGACTTATGAAAAGGCTATAAAATTTGTCAATCTTAAGAGAGAACTCAAACTTGGTAGAAAAGGTAAGGTAGTTGTGGAAGCTACTCTAAAAAAAGAAAAAAAATAAAGAATGAGTCCAAATAAAATTGTTCCAAATAAAATGATTGCTAATATAAATAGATGCATTACCTTAATGACATAAGAGAAGGTCAATGGTCTAGAAATTATGGACCTTGAGGTAAAGCATTGTCACCTTTTAGAGGGCCACCACTAAGAGTAAGCTTAGCTCAGGTTGTTTTGAGGATGGAGAACGAAAAAACGTCAGATGGCCACCGAAGATGAGAGCACCACTAAGAGATACTTCTAAATGGTGCATCTTTCATAAGGAAATAGGGCACTAGATGTTAGACTATAGGAACTTAATGAAAGAAATTAAAGATCTATTATCTAGGGTTTACTTGGGTAACCTTGTGAGGAGCGATACAGAAGGGTGGAGTATTAGCCCCAATGTGAGGTATTGAGATTACCTACACCACTTGTTAATATGGTGGAGTTGTGTAATGATGAAAATTTAAGGACTATACATTTCATACATGGAAGACCCAGGCTTAATGGAGCCTTCAATAATGCTCGAAAGAGATATGTGTGAGAAGTACGTGAGGCTTCCCATGTTTATAATTTACATTAAGTGTTATCCTCTGCCTCTATCATGTTTACTAGTAATGAATAGGAATCATTTCCTCATGAAGATCCTCTAGTAATCACACTTTAGGTAGAGTCATGTGATGTTGGTAGGATCTTAGTTGATATGGTAACTTGGTAGATCTCTTTTTCCTTACAACCATGCATGCATTAGGGGTAAAAGATAGTGACATTACCAAGATAGAGTTACCTTTTGTCGAATGTAATAGCAAAACCATATATGATATGTGAACAATGGTGTTTCGAGTCATGGTAACCAGTTCCATTGTTATGAAAAACTTCATGGTGATTGATGTACCAGCTCACTATAATGCAATATTATGAAGGCTCTAGATACAAAAAAATGAGAGCCATACCATCAACTTACCACCAAATTAACAAATACCTAATTGATGAAGGTATTAAAGAAATAAGGGGTGACCAGGGCACAACTAAAAGTTGTTACAATGCAGTATGAAAAAGGTAGTCCCAAAGTAGCATACATAGAGTGTGTTATCATAGCAAAAAATAAGCAAAGGATGCTTAGGTTGTTCAATCGATACAGATGGGTATAGGGCCATACAAGTTAGTTGTAAAGTAGAAGACCACTCCTTGAGAATGATCACCAACCTAATAGCAGAAGTTAGGGAGCGGATGTTACATTTCTTAAAACCCAA
This sequence comes from Hippophae tibetana, assembly GCA_037013495.1. Classification (NCBI taxonomy): domain Eukaryota; kingdom Viridiplantae; phylum Streptophyta; class Magnoliopsida; order Rosales; family Elaeagnaceae; genus Hippophae; species Hippophae tibetana. Next base: position 41,423,198 of record CM072804.1, on the reverse strand, counting down.
CATAGATTTTTTGCATGGAAGCCTAGAGATATGCCTGACATTGACCCCAGGATTATCACACATAGGTTAAACATTGACCCCAAAGCTAGACCTATCTAACAAAAGAAGAGGAAATTCCCAAGGGAAAAGAAGGAGGTAATCAAGATTTAGGTAGCTACACTTAAATAAATGAAGATTGTTAGAGAGTTTGATTATCCTACATGGTTGTCTAGTGTTATGTTAAAGAGAGCATGTGGGTCACCTTGAATATGTATAGCCTTTATAGATTTGAATGATGCCTATCCAAAAAGCTATTTCCCCTTACCTAGTATTGATCAATTAGTTGACGCTACTGTCAGAATCAATTTGATGAGTTTTCTTTATGCTTATTCTAGTTATCATCATATCAGAATCCATACAAAAGATGAGGATAAAACATTTTTCATTACTAAAGAAGGTAATTTTTTTAAACCTAAATGTCTTTTGATTTAAAGAATGTTGGGGCTATTTAACAGCGTTTGGTGAACAAAATGTTTGAAGATTAGTTAGGGAAAAATATGGAGGTATACGTAGATGACATGGGGATCAGGTTTGTATAGCCTCTGGACCATGTTAAAGATCTAAAAGTAGTGTATAAGGTCATCTGGAGGTATGGCATGAGACTTAATCCCAAAAAGTGTGTTTTTGGTATCACCTCAAGGAAGTTCTTGGGATATCTTATCTCTACCCAGATAAGATCCAAGCCCTAGTTAACATGAAGCCACCTAATAACTTAAAAGGAATCTAATAACTAAATGAAAGAACTATAGCACTCAATAGGTTTATTTACAAGTGCATCTACAAATGTTTCCCATTCTTCAAGTTGTTAAGAAAGAATACATCAGTTTTCTAGAATGAAGACTATAGTGTAGCTTTTGAGAGAATCAAAAAGTATTTGAGCACACCTCTTATATAGGTCAATCCCATATTAGGAGAAACATTGTATCTATACTTGGTTATCACTCTCCATACATAAAATGTTGTACTTTTCATAGAAAGGAACAAAGTTCAACACCCTATCAACTACATCAGTCAGATATTGGCCAGTACCCATGGTAGATACCCAACAATTGACAAGCTAGATTTTAACTTGAAAAAAGTAACATAAAATCTATGGCATTACTTTAGCTCACATATAGTAGTAGTACTTACCTCACACCTTTTGAAAAATGTGCTAAGGAAGCCAGAGGTTATAGAGAGGTTGGCACACATATCAATTGAATTGGGAGAGTATCACATCAAGTTCATGCCCAGGTCTTCTATAAAAGCCCAGACATTGGAAAATTTGGCCACCAATTTAGTAACTCACCTAAGTCATTAATGATGAAAGCATATAGAAATCTTGCAATACAAAGGTGGACAAAGCCTAAATATGGTAGGTTTTTATGGATGGTGCTCATAATTTTAAAGGAGCCAGGTTGAGGGTTATTATACCAGATCACAATGAACACTGTTTTGAATATTTTTGAGGATTGATTTCCATGTAACTAAAAACATTGTGGAATATGAAGTAGCCATCTTTAGAGTCATGACCTCAAAAATGCTTATAGTAAATAGTATCGTACCACATAGTGATTCACGGTTGGTGGTCAACCAATACATGGGTGCATTTGAAGCTAAAGGTAGCAAAATACAAGGTATGTAGAGTTATTAAAAAATAAATGCTCAAATTTTGCTAATTTGAGAACAAGAAAATACCCTAGGGGTTGTACATAAAGGTAATCATAATAAGACAATCATAGTAATCTTTCTTGCTGAGACTAGTATAGAAGAAGTATAAAAAATTATCGTGAATATCTTTAAGGTCACCATTCCATGGTTTACACCTCTTCTTAGTTTCATCAAATATGGGAGTCTACCTAAATATAAGAAAAAGGTAAAAGAAATAAAGTCAAAGGCTGGATAATACATGATACAAGGTAATAAGCTATTTATAAAAAAGCCTTCAGACTTATACTTCTATGCATAGTCAAAGAATGCTTAAATAGAGTCATATATTTGGCTTATTCAGGGGAGTGTGGTTCTCATTCAAGCGGAGGAAAACTATTATAACAAATCATGAGACAAAGTTACTACTAGCCAACGATGTTGGTAGATTGTATAAAGCACACCTAGGCATGTGATAAACGTAAAAGATTTTCTCCGTTTTCCCATATACCATCAACATATGACAAGTCTAGTCAACCTATAGCTGTTCTACAAATGGAGACTTGATATAGTGGGACCTTTTCCACAAGTAGTCACCATAGATTATTTCACATCAAAGTGTGTCATTCAACTCCAGACTATCCGTAGGTGAATGGTCAAGCATAATCTTTGAATAAATTGATATAAAACTTACTAAAAAAGAAGTTGAAGACAACTAATGGAAAATGGGTGGATGAGTTGCCTGGCATCTTATGGGCCATTATGACTAGCCCTTGATGTACAACTAATGAAACACCTTTCTCTCTAATTTATGAAATAGAAGTTGTAATCCCTACAAAGATAAGAGTACTCACTATGAGATCAGTCCTTACTGTGGATCAGAATGCTTCAAATAGATCAATTGATTTGGTATTATAGAAGAAAAAGATGAACCATTAAGAAGAATGATAGAGCAAAAGAGAAGTATGGAAGATTACTAAAAAAAATCCATACAATTTATGTCATTCTCTTTTGATGATTGGGTTTTAGAAGAGTTTTCCTCAATAAGAAAGAATAGATGGTAGGAAAGTTAAGTGCAAATTGGGAGTGCCTATACCAGGTAAAGCCTACATATTAAAGGATATTTAAGGTGTAGAAAAGAGCATGAGTTAGAATTACTAACAATTAAAAAATTATAGTTTTTAATATATATTAGACTAATACTTTCGTCTTATATGAAATGGCTATTGTAATAGATGTAGAAGTCATGTCATTCTTTAAGCTACGAGTTGATTCTCGTGGTCTAGAACTAGGTAGGGTGATCTTTCATGAGAAAATATCAGAGTATGGGATGATCACCTTGATTAAGAAACAAGTAAAACACTCGTATCTTTAGCTCCACTAACCAAGCCCGTCCAATGTAAAAGCCGTGAGCAAATCACCTGTGTCAGGAACTAGGTAGAATGTTCTAGCATAAAAAAGATAAAAGTATAACCCAATTACCTCAATTAGGAACTAGGTAGAATGCTTGGGAAAAATCTTGGTCATAGAAAGCTAGTATCTCTAGCCTTAGCAACCAAGCCAACCCAATGTATAAGCCACGAGTTGATCACCTTAAACAGGAACTAGGTAAAATTCTCTAGCATCAAAAAAGATCAAAGTACATACTGATCACCTCGGTTTGGAACCAGATAGAATGCTTGGACAAAAGCTTGGTCATAGGAAACTGGTATAGCTAGTTCCAGTAACCAAGCCATCCCAATGTATAAGTCACAATCTGATCACCTTGGTCAAGAACTAGGTAGAATTCTTTGGCATTAAAAAAGATCAAAATATGAGTTTATCACCTTAGTCAGGAATAAAGTAAAACACTCAAGCAAAAGCTTAGTCCTATAAAGTTGGTATCTCCAACTCTAGTAACAAAGCTAGCCCAATGTATCAACCATGAGCTAATCACCTCGGTCAGGAACTAGGTAAAATGCTCAGGGAAAATCTTGATACCAGGATGTTGGTATCTCCATCTCTAATAACCAAGCCAACTAAAGGCATAAGCCTTAAGCTACCTTACTTATTCATTTAACTCATTGGTAGCCTGATTCAACTTCTCCTTTTTGTTAATGGTCTTACCCTCCCATTTAATGGCCTTGACAAGTTGCATGGCTAGCTTGACTCGAGTATAATAATGACTCTCTTTCTCTTTCTCAAGCTCAACCTTGAGTTTTTTGACATCTCTTGCTCTACTAAGCTCATGCATCAATTAAGCCAACAAAAAAACAAGGTGTTGAAAGTGAGAATGAGATATATGAATAAAAGGCACAAGAAACATCAAAGTACGAGGAAGAACTTACTTCAAAAAAGAGCCTATTCACTACAAGAGTAGGAACGACATCCTCACTCATGACATCGAGTTCTTTCTCAATAGCCATGCATGAGAGGTGTTGAAAAAATGGTCTACAAGGTGTGGAACCACACCCTCAATCTCTCTTTAGGTTAGGTCTTTAATGACTTCTTTCCCAAAATCTCAAGCAATTGAAGGAATGTTTGTTGCCTCGAGGAGATCAGAGTGTTTCTTAATATGGGGAAGCTGGGGAAAGCCCAAAAAAAACATCTAAACCTTGGGGGAGAAAGAATGGGCTCTTCAATAACAATTCCTTTTACCTTTTTTTCCTTCTGACATGGGTTGGAACATTAGGATTTTCTTTGCCTAAGCCTTTGATCCTCTTTTTACCCTTTGAAGAGCCCAGACCTTTGGAAGAGCCTACACTTTTTTTAGGAGTTCACACCTTTTTGAGTGTCCATCTCTCTTTTTATTGGTGAATCAAACAAACTAGACATTGGGATCAAAATCCATTACTGAAAAAAAGAGTTAGAAAATCAAGAAAGAAAAATTTACTTAAACACAAGAAAATGAAGGGATGAGTTGATAGATACCATCATCATCTGCCACTATTTCAACACCACCCTCAAATTCACTAGGTGAAGACTTACGTTAAGCTATTGCTCGAGGTTTATGGATTATTCTGGTTGGAAGGGGGATAGAGCCTAGTCTCATCAACCCACACACTACAAAGCATGTTATTGTTAAAAATTTCTTTCCAAGGTGTAGGCTCGTGCAGATATTTCTTGATATGAGCAAGCATTTCCTTAGCTTTGAGGCTCAATGTAGTTATGTAAGAGGCCATGTTTATAATCATGCACTTCATATCGGCCCAATAACTTTTTATGAGCCTCTAATCACTATCATTTGTCTCCCATCCACCAAGAAACATAGAAGAAGTATTGTTTCCAGTTCTTTTTCATTTTTTAGATATACAACGTTTAAACCTTGATCTTGTTGGGTTGACATATAAACACTCCTCGTGTTAGTAGGATTTTCAATTAACATTTATACATCATTGAACTCGAGCATCTCCAATTTCATCCCGAGCTCTCTACATATTAGTGTGAGTCAAAGCAAGTACCTTCATATATTTGGCATTAATTGGCCTAGAACGAACTGCGTCCTCATCAAAAATTATCTAATAAAATGATAAAAGGGAGATCTAAGTCCAAGCCCTTTTTCATGAAAAGTTATCCAACCTTTAAGTGGGGTTTCACTATCAAGTGCATCCAAGCTGGGGATGAGTATGTTGACAAATGGAGGAATGTAATATGTTTTTCTAAGTCTTTCTTTATTTTTTGGAGTTAAGCCACTAGTTGGCTGTTTGGAATTCCAACCCTTGGTTTAGCCTATTGGTCCCCGATCCATCTTTATGGAGCTTTCTTTCTCCATTCTCTTGGAGTAGATTCAATCTAATGGTTGGAGTGGTTTATGGTTATGATGTCGATACGGTAGGAATCTCAAAGAACTCTTCATCCTTGGAAGGAGAGCCTAAGTAGGGTGAAGGTAGGACTACTATACCTATTTTTCTAGTCACTACTTCCCTATGCATGTTTGATCAAAATAATAAAAATAGAACAATAGAAAATACGATACGAGAAGATAAGGATTTGCAAAAAGTCGAGGATTAAAATTAAGAAGTTGAGGATTGAAATTAAGAACCAACTTGAAAAGAAATGAGATTTATTTAGGTGCGAAGACAAGTCTTTAAGAGCCAAGCAAAGATATTTCAAATTCCGAATTTATAATCTTACTACCGGAACAAGAAAATAATAAAGCATGATGTAAAGTGATAGAGCTTTTTTAAGAGAATTTGGTTCGATTTTCTAAGAATTATGAAAATGAATGCCTTGCCTACCCCTTAATATAGGGATCTAGATTTTCTCTCCCTAATCATCTGACAAGTTAAAGATTCTCTAAAGCATTTATTGGGCGTGTAAAATATAATTAGAATCAATGTGTCATTTCGCTTGCCTAACCTTTTACTCTTTTACCTTGATTGAAGAAATGAACTAAAAGAGTAAAGGGACTTTATGTTTGAGCATAAGGTACAACTTGTTACGTGACCTTTGAAGTGCTTGAGGCTTGAGTCATGCTCGTACCTAGAATCTAGATGTTCCAAACATCCTCACAAGTCTGAAGCACCCAAGGTTCGATCGCCATCTCGATTTTATAATGTGATATACCTTATATTAACTTATGCTTTTACTGTTGTAACCTTCTGACACACTATGACATGCATCCCTATGTAATCGACACATATACATATAACATTATATATATATATATATGAATTTGGCATCAAACTAGATCCATTCAGTCTCATTTCATAATATCTCTCTAGATTTTATCTCTAAATCAAATCATCCTCAGCAACACTTTGTCAAATATTTGAGTTACATTTACATAAATTTTGGTGAATTTCTACTAAACATATGTTTAAATTTTCAATTATTTTTGTTTTTTTTTCATTTATTTTTGAATTGTTTGGTTTAGGAAAAGTCAGGTTAATTTTAAATTTTTTCTTGCAAAATTATCATGCTTTTAGTTAATTTTAAAAAAATGATTAAGTCTTTGTAGTTTAGAAATTTCTTGAACATGTCATTGAGTAATGTGATAAATAAATTTTTTGGTCATAATTTATGTTTCATGATTTAATGTTGAAATTGAGATAAACCCGAAATTAGTGTTTTGGAATCAAATAATGGAGACTGCCTTGTGAGAATATTTTGAGTCTATTATTCTTCCATTTTAAAAGAAAATATTTTTCTATTTAAACACTTTTCTTATCAATTCAAATTTTTATATGATCTCTATAAGTTTTGCATTGAATGTTAGGTTTTTTTACATCTAATAAAGTGTCATATACCTTTTTTTGTTGCTTAGATTAAACGATTTAAATAGAAATTAAAAATATATGCCTTCTTCATTTATGCATGACTTCCTAAAAAAAGGATATATGTGGGGTTCCCTTAAACAAAAACAAAAGAAAGACAAATTAACCAATCACCAAATCATACAAATATATACAAATTGTACATGGGTCCACTCTCTAAAAATAAGAAAAATAATATATATATAAAGTATAAAAAAGAGAAAAATCAATATTATAAACTAAATTGACCCAAAAGTACTTTAAAATTACGAGAAATAACTATTACAAAAGAAAGATGGGAAATAAAATCTCTTTGAAGTCATTGCATTTTCATTCATTCATTCTCTAATGACATATACTTGATATTTTTATTTGATGATTTTAATTGATATATGAAAATGGTATTTGGTTTCTTTATAAATCCTATCATTTGATTCCTTTTCATATGATCAATATTTTACAGTATTGATACATTGTTTTAAAGAGAATATGTATTTTTGATTTTCAACTAATTTTTATAATGAACTATGAATGTTTAGGATATTATGTAAACTTATGCTTTGGATTTTAATTATGAACTTAAAACATATTAAAGAATGAAAAGTTTTTCTATTTACTTTTTATTTTGTTATTTTTTGTTTTGAGTTTTACTTAGTAGATTTTAGTTTGTATTTTTGTTATTTGTTTGTTTTTGTTATTTTTTACTTTTTGCATTTAGTTTGATGTTTGTGGGTATCATCTTTGAAAGCCCTCACAAGACTTAAACTCATCCATTAGGAAAACTTAGGGGTTGTATATATTAAATGTAACCAAATCAATTTATGAAAATGATTTAGGATAATTTAATTTTAGTTTTTGTTTTTATGGTTTTCCTTACTAGAGACTATCAAGAAGCTGGTTGGGGTTTATGATGAGTGCTTAAAAACAATATATATTACTTTATTTATTTGAAGTTTAATGTTAAAAATAGATTTTTATTTACATAATTTTAGCAAATCTATGTTTTTAAATTCACAGGTATATTTTTTTGTTATTTAGGTATTTCTATCTTCAAATTGATTTAAAAAGTCAACACATGAAGAATCATAGCAAAAAGCATTCAGTTACAAACAAGAAGAATACAAAGATAACATAAATAAGCCTTACATATGATAAAGGGGTGGAATAAAAAAAAGATGAAGAAACACGGATTAATGAGTGCCATGACGTTGCTTTAAGTGTGTCGTAAACGAGTGCTTCGAATCATAATTGAAACACATACCAAATTGACGCAGGTTGCGGTGGTGGAAAATATATGTTGAGAGGCCCGACCATATGATTCACTACTCTCTCCTTTATGCATCATTTTTGTACATATATAAACATCCTTCCACAATATAATGTACACCAAAATCAGAGAGTTATCTATTGATTTTTTAAATAGTTTTGTAGTTTAAATTTCTATAGTTTTATATAATAGTTTTTGATCCAATAAAAAATATTAGCATATCTGTTTGGAGATTTTCTAGGTATAGATCAATACTAAAATTCTTTACTTGGAAGGATACACTTGAGATATAAATTTTAACTATATTTTTCTACTTTTAGATTAATTTTATGTGTTTTTCTAAATTCTATCTTTAATATGCTTAAAATACTTATATGATATTAGTTATTTTTTTATGCTTGTTAAATATTAATTTGGGTAAATATTCTTATAAAATAAATTGATTTTTATTTCTTTATTCAAGAATTCTATAAAATTTATTACATAAAAATATATTGATAGTATATTTTTGTAATAGATTTAAAATATGAAAGTTAGATTTATGACTTGGATATCTAGATCTAATTTAGAATAATATTCTATTTCAAAGATTTATTATTGAAAAATATTTTTATAATATATTTAAAATCTAAAAGTTAAGTTTTAGATATATCAATCTTAAATTCAATTTTAACACATTGAACAAAAGTCTAAATTATAATTTAATAATAATCAATTGGTGATCTCGACCTTAGGATATAAATTACTTTTTATCAACAACAAATTTGATCACATCCTTAGTATATTTTTATACAAAAAAGAAAAAAATCAATAATATTAATTTATATCTTTAACATCCTAATTAATTTTAAGCATATATTATTAACTAACTAATATATTTCATAAATCTCTATTGAATGACTAAATATTTATCTATATACTATTTGTGAATCAAATCTATCTTTAATTTATGTCATTAATTTGGATATTTCAAAATCCAAAAAATTGTGACATGATGTTTAGATTTATTTTTCATTTAAAGAATTTTGTTAAAGTATTTAAAAACCATATAGTTCCTCTTCAAATCAACTTTAGAAGTATACTTATCATTTCTTACAAAATGATTCATATATTTGCAAGCTATTTATCAAATATAAAATTTTTACACCAAGTTTTTGTGGTTCTAATGTCAAGAAACAAACTAAGATCTCCCGCCAACGGTGCAAGAAAATTGATACATAAATTTTGTATTTGATAAATAACATGCAAGTGTATAAATCAATTTATAAGAAATAATAAATATACTTTCAAGGTCAATCTAAAGAGAAACTATGTGATTTTTAAATAATTCAACAAAATTCTTAATAATGAAAAACAAACCTAAACATCATGTTACAATTATTTGGGTTTTAAAATATCTAAACTAATGACATAAATTTAAAGATATATTTGATTCAACAGATAGTAGACTGATAAACATTTAATCATTTAACGGAGAATTTATGGTATAGATTAGTTAGTTAATGATACTTACTTAAAATTAATTAGTTTGTTGAAGAAATAAATTAATATTCTTGAATTTTCTTTTTTGTATTAAAATATCCTAAAGTCGAGATCAGATTTATTTTAATAAAAATTAATTAATATCCTAAGGTCACGATTACCAATTGAATTTTATTAAATTATGATTTATTTATAAGGAAATACCAAACTATCTAAATTATTACTTAAGACCAAGCACATAATTTAGACTTTCATTCAAGGTGTTAAAGTTGATATATACCTAAAACTTGACTTTCAAATTTTAAATTTATTACAAAAAAATAACGTCAATATATTTTTTAATAATAAATCTTTGTGAAAATATTTAAAATAGAATATTATTCTAAATCAGATCTAGAAAACTAAATCATAAATCTAATTTTCATATTTTAAATCTATTGCAAAAAACATATCGTTAATATATTTTTTTGTAATAAACTTTGTAGAATTCTTGAATGAAGAAATAAAAACCAATTTATTTTATAAAAATATTTATCCAAATTAGTATTTAACAAGTAAAATAACTAATACTCCATAATATTTTTAGTTAGGAAAGCTTAGATTTAATAAATGATTAGTATATTAAAAATAACATTTAGTATAGCACATAAAATTAATCTAAAATAGAAGAACACATGTAAAATTTATAGTTCAAGTGTATCCTTCTAAGTATAAAATTCCAGTACTAATTTGTATCTAAAAAACCTCCAAATAGATTTGTCAATACTATCTATTGGATTAAAAATTACTAGATAAAACTAAATAAATTTAAACTACAAAGCTATTTAAAAAATCAAGAGAAAACTCTCTCATAGAAAAAAGGTTTATATAGATAGAAAAAAAGCTACAATAAGGAAAGAATCGTGAATCATAAGGTCGGGCGCCGAGGCACACATTTTTTATTATCACGACTTGTGCCAATCTCGTATGCATTTTAATTACGATCTGAAGCACTTGCACTGCGGTACACTTAAAGAAATATCGCAGCACGCGTTAATCAACTTTTCTTTATCATGTTTTTGTTTCATCCCTTTCATATGTAAGGCTTACATATATTACCTTTACATTCTTCTTATTTGTAATTTAGTGCTTTTTGGGTATGATTCTTCATATGTTGATCTTTTTAATCAATTTGAAGCTAGAAATATCCTAAAAACACCGAAACATAATCATGATTCCAAAAATATAGATTTGTTAAAATAATAATAAAATTATATAAAAAAAATCTATTTTGACATTAAAGTTCAAATAAATCATGTAATATTTAGTGTTTTTAAGTACTCATCATTGAGCCATAGTGTTTTATTCTAAGTGGTGATATTTTTTTCGACTCCTTTTATTTTTCTTATTATTTCAAATTATTTGATGATCACTATAGATTTTTCATTGAATGTTAGGATTTGAAACATCTTATGAAGTATTATGTACTTAATTTCACGGCTTAAATTAAATGATTTAAATAGAAATTAAAATGTGCACTTATCTTTATTCATGCTTAACTTCTAGTAAAAACATATATATATTCGAGGTTCTCTTAGAACAAAAGGAGCCAAAATAACCACTTATCAAAACACATATATGTATATCATTCAATTCTAAAAAAAAGAGTGAAAAAAGAAGAATAAGAAAAAAAAGAGAAAAAACAAATAGTATAACTTAATACTATGACCCTAAGTTCTTCAAAGTAGTGAGATGGTTATTACAAAAAAAAGAGAGAATAAATCCTTGAAGTCGATGCATTTTCATTCATCTTAAAGCACAATTAAAATTTTTACTTAATGATTTTGATTAAGCCGTGAGATTAGAATGTGATATATTTACAATCCTAACATTTGATTCATTTCTCATCCACTAGGGCCACGTAAGGTTTTAAAGGTTTGTTCCATACGCTAAATGCAACTGTCTCAATTTACAAAAAATGATTTAAGTTAATATAGTTAGTTTATTTATGTTTTATTTTTAAATCGCTTTATTTGCTAGTGGCTAGCAAGAAGTTCTGTGCATAATTGTAATAAATAGATTTTATTATAACATATTTATATCATTATTTAAGCAAATCTATATGTTTGAAAACAAAAATATGTTTTGTTATATTTCAAGTGTTTTTAGCTTCAAAATAGATAAATTTTTCAACATAAGAAGAACAACACTTAGAGCACTTATTTTGGTCCCTAATAGCTTAAAAGATTAAGGTATGTAAGTCTTAAATCAAGAATCAACTATTTTTAAGGTGTACAAGTAACAATTCAAGAAAAGTAAAGTGTTCTATTGCGAAGAAATTAGTATGTTGTGACACATACTGTTTAGGATGTATTACTGGGCTTATTGAGTTTTCTTTACTGTAGTGTGGAATTGGTTATGCTACAACGAGACTCTCTTGAGTCTATTTGATGTGAAGTGAACGAACTCAATACTATGGCGAAGACATTGTCAAATTGCAGCATGCAACACTGAATTTCAGTCCAAGCCTTTTGTACTAAACCTTTCCTATAAATAAATGTGTTAGGTTGACATATAGAAAAACGTAGAATATAGTTTTATAATTCTTTTACTAGCCATTAGTTTCTATTTTGTTTTTAGTATTAGTTATGTTTTAAACACAATTTAGATTTGATAAGAATAATAAAAGGTAACATTAGGGAGATTTTCAGATTAAGAAAGAAAAAAAGATTGTTGAAAATTGAAGATCGCTTTGATCCGTCACAAATTTATTATCAAATTCTCTTATAAGTATTATAAATTTATTATTTTTTGTTACAAATCTATTACAAATCAACCAAAGAAAAGTGATATATTTGTATTACTCATATAAAGTTTGTCTGTAGATATGTTAACAAAATGGTAGATTTATAACACCTTTAAATAATTTAGCAATAGATTTCTCACAATTTAACATTAAATAATTAATTTATACAAACAATCTAAATTCTGTGTTGTATTCTTTAGCTTACTGTTAAGAGTTTACGTTGTTTAATTGTACATGTTTCGCTGCAGGCAAGTGGTTTAATTATGTGGTTTCCTTACTGATGTGGCAGTAATGGTTTTTTTATTTTTTATAAATCACATATTTGAATGAAATAAATATAATTTGATATTAAAAAACAAGTCGTTTAATTATGACATTATTATTACTTGACTAAAGAGCACTTAATGTCTAGTTTAACTTATTTACGTAAGAGTTCCCAAAATAAAAAGTCTTCCAATTTTGTCCTCAATTTTTTTATTTTACAATTAAATTGTTTTTATGAGTTCCAAAACTTATTTAGAGAGGAAAATGGATGGTCTTCAAAAGAAGACATATTTTACTCTAATCTACTCGTAATATGAAATTCACAATGGAAAACATAAAAAAGAGGAAAATGGATGGTCTTCAAAAGAAAATTAATTACCATTTGAGCAACAAAACTGTTTAATCCATGAACTGAAATATGGAAATTTCCAGCAACTGTTTGGACATCTAAAACACCATAAAACCTGCAAGTTAAACCAAACCCAACATTATTCTTAATAAGATATTGAAGCTCATGAATAGCACATTAACATCACAAGTGCAGAAAGTCTTCAATGAAATACTCGGCATCCTTCTTCCCTCTGCAGTGCTTGCCTTACTTTATTAATCAAATTCTCGACATCTTTATCAAGGGCACCTCCTAGTAAATGACTTTCTTTTCCCTAGTTCTCAGGATGATCTTTATAATGTTCTGGTCAAAATATTTTAATCACACAACATAAAATGAAAAAAATCTACTTCATATCATAATGAAAAAAGTTTTTTTTTTTTTGAAGGATATAATCATAATGGAGTTTTTGATTTCTCGTGCCTTGAAGGAATTGAAAAAATTATATAATGGTCTTAAAATGGAGCCTCTTCATTTGCAGTAGATGAAAAAGGTTTAAAATCAAGCAATTTCCTAACCAAAAAAACAAACAAAGGACAAAAGGAGTTACTACTGTTATAATAATTAACAATAGCATATACAACTTTACACTTTCATTAAATAAAACTGCAGTAAGTCTAAACTGGTAAGCACAATACATACAGTCCAGGGGGATATGCACAACTTTGCCAATAAAAGTAATACAAACAAACTCATCATGTAAACAAATCAGGCAAGCTAACTGCCAAACCATCACCAACATTTTCTGTCTGGAAAACTGAAGTTATAATGAAAGTAATTAATAAAAAGTTTTTATACCTCCAAAGTAGCTAACCTAGTAAATTCAAGTATACAGCTAGTACAAATGCATGAGACCATCAACTTTGATGAGAAAAGCAATTGATAACAAATTATATCACCTTTCATATGTTTGTATCAAGATCCACCTCATGCTTGCCTGACATATCAATGGCATCAACATTTAAGACTGCGACAGAGAGGAGGGGTGGGGAGAATTGAAAGTTCGGCACTCATGATTACCATCTCAAAAAGTACTGAACATCGAGTTAAATTAACAGATGTGCAGTTAAGCTGATACTTGCTAAAAAACTAAGAAAAAATAAATGTGCTAACCATCACAAGGTTATGAAGGGAACGTCATATTTATGTTAATTGGAAGAGTCTCTCCACGTTTCAAGTCTATAGACACCTGCAAAGCAGTTTATTTCAGTGTTAGGCAACCTTTAACTTTGAAAAAAATAAAAAAAATAAAAAACAATACATATAGAATAATAAGACTAATAACATCATCTTTCTTTGGCATCCTCTTCAAGAATTTCGAAAGTAAAGGAAGTAAAGAATGAATCTTCTCCTTATTTTCTAATTTCTTAAACATATATGAATCTGCTCTTTATTTTCTAATTTCTAATCTTACATGCCACTGGCCACAGGATGGCTAATGAAAAATAAGATATGGATAAAAAAGAAGAAACATGAATCAGCTATGAAACTTGCCAAGAAGAAAGATGAATCAGCTATAAACACTCAAAGGGTGTTAACAGGGGAAAATGCACGCTCCAAAAAAAGAAAGAGATTGAAAATAGGATACATACGAGTGGTTGGAAGTGGCCGACGTGAGGGAGCATGCAAAATGTCTTAATATTTTTGGGAAAAAAGTCCAATTATAAGGTTTGAGATAATCATGTTAAAGAACTCGAGATTCAGTTGGTGACAACCAACACACTAGCTAAAAATAGCCACCAATAGATTGGTGGGGAGGAATAGACTGTCCAAGAGCATGTCCCTCCATAACTGGGTTTGTTTTCAATTATTATAATTTTGTTTTTCTTTTGTATAAATAGATTGTAAACATTCGTTTATTCATATAAATAAAAACTATTCATGTCTAGAGCTTAGGAAGTAATTATCAGAAAATTCAGCTCACACAAAAACTTTTTCTTCCATTCAAATTCTATTTCTTTCCAAAACCAATTTCGATGCACAAAAATAATTTCAATTTTATCTCATTATAATATCCAAAAAATTCTGAGCAATCTACAATTAATTTCAAGCCAAAATATCAACACACACGCTCACACGCACCTTGTTTGAATTCACTGGCGTTCCACGCGCCTCGTTGGAGTTACACGCACCAACACACGCTAGTTGCTGAGGAAGACGACTCAAATGACACATCGTTCAGTGCGCCTCTGAAGCAAATGAAGCGTCGTTCGTCCGGTTCGGTCTTTCATCCAGTTCAGTGCTCCAGCGTTGCAGCCACTCCAGACGCCGGTTCACAAATTTCCGACCGATTATGCAGCTGAAATTTCTAGTTCTGTAATCTTTGACTCATTTTCTATAAAATAAAACATATTTCAGTTCATTATTTGTTTCATAAACAGTCATTGTTATCTAAAACACACAATCATATCCTGTTCTTTCGATTTTTTTTACTCAATAATAATATCTACAACTATCAATACCAACCCTACATTACCAAAATGGTATGATAACCCTAGCCATTCATTATATCTACACCACTAAGACCAACCAGGCATGGTTCTAGTAGCTCAATCCTTAAATCAAGAAAATTATCATATTTGGCGTCATGCGATGCTCATGGCTCTCATGACCAAAAACAAAGAAGGATTTATTGACGGCACAATCAAAAGGCCATCAACAAACTTTGAAGCAGAAATCAAACAATGGACTCGCTGCAACATTCTTGTCAAAGGATGGATTCTCAATACCATATCATCTAAAATTACAGAAAGTGTCATGTATAATGATACTGTATATGAGTTATGGGAGAATTGAAGGAACGCTTTTCACATGCCAATAACATGCATCTATTTCAAAGATGGATTTATTGATGGCACAATAAAAAGGCCATCAATAAAATTTGAAGCAGAAATCAAACAATGTAATCGCTGCAACATTCTTGTCAAATGATGGATTCTCAATACCATATCGCCTAAAATTACAGAAAATGTCATATATAATGATACTGCATATGAGCTATGGGAAGAATGGAAGAAACGCTTTTCACACACCAACAACGTGCAACTATTTCACATTGAACAAGAGATCCATGATTGTATACAAGAAGGTGTGAGCATTGGAGAATACTACACCAAGTTGAAAAGCCTATGGGATAGTCGCGATGCACTATGTCCTCTTCCACATTGTGGAGGAAATGTCGAAAGGGAACTACAAGAATATCAACAAAAGCAGCAAACCATAAAGTTCCTCATGGGGCTTAACACGGTTTACACATCAACACGTGGACAAATCTTGCTCATGGAACCTTTACCTATAGTAAATAAGGTATATTCATTCATTCTTCAAGATGAAAAACAGAGAGCTATCTCCACGCAAACAATAGGAAGGATGCCAAAAGCTTCCGCACTTGTTGCTAGGGATAGTCGTCCATAATATTCTCACAAGAATTACCCACCAAGGAACCCACATCTCAAGTGCAATGGATGCAACAATATAGGCCATAATGTCTTGTGTGTTCCCTCCTTCAAATTAAACTTAGTTTCAGTAGCCAAACTAACTCAAACTACATTTTGTCATGTCACCTTCACTAATAATATGTGCTTTGTTCAGGATAAATGCTTAGGGAAGACGATTGGGAAGTGAACCGAGAAAGCAGGACTCTACTACCTGACTATTTTCGAAAAGGCTGGATGTTTCTCCATTTCAAATACTGCTTCCACCAACTCTCATCTATGTCATCAACGACTTGGTCATTTATCTAATAACAGTTTGCATGTAATTTCTCTTTCCATCAACACACATTTTTGTTCCATTAGTGATTATTTTATTTGTCCATTAGCTAAGCAAACTTGTAATCCATTTCCTCTAAGTTTCATCAATACAAAACCACATATGGAACAAAATTTATCCTTCAGTAAGGTTGAAGGGGAATTCATCAATAAACCCACATCCTATCGAAGACTTGTTGGGAGATTAATATACTTGACCATCACAAGACTCGACTTAGTGTATGATATGCACATTCTCAGTCAATATATGGATAAACCACGCCAACCATATTTGGAAGCAGCTCAACGAGTGCTATGATATGTCAAGAACATACCGGGGCAAGGTCTCTTTTTCTCAGCAACTAGTTCATTACAACTAAATGCTTTCTATGACACAGATTGGGCTAAATGCATAGATACATGACGTTTAACCATAGGATATTGTATGTTTTTTGGAAACTTGCTAATTTCTTGGAAGACTAAGAAACAAAATATGGTCTCACGATCAAGTGCAGAAGCAGAATACCGCTTTATGGAAGCAGCCTGTTGCAAAGTAACCTAGTTACGATACATTTTGGATGATTTGGGTATCAAACACTCTCAACCAACCAAGTTATATTGTGACAATCAAGCAACCCTTCACATTGTATCAAATCCAGTGTTTCATGAACGAACCAAACACATAGAGATCGATTGTCATCTAGTAAGAGAAAAGATTCAACCTAGAATAATCAAGACTTATTATATTTCTACATTAGAGCAACCAGTAGATATATTTACCAAATCTTTGAGTTTTCCACAGTTCTCAAGCTTACTTAACAAGTTGAGAATAATTAACATATATTCTAATTTAAAGAGAAATGTTAAAGAACTCGAGATCCAACTGGTGACAACCAACATACCAGTTGAAAACAACCACCAACAAATTGGTGGAGAGGAATAGGTTGTCTAAGAACATGTTCCTTCATAATTGTGTTTATTTTTAATTATTATAATTTTATTTTTCTTTTATATAAATAGGTTGTAAACATTCATTTATTCATATCAATAAAAACCATTTCTTTCAAATCTAGAAAGCATTTGATCATGATCAATTTTGTAGGCCTACTTGGGTAAGTTGCTATGACTGGTGAGTGGAAGTAGTCGGATGCACAATGCTAGTGGCTGGAAGTTGCTGGGTTTGGTAGCTTATAGTGGCTTCATGTGTGTGAGGACAGAGGAAGTGGCCGATGGTGCTAGAGGTCGGCGGAATGGGTAAAACTGGAAAACGGCGGACAATTGGGAATTGAAGAGCTGTAATTTTTTAATTAGGGCTGGGAAGTGGAGAGTTGTATGGGAGGTAAAAAAAGCGCTGCTAATTTGTTTTTATAATAATAAATAATGAACAATACACTATTAGTTCTACCTTTTAAATTTTTTAGAATTTATCACTTTAATTAGATAACAATTTATAATAATTATAAATATAATTTTATTTATTTTTAAATAATTTTTATAATCTACCTAACCGTCATTGTTATTGATAAAAAAACTAAGAATATAAATACATATTATGATCATGGATTTTGATAATGGATTTTACTTGAACGTGATTAAAACCTTAAGACTTTATTTTTTTTAAAACCGTCACAAAATATCATATGAATACAATAGTCTATCGTAACATACTTACAAGAAATATACAAAGCATTATTGTGGTATGTCATACACTCTTGAATTTTAATATAAGTTAGACCCCAAATACCCAACATTTTTTAATGAAGTGTGCGGTGTGAGAAATCAATAGATACATCAGGATTTGTCATTAGAATAGAAATACTTAGCACCTTTATTTTCTATCCCAATAAACTATGATAAACAACATCACCCCATATGTAGAATTCAACTCCAACTAAAATTTTGCCAACCAAATGTGATTGCTTACGTGACTAAATGGATAGCTGTTGCAAGCTCCTCTTTAAAAGCCTGTGTAATGTCCAATGGAATATAGAAACAATCTTTAATAGAAGATCTTGAAGTCCTGAATACTCTTACACAACTAGCCAATCTAAGAGCACCAAGCATTGTACCATCCGTATTCTCCTTAAGCAAACCTAAAGACAGAGGTAATAATTTGAGGCACTCAAAGTGGGGTACCCTAGCATGAAGATAATCATCATGGACAATTAGATTATTTTATTTAAAACAAATCATTCTATATATATACTAATATACTGAGTTTTAAGTAGATATAAATAATCAAAGATTTTTATGATTTATTTAATGAATAAAAGAGCACATGTAAATAAATGAAATGTTCTTTTTATTTTTTATATTTTCAGTATAAATTTAAATACAAACGTCTTAAACCTTGCTTTAAATTGTTTAAGATGTTTTTATTTAGTATATAGCAAGGGTCTTTCGTGCAAAATATTTTGAAAACTAACTCCTATTATTAAAAATAGAGATTTTGTTTTATAAACTAAAAATTAAACCTAACAACTAAAGATTAATAAATATAAAAACACAAAATAAATATTATGATAAATGTTCAAATAAAAGAACAATTGAAAGATCATTTTTTACTATTAGCATGTATTGTAAATCAACAAGAATATTTCTTATTCTTCTATTCTTTGATTATACTAACTAAGAAAAAATCACAATAGCAAAAATCTCCACCTATTCGTACCGATTCATTAAACTAAACAAGCTCTTAATCCAGCTCTTTTTCATAAATAACCTAAAATAAGCTTTTTAAATTTAATCTATCAAAAGCATTAATTTTTAAAGAGGAAAATTGGATCAAGGTTAAACACACAAGCTTAGTTTAATCATTTTCAATATTAATTCTCATTATCAGTAATTTATCACTAATTGTTTAAATTGATCAAGCGACTGCTTACTCAATAAACTAAATTGATTAATGATAAATTAATTTGATTATTTAATTGTACACTTAAATGGTCAAATGAATTTATACAATAATTCAAACTAAGAATTAATACATAATAAAAAAAAATAGTTAAATAAAATATTAATTTTTTTTATTAAATATTGCAATCTATGTCTAAGGTTGAAATCACCGAAAATAAATTATGAAGTTAGCTATTCATGGTAAACAATAAATTCAAAAAATTATTCATGAAAATAAAAAAAGGAGAAAATCTTAGGATATTTGTCTCTAAATATGATCATTAACTTCTTGAATCATCTTATTCTTAAATGGTTGCCTCTAACTTAATTTTATAAGTTCTATATTTTTACTGAATTTTTCTCTTAATTTTCATGCAATTCTAATATTATTCTTATTTTATAAGGTGTTATTTTGTATTTATATTAAGAAAATTGATATGTTTTGAGTTGTCTTAGGACTAATGGATCACAATTCACGCATAAAGTTGAGAAAATCATTTTGATGACAAAAAGATTATGCCACATATTATAACTTGAGATTAGATGTGAATAGTGATGCCAAGGTTGGAGGAACATTTTGGGCTTTTTTTCTAAATGCATCCACAGATAATTCTAAGTACATCCACTTGTCAAATAAAAATCTTAAAAAATCCCAAAAAATCTAGAAAATTAATATATTTTTAATAAATATAAAATAAATAACTTTATCTCATTATAATATATATATATATAAAGGAATTATTATCTAAAAAAGTATATAAAATATCACTTATCAAGCTCCTTTACACCTATTCTTTGCTAGTCTTGAGTAAAGTCAATTTCCATAATTAAGAGAATAATTTTTTTGAAATTTTATTTCAAGGGCTTAAAAATATTATGGTTTAAAATTCTAATAAATGTTAGATATTATCTTTGATGATTTCTTTGCAATAACTATTGTACAATAATCCTACTTAAAATATATGTGATGTAGTATCAATTAACAATAGTAAAATCATCTAACATAAAGAAGTTAAAACATTTTTCCTCCTTATACACTATTACTATTTTTTTAGTTGAATTGAATACCATAGGTTTTTCCCTAAAATTATATCTCCACTAACCAAAAGTGTTCTTAAAATCAAAAGTCTTTCATTTGGTTGTAATATGTGGTCATGTTTGTTGATTTAGTCAAATGAAAAGAAAAAGGAGAAAGAAAAGTTCATGAGTCCATGGAGTAAGAGAAAGAGAACTATAAATAGTACTATTATAAGACTAATCATGTCAATAAAATAAGATCAAATTTCATTATTTTGGACCTAACCATTATTATTGCTTTTTTTTTATTTTGCCACTTTTTTTTAATAACACATCCATTTTTATAACTATTTTCAACTTGTCCCACTATTATTATTATTATTATTATTATTATTATTATTATTATTATTATTATTATTATTATTATTATTATTATGTATCATTATTATTTTTTTGCCACTTTTCTTTTAATAACACACAACCCTCTTTATAACTATTTTCAACTTGTCCCATTATATATATATATATATATATATATATATATATATATATATTTGGGAACACATTGTAACAAGGACTATTTTTGTATATATGGGCATTTAATCAATTAAATCACAATTGACAATCTTGAATCTTATTCTAGTATTTTCATAGAATCTAATCTCTTTTTGTATAACTTCATTTATTCTTGAACTATAGGGTATGACCAATGTACTTAGTTCAAAGAATAAGGGGTAAGTACAAAAAATTGGCTCATGTAGGCTTAAATTGGTTTTCTAAAAGCATTGTTCTTGAAAGAACAATAACATTAAGGGTACAACAATTTAGGCAAATAGGTTAATCCTATTGCCTTAATCATTTTTCAAGATATATATTTAGCATTAGCCTTGATAAACTTAAGAAAAAGTTCTAACAACCTATTTTTATTCATTAAAAGTATAGCAAAGTTCCAAGGGATTCACAATATTTTTCACAAGTTCATGCAATAGATTCTTCTATCACTAATTTAACTAGCATGCAAGTTTTGAGAAATTTTATCATAAAGTTACCTTCATTTAGGAACAAGGTTAAGAATTTATCAAAATTAATTATCCTTTTTAGCCTAACATTGTTTAGTTAATTTCATCACAGATGCTAGAAAACAAAAAACAATTATGCTATATAGAAAATATTAATCCTAACACATGCTAAACTAATAAAGCATAAGAAATAAAGATAGTGATGTGTTAACACTCCCCATACCTAATTTTTATATTGTTCTCAATGTAAGCATATGCATATATATAATGTAAAATTAAGTAAAAAGGGAGTAGAAAGAAAATCTGGTGGGTAATCTCCCCCAAAGCGTTTTGTTTAACGTTGGTTGCCCAATGGTGCCTAAGATGTTTCTTTAACCATCTAAATCTATTAGTTTGTGTAAAGTCACCTCCTCTATATTGATTGGTACAAAAGATTCGTAGTATGATTTCAATCTGTGTCCATTAAATTTTAATTCTTTAATGATATTTGGGCATCGTATTTCAAATGTACCATGAGAGAAAACATTAGTAATAATAAATAGATTGACCCAATGAGAATGTAACTTACCTAAAAATGGTTTATGGCATGAATGGAACAAGAGAAATTTATTGCCAATGGTGAATTCTTTAATTGATATCATACTATTATGAAATGTCTTTATTTTATCTTTGTATACTTTTGAGCTTTCATTGTCATCATTTGTAATTTCCTCTAGCATATTCATTTGTAATTTTTAGTGTCTTCCAACTTCGTCTAAGTCCATGTTACATTATTTCATTGCCCAAAATGCTTGGTGCTCTAAATCCATTGTTTCACTATATCTATATACCAAGGAGTATAAAATGTGGTCTCAAGTAGTTACTCATATAGAAAGTACACTTTTATTGGAAGTGGTTCGTATTATTAATGAATTAATCTATTGAGGTGATTTGGTACTACATTTTGATTTCCTTTTTTTTTCTTTGATTTCAAGATAAACCCTTTGTACAAAAAAACTCCAACTGTATAGTCACTTATGTCACACATAAGTTCAAATAGTAGACTCTAGTTAGATGGCTTAATGATAGGTGCTATGGTTAAATTTTTTTTCAATATGTTAAATGCTTTGAGGCACTTGTCATTGAAAACAAATACCACATTTTTTAAAGAAACTAACATAAAGGCCTTGCTATTTTTTTTGAAATCCTATATAAAACTTCAATAGAATCCTACATGACCAAGAAAAGTATTAACCTTCCTCACACAAGTGGGAGGTGGTAAGCAACGAATAAGATCTATTTTAGATTTATCAACCTCTATTCCCTTAGATGATATTACATGCCCTAAAACTATACCTTGATCAACCATAAAATTGGATTTTGTTTCAATTGATTACAAGGTTAGTTTATATTCATCTATATAAAATTAATGTAAGGTTACTGAGGTAGTTATCAAATGAATTTTCATATATAGTAAAGTCATCCATAAACACTTCTATAATGCCCTCTATATAACCAAGGCTAAATGACATGCATCTATAAACAAAGGTTCCAAAGGGTCAATTGAATATTATATTCTCTTTCTCTTTTGGCACAATGACAATCTGATTATAACTTGAAAAAACATCAAGAAAATAATAGTCATGAGAATGGCCTGCCAACCGCTCAAGTATTTGATCAATAAAAGTCAAAGGAAAATGATCTTTGTGAGTCATAGATTGAACTTTCAAAAATCAATGAAAATTTTCCACCCGGCTTGGAATCGAGTAAGAATCAAATCATTATTCTCATTCTTCACCACTGTAACTTCAAACTTCTTTGGAACAACTTGGACAAGGCTAATCCACTTCTTATATGTAATTGGAAAAATTACACCAACTTCCAATAGCTTGATAACTTCTTTCTTAATCACTTCCATCATTGGTGAATTTAATCACCTTTTTTGTTCTCTTGTTTGTTTGGTGTCACCTCCAAGTAATATTCACTGCATACACATAAAGGTGTTAATATTCCCTTAATGTTGGTAGATGACCACCCAATCACTAATTTGTATTCTCTAAAAACACAAATTAAGCCCTCTTCTTGAATAGCCCAAAGCTTAGATGATATACTCACAAGAAATGTATCTCCATCTCCTAAGTATACGTATTTGAGATGTTCTAGGATAGGTTTAAGTTCCAAGGTGGGTAACTTTACAATGGAAGGAAAATATTTCTCATTAGACAAGTAAGAAAAATATAGGAAAGGTTGTACCTTGAGTTTATCTATAGAGAAAAGTTAATAGAGGCAACAATCTCCTTCAATTCCCCTACTCTATCAATATTCCTTTCTTCATCACTTAAATTTTTGGTTTTCATGTTGTCTCTTATGGCAACCTCCAATAGGTCTGTACTTTTGACATCGATCACTTGGTGCACTAAAGAGTCAAGTATATCAATAGAGAAAAAATTATAATCATTAGGGTACCTCATCGCTTCAATATCTTTGAAGCAAATAACCTATCCATCAAACTCCATAGTTACTATTCCAGTATACACATCTATCTTTGTTCAAATAGTTCTCATGAATGGTCTACCTGAAAGTAAGGGTGTGGACTTAATAGTGGAGTCATCTTTCATATTAATCACATAAAAATTGACCAGGAAGATAAGCTCATTAACTTGCACTAAAACATTTTCTCAAAATTCTATTGGATAAGCACTAGATCGATCAATGAGTTGAATACCTACAACGGTTTCTTTAATGGGGCCTAGATTTAAAGTAACACAAATTGAGTAATGTATAACATTAATTGAAGCTCCTAGATCTAGCATAGAACTTTCAAACTTAGTGTTACCCATAACACATGGTAAAGTAAAGATAATTGGATCCTTGAATTTTTGTGGAAGTTTTCTTTGTAAGACTAGCGACACATTCTCTCCCATGTTCACCACTTCATTACCTTTGGGTTCCTTTTGTTGTGCACAATTCCTTTAGAAATTTAGCATAGCATGTCACTTGCTTGATGGAATCCAATAGTGGAATATTAACATGTATTTTTCAAAATGTTTCCAAGACTTCTTGTTCGTGTATCTTCTTCTTGGACTTTGGAAACCTTCTAGGAAAATGAATAAGGGGCTCATAAGTACAAATTGAAACTTTAGGTTGTACCTTAGGTGGTTGATTTGCTTCTATATTATCATATGTCTTTTTTTCCACTTTGTCAAAATTGTTTGATTGTTTTTGAATTAGCTCATCTTTAGTCTCAATTTCTTTGGTTTGTTTCTCATGAGCTTTTTCAATATGTTTATTGTATCTTAATGATATAGCATTGGAATTTTCCCTTGGATTGACCATCGTTTAATATGGATGTTTACCAGATTCTTGTGCTTCTAGTCTCCCAATGCAAGTAGCTAATTGACTAAATCTATTTTCAAGGTTCTTGATAAAAAACATTTGTATCTTGTTGAAACATGAGTGATTCTTGTAAGAATATGATGGTATTTTGTTGTAATTGAACAATTTTGGATACTATTGTATTTACCGAGTCCTCTAAATATTTACTTTGGGTTGGAGGAGGATTTTCATGTCTCACTGGATATGGTTATTAGCCTCTTGGAAAAGGAAAACATGGTGGATTACTAGGGCAGTTGGTTGATTACTTCCAGAATAGCTAAAGTTGGGATGGTTGATGAGACAAGATTGATATGCAGTGCCGATGTTACAGATACTTTTGTTTTATATTTGTAAAACTCTCGTAAGTGTACGAATAATTTTATATCAAATGACAAGTATACTCCCAAGGTCAGTCTAAGGAAGGATATATGTGATTTTTAATTTATTATTCAAACTTTTAAAAATGAAATTAAATCCTAAACATCTTGTCACGATATTTTGGTTTTTGTGTTTCTTAATCTAATAATAAAAAAAGATAAACATAGATATTGATTCAATAAAAAATTATGCAAATTTTTATCATTTATAATAGTGGAGTATTTAAGGATATAATAATTAAATTAATTATTCTTGTTCATATTATTTAGGTTATTAAAGATATAAATTGATACTTATTGATTCTCTTTTTTTTATACGAATACCACCTTTGGTGGGGTTAGATATCCTTTGTTAATTAAACAAATCAATTAACACCTATGGGTGGGATTGATAATTAATTTGGTTAATTAAATTAATTCTTTTTTTTTTCTTCTAAAAGATTAAAAATGAACTATTTAAATGTCACATTTGGTGAGGTTAGACATTTTAAACTTTATTCAAGGTGTCCAAATTAAACCTAAGAATTTACTTATATGAGTACTAACTTTTAAGTTTTAAAACCTTGATTGAAAATATATTGTCAATACATTTTCGAATAATAGTTATTATAACAACTTTTGAAATAGAGCTTAATTATAACTACCGAGTGATTGTACATACAAATAAAAAGTATTACTCTAAATCAGACCAAATAATTAAACCTTAAAATCTAATTTTCAGATTTAAATTTGTAATGAAAAATAATATATTTCTTTTAACATCCTTAATATAAAATCTTTAATAAAAACAAAATTAATTTATTTTATAAAAATGTTTTACCTATTTAACATTTCACAAGCATAACAATGTTATTATTAAATCATATTTACAAATACCTAGTCATGTCAAATTTAATCATAGAGAAATTAAACATAATATATAATAATAAAACATAAAAAATAACTGTAAAAAATTTATTTTAAAATTATACCTCAAAAGAATACTTACAGAAATTTGATGCTACTTATGCTGCTAAAAAGCCTCCAAATGGATTTACATTTCCGTTTATTGAATCAAAAACTAAAAATCTATAAAAGCATAGCTAGTTCTTCTCAAAAAGAGAATAACTTTAAAACTAAAAAACTTTCTAGAGAGAGAAATACTGAGAGAGAAAGAACTGAGAAAATTGTGTGTTTTTTACAATGGGAATATGGTCTTTTTATAGGTAAGGAAAATGCCAAAAAAGTGGGAAAATGTTTCAAAAATTGATTTTGGACAAGTTGGCATGCGTTTAGGGCACGAGATTTGTAGTAGATGGGCATTTGGCACATGTAGGCACACTCGAGACACGGTGCAGACGTGTGCTAGCGAGCGCAGAAATCGACGCGACGTGTGCTTGGCTTGTGCTGGTTGTGTGGGCTAGTAGTGCGCATGTGAGTGTATGCTGGGTGTGTGCCAGTTGCGTGTGGGCGTGTGATGGGTATATGCCGACTACGTCTTGCGTGTGTTGGGCATACACGCGGGATTTCAGACCTTTTTGACATTTTTGACCCATTTTGTCCAGTTTTTCTATCTTTTTTACTTTTGCTCATTTTATTTCTTAACATATTTATGATGTATTGTCACCAATATTTTTCTTTGAGTTTTTAAGTTATTTTTGAATGAAAATACCTAAAGAAAAAAAATACCCGTGATTCTGAAAAGATAAATTTATATAAAAATTGGATAAAATTATACAAATATAAATCTATTTAATCAATTAAATTATGATAATTTTAGTGCTTTTTAAGCACTCATCAGTACCCACAACCAGCTTCTTACTAGTCCCTTAGCAAGAGAAGCGATAAAACCAAAAAATTAAACTATCCTAAATCACTTCCATTGATTGACACGGTTGCATTTAGCATATGCAATAAGCCTTTAAACCTCTAAGTTACCCTAGTGGATGAGTTTAAGTCTTATAAGGGTTTAAGGGTTTTCAGTAATGATACCCACAAACATTAACAAAAAATGAAAACAAAATAAAATAAAATAAAATAAGAAGTTAACTAACATTTAAAATAAAGTAAAAAAACTAAAATAAATAAATAAATGAAATACAAAAATATCTCATGCTTATAATCTCTTTTACATTCCATTATTGAAATCTTAAGCATAGATTATTTCAACTTCCTAAACATTCATTTTCTATTATAATAATTAGTTGAAAATCATTTTAATATTTTATATAAAAAATGTATTAATTTAATTGTACTCAATCTTAATGTTAGGAATCCAAATTTGCTTTGACTCTATTCCTCACAAGTCTCAAAGATAATGAATCATATGGGTTCAAACACTCATACTAATTTATATATGAAATAGTTGATGTATAGAAATGAACTAATATTTTCCCATATGTATAAATAAGAAAGGCTTAAAGTGTTATTTTAACGTTAATCTCATGAAAGGAATCAAATGTATGGATTTATAAAATATTATACATTACTTTCATGCAACAATCAAATTTATCAAATAAAAATATTAAGTCATATGCCTTTTAGAAAATATAGGAAAATACAATGATTTCTTAGGGAATTACTTCCTATATTTTCTTTTGTATTAAACCATTTCTCACAACTTTTTAGGCTTTTTTTGGGTCATAGTATATAAATTATACTATTCATTTACTCCTCTTTATTTCTATTTTTTTCCTCTATTACATTCATTTTTTTATAAGAGAATCTATTTTTTTAGAGAGTAGACACATATACATTGTACATTTTTTATATGGTAGGGTGAGTAGTTAATATTTGGCTTTTCTGTTTGTATTTGTATAGGTAACCCTAAATATAACTCTTTTTTAATAGAAGTCATATATGAATAAAAAAACATATACTATCAATTTCTACTTAAATAATTTAATCTAAGCAAATGAATAATAAATATATAACACTTCATTAAGATTTAAAAATCTAGAAATTCAATGCTAAGTCCTATAGAAATCATTCAATAATGTTGAAAAAAAAAGAAAAGTATTTAGAGTAGAAAAAAATAATATTCATCACTGAGAATAAAGGATAATAGGCTCAAAATATTTCTCATAAGGGTAGTCTCCATTATTTGATTCCTAAACACTGATTTTAGGTTAAATAGAATTTCCACACCTTATCAAGAAATACTAATAATGAAAAAAACTAACTAATTATCACATTACTTCATGATATGTTTTTTGGAAATTAATCTAATAGTGAAAAAAATACTTAATCATCGTTTAAATTTAATTCTAAGACATGATCAATTTGTTTTATAAATAATTTTGAACACTACTCTAAACACATAAATAAAGAAAATAACATATATATATAAAAGAAAAACAAATAAATTAAAGGAAAAAATTAATGTGAAAATACACAACTAAATAAGCAAAATAAGGGCACATTGTTTATAAAGAATTTGAAATTTTTCCTAATTTGTGTAACTTTTAACTCCTACCACTCCCAACCTAAAATCTACATTGTCCTCAATGTAAAAAAATGTAAATTGTAAAATAGAAGGAATAGAAAAGTTACCAAATTACTTTGTGTTAAGGATTTTGTTGGAAAATGCTAGTTGCATCCAACATCATATTTGAATCATACAAACAGGTACTCTAACACATCTTAACGAGCAATTATTTTATGCAATAAAATAACTAAAGTTCTCATAAAAGAAAAAAAATTAATAAAACAAACTAAATAAAAGAGAATTACCTTTTAATGATGGGTTGTCTTCTATCTAGCGCTTAGTTTAATGTCTTAGAAAGACACATCACTATGGTTCTAAGGATTACCTAGCTATATGCAATCAATTTTGGTAGTTTTGTGTGATACTTCTAAATAAGGCTTCACACAATGCCTACTAACTTTGAATGTTGTTTGTGTCTTGGAATCCAATAGTGCTACTTCTCCATGAGCAAATACTTGGAATATTTTGAATGGTCCATCCTATCTTGATATCAGTTTTTCTAAAAACAATTTCATACAAGAGTTAAATAAAAGAACCTTCATTCTAGGGGTGAAAAATATTAGAAATTAGCCTTTTTCATGATAGCGCTTAGTATGCTCTTTGTATAATTTGGCATTTTTATAGGCTTCATTCCTAATTTCTTCCAACTCATTAAGATGGAGTAACCGTTTTTATTTTGCTCTATCTAAGTCCTTTTTTAACTCTTTAATTGCCCAGTAAGCCTTATGTTTGAGTTCAACGGGTAGGTGACACACTTTTCCAAAGATTAATTGATAAGGGCTCATCCCAAAGGGTGTTTTGTAAGTTGTGTGGTATGTCCATAAGGCATCATTCAACTTAAATGCCCAATCCTTCCTTGCCTATTACTTACCTCAACTAAACTAGAAGTTTGAGGATGATATGGAGTAGCGTCTCTATGTGTGATGTTTTACTTTTTCAGTACTCCATCAAAGATTTTATTACAAATATAACTACCTTCATCACTTATTTTAGCTCTAGGCATTCAGAACCTACTAAATATTAAATCCTTCAAGAACTTTACAACAACATTAGCATCATTGGTTTTAGTGGGGATAGCTTCTACCCACTTAGATGCATAATTCACAACAACCAAAATATAATGAAAACCATTGGATGGGAGAAAAGGAACCATAAAGTCAATCCCCCATACATCAAAGAGTTTAACAACTAAATTAGATGTTAAAGGAATTTCATCTCTTTTTCTTATGTTTCATGTTCTTTGACATCTATCACATTGTGCACAAAACATATGAGCATCTTTAAAAAGAGTGGATCAAAAGAATCCAAACTCTAATATATTATGGGTTGTCTTTTTGCCACCAAAATGGCCCCCATAATAAAGTTCATGAAAAAAAGTCAGAATGCTCTTACGTTCTTCTTTAGGTACACATCTCTTGATGACTTGATCTTGACTAATCTTGTATATATAAGGATCATCCCAGAAATAGTCCTTGATAGTTTTAAAGAACCTTTTTTTGTCCTGATATGAAGTGTTAGGTCTCAAAAGACCAGTGGCAAGGTAGTTTAAAATATCAGTATACCATGGGTTTGGATCTATTAAAAATAACTATTCAATAGGAAAGGTTTCAATTATATTTTCATTACTCTCACCCTTAAGAGAATCGAAGTCAGAAATCAACCTAGAAAAGTGATCAATTACTAAGTTTTCACTACCTTTCTTATCCTTGATTTCTAGGTCAAATTCTTGTAAGAGTAAGACCCACATGATTAATCTTGGCTTGGCATTTGGTTTACTTAATAGGTATCTTAAAGAAGCATGATTAGAATGTAAAATCACTTTAGATCCTACTAAATAAGACTATAATTTGTCTAAATAAAACACTATAGCCAAGAATTCCTCTTCAATGGTGGTATAATTCATCTGGGCATCATTGAGTGTTTTGCTAGCATAATAGATGACATGCAAACACTTATCCACTATCTATCCAAAGACTGCTTCGATAGCATAATCAGAAGCATCACACATTATTTCAAGGTGTTAGTTTCTCTTTCAAGGTATTAAAGGAAATAAGGTAGTCATCGTTAAAATCAAAATAAACATCTTTTGATAAAAGGTTACACAAGGGACAACTTATTTTAGAGAAATATTTAATAAATTGTCGTAAGAAGCGTGTTATCCCCATAATAGATGTAGGGGGAGGTAATTTGGAAATTAGTTTAACTTTTTCCTTATCAACTTAAAATAGATTTGTTTGAAATGATATGTCCTAACATTATTCCTTGTTGAACCATAAAATGACTTTTCTCCCAACTAAGAGTTAGATTACATTCAATGCTTCTTTCTAAAATGAAAGTCAATTTATGTAAGAAATCATCAAATGAGTTTCCAAAGACATAGAAATCATCCATGAAAACCTCAATGAATTTTTCCACCATATCCAAGAAGATAGACACCATAATTCTCTAGAAAGTCGTGGTGGCATTGCATAACCCAAATGACATTCTTCAAAAAGCAAATGTCCCAAAAGACATGTAAATGTGGTATTTTCCTAATCTTCTAGTGCTATAGGTACTTGATAATATCCAGACAATCCATCTAGAAAATAGTAAAATTCTTGCCCAGCTAATCTTTCCAACATTTGTTTATTGAATGGAAGAGGAAAGTGATCATTTTTAGTATATAAATTCAGTTTCTTGAAATCTATACACATCCTCCATCTAGTGATTATTCTAGTGGGCATTAATTTAGTTTTGCCATTTTTAACAACTGTTATCCTCAATTTCTTAGGTACCACATGCACTGGACTAAACCACTTACTATCAACAATAGAGTAGATAATTTCATCTTTTAACAATTTAAGAATTTCTTTCTTAACTACCTCTTGCATGTTTGGGTTTAATCTTCCTTGGGCCTCTATTATGGGTTTAGTACCATCCTCTATGTTGATCTTATGCATACACATGGTAGAAATAATGCCTCTTATATCCCCGATACTATAACCTATGGCTTTATTAAACCACTTAAGCACTTTTATAAGTTCTTTTTCTTGGGTTTTGGTCAATGTTGAAGAATTTATCGCTGGATAAGTTTCTCCTTCTCCCAGAAACATGTATTTTATGTGCTTAGGTAAGTCTTTGAGTTCAAGTTCAGGTGGATTGACCTCTTTACTAGATGGGGAACTGGGTAGATTTAGGAGTGTAATAGATTTTTTCATTAGTTCATCACTATCTACCTGTTCAAGGTACCCCTTAGTTTCCTTATCTAAATCTTTTTCGACCTCTTCAAGTGTAAGAATAGTTTCAAGCTTGTCTTCTATTCTAGTTCGGGAAAAGGTGCTTTGGACAAGATTATCCAAAGGGTCAACATCAAATATTTCATCAATGGAAGAAATATAAGGAAAAGGTGAAGAATCAAAAACTTTAAAATGAACAATCTCTTATAAGGCTGTCATTGTCAAATTTCCATCTTGGACATCAATACTAATCTTAGTAGTTTCCATAAATGGTTTACCAAGCAGTATTGTATGCTCTCTTTCCAAGGCTATATTGTATTGTATATCAAGAACCACAAAGTCAACATGTATTATCAGTTTGTCTACTTGTACGAGCACATCCTTAATTATTCCTTTTGGATGCTTAAGAGATCTATTTGCAAGTTGAATGGATATAGTTGTGGGTTTTAAATCTCCTAAATCAAGCTGTAAGAATATAGAGTAGGGCATCAAGTTTATACTAACACCTAAATCAAACATTACTTTAGTGACCGTCCTATCTTCTATAGTTATGTTTATGATAAAACTTCCAGGGTCTTTCAACTTAGGGGGAAGTTAGTACTGAAATACAACACTAGAAAGTTCTAATACTACTACTCGCTTATTAAATTCATACCTCTTTTGTTAGTATTCAATTCTTTGAAAAACTTAGCATAGGAGGGGACATTCATGATCACTTCTAATAATGGTAAATTGATATTTACTTTAGAAAACATATTAAAAAGATCATAGAATTGCTTACCTTGTTTTGATTCTTTCATCCGGTGTGGAAAATGTATTTGCAGCTAGTGTGGTTCTGTTGTCTTTTGAATTTTGGGGATGTTGGATGACTCCCCAATGATTTTTTCCGAAGGTTTGTCAAGTTAGCACTTGTCTCTCCTTTTTGCAAGACTAGAATTTCACCTTCTTTGTTACTTGAACTACAAGGTAGTTTAGAGGTTTCAGGTAAACTAGTATTGACTACCTTACAACTTCGAAGAGTTCTTACATCCTTTGCTTGTTCGGGTTGACTGAGCAACTTTCCTGGTTCTTGCCTTTACATTTTCTCTACTAGCTGCCCAAATTTAGTTTCAATCCTTTTAACTGAAGCCTTCATGGTGCTCAACCTTTGATTATTTATCAATTGCTTATCGTGACTAACTTGAATAAAAGAATTCAAGCTATCCTCTAAGGTTGGCTTAAAATATTGATTTGATGGATAATGGTAATTTTTTATGTCCTTAGTGTTTGACATTGGGTGTAGGCTTGGTAATTGTTTGATGTCCAATAATGGTTAGGATGATTATTAGTGTTTGGATGATACCTTTGAAAGGAATCAACTTCCTTTATGGCATCCACACTAGAATCACAAGTATATGAACAATTATTGGCATCATACCGAATTGAAAAACACACTTCACACACCTCTTGATTTTGCATTTGGTGGGTAGTAAGAATTTGCACTTAGTTAGTCAATTCATTAAGTTACAAGGTCATTTCATTACTAGAGCTGACTTCATTAACTCCTGCTCTCCTTCTTCTAGTACTTCTCTAATGTGATTTTGAACCCAACAACACATAGAAACTATAGGTTTCCTCTATGACCTTTTCTCCCATAGCTCTTCCAACAACATTATCAACCATATATTGACTTCACAGTGTCAATCCATCATAAAAGAATTGATTTTGTAGCTATAATGAGGATATTGAATGAAAAGGAGTTTGAATCTTTCCCAAGCTTCATGAAAGGGCTCTTCATCCATTTGAGAAAACGTTGCTATCTTCATCCTTAGATCAGTCATCTTTTGATGGGAATAGAACCTACCCATAAAATATTCATAAACTACCTCCCAATTTGTTAAAGAACCCGACTGTAGAGTAATGAACCATGACCAAGATTTATCCTTGAGGGTGTAAGGAAAACACCTCATCCTAAATTAGTCTTCATCAATTCTTTCTTGTGGAAAGGTTTGGACACTAGCATAGAATTCTCTAATGAAATGCAAAGGGTCTTCATTTGGGATACGGTAAAAGAAAGGCAACAAAGAATAATAAATATTTTTCAACTCATAGTTCCTTACAGCCTCTTACAATTGTATGCCAGAATTTTCATTTCCAATGATTGGCATTGCATAGTCCTTCATCATTTTCTACCTATTTCCAACATATCCCATGGCTACTTGTATTTGAAATCGATCCTACTTCTCTTCTGTTTCTAGCTCCTAAATTGAAAAATAGTAGGCTTCTCTAGGAAAGATTTATTACTTAAGAAAATGTATAGGCTTACAGAAAATGAAAGACACATAGAACCTAAATATTTATTTATTTTTATTTTTATTGAAAATATAAGTTAATTTAGTTAAGTGAAAATCTAATTTAATTAAGTTAATAAATTAAGTTTTTTTTTGTTATGCAAAATTTAAAGAATGAACATAATTTTTGAAACAAATAAATCTATATTATTTCAATTGAATTTTATTACACACATTCTTAAAATAAAAACAAAACAAAACAAAACAAACTAAAAGAAAGTAAAATACAATAATGGGTGACCTCCCACTTAGGACTAAAATTTACCGTCTTCTAGTAAGACGTTACTTGGAGATTTTAGAATGAAAAACTCAATGTTTCCCTTTCATTGAATTTATTTGATCCAATTTGACTGATCATTTAGTCTTTATTTTGTCTTTTCAAATGCTCAATTAACTGTTCCACTTGGACTTCCACGTTTTTGATAGAAACTTCCACAAAGTCAAACCATTGATTAGTTTTAGATTGGTTATCTCTGCAGACTTATATAAAATAATTCAAGTTATCCTCTAGGGTTGTTTACTAGGAAGACTTCTTGGAGTGGGCTAGTGGAATTGCTGGCATGAAAGATTTGAGCTTTGGGCTAAAAAAGGGTTTTTTTTTCTCCATAATAAGTTGGGATGATTTCTCCACCCAAGAATGTAAGTATTTAAATTGGGGTCGAATCTTGGTCTCTATTGATATGCTCCAAAAACATTAACCTATTTAGGTGTAGCTAGTGTTTCTTCTTAATATGGATAGGCTTCTATGTTGCTACACAAACCATAATTTTCATTATTGGAATCGATTTCATAATCTCCAACTCTTCTCACTCGTGAGATTTTCTATTGAGAATTTGCACCCAACATCTCAAAGAGGTTGTATGTCTCTGAGGTTATCTTTTTCACATAGCTCCTCTAGTAGCGTTGTCAATAATGAACTGGAATTGTTGTGTAAGTCCATCGTAAAATAATTGATTTTCCAATTATAGGGGAAGCTATGAGGGGGGCATTGAGTGAGGAATATTTTGAAACTATCCCAAGCTTCATGGAATGGTTCTCCTTCCATCTAAGAGAAGGTGGTAATATTTGCTCTCAACTATAATGTTTTTTGGTGGGAATAGAATTTCCCATGATTTTATTATAAACGTCGTCCCAGGTCTCAGAAAACCTAGAGGGAATGACATCAATCAAGCTTTGGCCTTGTCCTTCAAGGTGTAGGTGAAACGCTTTATTCTAAGCTGATCCTCAGTTAGAATACTGAGCGGAAAAGTTTGGACTGTGGTATAGAAGTCCCTAATGAAGGAAATAGAATCTTCATTAGGCAGCCCATAGAATGAAGGAAGCATGGAAAAATGAACATTTTTCAAGTCATAATTTTGAGCAGCCTTACCCAGCTGGATAGAGACAGTTTTTGTGCCGATTACTGGCCATGCAAACTTCTTCATGGTGGTTTCCTTAACATGTGCATTTTCTCCCCCATCTCTATTGGTTCTAGTAGAGGATTAAGGCTTGGTTTTGTGTTTGGCTCAAAAATAGGTTGATAGTTAAAATTTAAATTTATAAATATTATCTATGTATTGTGTAAGAGGGTTTTCTAAGGATCTTCTATCAAAGGAAAAGAATAATAAAATAACTATACAAAAATTTAGAGAAAATAAAAAATACTAAACAAACAAGTTAAGTTAACTTCTAAGTTAAATAGCACAATCAATATTAACCAAGAATACTCCCAGGAAAGAATGGTGGGATAAAGCCTCCTTAAAAACCATCATCTTAGACAGAGCAACGTTCCAAAGAAAGACTAGTCGCACAAAGGCTTCTAAGAACTAGTCTGCTAAATAGAACTCCCTTATATCCTTACTTTTCATACTATTAAAATCTAAGTTAATTAGTTTTTATTGTTTATTTATTTTTAAGAGCTCATTATATAAATATTTTTTTATTTTTCTAAATAGTTTTTAAAAAACTTTTTAATTTTTTTTCTTTGAACTCAAAATAAATAAAACAAATCACAATTATTTACAATACAAAAAGTTTTAAATATTTTGATAAATAATTTAAAAATTCTATTCCTTCTTCGACAATGATGCCAAAAACTTGATGAGACAAAATCGACATGCAATGTTGATCTTGCAGATACTTTTGTTTTATATGTGGTTTTTAATTTATTATTCAAACTTTTAAAAATGAAATTAAATCCTAAACATATTATATAGGTTATTAAAGATATAAATTGATATTTATTTATTCTCTTTTTTTATAGGAATACCACCTTTGATGGGTTAGATAGTCTTTGTTAATTAAACAAATCAATTAACACCTATGAGTGGGGTTTATAATTAATTTGGTTAGTTAAATTAATTCCTTTTTTCTAAGAGAATGAAAATGAACCGTTTAAATGTCACATTTGGTAGGTTTAGACTTTTTAAACTTTATTCAAGGTGTCCAAATTAAACCTAAGAATTTAATTATCCGAGTACTAATTTTCAAGTTTTAAAATCAATTTATTTTATAAAAATGTTTTACATATTTAATATTTCGTAAACATAACAATGTTATTATTATATCATATTTACAAATAGCCAGTTGTGTAAAATTTAATCACTGACAAATTAAATATAACATATAAGAATAAAACATAAAAAATAATTGTAAAAAATTCATTTTAAAATTATATCTCGAAAGAATTCTTACAGAACTTTGATGCTAATTTTATTGTTGGAAAACCTTCAAATAGATTTTCATTTCCATTTATTGAATCAAAAACTAAAAATCTATAAAAGCATAACTACTTCTTCTAAAAAAGAGAAGAGTTTTATAACTAAAAACTAAAAAATATTTCTAGAGAGAGAAAGAGTTGAGAAAATTGTGTATTGTTTACAATAGGGAGAGATTTTTTTATAGATGAAAATGCCAAAAAAGGTGGGAAAATATTTCAAAAATTGAGTTTGGACACGTTTGGATAGGTTGGCATGCGTGTGGGGAACGAGAATTACGGTAGACGGGCGTTTGGCACGCGCGGGACACGGTGCATGCTTATGTTGGCACGCGTGGGGTACAATGCGAGTGTGTGCTGGGTGTACATGGGCATGTGTTGGGCATGTGCCGAATGTGTGTGGGTGTGTGTCAGCTACATTTGGTCATGTGCATGCTGGGACATGTTGGTTCGTACATGACTCGATGTGACTAGGATGTTGCGCATGGGATTTAGGCCGTTATTGACACTTTTGACCCATTTTGTCCAATTTTTCCATCTTTTTGACTTTTTCTCATTTTGTTTCTCAACATATTTGTGATGTATTGGCACTAGTATTTTTCTTCGAGTCTCTAAGTTATTTTTGAAGAAAATACCTGAAAAACAATAAAAATATACGTGACTCCGAAAAGACAAATTTATGTAAAAATATCATAAAATAATACAAATATAAATCTATTTAATCAATTAAATTATATTAAATCATGGTAATTTTAGTGTTTTTTAAGCACTCATCAATGATCCCTCCAATCAAGATTGTAAGTGTTAGAGTAGGGATCATATTTGTTTCCTTTCCTATCCTTGGCATAGTATTTGCTTTTTCAATACTAGGATCTTGAATAGTAGGAAACATGTCTGTCTAGTGGCCAATGTTAGTGTAGATTTCACAAACTTGAACCTATCTGATTGCTAATTGTTACACAATTGAAGTGAGGGTGCTCAATTTTTGATTAATATTATTAGGAACTCCTACTTTATTGACCTTTACTGAGGGGTAGGAATGTGGGCCAAACTATTGAGCATTTGCAACCATAACAACGATTAAATTTCTTACAAATTTAGGAATCTTATTAACCGAAGCTCTACCACATACTACATCCATCATGATTTTATCCATGGATATCAATCTCTCATAGAAGAATTAGATTAAGAGCTGCTCACTTATTTGATGATGGGGGTAACTTGCATATAATTTCTTGAACCGTGCCTAATACTCATATAAATTCTATCATTGAACTATTAAATACCACATATTTATTTTCTAATTAGAGCAGGCCTTCATGCTGGTAAATATTTCTTCAAGGAGAGTTACTTTATCTCATTCCAACTATTTATTGTTGTAAATGGTAAGTAGTACAACCATTCTTTACCATTATCTACTAAAGAGAATGAGAATCCTCTAAGTTTTACTTGTTTTTTAATAGTGTCATTGGGTTTTATGCTAGAACAGACCACATGAAATTCCTTTAGATTATTGTTTGGATCCTTACTAGCTAAACCTCAAAACGTAAGCAAGAGATTAATCATGCCAAATTTTTATTCAATAGCATCATTGTTTTTATCATATTGAATGCATAATGGTTATTGATCTAAAATTGGTGCTACCATGTCCCAAAAAGTTTGATTAGAATTATTCACAACCATTTCTACATGGATGGAATGATCTAAATCTTTAGGTGAGTCGCTTACACTTCGAACAACTGTCTGAATTGCTTGCTTAAGAAATTATGATTTTGATCTCAAATTGCAGCATGAATTCATTCATTGTGACCTTGAAAAGTAAATAAAGATTAGAAATAAATTATTTAAAAATAAATATAAAAAAACCAAAATAAAAATAAAGAAAATATTTTTTTATTTTTGTCTAATTGTTTTGTAATTTATTTTATATTATTTTTAAATTTTATATTATTTAAATTTTATTTATTATATATATATAATAAATAAAAGTAAATAAGTGTTAATTTAACAAAAATTCTACGGATACGTCACAAAAATTGATGTATGTTCAAATTAATGTCTTATTTAGTATGTAGTAAGTAAAGATATTTCCCACAAAGGATTTTGAAAACTAAATTCTATTTATTAAATATGGGCTTTTTTTGTTTTTTGTAAACTGAAAATTAAATTTAACAACTAAAGATTAATAAAACTAAAAATAAAATATAAATATTATGATAAATATTCGAATAAAAGAACGATTGTAGGATTATTCTTCACCACTAGCATGTATTGTAAATCAACAAAAGCATATCATATTCTCCTATTCTTTGATTATACCAACTTAGAGAAAATTACAAAAATAAAAAATCTTCACATCTTCTTACAGATTCCTTGAATTAAACAACCTCTTAATCCAGCTCTTTTTAATAGACAACCTAAAATAATCTTTCTAAATTTAATCTATCAAAAACATTAATTTTTAAAGAAACAAATTGGATCAAAATCATAAACACACAAGCTCGATTTAATTATCTTGAGTATAAATCCTCATTGCAAGTAATTTTTCACTAAATATTTAAAATGATCAAGTAATTACATACCAAATCAACTAAATTATTTAATGATAAATTAATTTGATTATTTAATTGAACACTTAAATAGTTAAATAAATTCATATTATAATTAAAACTAAATATTAATAAATAATCAAAAAGAATAGTTAAATAAAATATTGTAGATCTTATTAAATATTACAATCTATGTCTAAGGCTTTGAAATCACTCATAATCAATTATAAAATTAGCTACTCATGGAAAATAATAAATTCAAAAAAAAAACTATTCATGAAAATAATAAAAAAAGGGGAAGAAATCTTAGGATTTTTACCTTTAAATATGATCTTTAACTCCTTTAATTGCTTCTTGAATCCTCTTCTTCTCAATTGTTGCCTCCAGCTTAATTCTATAATTTTTGTAGTTTTCTAAATTATTTTCTTAAATTTTGTACAATTTTGATATTGGTTTTATTTCATGGGTGTTATTTTGTATTTATATTGAAAAAATTGATAAGTTTTTGAGTTATATTTGGACTGATAGATCGTAATTCTAGTGTAAAGTTGAAAAAATCATGCTAATGACAAAAATGAGGTGCCATATCGCAACCTTAGATTAAGAGTCAATGGTGACATGTGTGAAGGCTAGAGGAATGTTTTGGGTTTTTTTCTATGAATCCATAGATATTTCTAAGTACAAAATGTCTCAAATAAAAACCATAAGAAGTCCATAAAGATCTTAGAAAAATCCCAAAATATCTAGAAAATTAATATTTTTTCAATAAATACAAAATAAATAATTTTAGCTTGCTATAATAATGAAATATACATAAATGTAAAGGAATTCATGATATTTAAATATATATATATATATATATATAATATCACCTATCATTTATCCAAACAATCTCCTGCTAGCTTTAAAGAAAATGGGATAGTCTTTTAACCCCATCGCTTCATGGTGACCCTCAAAACTCTTGATAGGTGGTGTATTGGTGAACGGGTCAGGAAGTTTCTTTTCAAAAGCTATCATCTTTACTACTATATCTCTATAATGTACAATCTCTCGGATCAAATGATACTTACATTTTATATGCTTTCCTTATTTGTTGCTTCTTGGTTCTTTTGATTTATCCAATGCTCCACTATTATCATAGTATAATGTTAGTGATTGGCCTACATTTGGAACAATTTCCAAATCTTCCAAGAACTTGTTTAGCCATATGACTTTTTTTTGCTTCATAAGTGCCAACATATTTGGCCTCCATTATGGAATCGACTATACAACATGGCTTCATGCTACTTCACACTATGGCTCCCTCACTAAGGCAAACATTGACATAGACATAACTTACAAATGATACTTAAGGATGCACTTGATTGAAACCTAATGACCTTATCCTAGCATACATCTATCTCTCGAGGTGTCTTCAGACACTACTCCTTAGATAATATAATCCCAGGTCTAGTAGGTATAGTACCTATCTTGTAATTTTTCATCGAAAATCTACATAAAACCTTGTCTATATACAATGTTGGAGGTGGAACTAAGAGCTTGTTCTTATGATCATGAATAATCTATATGCCTAGAATATAGCTTGCCTCTCACATATCCTTCATATGGAGCTACTTCAATACCCACTGCTTTACATCTTACAACAACACTTCATTATTCCTAGTAAGTAGAATGTCATCCATGTAAAGCACAAGTGAACAACTTTCCCTTCTTGATGATTTGTAAACACAAGATTCATCAAGATTTATTTTCAAAATCATAGGTCTTCATGGTTTCATCAAACTACATGTTCCCTTATCTTGATACTTGCTTGAGTCCATAAATGGACCTCTTAACCTTGTAAACCTTTTTTTCTTGGCCTTCCACTACAAAACCCTTTGGTTAGACCATGTATAGATGGTCACCTCAAGGTAGCCATTCAAGACTACCATTTTAACATCCATTGGCCAAAACTCCTAATTGAGTGCTACTTCTATGGACAAGAGTATTTGAAAGGATTTAAGAATTTCTACTAGAGAGAAGGTTACCATTATTTGAAAGGATTTAAGAATTCCTAGTAACTATGCCTTCTTTTGGGTTTCTTGTGCCCCTAGTCTAGCTTTAAAAGTCTTCACTTTTCCATCTACTCCTCTTTTCTCTTGTAGAGCCACTTGCACCCAATAGATCTAACCTCATTAGGTTTGTCTATAAGATCTAATATAAAGTTGGATTGCATCAATTCCATCTCGATATTCATGATTATAAGAGAATGGGTTTGAGGTAACCCTTCTTTGTTAATATCCACAATTTCTTGTTTATAAGAGAATGTGTTATCTGTATGATTGTTAGAAACAACTCATGCTTTCACGCACTCCAATGTACCAATCGAATAATCTAATTACCCTTCCACTACAATGATGTTGTGGTAGATATTGACTATGAATCA
The DNA here is from genome assembly GCA_037013495.1 of Hippophae tibetana. Taxonomy (NCBI): domain Eukaryota; kingdom Viridiplantae; phylum Streptophyta; class Magnoliopsida; order Rosales; family Elaeagnaceae; genus Hippophae; species Hippophae tibetana. The sequence continues at coordinate 41,381,022 of CM072804.1, read as the reverse complement.
TAGTTTCCTTATTCAATTGAGTATCAATGTTAACATGTGGTGGTTGCTTGACCCCATTAGACTCTAATTACTTAAGAAACACCTTGTTTTGAGGTTTATTATTATTCGCATAATAATTTTAGAGAAATATGGAATTCATCGACATGAAAATCTTATTCTCTTGACTATTATAGAACAAGCCTCCTTTTTTTCTTCTTAATATCAAACAAACACACATACTTTTGACCTTAGCTTCAACTTTCAAGTATTCCTTTAAAGAACATGTGTTGGACACCCACATAGACATATATGATACAAAATAGGTTTACGTCCCATCCACAGTTCCACTAGAGTTTGAGAGAAAGATTTGGAAAAAACCATATTCAATATGTATGTAGGTTTTTGTAGAGTATGTCTCCAAAATGATGTTAGAGGGGATCCATAACACACCATATCAATAGAGGTTCTATTTCTCCTTTCTGTAACACCATAGAAACCCATTTTTCTATGGTGTGGTTATGAGCTATGAGAATATCCTATGCTCCAATAAATGGTCATTGAACTTTGTGTCAATGTATTCCCCATCATAATCTAATTGTAAAATCTTTAATGACTTTCCTAATTTCTTTTTAGTTTTAGAGTGAAAATCTAAGAACTTTTCAAAAGTTTTGACTTCTGCTATATTAGGTAGATATATATACCCATACTTTGATTAGTAATTTATGAATGAGATGACCTACTCATGACCAACTCTTGTTTGAACACTTATGGGTCTCCTGACATCCCAGTGTACTAGATTGAGTAGTTGCATGGCTTTTTGACCCTTCAGTGAAAAAGGTCTTTTGGTCATCTAAAAATGATCTTTTAGTCATCTCACCTTCTAAACCAAATTCATAGAATAGAAAAGCCAACATTTAGTTCTCTCAAATTACTATGCTTTACAAGTCTTTTAATCATGTTAATGATAATATGACCTAGCCATAGATTCCGCTAATAGTATCGTCACTAGAAGAAAGTTATTTTACTTTTTAGGTTTAGCTTTAGGTTCTTCTACTCTAAAGATTTTAGAGTTAAGAAGTAAGTTAGACTTGGGGTTTAATAGATATAGGTCAACCTCCAAAAACTCTATAAAAAGATATTTCATTTTTATAAATAGTTTTATAAATAGCAAAAATGAAACTTTATAAATATTCAAACAATGTAGAAATATAAATCAATTTTTTATTAAATCCAAAAATATGATACCTATTATTCATAACAAGATATTTATTTTCTTAAAAAAAAAGTTTAACTTCTCCCACTACATTAACTGAAACAACATATGCATTGCACACTCATATTGTGAGTTGTTAATCCTTTTAGTTCAATTGTTGAACTAATCAATGATAAAGAACAACATACATAATTAGTCACACATGAATCAACTATCCAAAGTGACATATCATTTTCATGAAAAAAGCTTCTAAAATAAGTAAATCATAAGCAATGGAAAACATTTTCATGGACACCATTGTTATCTCATCCATCCCAATTATCATATAGCTACTCCCGATGTTATTGGATCTAATCTAATGTTTATAAATCATTTGAAGGCAATATTTTGTATTTTCGACATTTTAGCTAGTAAGTAGTTATAAGTAATTTTATTGTATCTAATCCAACGATCATATAATTTTCATACATTATGAATCACATTTTTAGAAAAAAGTTGGAACACATTCCTCCGTAAATCCACTAAGAAAAATTATGGTAAAAAAGGAGGTTCAAGATACTTTGTCACTTGTTAAAGTAGTCAAATTCTCATTTCCATTTAGCACAAAAATTTAAGAAGTTCATGAAGAAAAGGGGTCAATAGAATAATTAATCCAATAAGGGACAATCTAGTCATTGGAAGGATTGAAATTCAAGGTATATTAAAAAAAGGAAGAAAACTAAGCCTACTAGTCCTCAATGATTTACTTGTGAGGGCTTTGGTTATATTTCTATAGAATGTGCTAATAATAAAAATAAAGTTGGAAAATCCTTTAATGCTACACCCAGTGACATAGAAAGTGAGCGTGGCAATGCTAGTAACTCGGAGGATGATGACACTAACTATTATGCCTTAATGTATCAAATTACGATGAACTATTCATGGATTATCTAGGTGCCAGGAAAGAGAGGGATAAACTACTTGTGGAAGTAACTAAAATTAATGATGTCATTCATGTTCACAAAACAATTTCTCAAGTCTAGAGAAAGATAAAAAGGAATTGTTTGAACATATTAATGCCTTGAATCTGAGTCTTCAGAAACTAATGAGAAAAAAAAAAGCTTAGGCAAGAACTTAGTATTGCTAAAGAGACGGTAAGGAATTTGACCATAGGTGTTGAAAAATTGACCAAGGTCCTAGACTATGGTAAGCCATATAGAGATAAGAGAGGTCTTGGATACATAAATAAACAGTCAAAATCTTCATCATCCAAAACTCAATTTGTAAAACCCACCATTGATCGGAAGGTAATTTTTGTACCTTATTACTCTAGGAAAATTCAATTTGTTCCCATCTATCATCATTATGATAGGGAGGGACACATTAGGCCTAAGTGTAGATTTAATTATACCTATGATTCTATCACGAAAACAAATTTTTCTAGGAAACCTAAAAAATTTACCAAACATAAAGTTCTTACTACAAGAACTACACAAAAAGAGGAACCTAAAAAACCAGTAGCTCAAACTTCCAAAATTAAAAAAAAGGATGGGTTAAGAAGTTTGAGTTGCACTACTTTTTGGCCCATATAACGTTTAAAGCTAAATCAAATACTACGTGGTATTTTGATAGTGTATGCTCTAGACATATGACTAGGCACCATTCTTTGTTTAAAACCTGTTAAAAATACAATGAAGGGATAATTACCTTTAGTGATAGTAAAACATCTAAAATTGTTAGAAAAGCTCTATTAAAATATAGGGCATTCCTAAACTTGATGAAGTTTTATATATGGAAGGACTCATGGAAAACATGATTAGCATAAGTCAAATATATGACAATGATTTTAATGTGTAATTTACAAACAATCATTGCATTATAACAGATCAAAAGGGTGAATGTATGATTAAAGGAATCAGATCACATGAAAATTTTTATTGCATTGATACATCACCCGGAGTAACATGTAACCTAGCTAGAAATGACTCAACTACCTTGTGGCATGAAAAGCTAGGTTATATGAATTTTGAAGATCTGGTTAGGTTAAGTAAAATTGAGACTATGCATGGTTTATCTATTTTCCTAAAAATTGAAACACATGTATGTGGACCATGTCAATTGGGTAAAATAATGAGGATCACTCATAAGAAGATCAAGAGTATCAATTTAAATAGAGTATTGGAATTAATGCATTATAACCTCATGGGTCCTATGAGAACAGAAAGTATTGGAGGTAAAGAAATATAGCATAGTTGTAGTAGATGACTTTTCTTGCTACACTTGGGTAGACTTTCATAAAGATAAGTTAGATGCTTTTGAGTTCTTCATCTCATATTGTACAAAAGTGTAGGTTGAAGTAGGTGACAAAATAATAACCATTAAGAGATTAAGAACAAACCATGGAAAAAAGTTTGAAAATACCAAGTATGCTAACTTCTACAAAGAACATGGTTTCATTCATGAATTCTCTGCTCCCATCACACCTCAACAAAATGAGTATGGTAACAAGAAGAAGAAAAATAAGTGAGGTAACCCATTTATGCTATATTTCTCAAGTTAAACCAAAAAATGTCAACGAAGCTCTTAGGAATGAATTTTGGATAAACGCCATACAAGATGAGTTAGCCCAATTTGAAAAGAATCATGTGCGGATATTAGTACCTAAGCCTAAAAATGGGTTTTCAAAAATAAACTTGATGAGCATGACATTGTTGTTAGAAATAAGGCGAGGTTGGTAGCTCAAGGCTATATGCAAGTAGAATAAGTTGACTTTGATGAAAGATTTGCACCATTAGCTAGGTTGGAGTAAATTAGGTTCTTACTTACCATTGCTTGTCAAATGAAATTCAAATTATATCAAATGGATGTTAAGTTTGTCTTTTTAAATGAATTTTTGAATGAGAAGGTATATGTGTGATGGATCTATGAAAGTAGAGTCATTAGCGTAATTTTTTACTTAATATTTACTTGTTTTATTCAATAAATAGTATTTTTGGGGCCAAAAATATTAAAATATAAAATGTTTAGTGAAAAGGGGTGAAAATATAATTTTTGGAATTTTTCGGGATTTATCTAGAATTTTTATGAATTTTTAACGCAAGATCAATCATGAGCTACAATATGGCATGCCACTCAAGAAAATGAGCTAATTGGGTAAGCCATGCAGACGCCATGTAATTAGGGATAGGAAATCAAGTTACACAGTGTGTGAGGAGGACAAACCATATGCTGTGTGTCAACATGGCGTTCAATTTGAGTTTGGAGATCGATAAAACCACATTGATATGTCTTGCCACGCAATTTCTCCCCACTTTCCACCCGTGCGCCACCCTGTCCATTTCCATGAATAACATTATGTAGCATGGCACTAATTCAACGAGCGTTGACTATGACCGGTCTCCCCAGCCATGCATTACGCTTTGATTCACCTAATGAATTCTGTGTGCCACGTATGCACTCTGATTGGCTGGTGCTGTCAATTTTGCTCTTTTTTATCTCAGCCATTGATATGAATTTGATCTGATGGTCCAAATTGCACCTAAGTTATATTTAAGCCCCTAATCACCTTATAAACCCTAAAAGAGGCATCATTAGCAAAATTTTGGTTAGTTTTGGAGCTAAAAAGAGAGAAAAGCACAGAAAAATTCAAAAGAAGGTACAATTTTTGTGGAGATTCAAGAGGAGATTATGACTACAATTCAAGAGATTGATTGTATTTCTCTTTTTACTCTTTTCTTTATCAATTTTTATGTCCTTCTTTCTGAAAAATATGATCAATATAAACACAATTATGTGCAGTTAATTTATTAATGTAGGGATCTTATGAACCTAATTTTCACCATGTGATGATCTAATATTTTACCATAATTATAATTTTAATTTAGTTATATTATTTAATCTGATTTTTATGCTATTATTATTTGGCCAACAATTTCTTTATAGAGGCAATTAAATAGATTTGAAAGAATTATTTAATAGTTTGTTTTAATTAAATAACATGCATAGTTTCTAGGCAGAGATGTTTGATTCTTTTATATGTGATCCATAATTAATAAACTTAATGAGTAGTATGAAATTTAATTGGCATGAGAGTGTCATTTGGTTAATTACTATATGGTGTGTATTTTACTTGAGAGAGGAATACATGCTAGGTTAGATTCAATTGATCATGTAATTAATTGATAATTATATTGGGGGATTTTAGTGATTCACATGTTTAGAAAATTGGGGGATTTTAATTGATAATTACCAAATCTGATTTTATATATTGTTGCTATTTACTTTTAGTTATTTTAATTTTATTTCCTTAAAATATAAAAACACAAAAAAAAATGATTTTTATTTTTTAGTTTTAAAAATTAGTTTCTAATAAAATAATCTCTGTATGAATGATTTTTTCTTATCATTATATTAATTTTTGTGATATGTATACTTGCGTATTCATTGCACACACAATTTGTGTGGTGATCAAGTTTTTGGCACCATTGACAAAGATTATAAATATTAGAAATTAATTTTTATTATTATTAATTTTTACTTTAGTTATTTTTCTTTACTTCAATTTTAATTTTAATTTACTTATTTTATTTTATTGACTTATCTATTTATTTAATTAATTAATTTATTTATTTTTTAACTTTAATTTATTTATTTAGTTATTTATTATTTTTAATTTTTATTTAGTTTTTATTTAAACATGTCTTTTATTATTGTAGAAACATAGTTAAGTTTATTGCATGAGCAGAGTTCGTGAGGGAGAAATTGTACTTTTAGATCTTGAAATTGAGCATACTTTGAGATATATAAGGAAACAACAAGTTGTTACCGAAGAAGAAAAAATGGCTAATCCATTATAAATAAACAATAATGAGCTAAACTTGAACAATCAAATGCTTTTGATGGATGATAGAGATAGAGCTATGAATGAATATGCAATACATATGTTGGAAGGGCTAAATCCAATTATTATAAGGCCAAACATTCAAGCTAATCAGTTTGAGTTAAAGCCAATGATGTTTCAAATGCTACAAACAATTGAAAAATTCTACGGATTACCAACAGAATATCCTCATCTGCATCTCAATCTGTTTATTGATTCATTAAAGTTGAATGGTGTGATCGAGGAGGCATTTAGGCTTAGATATTTCCCTTACTCTTTACAAGATCATGCTTAAGCTTGCTAAACTCTTTGTCACCTGATTCCATTACAACTTGGAATTATTTAGAGGAGAAATTCTTGATGAAATACTTCCCACAAACAAAGAATGCCAAGCTTAGGAATGACATTACTTCCTACCAACAATATGAAGGAGAATCTTTATATGAAGCATGGGAAAGATTCAAGGAATTGCTAAGGAAGTGTCCTCATCATGGTATTGCTTCTTGGATTCAAATGGAGACTTTTTACAATGGTCTCAATGTTTAAACAAAAACTATTGTTGATACATCTACTAATGGAGCTTTGTTAGCCAAATCTTACAATCAAGCTTATGATTTACTTGAGAAAATGGCTAGCAATAATTATGAATAGCCAATGGACAGAATGATAGCCACAAGAAGAGTAGCCGAAGTGCATGAGGTAAATGATATCACAACACTTATAGCTCAAGTTTCATCTTTGGTTAATCTTTTGAAGGCTTAAAACTAGCCAGCGAGTATAAACCAGGTCCAAGATTCAAGAGTGTCATGTGTGTTTTGTGAAGGAGCTCATTTGTTTGATAATTTTCTAAATAATACTAAATTTTTATTCTATGTGCGGAATGTGAACCAAAATAATAATCCATACTCAAACACATATAACCCAGGATGGAGATAATATCCAAATTTCTCTTAGAGTAATAACAACAGTTAAGGTGTAATCAATTCAACCATCAATCATTTCGACCATCAGATTTTCAACAACCACAGTAATCACAAGCCCAATAAAAGAATCCACCTACTAAGGACAATATAAATGCTTTAATGGGGATGATAAAAGACTTCATCTAATTAGTGAATACAAAAGTTTCCATTCAAGAGGCTTCAATTAAAAATTTGTTTACCAAATAGGGCAACTTGTTCAAGCTATAAGTCAAAGGCATCAAGGTAACCTTCCAAGTGACACAATTGTAAACCTAAGAAGTGAAGGTAAGGATCAGTGCAAAACCATAACCTTGAGAAGTGGTAAAACTTTAGAACATGAAAATAAGATAGAAAAGGATTAGGATAAACATGAAATTAAGAAGCATGAAGAGGAACTATCGGATAAAGAGAGTACTGAAAACGAAATAATTCAGCCAAAGAAGAAAAAAATTTATAAACCCACTATTCCTCTTCCTAAAAGACTACAAAAGAAAAGGTCTGATACATAGTTTTCAAAATTTCTGGAAGTCTTCAAGAAGTTGAACATAAACATACCATTTGTAGAGGCACTTGAACAAATGTCGTCTTATGCCAAATTCATGAAGGATATACTATCAAATAAAAAAAGGCTTAGAGATTATGAAAAAATAACCTTGCTAAAGGTTGTAGTACCATCCTTGATAGAAAACTACCACAAAATTGAAAGATTCAGGTAGTTTTGAAATCCCTTACACTATTGGTATTATTCGTTTTGGCAAGGCATTATGTGACTTAGGTTCTAGCATTAACCTCATGCCATTATCGATCTTCAAGAGATTGAGGGTTGGTAAAGCCAAACCCACTTTAGTAACATTACAAATGGAAAATATATCAATTAAGAGACGTCGGGGTGTGGTAGAAGATTTGCTAGTAAAAGTAGAAAAAATCATCTTTCTGGCTGACTTCATTATACTAGACATGGAAGAGGACCGTGACATTCCTATCATACTTGGGCATCCATTCTTAGTAACCAGAAGAGCACTCATTGATGTGCAAAAATGTGAACTTACAATGAGAGTGCAAGATGAACAAGTAATGCTTAATGTTTTTAAAGCATCTCAACCCCTCACATTGATAGTGCAAATGAATGCTTAAGGATAAATGTTACTGAATGTGGGGATAGCTTAAAAGAATCTGTTGAGTCACCCATACTTCATCTTTAACACAAGATGCTATGAACAAGGACATAAAATCAAAAGAAAACAATTCGATATGTTTTAACTTTGAAAGTATATAATCAAAAGTTGATATTATAGAATGTGTGAACTTTTTGGAGGACACGTCTCTCATGTGTGTAGCAATGGCAATTATGGAAAAGTTTGAGATAGTATCTAAGCTCAAACAGAAATCAAAGAGCTACCAAGTTTAAACCCTACACTTTTACCCTTCCATCCCAGTCAAGTATGAAAGTGAAAGAGTCCAATAGAGAGGTGAAAAAGATGCTAGAAATATATAAATTGGATGAGCTACGGTGGAGTGCTTACAAGAATTCCAAAAAGTTCAAAAAGAAAAATTGTATGAGAAGAGAATTGAGCACCGTGCTTACGAGCCAGAACATAAAATATTCTTGAACAAATCAAGACTTAAACTGTTTCCAGGCAAATTCAAAAGTAAATAGCCACAAAAGGGATGTGTCTTAAGACTTGATATGACTGTCTAGTCAAGGATGTTAAAGATGATGCTAGTTGGGAGGAAACCTAATGTTATTTAACTTATATTTTCATTTTTTTGTTTTATAGGTGAATAAATATGAATAGCAATGACACAACAAGAATGAGCATTTTAGCGACAGATGTGGTATGCCATGACTACGAAAGTTTTCTTTCCTTTTACTTTTCATATTTATATGTGCACATTAGAGCCAATGTAAAATTTATGTTTAGGGGAGGTAACTTCATTCTCTACATTAGTATGTAGTATGCATTTTAAATTTTTAGGGAATTGTTTTTTAACTTTTACGATGTTTTTTTATCATGATTTGGGTAAAAATTGATAAATATATGGAAACTAAATGCATGCATGCTTGATATGAAACATATGAACTCAATGATAAATTTTTTTTGTCATGACTAGGATAAAGAATGTAGCATATTTGTTAAGATATTTACATTAATCATGTGATATGCTTGCTGGTTTTGATTGGATTGATTCAAATTTTTATGCACATGTTCATGATCGATTTTGGTGTGCTTATTGAGAGAAACTTTGTAGTGAGTTATGCGAGTCGATGAGATCTACCAATTTTTAGAATCTATTTGATATTCCCTTGAGGTGAAATTCTAAATAGTATTTAGTAAGATAAATGATTTAGTCCTTATTTAGATCGATTGAGCCTTTCAATTTAACAATTGTTAATATCTTTAGTCACCCATTTGATCCTAACAAATAACCTTTCATATCTTTAAGCCACATTTAATTCCTAACTAATAATTATTACCTTTACCCTTACACCTTTAGTTGGTATGAAAAGAAAACAAAAATGCAATCATTTGTTATGCTATAGAGTAAGGTGAAATGTAATGCACCCTATAAAAAAACAAAAAAACAAAAAAAGAAGATGCAAAACTCACAACACAATTATCCCTCAAAAGAAAGAGAAAATAGAATTGAAAATAATTTTGGGGTGTTGTGAAGCTACAAAAAAAAAGATAAAAGAGATGTGGAATAAAAGAATATGAAAGGAATAACAAAAAAGGGTGCATTGAAATATCAAGTTAAAGCTCAATTGTAGTTAAAAAGTGCATGATGAACAAAAAGAAAGCTAAGGTGTGAAAAGAGCCTTTATGTCTTCATTTATCGACCCCCACCTAAACTTTACATTAAAACCACATAAAGTCCTTATTGATCTTGAGCTAGGTACATATTTATATTAGTGGAGAATGACGTAAAAAATAGACTTATGAGACTTTTTCTAAGATTGAATTGATTAGCATACATATATAGGTTGATTTCATAAGTGAATTGAATGATATCATGTGCAGGACACACACACGAATCAATTTGTCAAAAACCATGAATATCCTTGTATTGATGGAATGTTGATTGATGAATATGTGAACCTCTTTATCATAGGATTGTACAACTTTTGAGAGGGATAGTTTTCCTGAAATTTGCATGTAATAATAAAAGTATATTTATGAATTTACTACCCATGTTATTTTATTTAGTTATACTTGGATTTACTTGAGGACATGTAACGAGTTAAGTTTGGGGGTGGGATGACTCTATGAAAATAGAGTCATTGACACACTTTTTTACTTAATATTTACTTATTTTATTCAATAAATTATACTTTTGGGGTCAAAATTTTTAAAATATAAAGTTTTTAGTGAATTAGATCTACCAAGTTTTAGAATCCATTTGATCATCTCTTGAGGTGAAATCCTAAATAGTATTTAGCAAGAGAAATGATTTAGGCCTTATTTGCATCGATTGAGCCTTTCAAGCTAACCATTGTTAATATCTTTAGTCACCCAATTGAGCCTAACAAAGAACCTTTCATATCTGTAAGCCACATTTAATGTCTAACTAATAAGTATTACCTCTACCCTTGCATCTTTAGCTTGTATAAAAAAATGTAATCATGTGTATGCTTTAGAGTAAGGTGAAATGTAATGCACCCCGTAAAAAAGAAGAAGCAAAACTCACAACACAAGTATCCCTCTAAAGAAAAAGAAAATAGAATTGAAAATAAGTTTGGGGGTGTTGTGAAGTAACAAAGAAAATGAAGAAAAAATCGATGTGGAATAAAACAAAAATATGAAAAGAATGTGAAAAGGAGGTGCACTAAAATATTAAGTAAAAGCTCAATTGCAGTTAAAAAGTGCATGATGAAAAAAAAAGCTAAGGTGTGGAAAGACCCTAAAATGTCTGCATCTATCGACCCCCCACCTAAGCTTTACATTACAATTATGTAAAGTCCTTATTGATCTTGAACTAAGTGCATATTTATATTAGTGAAGAGGGATGTGAAAAATTGACTTATGAGACATGTTCTAAGATTTAATTGATTATTATGCTCATATAAGTTGATTTCATGAGTGCATTGGACGATATCATGTGCACCACACACACACGAATTAATTTTTCAAAAACCTTGGATATCCTTGTATTGAGAGAACATTGATTGATGAATATGAGAACCTCTTTATCATAGACTTGTATGACTTTTGAGAGGGAAAGTTTTTGTGAAATATGCATGTACTAATAGAAATATATTTATGAATATACTACCCAAGTTATTTTATTTAGTTATACTTAGCTTTACTTGAGGACAAGCAAAGATTTAAGTTTGGGGGTGTGATGACTCTATGAAAATAGAGTCATTAGCGCACTTTTTCACTTAATATTTACTTGTTTTGTTTAATAAATATTATTTTTGTGGCTAAAAAATTTAAAATATAAACATTTTAGTGAAAAATGGTGAAAATATAATTTTTGGAATTTTTTGGGCTTTTTCTGAAACTTTTTTGAATTTTTAATACAGGACCAATTTGAAGATGCCACGTGGCATGCCATGCAAGCAAAGGAGCTGACTGAGGAAGCCACGTGGACACCACACAATCACGAAGAGTGAATCACGTTGCGCCGCGTGTGAGGAGGAGAAACACGTACCATGTGTCAGCACGACGTTCAATCAGAGTTTGGAAACCAGTCAACGCGCTATGACATGTGTCACGATGCTATTGTTCGAAGCGTTCCACCCGTGCGCCATGTCATCTGTTCCTGCGAATCACGTCATGCCACATGGTGCTGACTCGGCGAACGTTGACTCTGACTGTTCTCCCCTGCCACACGTCACTCTTTGATTCACCCAATAAACTTATTATGCCATGCGTCACACTGTGATTGGATGAAAGAGTCAGTTTTGCTTGTTTTGATCGTAGCCCTTAATTTGAAGATGATTGGACGGTCCAAATCTCACTTGAGCTTTATTTAAGCCCCTAATCACTACATAAACCCTAATTGGCCTCCATTAGCATTATTTTGGTCAGTTTTTAGAGCTAAAAAGAGAGAAAAATATAGAAAAATTGAAGAAACGACACAATTTTAGTGGAGATTTGAAGAGAAAATTAATTCTACAATTTAAGAGATTGATTGTATTTCTTTTTCTACACTTTTCTTTATTAATTTTATGTTTTTCTTTATAACAAATATGAGCTTTATGAACACAATTATGTGTAATTAATTTATTAATATAGGGATCTTATGAACCCAATTTTCACCATGTGATGATCTAATATTTTTTTCGCAATTATAATATTAATTTAATTATATTATTTAATCTGATTTTTATGCTATTAATTGTTTGGCCAACAATTTATCTATAGAGGCAATTAAATAGATTTGAGAAAATTATTTAATTGTTTGTCTTGATTAAATAACATGCATAGTTTCTAGGTAGAGATGATTCTTATGTATGTGATCCATAATTGATGAAATTAATTAATAGTATGCAATTTAATTGGCATGAGAGTGTGATTAAATTAATTACTATATGGTGTTTAGTTTACTTGAGAGAGGAATACATGCTAGGTTAGATTCAATTGATCATTTAATTAATTGATATTATATTCGAGTGATTTTAGTAATTCGCATGTTTAGAAAATTGGGGGATTAAGTATTCCTAGATATTTTCTCATATATCTTTTTAGTCACAAAATTTGATTTAATTAATTATTGCTATTTACTTTTAATTATTTTAATTTTGCTTTCTTAAGATATAAAAACACCAAAAAATTGATTTTTATTATTATTAGTTTTAAAAATTAGTTTCTAAAAAAAAAATCTTTGTGGGAATTATCTTTATTTATCATTATATTACTTGATACGATACGTATACTTGCGTATTTATTGCACACACAATTTGTGTGGCGATCAAGTTTTTGGCACCGTTGCCGGGGATTATTAATTTTAAATTTTTTTTAATTATTAATTTATTTTTTTATTTTAAAAAAAACTTTTAATTTATTTTTCTTTATTTTAATTTTAATCTAAATTTATTTATAATTTTTTAGGGACTTATTTATTTATTTATTCTCGTTAATTTTTATTTTTATTTTTATTTAGACATCTTTTTTAGTATTGTAGAAACATAGTTGAGTCTATTGTATGAGTAGAGTTCGTGAGAGAAAAATCTTACCTTTAGATCTTGAAATTGAGTGTACTTTGAGATCAATTAGAAAAAAAACAAGTCACCCTAGAGGAAGAAATGGCTAATCCATTAGAAATAAACAATAATGAGCTAAACTTGAATAATGAAATATTTTTGATAGATGATAAAGATAGAGCTATGAATGAATATGCAATACCTACGTTGGAAGGGTTGAATCCAAGTATTACAAGGCCAAACATCCAAGCTAATCAGTTTGAATTAAAGCCAGTGATGTTTCAAATGCTACAAATAGTTGGATAATTTAGTGGATTACCGACAGAGGATCCTCATCTTCATCTCAGATTGTTTATTGAAGTTGTAGATTCATTTAAGTTCAATGGTGTGACAGAAGAGGCATTTACGCTTAGATTATTCCCTTACTCTTTGCGAGACCATGCTCGAGCTTGGCTAAACTCTTTGCCACCTGATTCCATTACATCTTGGAATGGTTTGGCAAAGAAATTCCTGATGTAATACTTACCACCAACAAAGAATGCCAAGCTTAGGAAAGATTCAAGGAATTGCTAAAGAAGTGCCCTCATCATGGTATTCCTTCTTGGATTCAAATGGAAACTCTTTACAATGGTCTCAATGCTCAAACAAGGACTATCGTTGATGCATCGGCTAATGGAGCTTTGCTAGCCAAATCTTACAATCAACCTTATGATTTACTTGAGAAAATGGCTAGCAATAATTATCAATGGCCAATGGACAAAATGACAGCCACAAGAAAAGTAGCTGTAATGCATGGGGTAAATGATATCATAGCACTTACAGCTCAAGTGTCATCTTTGGTTAATCTTTTGAAGGTACAAAACTTGCTAGCCAGTATAAAGCAAGTCCAAAATTCAGGAGTGTCATGTGTGTTTTGTGGAGGAGCTCATTTGTTTAATAATTGTCCAAATAATCTTGAATCCATTTGCTTTGTGGGTAATGTGAATCGAAAGAATAATCCATACTCAAACACATATAACCTAGGATGGAGACAACATCCATTTTTTTCTTGGAGTAATAACAACATTCAAGGTGGTAGTCAATTTAACCATCAATCATTTCCACCACCTGGTTTTCAACAATCATAACAATCACAAGCCCAAGAGAAGAAGTCATCTACTGAGGATAATACAAGTGCTTTACAAACTCAATAAGCTCTTTATGGTTTGAAATAAGTTCTTCGTGCATGGTATGAGAGACTTACCAATTATCTCTTAAACAAGAGATTTATTCGAGGGGGAGTTGATAAGATCTATTCATTAAAAGGAGTGGTTATGAGATATTTATTACTCAAATTTATATGGATGACATAGTTTTTGGATCCACATATAGTATACTAGTGGATGATTTCTTTGCACGTTATGAAAAATGAATTGAAAATGTCTGTGGTAGGTGAAATGACTTTCTTTCTTGGTTTGCAAATCAAACAATCTCATGATAATATATTTATTTCTAAAACCAAGTATGCCTGCAATTTTGTTAAAATGTTTGATCTAGAAAGTAGCAAGCCATTAAGGACTCCTTTAGGTACCAGTATAAAATTTACAAAGGACATTCAAGGTAAAAGTGTTGATCAAACCTTTTATAGGAGTATGATAGGTAGTTTACTTTACCTCACTACAAGTAGGCCTAACATATGTTTTAATAGTGATGTGTGTATACCCGTTATTAAACTCACCCTAAGGAATCTCACTTAGAGAATGTAAATAGAATCATCAAAAATATCTCAGGAACAACTATTTATGGTCATTATTTTACTACTAACACTACTTGTGAAGTAAATGGTTATACATATGTCAATTGGGCAGGCAACTAGGATGATAGGAAAAGCATATCAGGTGGTTGTTTCTACCTTGGGAACAACTTAGTATCTTGGCATAGTAAAAAGTAGAACTCTATCTCACTCTTTATAGCTGAGGCGGAATACATTGTTATATGAAGTTCTTGCACACAAATGCTTTCAATGAAAAACATGCTCAAGGACTATGGTCAACCACAAGGTATGATGCCCTTAAATTGTGATAACTCTAGTACTATAAGTATTTCTAAGAACCTAGTTTAACATTCTAGAACTAAGCACATTAACATTAGGCATCGCTTTATTTGAGAATTAGTTGAAGAGAAAGTAGCTGATATATTCACCAAAGCTATATACACCCAAATATTTGAGTATCTTAGGAATGCCTAGAAAATTTCTCCCTCAAATTGAATTTCAAATTTTATTACCAAAAAACAAGGGAGAGAGAGAAGTAGAATCCTTATTTAGCCAACACAGTATTGGGCTTATTTAATACTTACATAAATATAACCTCAATTTTAGTGACTTAACTCATTTTGATATTTATTGTATAAATTATTCTACAATTTTGACTTATGCACACATATTTTTTGTACATGTGATGATTGATGTTAACATAAACTTATTCACACACACATATATGCTATGCTTAAAGTTTATGAATTCTCTTGAAAGACTCTAGGAATTCAACTAATCTTAATTATAAAATTGTGTTGATTTCTATTTATTGTTGTCTAAAATTTTACCGTATAGAAGAACCTAGTATTGAGAGGGCTATCTACTGTGATGTGTGAAGCTACTGAAGTGAGCGAAGAGGGCTACCTCACAACTAGTGTGAAAGTAATTGTGCTAGGTTTATGGCTCGTGCAAAAAAGAAGAAGGAACGATTATGCAAAACGAAACCGCTTATAGAACTTGTACTTAGAATGCACAAAAAGAAAGAGCCAATATAGATTAAAAAAAATATCATCTGCCTCATTAATAAAATAAAGAAAAATTTTAAGTCCTCTTTTGGTAGATATATTTTATTTGGTGATATTTTTCTTTTGAATCTTTCTTTATTGGTCATAAATGAATTATTTGGTATATTTGTGGATTTTTAACATATACACTACTTTTAAGTAAATGTCAATATGTCATTATATGTGTAAAGTGTGCTTGTGTGCCTATTCTACTCTACTTATTTATACAATAGATAATCAAAAATTGAGTTAAAAAAAGAAGATGAGTTTTCAATTGGTTGTGTGCTCGTTTGTGACTAAATAAGTTTAATACTTTATGTGGCTATTTATGAGTTAAAAAAACTCATATTTTTATTCATTTACATCTTCTTCTTAACTTTTTAATTGATTTTTAAGTTAGAGATTCATAGAAATTAGGGGAGTTTAGAACACATTTCCCTTATGCATTAATCTGCTTTTACATTGCTCTATATTTAGGGGAGTTTAATTCCATTGCTTTATCCAATAGGGGGAGAGTATGTTTCACTTTCATGTTTTATTTTGTTATGCATATAGAGGGAGAACATACTTAGGGTAAAAATGTTTTCCATCATTTTTTCTTATGTTAAGCTTGATTAGTATGAATGCATGCACTGCATGATTATTCTTTACATTTCCCTTATTTCTATGTAAATTGAACTAATGTACAATGAAGCTTTCAAGCCAAGTTTTCATATGCTTTGTCTATGTCATTTTAGTTACTTTCAAGCTTGTCAAGTTGTAATGGAGATGAATTCATCGGACCATAGAATAGTTCCATTAAGGAGTCTAGGACATCATTTTATTTTATCTTATTCCTATAAGTGTTATGTAGTGAGAGAGAGGTTTTGTCACACGAAAATTCCAAAGTGGGAGTTTGTAAGGATTATAAGTGTTGGCTATTTTCGTGGACAAAATATTTTCATGATAACTTGTTTTTAAGCTTGCTATCAAGTCTATCAATCAAAGTCGAAGAAACTTCATAATTTCACATAGGATTACACTAATGTATTTAATAGCACACATTCATAAATCTGAAATTATTTTTTTTGCTAAAATATAGAATAAGATATATGCTAAAATATTAAATATATTATGTTTGTCATATCATAATGATTTGATTTGATTATTAATCTTTAAAGAGCTTATTTTTATTGAACTTGTGCTTGATCTTTTTGCTCTAGGATTTGCTAGTTGATTTGATTTAAGTGACATATGTTTTGAATCATCTAGTTAGAATTATTCATTATTAAATCTGTTCTAGAACACATGAGCACTTGTTTTTTGTATTAACCATTTTTTATTTAATTCGGGAACGTATCTGATTGGTGGGAGCTTATTGGAACGTTGGTCTGAAAACCGCTCACGCTAATATTGAAAACTACGAAAAAAAAGTGGCTCATAAGTAAGGTACATTGGGGCAGTATCCTAGGGAGGGTAGCATAAGACCAAGTTTGTACTTGAACGTTTGTTTTTCATAGTGGAAAGTTAGGTGATCCTGTGGACCGGTGGTTTCCTCTTAGGTCATGATTGTAGCCTAGGTTGTTTCCACCTAAAAATATCATATGTTATTCTTTTATTTTTTTTCACTTTATTCTTACACATGATTGCATGACTGACTGCTTTGTTTAGGTTATTACATTATAAATTTATAAAAATTAAAATTAATCTATTCACCAGCCTCTAGGTTAATTAGGTCCATATTTTATAAACTTTCATTTATATATTCGCTTAAACTAGAAAAACTATTCAAAAGTTGTCTATTTTAACTCAACATTTGGATGAGATGCTAAAAATTGGAAAATCTCATGGTGATATAAGAGTTGTTGGTTATGTTTATGAAAAAGTTACTCCTTTTCTTTTTCCTCTTAATTAATTCATTCATTCAACTACTATTAAGGTTAATCTTCATCATGTCAAATCTTCTAAAGAAATGAATGTGGGTTGTGTACCACAGGTTTATCCAAGGTATTGGTCTTGGTTACATTGGTAAAGGCAATGCATATTCGAGATGTACCATAGGTTTTTTTTAATACTATATTGAACAACCAGGTGATGTAGTCGACTTCTCTGACCCAATCTATTTTTTTAAGGTATTGACTTGAATTCATATTATCTCATTCTTTTCTAGAGAGAATTTTCTTTTCTTCTATTATGCATTTTTTATCTTTGGATCCATATTCAAGCGATAAGTAATGATCCCCAAGTCAATTCCTCGCATAACCTCTAGCTACCATGGAAAAACATTGGTATTTCTTCTCAAAAGTTCCAATATTTTATATCTAACCATATGGTTTAGTTTCTTACTGACTTTTAGGTCATATTTATCATTTTATTTTATCTTTATTGTGCCTATAATTGGGAAATGAGCACCTAGGGACTATGGAGGGATAAAGTTGAATGGTTTAATGTCCAACTTCTAATCATCATGTTGTTTTTAGAGGGATATGGGAAACCATTTCTTTATAAATTTGTAGTTAAACATACTTGAACTGGAGAAACTTAACGATTGGTAAACCCCTAGGAAGCATCTCAATTCTTCAAGTCGTATTAGAACATGGTGACAAGTTCGACTTGTGGGCTAACACTGTATCAACTCGTAGTACATGGTAGAGGCTATAATGGTGAAGTCATGTTATGGTCTAGCATTGTATCAACTAGTAATTTGTGATAGAGACCAAGGTGGGCCAACTCATATAGTGGGCTGGTACCATGTCAACAAGCAAGTGGGTAGGCACTGTCTTAAGTATTAGAAGGAGAAGATGTAAATGTGGGTGTATGACAAGGTTTGAGTCCCCAAGCTACTATTGAGGGAGGATATTATTATGCCTATCATAGGGAAATGAGCACCAAGGGACTATATCAAGTTAAATGGATTAATGTTAACCTTATAATAACCAATTGGTTTTAAGAAGGATATGGGCAACCATTTCTTTAAAAGTTTGTAATTAATAGTGCTTGATTTAGAGAAATTCAAAGATAGGTGACCTCTAGAAATTGCCTCAATCCTACAATCTTTACCAACTCCACTTCATTTATAGATGATTGCCCACACACGAAATGTGTGTCATTGATACGTAAGTATAGATATGACAACAAGTAATATAATGATAAGAAAAGAACGTTCCCATAGAGATTATGTTATTGTAAACTAATTTTAAAAAAATCAATATTTTTTTGGTGTTTTTATATTTTAAGAAAGCAAAATTAAAATTACTAAAAGTAAATAAAAATAATTAATTAAATCAAATTTGGTAAATAAGAAGATATATGAGAAAATATCTAGGAATACCTAATCCCCCAATTTTCTAAACAAGTGAATCACTAAAATACCCCAATATAATTATCAATTAATTACATGATATATTGAATCAAATCCAGCATATATTCATCTCTCAAGTAAATTATACACTATATAGTAATTAATTTAATCAGACTCTCATATCAATTAAATTGCATACTACTTATTAAGTTCATCAATTATGGATCATATACATAAGAATCATACATCTCTGCCTAGAAACTATGCATGGTATTTAATCAAGACAAAAAATTAAATAATTCTCTCAAATATATTTAATTGAATCTATAGATAAATTATTGGCCAAATAATTAATAGCATAAAAATTAGATTAAATAATATAATTAAACTAAAATCATAATTGGGGAAAATATTAGATCATCACATGGTGAAAATTGGATTCATAAGATTCCTAGATAAATAAATTAACTACCCATAATTTTGTCTATAAAGCTCATATTTTTCATAACAAATGACATAAAAATTGATAAAGAAAAGAGTAGAAGAAGAAATTCAATAAATCTCTTGAATTTTAGTACTAATCTCCTCTTGAATCTCCAATAAATGGTATCTCTTATTGAATTTTTTTGTATTTTTATCTCTTCTTAACACCATTAAAATTATGCTAATGAAGGCTTCTTCATATCATAGCTTAGGGGAAATCTGGACCTTCATATCAACTTCAGAATAAGGGCTAAGATCAAAACAAGTAGAATAACAACGCCAACAAATCAGAATTAGAAACGTGGCATGCAAAAATTCACTGGGTGTATTAGAGTGCATAGTGTAATGTGATTCATGGATGCAAATGGCATGTCACTCTGGTGGATAGCGAGGAACAATTGCATAACAACACGTGGTAGTTTTGTTTGACCGGGCTTTGAACTCGGATTGAATGTCGTGCTGACACATGTCATGCATTACATCACTCATCACATGAAGCGATCTATGATTCATTGTGCTTGTTTCTGTGGTGTGCTCGTGTCTTACCTATTCAGCTCCTTTTCTTGTGTGGAAGGCCACGTGACAGCTTTTTATCAGTCTTGCGTTAAAAATTTCAAAAAAATCTCAAAAAATTCCAAAAATTATATTTTCATCCCCTTCTCACTAAAAAAATTATATTTTAATATTTTTAGTTCCAAAATTACTATATATTGAATAAAACAAGTAAAAAAGTGCACTAATGACTCTACTTTCATAGACTCATCACACCCCCAAACTTAACTCTTTACTTGTCCTCAAATAAAGCCAAGTTTAACTAAATAAAATAACATAGGTAGTATATTCAATATATATATATATTAATACATTCATATTTCACGAAAAATATCCCTCTCAAAAGTCGTGCAATTCTATGAAAAGAAGGTTCACATATTCATCAATCAACATTCCATCAATACAAGGATATGCAAGGTTTTTGAAAAATCGATTCGTGTGTGTATGTTGCACATAATATCACTCATGAAATCAACCTATATGAGTGTGCTAATCAATTCAATCTTAGAACAAGTCTCATAAGTCTATTTTTCACATCCCTCTCTACTAACATAAATATGCACTTAACTAAAGATCAATAAGAACTTTACATGATTGTAATGTAAGGCTTAGGTGGGGGGTCGATAAATGACGACATTTAGGCTCTTTCCATACTGTAGCTTTATTTTTGTTTATCATGCACTTTTTAACTACCATTGAGTTTTTACTTTATATTTCTGTACACTCTCTTATCATTCATTCTATATTCTTTTATTCCACATCCCTTTTTAAGGTAACATCACAACACCCCAAAACTTATTTTCAATTCTATTTTCTTTTTCTTTAGAGAAATAATTGTGTTGTGAGTTTTTCTTCTTTTTTCTCTTTTTTTTATAGAATTCATTACATTTCATCTCACTCTATAGCATAACACATGATTGCATTTTTGTCTTTTCATATAAGCTAAAGGTGAAAGGGTAATTCTTATTGGTTAGGAATAAACTATGGCTTAAAGATATGAATGGTTCTTTGTTAGGGTCAAATAGGTTTTTACAGATATTAACAATGGTTAGCTTGAAAGGCTCAATCAATACAAATAAGGCCTAAATTATTTGTTTTGCTAAATACTATTCAGAATTTCACCTCAAGAGATGATCAAATAGATCCTAAAACCTGGTGGATCTCATTAACTCGCATAACTCACTAAATATTTTTCTCAATAAGCACACCAAAATCAATCATGAACATGTGTTTAAAAATTTGAATCAATCCAATCAAAACTAGTAAGCATATGACATGATTAATGTAAGTATCTTAACAAATATGTTACATTCCTTATCATAGTCATAAAAAATAATTTTTATCATTGAGTTCATATGTTTTACATCATGCATGCATGCATATAGTTTGCATATATTTATCAATTTCTACCCAAATCATGATTAAAAACATCTTAAAAATAAAATAAAAAATTCCTTAAAAATTTAAAATGCATAGTAAATACTAAGGTAGATAATGAAGTTCCCTCCCCCAATCTTAAATTTCATATTGTCCCTAATGTGCACATATAGATACGAAAAAGTAAAAGGAAAGAAAATTTTCTTAGTTATGGCACACCACATCTATCTTTGAAATGCTCATTCTTGTTGCGCCATTGCTTTCCATATTTATTCATCTATAAAATAAAAATAATATAAATATAAATATAAGTAAAATAATGTTGAGTTGCATCCCAACCAACATCACATTCAACGTCCTTAACTAGACGGTCATATTAACTCTTAAGGCACATCCCTTCGTGTCCAATTACTTTTGAGTTTTCCTAGAAACAGTTTGAGTCTTGATTTGTTTAATAATACCTTATGTTCTGGTTTGCAAACATGGTGCTCAATTTATTCTCATGCTATATTTTTCTTTTCTTTTTGGACTTTTTGCATTCTTATAAGCACTTTGCCGTAACTCATCTAATTTATGTAGTTCCGACATCTTTTTCACCTCTTTATTGGACTCTTTTTCTTGCCTACTTGATTGGGGATAGAAGGGTAAAAATGTGAGAGGTTCAGATGCTTTAAAAACTTTAAACATTACTTTTTCATCCTACAATCTCATTGTAAGTTCACCTTTTTGACCAAGTATGATAGAAATGTCATGGTCCTCCTTCATGTCTAGCATAGAAATCCATTGGAAAGATGACCTTGTCTACTTTTACTAGGAAATCTTCTACCACACCCCAAGGTCTCTTAATTGATCTATATGCTATTTGTATTGTTACCAAAGTAGGTTTGATTTTACTAACCCCCAATCTTTGGAAGACAGATAATGGAATGAGGTTAACGTTGGAACCCAAATCATATAATGCTTTTTCAAAATGGATGTTCCCAATTGTACAAGGAATGTAAAAACTACCTGGATCTTTCAATTTTTTGGGTAGTTTTCTAGTAAGAATGGCACTAAAACCTCCAATCAAAGTTATAGTAGGTTTGTAGAGGTTATTTTCTTTATTTGAATTATTTCCTTTACAATGCTCTCTTTATCCACTAATTTCTCCTCATCCTTGTTAATTTCTTGTTTCTTCTCATCCCTTTCAGTCTTACTTTCCTGCTCTAAAGTTTTACCACTTCTCAAGGCTAATGATTTACAATGGTTCTTCTCTTCTCTTCTTTAGTTTACAAATGAGTCACTTTGAAGGTTATCTTGAGGCCTTTGTCTTATAGTTTGAGCAAGTTGTCCCATTTGGTTCTCTAAATTCATAATTGAAGCCTCTTGAGTAAACAATTTTGTATTTACAAATTGGATCAAGTCTTTCTTCATCCCAATCAAAGCATTTTTATTGTTCTCTATAGGTAGCTTCTTTTCTTGGGCTTGTGATTGTTATGATTGTTAGAAACTAGGTGGTGGAAATGATTGACGGTTGAATTGATTATCACCTTGATTATTGTTATTCCCAGAGAAATTCGGACGTTGTCTCCATCCTAGGTTAAATGTGTTTGAGTATGGATTGTTGTTTTGATTCACATTACCCATATAAAATGTCGATTCAATATTATTTGGACAATTATCAAACAAATGGGCTCCATCACAAAACATATAAGACACCCTTGAATCTTGGACCTTGTTTATACTCACTAGCGAGTTTTGAACCTTCAAAAGATTTATCAAAGATGATACTTTAGTTGTAAGTGTCATGATATCATTTACCTCATACATGCCAGCTACTCTTCTTATGGCTATAAGTCTGTCAATTGACCATTGATATTGCTAGTCATTTTCTCAACAGTGCTTCTAATAGCACTAAAGTATGTCTCTAAATTAAAATAACTAAATATATAAATAAATAAGTCAGTAAAATAAAATAAGTAAATTAAAATTAAAATTAAAGTAAATAAAAATAAATTAAGAAAAATAAATAAAATAAATAAAATAAATAATAATAATAATAAATAAATTCTAATATTTATAATCCCTACAACGGTGGCAAAAACTTGATTGCCCACACAAGAAGTGTGCAATGAATATGCAAGTATACATATCATAATGAGTAATATAATAATAAGAAAATATCATTTCCATGGATATTATGTTATTAGAACTAATTTTTAAAACAAAAAAATAAAATCAATATTTTTTTAGTGTTTTTATATTTTAAGAAATAAAAATTAAAATTACTAAAAGAAAATAACAATAACTAATTAAATCAAATTTGATAACTAAAAAGATATATGAGAAAATATCTATGAATACTTAATCCCCCAATTTTCTAAACATGTGAATCACTAAAATCCCTCAATATAATTATCAATTAATTACATGATCAATTCAATCAAATCTAGGATGTATTCATCTCTCAAGTAAACTACATACCATACAGTAATTAATTTAATCATACTCTCATGTCAATTAAATTGCATACTACTCATTAAATTCATCAATTATGGATGACATATATAAGAATCATACATATCTACTTAGAGACTATGTTTTTTATTTAATCAAGATAAACAATTAAATAATTCTCTCAAATCACTTCAATTGTTTCTATTGATAAATTATTGGCCAAACAATAAATAGCATAAAAATCAAATTAAATAATATAATTAAATTAAAATCATAATTGGGATAAAATATTAGATCATCACATGGTGAAAATTGGGTTTATAAGATCCCTAGATTAATAAATTAACTACACATAATTGTGTCCATAAAGATCATATTTTTCATAAAGAAAAACATAAAAATTTGCATAATTTCAAACCTTAGACTATGGTTTAATTACCTTAATGTCATGAATACTTTTAATTTCATTTTTTGATTATTGAGGTGTTCAATTCTATGTTTAAATGTAAAAACTATGCATATATAAATCAGAGTAATTAACTAGTCTATTGCATGAATTTTTTTATACTTAATCTAAAGATGTTAGTATGTAATCGCTATTTGTTTTTGAAGTGGTACTTTGTATCTATTGTCACAAGTAGGGTTGAATATCTTCACTAAATGTTAAATGATTGTTCTAATCTTATCTAATTTAGTTATCATTTTTTAGATCTTAGTTCAATGAATGAATTAAAATAGTAAGTGTACATCTAGGTTATTCAAGATTTAGGTTGGTTAATAAGAAGACCTTTAATCCATTACAAAATAAGAAAAGATGGAAAGTCTTAAGCGAATCTACACTTCTAAAGCTAAAGTTAAGAATTCAAGAATGATTTTAAATTATGAAAATAATTTAAAACTTAAGAAACTAATTTACATTCATGATATAATTAATTAAATTGTAGGAGAATGGTGAGATGGTCCCATGATCACATATCTCTCATAATTCTTGTGTAACTTATTTTATTGTTTATATTATTTTATTCAAAACCACCATTTTACTAATTTTAATTAATTTAATAATGAACTAGTAATTAGCAGTAGATACAGTTACCAATACTTGTAGGTACGACAATCCTTGTTAAAATAACTTATCACTTGTACATGATCACGTTACTTGTGTATTCTCAATCGTGTCAGTGCCTACTTAGCTATATGGGACTATGCTTGACAGTGTAACTATATACCAACCTATGACAGTAAGAACCATGCTAATGTCTAAACAATACTCAAGGACAAGAGGTAATTGGTATGGTAAAGTGGAAAATTCATTTATATTTAATTATGGACTAACTGTAGAGGATCAATATGCACGTAACAATTAAATCAATGGATTACTCAAGAGTTAAGTCCTAGGGTTTTAGTGGAGTAATTCATTGGATTTACGAGACTTATAATTTAATTAAGAGTTTAACTAAATGATATGTCTTATACAACTTGAACTAACAGTTCCATCGATCCTCAACTACGCTTCATAACAATGATTGAATGATATTGTGTTTCGATGAATAAATAATTAATTATTTGAAAAATATATGATAATGTATATTGATTATTTATGAGTGTTACAAATATCAAAATTTACTTAGAAGGTAAAATGATAATTTTGCTAGTCAATTATTTATTCTTGTTAATTAATTAATTTATACTATTTATTGGAGCTAAATAATTATTAAATTAACTAATAAAAATAAAAAATATTTAAAAACGTACGAGGTAGGCTTGCATATGATTGTTGGACAAGTAAGGAAATTTTAATAATTTCCTTAAATGAAAATTATTTAGGGGTATTATGTATTTAATCAAATAAATTAATTTGATTAAAGTGTGCACTATTATAAGGATTAGGAATCTCTATATGGCATAGTGAGCAAAAATAGTAGTGTGAAAATAGGATTCCTATTAGCACACAATTTGATTGTGTGTAGAACTCTTTAAATTGAATGGAATGGAATTATACGTTGTAATCCTATTCCCCTTATGTTTTCTTAACTAACCCAAGGCCCCTTGCGATTCCTACAATTATTTTATATTTTCAAAATATATAGAATATTAGAGAGTGGATAATATGTAAAATATTTTCTAAATAATCATTTTATGATTTTCATGGAGGTAGGATCATGTCTTCAAATTGTTCCATAGGGTCTCAAACCCGCATCCTTACAATTAAGGTTTCATGGCCCTTGTTGTGAAAATGAAAATCTCCAACTCCAACACATAGCCCAATGGCTTCATCAAGATGATCAGTTAGGGTGTTCTCAAAGAACTTGCACTCCTAAAGTTCTTCTCCAATACTCAACTCATAGCATTAACTAGCATAATAGGGAAGATCCATAGCTTTAAAAACCTTATAGGTCATAAATCCACCTAAATTCCTCATAGTAAGCTCTTCATTTGGTCTTTCATATCTAAGTCCCTCAATGGCCCCAAGTGACCTCTCTTAACCAATAGGAATCACCCTCATATCCTATTGAACTACTCCACACTCTCACACACCTCCTCATCTTCACCCGCAATGGTTGTATTATCATTATAGTTCTATTTTCCATTTATATTTGTGTTGGCTTTATTGTCACTAAGGAAGTTCTAAAACATACCAAATATACCTCAATAGGAGCGAATAGGTTATTTTTTAATTTGATCAAATTTTAACTTTGTAACCTAAATACAATGGTTGCACATATAATCATGTATAAATAATAAAGTGCAAAAATTACAAAAATATGAGACTTTTAGGTGGAAAAAACATATATCACAAACAATGACAAACCACTGGTCCACTTATCCATCTAATACATCCCCTATGAAAATTCAATTTTCAAATACAAACTCATCCTTAGACTACCCTTACACAGATAAAGCCTCATTACACCTTACTTATGAGCCCCTACTCTATTTTCACAGTCTCTATGGTTGGTGCAAATGAATCCTATGACCTATGTTTCAATCAACTCCCTGAAATGTTCATAAAACACCTTGCAAATAGATTAGTATATAAACACAAGTGCTCATGTGTATTCTATATAGGTTTCAACAACAAATAAATCCTTATCCTATTCATGAAATTAATAATGAATACCAAACTAAGAATTCTAAAATAGAAATAGAATCAAACCTAGGAAATGACCATTCTAGCAATACTCATAGATTACTAGAAACTAAGAAAAAAGAAATGAGATTACCTAGAATTTGAGTCCAAAAAAAGTAGCCAAGAATAAAGAAAATTAGAAAATTAACATGGCTTCTCTCTTAAAAATATGGCACCTATCTTTTGACATCGACTAGTAGATCAATAAAAATAAGAAACAATTTAATTCTTGATGTACACTCAAATGTAAATACAAATATACCATTTAAAAAGTTTGTGAATTTTTTTAAAGAAAAGAGTATGTGGTAATTTCAAAAATAGGCTTGAGATAAAATTGAGATTTTTAAAATTAAATTTCCAAGCTCAATTGATCACAATCCTACTTAATCAATCTAGCAATGATAAGCCACATTTAAAAAAATTACCTAAGAGAACTCGATCAAAGTCGAGTAAAGCCTAATTGATCTAGTTAAAGCATAAACTCACTTGAGGGGCTAGATAGAAGTCAATTGAAACTCGATCAATCAAAAACATAAACTTTACAACACAAAATAATTCTAAGTATTGTGAATATTTCCTAATGAATACATAGTGGAAATTCTAAGTATGATAGCTATAGAAGTTATACATAAAGTGCAATTATCTGATACTCAGGTATTTTTTTCAACTTTGCTTAATAGATTTGATAACAAGACTAGATACATATTTACATGAAAAAATTTTGTCCAAAAAAATATCTAATACTTGTAGACCTTATAAAATCCCCCTTTGGCATTTCTTGTGTGGAAAAACCACTCATAGGAATAAAAATACATTGTAAGCCTATGGAACAATCCTATGATTTAGTGAATCCATCTTCACTATTTCTTAAGTTTGTATGTAATGAAAATCACATAGATAAAACACGACAACTTGGCTTGTAAGTCTCATTGTTTATTATTTCAATTAACAAAAAAATAGTAATGCGAAGTTCATGTAGTCCATGCATTTATGTTATATTAGCTCAACATAAAACATAATGATGTGAATGATTCTCTCTTATTTGTATAATAATGTAAAACATGATAAAAAAGTGATGTGAATCACTTTCCAACTTTTTGTCACACTAAAAGGAAAAAAACAGTAAGGATAAATGGCACATGTAAGAACAATGGGAAAATATGTATGCAAAGATGCCATGAAGCTAAACTCCCCTTAAATGTAAAAATGCAGTGTGATAACATATCAATGCAAAAATACAATGTAGCTTAAACTATCCCTAAATGTAATGAATCCCCCTAAGTCCTATGGCTCCCTAAATGTAATATTAATTCAATAAGGAATAAATGAGGAGAAAATTTTAAAACAATTAAAAACTAATTTTTTTAATAGCCATATAAAGTAATAAACTCATTTAATCACAAACAAGCACATAATCAATTAAGAATTTATTTTTTCTCAAATTTTGATTATTCATTACAAAAATAAGCAAGTAAAATAGACAATGCACTTAAGCACACTAGCACGATTGACATTCACTGAAAATAGTATACATGTTTGAACTCTGCTAGTATGCCCATTAATATATTTATGATCAATCATGAAGGACCCAAAAAAGAAACACATTTCTATCATACAAAACTACAATTGAATCTTCAATCCCACAAAATAAAATGTCTACCAAGAGAACTTTAATTTATTTTTATTTTATTATTAAATATTTAGCCTCTTTCATTATTTCTTTTCGAGCATGCCATTTATTATTATTTTTATAAGCATAATCTCTTTTTTGCACAATATTTTTAGTTTGTTTTTCCACATGCATAAGCCATAAAACATAATGACTTTCACCCTAGTTTTGAGGTAGTTGAACAAATTACAGTAGGTATCTCTCTCAATACTAGGTGTTTCCGTTTGGTAAAACTTTAAAAAACAAAAAAAATAAGATTAAGCATAATTGTGCAGTTAAGGCTAGCTCAAGTCCTACAATATTTTAAGAGCAATCATAAACGTCATGCATAACACACATGTGTGTTCAATGAGTTTGTGAAGTTTTTGTCAACAACAATTCTCACATGTAAAAAATTTAATTGTGTGCACAATAAGTTTGAATTGTAGAAATATTTATACAATAAAAATCAAAACGAGTTAAGCTACTAAAGACAAAGTTATATATGTGTAAGCATTCTCTAAGTCCTTTACTTTGTTTTCTAAAAATGATTCTTCTTTTTAATTTTTTTAATTTTAACAATTAAAAAAATCCTAAAAAAGATAAAAATACAGTCCTACTAAATTACTCACCAAGGGTCATTTAAGCACTCAATCAAAAGTATTTAGAAAAATAATAAACAATGGGGTCAAGTGAACAAAAAAAGACAATATTTTATAACCTAAATTTTCTTGAATTTTGATTTCGTTATGTCATTAGGTTGGCATTCAACTTTCTTAGGCTTCATATGCATGTTCTTGCACTTAACTTTATTTCACACATTCATACGAAGTGAAGATGCAACATGCATGGTAGGATGATGAAAATGAGTCATAGAATTAAATGAATTGAATTTTTCATGCCTTTTTGAACCTCAAACTTCATGTTTTCTAATAGAATTATTGGACATAATATTCATAGATGGATGATAGTAGTGAGTCATATAACAAATGGGTAGAATTCAATAGAAATCCACACTTGGGTCGCATATGACCTTTTGTACCACAAAGATGATAAACAAGCACAAACATTACATTTTTAGTTACCATAGGTGTAGTGAGTGTTTGCGCATAGTTTCTAGAAATAGTAAGTTTAGAATTTCTTATATACATGGTCTTAGATGTTGATAACTATATTTTATATAGTTATTTTCATCTATTTTATTAATTATAATTGGTAGTTTCTTGACATTTTTAGTTAATTTTAGTTGAATAAATTAATATTTACTGTTTATTTGTTAAGGAATATATTTTAAAAAAAATTAAAGAATTTGAATCGAAAATGTACTTAATTGCAAATTTATATCTGAAAATATAATTTAAAATGAAAGAGTGTTTAATTGCAATTAATAAAAGTCTAAAATATAATTTGAATTAAAATCGGGCTTAATTTTAATTATTAAAAGTTTAAAATTTAATTTAAATTAGAAAAGGGCTTAATGGTAATTAAATAAAGTTTAAAATTTAATTTGAATTAAATTGGAGGGCTAAAATGCAATTAAGAAAAGTTTATTTTTCTTCACAGGAGAGAAAAGTCCACGCGCATCTATTGTCTGCGCGCCACGTGAACCGTCAGATCAGAAAAGCAACAGTAAGGATGAGCACATGTCTTTCAAACCCGACCGAAGTGAATGGATGCAGGTTTTTTGGATCACGCGGCTCGGCGCGTCATGTGGGGCCCACCTGCCACGTAGGCCAGCGTGTAGGGTGGGACCCACTTGTGTCGCGTGCGTTGATCCCATGCTGCGAAACCATGTACAATCTCTCCCTCCAACCATTCAAAGTTTACCAAATGTCCCACCATTCCATGCAGCCAATCATGTGCTGAAACGTGGCACATTTCGGTGAATGCAAAAATGCAAAATCATGCACGCGTTCTAGCAACTGTCCCCCACTTTTCTCGGTGCCACTTATCCCGTGCGATGCATTGCACGTGTCCCACTATTTCTTACAGGGAATCATATCGCGACACGTGGCTGCGTGTATTGGAAAGCAAAGCATAAATGCGCAGTTGTCTCCCACTCATTTTTAAATAATTTATTCGATTTAACTGCTTGTATGACACGCGTGTGTTTTTATTTTCGATGTAAAATGTTTCCCGCGTGTCTAAAAAATGTATTGTTTTAGCTATAAATAGGGCATTTATTGATAAAAAAGGGAGTTTTAGTTTTGGAATTTTTGGAGAGTTTGGGTTCTGGACAGTGGTACACGCAGAAGCCATTTTTGGCTTCTGTTGTGTTCTGCGTATGCAAAATATTTAGGAGAATAGATGTTTTAATTTTCTTTTATTCTTCATCTAATATTTCTTAACTGTTGTAATTTTAATTTTTATTTATAAAGTAAGTTAATTTTTCTAGGGTTGCATTTTATCTAAATTTATGAAGCTTGAGTTTAATTATTTTTGAATGATTTATAAGACTTTTAATTTGTTTATTCTATTTGTGCTTAATGCTTTTGATTATTGGAAAATTTATCAAATGATCCATGGCACTTAAATATACTTGGAAGAGGCATTTTTGTGTATATTTCTCATGGATATAATAACATGTATATATGAAGGATAGGAATATACCTTTATCGTATATGTGGCCATTTCAGAACTTAGAACGTAATGAATCTTGGTGAATTTAATTCTCATAGGAATATAGTGAATTAATTTAGCGAGGTGTGTTTATATGGAGCTCGGAAGAGATGTATGGATAAAATTAGAAGTTTTCGGTTGACAAATTAAATTTACTAAAAACATATAAATCAAGAGAAAATAATATGATTCGAGTGGATTAATTTGGTGAAAATTTCAATCCTAGATTTCTTTTATTTTGTTATAAAACTCTTTTGTTAACTCATTCCAAATCAACGATTGTTTTGGATAAAATCAGAGTGAAATAATTTTAGTACTTAACAAACTATAGTAACAAATCTCAGTGGGAACGATATTTTACTTATCAAATTTTATTACTTGTGACATTGTATACTTGCATGTTTTATGTTCTCCTAAAAGAGAACATATGTCAAAGAGGTAGAGCTTTCATCCAAGTAGCCAAGTTCATGTGTATTACCATATGACTTACCAATGCTCAAAATATTATCTAGTTTTTGAGCTCCAATGGTCAACCTTTTAACGGATTATCTTGATTGCTCATATTCTTGAATGAGCTTTTTATTTTCTTGTTTAGTTCTTGCAAGACTTAAATTCAAGGAACTAACTTGTTCCTACAATTCAACTTTTTTTCTTTTTATAAGATAGAAAAGTTACTCTTATGTTTTTTGATTAAATCATTCAATATTGCTACTTCTACAAGAAACTTATCTTTTTCTTTCTTAGATCTAATGAAATACATGAAAATTTCATCAAAATTACTAATATTGAATTTAGCAAGAAGGGAAGAAGAAACAATTCCCTCAACATATGAATGTAAGAAGGTTAGTCTCACCATCATTTGACTCACTAGTTGTCTTATAATCACTTTCTCAGTTATTAAGAGTAGTATTGAGTGTCCTTCCATTTTTATTCTTATTATTTGCACATTCAACTACAAAATGACCAATATCACCACATGTATAACATTAAGGACCATTAGGATTAGGTTTCTTACCTTTATAAATAATGGACATTAGTTCTTTTCTTTTACAATTCTAGATGCACCTTAATTGACCTCAGTTTTCTTGGTTCCTTTTCATGAAGAGCTCCTTGAATTCTTTGGCAAGTAGCAATAGCTCCCTCAACCATATCATTATCACTATTTGAGACCTCCTTTTTGGTTCTCATGAAGGCACCATTTTTTATCTTCTTTGGAAACTAGAGTGTAAGATCAAAATTTTGTATTAATCCAACTAGCTAATCTAGATTTAGCGTATACATATTCATAATCTCACCTACAACAATAACCTTCTTTTTGTATTTCCCTCTCAAGGTGCTTAGAAGTTTGTAAATGAATAATTTCCATGGTATTTGTTTCACTAAGATTAGAGCGAACATTAATAATATCATATAGTGAGCAATAAATTGATTAAAAAATTTAGTGTCACTCATTTTAAGATAATCAAATTGATATGTTAGAAATATTAGCTTTGTTTGTTTCACTTAGGAAGTACCTACATGAGCAATTGAAAGAGCATTGCATGCACCTTTGGCACTCTCATAGTCGGAAATGTGATGAAACTAATCAATCGACACTATAGAGCTTAGACCTTTTTGATTTGTGCTGCTAAGGGTGCGTTCTTTGGAGGTCCAATCTTTTATTTTCTTTATTCTTGTTACACCATATTTCATACGAAAGGTTTTTCCCAACCATCAAGAGTGGTATCCTATACTTTTTTCATCTTGTTTGAGAAATACTTGCATAATAGTCTTCCAGTAAGGGTAATGATAACCATTAAAAAGTGAAAGTCTAACAAATGATCCACCATCTTTCATTGGTCCAAGTGTGTGTTCCTACAAATCAAAATCACTATATGTGTCTAGTGACATGATTGATAACACAAAGTATATATGGTCATGCACAAGTGCTAAGTAATTTAAGAACAATGATTGGTGTACCCATAAGTATTCGAAACAATTGCTACTACTATTTACTAATTTGTTAGCGTATTGATTAAAATTAGTAAATAAAGGGTTTTATTGTTTTTGAAAACAAAACATAAAGTAATAGAAGTTAGTTGGACTAGATTTATGAGAGATATTTGATTATGAAAATCTCTTCACCATTAGCCTACAATTTCATTAATCATGTCATGAATAAAATTAGTTTCTTATGTTCTAAACCACTTTTGTAATTTGAAACTATGCTTTAATTCTTAACTTTAGCTTTAGAAGTCTTGGTACACTTAAGACTCCTAATCTTTTCTTAATGTGTATTGATTCATAATACAATTGAAATCAACCTAAATTCTTAATAACCTAGAGTTCTACGTACGAGATTTAATTCATTCAATGCATTATGATTTAATAAGGTGATTATAATCTAGGCAATATTATGATAATAATTTAACCTTTATTGTATGCATTCAAACCTAATTATTGCAGTAGCTATAAGGTACCACTTCAAATAAGAATATTAGTGATTACATACTAACATCTTAAATTAGATATAAATATATTCATGTTATAAACTAGTTGATCACTTTAATTCATGCATACATAGTTTTGGAATTGAAACATAGAATTAAACATATAAAATATCAAGAATTGAACCTAAAATTATAGTAGCATTACATTAATTAAACTATAATGTAGTGCTTGAAATTTCCCATAATCACATTATTAATTTAGATAGACATAAATTCTATAAGAGTCATCATTATAATTATAGAAAATTAAACAAAGAAATATTAGGAAAAGTTTATAAAAATCTTCTATCTTATCTTCAAAATCTCCTCCAAAAAATGCCCTAGATGTGCTCTTTGATCTCTCTTGTTTCTATTGCAAATCTTAGGTTTACATGACTCCTTAAGTTGTTTATATGGTATATTTTTGAGCATAAACCTCAATCAATTGAGACTTTTTCTCGATCGATCTAACCATTTCCATTTCCAACCCAATAGCGTTAGAGTGATCCTTGATTAGCATAGGGCCTAATCGATTGATACCATTCTTAATCGATCTAGCAAATCTGGTTGTTCTTCCCCTAACTCCTTGATCTATCACTCTCGAGACTCAATTGATCGAGTGTTTTTTTTGCTCTAAATACACATTTTTACCTCTTTTACACATTTCATCCCCTTACACCTGTATAACAAAAAATAAACACATAAAATGCATAAATAATAATAATTCATTATAAATATATGGGAATTGATGCCCAAATATATGTATAAAATGGAACCAAACATCTAGTGGATTCTTTGATACCAATTGAATGTTCTAAAATGACCATATATATAGGGATGAATAGGTAGGCTATTTTTTAATTTTATCAAATTTAATTTCATAACCCAAAAAATGGTGAGAAATGCAATTGTATGTAAATAATATAGTGAAAAAATTGAAAATAACATATGATATTTTTATTTGGAAGCAATATAGGGCACAAATAAAGACCCAAGAGGAAAACCACTGGTCTACTAGACCATCTTATATCCACGATGAAAATTCAATGATCAAGTATAGACCTAGACTTATACTACCCTTAGATGTATAAAGTTTCAATGTATATTATCTATAAGCCCTTGCTCTATTTTTATAGTCTCCAAGGTTGGTACGAATGGATCATCTAACCAACATTCAAATTAGCTCAATGATAATTAGACACAATCACAAAATACCCTACAAACATATTAGCTCATAAGCATAAGTGATCATGTATGTTCTTGATGGATTTCAATAAGAAATAAAGCCTCATCTTAGTTCATGAAAATAACAATGAATATTGAATGGGATCCAATTGGATAGAGTTCAATATTGAATAGGTCAAAATGGTCATAGTTCAATATGAGTGGCATCCAATTAGACTATGTTCAAAATGAAATGATGTGCCTGAATTTTTTTAATAGGAAAAAAATATGATATGAACATAAAGAGTACCACTTTTTTTTGTTTTTCCAAATATATTTTAAATCATTTTAAATTGAAGGGCATGTGGGAATTTCACAAATATGCATGAATTCTAACAAAGATTTTAAAAACAAAATTTCCAAGCTCAATCGATTGAGACCCTACTTGATTAATCTACCAATTATAAGCCATATTTGAAAAATGACCAAAGAGAACTCAATCAAAGTTGAGCAAAACTTGATAGATCAAGTTAAGGTAGAAACTCACCCAAGGGAACTAAATAGAAGTCAATTGAAACTCAATCAATCTAACACCTCGATTGATCATTGGACTATATAGAAGTCAATTGAAATTCAATTGATCTAACACCTCAATTGATCAATTCACTAAGTCAATCGATCGACCAAAGTAAATTTTAACACCATAAAATAATTCTAAGTGTTATGAATATGTGCTAGCGAATGCATGAGTGTAGTTATAAGTGTGATAGTTAAAATGTTGTACCTAATGTTCAACTGTCTAGAACCCTAGATAGACTTGATAATAAGACTAAATGCATGTTTACAAACAAACATTTTGTCTATAAAATAGCCATTATGCATAAACATTACAAATTTATCCTTTGGCATTTTCGTGTAACAAAATTACTCTTTCACTACATGACACTCATAGGAATAAAAAATACATTGTAATCCTAAATTTCATAGTTGAATTATCCTATGATCTAGTGAATGCATCTTCACTATTTCCTAATAAGCTTGTATGTAATTGAAATCACATAGACAAAACATGACAACATGGCTAAGAAGTCTCATTTTTTATTAGTTCAATTAATATAAAAATATTAATGTGAAGTTCATGTAGTGAAAGCATTCACGTCAAACCAACTCAACATAAAAAATCATAATGCAAAGCCTCTTCCCCCTATGTGAGTTCTTACCCCTATATGCATAACAACATGAAACGTGAGAATGAAATGATGTGCATCATTCTGCCCTTTTTGATATATGAAAAGTACAAAGATTGAGGAGAAATTACACATGAAAGAATAATGTGGAAATATGCATACAAATATGTCATGAAACTAAACTCCCTTTAAAGGTAAAATGCAATGTAATAACAGATCGACCCAAAAATGAAACGTATCTTAAACTATCCTTATATGTAATGACTACCGCTAAGTCTTGTGACTTCATAAATGTAATATTAATTCAATAATGAATAAATAGGGTGAAAAATTAAAAAAAAATTAAAAAATTGGTTTTTTTTTTGTAAATAACTGTATGAAGTAATAAACTCATTTAATCACAAACAAGCACCCAACCAATTGAAATTTATTTTTGTTCAAATTTTGATTATCCATTTTAAATATCCCTAAGTATTGTGACTCAATAAATGTAATATTAATTCAATAATGAATAAATAAGGTGAAAATAAAAAAAATAAAAAAATTGATTTTTTTTTAAATAGTCACATAAAATAAAATAAAAACTCATTTAATCACAAACAAGCACTCAACCACTTGAGATTTGTTTTTGCTTAAATTTTGATTATCCATTGTATTGACATATAATGTCATATTGACATTTACTCAAAATAATATATATGTTTGAATTCCATTAGTATGTCAATTAATTCATTTATGATCAATCATGAAAGACCTAAAAGGAAAAAAAAAATCATTTATCATACAAAACTTTGATAGAGTCTTCAATCTCACAAAATAAAATGCTTACCAAGAGAGAACTTTAATTCATTCATGTGGTAACAGATATCATTCTTTCAAATACACACATGTCACAAAACAACTACTCTCTATGAAATAATGAAAATCTTGTAAAATGCAAAGTACTCTGTCTCCCTCCATTTCTCTATCTCCCTCTCTCTCTCTCTATCACAATTTTCTTGGTCTATTTTCTTATAAGAAAAACATAACTATAAGAACTCTATCTGTGAAAATCCCTAGCATCTCTCTTATTCACTAAAATAACATACTCTCACTTCTAACCTTTATTAACACTTCATTTCTTCTTCTAAGCTCAAATCGCATATCATAGGATGGAGATTTTATGCCCTAGAATCATTCGAGTATTGAAGCTATAATTAATTGAACTGTGCAAGTCTATAATTTCCCAAAATCTTCCCCAAATTCTCCTCTAACTGGTATTGTCTTCCATACCTAATTTTGGTATTGTTTCTCCATTTCTTTACTACTTTTATTTTGTTACTTCATTGACTCTCTCATATAGCTTTTAAGTATTGTGAATTGATTCCCATTTTGTTTGTTGAATCTTAATACTTTGGCGAATCAAATTTTATTCGTGAGTTTATAAGTCTTTTGTGTCATTGCTACTCTATTTTGCAATTGAGGATTGCTATGAAAGATACGTTAAATAGTTTTCTAGATCTAACGCTAGAGATTGAAGATCTCATGTTATGCTATCAGTAGAATAGGGTGTTTGAAAAATAGAAAAAATCAATTATGGATTATGCGAGGGAGAATTGTATTGATGCCTTTGTGTCCAAAGTTGAAGCAAGAACTAGTCTCCTTATCGCAAGTTCAAAAAGGTTATCTAGCTGGATAGCTAAGAAAATACTGTGGATGTTGAGGAAATGGAGATCATCTTTAAGAAGGGTACATGGAGTTTTAATAACTCTTTAATTGATGTTCAAAAATTGCTTCCAGATGGAGGTGTTTTGGCTCAACTTTGCTTTGGTTTTGTAGCTAATGTGCTTTGTGGGAGAACACTTAAATTTTTGAGGGCTCATTTATTGGAAGGTTTCTTACTAGTTTCTTGAAAGCTAGAATTTGCTTTGTAATTTTCCTAAGGCTACTTAATGTGGATGAAGATGGAGCTTTTTTTGTTGTTTTATGGTGTTTTTTTCTAGGATAGTTTGGGAAGTTGGTGCAATAAGTTCTCTTATAATATCTTACTTTCTTTTTAGTTTTTGTTTTTTTGTAAAAACTTTTAGTGTGAATAAATTTCTATTTTGATCAACAACAAAAAAAAAACACACTTGTCACCAAAATAACTTAATTATAGATAAACTAATTAGTAGCACAGAGAATAAAATAAATTGAACAATAATAATTAAATAATATATATATTGATAGGCATTTTTATTTTACAACCAACAAAATATATATATATATATATATATATATATATATATATAACCAATGATTCAAATGATATGATTGGATTTCAATATAGAATCTTATAAACCACTCATTAATCATCTACATGCAAAACCTAATTAACCAATGATTTAAATGACATACTAGATTTCATTGGAATCTTATAAACCACTCAATAACCATATACATGCAAAAACTGAAGAAATACATAAATACAATATAAAATAACAATTAAAGTACAAGGGAAAGAAGAAACTCAACAAGAATTATCAAGCTCACATGCCAATTGTGTCTTCTTTACTTCAAGATTTCTTCTTTATGTTATTTCACTATCTAGAATCTCCATTGAGTATGTATAGAGTTTCTCTCTGTATCCAGCCTCCAATACACAAAAATAAGAGCTAAAAATGATAAATAAATTAGGAAAATAATGTACAAATCTGTATCATTAAATTAGCATTGGAGGAAAGATTGAGATGAAAATGAGAGAAAACAAGCTCAAAAAATGATGTTGGATTAGTGGATAGGCGACATGTGACACTACAAAGAGGAAGAGGAGGACACACATGACATATGTCACCAAACAATTGGAGTTAATACTTGGCACGAGGTGATTAGGGTTTTGAATTTTTCTAGGCATATCCATCTGACATTCTAAGTACATCCCTCAATGACATATTTATAGAAAGAAATGAGGGATCAATCACTGACTTTAAGTACATAAACAATCTTCTAAATTCACCAACATGACAAAAACATCCAAAACAATCATATTATTCCCCTTTGAATCTATAAAAAGTTAGATTTGACATTTCTTTAATAAAAAATATCTTATTTATCTAATAAAAACAAGTAATATTGATTTAAAAGAACCTGGATCCCTATATACATGAAAATGACCTCTAATAGTGCTTATATCAGACTGTATTAGTGTTTTCTTAATACTGCAAGTCAACGTCATTTTTATAAAGGTTAATGACGATTTTTTCCATTTGATATAAGCATACATATGAGTTAGAGATTCAAAATCTCCTTATTCATGCAATTGCATCACTTTCTAATTTTTGGTTTCTCTCTCAAATCTCTTATCCATTGTTATTCGTTCTACCTCACTTATGTACTAATTATGTCTAATGTTTTGAAGATTTTCTGTGAATTTTGTTGATTTCTTTAGTGCAATACAAGTATCTTGTTTATTCTTTGTTTATTGGTTTTTTTGATTGTTTCTTTATTTTTTGGTTATTTTTTCATCTCAACAATCATTGTTTTCTTGTTTTCTTCACATATTGTTAAAGTTATTTTCTTGATGCTATTGATTCATTCATCCATCTAGCATCTAGTATATTACATATTGTTTTGTGATTTTTTGCATTTCATTCTCTATAGTTATGTTTTGTGTCTTACTAAGGTGATTTTTTTAAAAAATTATTCACTCATCTGTGATTCTGTTATTCAGTGTGTGTTTCATATATACTATTTATTTTTCATTTTTTTATTTAGTATTTTGTTGTTGTTTACTCTCGGTCGTGTCTGTTGAAGCTTAATCACTATGAGGTAAGTATTGTTCTCTATTTTTTTTTGTGTTTTTTATTGTTATATCTATTTTTTAGTTAGATTTTGTTGTTTTTGAGTGTCACTTTTTCTCTTATGTTGTTTTGAATATTTTCATGTGTATAGTTTTTTTAATATGAATATTCGTGTATTTTTTATTTGTTATCATTTATATTTTCATGTTTTTTGCATTTTATAGATGTTAGTTTATTTGATTTTATGCTTTTGATTTACTTTGAAGTTAGTGAGTTAGGGTTTTAGTTATTGTGTTTAGTGTTTTATTCATTTTGTATTATGTTATAATTAGCTTGATGTTATGGAAGTTTTGGTTCTTATTTACCTTTTGATATGTTTTTTTAGGATTTTTATGTTGTATTTGATATGGAGTTTTATATTGAATTCAATTTTTTTGAATCTGATTTTATTGTAGGATGTCTAAAAGGAAGGAGTTGATACTACTTCACTAAGTGGTTGGACTCATCCTTTTATGGAGAATGACGTTGATGAGGTTCAATTTCTTGTTTTAATTTATTTAACTAAGAAATTCATTTTTTGTTCCCTTGTAGTTTGTATTTGACGTGAATGTACGTTGTTACATTATATTAAAATTTTAATGTAACACCTTACATTGTTTTGTTTCTTTCTTACATGTTTTTGTTTTGTAAAATATTATATATTTTTTAATATGTTGTGCACGCATTACATTATTTTTCATTTATTTTTAAGTTTTATAATCTTTTGGTTGGTTTTATAGATATGTTTTGAATGTATATTGTTGGTTTTATAGATATGTTTTGAATGTATATTGTTACATTGAAGGAGAATATTAATATAACAAGTTTCATTGTTTAGTTATATTTTTTTATTTGTAAAATAGTTTACATTCTTCATTTATGATATATACACATACCTTGTTTTTTATTATGCTTCTTGTACGTGGTTATATTATTGTATATCTTTAATATAACAAGTTACAATGTTTGTGTTTTTTGTTCATTTTTAATTATTTTTTGTTCATTACATATTTTTTAGTATGTAATTACTAAAAAATATATTCTCTAGTATATTGTGCATACATTACATAGTTTATTCACTTTGTTTTATATTTTATATTATTTTAGATGGTTTTATCAATATGTTAGTATTTCATTAAATTTTGTACCATCAAATATCTTGATTTTTTGGTGGATTGCATTAGGAGGTCTAATCCTCACTCTATTACTAGTGGTAAGAAGAAGGGTGGTACGAAACCAAAATAGGTTGGATTGAATAGTAAGGCTTATAAAGGGAAGCAAGTTGTTGGTTATGATTTTGATTTTATTAAGGCTACAGAAGAAGACACTGTTATGATTTGTTTGATTTACTTCTTAAAGTGTGGTTTACTTGGTAAACTAAAAATTTTATTTGTTTGTGGAGAAGCGTTCATACTGGATGTTGATTGGGATAGGTTCAATTCATATCCTTGGGGTGACATGGTATCCAACTTACTTTTTGATAGCTTGAACAAAGATTATGTGCATATATGTAATGTGGATTTGGAAATGGACCAGCAAAAGGATAAAACTAAGCAAAAACAAAAGAAGGATGATAGGATTCGTTTTCCAATATATAGTCTTAGTATGGAATTCCAAGTTTGGATATATGGTGCCATTCTTGATATTAGGAATGAACTAGCTACTTGCTTAAATGACCAATTTTCAACAATGTTGAGATTATCGACTATTATCAACCCAGAACTGGCTCAAACCAAGGTCATTCTTGATAGGCCTTATGTGGTAATGTTTTATTTTCATATTATTGTGTTTTTATTGGTGTTTTTTTAGGTATTAAATAGCTCGTTTTTATTATTTTACATTAGTTGTAACACACTACATCCTTTTTGGTATATTTTGTAATATGTTAACATGTTACTTCGATAGATTAAATTGTTATAACATGTTACATTGTTTGTTAACATATAATGTAACATGTTACATTAAAAAAAATATGAATGTATCATGATGTAACATGTTACATAACTTGTTACGTTTAATATAATATATTACATAATAAGTTATATTATATGTAGGTGCCTAAATAATATGTCATATATGATGTAACTTGTTAAACAACATGTGAATTAGTATGTTTGATGTTATAATTTTTTTATTATGATAATGTTGCTTATTATGTTTTTTTGTGCATTCGCGTGAATAGGATATTAGCTCATGAGAATGCCACTTGTTTTAAATCTTTATTGTCACATGTTGTAGTAATTTATTATAATGAGGTAGGTTTTTCTCAAAGTGAAGTAGGAAGTTCATAGTATGAACCTATTGATAATGTTTTATTGAGGGATAAGTTAGTAAAGAATAAGAAAAAGTGTCAAGAAGAGGGTTTGAATGAAGGAATGAAAACATAGAATGTTGACTTTGATGATTTTTATAATAAAGTGACTTAATATATTGATTCCAAGTTTAGTCAACAAAAGCTTATTTTGATGAGAGGTTTGATGAGCATGGATTTTCTAATGATGGACTCTGTGTGGATCTTATAATGATTTCTTCAAGGTTTTCTAAATCTGTAAGTTATAAATTATTGTGAGATATTATAATTGTTTGGTTATTACATTAGTAATCAATTTTATCATTGATTGCTTTTGATTTTTCTTTGTTGTTGTAGACCCAACATACTTCCAAATCATAAAAGTCTCTCACAAAGGCTTGTACTATACCCATTCGACCTCAAAGAGTAATGTTAGTGGTAAGACATCTAATATTGATGATGTAGATAAGCCTTATTTTTCTCTTTGCCTTGATTTAGAAGCTTCACAAATTGTTTTGAAGACTTCATGTTCTCCATTTTGCTATCCAAATTTTGATAATGATACATTTGATCAATTGGATCAATGTGCATAACTATATCATTCTAGATCTAAGATAAGGTTTTATCCTTATATCCCACCTTCCAAATCTATTTCAAATTTTGGGTTGGAGATAGATAGGAGATCAATTAAACCATCGAATGTTATTTCTAGTCTAAGAAAGGCGTGTCTGTTACTTATGGTTGAATACAAGTGGAACCTTCAACATCTCGTATCAACCATATGAATAGGTTTATTGATATTTATGTGGATGATGAGGGATTAGAGTATCCAACCTACCTTTACCAACTTCTTCCCAAGGATTAGGAAAATCGTTTCAGTGAGTGGTTTAGAAAGAAATCTCTATCTATATTTTTATCTTTTTATATTTTTCACTATATTTATATATTTTTTATATAGTTGTTTCAAACTATCTTTTCTTTAATTAATGATCCTATCAAAATTCAATATGGAGGATTTCATTGCTCCTTTGAAAAGGGCTAGGGAATTGCTTTATAGCATTGTAAGTATTACACTATCATTATTTGAATTTAATAATCAATTTTTTTATTATTATTTACTTTAATATATACATGTGATTGGTGTTTTTTTTATTTTATAGCATTTGGATAGGGTGTTGTATGAGATATGTGCATGGATGTATCGTTATCCTGACACTTTTGGATTGAAGAGTTATTCAACTTTGGAGACATTTTTTAGTGTAAGTTCTACATTGGATTTTATTTAACATGTATTTTAATTAAATTACAATGTAATGATGAGTCACAAGACTGGCATTACAAATATCGATCTTGCAAAATAATTTGTCGTTTTATATTTGTAAAACTCTTGTAAGTGTACGAATCATTTTATAGAAAATGATAAGTATACTTCCGGGGTCGATCTAAGGAAGAAATATATGTAGTTTTTAATTTATCATTCAAAATCTTAAAATGAAATTAAATCCTAAACATTCTATCACGATATTTTAGTTTATTTGTTTCCTAATCTAATAACATAAAAATAAACATAAATATAGATTCAATAAATAATAATACAAATTTTTATTATTCATAACAGTGTAGTATTTAAGAATATAATAATTAAGTTAATTATGCTTGCTCATGTTATTTAGGTTATTAAAGATATAAATTGATATTTGTTGATTTTCTCCTTTTGGTATAAAAGTATCCTTAGACGGGGCCCAAATTCTTTTATTTAATATAAACTAACTAATATCCTTAAGTAGGACCTATTAATTAATTAAATATTAAATTTTAGCTTTATTTCTAAGAAAATAACAAATCATCTAATAACAGCTTTAAAGGGAGTCAAATAATTAAACTTTATTCAAGGTGTCCAAATTAAACCTAAAAATTTAATTATCCAAGTAGTAACTTTCAAGTTTTAAAACCACTACTCAAAATAGGTAGTCATCAATACATTTTCGAATAATAGTACTTATTAAAAACTTTTGAAATAGAGCTTCACTCTAACTACCGGGCGATTGTACCAACAAATAAAAGGGCACTACTCTAAATCAGATTGGATAATTAAACCTTAAAATCTAATTTTCAGATTTAAGTTTGTAATGAAAAATAATATATAAACTCTAACATCCTTAATATAAAATCTTGAATAAAAAAA
The DNA here is from genome assembly GCA_037013495.1 of Hippophae tibetana. NCBI lineage: Eukaryota > Viridiplantae > Streptophyta > Magnoliopsida > Rosales > Elaeagnaceae > Hippophae > Hippophae tibetana. The sequence goes on along the minus strand of CM072804.1, from coordinate 41,336,450 downwards.
TCAATTTATTTTATAGAAATGTTTTACATATTTAATATTTCGCAAGCATTATAATGTTATAATTATATCATATTTATAAATAGCCAGCCATGTTAAATTTAAGCACAAACAAATTAAATATAATATATAAGAATAAAACATAAAAAGATAACTATAAATAATCCATTAAAATAATACCTTAAGAATCCTTACAACAGTTTGATGTTAATTCTGTTGTTAGAAAACCTTACAATAGTTTGTGTGTTTGGACAGGTTGGCACGCATATGGGGGCAAAAATCTTGGCAGACGGGTGGTTGGCCAGCACAAGTGAACGTGGGACATGGCGATGAGTTTGCTAGCGCACACGAAAGTCTTAACGGCATGTGTTGGGCGTGTGTCAGGCATGTGATGGTTGTGTGCCGGTTGCCAACGTGCATGTGTTGGGCATGTGTTGACCATGTGCGGGCTTATGCTGGGCGTACGCATGTGAGACTCAGCGCGGATGGGATGCTGCATGGGGGATTTCATCCTTTTTGACCATTTTGTCCAATATTTTTCATCTTTTTTACTTTTCCTCATTTCTTTTATCAATATATTTGTGATGTATTGCCTCCATTTTTTTTGTCGTGTCTTTAAGTTATTTTTGAATGGAAATACCTGAAAAACAATAAAAATACTCATGATTCTGAAAAAAACAAATTTATATAAAAATATGATAAAATCATACAATTATAAATCTATTTAATCAATTAAAGTACATTAAATCATGGTAATTTTAGTGTTTTTTAAGCACTCATCATGTAACATGTTACATGATAATTCAAAAATGAGGATATTTATCTAAAATGCCCTTGGAGTTTAACATATCTTCACTTATGCCCTTGAGGTTTACAGAAAATACTATAATGCCCCTAGACCTTGTGGTTAATACCATTGATGTCCCTATATCTAATGGTGTTAACTTTTCCATCCATTATGTTAATATTCCTCTTTTTTAATACCAAATTGGGGGTTAACTGTTTAACACTAGTTGTTAATTCTTATAGTTATTAAAGATAACTTTTTAATTTCTTTATTATAATATTGTGTTATTTCTATCTTTATCTTTCTATTTATTAGTATTATTACTTGATATAAGAAAATATTTAAACATTTAAGATCCTTAATTAACATAAAAGTTATAATTATTGTACATGAATTTAATGGGTCCACCCTTCTGTCCATCTTCTCTTGTTACACCGATTATGCCTTAGCTTTGCTCAAACCTTAATACCCTTCTGGTAATGGTAAGCCTTCTATATTCGTAAATAAATTTTGTCCAATTTAAACTTGCTAGAAAAAGAGTGAATGAATACCATTTTGTTCAAAATATAAAAATTATTACAATCTTAAGGCTAACTAAGAACCTTGAAAGGATTCTTAGCCACTTATAATGACTCGGTATGTAATTACTAGTTTGGATTTTTGGATAGAGGGGTTGCTCTATTAGAAGCTACATATGTTCTAAGCTATGTGCTGTAGGTTTTTTTATGTGTCCCTCAAATGAAAATAAGTGTTCCTTTTATAGCACAAGGAATCCCTTCTGACAAGATGAGAATTACTACTTTATATTTACATTAATAATTCATCTGATTTACTACATTAAATATCAACCATTGATTTTTCCTTGGCATAAGTTTCCTATTAAAGATGAAGGTCTACATCTTTATTTTTCTTTGCCATCTTCTACCGACGGTTCCTCCTCTTTATTCTTCCTTGTCATTTTCTAGGATAATAAAAGGTTATGAAAAGCAATTACTATCGTTCCATTTACATCCAGTTGAGGTCAATTGAGGTCAATTGAGGTGAATCGAGGAGAAATTGCAATAAGACCCGAGAAAGGCAGCCAAAGATGTAAGACTCAGTAACTCTCAACTAGCAACATGGAATGCATGATAAGATCTTAATTTATCTCTATCCTTTAGAGCTTCAACCTCATCAGGTTATAGTTTTGAAACCTCTACAACTAAAAATAAAGAAGTTATAAGAATAGAGTATGTTAAAAGACATCTCCAAGAATGATATGTTCGTAAATATGGAAATTCTCAAGTATATAATAAATAAAGTTGTATTTTAAAATCAGACTATATAATTAAAATGGTTTAAAAAACCCTTCCTCTAATAGGGGAATCATTAGATATTAGTTTGTCAACCCAGAGTCTTATAACTAGACTCATATAAAGAAAAGTATAATTATCTGCATATCAATTTGTCCAAATAGTTGTTAAACCTCTAACACGAGAAGGATTAAATAATTTAGTTTTATTATGTGTCAGAGATAAGCGACACAAAAAGTCCTCAAAACCCTTATTAGGAGTTGTAGAAATATCTTTAAAGATAGCAATGTTCAAAGGGCCTTAAAGGTCGATTTTAAAATACATGGATTTGATATGGAAGAAGAAACTAGAAATATAGCTCTTATTGACAAAGTATATTTTAAAGTTATGAACACCATTATCCCAAATGTTAACATGGAGTCTTATATAAAAGACAAAAGAGGACAAACAACTCTATTTTAAATTAACTTCATAACAAACTGTACCATGAAACTAGATCACTTTTCCAGAATCATGGTAGTTAACTTAGGATCATTCCAAAAAAACACTAAGCTCAATAAAATAATTGAGCATGCAAATGGATCAGTTGAAATTAGACTTGATTCGTTCAGAAGAATCGAAGTAAAAGATTCATGTTCTAGTTCTCATTTATCAACTGTATCTACACAATCTCCATCCATCCAAACACCTTTAGTTTTAAATAGGATAAGAGGTAACCTTCGAGATGTAGCTAAGCTCCCCATTGGACTTAGCCAGCCAGTCTATAAAATAGAAGAAGAAAGCCTTATAGGTAGTGCCCCAACTAGTCCAACTTTATCAGATCTAAGCTTTGATAAACCTAACCCTAGGTTTTCAAATGTTTTTATGATGGAAGTTGAAAAGGAAGAAACCTTTAATGAAAGGTTAACACGAATGTTTGAAGACCTAAAAAACTCTAAAAAGAGAAAAATATTACATGCTCTAAATAAAGAACATAAAATATTCTATGAAGATTATAGGCATTCTTAAAGTATTCTAAGAAAGTTGGCAAAACACCTCATCTAGACTTCTTTAATTTCATTCATCAATATCTAGAACAAAAGGGGATTTCACTTCCAAAAGTCCAAAATCTAGAGAAAGTCTATAAAACATTCTCCTTATTCATTGAAGAAAAGGTGCTAGCAATTCATCCTTCAATAGTTGCCATTAAAATAGTTCATAAAGCTCTTGCAGTTCCTTATAAGCTAGGGTATTCTTCCAAGGATGCCCAAGCTACAGATGAATTAGTTAACCAAGTTATAGAATAGGCTAATTATACCAACCTATTTTTATAAATAGTTAGAAGCTAGCTTACCCGTATAGAAAACTCTATACAAACACAAACACCTGATATTCCTTCTTCAAAAGCCTCATCCTCATATAGATCAAAGAAAGGAAAGATTAAACTAGCCTTTCTTAAACCCATCCCAGATTTTTCAACCTTTCTTAAACTTAAAAGAACTTTACACAAGACTCTCAAACCTAGAATCTAAAGATCCTTCTAAATCCATTAAGATGATGGAAAAGCAAGATATATCATAAATTTTTTATGATGAAATTAAAACGACACTTAAAGTGTTAAACGGATTTGTGGAACAAATCCATATGGAGATCAACAAGCTACTAAAACCAGTCCCCTCATCCAAGGCTTATTACACTCAACCAACCACATGAGTGGAATATTGATGGCCTTAATGAATATCAAATTATTCGGGTCATTAAAAATATGATGCTCTTTACCTCAACAACTAAAATCTCTCATACTTCTGATAAAATAGCAGCACTAGGAATTATAGCAAGATTCTTTGTATAATTATAGATGTGGTGGGATAATTATTTCAACCAGGTCTAGCATGAAGCAATCCTTAATGAAGTTGAAACAAATATAGGAGAAACTGGCGAACCCTATCATACTGAAGACATAGTTAACACACTAGTCTACACCATCTTATTACATTTTGTTGGAACGACAAGAATTGAGATGGATAGAAGCCACAAGAAATTAATTAATTTAAGATTTCGCACATTGTCCCATTTTAAATGGTATAAGGATGTCTTTCTCTCTAAAGTACTACAGAGAGACGATTGTAATGGTTATTTTTGGAGAAAAAAAATTTATATCTAGACTTCCAACATTATTTGCAGTTCAATCCATACTTATTTCCATACTAAACATGGTAGAATTATCCCATATGATATGTACACATATGGAGAGAAAAGACTTGGAATAATTGGCCAAGGGTTATGATGAGCGAAAACCGGCATCCCCGATTCTTGCCAATACTTTGGTTTTAATATTTATAAAATTCTCGCAAGTGCACGAATCATTTCGAAGAAAATGATAAGTATACTCCCAAGGTCGATCTAAGGAAGGAATGTGTGTGGTTTTTAATTTATTATTCAAACTTCTAAAAACGAAATTAAATCCTAAACATCCTGTCACGATATTTTGGAGTTTTTGTGTTTTTAATCTACTTACATAAAAATAAACATAGATTCAATAAACATTTATGCAAATTTTATCTTTTATAATGGTGGAGTATTTATGGATATAATAACTAAGTTAATTATGCTTGCTCATATTATCTAGGTTATTAAATATATGAATTGATATTTATTGATTCTCCCTTTTTTGTATAAATACCACCTTTGGTGGGGTTAGATATTCTTTGTTAACTAAACAAATCAATTAACACCTATGGGTGGGGTTGATAACTAATTTGCTTAATTAAATTAATTCCTTTTTCTAAGAGATTGAAAATAAACCATTTAAATGCCACCTTTGGTGGGGTTAGACAGTTTAAACTTTATTCAAGGTGTCCAAATTAAACACAAGAATTTAGTTATCCGAGTACTAACTTTCAAGTTTTAAAACCACTACCGAAAACATGTTGTCAATACATTTTCAGATAATAATTCTTATAAAAACTTTTGAAATAGAGCTTCACTCTAACTACTGGGCGATTGTACTATCAAATAAAAGAGTACTACTCTAAATCAGACCGGATAACTAAACCTTAAAATCTAATTTTCAGGTTTAAGCTTGTAATGAAAAATAATATATTTCTCTCTCACATTCTTAATATAAAATCTTGAATAAAAACAAAATCAATCCATTTTAGAGTTTTTCACCTATTTAATATTTCGCAAGCATAACAACGTTATTATTACATCATGTTTACTAAACACACACCACAGTTAAATTTAATCACAGACAAATTAAATATAACATGTAAGAATAAAGCATAAATATAACATGTAAGAATAAAGCATAAAAATAACTGTAAAAAAATAAAATCCTTATAGAACTTCGACGTTATTCCCGTTGCTGGAAAAACTCCAAGCGGAATTTGCACTCCCATTTATTGAATCAAAAAGCTAAAATATTACAAAAACATAACTAGTTCTTCCCTAAAAAGAGAAGAACTCTAAAACTAAGAGAAATTAACTAAAAACTAAGAAAAACTAAAAAAACCTAAAAATCTAAGAAAAGAGAGAAAGAAAGAAGAGAGAAGTGTGTATTTAGAGGTGTTGAAGGTGTGTTTTCAAGTGAAGGGAAGGGGGTATTTATAGGTGAGGATGGAGAGAAAAAATGAGTAAAAAAATGTAAAAACGCGTAATGGAAATACTGAGGTAATTGATGACGTCAGCATGACGTCATGGGCGGCTGCACGTGAAAAATGGGGCGAAAAGGCGTCGGCACGCGCGGAAGGGGCTGCTGGGCGCGTTGGGCGCGCGCGGATGGCTGTTGCTGCGCGCAGCTCGGCGCGCGTGAACAGTAGCTGCGCGCTGGGGCGTGCGCGGGATAGGGCGTTGGGGCGCGCGGGTTTGTGCGCTGGGGCGTGCGGCTGGGCAGCTGTGCGCGATTTTCTCCTTTTTGACCTTTTTGACCCATTTTGTCCAATTTTTCCATGTTTTTTGACCTTTCCCCATTTATTTATTAATATATTTGTGATGTATTGCTTCAAGTATTCCTCTTTGAGTCTTTAAGTTGCGTTTTTAAGCCAAAATACCTTAAAAACAATAAAGATACCCGTGATTCCGAAAAAGACAAATTTATATAAATATATGATAAAACATATAAATATATATATTTTTAATCAATTAATGTGCATAAAATCATGGTTATTTTAGTGCTTTTTGAGCACTCATCACAACCCCCAACGAGCTTCTTGCTAGTCCCTTAGCAAGAGAAGCGATAAAAACTAAAAATTAAACTATCCTAAATCACTTTCGTAGATTGAAACGGTTGCATTTAGCCTATGCAACAAGCCGTTAAACCCCTAGGTTGCCCTAGTGGACGAGTTTGAGTCTCGTGAGGGTTTTCAGTAATGATACCCACAAACATTGAACTAAATGTAAAAATCAAAAGATACAATAAAAACAATCAAATCAAAACTAAAATTACAACAAAATCAAAAATTAATTTAAGGATAAAAGAAAACAACATATCACAAAAATGTCTCATACTTTTTAATCTCCTTTAAGATCATAATTAAAATCTCAAGCATAAGTTATTTTAATCTCTTTAAACAATCATGATTTATTATAATAATTAGTCGAAAATCATTTTCATATTTAATGTCAAAAATGTATCAATTTAATTTCACCCAATTTGAGTGTCATGAATCAGAATTCGCTTCGGCTCTATTCCTCACAAGTCAATACTCTCAAAACACTCAATCCTATGGGTTCAAACACTCATACTAATTTATATGCGAAATAGTTGATGTATAGAAATGAACTAATATGTTCGCATATGTATAAAGAATAAAGGCTCAAAGTGTTATTTTAACATTGATCTCATGAAAGGAATCGAATGTATAAATTATAAAGATATCATATATAAAAATTATTTTTATGCATAAATCAAACTCATTAAGAAATAATTTCAAGATATATGCTTTTTACAAATGAAGAAATTGCAATGACTTTTTAGGGAATTACTTCCTATATCTTTTTGTAATTAGCCTGTACTCACAACTTTGTAGGCAACGTGGGTCATAGTATGTAGATGATACTATATATATTTTTTATCTCTCTATTTTTTTTCTGTAGATATTTTCAATATATGTATTTTTTAGAGAGTCAACCCATGTACAGATTGTACATTTTTTTTGGATTTTGGTGAGTGGTTAATTTTGTGGCTTTTCTGTTTGATCTTGGTTTAGGTAACCCCAGATATGTCTTTTTGTTTTTGTAGCAGTCATGCATAAATGAGATATAAGCATATACTATCAATTTCTACTCAAATCATTTAATCTAAGCAAAAATAATAATCAAAAATATATGATACTCTATTAAGATGAGAAAAAAATTCATACATTCAATGCTAATACCTATAGAGATCATCTAAAAATTTGAATAAATAAGAAATGTGTTTGGAGTAGAAAAAATATATATTTCACTCTGAATAAAAGAAATTAGGCTCAAATTATATCTCACAAGGGTAGTATCCACTAAAAAAAATTCATAAACACTGATTTTGGGTTTAATATAATTTTCACATTTTATCAAGAAATACTAGTTATGACAAAAACTAACTAATTATCAAAAATAATTACAAAATATTTCATGATATGTTTTCAAAAATTAATCTAACACTACAAAAGACTTAACTATTTACTTAAATTTGATTTAAAGAAATGATAAATTTTTGTGAGAAAATATATAATAATTTTTTTTTAATTTCAAAAATTACTAAATCACACAAAACAAAAACAAAACCAAACACAAAAAATGAAAACGTGAACATAAAAAAGAAATAATTTTTTTATTATTATTTTTATTATTTTTATTTTTTTATTTTTTTATTTTTTTATTTTTTTTAAATTGTTAAATCTTTTTTTTTCTAATTAAGCATGGTAATTTTTCACCACCCCCAACCTAGAACTTACATTGTCCTCAATGTAACAACTGTAAATTAAAGATAAAGAGAAAAGAGAAGAAAGATTACCTATTTCTTGAGAATGTGTAAGTAGTAATGGAGGAATGCAGGTGCATTCATCATATTCATCATTTAAAGTGTATACTGACAGATCGCTCTGAACTTCTAACATCTCAACAAATATTTTTAGTTTTAACAATTTAAAAATTATTAAACTAAAATAAATAATAAAATTAAGTAAATAAAATAAATAACAGAAAATTACCTAAAATGATGGGTTGCCTCCCATCCAGCGCTTAGTTTAATGTCTTAGCAAGACGTAACTTGGGGATTGCATTTTAAGTAAACTCAATGTCCCCTCATCATTGAGTCAATCATACCTACAAGTAAGACAAGGTTGTCTACCTATACTGTTTCAAACATGCCCTATTGATTTTTAAATTTTTCTGTACCAAAAACTAGGGGCATGCTTGAGGGTTTTACATAACCCGCATCTAGGTGCAAATCAAATAATGAAGGCATCAAAACACAATGGTACCTAGATCAAACAAAGAAACTAACTCTTGAGATGTAATTAAAATTTTAAAATTTTTGGAGATAGTTTCATATTTTATTTTTTTTTAATTATTATTTTTTGTTTTAAAAGTTAAAATAACATAATCAGTATTAACCAAGAGTACTCCCAGGAAAGAATGGTGGGGCAAAGGCTCCTAAAAAACCATCCTCCTAGACAGAACAACATTCCCAGGAAAGACTAGTGGCACAAAGGCTTTCCAGAACTAGTCTCCTGGATAGAACTCCCTTAGATCTTTACTTTTCATGCTATTAAATTTAAGTTAATTAAGTTATATTAAGTAAAAATTTAAGTTAATTAAGTAAAAGAAAATCTAAGTTAATTAAGTTAAGTTAATTAAAAAGCTAAGTTGGTTAAGTTAAAAAAAATCTAAATTAATTAAAAAGGTAAGTTAATCAAAGTTAATTAAAAAGTTCAAGTTAATTAAGTTAAGTTAATTAAAAAGCTAAGTTAAAAATTTAAGTTAGTTAAGTTAAAAAAAATGTAAGTTAATTAAAAAGTTAAGTTAATTAAGTTAAATAAAGTAAAAATCTAAGTTAATTAAGTTAATGAAAAATCTAAGTTAATTAAGTTAAATAAAAATTAAGAGAGAAAAAAAAATAGTTAAAGAAAAGAAAAGAAAATAATAAAATAATACAAATAATACAAATAATACAAATAAAAATAAATAAAAATAAAGTAAAATAAAATAAAATAAAATAAAATAAAATAAACTAAACTAAAATAAAATAAACTAAACTAAAATAAAATAAAAATAAAATAAAATTGAAAAAGGTAGAGGAAAATTAAAATAAAAATAAAAATTGATATTTTTTTATTTTGTTTTATTATTATTTTTATTAAAAAAATAAAATTAAGATTTTAAATAAAAACTTAACATTAAACGAAAATTAAAAATTAAGTTTTTTTTATTTTTTTATTTTTATTTTTTACTATTCATGAACGGTAATTTTATTTTACTATTTATACTATAAATTTTATTTATTTATTTTTAACTTAAAATTTTTGTTTTTTTTACTATTCATGAACGGTAATTTTATTTTACTATCTATGCTATAAATTTTATTTATTTATTTTTAACTTAAATTTTTTGATTTTTTTTACTATTCATGAACGGTAATTTTATTTTACTATTTACACTATAAATTTTATTTATTTATTTTTAACTTAAAATTTTTGTTTTTTTACTATTCATGAACGGTAAAATTTTTACTTCAAATTTCAAATTTCTAAATTATTTTACAATTAAAAGAAAAAATTTATTTTTTATTTTTTTATTTTTTTATTTCTTATGTTTTTATTTTTTTTATTTCTTATGAAATTTAAAATTTGATTATTATTTTTTATTATTAAAACAAAAAAAATCACAATTATTTACAACACAAAAATATTTTTAAAATTTTGATAAATAATTTAAAAACCGTTATTCCTTCCCCGGCAACGATGCCAAAAACTTGGTAAGCGAAAATCGGCATCCCCGATTCTTGCCAATACTTTGGTTTTAATATTTATAAAACTCTCGCAAGTGCACGAATCATTTCGAAGAAAATGATAAGTATACTCCCAAGGTCGATCTAAGGAAGGAATGTGTGTGGTTTTTAATTTATTATTCAAACTTCTAAAAACGAAATTAAATCTTAAACATCATGTCACGATATTTTGGGGTTTTGTGTTTTTAATCTACTTACATAAAAATAAACATAGATTCAATAAACATTTATGCAAATTTTATCTTTTATAATGGTGGAGTATTTATGGATATAATAACTAAGTTAATTATGCTTGCTCATATTATCTAGGTTATTAAAGATATGAATTGATATTTATTGATTCTCCCTTTTTTGTATAAATACCACCTTTGGTGGGGTTAGATATTCTTTGTTAACTAAACAAATCAATTAACACCTATGGGTGGGGTTGATAACTAATTTCCTTAATTAAATTAATTCGTTTTTCTAAGAGATTGAAAATGAACCATTTAAATGCCACCTTTGGTGGGGTTAGACAGTTTAAACTTTATTCAAGGTGTCCAAATTAAATCCAAGAATTTAGTTATCCGAGTACTAACTTTCAAGTTTTAAAACCACTACCGAAAACATGTTGTTAATACATTTTCAGATAATAATTCTTATAAAAACTTTTGAAATAGAGCTTCACTCTAACTACCGGGCGATTGTACCATCAAATAAAAGAGCACTACTCTAAATTAGACCGGATAACTAAACCTTAAAATCTAATTTTCAGGTTTAAGCTTGTAATAAAAAATAATATATTTCTCTCTCACATTTTTAATATAAAATCTTGAATAAAAACAAAATCAATCCATTTTAGAGTTTTTCACCTATTTAATATTTCGCAAGTATAACAACGTTATTATTACATCATGTTTACTAAACAGCCACCACAGTTAAATTTAATCACAGACAAATTAAATATAACATGTAAGAATAAAGCATAAAAATAACTGTAAAGAAAATAAAATCCTTATAGAACTTCGACGCTATTCCCGTTGCTGGAAAAACTCCAAGCGGAATTTGCACTCCCATTTATTGAATCAAAAAGCTAAAATATTACAAAAACATAACTAGTTCTTCCCTAAAAAGGGAAGAACTCTAAAACTAAGAGAAATTAACTAAAAACTAAGAAAAACTAAAAAAAACCTAAAAATCGAAGAAAAGAGAGAAAGAAATAAGAGAGAAGTGTGTATTTAGAGGTGTTTAAGGTGTGTTTTCAAGTGAAGGGAAGGGGGTATTTATAGGTGAGGATGGAGAGAAAAAATGAGTAAAAAAATGTAAAAACGCGTAATGGAAATACTGAGGTAATTGATGATGTCAGCATGACGTCATGGGCGGCAGCACGTGAAAAATGGGGCGAAAAGGTGTCGGGGCGCGCGGAAGGGGCTGCTGGGCGCGCACGGATGGCTGTCGCTGCGCGTAGCTCGGCGCGCGTGAACAGTAGCTGCGCGCTGGGGCGTGCGCGGATTGGCAGGCTGGCGCGCGCGAGATATGGCGCTGGGGCACGCGGGATGGGCACTGTGGCGTGCGGCTGGGCAGTTGGGCGCGATTTTCTCCTTTTTGACATTTTTGACCTTTTTGACCCATTTTGTCCAATTTTTCCATGTTTTTTTACCTTTCCCCATTTATTTATTAATATATTTGTGATGTATTGCTTCAAGTAATCCTCTTTGAGTCTTTAAGTTGCGTTTTTAAGCCAAAATACCTGAAAAACAATAAAAATACCCATGATTCCGAAAAAGACAAATTTATATAAATATATGATAAAACATATAAATATATATATTTTTAATCAATTAATGTGTATAAAATCATGGTTATTTTAGTGTTTTTTGAGCACTCATCAGGTTACAGTTATACAATGATCTAATACTTTAGTGAAATTTAACCAAAGAAAGAGCTCAAAATAAGAGAGCTCTTAGAGATTTCTATCAATAGTATAACTCTTTAGACATGCTAAAACACTCTTCTAACAAGAAGACAAAATAGGTAAATAGGAATTGGCCTAAAAGGAAGCTACCAAAATAATGGACTACATTTAGAAGAAGGTGATCTAAAAGATCCATTTAGAAAACCAAAGATGTTGTCCCCGCTAAAAGTCATAAAAAGATAAAAAAAAAATTGTTATAAATGCAGAAAAAAGGGACATTACAGTATCAGTTGTAAAACACAGGAAAAGATCAATGAGCTTGAAGTTGATGATAAACTCAAAAAGTAATTATTAGAAATTCTCTTAAATAGTGAATCTAAAGATGAGACACAAGAAGATTACTTGTATGAGTCATCCTCCTTAGAAGAAGAAAAGGATAAAGATGATGAATAATACAAGTGTGACGATTAAAAATCCATCATTAAAATGAATGGCTTGGATTTAAATGTCCTCACTAGAGAAGAAAATATAATCTTGGATCTTATCGATAACATCAAAGATCCACAATAAAAAAGAGAAGCCCTAGGTCGATACATAGTTGTGGCTAAAGAAGAAATACCCAACACTTAATCTCAAAAGAAAGAAGATCATAGTTTGATTCAAAAACTCAAACAACATAACCAGTAATACTCATTCAATGAAATCCTTAAAAGGGTTAAAAAAATACTTCTGAAAAGAAGGAACATATTATAAAGGATATCCCACAAAAGATTAACCAAACTAAAAAGGATCTTAAAGATCTAAAAACTAGAGTCTAAATTTTAGAGCTTTATCAAGGATCTCACACGCCTATACACTCTAAAAATGAGGTAGAAGAAGACTTTGATAAAAAAATTCAACTTTACCTAAAGAGGTATAAAATACTGATGATCTAAACCCACCAGATCAAGAAGAACCTCATATTTCTAAAATTCAATATATCAATTCTATTGATAAAATTTTCAATCAAAAATGGTACTCAAAAGTCACCATTGTATTTAACAAAGAATACACTTTTACAATGGAAACCTTAATCGACTCAGGCACAAACTTAAACTGTATAAGTGAAGGTATTGTACCAACAAGGTATTTCTCTAAACCCACCTAGGTTTAAAACACTGCTAATGGAGGTAGAATTCCTATCCACTATAAACTATCTAATACTATAGTTTGTAATAATGGAATATGTCTATAAACCACATTCTTATTAAGCAAAGAATTTTCCGGAATTGTTATCTTAGGCACACCATTTCTAAGTATGCTATATCCATTTAAAGTCACAGAAAATGATATCACTTCAAACCTAAAAGTTCATGATATATGTTTCAAGTTTTCAAAGGAACTAAATAAAATCGAAGTATATAACCTTAAATCGAAGGTTAATATAAAAGAATATTTTTATACTATTTAAAAAAAGAGGTTAGTCATGAGATTATAGAAGACAAGACTATGATTGACACAGTCCAAAAGTAGATTAAATCTCTTAAAAGAGAAATTTGAAAAGGAAATATGCTCAGAATTTCCCACTACTTTTTAAGAAAGAAAGAAGCATATAGTAAATTATCATATGAGCTAGATTTTACAAAATCTAAAATTCCCAGCAAAGAAAGGCCCATCCAGATGAATCAAAGACACCTAGATATCTATAAGTAAGAAATAGATGATCTTCTAAAAAAGAAGCTAATTCAAAAAAGTACTTATCCTTGGTCTTACCTTGCGTTTTATGTTGAAAATGCAGTAAAACTTGAAAGAGAAGTTCCATGGTTGGTAATTAACTACAAACCCTTAAATCGGATCTTACGATGGATTAGATATAAAATTCCTAATAAGAAAGACTTATTGAGAAAGCTTTACAAGGCAATACTTTTTTTCTAAATTTGACCTTAATAGTGGTTATTGGCAAATACAAATTTCCCATGAAGATTGGTATAAAATCACTTTCACTATTCCTTTTAGACATTATGAATGGAATGTTATGTTGTTTGGGTTAAAAAATACCCCTTCAGAATTTCAAATAATTATGAATAAGATGTTTAACCCTTACATGTGTTTTACTATTGTTTATATTCATGATGTGTTAGCTTACTCTAATTCCATTGACCATCATAGGAAGAATTTAAATATGTTTTTAAAAATTATAAAACAGCCGGATTAGTTATTTCTTCTCAAAGAATAAATATTTTTCAAACCAAAGTATGCTTCATAGGGCATAATATTGCTCAAGGGTTAATAACCCCAATAGATCGATCTAACATCTTTGATAAAATATTCCTTGATTAAATTAGGGATAAAAAACAATTACAAAGGTTTTTAGGTAGCCTTAATTATTTGCCAAAATTTTACGGGAATCCTGCATAAGACACCAAACCTCTTTATGAGAGATTGAAGAAAAATCCACCTAATTAGGGTCCAACCTATACTAAATCAGTACATCTCACAAAGTTAAGATATAAAGTTCTCTTATGATTATCCTTACCTCATCTTGATGCATTCAAAATTGTAAAAACTGATGCATTAGAGATATGGTATGAATGAACACTCTAGCAGCATTTTCCTATAAAAGAGGCCCTTATACGTTTCACTTCAGGCACTTGAAAACCATTGATGAGTACTTAAAAATCACTAAAATTACCATGATTTAATGTACTTTAATTTATTAAAATGATTTATATTTACATGATTTTATCATATTTTATATAAATTTTTCTTTTCGGAATCACGGGTATTTTTAATGTTTTTCAGGTATTTTCTCTTCAAAAATAATTTAAAGACTCGAAGAATAATATTGGAGGCAATACATCACAAATATGTTGAGAAAAAATGAGGAAAAGTCAAAAAAGTGGAAAATAGACAAAACTGCCCTTAGTCGCGCCATGGCACTCTGAGCAACACGCCCAGCCGTGTTGCATCACGCTGAAGTCTGCACGCATCTGCTTAAATCACGTTGCAATCTAGTGCCCAGCCGCACCATATCATGCAGAAGTCTATGCACAGTCGCCCATATCACGGCAGAGTCCACGGGCATCTATGCCCAACCGCGCCGAATTTGCACACGCGTCATTACCTACTTCAGCGCCTGTCCATTCTATGTCAATGTTTGCATAAATTTCAATCTATTACACATTTTAAGCCATTTTTTTATCATTGTTTCTTACTTTTTTACCCTTTTCCTCACCTATAAATACCCCATTTCCTCCATTATAAAATATACACCAAGACATAATTTTATCAGCTCTTTCTCTCTCTATTTTTCTCTCTAGAAAGTTTTCTTAGTTGTTTTTAGTTTTTAGTTTTAAAGTTCTTCTCTTTTTAGAAAAGAAATAGCAATGTTTTTATAGATTTTTAGTTTTTTGAAGCCAAAAACTTGATGATGCAACATCAAGTCCCCGACAATAGTTCCAAAAACTTGATGAGCAAAACAGACATAAGAAATACCGATCTTGCAAATACTTTGATTTTATATTTGTAAAACTCTCGCAAGTGCATGAATCATTTTATATAAAATTATAAGTATACTCCTAAGGTCGATCTAAGTTAGGAATATATATGGTTTTTAATTTATTATTCAAAATCTTAAAAACAAAATTAAATCTTAAATATCCTATCACGATATTTTAGTTTTTGTGTTTCCTAATCTAATAGCATAAAAATAAACATAGATAAGGATTCAATAAACATTTATGCAAATATTGTATCATTTATAACAGTGGAGTATTTATGGATATAATAATTATGTTAATTATATTTACTAATATTATTTAGGTTATTAAAGGTATAAATTGATATTTATTGATTCTCTTTTTTTTATATGAATACCACATTTGGTGGCGTTATATATTATTTATTAAATAAATAAATCAATTAACACCTATAGATGGGGTCGATGATTAATTTGGTTAATTAAATTAATTCTTTTTTTTCTAAGACATTTAAAATTAACCATTTAAATGCCACTTTTGGTGGGATTGGACATTTTAAACTTTATTCAAAGTATCCAAATTAAATCTAAGAATTTATTATCCGAATACTAACTTTCAAGTTTTAAAACCACTACTAAAAATATGATGTCGAAACGTTTTCAAATAATAGTTTTTATAAAAAAAAATTGAAATAGAGCTTCACTTTACCTACCAGGTGATGAACGAAAACCGGCATCGCCGATCTTCGCAAATACTTTGGTTTTAATATTTATAAAACTCTCGCAAGTGCACGAATCATTTCGAAGAAAATGATAAGTATACTCCCAAGGTCGATCTAAGGAAGGAATGTATGTGGTTTTTAATTTATTATTCAAACTTTTAAAAACGAAATTAAATCCTAAACATCCTGTCACGATAGTTTGGTTTTTGTGTTCCTAATCTAATGACATAAAATAAACATATATACAGATTAATTAAATATAATCTAATAACATAAAAATAAACATAGATACAAATTCAATAAATAATTATCTAAAAATAAACATATATACGGATTCAATAAATATTCATGCAAATTTTTATCATTTATATTAGCGGAGTATTTATGGATATAATAACTAAATTAATTATGCTTGCTCATATTAACTAGGTTATTAAAGATATAAATTGATATTTTATTGATTCTCTCTTTTTTATATAAATACCACCTTTGGTGGGGTTAGATATTCTTTGTTAACTAAACAAATCAATTAACACCTATGGGTGGGGTTGATAACTAATATGCTTAATTAAATTAATTCCTTTTTCTAAGAGATTGGAAATGAACCATTTAAATGCCACCTTTGGTGGGGTTAGACAATTTAAACATTATTCAAGGTGTCCAAATTAAACATAAGAATTTAATTATCCGAGTACTAACTTTCAAGTTTTAAAACCACTACCGAAAACATGTTGTCAATACATTTTCAGATAATAATTCTTATAAAAACTTTTGAAATAGAGCTTCACTCTAACTACCGGGCGATTGTACCATCAAATAAAAGAGCACTACTCTAAATCAGACCGGATAACTAAACCTTAAAATCAAATTTTCAGGTTTAAGTTTGTAATGAAAAATAATATATTTCTCTCTAACATTCTTAATATAAAATCTTGAATAACAACAAAATCAATTCATTTTAGAGATTTTTACCTATTTAATATTTCGCAAGCATAACAACGTCATTATTACATCATATTTACTAAACAGCCAGCATAGTTAAATTTAACCACAGACAAGTTGAATATAACATGTAAGAATAAAGCATAAAAATAACTGTAAGAAAATAAAATCCTTACAGAACTTTGACGCTATTCCCGTAGCTAGAAAACCTCCGAGCGGAATTTGCACTTCCATATATTGAATCAAAAATCTAAATTATTACAAAAACATTACAAGTTCCTCTCAAAAAGAGAAGAACTCTAAACCTAAGAGAATTGAACTAAAAACTAAGAGAAAAACTAAGAAAAGCTTAGAAACTAAGAAAGAAACTAAGAAAAACTAAAAACTAAGAAATGAGAGAAAGAAAGAAGAGAGAAGTGAGTTTTGAAGGTGTGATTTGAAGTGAAGGGAAGGGGGTATTTATAGGTGAGGATGGAGAGAAAAAATGAGTAAAAAAATGTTAAAAAAAATATTAAAAAATGTAAAAACGCGTATTGGAATTGCTGATGTCATCAATGACGTCAGCATGACGTCACAGGGGCTGCTGCACGTGAAAAATGGGGCGAAAACGCGTTGGGCGCGCGGTGGGGCTGCTGCTGGGCGCTGCGCACGCGCGCTGGGGCTCTCGCTGCGCGTAGCTCGGCGCGCGTCATGGGGCGCGTCATGGGGCGCGTCATTCAAGATATATGCTTTTTATAAATGAAGAAATTGCAATGACTTTTTTTTTTAGGGAATTACTTCCTATGTCTTTCTTTTGTATTTAACCTTTACTCACAACTTTGTTGGAAATGTGGGTCATAGTATGTAGATGATACTATTTTTTTTATCTCTCTATACATTTTTTTTATATATGTATTTTTTTAGAGAGTCAACCCATGTACAGATTGTACATTTTTTTTTTGGATTTTGGTGAGTGGTTAATTTTGTGGCTTTTCTGTTTGATCTTGGTTTAGGTAACCCCAGATATGTCTTTTTGTTTTTGTAGCAGTCATGCATGAATGAGATATAAGCATATACTATCCATTTCTACTCAAATCGTTTAATCTAAACAAAAATAATAATCAAAAATATATGATACTCTATTAAGATGAGAAAAAAAAATTCATACATTCAATGCTAATACCTATAGAGATCATCTAAACTTTTGAATAAATAAGAAATGTGTTTGGAGTAGAAAAAATATATATTTCACTCTGAATAAAAGAAATTAGGTTTAAATTATATCTCACAAGGGTAGTCTCCACTAAAAAATTCATAAACACCGATTTTGGGTTTAATATAATTTCCACATTTTATCAAGAAATACTAGTTATGACAAAAACTAACTAATTATCAAAAATAATTACAAAATATTTCATGATATGTTTTCAAAAAATTAATCTAACAGTACCAAAGACTTAACTATTTACTTAAATTTGATTTAAAGAAATGATAAATTTTTGTGAGATTTTTTTATTTTTATTTTTTTATTAAGCATGGTAACTTTTCACCACCCCCAACCTAGAACTTACATTGTCCTCAATGTAACAACTGAAAATTAAAGATAAAGAGAAAAGAGGATAAAGATTACCTATTTCTTGAGAATGTGTAAGTAGTAATGAAGAAATGCAGGTGCATCCATCATATTCATCATTAAAGTGTATACAGACAGATCGCTGTGAACTTCTAACATCTCAACAAATATTTTAGTTTTAACAAATTTAAAAATTATTCACATACAAGTAAACTAAAATAAACAATAAAATTAAGTAAATAAAACAAATAACAAAAAAAAAATTACCTAACATGATGGGTTGCCTCCCATCCAGCGCTTAGTTTAACGTCTTAGCAAGACGTATCTTTTTGGTGCTAAGGGTTACTCAGCCAAATGCAATCCATTTCAGCAATGTTGTTTGGTTCTTCTAAATAAGGCTTGACACGATGGCCATTAACTTTGAACGTTTTTTGTGTCTTGGAGTCCAATAGTTCTACCACTCCATGTTCAGATACCTGAACTATTTTGAATGGTCCATCCCATCTTGATCTCAGCTTTCCTGGAAACAATCTCAAACGAGAGTTAAATAAAAGAACTTTCATTCCAGGGTGAAAAGTTTTAGGAACTAGCCTCTTGTCATGATAGCGCTTAGTACGCTCTTTGTATAACTTGGCATTCTCATAAGCTTCATTCCTAATTTCTTCCAACTCATGAAGCTGGAGTACTCGTTTTTCACCTGCTTTATCTAAATCCATGTTTAGCTCTTTAATTGCCCAATAAGCCTTGTGTTCAAGTTCAACTGGAAGGTGGCACGCTTTCCCAAAGATTAACCGGTAAGGGCTCATCCCAATAGGTGTTTTGTAAGCGGTGCGGTATGCCCATAAGGCATCATTTAACTTAAATGCACAATCCTTCCTTGAAGGACGCACAGTGCGTTCCAGTATTCCCTTAATTTGCCTATTACTTACTTCCACTAAACCAGAAGTTTGAGGATGATATGGAGTAGCTACCTTATGTGTGATGTTGTACTTGTTTAGTACTCCATCAAAGAGTTTGTTACAAAAATGGCTACCTCCATCACTTATTATAGCTCTAGGCGTTCCGAACCTACTGAATATGAAATCTTTCAAGAATTTCACAACAACATTAGCATCATTGGTTTTGGTGGGGATAGCTTCTACCCACTTGGACACATAATCCACAGCAACCAAAATGTATTGAAAACCATTAGATGGGGGAAAAGGACCCATAAAGTCAATCCCACATACATCAAAGAGTTCAACAACTAAATTAGATGTCAAAGGCATTTCATCTCTTTTGCTTATGTTTCCTGTTCT
Source organism: Hippophae tibetana (assembly GCA_037013495.1). Classification (NCBI taxonomy): domain Eukaryota; kingdom Viridiplantae; phylum Streptophyta; class Magnoliopsida; order Rosales; family Elaeagnaceae; genus Hippophae; species Hippophae tibetana. The sequence goes on along the minus strand of CM072804.1, from coordinate 41,316,540 downwards.
TTGACATCTATCACATTGTGCACAAAACATATGAGCATCTTTAAAAAGAGTGGGCCAAAAGAATCCAGACTGTAATATCTTACGGGCTGTCTTTTCACCTCCAAAATGACCCCCACAATGAAGTTCATGACAAAAAGTCAGAATGCTCTTATGTTCTTCTTCAGGTACACATCTCCGGATGACTTGATCTTGACCAATTTTGTATAAATAAGGGTCATCCCAGAAATAGTCCTTAATAGTTTTAAAAAACCTTTTCTTGTCCTGATATGAAGTGTTAGGTCGCAAAACACCAGTGGCAAGATAGTTTACAATATCAGCATACCATGGGTTCGGACCTATGAAAAATAACTGTTCATCAGGAAAGGTTTCAACTATATCGTCATTACTCTCATCTTTAAGAGAATTGAAGTCAGAAATCAACCTAGACAAATGGTCAGCTACTAAGTTTTCACTGCCTTTCTTATCCTTGATTTCTAGGTCAAATTCTTGTAAGAGTAAGACCCACCTGATTAATCTTGGCTTGGCATTTGGTTTACTTAATAGGTATCTTAAAGCAGCATGATCAGAATGCACAATCACTTTAGATCCTACTAAATAAGACCGAAATTTGTCTAAAGAGAATACTATAGCCAAGAATTCCTTTTCAGTGGTGGTGTAATTCATCTGGGCATCATTGAGTGTTTTGCTAGCATAGTAGATGACATGTAAACGCTTATCCACTCTTTGTCCCAGGACTGCTCCTATTGCATAATCAGAAGTGTCACACATTATTTCAAAGGGTAAAGACCAGTTTGGTGCCATTATAACAGGGGTAGATGTTAGTTTATCTTTCAAGGTATTAAAGGAAGTAAGGCAGTCATTGTTGAAATCAAAATCAGCATCTTTGGATAGCAAGTTACATAAGGGACGACTTATTTTAGAGAAATCTTTAATAAATCGTCTGTAAAATCCTGCATGTCCCAAGAAGCTTCTTATCCCCTTCACAGATGTAGGGGGAGGTAGTTTGGATATCAATTCAACTTTTGCCTTATCAACTTCAATACCCTTGTTTGAAATTATATGTCCTAAAACTATCCCTTGTTGAACCATAAAATGACTTTTCTCCCAACTAAGGGTTAGATTGCATTCAATGCATCTTTCTAAAACCAAAGTCAATTTATGTAAGCAATCATCAAATGAGCTCCCAAAGACAGAGAAATCGTCCATGAAAATCTCAATGAATTTCTCCACCATGTCCGAGAAAATGGATATCATGCATCTCTGGAACGTGGCAGGGGCATTGCATAACCCAAATGGCATTCTGCGGAAAGCAAATGTCCCAAAAGGACATGTAAATGTGGTCTTTTCCTGATCTTCTGGTGCTATGGGTACTTGATAATATCCAGACAGTCCATCCAAAAAACAGTAAAATTCGTGCCCAGCTAATCTTTCCAACATTTGATCAATGAATGGAAGAGGAAAGTGATCCTTTTTCGTATATAAATTTAGTTTCCTAAAATCTATACACATTCTCCATCCAGTGATTATTCTAGTGGGCACTAATTCACTTTTGTCATTTTTAACAACTGTTATCCCAGATTTCTTTGGTACCACATGCACTGGACTAACCCACTTACTATCTGCAATAGGGTAGATAATCCCTTCTTCTAATAATTTAAGAATTTCTTTTTTAACTACCTCTTGCATGTTTGGGTTTAGTCTTCTTTGGGCCTCTCGTACAGGTTTAGCACCATCCTCCAAGTTGATCTTGTGCATACACATTGTTGGACTAATGCCTCTTATATCCCCTATACTCCAACCTATAGATTTTTTAAACTGTTTAAGCACTTTGATGAGTTCCTTTTCTTGTGGTTTGGTCAAGGTTGAAGAAATTATCACTGGATAAGTTTCTCCCTCTCCCAAAAACACATATTTTAAGTGCTCAGGTAAGTCTTTGAGTTCAAGTTCAGGTGGATTGGCCTCTTTACTGGATGAAGAACTGGGTAGATTTAAAAGTGTACTAGATTTTGTCATCACTTCATTATTGTCTAGTTGTTCAAGGTACCCCTTAATTTCTTCATCTAAATCTTCTTCAACCTTTTCAAGTGTAAGAACGGTTTCAAGCTTGTCTTCTATTCTGGTTCGGAAAAAGGTGTTTTGGACAAGATTATCCAAAGGATCAACATCGAATATTTCATCGATGGCAGAAATAGAAGGGAAAGGTGAAGAATCAAAAACTTTAAAATGAACAGTCTCTCCTAAGACTGTCATTGTCAAATTTCCATCTTGGACATCAATAATAGTTTTAGTAGTTGCCATAAATGGTCTACCAAGCAATATTGTGTGCTCTCTGTCCAATGCTGGATTTTCTTGCATATCCAGAACCACAAAGTCAACAGGTATTATCAATTTGTCTACCTGTACCAAAACATCCTCAACTATTCCCTCTGGATATTTAAGAGATCTATCTGCAAGTTAAAGGGACATAGTTGTGGGTTTTAAATCCCCTAGATTGAGTTGTAAGAATATAGAGTAGGGCATCAAATTTATACTAGCACCTAAATCAAGCATTGCTTTAGCAACCTTCCTATCCCCCATAGTTATGTTTATAATAAAACTTCCAGGGTCTTTCAACTTAGGGGGTAGTTTGTGCTGAAGTATAGCGCTAGAAATTTCTGATACTACTACTCGTTCATTCAGTTCATACCTCCTTTTCTTAGTGTTCAACTCTTTGAAAAACTTGGCATATAAGGGTACATTCATGATCACTTCTAATAATGGTAAATTGATATTTACTTTAGAGAGCATATTAAAAAGATCATTGAATTGCTTATCTTGTTTGGATTCTTTCAACCGGTGGGGAAAAGGTACTTGTATCTGGTGTGGTTCTGTTGTCTTTTGAATTTTGGGGGTGTCAGATGACCCCCCAATGAGTTTTTCAGAAGGCTTGTTAAGTTTAACACTTGTTTCTCCTTTTTGCGAGATTAGAGTATCGCCTTCTCTGTTACCTGAACTACAAGGTAGATTGTTAGAGATTTCAGGTAAACTGGTATTGACTACCTTACCACTTCGAAGGGTTCTAACATCCTTTGCTTGTTCTGGTTGACTGGGCAACTTTCCTGGTTCTTTCTTTTGCATTTGTTCAGCCAGTTGCCCAACTTTAAATTCAATTCTTTTAACCGAAGCCTCCATGGTGTTCAACCTTTGATTAGTCATCAATTGGTTGTCACGACTAACTTGAATAAAAGCATTCAAGCTATCTTCTAAGGTTGGTTTAAAAGATTGGCTTGGTGGGTAAGGGTGGTTGTTATCCGACCTTAGTGTTGGATATTGGGTGTAGGTTGGGTGATTATAGGTGTTTGGATGATACCTTTGAAAAGATTGGACTTCCTCTATGGCATCGACACTAGAATCACAAGTATTTGAACAATTATGAGTACCATGCCCAATTGAACAACACACTTCACATACCTCTTGATTTGAAATTTGGTGGGAAGTGAGGAATTTCACTTGTTTAGTCAATTCAGCAAGTTGCAAGGTTATCTCATTATCAGAGCCGACTTCATTGACCTTTGCTTTCCTTCTACCACCTCTTTGTTGGGAATTAGAACCCAATAGCTCATAGAGATTATAGGTTTCCTCTGCGGTCTTTTCTCCTACAGCACCTCCAGCAGCATTATCAACCATGTATTGACTCTGTAGTGTCAATCCATCGTAAAAGAATTGGTTTTGTAGCTGTAATGGAAAGCTATGATTTTGACATTGAATGAAAAGGAGTTTGAATCGTTCCCAAGCTTCATGAAAGGGCTCTTCATACATTTGAGAAAATGTTGCTATCTTTGTTCTTAGATCAACAGTCTTTTGATGGGAATAGAACCTACCCATGAAAATTTCATAGACTGCCTCCCAAGTTTTAAGAGAACCTGACTGTAGAGTAATGAACTATGACCAAGCTTTATCTTTGAGAGTGTAAGGAAAACACCTCATCCTAAGTTGATCTTCATTAATTGCATGTAGTGGAAAGGTTTGGACAATAGCATAGAATTCTCGAATGAAATTTAAAGGGTCTTCATTAGGGATACCGTAAAAGGAAGGCAACAAAGAATAATGAATCTTTTTCAATTCATAATTCCTTGCAGCCTCTTGTAATTGGATACCGGAAGTTACATTGCCAATGATTGGCATTGTATATTCTTTCATCTTTTTCCGCCTATCTTCAGCATCTCCCATGGTTGTTTGTAGTTGAAAATGATCCTCCTCCTATTGTGTATCAACATTTTGCTCTTAGTAGATATTTTTATAACTTGATAAAACGTAAAGGCTTAAAGCAAAAAGGTGCAAGGAACCTAAAATTATTATTATTTTTTTTTTTAATTTAAATTTAAACGAATGGACACAATTTTTGAAACAAACAAATTTATTTCATTTGAATTTTTATTACACGTAAACTAAAACAAAGCAAAATACAATAATGGGTGACCTCCCATACAGGACTAAAATTTATCGTCCTCTAGTAAGACGTTGCTTGGAGATTGCAGAATGAAAAACTCAATGTCTCCTCTTCATTGAATTCATTTAAGTATCAAATTAGTCTTTGCCTTTTTGCAAATGTTCAACTAACTGTTCAACTTGAACTTCCACCTTTTTGATAGAAGCTTCCACAGAGTCCAACCGTTGATTGGTTTTAGATTGGTTATCCCTACAAACTTGAATAAAGAAATTCAAGTTGTCCTCCAGGGTTGGTTTATTGGGAATGCTTCTTGGAATAGGTGGGTGGAATTGCTGTCCTGCCTGGTTTGAGCTTTGAGTGAAAGGAGGGTTGTTTTGCCTCCAAGAGAAATTTGGATGACTTCTCCACCCAGGATTATAGGTATTTGAATTGGGATCAAACCTTGGTCTCTGTTGATATGCTCCCAACACATTGACCTGTTCAGGTCCAGTTGTTTCTCCTTGATATGGACAGGCTTCAGTACCATGTCCCATGTTGCTATACAACCCATATTGATCATTATTGGTGTTGGTTTGTGTAGCGAGAAGGGCAACTTGCTTAGTCAGTTGAACAAGTTGTTGTTGAACTTCATTACTGGAGTCGATTTCATGAACTCCAGCTTTTCTCACTCGGGAGCTTTTCTGTTGGGAATTAGCACCCAACATCTCAAAGAGGTTATACGTCTCTGAGGTAGTCTTTTCTCCTATTGCTCCTCCTGCAGCGTTGTCGACAATGAACTGACATTGTTGTGTAAGTCCATCGTAAAAGAATTGGTTCTGCAACTGCAGGGGAAAGCTATGATGGGGACATTGAGTGAGAAACATTTTGAACCTATCCCAAGCTTCATGGAATGGTTCTCCTTCCATATGAGAGAAAGTAGCAATCTTTCCTCTCAACTCTGATGTTTTTTGATGGGAATAGAATTTTCCCATGAATTTATTGTAAATGTTACCCCATGTCATCAGAGAACCTGGGGGAAGTGACATCAACCAAGCTTTGGCCTTATCCTTTAGAGTGTAGGGAAAACATCTCATCCTAAGTTGATCCTCGTTTAGAATACCGAGGGGGAATGTTTGGACCGTAGCATAGAAATCTCTCATAAAGGAAAGAGAATCTTCATTAGGTAACCCATAAAAGGAAGGAAGCATAGAAAAATGAATATTTTTAAGGTCATAATTCCGAGCAGCCTCTCCCAACTGGATAGCGGCAGTTGCCGTGCCTATTACCGGTCTTGCAAACTCCTTCATCGTGGTTTCCCTAATATGTTGGTTTTCCTCCATTTCTTTTGGTTCTAGTAAAGGATTAAGACTTGGTTCTATGTTTTGCTCAAAAACAGGTTGATGGGTAGAATCCAGTTTTGTTGACACTTGTTTAAATTTATGAAATTTATTTACATATGGTGTAAGAGGGTTTCCTAAGGATCTCCTACCACGCATAGACTATTGTAAACGTAAATTTAAAAACTCCTGTCAACAAAATAAAAAATTTAGAAAAAATTTACATGTTATTTAATACAAAGCACTAAACAAAACTAGTTAAACCCTAAAAAAAAGAAATTTTTTTTTTTTATTAATTTTTTTTTTATTATTATTATTATTTTTTTTTATATTTTTTTTTATTTTGTAACATAATTAGTATTAACCAAGAGTGCTCCCAGGAAAGAATGGTGGTGCAAACGGCTCCTTAAATACCATTCTCCTAGCCAGAGCAACGTTCCCAGGAAAGACTAGTGGCACAAAGGCTTCCAAGAACTAGTCTCCTATACAGAACTCCCTTAGATTTTTACTTTTCATGTTATTTAGTTAACTAGGTATAAATTCAAGTAATGTTTTTTTTTTATTATTATTATTATTCATGAACGGTAATTTTATTTTACTATTCACGCTATATTATGTCTTATTAACTTAAAATTTTTGAAATTTAAGTTTTTGAATTTTTTTTTTATGAACGGTAATTTTATTTTACTATTCACGCTATATTATTTCTTATTAACTTAAATTTTTTTGAATTTTGAAATTTATTTTTTTTTATTTATTTATTTTTTTTTTTTACTATTCATGAACGGTAAAAAAAATTTTTACTGCAAATTTCAAATTTCTAAATTATTTTACAATTAAAAAAAAATTATTTTTATTTTTTATTTTTTTATTATTTTTTTATTTATTTATTATGAATTTTGAAATTTGATTATTGTTAAAATATCACAATTATTTACAGCACAAAAAAATGTTTTTAAAATTTTGATAAATAATTTAAAAACGCTATTCCTTTCCCGGCAACGGCGCCAAAAACTTGATGAACGAAAACCGGCATCGCCGATCTTCGCAAATACTTTGGTTTTAATATTTATAAAACTCTCGCAAGTGCACGAATCATTTCGAAGAAAATGATAAGTATACTCCCAAGGTCGATCTAAGGAAGGAATGTATGTGGTTTTTAATTTATTATTCAAACTTTTAAAAACGAAATTAAATCCTAAACATCCTGTCACGATAGTTTGGTTTTTGTGTTCCTAATCTAATGACATAAAATAAACATATATACAGATTAATTAAATATAATCTAATAACATAAAAATAAACATAGATACAAATTCAATAAATAATTATCTAAAAATAAACATATATACGGATTCAATAAATATTCATGCAAATTTTTATCATTTATATTAGCGGAGTATTTATGGATATAATAACTAAATTAATTATGCTTGCTCATATTAACTAGGTTATTAAAGATATAAATTGATATTTTATTGATTCTCTCTTTTTTATATAAATACCAGCTTTGGTGGGGTTAGATATTCTTTGTTAACTAAACAAATCAATTAACACCTATGGGTGGGGTTGATAACTAATATACTTAATTAAATTAATTCCTTTTTCTAAGAGATTGGAAATGAACCATTTAAATGCCACCTTTGGTGGGGTTAGACAATTTAAACATTATTCAAGGTGTCCAAATTAAACATAAGAATTTAATTATCCGAGTACTAACTTTCAAGTTTTAAAACCACTACCGAAAACATGTTGTCAATACATTTTCAGATAATAATTCTTATAAAAACTTTTGAAATAGAGCTTCACTCTAACTACCGGGCGATTGTACCATCAAATAAAAGAGCACTACTCTAAATCAGACCGGATAACTAAACCTTAAAATCAAATTTTCAGGTTTAAGTTTGTAATGAAAAATAATATATTTCTCTCTAACATTCTTAATATAAAATCTTGAATAACAACAAAATCAATTCATTTTAGAGATTTTTACCTATTTAATATTTCGCAAGCATAACAACGTCATTATTACATCATATTTACTAAACAGCCAGCATAGTTAAATTTAACCACAGACAAGTTGAATATAACATGTAAGAATAAAGCATAAAAATAACTGTAAAGAAAATAAAATCCTTACAGAACTTTGACGCTATTCCCGTAGCTAGAAAACCTCCGAGCGGAATTTGCACTTCCATATATTGAATCAAAAATCTAAATTATTACAAAAACATTACAAGTTCCTCTCAAAAAGAGAAGAACTCTAAACCTAAGAGAATTGAACTAAAAACTAAGAGAAAAACTAAGAAAAGCTTAGAAACTAAGAAAGAAACTAAGAAAAACTAAAAACTAAGAAATGAGAGAAAGAAAGAAGAGAGAAGTGAGTTTTGAAGGTGTGATTTGAAGTGAAGGGAAGGGGGTATTTATAGGTGAGGATGGAGAGAAAAAATGAGTAAAAAAATGTTAAAAAAAATATTAAAAAATGTAAAAACGCGTATTGGAATTGCTGATGTCATCAATGACGTCAGCATGACGTCACAGGGGCTGCTGCACGTGAAAAATGGGGCGAAAACGCGTTGGGCGCGCGGTGGGGCTGCTGCTGGGCGCTGGGGCTATCGCTGCGCGCAGCTCGGCATGCGTGAACAGTGCCCGCGCGCTGCGCTGCGCGCAGCTGGGCAGGCCAGCGCGCGCGGCTGGGCGCTGGGGCGCTGGGCTGCGCGCACGACTGGGCTGCGGCGCGCGATTTCCGTCTTTTTGACATTTTTGACCTTTTCGACCCATTTCGTCCGATTTTTCCATGTTTGTTGACCTTTTCTCACTTATTTATTGATATATTTGTGATGTATTGCTTCAAGTATTCCTCTTTGAGTCTTTAAATTGCGTTTTTAAGCCAAAATTCCTGAAAAACAATAAAAATACCCGTGATTCCGAAAAAGACAAATTTATATAAATATATGATAAAACATATAAATATATATATTTTTAATCAATTAATGTACATAAAATCATGGTTATTTTAGTGCTTTTTGAGCACTCATCACCAGGCGATTGTACCAACAAATAAATAGCACTACTCTAAATCAAACTGAATAATTAAACAATAAAATCTAATTTTTAAATTTAAGTTTGTAATGAAAAAAATAATATATTTCTCTTTAACATCCTTAATATAAAATATTGAATAAAAACAAAATCAATTCATTTTATAGATATTTTTACCTATTTAATATTTCCCAAGCATAACAACATTATTATTATATCATGTTTACAAATAGGTATCCATGTTATATTTAATCATAGAAAAACTAAATATAACATATAAGAATAAAACATAAAAAATAACTATAAAAAATTACAACACTTAAATGTTAATTCTATTGATGGAAAACCTTCAAATGGATTTGCATTTCTGTTTATTGAATCAAAGGCTAGAAATTTACAAAAACATAGCTAGTTCTTCTCAAAAAAGATAACTTTAAAACTAAAAAATAAAAAACTAAGAAAGTTTTCTAGAGCGAGAAATCTAGAGAGAGAAAGAGTTGAGAAAATTGTATCTTGGTGTGTATTTTACAATGGGGAAAAGGGTATTTAGAGGTGAGGAAAAGAGTAAGAAAGTGGAAAAAAATGATAAAAATGGCTTAAAACACGTAATGAACATATGTTAATGCAGGCATTGACACAAAATGGATGGGCACTGATGTAGGAAGTGGCGCGTCCACAAATTCGACATGATGCGGAATAGCTCGGCATAGATGCGCGTGGAATTTGGAGTGATGCGGGCAGATGCGCATAGAATTTTGCATGATATGCTATGGCTAGGCATTAGATTACAAAGTGATGCAAGAGAATTTGCGCAGAGTTTGGCATGATACGGCACGGCTAGGCGCGTTGCTCAGCATGGTGAAGTGTGGCTAAGGGCAGTTTTGTCAATTTTTCCATTTTTTTTACTTTTCCTCATTTTGTTCTCAACATATTTGTGGTGTAATGTGTCCAATACTATTCTTCGAGTCTTTAAATAATTTTTGAAAAAAAAATACCTGAAAAACAATAAAAATACACATGATTTTGAAAAAAAAATTATTTAAAAATATGATAAAATCATTTAAATATAAATATTTTTAATCAATTAAAATACAATAAATCATGGTAGTTTTAGTGCTTTTTAAGTACTTATCAACCAGCTCAAAAGAATTATTCTACTATCAAAAAATAAATTTTAGCTTTAATTTTTTACATTTCCAAATTTCATGAGGATCTCTTAAACTAGAAATTTTTAATAAGAATAGATTGCAAACCTGTTAAAGAAGTCCTTGAAAATGACGTTAAAAACCTAGCTTCTAAACAAATCTTTGCTAGGTGGAAGGCTATCTTCTCTATATTCGATTTTGATATAGAGTTTATTAAAAGTGACTCAAACTCTCTACCATATTTATTAACCAGAGAATACCTAAAGAGAAGCTATGAATAAAGGAGGTAGATAAGCAGTTGCTCACACTCATAACTCTTATAAAAAGAGAGCTATCAAACTTCCTAAAAAGGATGAGTTTTTTGAAATCATAAAAAAGACTCTTTACAATAAAGTTTGAAGATGTGAATAAATCACCTAAACAAGTAGCGTCCATTTATCTTAAAGATAATCTCTCATCTTTTATTGTACCTAAGATAAGGGATTTTTAGGAACTCATTTTAAAAGAAACAGGTTCTATCGACATAAATCATAACTTGAGAAATGGTTGACACATCGCCTTCTCTACCCTAAAAATAACAAGGGTATTTTGCAAAGCAAACTAGGATACCAATCTCTATAGAAGGGAATTCTTTAAAGATCATAGGATGCAACCTATAACCTATGATTATTTTGACTACATCCAAGTATAGGATCAAACCATATCCTACCGAAATCCTCAAAGGGAACATATGGTACATTCGGTTTAAAACTATCAAAGGGCACATACATGGTACATTCGGTTTAAAACTAGATATTACTATGTATTTCATTACTTTCCCAACTAGTTTCGAAATTGGTTCTCTTTCTTTGAACCAACTTGCGATATCTTTCCAACAAAAGTATAAAAGCTTATAATCAATTTGAAGAAAGTAATTTTGTTATTTATAGGACAATGATCATGCCTTATTTTTTTGTTTCATTATATAAGCTTCCCTGGATCAATAAATGGGATTACTTAATTCCTTTCTCCAATACATTCACATGTCTTACATGACAAACCTTTGCACAATGGTGGGATAAAACCCCTCTAAATGAGTTCCAAGATTTTCAAATTATCCAATTATTTCAAGATCTTAAAACCATACCTCGACAAAGTAAAAGCCCCTTCACAATTTAATAGAAAAAATAAAAACCCAGAGGGAAGATGAAGATTACATCTCTAAAAAACTAGATAAGTTTATTTCATCCATCTCCAACAATAGTTCAAATAGAGATGAACAATTAGATTTAGAATTATCTTTAGGTGATATCCACATGGTTGGATCTGATTAAATCTACTAAAAGTATATAAAAAAGACAAAGACCCATTCTGGACTATTCGACTCCACTTTCCTAAAAGGATTCTCATCTAGGACATGCCTCCAAACACATAGGCCAAGCATCACATGCTCTACTTTAATAAAGTTAAAAATTATTTTTCTTTACTAAAGTTGTATAGTGTTATTACTTTAATAATTCAGTTTTTGTTTCTTTTGTAATGAGCTTTCTCTACCTATATAAGGTAAAGATCGCTCAGTGTTTTAGACATCGAATGTTGTAATTCTCTCTTCTCTCTTGTAATATACTCCTTATTTAATGATATATAAATATCTTTCTGTTTAATATATACTAATATATGATATATCTTTCCTAGCAGACCCTAGGCCATAATTGGTATCAGATCCATAGTTAGGTAAGGTTATAATAATAGAAGGTTACAAAAATAATTACTATCATTCCATTTACATCTAATTGAGGTCAATTGAGGTCCTTTGAGGTCAATCAAGGAGCAATCACAGTAAGACCCAGGAGAGGCATCAAAAGACATAAGACTCAATAACTCTCAATTAATAACATGGAATGCATGGTAAGGAATTAGATATTGGGTAAAGGTTTGTGTTGGAAATCCCTAGCTTGATGAATTAGTAGTGACTAATACATCCTTCCTCATTCTAGTCTATTAATGAACTAAAAAATATAAGATAAATAGGCTTTCTACTTGCTCTTATCTTCTTCTTAGATTATTTTTTTGAATTTTTTTGAGAAATAATTTAGTTCACTTAAATTAATTCTTATATATATGTTTTCTATTAGTCCTGCATGGAAAGATTTGTAAATAAATATTGGATCAAGTCTTTCCAAAATATTGAATTTACTTCCCGTAGGTAATTCCTTTTCTATTGTATAGAACTTCATATCTTCTATGTGTTCCTGTGTAGATTTTCTGGCCAAGTTGTAAAAGATCAACCATTATAGTTTTCTAAGATTTCTATATTGGTCCTTTTCATCTTTAGTGATTAATGAATTTCTGGGAGATGTTTCCCTGAATAGAACTGAATGCCTTACTATCTTTGATGTCTCTAGGAGAGATGCTTCTCTAAATAGTACTGGAGGCCTTAATATTTTCCCTAGGGTTGTTAACCTGCTTGGTGCTACAAGTTTTTGTTATAGTGTTGTAGAGTAATTCCTTAACAATCTTCTCTGGAATTACTAGTTTTGGTACTTTGTATTTGGCATAACTGCCTTCAGCCTCTATTCTATTTGTGATGGATCTATAGGTTATTCTACTAAACCCAAGAATAGATTTAATTGCTTCTTCCTAGTTGTGGTAGATTCCTAGTTTTGGGTCATTATAGACTACATAAGTCTTTTTTTGTTCTTCTTTTCTACCTCATTAGCCCAATTGAGCTTTCTTATTTTAGAAATATTACTTTTTTTAATTGCTAGGTTCTTTTCATTTTGAATTCTTTCTTTAGAAGTTTTATCTTCTTTAGATTTAATGTTTGATGAAGATTCCTCTTTAGAATTTTTGGACTCTAAAAGTGGTTTTGAACAATCAAGTTCTTCCTGTTTATTTTCTGTCTACATAAGAGATTTCTCGAGGTATAACAACTCAAGTTCTTCCTATAGGATTTTTATCTCATTTTCCTTTATCTTGATTTTGATATCAAGATGTTCCATTCCTATAAGAAAACAAATTGTTAGAGGTGCTAATTCTTGGGTAAGAGCATATGCTAAACTATTCTTATTTCCTAGGAGACGTTCGACATCAAAGTTATAGTGGTTGAACCAATGTTTCCATCTGACTAATCTTTTATGTTTATAATCACCTACAATATTATTTCTTAAGAAATAACCAAAAAACCATAAGATCTCATAGCCACAGGAAGCAGTTACCCCTTCCCAGGCGAATACAAAGCGATTCAAATTAAAGATCATTTTGATAAAAGAAATCTCTGGGTTTGTACAGGTTGAGATTCAATTCATCACGAGTTCTCATAAGTTTTTTAAAAGGAGTACTTTTTCTAAAGTCTATCGACATTTCATTAAGGTACTCCTCCAGAACAGGCTCTTTTACCGAAAACCCTCTTCCAGTATATAATATTAAAATTTTATTAGTTCTAATAACAAATTTGGAACTTATGACATATACTGCAAATATCTTAATAGCCTTTTTAATAGCTAGATATTGTTTTTGTTACTATGATAATTTAATTATGGACCATGTAAAGATCCTAATGTATATCTATAAAGATATCCATCTTTTCTATCTACTTTTTCTTTTAAAAATGCTCTCAAATATTCTCATGAAGCATTTGTTTCAATTATCATTTTATCATCTAGTCCTAAATGGTATAAAGTCGGTAAATCTTTTACCTATGCCTTTACTTTATCCATATATAAAGTATCTTGTTCGGTCCATTTCTAGATATGGTCTTTTTTTTATTTTACTTGTAAAGGTTTTCGCATTTCTACAAGTTTTTTGATATATGCTTCAACATATGTCAAACATTATAAAAATATTTGTAATTGGTTTTTTCTTTTAATTCACTAGGAAAACTTTGAATACTATTGAATATATGGAATTGTAGATTATGTTTCTAACTTCAATTTCCAACCCTAAATACTTAATTTTCTACTAAGAAAGTACTACTTTCTTTTTAGATAGTACAATGCCCTATTTCCTGCATTCTTGTAGAATATTAATTATATCCAAATAATATTTATTTAATTCACTCTTGAAAACCAAAATATCATATATTTAGACATATTAAATATTTTGTAGTTTTTTAAAGAATTTATCCATATATCTTTGAAAGATACCTAGAGCTTGTTTTAATCCAAATTGTACAACAATCCATTGGAATTTTCCTTATGGGTAACTAAATGCCGTTAATTTTTGAGATTCTTTATCTAGTCTTATTTTCCAAAATTCACTTTTGTAATCAAAAATTGAGAAATATTTATTTCCTTTTATTAATGATAATAGTTCTTTCTCTAGAATAAAGTATACATCGTCAATGGTTTCTTTATTCAATGCATTGAAGGTTTTTACCATTCTCTTTTTTCCTCTATTTTTCAACTTATTTTTCGACTAAGAATGCTGGACTAGAATGAGGTCAATTACTTGGTATTATGACTTTTAGTTCCAAAAGTTCTTGAATTTGTCTTTCAAATTCAATACTGTCTTCTGGAGTATAAATCATTTTTTTCTCTAATAACCTTGTTAGGGTCTCTTAATTTTATGTTACACTACTACAAAAAGTGATATTTAAGTCGCTGTGTAAAGTCAGTTTTTGGAAAATCGATGTGGACGTAGTGTCAGTCGACGTGGAGAATCGATGCTACCCACATGGATCGCATCGGTTCTCCACGTCAACCAACACTACACACGTGGCTAGCGTCGGTTTTCCACGTCAACCGATGCTACGTCCAACGTGGATAGCGTCGGTTCGCCACGTAAACTGACACTACGTCCTATTTTTTAAATTAAAAAATGGATGAAGTAAATACAATTAAAATTAATTATTATTTTATTTGACTCTTTAGAATTTAAGTTGGATATAAATAGTATAATTTTTCCTTTTTTTAGAAAATTAGTTTTAAAAATTATATAATTTTGTATATTTTTTTGGATATTTAAATTTATATATGTACCTACAATATATCTTTATTTAATTTTGTATATATGTTTTAATTAAATATTATTCAAAAGTTAATATTTTTTCTTTTTCTATTGTACGTATATGCATAGTTTAAATAAAATAATAATTCACAAAAAAAAAATTTAATTGCATGGATAGCGTCGATTGATGTGGCTAACCGACGCTATCCACCTAATATATCCGTTCGGCTCATTTTTAACGCAGAAATCCAATTTCTTCATTTCTCTTCTCTATTTTCTCCCAAAACTGAGCTCACACCCACCTTCTTTCTCAATTTACGGCCACCTCCGACCACCATTTGCAACGTCGTTTTGTGGGTTATATTCCTCTTCTTATTATCTTTCAAATCTACTATTTTTTTGAACGAAATACTCAAAACATTTATACCTATTTTTTCACTTATTCTCACTTACAACACACCATTTTCTTCTTCTTTCCTCCATTTAGTCACTTCATAACATTCTTGTAAGTATTTCTATTAATTTTGCAGGTTATTATTCAGTTTGTTTTATTTTTTGTATAAATTTTTGATTTAGGTATATTTTTTATTTTGCTTGTTATTATGTTTGACTTATTTTATGTGGAAATAATATCTGAAATGTTGTGGGTTTGATGGATTATATATATTTACTGTGCGTAGATAAATTTATTTATATATAAATAATTATATTTTATTAAGTAGAATTTTGCAACTTATTATTCAGTTTGTTTTATTTTTTGTATAAAGTTTTGATTTAGGTATGTTTTTTATTTTGCTTGTTATTATGTTTGACTTATTTTATGTGGAAATAATATCTGAAATATTGTGGGTTTGATGAATTATATATATTTACTGTACGTGGATAAATTTATTTATATAAAAATAATTGTATTTTATTAAGTATTGAATAGAGGAAAAATAATATGTTTTTTAAAAGTTTTAAGAAATTATATTGGTATAAGAGTTATACGTGCTATCTATTAACTCTTAAAAAAATTATAAATATATATTTATAAACTCAATAATTTAAATAATATATATATATATATATTAATAAAAATCAAATAATAACTAAAAATTAAGTAGTATTATTATTTTTATTTATATATGCTACTTATGTGTTAAAATGTTAAATATATTACTATAGTAGTCCCTACTTCTATAGAATGTTATATACGTATAATTAATATTACTTTTTAATTATGATATAGTAACATGTTTAGAAATTAGAATCAACCAAAGTGATTGGTTTTTATATATTCATGTTGGCATGTTGCTTATTTTTTAATTTGTATAGAAATGGTTTTGTAAAATGATTAAAATGATAACTGTTTTGCATTATGTATGTTTGGATATATATTCTAATAATTAGGAAATTTATATATAATAATACTTGAAATATATTCATTAGATACATAATTAAGTAATATGTTTAATTAATGTCATTAATAGAAAATGGATAAATCTTGGATGTCAAAGTGTAGAATTGAGCAAGACTATATTTCTGGAGTTGAAAGTTTCGTGGAATTTTCTTGTAGAAATAGTAATACTGGAACTAGTATGATTCTATGCCCATGTGTTAAATGTAAAAATGAGCGATTTTATGAATTTGATGAGGTTAAGTATCACCTTATCTGTAATGGTATTCTTTTGAGCTATAAATGTTGGTATTATCATGGAGAAAATATTGATAATACTCATGGGGAAAAGATAAATAAGAATGTGAGTGGATTACATACATCTTATCATAATGTATAGACAGAAAATATGTTTCATAGTGTTGAAGATGAATTATGCGAGGATGATCCCAAAACCTTTAAAAAACTTATAGAAGATGTCGAAAAACCGTTGTATCCAAAATGTAAAAAAATACACTAAAATGTCGAGATTGGTTCATTTGTAAAATGTGAAGGCAAAACATGGTTTTTCTGACAAGGGATTCGCAAAATTACTAAATCTACTAGTCGATATGTTTCCTGAGGGTATTGAATTGCCATCTTCAATGTATGAAGTGAAGAAATCTCTTAGTCGATTTGGCATGGAATATCATAAGATTCACGCTTGTCCAAATGATTGCATTCTTTATAGAAAAAAATATGAGACATTACATGATTGTCCTATGTGTAAAGAATTGATATGAAAGCATGGTACAAATAAGAGTACAACACATAAGAAAGGCATGCCTACAAAGGTTCTTTGGTACTTTCCTCTGATTCCTCACTTTCAAAGGTTGTTCGATAGTAAAAATACATCAAATATGTTGACTTGGCATTCATATAATCGATCTGATGATGGGGTGGTACGTCATCCTTATGATTCTCCAAATTGGAAAATAGTAGATAATTTATCTCCTCAATTTTCATCTGATCTGCGCAATCTTCGTCTTGCCATTGATGCTGATAGAATTAATCCACATAGTTCCCTCAATAGTAGATATAGCTATTGGCCAGTAATTATGGTAACATACAACCTTCCTCCCTGGTTGTGTATGAAAAGAAAATTCATGATGTTAACATTATTGATTTCAAGACCGAAACAACCCGGTGTTGATATTGATGTATATTTGTAGCCTCTGATAGATGATTTAAAGACGTTGTGGAATGATGGTGTAAATGTTTACAATGCACATAAATAAGAACACTTTAACTTGAAGGGGGTCCTTTTATGGACAATTAATGATTTTCCTGCCTATGGAAACTTATCAGGACATACAACAAAAGGTTACAAGGGATGCCCTATATGTAGTGATGGAACTTCTACAACTTATCTTGTTCACGGATGAATGATGTCTTATAGAATACATAGAAGTTTTTTTCCATCTGGACACAAGTTTAGATACCAAAAGAAACTGTTTGATGGTGAAGAAGATCATGCTCATGCAATTCGACCCTTGCGAGGTGTTGAGATATTAAGGAAATTGAATGGTATGACATTCAAACGATATAGAAAGATGAAAAAAACTCACTAAGGTAGGAAACGAAATATGTCAACTAATGAAATGGGTGGAAATGAAAAAGAGCTTGAACTGACTTACCATGGTTGTTGGAAAAAAAATCAATATTTTGGGAATTACCTTCTTAGAAAGACCTACACATTTGTCACATCTTAGATGTCATGCACATTGAGAAGAATGTATGTGAGATCTTGATTGGTACTTTACTTAATATACCTGGAAGAACAAAGGATGGAATTAAAGCAAGATTGGATTTAAAGAAAGTAGGCATATGACCTGAATTGGAACCAAGGGTGGAAAATGATAAGAATCGAACATACTTACCACCAGCATCATATACAATGTCAACAAAAGAGAAGGATGTGTTTTGTAAATGTTTGGAGGGTGTGAAAGTTCCTGATGGTTACTCATCCAACTAAAGAAATTTTGTGTCTCTCACCGATAAGAGACTGTATGGATTGAAATCACATGACTATCATATCTTAATGCAACAGTTATTACCAGTTGCTATTAGATCAATTCTCCCAAAACATGTTCGATTATCAATAATTCGGCTTTGTTCATTCTTCAATACAATATGCAAGAAATCTATATCAATTGGCAAGTTAAATTCTTTACAAAAAGATGTTGTAAAGACTTTGTGTCTAATTGAAAAATATTTTCCTCCTTCTTTCTTCGATATAATGATTCACTTGTGTGTTCATTTAGTTCGAGAGGTTCAATTGGGTGGTCCTACTTACTTAAGGTGGATGTATTCTTTTGAGAGATATATGTAAGTCCTTAAAGGATATGTAAATAATAGAAATCGACCTAAAGGATGCATGGTGGAACGCTACATTGTTGAAGAGACCATTGAGTTTTGTTCTGAATACTTTAGTGGTTGCACTGAAATTGGGAATCCTATGCACAAGTTGTTCTTAGAACGTCACATGATCCAAGTAGGTAACCCTATGCTTGGTGGAAGTAAGAAATTATTTATTGATCGCACTCAATGGGAAAAAGCACACCGAATCATTTTGGTAAATAATAATGAGGCACAACTATATATAGGCCAAGTGATGTTCATTGTTTCATGATTGCAAAAATCATTTTTTATTTAACTATTAATGATGATATATAACTTGTTATGTAGTAGTTCAACAACGATGTAACATGTTACATACCATATCAAAAATAATGTAATATGTTACAAATTATGTCCTAACTTGCTACCAATTTGTATAATATGAAATATCTTCATATTTAATAGTGCTTTATTTTTCATTTGCAGATTCTTCTGTGTAGATGGAGTGTATGAAATTGGTCACCGCTAATCGTGATAACTCAAAAAATATATGTTTACATATCTATAATTATTTGGTTCAATTTGCAAAATTATCACTAAATTTAATTGAACATTGGCCGATGAATGGAAGGATTTGGATGTATTGTAAGTGCCAATCAATGTAGATGGTAATCATTAGGTCTATAGTGTCATATATTTGGACAAATATTTCATCAAGCTATATGATTGTATGATTCTTTAGAACATCTAATTTAAATGAGAAGTTTAATCATATAGCAATCATGATACCTATTTTGCTATTTTTTTTCTTTTTGGGGATATCATGGGTATAGTTAGAATTGTCAATCCGATCCATACACTTTGTGGTTAATTTTTGTGGTGAAAGGTGTACCAAAGCATGGAAATGTGTAATTATTCTTTTTAATTTATTTTGTTAATACCTTTTATTTATAATTTCTTTTTTATCCAACATAATATACTATTCCTTTTGTTTTTATTTTGCAGCCATGATTGTGGGGTTTGGTTGCTAAAGTTGTGGAGTATCTCACAAAAGGAAAGACCTTGGACATGATCAATTCCATTATTTTTAAAAAAAAATTAGAAATAGATACTACTTACAATTTTTTTGTAATAATGGAATGTTAGACCCTGAATATTAGGAGGATGGACAAACAAACAAATGATGGATGTAGTTTTTTTTGGTACATTGGTTTTAGTGCAATGTTTCAATTTGTCACCTTTTATTTTTTACTACCTATGTTTGAAAATGTTTAAGTTAGTGTATGTTGATCATATAATGTAACAGATTACATTATGTTCGATCTTTTAGTTTTATTATGTAACACGTTATATTGTTTTGTAAAATCAATGTAACATGTTACATTTTGTCCAATAAGTTTTTTTTAATTATGTAACAGGTTACATTGTTTTAAAAAGTCAATGTAACAAGTTACATTACGTATGGATAACGTTATATTTCTTATAAGCTACAAAATTTATGTTAAATAATGAAATATTTAAAAACAAAATATTACAAATATTACTTAGTGATACATTTTAACAAAAGATTTGTATTAACCAATGTAAAATCATATTAACATATAGAATTTATAGGCTTTGATCATTTCAATTGTCAAGAATACATATGTAAATTTAATGCCAAAATGAAAATTTAAATTTCAAGTAAATCTATAATTATTAAAAATATAAAGTGGTATTAATTTATTATTGTGTTGTGGATTATTTCCTCTTCCTCTTCTTTCTTTCGAGTCCTTTTAAATTACCAAGTGATGGTATCCTTGATTTCTTTATTCCTTCTTTCTTCTTCTATTCTATGTTGTCATCCTTCTTTTTAATAATTGGTGGCAACACTGGTACATTTCTCACAATGGTTGGTAGATTTTATTTTCTTTCTTGTTCTATTGAGTATATTGGAGTCATATGCCAACTTCAAGTAAGCAATGTAGTAGTAGATTGAACACATGCCTTCGATGGACATCTTCTTTTCATTGCATGCTACAATTTCATATGCATAATGGATTTCTAATGCTTGAAATTTACCACACGTACAAGTCTTTTGCTCCAGGTCTACAATGTAACTTTCAAACTCACTCTTCACTTGTACTATTTGACTAGTTATGTCTATTACTTTCATATGTTCTACCTTGATCTTCCTTTATCAATCTTATCTTGCACCCATTTTGTTAGTGTTCCTATATCTAAAGCAGCTTTCCTCATTTTTGCAAACCAATTTTGGATTATATCTCATATCTCTTCCAATAAGTGTGTTACAGGGATGTCTCAAGCATGCCTCAACTTTGAATTCATATGTTCTACGTTGTTTAAATTCATGAAGTCATACCTTGTAATTTGAGCTAGACATTTGAATCTTGCCCAAGATGAATATTTTTTCTTGATTATGTATGTTATCATTACTTTGGAAGCTTCAATAAGAATGTGTATATTCTTGTTGAACTCCTTTTCATTGTAAGCGTAAGTAGGTGTTTCCTACTTTGTTGTGATAGTAGATTACAAGAATTTGCTTCATGTGGTAGTAATAATAACAATGATAATGATGTGTTTTGTTTTTGTAGAATTTAGAAGCATAAACAGTTATACATAGAATCAAGTGATGGACGAAACAATCGAAATCAAAATGTGTAGAGAAAAAATAAATTTCAGAGAATTGAGAAGTATATTACATATCTATAGATAATTAAATAATGGACTAAAAACTCACTTAGAGAGCTTAATCAAATCTCACTTTGCATTATTGTTAAGTTTCTTCCTTTGATATTAGAGGAAGTTAAGAATTAGTTTCTAGTTCAATAATGGAGTATATGATTGAAATTTGCTTGATGTTAATAACTTTCGCATTATTTAGATTATGTTCATAACCTAATCGATTTTTTGGAGATTTCGAATGATTTGTAACAAATATTACATATGATTTTTGGTTTGTTTTATAACAGATAAAGAGTTTTAAACTAGTCTAATTTTGGATTTGGCAATGATGGAAGTGTGAATAGTGACATTTATTACATATTAGCATGTGAGGATAATTGTGTAAAATAACACTTAATATACATCAAAACTATGAGTTTTAGTCTCACAATTACAAGTTTATGAAAAATAATTTATTTATTTAATATGATTCTATTTAATCATTTTATGCCTATACAACGTTATCACAACTGAGTAAGCAGGTTTTTCTAACTATAGTGGCCCACTTGTCACCATCACTAGCTACCTCTACAATTTGAACTAGAGTGTACATGGTTCGGTTTGGTCCGGTTTTTCTTAAAAAAAAATTAACCAAATCGGACCGTTCAAATTACTCGGATCGGACCGTTTAAAACGGTTTTAAGAAATAAAAACCGGATCAGACCGTTTGATTTATAAAACGGGTTGGTCCAGTTTGGTTCCCGATTTGGTTCGATTTTTTTATAATTTAATGAAGAATAATGTGAAATTTTTAATATATTATTAAACTGGTCCAGTCCGGTTCGAACGGTTTAAAATTAGTACAAACCGGACCGAACCGTTTGATTAGTAAAACCGTTCAATTTGATCCGATTCGGTCCGATTTTACGATTTGGTCCGATCCGTACCGGTTTATGAACACCCCTAATTTGAACTAGGATGGTGGAACTGTAGGAGATCTTATTCACAAAAAGTATTTTTTTTCTCTTCTTCTTTTTTAATTGTAAAAATCATGATGTTTTAATTTAATCCTAATAAATGAACAACCAGAACTCAATCTGTCCTTGAACTCCAACACCAAATATCACTAGAAAATTATGTTTCTTAAAATACTTTTTGCTAAATCTCTCTTAATTGAAACAACTTTTATAAAAGAAGCATATGCAAATAAATCCTAAATAGAAGAAAATGTAAAACAAAGTAAAAGGGAATAGAATCAATCGGGACGAATATAATTACAATATACCTCAATTGGAGGGCTAAGAAAATTCAATCCTCTATGAAAAAGAGAAGAGTTCATATAGATTTAAGTCTTTACTCATATCCTACACAAAAGGTCTAGTCTAGCAAAGAACAACGAACAAAGAACCTAACCTTCTTCTTGGTGAACGTATTACATTGAAGACTCAGAAGAAGCATAAACTGATTCTTATATTAAGGGTAACAGGGTCCTAAGCCTAGTAAAACAGCTTCATGGATGGTTTGTTAGCCTATTTGCAGACTTTCTATCTAGCAAAATGTCTCCTTTGATCCAGGGAAAGCTCAAGCAATTCCTACTTTTATGGGCATACTTTGAGTGATAAGTGACATGATACCATGCCGAGGCCAACGGCTCCTGCGTCTCTGCACTGCTGCTGCTACTCTCAAACCATTCGTTCGCATCTTCTACCAGGTTCTTCATTGATTGCTGAATTTGATTCTTCTTACCTGCATATTGCCTGCTCCGCTGCAAATAAGCTGCTCGCTTTCGAAGATCACCAGACAGCATCTCATCCTCAGTTATATATGCACCCGTAATACAGCATCAAGGATGTCATTTTCTCCATGTACATGTCTGTGACCCTCTACAATTTTCTAAGAAAGTTTCAAATCCATCCACCTCAAGTTCCTGATCATAAGCTTCTTTAGCAACCTTCTCTGACCAAACAAAGTCGTATGTTTCTTGCAATTTCAACTTCACAGTTGTACGATATAGTTTTCCCAATACTTTCCTGGGTCTTAGTGACCTGGGCATTTCAGCAGGTGCTCCAGTCTTTGCCAAGTCAACAGCCATAGAGTGCAGGGTTTCCAATTCTAAGCATTTTTACTTAATTTTATCTAGTTCTTGGTCAGCGTGAGCTAAATGTGCATCAGATATGGCACCCAAAGTATCGTTGATCATGTAGTCGCCAAAAAATTGTTGAATTTCCTGTAATGTTAGGTCAAGTAAAATAAAAACAGTGTACAATAGATAAAAGAAATTTACTCAGCAATGTTTTAAATACATATGGTTCAGAGATTAACCCTCTAGAGTCATATCATGATCCATTATACAAGGCCTTCTTCCAATATAATCCATGGGTGAGGTGGTTTTAGAAGGGATGAGACCCTGTCCCAACTTATGAAATACAAGTCTCCGTCAAGATCACCACTGGAACATTCGTTTGGATGGAACAAGAAGTTTTTAACCACAATTATACCTAATTTGTATTATTGAATCACAAAAACGAATACAAGAGCATGTTTTCACCTGTCCCTTTTTTTAGGAAACACTAGACAATCAACCAGACATTATCCACTAGTTTCAAATCATAGATAGCTTCAAGAACCCTGATGTCACCAGGATGAAGACAAGGATTCTTTGTTACACCCACCTTTCCCAACAACATTAGAACTGAGTTTTCTTTGTGCCACGCCCATATGGCACCTAACACACATGGGGTGCATGGGTGCATGAGTGGCCATTAGCGCACACGGGGGTATGCAATTGCCTAGTGCACATGGGTAGCGTATAGACGCTAGGCTGCGTGTGTGCGTGAGTACATGTTCCTTGTGCATATGGTGGCTGTTGGCACAGCGCCTATAAAGACCACACAGGACATTAGCGCCAGCACACATTTGATTTTCTCTGTCATTTTTGAGCTTTTGTTCATTGTTTTGTAAATTTTCTTTTTAAGTTCAACCCACGAGTTCTTCTTTATTTTTCATTGCAATATCATTTCTACTCAAAGCACTAATCGTGCTGCATCATTTTCTGAAAGTAACACACAAAGGAAAGGGAAAACAAGACAAATGTGGTTTTTCAAATAAGTTTCGAGATTTTTTTAATTTTTGTAAAAAGATAAAGAAGTAATAATATACAAACATTATAGAAGAAAAGAAACATATCTTCAAAAGAAGAGCATTCAATTTCTCACCTCCAAAACAACGCCCAACAGTCTCCAAAATGTCTCAAACCAGACCTCCAATTTGTAGCACTCGTATTCATGCGAAGCCCAGAACTCGACCATCTCTCTATCAGGAAAGAGTAAGACCCAAGTTCTAATTACCTCCCAAAACGGAAAAACGATCATAAAGTCGTCGTTTTTCAAAAAACCCACAAAGAGCCGCTCTCAGGGTGGTGTTTGGAGTCGACGGACCGTTCAATGATGTCTTTGAAGGTTTCACAGATTCTGGGGTTGGCCGGCTGGAAAAATAGTTGGTTCTGGTAAGAGAGAAACTGTGCTTATCGTTTGACCTCGAGTTTCGAAAACTGGACGCGACCATGGCCAAGGGACATCCAGTTTTTTCGTGATGTACGAATTTCAATGGAAAATACTAACTGCAAGCGAGTTTGAACTCCAGGAAGATCAGGAGTTCCTCTGCAATAACTGTTTCTGGGATGTTTGAGACCTCAACAGTGGGTATTTCTGTTTCCAACGCCATTGTCGAACACAGACAAAGAGAGATGTGCTGCGGCAGTGATCTTGATGTTTTGGTTTTGCTTTGAGGAGAGAAAGCAAACTTACTAATGAGCATTGAACAGTACATCCCTGATACGAGCAGATGTTCTCGTGGCAGCTTGGTGCCAAATGCAGTCGAACGTGGGCGCAGAGGCAGTGGCACTGGTACGTAGATGGTGGGCAGCGAGGCAGGCTGATCGCGAGAGAGGGAACCATTGAATTCTGTTAGAGTTGTCAGAGTTAGTTAGCCTAAATCTTATGAAATTCATGCTCGGTAATGATATATATATAGCTAGAGAAAGGAGGGAAGAAATATATCAGAAATAATATGAAATCAGCCTCCTTTACCTCTGTTTTCTTCTTCCCCAACCTCTGAGAAATTCTTCACCTAACAATAGTATCAAAGCCGGTTCCAACCATGGATGATCGGAACTGATCCAGCATAGAGACCTCTAATGAGGAATTTGATTCCTTCGTGCCATCTGGGTTCGATACAAAGAGATTCAACGCCATCCTACAAGCGTTGCAAGCTAAGGTGATAGCTCTGCGAGCTCTTCACACCTCTCACAGCACACCTCTGAATCCGAAACTCATACCCAGATCTGAATCAAGTCCATACCCAACAACAATTGTTCAAGCCGATATTTTTAACTTCAAAAACACAGTTCAAATGTTCACTGCGTCTTCAGAAACCTTCGAACGACCCTCTGCGTTTTCAGAAACGTTCAAACATCAATCATCACCTTCACTTAAACCACACCCTTGCACCTCACCTAAGATCTGCGAGAGATCTGTAACTCAACCCACTAGTTCCCACGCGATGAGAGAACCCCAACCCATAGAAATCAGAGGCAGTAAGAACTGCGTTTCTGAGTTACGAAAAGAGGGAACGAGGATTAATACAGAACCCAAACCAAGGCTTTGTGGATCAATTGGACTCATAAAATCAGCTCGTATATCGGCCCACGAAGCAAGCTTATATCGTAGACATAGTCTCACGCGTTCAAATGAGCTTAGTTTCAAGCCTTTATGCAAATCCATAGACCCGACCCACGAAGAAATGATCGCTCCATATGATAAGATTACCCATGTGAAACCCTATCGGGTGAGGCGCTTATTTCGTTGGGATACCAATCGTGCGAAATTACGCCTATGGCTTAGCATTTTTGGTGGAGGTGCTCTTAAAAGTGGTCGGAAAACTGTCGGGAATAAGGGCCGAGGAGGTTGCATGTTCGTTCCCACTAAGATCTGGCGTTGGGGGAATCTTAAGACTAAGGATAACCAGAAGCGATACGCCCACGCCTCAGCTATAGCTCCACAGTCATCCTTGTTCTTCTCTACTTCTGTCACAGTACGAAGGCTATGCTCAAAGGGGTTTCTGTGTGCTCATAAATGAATGGTTAATAAACGACAGCAACCAACTATTGTTCAGAAAATTACTGGGCAACGCCATTTGACTTTTAACATATCACTTGCTCAAAACCGCTATAGGGGTTTTCGAGGACCTGATGTGCAGCAGAGGAAGTATGCTTACACAAACTACTCAAACCTTGCATTGTGGAATCAATCTTCCTCAACTGGTAGAGCTCTTACTGACCTATTTAGGGTTCAATCAACGTTGTTCCCTAATTTTATTCTTAGGCCTGCACAACAAGGAAACTTCCTTGTTGAATTCCTTATGGGTGGAGTTCCTACTGAGGTGTCCCAGACGACTACTGCCCTAATCGAATGTGAGACGACTGCTGCCCCAATCAAATGTGTTAAACTATGGATTCAAAATCAAGATGATATGCGAAACTTGGGTAGGCTTCCTAAATATTACAAAGACATTGATAACTACTTCAAGAGAACAATGAGAGTTTACTTCAAGAGACTATTTAACTTTAAGGAAGACAGAAATGGTTACTGCGAATGGGTTGTTGGAAGATGGAATTCTGGTGGTGTTGTTAGTGTCTCCTCCTCTTTATTTGCCTACTCCTTGGACTATGTTAGCAACTGCTTGGTTGATGATTCAAAGGCTACAAAGAAAGGCAGAGAAAGACCATTTGATGGTTTAGTTGGTGTCTACAAAAAGACTCAAAAAAATGAGGGTATTGTTGGCCCTTACCGTGGATTCAACCTTTCTTATGTTGGAATCATTGTGAACCTGGGGTTGTACTTTGGAAGGTATGATTCTCTTAAACCTGTCATTATGTACACTGAAATTGACTTCTTAAGCCATGAAGTCCAAAATTTGGTAGTTCCTAAGATAAACTGGACTAGGTCTAAGGATCCTCTTCACTTATCTTTAAAAACTGGAATGTGGAAATGTGTAGATTTTTTTCCTGTTAGCACTAGTAACACAAATGGAGTTGAGACATCTGATCAGGATGAATCTTACAAACATATGTTGAGAACAAGCTTCTTTGATAACAAACATGACTGTTACTTACTAGGAAAGTACCTGATTGAAACAGAACAAATTGTGGCTGGTTTCAACCTCGTCGGTGTTAATACAGATTTGAGATATGATTATGGAAACTTTTATGCTTCCAAAACCATCTATGATGGTGCTGATAGGAGGAAGATACTATGGGGTTGGGTGAATGAATTAGATAGTGATTCTGATGCCTATGTTAAAGGATGGGTTGGTTTTCAGGTCATTCCCAGGACAGTTTTTCTAAGTAAATTTGGAAAGAAATTAGTACAATTGTCTGTCAAAGAAATTGAGAGACTTCGTGGTAAAAGGGTTAGTATTTATGACAAGGAGCTCGAGGTTGGATCAATTTCTGAAATTTCTGGTATCACAGCTTCACAGACTGATGTGGAAGTTTCACTCGAGGGAATGAATATAGAAAATGCAGAATCAATGGACACAAGTTTAGTTGATCCACAATTGCTATGCAGTCAAAAAGATGCCTCTGTCGGTGGCACAATTGGACCATTATGTTTGCTAGTGTTGGCTTCTAATAAATTAGAAGAACAAATTGTTGTGTTCTTTCACATATTAAATTATAAATATGTTGTTCTAATATGTTGTTATAAATATACCAGGTGCACGGCTTTGATTTCCCAATTACTGGGAATGGTCACTGGGAATGTTGTTCTAAAGTATAGTGATCAAAGCAGGTCTTCCTTGAGAAAAGGGCTTGACAAAACAACCTCAACAAGTATCCTTTCAATTAGAACAAATGCCTTTCTTGGCCCCAAAACAGTAGGCTCTTTGAGTTGCGAGTCAGAATTATTTTTTCTCAGCAAGGGAGGCAATGCAGCTCATTGGAAATCTTTTATGCAAAAAAAAAAACCAAAAAGTGGATCAGTGGTTTCGATACCACTTGCAGCCACATGCGTCTTCTAAAGTAGTCATTCTTGGAACTATGGGCATGCACCAAGGTCAATTCAGGACTATCTTATGCTTCTATCTCAAAGCACATGCTATAATTCTACCAAATCATACTTCAATTTCATCCTTGAGGACAAGGATTCTAAAAGGAGGAAGGAATGATACGAGCAGATGTTCTCGTGACAGCTTGGTGCCAAATGCAGTCGAACGTGGGCGCAGAGACAGTGGCATTGGTACATAGAGGGTGGGCAGCGAGGCAGGCTGAGCGTGAGAGTGGGAGACCATTGAATTCTGTTAGAGGTGTCGGAGTTAATTAGGTTAAATCTTATGAAATTCATGCTCGGTAATGATATATATATAGCTAGAGAAAGGAGGGAAAAAATATATCAGAAATTATATGAAATCAACCTCCTTTACCTCTGTCTTGTTCCTCCACAACCTCTGAGAAATTCCTCCAAAATGTCTCAAACCAGACCTCCAATTTGTAGCACTCGTATTCATGCGAAGCCCAGAACTCGACCATCTCTCTATCAGGAAAGAGTAAGACCCAAGTTCTAATTACCTCCCAAGACGGAAAAACGATCATAAAGTCGTCGTTTTTCAAAAAACCCACAAAGAGCCTCTCTCAAGGTGGTGTTTGGAGTCGACGGACCGTTCAATGATGTCTTTGAAGGTTTCACAGATTCTGGGGTTGGCCGGCTGGAAAAATAGTTGGTTCTGGTAAGAGAGAAACTGTGCTTATCGTTTGCGACCATGGCCAAGGGACATCCAGTTTTTTCGTGATGTACGAATTTCAATGGAAAATACTAACTGCAAGCGAGTTTGAACTCCAGGAAGATCAGGAGTTCCTCTGCAATAGCTGTTTCTGGGATGTTTGAGACCTCAACAGTGGGTATTTCTGTTTCCGACGCCATTGTCGAACACAGACAAAGAGAGATGTGCTGCGGCAGTGATCTTGATGTTTTGGTTTTGCTTTGAGGAGAGAAAGCACACTTACTAATGAGAATTGAACAGTACATCCCACATGTACACTTGGCAAAATTGGACTTCTGTCTATGAACACTTGGCAAAATTCTCTCCTTGGGTGACGATGCGTTTATTATTATAATAGATTTTTTTATTTGTATTATTTGTATCTCACCCAGTTGTTTAATTTTTAGATTAAAAGTTATATTATATAAATCCTTAATTATAAAAAAAAGTTTAATTATTAATAAATTTTTTATTCATATATTATTATTTTATATAAAAATAAAAGTAAAATTTAATTAAAATTATTTAAGAAAAATCAATAATAATAATATTTAAATATATATTTTAAATGTATTAAAAATTAAAAAATCAATAAAATATTAAAAAAGTATTTTATGATTTTTTATGTTAATCGTAACTTTATTATGTGTTTAATCATTTTACAAAAAAAATATTAAAATAATATATTTTATTCTTAATTTATTCTTCTTTCATAACTAATTAATTAAATAATATAATTTTTAATTTTAAAAAATAAATAATATATATAAAAGAACTTTGTGAAATTTTTTCATATTTTAAATTAAAAGTAGTGATTTATAAATTCTTCTTTTTTTACTTTGCTACGGTTCTAAAGAATTTTAAAACAGAATAGGTTTTTATTTTATATAATTAATAAAACTATACCATTTGTATTACTATATACCTATTTTAATTTATTACATTAATACATTATATTATAATTTCTACTATATCTTTTTATTTTTTTACTTTTAAAAATTAAATTTTTCATTATTAGTTTGCTGATCCAATGTAAATTTTATGTTCTATGAGAGTGATATTGTTAAGTAATTTTTAATAAATATTTAAAGTTCTAAAATAAATAATTTAACTTTATTATATTTATAATTTTTATAAATATATTATATTTTGTCATTTCTTATCATTCTTAAGTTATAATTTTTATTATAAGACATCTTAGGTGTAAATTAATGTATTCTATGTAATGAACAATAAGTGATCACATTATATATAATACCTTACGAGTCCAATCTAATAAATATTGAGTTATCATATGAATATATCTATTAAAGAAATTCAATAAAGAGATAAATGACCTTTGAATATCATATAATTTTCATAAAGAAATAATTATAATGCTATAATAAGTTTATCAAATGAGTAAAGGATACACATCATACAAATTTTAATCTTATGTGTATACACCATTGTACACTTCGTAGAGGAACTCAAAATTGAATCTTATATCATAACTAATAATAACAACCACAAACATTTTATTTCTTTTTAAACACATAGTGAGTCATTGAGCTCTTCTATTATTTGCAATTATACATACTCACTTACGCATCGGAGGGCCAAAGGTGACCTTATGATGGTCCAAGGTTATAACGAATTGCTCTCTATTATAGGTTCTAAGAGAACTATCCAATTTGGTATTAACGAAAATCGATGTCAACATATGGCACTTTATGGGAAAGAAATATGTTCTATCAACTAAAATAGAAAAGTCTCTAAAAAGTCATTCATTAGTGTTCTCCTTATACTCATCTACAAGTACTACAAGGTTTTCTAACGAAGACCTCCAATCCACCTAATCTGTAGAGTGTTGTCTCTTTTGAAGAACATAAAATCGTACAAGTATACACGATCACAAGTAATAATATGATAAGTAAAACATCGTTCACATAGAGATTTGTTACTAGTTTTCGTTAATTACTAAAATTATTTAAACCTGATTTTATTCAAACAATCAATAATTTGATGTAGTTTGACTTAACTAATTTTGTTTAACAATTTGTAAGAAAATTCTAAGATTGCAGTTTCACCAAATTAATCCACTTGAACATTTTATTTTGTCTTGATTTATGTTCTCATATTTTAAGTTGTTAACCAAGAACTCCTAATTTATCCATATATCTCTTTCGAGCTCCATACAGACACATCTCGCTAAAATAATTCACTATATTCCTATGAGAATTAAATTCAACCAGATTTATTAAGTTCTGAGCTCTCAAAACAGTTACATAAACAATAAAAGTATATTTCTATCCCTTATATATATACGTTATTTTATCACGAACAACACAAAAAAATGTCTTTTCCAAGTTTATTTAAGTATCATAGATTAGTTAATTAATCTTCCGATAATTAAAAGCATTAAACACAGATAAAATAAACAACTTAAAATAGTTCCATAAATCATTCAGAAATAATTAATTCAAGTTTCATAATTTACGTTACACTGCAATCCTAGAACAAATAAATTAGCTCATAACAGAAATTAAAATTACAACACCACAATAATAAAGCATTTCAGAGAAATAAAAATTAAAAGAAAATAGATTAGGAAAACTCTTTCACGATTCCTCAATGAAAAATAAATTTCTTCCCTTTCCTTCTTCTTCGTTGTCTTCTTTCTCTATAATTTTCCTAAGAAAATACAACACAAAAAATGTCAAATAAACGATTTGCGTGTTGTAGAAAACACGTAGAGAGGAAAGAAAAAGAAAACTTGAAGAGAAAAAAATGGAAAACTACAAGCTAAAACGAAAAACAAAACTCAACTAAAAAAACTACTCGCTCCTTCTTTTCTCTCGTCTGAATATATCCCCCTGCAATTAATATTTTTATATCAAAATACATGTATTGGGGGACAAAAATACGTGTAAAGAGTTAAAAGAAATAAAACGCATGAACACCACTCTGGCTTTTTTGATTTTTTTTCTTTAAATACATACCACGTGTCATCATTTCATTGGATGCGAGATATAAAGAGACATATGGCAGCCTTTCATTCGGTGGGAAGAATGGGCGCATGGAGAACAGCTGGACCGCATCGCACAAGATTTTATCGTGCTAGAAGTGCACGACAACTGGCTTCGACACGTGGTGACGCGTTAAGTGCTAGTGAGTGGGCATCGTTTCTGTGTTTTTATTTTACTATATGCATGACACGTGTCGTCATATGATTGGTTGGAATATTGTGGAAACATGTGGCTGCTTCTTATTCGGTGGAACGCAATGGTGCACTCTGAAGCGATGAATCGCGTCGCACGGAAGTATAGGCGAGCTGCTCAATGCACGATAGCTTGATTCCACGCGCTTCAATCTAGACCGTTCAAATGATCCAACGGTGAGCGATGTGCCTCGAGGGAAATTCAACGCAACCGACACGTGGGTCCCACCCTGCATGCTAGCCTGTGCGGCAGATGAGCCCCACTCGGTGCCGAGCCGCGTGCTTGAGGACTACCGGGCCACTCTCTTTTGTCGTGTTTGAATTGCACGCACCAGATCTTGACCGTTGATTGGACCATCGAACGGTGTGTGTTGGGCGTTGTGAATGTCGCGAGTAGTCCTTCTCCTACGCAGAAAATTCAACTTTCATTAATTGCATTTTGACCCACAAATTTAATTCAAATTAACTTCTAATCTTTTGATATTTACAATTTTACCCATTTTTAATTTCAAATTAAATTTTAAGCTTTTTATAATTGCAATTAAGTCCCTTTTTTATTAAAATTTATTAATTTACTTGAAAATATTTTTATTAAAAACTAATACTAAATATTAATTTAATTAATTAAAAATTAACTAAAAATGTAAAGAACTAGTAATTATAATTAATAAAATAGACGCAAATCACTGTATAAAATACAATTATCATAGAGTCATTAAGAGACTTCACCCTCTATGCTTCCAAAAAAGAAAAATGAATCAACTAGCAAGTTTCAACACTCATACCTCGATCGAGAATCATGAGGCACGATTGGCCATCTAACCGGTCTCTCAACCACTAATCCTTCTAGCTCCCCTACCACCTACTAGAGTCGTAGACCCACACATGTGCCATCTTCCACATAACGAACCCAACTCACTCAAAGAAAGAGAGCCTAAACGGAAGTCTATTCTAACATAATTGAGAACACATTACCATGTGTTTTAATTGAAAATTTTAATTAATTAATTACATAATTATTGAGTCCCATTAAATAATATTTAAGTCCATTAATCCAATGGATTAAAATCTGATTAGCACAATTATTATTTTACCTAACATATTCATTTTGTATTTATGACATACAAGTACTATTTTATACACATTTTTATATATGAATTCTTTTATTTACACATATTTTATTATTATTATGTGCAAAAAATATTTATTTTATATTTATTGAAATAATATAATTTTTTGATTTTTTAAAATTTTTATAGATTTTTTATTAATTTTATTTAACATGTAGATATACTCAAACAAAATGTGGATCAACTTAGCAAGAGGTGTCGAAGAACACTCATATGCTAGTAATAGCATGAATGACACATCGTTCTCCCAATTTCCACTTCTCCAAACGACGTGTCATTTCGTCATTTTCTCAACTTCGTTTTCCAACCTTTGCATTTGCACTATTCATATATTTAACAAGATTCTTGTGTCCAACGTGATTTTTGTGTACCACTAATCCTAATTTCACTCTAAAAATTTAATTTTTCTCATCTAAATATTCAAACAATACCCATAAAACATAATCAGTATTATAATTACACAAAAGATGAGAGAAAATTTGCAAAAAAAAAAGATTTGGTGGAATATTGTAAGATCTTTGAAGGGAGATTCAAGAACAAGTTGAAGAATGATATTTTTGGTTCAATTGGCTCTAATATTTCATCATAATCAAATTTTTTTCTCTACCCATCTCTTTTATAAGATGAAATATTAAGCTATTTTTGTGGATTTAATGTCATGTCTAGTTAAATATAAATTTTGATTGTAGGCATGTGATAACTGTATATTATACAGTTATTTTGTCCATTTTATTAATTATAATTGTTATGTTCTTGATATTTTTAGTTAATTTTAATTAATAAAATTAATATTTATTGTTAGTTTTTTAAGGAATATATTTTTAAGAAAATTAAAGAATTTGAATCGAAAAAGGACTTAATTACAAATAATAAATGTCTGAAAATATAATTTAAACTAAAAGAGTGTTTAATTGCAATTAACAAAAGTATAAAATATAACTTGAATTAAAAAGGGCTTAATTGCAATTCACAAAAGTTTGAAAGTTAATTTGAATTAAATTGGAGGGTTGAAATGTAATTAAAGAATTTTTTTTTGCGCAGAAAAAGGAGGACCACGTGCAGCTATTTTTCATGCACGCCACTCATTGTCAGATGAAAATATCAACGGTGAGGATTTGCGCGTGTAATACAAACACGACAAAAGCGATTGGACCTAGTTTTCTAGATTACACGTTGCTTGGTGCATCGTGTGGGGCCCACCTGGCCGCGTAGGCTGGCATGCAAGGTGGGACCCACGTGTTTATGCTAAAAATGGTCTCGTGTGACGCAGTCTAGGGAAACATCGTGCACCCTGCCATTCCAAGGAATCATACAATACCACGTGTCTCGAATATCCTTTCAGCAAATCAGGAGCTAACACGTTGCATGTGTTGGATAAAACAAAAACATAGAAACGACGGGCATTTCCAGCAGCTTCTACATCCTATACGTGTCTTCGAAAGCAATTATCCAGTGCGACACGTTCCTCGTGCGCCCATTCATCACAGCGTATGAAAGGTTGCCATATGTCTCGTTATTTCTTACAGCCAATCAGATGCTGACACGTGGTTTGAAATAAAAAATCCAGAAACGTGCACGTTGTCCATAGGATTTGCACCAACTGTCCCAAATTTTTACACGTGTGTTTGTGTCTCCCACGTGTGAATTAATTATTATTTTCGATGTATTATTTGTCTCCTACGTGTGTAAAAATATATATATATTATGATGTATTTTTTTAGAGTATGGAGCTATAAATAGGGGATATTTGCGATAAATTAGAGGGTTGGATAGTTGGACTGTGGTACACATAGAAGCTATTTTTGGTTTCTGTTGTGTTTCTGCGTGGGCCAAAAATTTAGAGAGCAGAGATGATAAAATTCTAATTTTCTTTTGTTGTTCTTCAGCTAATATTCTTTAAATTCTGTAATTGTTTATGAAATAATTTAATTTTTCTAGGGTTGTTATGTCGCTAAATTTATGAAGCTTGGATTTAATTATTTTTGAAATATTTATGAGAATTTTAATTTGTTTATTCTATTTGTGTTTAATGCTTTTGATTATTGGAAAATTTATCAATTGATTTGTGGCACTTAAATAAACTTAGAAGAGGCATTTTTGTGTATTGCTCATGGATAGAATAACATGTATATATAAGGGATAGAAATATACCTTTATTTTACGTGTGGCTATTTGAGAACTTTGAACGTAGTGAATCTTGGTGAATTTAATTCTCATAGGAATATAGTGAATTATTTTAGTGAGATGTGTCTATACATAGCTCAGAAGAGATGTATGGATAAAATTAGGAGTTCTTGGTTGACAAATTAAATTTACAAAAAATATAAATCAAGAGGGAATAATATGATTCGAGTGGATTAATTTGGTGAAACTGCAATCCTAGAAATTTCTTTTATTTTGTTATAAAACTCTTAGTTAGTTAAAACATCTTCCAAATTTTCGATCGTTTGGATAAAATCAGAGTGAAACAATTTTAGTACTCCACAAACTATAGTAACAAATCTTCATAGGAACGATAATTTTACTTATCAATTTTATTACTTATAACCGTATATACTTGCACATTTTTATGTTCTCTTAAAGAGACAACAACATGTTACAAACATTATTCCATGGTTAAATTAATTTAATGTTATAAAATATTTTAGTTTCAATTATTAATTTTTGATATATTCAATCATATATTTGAATGCCAAAATTATGCATATATGAATTAAAGTGGTTAACTAATTTATTGCATGAATAAATCTATATTTAGTCTAAGATGTTAGGAAGTAATCGTTAATATTCTTATTCAAAATGGTACTTTATAGTTGTTATCATAAGTATGATTGATTACCTACTTTAAAGGATATCAACGGTAATAACCTTGTCTAGTTTAGTTATCACTTTTTTAGATCTTAATGCAATGAATGAATTAAATCTAATAAGCGTACCTTTAAGTTGTTCAAAATTTAGGTTAATTAACGATTGTATCATTAATTAATTATACGGTAATAAAATATAGAAAGTCTTAAATCGATCTAAACTTCCAAACTTAAAGTTAAGAATTCAAAAATGATTTTAAATTATAAAAGTGATTTAGACTCTATAAAATTAATTTCATTCATGACATAGATAATAAATTTGTAGGGTAATCGTAAGTACCGACTCATAATCAAATATCTTTCAATATTCTAATGCAATTCACTTTTATTATATTATGTCATTTTCTTCAAATCAATTAAAACCCACATTTTGCTAACTTTAATTAGCTTACTAACAAACTAGTAATTAGAAATAAACATTGTTACCAATTCTCATCAGTATGGCAACCTTTATTTTAAACTACTTATCACTTGTGTGTGATCGTATATACTTGTGTGTGCTCCAACATTCCAAGTTTTTAGAGCGTTGTTTTTTAGGGATTATTTTAACAGTTCTTCTAATAATTACTAGTTTTTATTTATTTTATTTTTCTTCAAAAAAATTCTTTATGTTTTTTTTTTGTTTATTATTATTAATCCTATTGTAAGTTTAGATTTCTTTTGAACTTTTAATAATAGCATGTATTAATGTAAAACTCAATAATGACTATAATAGTTAAATAAGTGAAGTTATATATATAGTATTGATTGATCCAACTCTTAATGAGCTAGCTATACTAGACTTGTAATAGCAATCCTTATATGATGTATATCTTAATTTGATAATAGGTCTTAAACTTAAACTTAGACTAATATATTTGTTAGCTATTTTAAGGAGTTTAGTTGGAGATGACTCAAACAAACACTTGAAAAGAGTTACATGTAGTCTACTCTAGAAAGTGGAAAGCAAGTAGAGGATCCCAGACCAGTCCTCAAAAATGTCATATCAAAATAAGAGATTCACCAAGAGGAAAAACTTGAGAAAGTGAAGACTAACCCACAAGAAGCTAAGGTGTCACCTAAGGTAGTGTCTAAACCTCCCCTTTATATTTATGAACTTGTTATGCTTTTTCCTATCAGGTTAAGAAATATAAAGAAAGAAGAACATGAAAAGTCAATTTTGGATACCTTTCGAAAGATGTAAGTGAATATACTACTATTAGATGCTATAAAACAAGTGCCCAAGTATGCACAGTTTTTAAAGAAATTATGCACATCCAAGCATAAACTAAAAAGTAATGAACTGGTAGGTATAGGAAAAAATGTGTCTACAGTATTACAAAAAAAAGCTACCATCTAAGTTCCTGGACCCATATAGCTTCACCATCCCAGTAAGAATAGGTAACTCTAGGCTTGAAAAAGACTATGCTAGATTTAGGAGCATCTATTAATGTCATGCATTATAATATTTAAGTTTCACTAAATTTAGGTTCTTTAAAAGAAACCAATATTATTGTATAACTTGCTGACAGGATTATGTTCTATCCTATGAGTGTTATTGAAGATGTCTTATTGTAGATGGATGAGATGATATTCTTGGTGGACTTTTATGTATTGGACATGAGTGATGATTCCTACCCCAAGGCCACACCATTATTATTGGGGAGGTCATATATGAAAATAGCTCGCACCAAGATAGATGTGTATAGTGGGAGCTAACTCTTTCGTTTGATGGGATAATATGCTTCGATATCTTTGAAGCAATGAAATACTCAAATGACGATGGAGACAACTTTGGATGAGAGTCAGCTAAGTCAAGTCGACGAAATTAAACCAAACACTTTGTGAGAGGCAACTCACCCACCAAATTTATTTTCTACACTCCTCTACTTATTTTTACATTACATATATGTGTGTGCTTACGTTGAGAATAATATAAAAATTAGGTATATGGGAGTGTTAATATGTCTCTATATTTACTTTATTTTACTTTATTAGTTTAGAATCTTTTAGAATACATTTTAGGATTAATATGCTTTAGGCAACATAATATTTTTCATTTTTAGTATTTATTAATTACCTTCCTTTGGATATTTAGAATTAATAGACCAGTTTGAAAACAATGCATTTCAACTCTTTGTTATCTAGTATATGTGATAAAAGTAGTCAAATAATGTTAGGTTTAAATGATGATGGATGTTGATAGAGTCTTGATGTTGTTCCTAAGTGAATGCAACCTTATGAAAATTTTATTCAAATTTGCATGCATAATAACTAAGTTAGTAGTAGAAACATTTAGATGCTTGAACTTGTGAAAAATATTATAAATTCCTTGAAAATTTTCTTTAAGATTATCAAGGCAAATATTAAATGTATTTTTAAAAAAATAATTAGTAAACCAATTTGAGTTTACATGATCTAATTTTTTGTACTCACATTTTATCCTTTAAACCAAACACATTGGTCATACCCTATATTTTAAGAATAGATGGAATTGTACAAAAAGAGAATTGATTCTTTAAAAATATTATAAAATATTTAAGAGTGTTAATTGTGTTATAATTGGTTAAGTGTCCAATATATACAAAATAGCTATTACTACAATATATACCACATATATATATATATATAAAAAATAAATAAAATAGAGACAAACTGAAAAAAATATAAAAAGGTTTGTATATTAAAAAGTATTGACAAAAGTAAAAAAAGAGAGGCCAATTATGATGTTTAGGTTCAAAACAATAAAATTAATCTTATTTTATTGACATAATCGATCTTATGAAGTTTTATTTATAAGTCTCTAACTCTTAGTTTCTAGACTCCTAATACTTTCTTTTTCCTTTTTCTTTTCATTTGATTGAACCAATAAGCCTAATTACATTACAACCAAATGATTTTTTTTTTTTTGGGAATATTTTCGATGAATGGAGATACAATTTTAAGGAAAAAAAACATATGGTATCTAATTCAATTTTAAAAAGAGTAGTAGTGTTTTATAGGGATGAATAATATTATAATTTGTTTAAGTTACACGATTTGACTATTACTAATATATGTTATTTCATACATATACTTTGACTATAATTATTATAAAGTAACTATAATAAAGGTGACTAAATGTAATATCTAATATTTATTAGAATTTGAAACCATAATATTATTAAACCCTTAAGATAAAATGTCTGAAACTTATTCTTTTTACTATGGGTATTGACTTTATTTGAAGACTAGTAAATAGTAGGTATGAGAGAGTTTAATAAGTGATATTTTATTTACATATATTTTATTACTATGTACATTATTTATTTTGTATTTATTTAAAAAAAAATTTGTATTCTTTGGAAATTTTCTTAAAAGTTGATGGATTTTTATAATTTTATTTAACTAGTAAATATAATAGGACAAAGTGTGGATCAACTTAGCAAGAGGTGCCAAAAGTGGTATCTTTTTAAAGCAACCCTCGTAACCCAATACCAACCCAACGACACGTCGTTCTCCCAATGGTCACTTCATCAAACGTGTCATTTTGTCATTTCCTTAGCTTCACCATCTGTTCTTTATGCATGCACTATTCATCTTTCAAATTCCTTTGCTTGACGTTTTCACATTAAATTATTTAGCAAGATTTTCACTTCTTTTGTGATTTTTGGGTGCCACTAATCCTAAACCATACTATACCTAAGTTTTCTAATATAAATATCCAAACAATACCCATAAAATATAATCAATATTAAAATTACATAAAAAATTGAAAAATATTTCAAATTTTATAGAATGTTGCAAGATGTTTGAAGGAATATTTAAGAACAAGTTAATATTTATATTTTTAGTTTCTTTTATACCAATAATTCAATAAAATCATATTCATTTATTTACCCATTTCTTCTTTATGATGAAATATTTAGTTATTTTTATGGATTTTATAAATTTCATTTCTAGTTCGTTATACATTATGACTGGGTAATTTTTAAACTCTTGATTATGATTTAATTAATTTAATATTATGAATTATTTTAGTTTTAATTCTTAATTTTTGATATGTTGAAACATATGTTTAAGTTATTTAAAATTTATATTGATTAACAATCGTATCATTAATCGATAACATAATAAAAAAAATGTGAGAAAAAACAAACCTAAACTTCTAAAGCTAAAAATAAAAATTGACAAATAATATTAAATTATGAAAATGATTTAGAAACTAAGAAATTAATTTTCATTATCACATAGTTAATAAAATGATAAACTAGTGATGGAGACAATTACATAATCACATATCTCTCAGTATTTTTTTACAACTCATTTTTATTGTTTTATATTATTATTTTCAAAAACAATCAAAATTCCCAATTTTTTAACTTTAATTAGTTTACTAATAAACTCGTAATTAGAAGTAACCATTATTATCAATTTTTGTGAGTACAACAACATTTGTTCTTAAATTATTTATCATACATGATCACATATAATTACGTATGAGTTTGTTCCACCAAAAACCTTGGTTTGTAAATATTACTCAAACTCACGATAGCTTTCTTTTTGACAATCCAAACAATACAATTGGAAACTGTATTTAAACCATAGGAAGAAGCAAACATAATCAAAGATTATGACTTTTTAATGATTTTATTTTTCATGTTTGTGATAGTTTCAGCAACATGTGGATGCCCTTTTACCATCAGAATCCTTTTAATCGGGGATTACATTTTGCTTTGTCTAATTACACTTTGAGCTAGACACCCAACTCCCAACCTTTTGTCTCCTCTTTTCCCTCCCAATTTTGGATAATCTTAGTAGTAACAGGACAAGAACAATGCCAGACGTCATGCAGGAACGGGAGTTGAAGATCTTTGCAGACTAGTAGCAGCATATTTTCGTGCCCACAAGTCATAATGCACAATTTCCTCAAGAGAAGGCAAGGTCACCAATTCGGCCTGGTGCTTTTCACATGTTAGCTCTACAACCTTGAATATTTCCAGATAGCTGATCCTGAAAACAATCGGCATGATTCATAATGAGTAAAGCATAAGGGTTTTTGGACGATTTAGTCCCGTAACATCCACTTAGTTCAAAGAAATATAAAAATGAAAGCATAACATTAAAGAACATAATTATAATATGTAGTATGAATTTGGTAATTAACCAAGTCCATTCAATGGAGCCCACGAAAACAACCATGGACTTACTTTTCATCAATAAACATCTCCACGGCTTTCTCATTAGCAGCACTAAGAACACCAGTCATTGTGCCTCCAGCCCGTCCTGCAGCATATGCAAGATCCATTGATGGGTATTTTACATTGTCAGGAGCTTTAAATGTTAGCGAACCTAGCCTGCACCATCACAACTCATTTCTAGTCATCACAAAGGAAAAAAACAATATTAATATTACAAAATAAAACCCCAAAAAATTAAATAAGATTCCAACCACTCTTGTTATCTGTCGTCTATATAAACACTTTGGAGTATTC
The DNA here is from genome assembly GCA_037013495.1 of Hippophae tibetana. Taxonomy (NCBI): domain Eukaryota; kingdom Viridiplantae; phylum Streptophyta; class Magnoliopsida; order Rosales; family Elaeagnaceae; genus Hippophae; species Hippophae tibetana. Next base: position 41,274,797 of record CM072804.1, on the reverse strand, counting down.
TCCCTACAAATAAGGTTCAAGTCCAATAACTGTATGTGTCCAATGATATTTAATGCACACGCACATAGTAAACCCAGGCCATCAAAAAGGCTTTGAGTTTGGCAAGGTTCTTGGTTAAAAGATGATTATAGAAGCATGGAAAGCCAGTTTGTGGCTCGAAAAAGAAGGATTTGGGTAGTATATTAAGTTTTACAAAAACGGATTTGATGATCTAATATAAATCTTTAAAGTGAACACCATGAAACTAAAAAGAAATAACAGTAAGAAGTTAATACTTGCAGAGATCAAGCCGAGGCCATGTTATTTCGGAGCAATATATTCTCTCTGGCCATGACATTGTGTAGAGAATTGGCAAGCGCATATCAGGCCAACCCAATTGGGCCAGAACAGATGAGTCCTGTAAAAAAATGAAAATACAAGGAATGGAGGTTAAGAAATTTATTTTTTCCAGATCATTACTTAATGTATAGAACTTTGACATTACTGCGTCAGTTTGAACCTGTGTCTCCACCATGGAATGTATGATGGATTGGGGATGGATCACAATCTCAATATTATCATATTCTGCTCCAAATAGGTAATGTGCTTCAATGACTTCTAAACCCTGCAAGAAAAAGGGGAGAACTGAGTCTTTAACGGCAAGCAAGTCAATGCTGCTACAGAAAATACATGAGATGCTCTTCAAGAAGTGCTTTCCTTTTTAACAGCTCACAAGTTTTGAACACATTTTCAGAAATATTTTCTTTTTGTACAAACGTTCAAAAGCACAAAGGTTACTAGAGCTTCAGCAACTCCAACGACAAGGCCACTGGATCACTGACAAATCATGCTATGCCTCCAAGAAAAATTTTGGACTGTGAATACTATTCTTGAACATGTGTTTAAATGAGTTTCATTTTTGAATTCTTATTCAATTTTTAGTATAAATTGACTAGGGATCGAAAATGAAAAGTAGTGTAAAAGGGGTCAAAAATGAAAAGTAGTGTAAAAGGGGTCAAAATGAAAAGTAGTTTAACGGGTGATCAAAAAGGAAAACTGCTTAAAATACATTGAAAATTCTGCACACAAGCAAGATTATAACAAACCTTGTTGAAAAGTGTAGCTGAGTCAACAGTTATCTTCTTTCCCATGTTCCAGTTTGGATGTTTCAGAGCATCAGCAACTCTAACTTCTTTCAGTTTATCAACGGGCCAATCCCTATCATTAATAAAGTTAAAAACGGAAGGAGTGAAAAAAAAATTAAAAATAAAAAACTCAAGTTCTGTCAAGTGTTGATATTTTCTGCTTTGATTCTGCAGCTTAATATGAATATCCATAGCACATATTTCAGCTTTTAGTATGATATGAAACCTGAATGCTCCACCAGAAGCAGTCAAAATAATTCGCCTCAGAGCTCCATCAGGCAAACCCTGGATACACTGAAGAAAGGGAATTCCTCTAAGATATCATTCTAGTCAGCAGTAGCAGAATTAGGGCAAAGAATAATAAATGGGTAAGAATATTTAGAAATATATGTAGAAATTCTACTATCTACTGCTGAAAAATATGGGTGAGGCTATTGCCATTAAGCTTTTTCCATGGAAACTTTCCAAAAAAACTTGCTTATTATCATATTTACTATCTTTTCCTTGGACAATAGCCCAGCCCAAAAATATTAATATATACGATTGACATGATTGAAATTTCACTCAAAATTACTAAACAAATTTATACAAGTATATATAATTAAATATGCTCAATACCTGAAATATTGCAGAATGTTCTGAATCAGCAGGAAGAATTTTAACTTTATGCTTGTGAGCAAGAGGAAGAACAAAAGGACCTCCAGCAATCAGGGTCTCTTTATTGGCTAAAGCTATGTCTTTCCCTGCTTCTATTGCAGCAACCGTTGGCTAAGATGGAAAAAGGGATATAGCATGAGAGATCTAAGATGGCTGGCAGATACGTGTCATTTTATTAAGTAAACAAGGAACCTATTACATTGCAAAAGCTCCCTGCAGGAAATATACCAGGAAATTTTTTTTTATCAGAAAGGTGTGCTTTTCCACCTAGTTCAACCATATATGCCACGGGATAGGGACTTGGGTTCCAACCCAAAAGATTAACATATCAGGTGGAGTAATCCAAACCCTTATTAAACTATAAATCGTCCCAATTTTAGCAAATATGGGACTTTATTCACACCTAACCAACAATCTTCCCTCGAATGAAGCACCACATGGATCAACTCCCCCTCAAACAAAGATACGCATTATCTTCATGCTTAAATTGTGGTTCAGCTCCCTCTCAAACAAACACATCCCATCTTCGTGCTAAAACAGAGCCTTGAGACTCACACAGAATAACATGAACCTACACCGAGTCTTGGGTCAACACAGAAAGAGCCTGCACTAAGCCTTGAGTTCAATTGACAAAGCCTGGGAGATTCACATTGGTGTTCATACTAAGTTTTGAGGTTGACTTCAATATACATGAAAGGAACTTGGTTCCCACCTAAAAGTTAACCGGAGACTTGGAATTACCAATCCCTTATTATTAACACATAAATTTCCCAAGTCTAGTCAATTTGCCTGAACTTTGCTTGAACTTACCTGATGAAATATTTCAATTCAAATGTAAATTGATTTTATATTTAATGTAATGATTTTAATGAGTAGGATATAACTAGGATATCATTAAAATTATTTAGAGGATTAGGTTTTCCTCCTTGATCATTTATTTGTATTACAAATTGAGAATAGAATTGTGTACAGATTCATTCAGAAAATATAACAGAACATATTTGTTATAACCTATTTTAGTCTTACAATCCATTCCATATGATATTAAAGTATGAAAGATCCATTAGCTTCCAATAAATCAGAAACAACCTTGAAATTCTTAACCACAATTCAAAACCTACTCCTATCATGAGTTCAAATGATAGCCCATTTTTACAACTCTATCTAGAGAAATTAAATGGTAGAAACTCCAAGGAATGAACTCAATTGGTAAACTTAGTTATCGATGGAAAAAAGAAAATTGGGTTACCCTACTAGAGAAACAAAAAGGCCAATAGTCATAAATCCCAATGCTCTCCAACGTTGGACCTCAAAAAACTCAATGGTTACAATCTGGCTCATTTATTCAATGATTTCTTCAATTGGTAAATTGACTAGGTAACTTTGAATCTCCTCAGTCTTTTGAGGTACCTATTACTCTTCGAAAACAAATACAGTCATATACACTCCATCATATTTCCAGATGTGTTTCAAATAAAAACCTATCCTCTGAATTTTGTGCCTTTACCACTAACCTTAATAGAACAAAAATACCAAAGAATATTCATCAAGCTATGGAAATCCCATAATGGAGGGAAGCTGTTATGGAAGAAATCAAGGCACTTGAAAAGAATGGAAGTTAGGATGTAACATAACTACCAAAAGGAATAGCATCAGTCAACTGTAAGTGGATCTTTACAATAAAATACAAGGCCAATGTAACAATAAAAAGGCACAAAGTCCGTCTTGTTGTAAAAGGGTTTATACAAACTTACAAGATTATACTGAAACATTTGCACCTGTATATAAACAAAATATAGTCAAGGTCCTTCTATCCCTAGCATCAAATTTCGATTGGCCACTTCTTCAACTAGACATAAAAATACCTTACTAAACGGAGAATCAGAGGAAGTCTTCATGACCATGTCTCCAGGGTCTTGTACAAGAGATAATAGTGTCAAAAATTGAAAAAAGTCACTTCATACGATGTTTTTCTGACACATTGGAAATGCAAAAAAAACAATTTTTAGTATATGTCAATGATATAATCATGGCCGGTGACAATCTAAAAGAAATCGAGAGGCTAAAGAAAACTCTGAACATAGAATTTGAAGAGAATTGGGACAAATGAGGTACTTCTTAGGCATGGAAGTTGTAAGATTAAAATGTGGAATTAGTGCTTCTCTACAGAAATATATTCTCAACCTTCTCACCAAAACTGGCATACTTGGATGTAAGCCAAGTGACAACTCAATAGAAGTGGGAAAGAAGAATGAAGATATGAGAAAACCAATGGACAAAGCCAAATATCAAAGACTAGTAGGAAAACTAATTGATATGTCTCATACCAAACCTGACATTATGTTTGCAGTTAGTGTAGCAAGTCAACACATACACTCTCCAAAGGAAACTCACTTGGAAATAGTTTACAAAATTCTCAGGTATCTTAAAGGGTTCCTAGACAGAGGATTGTTCTATAGGAAAAATGGAACCAAAGAAATATAATTCTTCACTGATGCAAATTGGGCTAGTATTAATAAAAGATAGAAGATCCACTACATGATATTGTGCATTTGTTTACGAAAACTTATTAACTTGGAGTAAAAAACAAATTTTGGTTTCCAAGAGTTAGAGTAGTGTTGGAGCTGAGTTTAGAGCAATTGCATAGGGGATTTGTGAAGCTTTATGGTTAAGAAAGTTGTTCAAATAATTTCAAATTGCCGTAGAATATCCAATTAAACTTTACTGTGATAATAAAACAACCATAAACATATCCCTGAATCCAATTCAACATGACAAAGCAAATCATGTCAAAGTAGATAGACATTTCATCAAGGAAAAAGTCGAAGATGGTACTATTTGTATGACCAATGTTTCCACAAAAGAGCAAACAACAGATATATTCACAAAAAAACTTCCTCAATAATATTTCGATGATTTTATTGGCAAGTTGTAAATAATCAAAATCTATGATCTAACTTGAAGAAGAGTGTTAAAATTCTTAATTTTTAGTAAATTTTAATTATTAAAATATGATTTTCATAATCTATAATTATGATAAATTAAGAATTTAATTATGAGACTTCATATACATAAATTAGGATATTTATTTTCCTATGTTTTGTACTATAAATTAGTAGGTAATTCTCTACAAAAGATATACTGAAAATAATAAAGAACACATTGCTCTACATTCCATTCCTTTCAATAGATACATTAGAATTATTTAGAGGATATTTTTCATTAATAAAGTGTTTCCTGTTTGGTCATTTGCTTGTATTATAAATTAAGAATAGAGTTGTGTATAGATTCATTCAAAAGATATAGTCGAACATATTTGTTCTAACCTCTCTTAGTCCTACAATCCATTACATAATACACAACACCATGCAATATTTGTTTAGGTCTTTTTTTGTCCTCCTTCCAATATTTCTATGGTTTTCTAAAGAGTATTAAAACCTATAAAATAAAGTTTCTAGCAAAAGTAAAATATCCAAAACCTCAATGAGGCTATCCATTTTTGGCAAACATACAATATCAATCTGACAAAGACACATGTTTCTATATTCCTACCACCTCTTCCTCTTCCACTCAAGAAATCCTTTCAACACAAATTGCAACTTATAAAAATCTGGATAATATGGTACAAAAAATGTGGAAGATAAATTACAGACTCCTTCCATCCATGTTCTTGAATATCGCATAGATTATTTAAATTCAATTGGGATGCAGAGCATGCCACAGCTATTATCATGTATGTTCCAATAGTATGCATAAAATAGAAGCAAAAGTTTTGTCAAAACTATACTTGATGTACATTAGACAAGTGGAAGCAATAACCCAACAGTAACAGTAAATAAGACTTTGTTATACAACTTTCAGTTGATTCAATATCTAATTCACAATTTAAACATTTAACATCCTCAATATGCATTCGACTAAACATCCTCATTATGTATTTATACAGTTTCAGAGTTAAGCACTTACCCTTAGTCCTGCACATCCTACAATTCCCGTAACTACAGTGACTGCATCTGGATGCCGGGCAACCTGAAAAGAGAAAATTAAAAGCACATTCTCCAAGAATGCATGAACAAATATCACGAACACAAGGAAATTTGATGTTAGGTCACCTCAATGACTCCTTGCTCCCCTGGAATAATTTCAGGTTTGTCTTCAACATCAGCTAAAGCCTCTACAAGTTCATCAACCAGTGACTCATTTCTTACTGCAACAAGCTCAGGCCTGAACCTCTTCACCTGCCAAATTATAAAATTGATAAGTAACAAATCCCATGGTTCATACAGTAATTATCGGTTACGGCATATCATTATTATTAATATTAACGAGTGACTTATATTAGGTCCAAAGTTCACCTGATCCACAAGAAGAGTTACATTTGAACCAGCTGCAAGTGCCACAATTCTGAATTTATCTGGATTCTCTGCCACTATATCCAATGTCTGGAATGCAACATACCCCAGTTATATATAACAAACTAATCTATAACTCAAACAATATTTTGCCTGTCCAAATATTCTCATATGAGAACCCATTTAAAAAAAAAAGAAAAAAAAGAAGGTACCTAATTTTAAATAAGAAAACCAGGTTAAAAAATTCAACAGCATTTTCCATTTCTCATCACATCATCCCAAAGAGAGAACTTTAACCCTTAAAAAGGAATGCCTTAAAAAGCACATGTATTGCATACTAAACAAAATCCAAAATCCAAATTCAATCACATATTTGGTGGCATATAATATATATATATATATATATATTTAATAAAATAAGTTCAAAAGCTTCAAATTCCAATTGTAGAGTACTAATAGTGTATAAAACAATAACTACTATGTTTTTCTAGAGCATCAAAGTTAACCTTTCTCATACCTGAGTTCCAATAGAACCTGTAGATCCAACAATAGAAATCGGTTTCGGGCCATCCCATTTTTTGCGAGACTCTGGTACAGCTCGTCCTGGCCAGGCTGGTGGTGGTGGTTGCGCTGAACAATTAACTCTTCTCTGGACTGCTTGCCTACAGTCCTTTCGTTTCAATGTAACCCCACCTGGAGGTAACAAACCAAAACAAATGGAAAAAATTCAAAATACTTAATTCAACCAATCATTAGAAAACATTAATAAAGGGATTTAAATTATGAAAAATTCATAATATAGCTTCAAGTTGACAAGAAATTGAAAATACAATTTGAGTAGGGCTTTGGTTTGATTATTCATGTACCTCCACCCTATAGACATTTTAATCTTGTAACTAATTAGCCAGATCTATTTCGTCAAAAAAATTTAAGTTTGGACAATTTTCTAGAAGACATTATATTTTCTAAAAATGTCATGTTTTCATTAAACGAACATGTCCATCTATAAAGAGAGAGTTACTCGTTCTCTCTTCAATATGGCTTCTCGCATAGAAGTAGTGTTTTGAATGAGTTTTTCTTTTTTCTACTTTTCTTTGATTTTATGATTTGTTTTTTTTTCGGTTTGTTATTCCTTCCTCTTCGAAGTTTCTTGCATGTTTCATCACCTCTATTTTGATATAGGAGTTCCTTTTTTGCTCAAAAATTATAGGTGTTCTAGGGTTCCTTTCGAACTCCTATATTTGCTTACTTGGGTAGAGTTTCTTCGTTTTCTAGAACAAATTTCTGCTTTAATCCCATTCTCAATTTTGTCTTGCCATTTGGCATCAGCTCAACTCACTAGAGTGTCGTTTCATTTCCCAGGTTTTTGAGTAATCCCATTCGTTTTCATGCAGGTTTCTCTCAATCATTGTTGGTGATTCAAATTTCGTTTTCTTGTGCACTAGCCTACATCTAAGAAAGCTTATCCATCTGATGTATATCTCTTACATGCCAACTTGGTACTCTATCTCCCTCACAAGATCAAACTCTCTCACTTCTCCAATATAAATACTCTTTTCTTTATTCTTTTGTATGCATACCTATTCTCAAATACAACTCAAATCAAGATTACACTACTACTTGCTTAAAATGGCCAACCAAGAATCACCAAAGGATTTTGTACCAGTTTATGGTGAATGACTACGTGCAAGCAATGATGCTCATACTCCAATAGCAGAGTTTTGGATGAACAAAATAGCTACTACTACCACTCATAATACTCAACCTACTCCTAACCTTGTTGGTGCTTTTCATGCAGACCCTTCTAGACGTGTTCCTATTACTCAAAATCCTCAACTTTGTGGTTATAACTATCACAACTCAAGTGAGCATGAATATCACTCTTCTTTTTCTGTTATTCAAAGAGTCACTCTCTCAAAAAGCTAATCGCATCTATTAGGAGGCTCAGGAAGTTAAAATGGCTCAAACAACTTGCATAAATGGTTTCATTAATTTGTGCATGAATAGCTGAACAAATTTGGTGAAGACACTACCGAAGACAATCTACATTATTGAATGCGTTCTAAATTTATAGGTTTTAGAGTTTACATCAACATGCATACCTCCAACAGAAAACTTCGAAAGGCTCAACTTGCTCACTTTGCTACTTTTGTCTACAATAAACTTTTTTCAATGTGTCCTCTCTAGCCAAACATATGTTCTTCGAGCTATTCCAATTTCACTTAATCGATCTATACGAAAAAAATGGAATAAGTCCAGTCCTCTTTTTCACAACAAGTCACTAGTGTGCCTGGTTCCCATGCTTCTTTTTCTTCTATTATTGACAAAAGAAAGCAAGTGATTCAAGTGAAAAGAAAGGGTGATACCAAGTCCTCATAGGTCAAGAAAAACAAATTGTGAAAATTGATAAACATCTTAACTCGAATGCACACTCAAATTCTCTCATTCGCTTGAATGATCAACGCATGTCTGTACAGGGTGTGACTGATTTAATTGGACATTTTGATAGGGATATTGTTGAAACTGTGGTGGGAAGCAATATTACTACTGAGGGTGAGGAGAAGGTCTATAACGCACCCCCTAAGGCGCCATGAAGTTTTTATGTTGGAATGGCCGAGGTCAAATTAGACCTCACAACAAAAGAGCATTGTGTTAGTTTGTTCAAAAGCATAATCCTTCTGTCATTAACTTGATGGAAACCTAGGCTAACGTAAATGCTTTTAATAATCTTAGTAATTTTATAAATTATCCAAATAGATTTAGTATCCCTAGTGTCGATCTTAGTGGTGGTTTCTTACTGTGTTGGAATCTTGATTTAGAGCTACTAGTAAAATATGTATGGTTTTGTTTTGTAGTTGTGGAAATCCTTTGTCCTGTTGGTAAAGCAAATAGCTACTTTGTGCGTTTTGTTTACATTCCATTATTACAAGCTAAAGCACAAAATATGTGATGAAATTATCAACTTACTTGCTTCTGTGCAAGAACCATGGTGCATGAATGGGGACTTTAATGACATTATCCATCCATTTGAAAAGCTTAGAGGTCAACCAACCTACCTTAATAACAAGAATTGTTTAATCAATTTTATGACTGCATTTACAACCGTCTCGATTTACATGGTGTAACAAAAGGGATAGTTTAGACTGCATTTACAATCATCTCGATTGAGCTATTGCCACTCCCAATTGGATTCATAACTTTCCTAAAGCAATGATATCCAATCTTCCTTTCTACACGTCAGACCATGAACCTTTATTGCTTCATTTGTATGGCTTACATGAGCCCTTCTTACAACATCCTTTTTGCTTCCTGGTTGCTTAATTGCGAGATAAAGATTGCGAACATCTCATTCAAGACAATTGGTCTCAAAACTGTTTTATAGTTGGAAACTTTCATACAAAAGTTAAAATGACTCTCCGTGGCACTTTCTATTTGGAACAAGAATCATTTTGGACACATTCAAGGTAAACTAAAAGTTTTAGAAGCCAAATTGAAGGATATACTTTGAAACACCTCCCTAAAGTATAGTATGGAAATTGAAAGGTTTATTAGAGCTGAGATAAATGAAGCAAGGTTGGAATCATATTGGCATCAAAAGTCAAGAGATTTGAGGATAAAGGAAGGTAATTGTAATACAAAGTTCTTTCATGTTTCTACTTTAGTAAGACGAAGAACTAACTTTATCTCTCCTTTGAAGTTATTTGGAACTTTGTCATGGGAAAGACAATTGAAAATGAATTTGTTGAAAATTTTGTTACCTGTGAATTATTATCAACACAGTTCCCATTGGTTATTTCAGAAGACTAGAATACCTTTTTGGCAAGTATTCCCTCCTTTTTAGAATTCTTTATCTCTAGAATTCTACCTTGATCTTTTTACATTGAAAAATATCCAATCCGATTGAAGCAAATCATTATAGACCTATCAATCTTTGTAATGTGATGTACAAGATAGTTTCCCAGATTTTGGTGAAACGTTTAAGAGGGATTCTAAGCACTTATATTTCACCAGTTCAGGCCACTTTCATCCTGAGGCAATGAATAGTTCAAAATACTCTAATTGCCCAAGAAGTTACTTCTATTGTATCGAAGAAGAGAATAGCTAGAGGAGGTTTGATGTGTTAAACTTGGACAAAGTGGAATGGACTTTCTTGATACAGACCATGGGAACTATGGGTTTTTTTGAAAATTTCTCTCATTTTGCAATGTATCTCAACGGTGAGTTATTCTATCTTGCTAAATGGTTTACCATTATGCAATTTCATCCCTCAACGTGGTCTTCCGAGGCAAATTTGTTTTTATTTATGCTTCTTTTAAAAAGGATAAATAGCTAATTTGATTAAGGAAGTTTAATTAAAAAAGAAGAGGAGGATATCGATAATAACATCAGAGAACCTGTTTCATTTGATAAAAAAACAACAAAAACATCAACTATGAGTTACGAAGAATTTGATAATTCATCCATCCAACTCATAATCAAAAAACTCAATGAAAAGAATTACCGTGAGTGGGCATAATCTATTATATTATTAATAGATGGGAGCGAGACAAAAGAACTAGCTCTAACCAGTCTCATGAATCTCCAAAAATGGAAACAAGAGAATTCCATGATTACGGCTTGGCTAGTGCGCTCAATGAGACCTTTCAATTGGAAAAACCTACTTATTCCTACCAACAGCAAAGGATGTTTGGGATGCCGTCCGCGAAGCTGCTTGAGTGTGTGAATGTGCTACACGTGCACATGGATTGAGCGAGCGTATGGTGCTTAGTACACATCGGTAGCGTGATGCCTAGTGCATATAAGTAGTGGTTAGGTCCCAAGGTTGCGTGCGTGCATGACTATGTGCTACCTTGCGCACATGGGGGCAGTTAAGTGCAACACCTATAAAACCCACGTAGTGCCTCGATTAGTAGGAAATTTTGTTTTCACTCTTATTAGTTTTATTTCCTTTGCTTCACAGAGCTTGTTTTGTGAATTTCTTTGAGTTCAATCGATGAATTGTTCTTTTATTTCAGTACAATACAATTCATGTTCAAAGCACTAAGAGTGCTGCAACAGAATTGATATGAGAGCAAAGGTTTGTGCTGCAATTCAGATGGCGACGTCCGACAACCAAACCCTTGGCTATAACAGTGATGACGCAAAGAATCTATGGGCTACAATGATTGGCCTTGAAAACAGATTCGAGCAAAGAATTGAAGAGGTGTCGACCTTCAACAATCACTCCAATAAGCCACCAGTCAAATTCAAGCTCAACTAAGTTATATCCAAAAACACCTTCTATCTCGTGGCAAGGAATTCCTTCAGGAAACAGCGCCCACACCATTTGAGCAACCATCACGCCCACCATTCAATCTTCCCCATAAGTAACCAATTCATCCAGATTATGATGTAGAATTTGTAACACCCCCAAGACCGAGTCCCAAAAACAATGGATTCGATGGAAGGACCTTAGAATGGACGACCAACAGATTCAACAATGAGAGCCAATTCTACTAACCGACACCATGAAAAGCAGAATTTTAGACTCGACATCGATCTCCCTACTTTTGCTAGGCACTCTCATATGGAAGAGTTCTTAGATTGGTTTGTTGTTGTCGAAAACTTCTTTGATTACACTGAGATACCCAAGGAAAAAAAGTTAAGTTGGTGGCTTAAATGCTCAAGGGTGGTGCCTCTATTTGGTGGGAGCACATGAAGAATGAAAGAAAGCTTAAAGGAAAGGCACACATCAACTCTTGAGAAAGAATAAAGAAACTGATGGTGTAACAATTTCTACCAACTGATTATAAGTAGCTCCTTTACCAGTAATATCACTAGTGCCAATAGGGAAGAACAAGTATCAATGAATACACTGAAGAGTTCATAAGACTTGGCTTACAAGCCAACATATGGGAACGAGAACCTCAAAAGGCTGCTAGGTACATGCATGGTCTGAATTCTCCTATTAAGGAAAGACTAGAACTGAGCCAAACCCAACAGACTGTTAACCAAGCCATGACACTAAAGGTGAAAAACCAATTAACTAGACCCCGAAAAACCACACCATTTGGGTTTCGCTTGAGTGACTCCTTCACCAACAAAAACTCAAGTGGTTTCACACCTAAGCTCACCTCACCAACCACAACAGAAACAACCCCAACCCTAAGAAATTTTGTCCCTAAATAGGCAACCAACAATCCAAATAATACACCACCTAAACCTAACCCTTATGCCAAACCACCACCCATAGAATGTTTTAGGTGCTTTCAACAAGGGCACATTTCCAACGAATGCCCACAAAGGCATGCAACTAACTTGATCAATGAATTTGAGCATTCAGATGATGAGTTTGATCCATTGTCCCCTAAGGATATGGAAGGAGCACAACTCACTAAAGGTGATGAAGGTGACAAGACTATAAACTATATATTGTAGAAGGTGTTGCTATTCCCAAAACAGCTAGCACCATCACAGAGACACCATTTTCAGAACAAGGTGCACAGTTTAGCAGAATGTATGGGATGTCATTGTTGAGAGTCATAATACTGAAAATATTCTCACAAGCACTGGTAAAATCCTTGGGAATGAGGTTAAGGTACAAGAAGTGTGTAAAGTACCATTTTCCATTGGAAAGTTTTACAATGGCAATATGATGTGGATGCCATCCACAAAGGAAGACCAAATATTATCATCTTCACTTGGAAAAGTACCAAGATTGTCTTACTTCCTACAAAATAGGCCCTTTAGACCTTACCAAGCATAAACCCAAGCCAAAAATGCTTTTAAGCTGCAACCTTAACTCATTTCACAATGAGCTCAAGAAAGCTAAAGTGGTCATAGCCTTAATAACTAAAGAATAGGATACTGTCTCATACCGTCCTTGATGCCATCAACAAACTATCGTCTGCCTACAGTGGTCTCACACCAACTGACCTACCAAACGCATTGCCCCCACTAAGAGACATACAGAACCACATAGACTTCATACTCGATAATAATTTGCCCAACCTACCCCACTATGGAATGAACCCTAAAGATCATGAACTCCTACAAGAAATAGTGGAAGATCTCTTGGATACGCACTTGATCCAAGAAAGCAAAAGTCTCTGCACTGTGCCTGCATTGCTTGTACCTAAGAAGGATGAAACGATGAGGATGTGTGTTGATAGAAGAGCTATTAACAAGATCACTGTCAAGTATCGATTTCCCATACCCCGAATGGAAGATATGTTCGACAAATTGCAAGGATCCACTGTATTTTCTAAGCTTGATCTTCGCAATGGGTATCACCAAATTCGAATCAAGAAGAGGGATGAATGGAAGACAACTTTTAGAACCAAGAAAGGCATGTAACTCGTCTTGCCATGCCATTCGGGTTGTGTAATGCTCCCAACACCTTCATAAGGTTAATGCATCACGTTTTGAAGTCTCTCAATGGTACTTATGTGGTAGTGTATTTCAATGACATCCTAGTCTATAGCAAGAACCCTGAATTGCATCTAGAACATTTGGAGGTTGTCCTAGAGATATTTAAAGAACACAGGCTTTTTCTCAACCTCAAAAAGTGCAAGTTTATGACCACTATACTTCTTTTCTTCAAGTATGTTATCAGCTCTGAGGGCATCTCAGTGGACACTAAAAAGATTGATGATATTCAATCATGGCCTACTCCTACATCAATACACGTAGTCAGGAGTTTTCACGGCCTAGCAACGTTCTATAGGAGATTTATAAAGGATTCATGTTCAATTGTAGCACCCATAACAAACTGTCTCAAGAAAGGACAGTTCATTTAGAGTAAGGAGCATAAAGATAGTTTCCAACTCATCAAAGAAAAACTGTGCACAATCCTAGTATCTCTGCCATGGTGGGTTTGGAGCAGTGCTATCTCAGGATGGCAAGCTTATTGAGTTCTTCAGTGAGAAACTCAGTGAAGCACGCCAAAAATGGTCCACTTATGACCAAGAGTTCTACGCTATCATTTGAGTCCTCAAACACTGGAAGTATTATCTCATCTCAAAAGAATTTATCCTTCACAGTGATCACTCGACACTCAGATGGATTCACTCCCAAAAAGACCTCTCAAGAGCATATACTAGGTGGTTCATCTACCTACAAAGGTTTACTTATCTGTTTAAACACAAGGAGAGACATTTGAACAAGGTAGTTGATGCAGTTAGCAGGAGGCACACCCTGCTGACTACCCTCCATGCTAGAATTACTATTTTTGACACCCACTCTGAGCTTTATGGAACATATGAGGATTTTGCCGCTCTCTGGACCCAATGCATCAACCATGAACCTAGGCATGTTTTCTATTTGCAAAAAGGGTATCTCTTTAAAGACAACAGACTATAAACCATACTTTTGGTTGATGAAAGATACTATTGGTCTCATTTACGAAGGGATGTGACCATATTCGAGCAGAAATGCTCTATCTGTCAAAAGAGCTAGAGGAGGCAACCAAAACACTAGTCTTTACTCTCCTCTATCAGTTCCTGCCACAATTTGGGAGGATCATAGTATGGATTTTGTCCTCGGCTACCAGTCAGCAAGAGAAGGGTAGACTCCATCTTGATGGGAGTGGACAAGTTCTCTAAAATGTCCCACATGATTTCATGCAAAAAGATTCATGATGCCAACAACATAGCAATTATTTTCTTTCATCAAATTTTCAAACTGCATGGCATTCCTAAAACAATCACTTATGATCATGATGTGAAGTTTGTGAGCCATTTTTGGAAAGAGTTGTGGCAAAGGTTTGATACTGCGTTGAACTTCAACACCGCTTATCATCCCTAAACTAATGGGCAACCCAAAGTTCTCAACAGAACCATAGGCAACATGTTAAGATGCTTGACTCATGAGAAACCTCGAGAGTGGGATACTTATCTTCCACAAATTAAGTTTGCTCTAAATAGCATCACTAACCGAACCACCAACCATTCACCCTTCTTGGTTGTTTACACCAAAGTGCTCAACTTCAGTGTTAATTTACAAGCAATTCCTAACCCAAAGAGCAAAACTATAGGCATGTGGGTTACTAATTATGCTTAATTCCACCAGAAAATTTGAGGACACATTGAAAAGATGAATGCACAATACAAAACGCAGGTTGATCAGCATCACAAGTTTGCACACTCCCAAGTTGGAGAGAGAGCCATAATGCACCTTAACAAACATCGGCTATCACAAGGCACATGCCCAAAGCTTCAACTCAAGAACTATGGTCCTTTTCAAATCGTTAAGAAAATCAATGACAATACTTATGTCGTTGATCCTTCTGAGGATTGATACATCTCCAACATGTTTAATGTCGTTGATCTTTGCAATTATTATCCCATAGATGCAGCTGATGCAATCCAATTGAATTTGAGGTCAAATTCTATTGAAGAAAGGGACTATGATATAGATAAAGAGGGTTGATTAGAAACTGAATTTTTGTTTATTTATTTTGTAACGAAAATAACAACTTTTGGTGCCTACCTACTTGAGCTAAGTGTGAGTGTGATGCACGCGCACATGGGTGACCGTTAGGCCTCGTCAGTGCCTTGTGCATATGGGTTGGGCGAGCATATGTTGCTTAAAACACATGGGTAGCATGATGCCTAGCGCACATGGGTAATGTTTAGGTCCCTAGGTTGCTTGTGTGCGTGACAGTGTGCTACCTTGCGCACATGGGGGCAGTTAGGCACAATGCCTATAAAACCCACGTAGGGCATCAATTAGTAGGCAATTTTGTTTTCACTCTTATCAGTTTTATTACCTTTGCATCACAGAGCTTATTCTGTGAATTTCTTTGAGTTCAATCGAAGAATTGTTCTTTTATTTTAATACAATATAATTTATGTTCAAAGTACTAAGTGTGCTGCATTAGAACTATAACACCTATTGGGGGAAAATGAAGTATCAAAATTTTTGATTCTATAACTCTTGAATCTGTTCTTCTTGTTCCAAAATTATCATGCAATTTATTTTTTATTAGTCAGTTAACAAAAAAATCCAATTATTTTGCTAAATTTTTCATCAATCGTGTGTATTTCAGATCTACCATCGTAAAAGATAATTGGTAGTGCTAAAGAATGCAATGTACTCTACTACTTTGAGAAAGTCAATGTAAGTGAACAATGTCAAATTGCTAATTATGGTGGTGTCTGCTCCTAAGGATAGTGATTTTTCGTTATAGCACTTTAAAATGGGTCATCCCAATTTTTAATATTTCAAACATTTATTTCCTTCTATTGTTTCCAATAAAAAGTTATCTGATTTTCAATGTGAAGTTTGTAAACTTGCGAAACACCATCGTATTTCATTCTCAAAACTCGAATATAAATAGTTTAAACCATTTATTATAATTCACAGTGATTTATGGGGATTTTTTCGTACTCTAAATCGTACCCATAAAAAATAGTTTGTAGTCTTTATTGATGATCATACCCAAGTTTGTTGAGTTTACCTATTAAAAGAAAAAACTGATATTCAAACTGTATTTATCAAATTTACACTCCATGATTCAAACACAATTCCAAACACATTCAAATTTTACGTATTGATAATGGCACCGAATATTATGAAAAAATTCATCAAAGTTCACGTGTTGACACTCCTCAATGAGTTGTCGAACGGAAAAATAGACACCTTGTAGAAGTTAGACATGTTATAATGTTTACCTCAAATGTAAAAAATGTTTTGAGAAGATGCAATTTTGACATCTATCTATCTCATTAATAGAATGCATAGCCGTGTATTTTCCTTTGAAACTCATCTCCAAATCTAAAAAATTGTTTTCCTACTTTTTGTCTTATTTCCGATCTCTTTCAAAATGTTTGGTTGTATTATTTTCGTGCATATTCATACTCATAATCGCATTAAACTTGATCCAAGAGCTTTTAAGTGTGTTTTAATTGGATATTCTCCTACTAAAAAAGGCTACAAATGCTATGATTCATCTACTAAAAAAGTCTTCACCAGTCTTGATGTCACATTCTTTGAAACCATTCTTTATTTCTAAATGTCCTCATTTTAGGGGGAGAACATAAGTGAAGGTCGGTCATTTAACTTTGATCTTTCCTTTAATGAGACTGTTCCAAACAATAACCTCGAAACTACCACATCACATCATTCTAATAACCCATTTATAGAAAATAACTTGAAACCAAGGGGACATAGAGATTTTTTTCATAGAGACTGAACTCAAATTACAAAGATCTCACACTTGAAGCACCAAGAGAGTCTTACCCAAGGATAGCTCCAAGTATGCATTAGTCCACTTCCAACATAGGTAATTATGATCCTCCTACTAATGATTTACCTATTGCTCTCATAAAACAAACTTGGTCTTGTACTTTTTATCCTATTTCAAAAATTTTGTCATACAATGTTTTATCTACTAGATTCCATACTTTTACTTCTAATCTTAATAGGGTAAAAGTTTCAAATTAGATTCAACAGGCTTGGGAGATTCCCAAGTGGAGAGAAGCAGTAATGGAAGAACTATAAGCTTTAAAAAAATGGAACTTGAAATGTGATGAACTTACCACAAGGAAAAAACTTATTGGTTGTAAATAGATATTTACAGTAAAGTATAAAGCATAAGAGATAGTTGAATGATACAAGGCCCACTTGATAGTTCAAGTTTCATTGTCATTAGCAACAAACTTAGACTAGAGTCTTCGACAACTTGAATGAAATTTTCATGACACTGCCACTAAGTTTCTGTAAACAAGAAGAGGAGAATATGGCGTGTAAACTTAAGAAGTCGTTCTATGGTCTCAAACAATCACCTTGATTGTGGTTTGATAAGTTTACAAAGGTTATGAAGACTCGAGGATATCAACAAGAACAATTTTGATTGTGTATCATGATTTAATCCTAACTAGAGATAATATAGCTAAGATTGAGAGACTGAAAAAAACTCTGGCAATTGAATTCGAGGTAAAAGACTTGGGACAAATGCGTTACTTTTTGGATATGAAAATTGTTAGATTAAAAAGGGGTATCAGTGTTTCTCAACGAAAATATGTTCTTGATCTTTTGATTGAAATCGCCAAGTTTGGAAGTAAATCAAGTGACACTCCAATTGAAGCAGGAAAGAAACCAGAAAATAATGGGAAACTAGTTAAGATAGATAGATATCAAAAACTGGTTGGAAAATTAATCTATCTGTCACACACAAGACCTGACCTTGCATTTACAATTATTTAGGTACGTTAACATATGCATTCACCAAAGAAATTTTTTAAATTCATCTAAGGGTTGTATGCAAAATTCTTATATATCTAAAATGCTCTACAGTAAAAGGGTTATTCTTCAAGAAAAGTGAAAGTAGAGAGAAGTCTTTAGAGAGACAGATTGGGCAAGTTTGATAGAAGATAGAAGATTTACTACCAGATATTGTACCTTTTTTTGAGAAAATTTAGTAACTTGGAGAAATAAGAAACAAAATATAGTAGCAAGAAACAACGTCAAAGCTGAATTTCAAGCAATTGCATTAGGAATATGTGAAGGATTATAGCTGAAGAATCTCTTGAAAGAACTACATATCAAAACAAATTTTCTAATTAAAGTCTACTGTGATAACATAGCTGCAATCAGCTTTTCTCTCTATCCAATTCTACATGACTTGATAAAATTTATGGAAGTGGATACACATTTTTATCAAGGAAAAAGTCAAAATAAGAATTATTTGCACGACCTATATACAGTAGATATATTCATGAAAGGGCTTCCTCGACATAGTTTCGATGATTTTACTTGCAAGTTATACATGATTATATATTTATGATCAAACATGAGGGAAAGTGTTGAAATCCCGAATTATCTTGCAAATATCTTACATAATAAAATCAATTAGAAAAGTTGGGATTTAACATATCATATGTTTAATTCAAATTTACTAATTTTTAGCAATACTTAATTTTTTATTCCTTTTTTCTGTTTGCCAATTTGTATTATATATACAGAGTATGTGAATACAATTTAATACATCAGAGAATATATTCAATTTATCTACAGTTAGGGTGAGTGATTTACGATATATGTACCTGAGATCAATGTGGTAATGGTAAGGTTAAGCGTTATATCTTGAGGTTTGCGCATAGTCTAGGGACATGAGACTACATCCTAAGACATGGGAGGGTTTATTCTGAGACACAGGACAGTAAGTATATGAGCCATAGTCATGAGACACGGGACAACTTGTTCTGAGACACAGAACAAGAGATCAAAGGTACATACATGTATTTTTTTCATGTTGATTTCTTACTGGTATGGTACCGTGGAGATTTAATATTTATTCTCACCCCATGAGTTATTTGGTTTACTTCTGAACTCGAATTTTACGGACTTTGATAATCTTACAAACTATTTGATTTAAATTAAATTTTAATACAAGATAGAGTATATTCAAATATGAACTCTTATCTCTTCCTTATTAATTTTTCATAAGATAAGCTCAAGTATTACCCATTATTTATACATAATTGTTCTTTTTAAATTTATTGACTCTACATGTTAATCTTTCGATTGTTTCTCTATTAAATATTTGATGAATTCTTGGTATTTAACCGAACCAATTTTGTAGTGTTCTATTTATATTCTTATTGTTTTAAGTCCCCACTCCTGTTATAATTTTCTAAATTTTATCCTTCCTTGTCATGCTCCTGTATTATATGATCTTGTGTTATTAATCCTTATTTGATTTTCCTAATCACGTCCTTAAATTTTTGGAGTGTGATACTCTTTCTTCTCATATTTGTTTTTAATTGTTATAGAATGCTTATCTAGAATGATTTCAAGAATAGTCTATGGAATTAAGATTGCATAAATGCTCCACCCATCTCTTACATGCTTTATATGGGTGATATTGTCAATTTTTTAAGGGTCAATATGCATGAAGCCACAACATTATAGAAATTTTTGGATCAATATTGTTTATAGTCAGGCCAATCTAATAATTTTCAAAAATCCATTATTTTGTTCACAAAAAATATTTCTCCCCAATTGAAAGATCAGTTATGCACCATCTTGCACATATCTGAAACTCTAATCATGTACTTTATTTAGGTCATTCATTACCTTTTGGAAGGAAAAAGAAATATGAATTTCAAGCTTTGCTAAATAAATTAAAAACTTGACTGGACAATTGGAAGGTAAAACTTCTATCCCAAGTGAACGGACGATACTCATTAAATCAATTCTACAAAATATCTCAATTTATTCTATAAGCACATCTAGATTACCAATTGAGATTTGGTAATCAACCGGTAGTATTGGGAGGAAATCTCGATGAAGAGGAAATCCCAAAAGGCATAGATACTTATCCCCTATCTCCTGGAACAAAATTCGTTTGCCTAAGGATTATGGTGGTCTAGGACAATTTGGGGAGTTCAATAGAGTTGTGCTTGCAAAAGCTGCTTAGGAAATTTTAGAACAACCTCAGAAGCTTTGGGTTTAAGTTTTCAACGGAAAATACTTACAATATTACTCTTTCTTAAATGTTACAGCCAAACATGTAGATTCCTTTGTCTGGAAATGTTTACTTTGGGCAAGAGACGCTCTAAAGGAAGAAATTTTTCTAACAATTGAAAATGGCTTAGATATTAATGTTTGAACTAAGCCTTGGATCTCTGGCCTCTCGAACCAGCGATTTTCAAATTCTATTCAACCAAATCCAAATCTCATGGTTAACAAGGTGATTGATTTGTGTCAAGGACACCAAATTTTAAATTGGGATGTTAATCTTTTAATGTAAAGCTTTTGACCAGACATTACCCATTTGATTCTTAAACTCCAACCACCTGAGATAAATGGTAGAGGTTTCATATAATGGTTTGGCATTGGCGTAGGATGTTTTGCAATCAAAGATGTTTATGAAAACTTAGCTGCCAAGAGAGCTCTATCAGCCAAAAAGAATTTTGGCATAAGCTTTGGAAAGCTAAGATTCATGAATGTCAAAAGCTTCTTCTTTGGAAAATTTTTTATGGTGCTCTTTGTACTAGGAAACATTTATGAAAGCTCCTAAACATCGAAGACTCTTTTTGCCTTTTATGTCATAAAGAAGTAGAAGATTAGGAACATCAATTCATCAAATGTGATATACTTAAATCCTAGTGGAAGTATTGGAAATGGACTCTCAACTAGAGTCTTATGAAAAGATTGGATATTCTCACCTGTATCCAATTAATTCTAAACCTGCCGCAACTAATTTTACCTTATATCCCCTCAATTATCCATTCTCACTGTCATCATCATGTTTGAAAAGATTTGAAGGCTGCAAAATAAAATGTTGTTTGAAGATTACAATTTATCGACTTACTCTATTACTCGAGATATTACCAGGTGGATTAATGAGTTTCAACCTTTTATTTTGGGTGCCAATAAGCCTCCACTGTTGGTGGAAAAGGAAGATTATACAAACCCCACTTTTGGGAGCATTTAAATTTGATTTTGATGCAATCTAGCATTATGGTTTGACAACAATTGGTTTTATATGTTTGATCATTTTGGGTGAATGTGCTATGCTTGGAACAAATCTTTAATAACTCTATCATTTTCGTGTTCCAAGTTACTCTCCAATATGCCATCAAGTTTAAGCATCTCTCATTATATATAAAAGAGACAATATAAAGATTATAGATGCTTTTAATCTTCACGTTTACGGAGAAATTAGTTCAAAAGTAAAGGAAATAAATTGCTCCAAGTTCTGCTCTATCACTTCTCAATAATCTATCTCAGGTGAATTCCTCGTCACAATAATGAGGTAACTCACAACCTAGTTCACTGTACAACAATTAATCTGAATGGATTACCAACAATTATAAGGCGGGGCTACCAAAATAGATTGAGACTTTTGTCTTTCTATGTAGCAAAAAAATCCAACTCATAGGTATTATTTTTAGGGGTATTTTTAGATTATTATTCTGTCAAAGGCACGCACCGTATCTGTGCTAACACAAGTGAAAAGCTGAGTTAAGAAAGTGTTTCTGGGTTAATAGCGTTGTATTTTGAAATACTAAAAACTCAAGTTATATTGTGAATTTCATATAAACTCGAGGCCATATAAGGAGATTCCCGTTGAAGAGATTATCAATCATAGTGGTCTTGTTCTTGGAGCCCTAACTAAGCAAGTCAGTTAGACTTTTGCATGCATCAAAAGCACATGTAAAACACAGCAGTTAAATCAGGCATGGGTTACTCAGATTTCCTATGAGTTTTCGGAGGAACCAAACAGAAAAAAGAAAAGAAAAGAGGGAAAAAAAAATAAAGAGTGATCGTGGAGAAGTGAACCTGGAAGTTTAGGAAGGCAGATGGACCTATTGGAGTCCAAGAAGGATATGGCCTTCATTTCAGCTGGTGACAAAAAATTCAAAGCCATCGAAGTCTTACCCAACAACCCAAATCACAGAGAGAAATCAAAGACAACAAGTTCAGACCCAGAAAAAAAATTCTCTTATTTCTTTGTGAGTGTCTGAGTAGCCCTGGCCTTGTTGTCAGCTAATCATCTTTAAATAACTGTCATTATTATGTGGTCTGAGAAGGAAGAGCAGAGTTTTGGGCTCACGTTATTAAGAGGAAGTGTGGGACAGACCGGGGAATGGGGAAGAAACGTAGGACAGGACGTCCTGAGCCGAATCAGTACAATTTGTAATATCATCTCTCCACCGGGGTATCCATAAACCGGTCCGAACCGGACAAAACCGTGAAACCGAATCGGATCGAACCAAACCGAATGGTTTTACTAATCAAACGGTTCGGTCCGGTTTGTACTAATTTTAAACCGTTCAAGCCGGAACGGACCGGTTTAGTAATATATTAAAAAATTCACATTATTCTTCATTAAATTATAAAAAAATCGGTTCAAACCGGTCATTAAATTATAAAAAAATCGGTTCAAATCGGGAACCAAACCGGACCAAACCGTTTTATAAATCAAACGATCCGATCCGGTTTTTATTTTTTAAAACCGTTTTTAAACGATCCGACACGGTTTGATCCAAGTAATATGAACGGTCCAATTTGATTAAATTTTTTTATAAAACACCGGACCGAACCAGACCATGTACACCTACACTTTTAATATTATTTTATATTAAAAATTTCAGTATTTTACCTTGTCTCATTCTACATACAAATATTACATTAAAAATATATTTTATTTATAAAATAAAATATTTTTACTATATATATATATATATATATGAGATATGATATATGTATATCTATATATATTTATATTTTTTATATACACATATTTTAAATTAAAAATTATTCAAAAATTTTAACAAATTTTTTAATTAAATATAAATTAAAACGAATATTTTAACAAAAAATTAAATAATTTTTAATTAAATATTAATACTTTTACCTATATACATATTGAAAAAATATAAATAAGTATGTGATATATGTGTAATTATACTTAATAAAAAATGAGATAAAAAATTTCCTCTTATCTTTTCTTTAATAATTTTTTTATAAATAATGAGATTTAAATGAAACTTTTTTATAAATAAATATTTAAAAATATTTTAAAACAAACAAATTAAACTATACTCTTTATTTAAATAAAATATTCATATGCACACTTCAATTAAATAAATAGTAATGGAAAAGTGTTGTCCTGTATAAAATGTGCAATTCATATACACGTGAATTTAATTACATATAAATAATTAATATACATTAAATATCGCAGATATTAAAATCCCACGATGAATGTTCATGCTGCGATTGAGTTTCCAAGTCAACATTGACCTGCTAGAGGATTTATACGATATCGTCTTCAATTGTCCAAGTGTGTCTACATTAAAAAAAAACACAGATTTACATCCTATATCACACATCATTTATCATTTATTGTATGTCATGCGGTATAATTGTTTTAAATACTTAATAATTCCCTTTTTCAAAACTATTTCAAAATTATTGAATATTATCATATATTATAATTAACATAATATTTTTTCATTAAATACTTTATATTAACCCAATTTACTAACTAATGATAACTTATCACATCATTTCATATACAACTTAGATTTATAAATATTTTCAAAATTACATATACTTCTAATATATATAATTTGATATTCAACTCAAATTATATATATACTTTCAAAATTATTATGACACATGAAAAAATGTGTAATTTTTGTAATCTTTATTGGTGTTGACATTACTACGCATAAAATATAAAGTCTATATTTTATTTAATATATCTTTTGATCCCTTCTTAAGGTTGATCATCATTGCTTTAGTATCAAACACATCTAAAATGGATCATATGTATAATTTCATGCTCCAGACACTCATCTTTTAGGAGTTTGTATATAGTATGCATGTGTTAAGCTATATGTTTGCAATAAATTTTTCAAGAATATCTTTGAAAATTACTTGTCATTTTTTGGGTTGAAAAACACATTTTTTATAAAGCTCACAAAGGTGTCAATGAGGGCTTATTAATGTACGTCATAGGGGTTGGTTGAGGTCCTCAACAAGGACTCTACAAGGCCAACGAGAGTTGGCCAAGGTTGCCCCAATACGGTCCATGCGTGGTTATGGACCACGCCTAGTAGTCAGTGAGGCCTTATTAAATAGTCAGTAGAGGACGTCAACAAAGTTAAATATCCCTCTTATTTATTGTTTTGATGATAAAAAAAATGTGAAAAAACTCTTGTAATTTGAAAACTCATTTCCTAAACTATTCTAGAATTTCTATTTTTTTCTATTTTGTAAGTCTGTTTGTACTCTATGTCTATGTGTTGGCTTCTCATATGCAAAACACGTTATTTGTTTATTTTACTCAATGTTTTTTTCTTTCTCTATGTAAGGTTGGTTACTGCGAATTAGTAATACACACATGCATATAGTTAGGAACACTATGATTGAAAGTATATTTTTCACACACCAAGGAATTGGTTGTTTAGTTTGCATACTAGGTCGTGAGTGTCGGATTTTGGTTTGTTTTGGATGTAGGTATTTATGAAAATAACTCAATAATTTTTCAAACGAAAAATTATGATTTTTGACACCTCAACACATAACTTAACAAAAGGCCTTGGCACACCCTTGGTGAGACGACTAATCATTTGTAATGTATACACCTTATTAATTGTTGTAATTTATTAGAAAGTCCTAACGAAACTCTGCCAAAATTTATAATCATTTTGAATTTTATTTTCACTAATTATCTTTATTGAGTTTCGATAATAGTGATATATTTATGTGGGCATAAAATAGTGTGATAAACTATTTTACTATATTTATGAGAACTTCTTTGTGAGAGTGGTTTGAGTTCTCATATTATTAGCTATGCGTGATAAGTTGTTATGCTGAGATACCAAATCTGTGTGTCTCCCGTATATTATTTGAGATTTGTGTGGACTATGTCCTTCGATGATATTTGGTGGCTTGTGATTGAGGGAGGTCCTCAAGGTTTATAGTATTATATTCTTCACATTATTGATATGTAGCTCCTGATCACACTACATTGGGTAGTGTTGGCTTTAGAGGAGAGTCGATTTCATATGTCTAACCAGGTTGTTACAGAGGCAACAAGTGAGGAAAGTAATAGGTAGTTCGGCCAGATGTCCCAGTTGATAAAGGTATTGATGGTTTTGATCCTTTCCTTTTTCTTTGTGTGTTTAATTCTATTAATTTTCTTATAATGGATGATATGAAAGGTTTGGTTGGTAGGCCATCTCAATTCAATGGATTATGTTATTTTTACTAGAGATTTTAGATATATTCTTACTTGAGATATACAAACAATGATGTTTAGTCCTTAATTGAGGATGGTTGGACATGCGTTACTCACGTTTTTAACACAATTGTTGATAAACCTAAACTAGTCAATGTCTAAAACAAAGAGGATCTTTGTCTTAACAATATAAATTGTCAAGGGTTACAACTTCTCATCTGCTTAGTTACTATAGAGGACTCTTCTATAATTGCTAAGTTTAAGACTACAATGGAAGCATAGGACTTCTTAGATAATAAATATAATGGATGCTCTCATCAGACGAGCATTTTAACTCCAGAAAAGACAGCAACTACCACTCTTGATTGCTTATCTCTAATGACTTCCCACTCTAAAACTGCCCCTTCTAGTTCCTTTTATTGGAATGATGTCAGTGATAATGATAAGTTTTCCCTTAAAGAATCCAATGACCAAATTGTGTATGATAACCTCAAGTTGAAAAATGTTATGTCCAAGATCCATAGCAATCTTGTAGAAAAGGACAAGGAGCATTTAGACCTCTTTGGCCAACTACTTAATCTAACTTTGGATGGTGAAAATGATGTGAACAAAATTTGGATAACCATATTAAGCTACTTCAAATTGTCCTTCATGATAACGAGAAGTGTCTTGCTCATATAACTGAGCTTGAAAAGTTAATTTAGGATAGAGAATCCAATACTCTCAAAGATCAACATACCCCTAAGTCATCTTCATGTAATTCAGATGTTATTTGCAAACATAAGAAAGATGTTTGCACCTTGGAAGATGAAAAGGCCATTCTTGAGTCCTTTGTCGATGTGTTTAGTGCACAGAGCTTGCCCCTTTCTCCAATTTCTGACAAGTCTAGCTATTTCTCTTTCTCTAAATCTCACAAAGATTCTCTAATTTGATAAGAATCTACTGAATCATATTGAGAAACTATTGAATCTTTTAATCACTTTGATCATTGAAGTTGTGCCCCTATGGAATGAAGCTATTGATATTTTCAAAATTTTTAAGGCTTGTCTTGGTATCTCTTCTAATGACAAGAATCTAAATTGTAATGTGGTTCATACAGCCTTGAAGGCACAAGCATCCAGTTGTTAGTACTTTAATAGTATATATTCTAGACACATGACTGGAGATAAATCCTTCTTCACCAATCTAACTCTTTTGAATGATAGTGCATTTACTTTTGATCATGGTAATAAAGCTTTAATTTATGGAATAAGATTAATTAGCACTCTAAGAATTCCCAAACTCAAGGATGTTCTCTTCGTGGAAGGTCTCAAATAAATCTTATCAACATTGGCCAAATCCGTGACAACAAGTACACAATCAAGTTCACTAAAAAAGATTGCAATGTGTATGATGATTTGGGCAATGCTTTGGTGAGATAATTGTTACTATGTCGGTTCCTCTCCTAAGGTTGTATGTAACAATTTAAGCTTGAGTACTAAATAATTATGGCATCATCTTGGATGTCAACTATAAATTGTTGAAGAAACATTACTACAAAAATGACCTTTTAAGTCAGTTCGGTGAATCGACTTATAACGGGAGGACTTAAAATTTAAAGTCAGTTATACCTGTGAATTGACTTTAAATTTAAGTTGATCTTACGTGTTAACCAACTTTTAATTTTAAGGCAATTCACTGGTAGAACCAACTTTAAATTTTAAGTCGGTTCACCTGTAGAACCAACTTAAAATGTCATATTCTCTTTTAAACATATTTTGATTATTTTCTACTAGCCTCAATGCATGTTTTCGATCACTTGATGACATAAAAAACCAAAATATGTTAAAAGAGTTTTTAAATACATTTTGTTAATTAAAAAATTAAATATTAATTAATTACTTAAGAACTAAATTTATAACAAAAAAATTTATATACAATATATATATATATATATATATATTTAACCTAATTACAATATTATTAAATATTATAAAATACATATGCTATTCAATATCATCGTATTCCCTGCAACCAAAAAACTACATGTATTTAAATTCAAAATAAGAATATAATATCATGAATTCATAAAAAATAACTTATATATGTTAAAAGAGTATATTAGTAAAAGAGATTACTACATCGACACCGGAGTGATATAATAATAACCTCATCTCTTCGAAATCATATTAGTATTGTATTAATATTTTGTCTATAAAATATGAAGCTATTTGGAATAAAATTGGTAATTTTAATGTTATAATGAACTTTAAGTATGAAGTCAAGTGTAACTCTGATTTGTTACTTGGGTTGGTTAAGTTTTGGTGCCTATACTCTAATACTTTTGTATTTCCTTGGGGTGAAACAACAATTACTCTTGAAGATATTATGGTTCTTGGTGGTTTTCCTATACTTGGCTTGCTAGTGACTACTCCTATAAATGACCAGAATGATCGTGTCTAAATGCATAATATATCTCATCATTCCTTGATTGTTCAATTATTTCACCCATGTTTATTTGTTCCTGAACTGTTCTCTATAAATAATAAAGTAATAAAATATATCATACATTATTACATCAATATGTAAGAATCATAATAAGGACATTGTATCAAGTTAAATTACTAACCCACTTATTGAGTTGTTATTCTCCTCTTTTTATTCATGGACTTTATATTCATTAAGTGGTTCCAAGTAGGGGTGTCCAAAAACCGGCCCAGACCGGACCAAACTGTAAAATCGGACCAGATAGAACGGTTTTACAAATCAAACGGTCTAGTTTGTATTTATTAAAACTGTTTTTCAAATGATCCGGTCCGATTTAAATCGTTCGAATCGGACCAAACCGGTTTAATAAATATATTATAATTTTTACATTATTTTTCATTAAATATGTCAAAAAAATCGAACCAAACCAGAAACCGAATCAGACCGGATCGGACCGAACGGTTTTATAAATCAAACGGTCTGGTCCGGTTTTATAATAATAAAAACCGTTTCAAACGGTCCGATCCGATTTGGTCCGAGTAATATAAACAGTCCGGTCTGGTCCGATATTTTTTCCCAAAACTGAACCGGACTGGACCGTTGGATACCCCTAGTTCCAAGTATGGAAACACATAATTAATTTTTGTTCAATTTGAAAGTTTTGTATCCTTTAATGCCTTATTTGCATTATTGGGGACTTTAAAATGATTTGTAAAAAAACACATTTTAGAGGAGATATAATACAAAAGGATATAATATATATAATTAATTATAAAACAAAAAAGACTTACATAAACCATTTTTCATATCTTATACTTTTCAACATCTTTAATATTATACTTTTACATTTAACACATGAGCATCGAATAATACTAATTTCAATATTACTATTTCTAAGGGAAAATTCCAAGAAAGTTTCAACTCTAGAAATATAATCCTACTCAATTCTATATTTTGATATCCAAGATTTATCTATTTTCTATTAATGACATTAAACATATTAAATATGTATCA
Source organism: Hippophae tibetana (assembly GCA_037013495.1). Classification (NCBI taxonomy): domain Eukaryota; kingdom Viridiplantae; phylum Streptophyta; class Magnoliopsida; order Rosales; family Elaeagnaceae; genus Hippophae; species Hippophae tibetana. The sequence goes on along the minus strand of CM072804.1, from coordinate 41,245,503 downwards.
AATAAAATATAATTGTATTAATCACCAATATATTTTAGATATTATTATATATGAGGTCATAAATTATTAGAATATCCATCAAAACATCATATAAAAATAAATACATAAAATTCAAACAATTAATAAATTCATTATAACATTAACAATATATAATATATAATAATTTATATACATATAAAAATACATGTAATAATAATAAATATTAATAAACTCATTATACATTATATATATATATATAAATATATATTTTATTATATATATATATATATATAATGTACATGTAAATAATTTAAAAAAATTTAAGATTAAAATAAATTAATATATATCAAAAACATAACATAAAATTATTAAAAAAAATAAAAACAAATTCACTCTTATCTTATAAGCTTTAATAAAAAATACACAACTTACATAACATAGAAATATACATAATATATAATAAAATAAAATAATAATAATAATAATAAGTGTAAAATAATTCATAGAAATACTTACAAGAGTATATGAAGTGATAAGATGAAGAAAAAAAAGTATTTTTAAGTGAGAAAGTGAAAGAAAATAGGTATGAAAAATTTGAGTATTATGCTAAAAAAATAGTGAATCTAGAAGAGAAATTGGAGAGGAAGAAAACCAAATTGGCTGAAAAAGAAAAAAAAATAGAGATAATAGACAATTTTTCTCTATAAGGGAAGAGGGAAAAACAAGCTAACATTGTTGATAAGTAAGGAGAGAAGAAGATAAGGGAAAAAATAAGGTAGCGTCGGTTCTATATGTCAATTGACTTAAAAAATTACAGAAAAATAAAATAGTAGCATCGGTTGTCACGTAGAACCGACACTACACACAAGATTTTAAGTCAGTTCTATGTGTCAATCGATGCTACATGTGGCTCACATCGGTTGACACATAAGGTCGATGCTACCATTTACACATCGGTTGACACAGAGAATCGACACTACAAGTAGGATTCAACTTGATTTTACGTGTTAACCAACGTGAGCCACGTGTAGCATTAGTTGACACGTAGAACTGACTTAAAATTCTATTTGTAGCTTTGGTTCTACATATCAATCGACACTACTATTTTATTTTTCTATAATATTTTAAGTCAGTTGACACATAGAACCAACTTAAAATTCATTATGAGTCAATTTTAAGCTAAAACTGACTTAAAATTCGTTATGAGTCAGTTTTAAGCTAAAACTGACTTTAAATTCTAACTTAAATACTCTTTATTATAGTAATGAAAGTTTTAAATCTTAAAATAGTTTGGGGTCTTCCATCTATCTCCTCCATCCTTAAGCATGTTTGTGGTCCATGTCAGATGGGGAAATAAAGGAAAAGCTAGTATAAGAAGAATCAACACTTGTCTACCATAAGACCCCTTCAACTTCGTCATATGGATCTGATGGGTCCTATTCAAAATGATGGCATTGGAGGTAGGAAGTATATTTTGGTTATTATTGATGATTTCTCAAGGTATACTTGGGTTCTATTTCTAAGAGAAAAATATAAAGCTTTTGATAAGTTTAAATCCTTGTGTATTAACTTCAAAAATGAGAAATTTGAATCCATTGGTACAATCATCAAAATCAAGAGTGACCATGGACAAAAATGTGAGAATTCCAAGTTTAGTGCCTTTTGTGACGAAATTGGAATTCAATATGAGTTTTCTGCACCTAAGACCTCTCAAAAAATGGTATAGTTGAAAGGAAAAATATAGTTATTTAAGAGATGGCAAGAGTCATGCTAACCAGTAAACACTTCGCAAAAGGTTTTTGGGTTGAAGTTGTTAACACTGCTTGTTATATGATGAATCATTATTTTTTAAGACTCGATATTTGTTAATCATCATATAAGTTTATGCATAGAAAGATACCAAACGTTAAGTAGCTTTGAGTTTTTAGTAGTACTTCTATATTCTTAGAGATAGGGAGAATATAGATAAGTTTGAGGCCAAAAGATATTTTGACATTTTCCTGGGATAATCCAATAACGGCTGTGCTTACCGAGTCTACAACCTAAGAACTTCTATTGTATTGGAATCTATCAATGTTGTGATAGATGATTCCTTAGAAAAAAAACTTGTTCAATATAATGATAGTGAGATGTTTAGTGTTTGGGGTACGTACAAAAACACTGATGAAAATATTGAGATGCCATCTACTACAACTCCTATTGACCATTCTAAAACTTTAGAAGATGAACAAGAATATTCTTTATTTTCTAAATGGGTAAAGAAAGCTCATTCTATGGATGACATTATCGGTAGTGTGGAAGGTAGAGTTAAGATGAGATGTAAGTTGTAAGAGACCTTGAACTTTATGTATTTCACTTCCACTATTCTTCCTAAAAATGTTAAGGAAGCCCTACAAGATGTATATTGGGTCAACTCTATGCAAGAAGAACTTAATCAATTTCAAACAAATGATGTTTGGTATTTGGTTCCTAGACTTACAAACAAACATGTTATTGATACACGTTGCCTATACAAAAACAAGAAAGATGAAAATGGGGTTATTACTCAAAACAAGTTTTGCCTTATCATGCAAGGTTATAATTAGATTGAAGGAACAAACTTTGATGAAACTTTTTCTCCTATTGTTTTCCTTGAGTTTGTTAGACTACTCCTTGGACTTGCCTATTACTTTGGGTTTAAGTTATATCAGATAGATATCATGAGTGCTTTTTTGAATGGAATTATCGAATAAGAGGTCTATGTGGAACAATCTAAAGGGTTTGAAAACCCTCATGTTATGAACCATGTGATGAAATTGAAAAAATGCATTGTATTGTTTGAAGCAAACTCCTCATGCTTGATATGAGTGTCTTACCACGTTTCTCCTTAACAATGGATTTCTAAAAAAAAGTGGTGACAAAACTTTAGTTTTCCAAGAATTTAGGGTGAGGTGGTTGGTGCCCAAGTTTATGTTGACGACATCATTTTTAGGTCTATTAAAGAATACCTACCTTAATAGTTTGTCGCTACTATGAAAAGTGAGTTTGTGATGAGTTTAGTAAGCAAGTTGAAGTTCTACGTTGAATTTTAAATCAAGTAGATGAAATATGGTATCTTTCTATCTCAAGTAAAGTATGCTAAGGATTTGGTTCAGAATTTTGGTTCGAAAAATACCTCTTATACTTGGACTTCTATTAGTATTACCCTTAAACTTCATGAAGATCCTTTTGGAAAAGAAGTAGAACAAACTATATACAGGAGTATGATTGGGAGTCTTCTGTATTTGACTATAAGATACCCTAACATCACCTTCAAGGTAGGAGTATGTACTAGATACCAAGCTAGTCCCAAAGAATCACATCTTGCTATTGTTGATGAGCATAACCGTCATTGGATTAGCAATATCGATCCTGCAAATACTTTGGTTGTATATTTGTAAAATTCTCGCAAGTGTATGAATCATTTTATAGAAAATGATAAGTATACTCCCAAGGTTGATGTAGGTCGATGTAAGGAAGTAATGTATGTATGTGGTTTTTAATTTATATCTCAAACTCTTAAAAACGAAACTAAATCTTAAACATCCTGTCACGATATTTTGGTTTTTGTGTTTCCTAATCTAATAACATAAAAATAAACATAGATATGGATTCAATAAAAATTTATGCATTTTTTTATCATTTATAACAGTGGAGTAGTTATGGATATAATAATTAAGTTAATTATGTTCCTAATATTATTTGGGTTATTAAAGGTATAAATTGATATTTATTGATTCTCTCTCTTTTATATAAATATCACCTTTGGTGGAATTAGATATTTTTTATTAATTAAACAAATCAATTAACACCTATGGGTGGGGATGATACTTAATTTGGTTAATTAATTTAATTCTTTTTTTTCAAAGAGATTCAAAATGAACCATTTAAATGCAACATGTGGTGTTGGTAGACATTTTAAATTTTATTCAAGGAGTCTAAATTAAACCTAAGAATTTAACTATCCGAGTACTAACTTTTAAGTTTTAAAACTTTTATTGACAATATGTTGTCAATACATTTTCGAATAATAATTCTTACAAAAAGTTTTGAAATATAATATAGCTTCACTGTAACTACCGTGTTAGATTGCCAAAAAATAAAACAGCACTACTCTAAATTAGACTAGATAATAACCTTAAAATTTAATTTTTAGATTTAAGTTTGTAATAAAAATAATATATTTCTCTCTAACATCCTTAATATAAAATCTTAAATAAAAACAAAATCAATTTATTTTATAAAAATATTTTATATATTTAATATTTCGTAAGCATAACAACATTATTATTATATCATTTTTATAAACAACCAACCATGTTAAATTTAATCACAAAAAAATTAAATATAACATATAAAAACATGATGTTTGTTTATTTGACTTAATGTGTTGTCTTCCTCTGTGTAAGGTTGGTTACTACAGATCAACAATGCACACACACACATATAGAGTTAGAAATATTTTGATGGAAAACATGTTTTTCACACACCATGGGATTGGTTGTTTAGAATACATGCTAGGTCATAAGTGTCGAATTTTGGTTCATTTCAAGTATGGGTATTTATAGAAATGAATCAACAATTTTTGATACAAAAAATTATGATTTTTGGCACCATTACACACCTCTCGACAAAGGACCTCTCCATAACCCTCGCCATAACCCTCGCCACCCCCTTGGTAAGGTCTTTGTGAGGACCATAGCGAGGTGGCTGGCTGTTATTAATGTTCTATAAATACCCCTATTAATTGTTGTAATTTACTCAAAAATCCTAATGAAACTTTACCAAAATTTATGATCATTTTGAATTCTATTTTTACTCATTATCTTGATTGAGTTTCGATAATAGTGATATGTTTGTGTGAGTATAAAATAGTGTGGAAAACTATTTTACTATATTAATGAGAACTTCTTTGTGAGGGTAGTTGAGCTGAGTAGTTTAACTTTTCATATTATTAGCTATATGAGATAAGTTATTGTGCTGTGAGATCAAATTGTTAATTATGTTCATACATGGATTATCTGTGTGTCTAACATACACAATTTGAGATTTGTGTGGATGTGTGTTCTTTGGTGATATTTGGTGGCTTTAAATAAGGGAGGTCCTCAAGGTTTATAGTACTATATTCTCCATGTTATTGATCTATGGCTCCTAACCATACCATATTGGGTGGTGTTGGCTTTGGAAGAGAGGCATGTTTGTATGTCAAACCAGGTTGAATGGAGGCAGCAAGAAGTGTAGTAATAGGAAGTTGGGATAGAGATTCTTGCTAATAGAAGTATTTTTGGTTTTATTTTTATCAAAGTTGTAATTGTTTTATTGCTTATTCAGAGTTGTAATTGTTTTATTGCTTATTAGATTGTTTACTGTCGAGTTGTTTTTATAAGCAACCCAAGAATGTTACCATATAGATAGGATTTCTATATAAGTTTATTTCGTTGTATTATGTGCTATGCATGCTTTTTTATTGTACCAGTATAATCTAAGTTTGAATATTGTTTGTTACCACGTATTAAAATTTAAACTCTATTTAGAACGCTTTAATTATATTTGCATGCTTCTACCTATTGAATTATATATTTATTAATTAAAGTAGTCTGTCTGCTTGGGTTCTTTATTTACTATTTTTATTTGTTATTCTGTTGCTTGAGGGGACTTATACTTTAGGTGTTAGTATCTTCTTACCCTAGTAGTAAATCAGGTTGTATACTCTTTCATATTTCAATGGTGTTAGTGACACATTTAAACGTGATTTTGAAAAACTTATTTTGGGTTGATTTAATTGAAAAATATTATAATCAATATAAAGTATATGTTTAGGTACATCCGCATGGTAAATGCCTCTTCTTAAGGTTTTACACTATATTGAGTCATGATTATTGATCACATTATATGATGATAGAGCTATGGGATGAGTTAGATCTACTTGAATCAAATTTCTATAGAAACATCGTGGTAACACAAGGTGTAGTTGATTGTGCTCAAACTAATAGAAGTATTTTTTTTATATTTATAAGTTGGGAACTGTTGACTTATTTTGTGAATTGATTTGTTATTGAGGGTTATTGAATACTTGGTGGATATTTCCTTTTCTCCCACAACACTTGTCAAAGTTTTTTGTAATTTTGCATGGTATTTTGTGGCTCTATAACTCGTCAGGAATCGAGTTGATTAGATACCACAAAAGAGAGAAATAAATTTGGTCTTATAATGAATATTTCAAACTATATAATAGTGAAAATGTAACAGATAAAAATTGTAAAATATTCTTAAAAAACAAAAAAATTACATGATTTGTTCTATATTGACTCTCAAATAATTTTATTGTAACTAAAGGACCAAATTTTATTTCATCTATAAAAAGTTCTTAAACTCCGTGACCAACTATTATTAACTAATGGGAGAAATTTATTGAAATAAAGGAGGCCATGACAACCCAATCTCCCATCCTATGACCTTAGGGATAATTAAAAATATATTTGTTCTTCTTAATATTCAGACACTACCAATTAGAATAACTCACAGTTGTGATTATATGGTTATGATTTACCAATTCTCAATGTTTAGTATCATCCAGGTGGTATTACGTGACCCTAGCAACCTAATGAATGCCGTTCATATGGCTAATATGGATTTCAAACTTGCCAGTTCATACATAAGCAACTAAATCCTTGTAAGTAGTCAATGCAACTCTTATGAAGGTTTTCAAATAGACCTGGAGACAAGTGACTTAATGCTCATGTCTTGATGAATGAGACCTAGTCTATTGTTATCAAGTTCGACACTATGTAACCTGATAAGAGCGACCTCATGTCTACTACCTACCTTCATATCTATGAGACATGTTGAGAGACCCAAAAATAGTAATCTATTGATTCTTTGTAAATTTATTATATGTAAGTCTACTGTGAGACCTTGAATAGAGTGATTACTATTATAATGATGACACCTGCCTTTGATGTATCTACATATATCATTAATGAGGGGAATAAAGAATCTAAATGAGTTATCTCTAACATCTCTCTAGAATTCCTATGACATTAACAATTCTCCAAACAATTGGCACCCACCATGGGGACTTAAATCTTTCTAGTCCTTAGTTAGAATTTAAGACCTTAATTTCATATCCAAGGAGAATCATCCTATGTCACAAGAAAATTGTCACACCCAGAAAAATAGGTACGTGAGATAAGAATGGGGTAAATTTTGAATAATGTTTAAAGAAATATTTTTTGAGTAATCATGAAAAATTCAATTTAGAAATCATTTAAAATCAATTTTATAAACAATTCGGTTACCCTTTAGAGATTTTCTATTTAAAATGCAAAATTTATTGTAAAGTTATAAATTTAAATTCGAGGCATTCATAAAGTCAGTTTAAAATTCATCAAAGTAGTCTTAGCATCCTTAATCGCAAATTATAATAACCAATAAAAGAAATAAGGTTTTAAGTCAAACCTTGTATCGTCAAAATCCTATGTTCATGATCATCTTGTCTTCATCATAATCATCTCGAACAACGTAGCTGGGGAATGAGGTAAGAGTAGGGGTGAGCTACACATAGCTCAATAGACGTCTACTCTAAAGTTTTATCATAATAACATCTTCATGATGCATGCTCATTTTAATAATTTTTCTTGCATGTAAGTAATCATCATTAGTTCATAGTACAAGGAGATTTCAATCATAAATTTGGGTATACATGTCCTTCATCGCTTCAGAGGAAATTGAGGGAAAGTGCAATACAGGCATCCCAATGCATATTCGTACAATACAAAATATGACATGCAGTACGAATTCACTGCATGATATGCAACCCCTTATGTATTGGTCATCTAAATACATGGGCACATGTATGGTCCAACTCTGATACATTTATGGGTCCACCTCCGACCCCATGTATAATCACAATATATTGGGCACATGTATCTATCAAACTATGTCATATGGGCCCTCATGTAAGGGTAGGTCAACTTCAAACACTATAGGGGTTCAACTCCAAGGCCCATGTATAGTCAATGAATCTACAATAGACGACAAACACAATTGAAGGGTCCAACTATGAGGCCCTTGTGTGACCACAATAATCCACGGTCATATATATCGACCACAATAACTCGATCATATATAGACACCATAGATTGATAAATATCCAAAGATACATATGATGCACTGTGTACCTGTAGTTTGTCAAAAATAGTATGCTGTAACCAATAGCCTATGGGTACCATACTCTATAAGATAACGTATATGTGTACTTTCCACATATAAAATCATTCTTATAATGCATGTATAAATTCTCAAATGCCATATGATATTTTGAATATTCATTTCATACCAACATTCAATACTCGTCTATTTATACCAAACTTTTTCAATGTATGCATAATAAAATATTTATGATGAGCATCTCTTTAAATAACATTTATAACATTATAACATGACTTATAAAATTATGACATCTAGTTTTTCACTTTTATTTCATAAGATATGATGCATGATCTTTCGTTAAAAAAAATAATACATGTATTTAAAAGGTTAGAGTGAGAATCCCTACCTAAAATAGTATTCCACTGTCAAGCTTTCAAAGCCAAACTCTTTGATATTTCATCCCAAAAATACCCTCCAAAATGTGTCGAAAAGTCCAAACATCTTAGACAGTGGAATTTCTATTGAGAATGGGGAGGAGAGGAGAAATAGGTGGGGAATATGATGAAGATCGCATCATTTTATATGCAATTTTGAGGAGCTCACCAACAAGCTCGCCAAGGAGCTCATGAGTAGTGGTGGTGAGGTGTAGCGACGTGTTGGAAGGGTAGATAGAGACTTCCCAATTTTTCCCGTTCGATACGATTTTCCACACAAATGTTTTTCTATATATTCCTAAACTTCAATATACTGTCCAATATTCTAAGTACTTATAATAAATTTATAAGGTTTTACATTCCTACCCTTTAAAGAAAATTTCATCGTTGAAATTTCAAAACTTCTTAAGTTTGGATAGCTCGTGCAAAATTTAACTCCAAAATTTCATTTTGGTCATTAAAATGTTTCCATTAAACCTTTACTAGTGATATTGTTCTTCTTCTCAAATTGCTGACTCAAAAATTAATTATTGTCACTGTTTCTTTTTCATATGATATGTTTTCTTGTAGTGGAAGTTCTATCTAATCAGGATAGTATTCCGACTATGACATTATGAACCAGTGAAAATCCAGTGGGTAATTCTGACTGATATGCTACATTGTGAATCCTTTTTATAATTTTGAATAGTCCAATGTAGTGTGGTGCTGATAACTGTATTTTATATAGTTATTTTCATCTATTTTATTAATTATAATTGCTATGTTCTTGACATTTTTAGCTAATTTTAATGGAATAAATTAATATTTATTGTTTATTTTTAAGGAATATATTTTTAAGAAAATTAAAAAATTTGAATCGAAAAAGTACTTAATTGCAAATTTATGTCTAAAAATATAATTTAACATAAAAGAGTGTTTAATTGCAATTAATAAAAGTCTAAAATATAATTAAAATTAAAATTGAGCTTAATTGTAATTAAAAAAAGTTTAAAAGTTAATTTAAATTAGAAAATGGCTTAATTGCAATTAAAATTAAATTGTAGGGCTAACATGTAATTAAGGAAATTTATTTTCTACGTAGGAAAATGAGGCCACACGCGCCATCACCAACGCGCAACACCAACCGTTCGATCAGGATATCAATGGATACGATGAGGCGCGTGGAGTGCGAACACGACAAAAGAGAATGGATGCGTTTTTCTAATTCACGCGGCTCGGTGCACCTTATGGGGCCCACCTACTGCGTAGGCCAACGTGCAGGGTGGGACCCACGTGTTTCACGGGCGTTGATCGTGCGACGCAACCATGTGCAATCTCTCCCTCCATCCATTTAGAGTTTGCCACATGTCCCACCATTCCTTGCAGCCAATCATGTTTTAACACGTGGCACGTTTCGGTGAACACAAAAATGCAGAATCACGTCCACGTTTCCAAAAGCTGTCCCCCACATGTCTCGATGCCATTATCCCCTGCACCGCATCCCTCGTGAGCCCATTCCTCCCACCAATTAAAGGCTTCCACGTGTCCCACTATATCCTGTAGCTAATCAGACCGTGACACGTGGCAGCGTGTATTGAAAAAGAAATCAACAACGGCGCACTTTCCCTGTTTTGTGTGTTTATGTGTCTCAATATTCTTGTCCCTTACGCGGATTAATTTATTATTTTTTCCATATGGTTTTGTCCTCCTACGTGTAGAAAAATATATTTTAAAATGTATTTTTTTGTTAGAAATTCGATGTTATAAATAGAGGATTATTATGATAGTTTGGGAAGTTTTGTCTTAGTTTCATTTTGGGGTTGGACTGTGGAACACGTAGAAGCCATTTTTGGCTTCTGTTGTGTTCTATGTGTGCCAAATATTGAAGAGAAAATGAAGTTTTAATTTTCTTAGTGTTCTGTAACTGATATTCCTTAACTGTTGTAATTTTAATTTTTATTTATGAAGTAATTTAATTTGTCTAGGGTTGTGTTTTATCTAAATTTATGAAGCTTGAGTTTAATTATTTTTGAAAGATTTATAAGACTTTTAATTTTTTTATTCTATTTGTGCTTAATGCTTTTGATTATTGGAAAATTTATCAATTGATCCGTGACACTCAAATAAACTTGGAAGAGACATTTTTGTGTAATTTTCTCATAGATAGAATAACATGTATATATGAAGGATAGGAATATACCTTTATCGTATGTGTGGCCATTTGAGAACTTAGAACGTAATGAATCTTGGTGAATTTAATTCTCATAGGAATATAGTGAATTAATTTAACGAGGTGTGTCTATACGAAGCTCGGAAGAGATGTATGGATAAAATTAGAAGTTTTCAATTGAAAAATTAAATTTACAAAAAATATAAATCAAGAGAAAATAATATGATTCGAGTGAATTAATTTGGTGAAAACTGCAATCTTAGAATTTTCTTTTATTTTGTTATAAAACTTTTTAGTTAGTTAAATCATCTTCCAATTAACGATTATTTTGGATAAAATCATAGTGAAATAATTTTAGTACTTAACAAACTATAGTAACAAATCTCTGTGGAAACGATACTTTACTTATCAAAATTTATTACTTATGACTGTGTATACTTACACGATTTTATGTTCTCCTAAAAGAGACAACAGGTGCCAATCTTACCTTTTATTTCAAAATGAGTTACTATTTTTCGAGGTTAAACCTTGAGAAAATGTAATAATCCATTTCGAAGTTAAATGGCTATAGTCCATGATCAAAATAACTCATGTATTGGGTTTAAGCTATTCTAAGTTTATCTTATGCTTTACGAGTGTTTTCAATTATTTATCATATAAGATTAGTTCTCATCGTACTAAATTTTTTGCATTTCATCCAACATATTAGAGATATACATGATTGTCCATACAAGGCTTCATAAGGCCCATCCTAATACTAGCATGGTAGCAATTATTGTAAGCAAAGTCAACCAAGGGTAGGAGTTCACTCTAGTTTCCCTTAAATTCCATAACACAGGCTTTTAACGTGTCTTCTAACATTTGGATAGCCCTTTTGGATTATTTATTTATTTCAGATGATAAGTTATGCTATGTAGTAACTATGTACCTAAAGCCTTTTATACGCATTGCCACAATTGTGCGGTAAAATTTGGATCTTGATAAAATACAATCAAATTTGGGATGCTAATAAATTGTGTGATCTCCTGTATATACAACTTAATCAAAGTTTCTATCGAGTATCAAGTTCTGATAGGAACAAATTAAACAATATTTATAAGATGATCATATATAAAACGCCCAAATGAAATCATAAGCTTGAGAAGTACGTGATAATCCTTATATACAAATTATAAGTACACTATCCATTTTCTATTCTGGCATTGAAAGTAGTTAAAGTGGTTCAGTATATCACGTAATTGGCTATGAATTAAGCAATATCTTTCTTCACTCTTTTCCACCAGTAGGTGTTTTTTTAAAATAAAGATAGATTTTTGTGTTCCCAATATGTATAGTGAATTTTTGACTTGTGCTCTTATTACATGATTTCTTGTTTTATCTGTTCATCATCTCAGAAGTCTATATGGTTGTCAATATAAGGTTTCATTTGGGCTTATTCCAAGTCTTGTATAATAGTTGTTATTGTAGGGAAAATTAACTCTTCATAGTTGTTCAATTTGATTTCTATTAAACTCCATAACTCATGTTCATAGTATATTCTTTTAATATTCGAATAATCCTTTTTGAACTATTTATCAGTTTGTATTATGTAGCAATTCTACTCATAAAGATTCTAGTAATAATTCTATAGACAAGAGAAAGAATTTTTGGATCCTGATATGGTACAATTGATTTTGATATGCCATACGATCACACGATCTTTTGTGAAAATCATTAACCAAATATCGAGTCTTATGTGGTCACCTTCTAATGTAGTTCACTAGAAGTTAATCTTTAACTCTTTTCTTTTTGCTTTACCAATAAGTTCTCTTAAAATCACGATACTTTCCATACATTCTAGATATAGTGTCAATTCTTATACATTTTTCTCCATGACTCCTTGTCTTTAAAAAGTCTTCATTTAGGATTACTATATTTCTGTTGAAAACAAAATGTTCTAATAGAAAACATCTGTCTATCCACCATTTCTCCTTCCAATAATTCTTTACCATGCTTTGCAAAAATTTGTGATCATTAAATTGAGCCCTTTGTTACGTTTCGAGGTTGAGCATAAAGCTATACTTGTTTTGCATTATCTTGCATTTTCAACTTGTGATCCTTCTATCATTCAAATGTTTCTAACATGTACCAATATCATTTGTGCGACAACTTTAAATTTTGACTTAAGAGTTTCCATTTCTTTCTCTGTGTGAAATCATAATCCTTTGAAGATACCTTTACCATAATTCCTTTCATACTTACAATCCTTTTCCACTTTTCTATATAAAATATAAAAAAATTGTTAGCTTCTTGTTGTTAACTTACTACATGAAGATTATGTTGTCGAATCCTCCAAATGTTGTGTTGCTATTATTACCATTGAAAGTTTATTGATGTATTTTCATTGTATCCTCCTTAATTTAATTGTCATAATTCTCAATTGTGATGTCCTTTAAATTGCGTAGATTCTTAGATTCATTCTTTACGAAAATCTTAAATTGCCTTTTAAAATAGATGATGCTTCATTGGTTGGTACAATAATTTCCACCTTTGACTCATATAGAGTTGTTCCTATTTCGAGTTTCTCTATTTGGTACAAAATTGACGTTTTTCTTAGTCAACTATGTGAATAGTATTGTAGTATCCAAAATTTCCTTATAAAATCATCGATATTTGATTACTTTAGAGTAGTACCTCCATGAGTTCCTAATTCTTCGAGAGTGATTGTTCTAAGCTTAGAAGGTAGTCTTGATACATTCAATACTCTTAATTTATAAGTGTTGATGTCTTGACTTTGAAATCTTGCATCCTTAAGTTGGTCAAATTATCCTTTTAATGTTGTTATGATGTTGCACAAATTAGGACTTACATCCTTCTTTTTGACTGACGTCTTATAAAGTGAAGATCTTGGTTGAATGAATCATTTTTCCAATTGTTTTCTTAAGTCTTTATTCTACTAGTGTCATTTGATAGAAAGAGATACATATTGATTATAACATTGCTCTTGAGCTAGGGAAGATTTAGGTAGTTCTTCAGAAAATACATTCAAATATTTATTCACCACTGGTAGTTATGTCCAGCTCATTCCTTCATCAACATTCATTTTTAGATAATTTTACAAGGATTGCTCCTTTTTGGTCTAGTCTTCCTTCTAGATGATGGTTAAGGAAATTACTGAAAAGATTTACTCCTTGCATCAAGAAATTGAGTTATTAAAGTCATAAATGATATAAAAAAAAGTCCAAGAGGAAAATTTGAAATAAAGAGGTTTATAAGTTTTAGCTATGTGGCAAAGGTTAAAGAAGTGAAAGAATGGGTGGAAAAAGTGTAAGGAAAAAATTGTATCCAAGATTTTTGTCACTTGTGTCCTTATCCTCACTTGTGCTGGCTAATGTTGATTAAGAGTTTATAAAAGATTTGATTGTTCTTTAGAAAGGTAGTCAAATTGACTGTTAAGGTTGGAAAAGAAATTCTTGAAGAGGTTGTCTTGGTTATCAAAAATTGTTCATGTAACTATTAGCTAGATTGTTGACTTGGCTTTGGGAATTTCTTTCGAGTATTTGATACCTTAGAGTAGAAAATGGAATACAAATCCTTATTCATAGTTGTGATCTAATTTGGCGTGAATCATCTTAGGAGAATACTAGTTTTATAAAATCAAATCATTAGGTCAACACTTTGATAAGCTTGTTTCTAGTTCAACTTCTTCAATCCTATAAGTGACTACTATAATTTGTTAAGAAAACTCATATGGATTGAATACAGGAAAATGTTGATAATTGCTCCTACAATCGGTTCAATTCCATGAATTATTCAATAAATGTCCAACTTCATAAGAAAATAAAGTTACAACTAATGCAAAATGTGTAGAAGGTAGATGATATATCCTTTCTTTCGAAACCATCTTATAGTGACAACAAAATCCGTCGCTCCTTTGAAGTAAAGAAGATGAGTCCATTACTATCCTTCGATGTAGTAAATTTTAATTTTCTCCTCAGGTTCTTCCCGAGTTCAATCATTACTTAATGTACTGAATTTGCACATGTTTTTTATTGGCTATTCTATAAGTAGGTAGCTAGGACAAAAATAACTTTTAGAAAGACAAATTTTGGTCCTTGGAGATCAAAACCATGATCTAATACCAAATTTTCATGCCCTGAAAAATGGGTACGTGAGATAAGAAGAAGTAACTTTTAAATTATGTTTAAAGGAAATTTTCTTGAGTAATCATGAAAAATTCAAATTATAAATTATTCAATTTTATAAACAATTCGGGTATTATTTAGAGATTTTATATTTAAAATGAAAAATTCATTGTAAAATAATAAATTTAAATTCAAGACATTTATAAAGTCAATTTAAAATTCATCAGAGTAGTCTTAGCGTCCCTAATCGTAAATTATAATGAGCAATAAAAGAAATAAGGTTGTAAGTCAAACCTTGTTTCGTCAAAATCTTCCATTCATGATCATCTTATCTTGAATAAGGCAGCTAGGGAGTAAGGGAAGAGTGAGGGTGATCTACATATAGCTCAGTAGAAGTCTATTCTAAAGTTTTATCATAATAAATAGATATTCATAATACATGCTCATTTTAATTTATTTTCATGAGTATAAATAATCATCATCAGTTTTATCACTTTTGGGAAAATCGAGGAAAAGTACAATATATGTATCCCAATGCATATACAATACAAAATATGACATGCGGTACAAATTCAATACATGATATTCAACCCTATATGTATTGGTAATCCAAATACATGGACACATGCACGGTCCAACTCCAAGACACCTATGGGTCCTCCTCTAACCCCTTGTATGAACACAATACATTAGGCATATATATATATCAAATAATTTCATATGGGTATGTTGACCTCCAAACAAAATGGGGGGTCTAACTCTAAGGCCCATGTGTAGTTAACAGATCCACAATAGATGGAAAACACATCGAAAGCTCCAACTTTGAGGCCTATATGCGACCACAATAATCCAAAGTCATATATATTGACCATAATATTTCGGTTACATATAAACACCATAGATAAATAAATCTCCAAAGATAAATGTGATGCAATGCATACCTATAGTCTGTCAAAAATAGTCTACTATAACCAGTAGCCCATGGGTACCATACTCTGTAAGACAAGGTACAAGTGTAATCTTCACATATAAAATCATTCTCATGATGCATGTATAAAATTATTGTATGCTATATCATATTTTCAATGTTCATTTCATATCAACATTTGATACTCGTCTATTTATACCAAAATATTTCATTATATGCATAATAAAACATTATAACGAGGGCTGAAGGTTGTAGTGAAGGGTGGCAAGGCATATGATCTTGGGACACTCAAAATTTCAACAGGGGCTGAAGGAGGAACTTGAAGAGGTTCCTCATCCAAACAAACTTAATCTTCAGTCCATGGAAGTTAGATAGTTTGGCTAGTCGTTGGCATTATGGGATTTAGGTCATGAGAAACCTTACATGTTAATTAGGTCTTCTAAGTCTACACTTGTATAATCTATACCTAAAAGAATAAACAAATTTGGTTAGTCTATGGATTAGGGCATTAAAAACTTTGTACCTTTTCATAAGTAGCCATACACGATTCAATGATGATCCTTCCATGCACCTGAGTGCCTAAAGAAATCTTGAGTTAGCATGTGCTTATAGATCTCATTATTCATATTTTGAAGCTCGATCCTCCTAACTTTTTCTTTACCATCAGGATCTAAAATATTAATGAGCTCATTGGCACGAGGTTGAGTTGTATGGAAATTATGATTCCATATGGTACAAACTAGGAACTCTAACCTATCACCCCATATGTCACTAACGATGTAAAAGTATTTATTTGTCCAACTTTTGGTACTATCAGGGAGTTTTAAGTTGAGCCTGTGGCTAATCATTACTAAAATGTATGCCTTTCCTTTGTTATTTCTCTTTAAGCAGTACATGCATCTTATTTTCTTATCTATCAAGTCCACTATGTGTTCCCCAGCAACAAAGAAAAGGCATAAAATAGTTTTCTGTTCGTTGGGGTTCACTTGAGCCAGGTTGATGTCGAAAGTTGTTAAGGCACGAGCCACTATTTTGGAGAATGGACACCTAAGTCCTAGATTGAATGTAATAGAGTGGATAACCCACCATCCCACATGAGAATCATTCGCATCATAGAGATGATAAGGAATATACATCATCCCTAACGAAGAAAGATTATTGTATTCTTGTAATATCTAGAGCCATGTTTTTTCTTTGGGTGTTGTACCTTTATCATTGCCGAATCAGAAGAAATAGGGAGAGCCAATACACTCTCTCATATAAAGGCACTGTGAGTTTCCTTACTGATGAGTGCTCAAAAAACACTAAAATTACCATGATTTTATGCACATTAATTGATTAAAAATATATATATATTTATATGTTTTATCATATATTTATATAAATTTGTCTTTTTCAGAATCACAGGTATTTTTATTGTTTTTCAGGTATTTTGGCTTAAAAACGTAACTTAAAGACTCAAAGAGGAATACTGGAAGCAATACATCACAAATATATGAATAAATAAATGGGGAAAGGTCAACAAATATGGAAAAATTGGACAAAATGAGTCAAAAAGGTCAAAAATATCAAAAAGGAGAAAATCGCGTCGCCGCGTCGCTCAGTCCCGCGCGTGCCTGCCCTTCCGCGCGCGCCGACACTCATTTCACCCCATTTTTGCACGCAGCCGCCCCCATGACGTCATGGTGACATCATCAATGACCTCAGCAATTACACTCCGTGTTTTCACCATTTTTTATCATTTTTTCACTCACTTTTTCTCTCCATCCTCACCTATAAATACCTCACTTCCCTTCACTTCTAAACACACCTCAAAACACATTCTCTTCTCTCTTTCTTTCTCTCTTTTCTTAGATTGTTTTAGTTTTTTTTAGTTTTTAGCTTTTCTTAGTTTTAGAGTTCTTCCCTTTTTGGGAAGAACTAGTTATGTTTTTGTAATTTATTAGTTTTTTGATTCAATAAATGGGAATGCAAATTCTGCTTGGAGGTTTTCCAGCAATGAGAATAGCATCGAAGTTCTGTAAGGATTTTATTTTCTTTACAGTTATTTTTTATGCTTTATTCTTACATGTTATATTTAATTTGTCTGTGATTAAATTTAACTTTGCTGGCTGTTTATAATCATGATGTAATAATAACGTTGTTATGCTTGTGAAATATTAAATAGGTGAAAATCTCTAAACTGAATTGATTTTGTTTTTATTCAAGATTTTATATTAAGAATGTTAGAGAGAAATATATTATTTTTCATTACAAACTTAAACCTGAAAATTAGATTTTAAGGTTTAGTTATCCGGTCTGATTTAAAGTAGTGCTCTTTTATTTGTTGGTACAATCGCCCGGTAGTTAGAATGAATCTCTATTTCAAAAGTTTTTATAAGAATTATTATCTGAAAATGTATTGACAACATGTTTTCAGTAGTGGTTTTAAAACTTGAAAGTTAGTACTCGGATAACTAAATTCTTAGGTTTAATTTGGACACCTTGAATAAAGTTTAAACTGTCTAACCCCACCAAAGGTGGAATTTAAATGGTTCATTTTAAATCTCTTAGAAAAAGGAATTAATTTAATTAAGAAAATTAGTTATCAACCCCACCAAAGGTGGTATTCATACAAAAAAGGGAGAATCAATAAATATCAATTCATATCTTTAATAACCTAAATAATATGAGCAAGCATAATTAACTTAGTTATTATATCCATAAATACTCCACCATTATAAATGATAAAATTTGCATAAATGTTTATTGAATCTATGTTTATTTTTATGTAAATAGATTAAAAACACAAAACCCAAAATATCGTGATAGGATGTTTAGGATTTAATTTCGTTTTTAAAAGTTTGAATAATAAATTAAAAACCACATACATTCCTTCCTTAGATCGACCTTGGGAGTATACTTATCATTTTCTTCGAAATGATTCGTGCACTTGCGAGAGTTTTATAAATATTAAAAACAAAGTATTGGCAAGAATCGGCGATGCCGATTTTCGCTCATCACTTACTACGAATTATTGTGATGTCTAAAGTTCGTTTGGATTGGTCATGACATGATTGCAAATGGATAGTATCTGTAGGATGTTCTTGGGTGTTCTTATCATGCGAGGGACACTTTTGGTATGACTAGGAGCTAGATCTTTGGAGGTTGTTTGGTGAGCTATATTTTTTCCCTTATCTACTAAAGAAATTTTAAAACATAAGTTAAATGGAGACAAGTTACCTAGATTGATGAGTGACCTGAAAATAATACACAGGTTGATAGGATAATGAAGTCGTATGAAAACTATACTAAATTCCAAGAAAAGTGTGAGAAAATGATTTATGGAGTTGAATGGTAGACTCAGATTCTCTAGGGTAAAATTAAACCAAGTTAAGAGTAAAGTGGTAAATGGTAAAAAAAACGTTTTTGCTATTTATAGGGGTCCTAATAGTTATGATTTAGGGAGTTCAATATCTTAGAGGTTAAAGGGAAATAAAAAGTTCTAGTAAGTTCTTGAGTATTTTTCTAACTTCTCGAAGTGAAGAGAATATGGAAGTTAATGTTTGGTATCATCTAGAACGGGTATGCAACTTTGGAGACATGATGCACCCCGTTCATATGGTTAATATGGCATTCGAGCTTAGCAGCTTGTACATAAGTGACCTAATTCTTAGAAGGAGTCAATGCAACTCTTATGGAGGATTTTGAATATACCCAAGATATGCTACCTAAGGCCTGCGACCTGATGAACAAGACTTAGTCTATTGTTATCAAATTTGGCACTTTACGACTTGATGGGAATGACCTCGTGTCTACTACCCGCCTTCATATCTAAGAGGCATCTTGTGCGGCCGGGAAATAGTAACATGTTGATTCTTTGCAAGTTTATTATATGTAAGTTTTCTCTAACACCCTAAACAAAGTGTCTACCAATGTAATGATGACACATGTTCTTTATGTATCTATATATACCTCATTAATGAGATAAATAAATATCTGAATGAGTTTTCTTCCTAACATCTCTTTATAATCCCTAACATACTAGCAATTCTCCAAACAGTTTATAACAACATTCTCTATGACTTTCTCTATATGGAATGGGACCAAAGTATAAGAAACTATTTCCTCAAGCTCTATCTTGAAAGAGGCCATTTTGGATAATTTTCCCTTAATATTTTTTTTATTTTAAATATAAAATTATTTTAAATCAAGTGTGTAAGAAATTCAAGTTTTATTCTAAAATGTTAACCTATTAGGTTTCCTTTTGTAAATCAAGAAATTAACTTAAATATAGACAATGTGGGACTTTGTTCATATATTCCCAACAATCTCTTATTCGAATGAAGTATCACATGGTTGAATTCCCTCTCCATCAAAGATTCACATAAATGGTTTGATGGAGACTACAACATGTCTTAGGTCTCACAGGTGGAGCTCTAGCTGTTGGGTGATTCACATAGATGAATCTACAATAATTATGTTTTGGGTTGATTTTGATACTATTTTTAATGAACTTGAAAATTAATCCTAAAAAACCTATTAGATGAATTAACCAAGTCGTTATAAACCTACAAATCATCCTAACTCTACGTAACGTGAGACTTTTTCTATATTAATTCTCAACAAATTTAGAATAATATATTTCATTAAAAAATTATTCAACATTTAATTTTTTAAATTACATTTTTTGATATATATTTTATATTTATTTTAAATTTTAATTGAATATTTATTCTTCTAATAAATGTACTTTGAAATTTTAAATATAAAATAATAATTATTTTTTTGATATATCAATAAACTTTTATCTTTAAATATTAATAATAAAAAAATAAAACAAGGTCCCAAAAATTATGTTGTCTTAGCTCCTTAACACCATAGAACGCCCATGAAATTCCATAATACAGATCCAAAAATGATGTGTACATGCATGTAAGAGTGTTCATCGCATTAAAACTGTTAATTTTTAATTCATCTAATTCAATCCAATTATCTAATTGAATTACAAAATTTTCATTTGATTCAATATGATCACTTGTTTTTATCGTATCAAATTCACTAATGAAATAGATCGGATCGGATCAATTCCATCTATAATATCTTTTATGCCTTTTGTGTTATTTTTCTAACTATGTGTTTTAATTTTTTTTTATCAACAATCAACCATCAATATATAAATATTTGATGTATAAGATAGTCACAAATATAAAATATCATAATAACAATGTAAATACTACAATTTAATAATATTACAATGGAAACTAAACATAATAAAAAGTTAATTCATAACTATTCAGGAAATAACTAAATAACATTATAATATTTTATCAACTTTACAAGTTAAGATGAGAGTGTAAAATAAAATATAAATATTATTTAATTTTCATTAGTTCAGATACGATGATAGACACATCAAATCACCCGCCGATGTGATCTTAAAGGATTAAATTTTTTTTATTCAATCTATTACTCAAAATTTAATAGATTGATTCAAATTTACCATTTTCATCATATAATCGAATATTTTATGCACCCCTATGTGCATATATGTTTTTCCTCAATTTGGTCCAAAGTATAGTGATATATACATTATAAATTTCCTTCAATTTGGTCTAAAGTATAGTGATATATACATTATTATTTTCAACTGTATTAAAAAGTTTTTGTGCAATAAGTTGTATAATGGATGTATCAAATAATTAAATGTAAAAAAAAAAGATTTTATTATTTTAGTTAATAATTTTTTACTATATTAATTATTGTGTAATAATAAATTAATAAAATGCTGGTAAAGTATGTACATAAGTTCAATGACAATTGACCTACACAATGTGAAATAGTGCATGTAATTAGGTACAGAAAAGGACATCGTCCGTTAGATTCATTTTTTTAAATAATGAATGTTCAAAACATGTAGCTAATGATCTTTATCCATTTCACAGATTTAAATGAGAAGACATTTCTGAATTATTCAATGTTAGTTTATCCAACGTTAAAAATATATATACATAATTGTATAAATTCATAATATAAGTAAATATTATGAATTTTGCAACGCATAATTACTTATGTGAGTGTGTAACTGAATTAGAATTATTATAAAAAAAATCTCGTGCTCTCTCTACCTTCTCTCTACCTTCTTCATTGCTTTTCTTTGTTCAATTTCAATGATCTTGACATCGGGGAGGGGACTCTCCAGTGGTGGGTGGGTTGCACTATTTTTTTCTCCCTTCTTCTTTCCCCGTTGTTAGCACTTTTTTTTTTGCAAGAGTTTTTGTTTTATAAATATATTGTTGCTATTTAGTGGTTTTATTTTGTCTCATCTATCAATATAAAAATCAAATTTAGTGTCTTTATATCTATTTGAAGGTATTTGTGCATTTTTGTAATTATCAAATTTACAAAGATTTAACAAATTATAGATATTTTATTTAATCTGAAGTTTCATTGATAAATCTATTCAAACAGTCTACTAGTAAAAATTCATAAATATGAGCAAGAGAGGAAAGTTATAGTTTGGTTGAGCTTCGGACATAATCATTGTTCTCTGAATTAGTATTTTATTTTTTTAGTTGTTGAATACGTATTAATGAAACTCATTTAGATGAATGATACTTTTTTAAGATATAAATTTTAATGAAATATATTTATTTAAAAAAAAAAGAATTAAAATTATTATACTGTAAAATTCAAATATTTTAACTTATATTATTATTTGTTGGACCAAAAATTAACTTATCGGCCTTTTTATTCCATTTGTATTCTTATGCTGAAAAGCAGTGGAAGTGGAGAAATATTACAAATTAGTGGAATAGAGGGAGTCCTTTTCAACTGTAGTCTTGATTTAAGGTATCTGATCGATGAGCTTTCAAAAATATGCCCAGTCACAAGAGGTTAGTTTGAGTATAATATGCAATAAGGATAAAATGCTATCTACAAAGAGAGAACGCTATAATACCCTCAAACATTCACTAAATTGGCGTTTAATTTACGAGATAAAACAAAAAAAACATATTTATTTGGTTTGATTATTGAATTAAAGAATGAATCTGTATTATAATAATTTATAACTGAAATGAAATGTAAAATAATATATATTACACTAATACTCTTATATTCAGTAAATTTTTTTAATAATATTATTTAATTATTATTTTTTCGTTAGATAAAATACATTATTGAAATCATTATTTTTCTAAATAATTATTACTTAAAAATAAAATATATTATTAAAATTATTATTTTTCTAAATAGTATTTAAGATTTTGAGATTTGAGATTTTGAGATTTGAGATTTGAGATGTGAGATTTGGGGTTTAGGGTTTAAGACTATATTTGTGGGTTAAGGTTTAAGGTTAAAATTATTATTTTTCTAAATATGGTTTTGGGTTTTGGGTTTTGGGTTTTGTGTTTTGTGTTTTGGGATTTAGGGTTTAGGATTTTGGGATTTGGGGTTTAAGGTTTAGGGTTTGGGATTTGGGGTTTAGGGTTTGAGATTTGGTATTTGAGATTTATGGTTTATGATTATATTTGTGGGTTAAGGTTTAGGGTTTTGGAATTTGGGATTTGAGGTTTAGGGTTTAGGGTTTAGGGTTATATTTGTGGGTTAAGATTTAGAGTTAAAATTATTATTTTTCTAAATAGGGTGTAAGGTTTTGGGATTTGAGATTTGGGGTTTAGGTTTCGGGTTTAGATTTCGGGTTTATGGTTATATTTGTGGGTTAAGGTTTAGGGTTAAAATTATTATTTTTTTAAATATGGTTTAGAGTTTTGGGATTTGAGATTTTAGATTTAGGACTTAAGGTTTATGATTTAAGGTTATATTTAAGATTATATTTAAGATTATATTTAAGATTGAGATAAAATTAGAAAAAAATTTAAGATAAGAATAAAATCATGATTCCTTAATAGGAAGAATGAATTCTGATTTCATTCTCACTTTTCAACTAAATCAAATATAAAATTAGAATGAATAATCAATTATGTATTTCTATAATTTTCAAATTTACAAATATTTAACAAGTTATAGATATTGTACAGCAAGACGAAGAAGCTCATAATTTGGTGGAGCTTCTGACATAATCATCGTTCTACTCCATGTGTATTTTATTTTTTTAGTTGAATATTTAGATGAAGGATACTTTTTTAAGATATGAATTTTAATGAAATATATTCATTTAAAAGAAAAAGAATTAGAATTATTATATTGTAAAATTCAAATATTTTAATTTATATTATTATTTGTTGTATCAAAAATTAACTTATCGGCCTTTTTATTCCATTTGTATTCTTAAGCTGAAATGCAGTGGAAGTGGAGAAATATTATAAATTAGTGTAATAGAGGGAGTCCTTTTCAACTGTAGTCTTGATTTAAGGTATCTGATCGATGAGCTTTCAAAAATATGCCCAGTCACAAGAGGTTAGTTTGACTATAATATGCAATAAGGATAAAATGCTATCTACAATAAGGATACCTAAAGTTTCCACTAAAATACAAGTCAAAACAGCTCAAGCACTGTACGTGCGTTTCACACAGTTGAAGAGTTCGCTTACCTATAAAAAATAATAATATTTTAAGTGAAAACTTATTAAAATAATATAATTTGTTAATAATTGAACATTTTTACAAATTTAAGTGACTAAATAACATTTTTTCTGATCTAGGAACTAAACATTACAAATGACATAATCTAAGGCAGATTTATGGCACCTCACCCTATTACTATTTGTTGATGCAAATTTTAGTCAACATCAATGATTAGTTACACCTCTCTTTGCTATGGATACGAGAACAAAGAATAAACTGTAAGGATCTTGAACCACCACCAGGTATAGCGACTTTTGGCCTTTTAATGCTTAAATAAGTATGGATAGTTGGCGAAGAAGGAGGAGACTTGTGTCTCTACTTGTGATATAGAAAGATGAAGAGAGATTTAGGGAGAGATTGTGTATTGTAATTTTTGTCTCTTGTCAAGTTCTGTTATAAGATTTGAGACAATATCTCTTGTGAAATGTACATGGTAAATATATATAGGAGAAGATATTACCTATTGATGACCCTTACTGGTTGTAATAGATTTATCTTAATGTCAGAGCTATCTCTCCATAATTATCTCGTTGGATAATTATAAGACTTTTTATAGGTCATTTATCTTGTTGATCATTTAATTGGAGAAGATATTACCTATTGATGACCCATCTACTAACTAGGACCTCCCATATTATACCACATGACGTGGGTTAATTTACACCCAACATCACTACCCTAGTAGGTCTTATAGGCTTTCTAAGCCTGGACACATAGGCTAGGAGGTCTATTTTTTCATTTTATCATCGTTAAGGTTCATGACTCTAAGCCACATTAGCGATGTTAAACCTACTTTCGTGTGATCATTACCTAGCTAGTAGATGGATTTCTCACTCGGCCCGAACATTCAAAACATGTGTGACTTTTGAGAGCCACCGGTGGTAGGTTGTCACCACACACATTTTGAATGTTGAAGACAAAGTTATGGAGTCATGTCAAAGACAAAGTTTCCTTTGAGAGATTAACATTACCCATTCTTTTGGAGGGAAATATTTGGAAAGTTAGCTCTGAAGTTATAGGATGTGCATCTCTTTGAGACATTTACGATAGGTGCTAGACTCTTAGAATCTATGTAGAACATGTTTGAGGGATAGGACTTTTATGAGTCCCTGAACTCTCTTTCTTAGATGCATGAAGATATGATAGGTGAGGGTTCTTGCAACCATGGCATATCTTGCCATGGTCCATTCGACCATGATCTTGCTAGCAAGCTCCTATTTGATGATGAACCAATTGGTGGGGATCTATTCAATGGGTCCTCATTTGGTAGGTCTTCGTCTAGGTTACCTTTTGTTAGTTGAACTTCTAATTGGAGGTCTCAACGATAGGTCTGGTCCTTTCGGGTAGTGTGATCCTTTTGGCTATATTTACAATGATGGTTTTGGGATGCTTATAGGATTTTTTGGTGAAATGACCTCCCTTTTCTAGCAAGGATGCATAAGTATAAGGGTTTTGATACTACTTTTGTAGATATCCCCACTCTTTTAACATTAGGAATTTCTTTGTTGTAAGTATTTTCCTAACTTGTGCACTTTTGTTCTTGTTAGAGCGAAGTGTTATGGATGCATAAAGGATTGGACTTTTTTGAGCGGCCCATATATCCCCATTCTTTAACACATAGAATGTACTGGTACTACGTCTATCATCATGGCACATGCTCGGTCTGCATTAGACAAAACTACGAGCTCTATATTAGAAGTGTTATGCAAATTCTATGTGCCACGTGTCACGTGCCACGTATCATGCTATGATTGGCTGGCATTGTTCATTTTTCTTGTTTTGATCTTAGCCCATGATCTGAAGATGATCAGATGGTCTAGATTGCACATGAGTTATATTTAAGTTGCTAATCACCCCGTAAACCCTAATGAGTTGCTATTAGCATAATTTTATTAAGTCTTTGGAGCTAAAAAGAGAGAAAAATGTAAAAAAAATCAAAAGGAGATACAATTTTGGTGGAGATTCAAGAGAAGATTACTACTACAATTCAAGAGATTGATTGTATTTTTTCTTCTACTCTTTTCTTAATCAATTTTTATGTCTTTCTTTATGAAAAATATGAGCTTTATGAACACAATTATGTGTAGTTAATTTATTAATCTAGAGATCTTATGAATCTAATTTTCAACATGTGATTATCTCATATTTTATCTCAATTCTAATTATAATTTAATTATATTATTTAATCTGATTTTTATGCTATTAATTGTTTGGCCAACAATTTATCTATAGAGGTAATTAAATAGATTTGAGAGAATTATTTAATTGTTTGTCTTGATTAAATAACATGTATAGTTTTTAGGCAGAGATGTATGATTTCTTATGTATGTGATCCATAATTGATGAACTTAATGAGTAGTATGCAATTTAATTGGCATGAGAGTATAATTAAAATAATTACTATATGGTGTGTAGTTTACTTGAGAGAGAAATACATGCTAGGTTAGATTCAATTGATAATTATATTGGGGAAACTTTAACAATTCGCATGTTTAGAAAATTGGAGAATTAAGTATACGCAAGGGATTATCAAGGGATCCATAATTTAGAAAATTGAGGCCTAAATCATTTCATAAGCTAAATACTATTTGTCATTTTGGCTCAAAGGATTATCAAATAGATTCTAAAACATGGTAGATCTCATTAATTAGTATAACTCACCACAAAATTTCTCCCAAGAAGAACACTAAAATCAAATCATGAACATGTGCATCAAAATTTAAGTTAATCCTATTCCTTATCCTAATCATGACAAGCAATTCTATCCTTAAGTTTATATATTTCATATCAAATATACATGCCTTTAGTTTCCATGTATTCATCAAATTTTACCCAAATCATAATTAAAAACATCATAAAAAAGAAAAAGAATACTAAACACTAAAGCGCTAAAGTAGAGAAGGAATTTCTCTCCCCAAAATTTAAGTTGCAGTCGTCTCCAATGTGTACATATGAATATAAAAAAAGTGAAAGGAAAGAAAAATCCCTAGGTCTTGGCACATCATATTTGTCACTAAAACTGCTCAATCTTTTTCTCCATTATCGTCGACATTTATTCACCTATAAAAAAGAAAAATATAATTAAAATAATGGTGGGTTGCCTTCGAACAAGTGCCACATTTAACATCCTTGACTGGACAGTTATATCAACTCTTAAGGTGCATCTATAAATGTTATCACAGATAATTCATTTGGTAATTGGTATCCATGATAGTGCTTCACTTTTTGTTTAATAAAGACACAACAAGACCGGTATCGGGTTAGTAATACTGATCTTGCAGATACTTTGGTTTTATATTTGTAAAACTCTCGCAAGTGCACAAATCATTTTATAGAAAATGACAAGTATACTTCAAAGGTCGATCTAAGGAAGGAATATATGTGGTTTTTAATTTATTATTCAAATCTTAAAAATTATATTAAATCCTAAACATCCTATCACGATATTTTGATTTGTGCTTTTTAATCTAATAACATTAAAAAAATAAGCATAGATATAGATTCAATAAACAATAATGCAAATTTTTATCATTCAGAACAGTAGAGTATTTATGGATATAATAATTAAGTTAATTATGGTTGCTTATAATATTTAGGTTATTAAAGATATAAATTTATATTTTTAATTTTTTCCTTTTTGGTATGAAAATTTCATTAGGTAGGGACCAAATTATTTTGTTTAATGTTAACAAATATCCTTAGGATGGGTCTATTAATCAATTAAGTATTAAATTTCACCTTAATTTCTAAGAAAACTATATAACATCTAATCACAGCTTTAGGCAGAGTTAATTAATTAGACTTCATTCATGGTGTCGAAATTAAACCTATGAATTTAATTATCTGAGTATTAACTTTCAAGTTTTAAAACCATTATTGAAAATATGTTGTTAATACATTTTCGAATAATGGTTCTTATAAAAACTTTTGAAATAGAACTTCACTCTAACTACCGAACGATTGTACTAACAAATAAAAGAGCACTACTCTAAATCAGACTGGATAATTAAACCTTAAAATATAATTTTTAGATTTAAGTTTGTAATGAAAAATAATATATTTTTCTCCAACATTCGTAATATAAAATCTTGAATAAAAACAAAATCAATTTATTTTTAGAAATGTTTTACCTATTTAATATTTTGTAAGCATAACAACTTTATCATTGTATCATATTTACAAACAGCCAACTATGTTAAATTTAATCACAGACAAATTAAATATAACATATAAGAATAAAACATAAAAATAACTATAAAAAATTCATTTAAAATTATACATCGAAATAATTCTTATGAAACTTTGATGCTAATTTCATTTCTGGAAAACCTCTAAATAGATTTGCATTTTTGTTTATTGAATCAAAAACTAGAAATCTACAAAAGCATAACTAGTTCTTCTCAAAAAGAAAAGAACTTTAAAACTAAAAAAACTAAGAACTTGAGAGAGAAAGAGAAGAGATTATTAATTTTAGGGATTTTTAGGTGTGATTTTTACAATGGGAAGATGGTCCTTTTATAGATGAGGAAAATGCCAAAACAAGTGGGAAAATATCTCAAACATTAATTTTGGACGCATTTGGACAGAGTGGCATGCATATGGGGTAGGCACTAGCACGTGTGGGACTTGGTGTGACATACCCATCAGACATGTGGGATAGGTGCGGGCGTGTGCTAGCTACACGGGGGCATGTGCGAGACTCGACATTTTTGACCGTTGACCCATTTTGTGCAATTTTTTCATTTTTTTTACTTTTCTCATTTTTTATCAACATATTTATGATGTATTCCCTCTAGTATTTTTTTGAGTCTTTAAATTATTTTTGAACGAGAATACCTAAAATGCAATAAAAATACCCGTGAATCCGAAAAGGCAAATTTATATAAAAATATGATAAAATCATACAAATATAAATTTGTTTAATCAATTAAAGTATATTAAATCATGATAATTTTAGTACTTTTTAAGCACTCATAAGTGCATTAACCATGAACCATTCTTTGTAGTTTTTCTCTAATTCAATGGCTCCATAATTGGTTACCTTTGTGATGGTGAATGGACCTAACCATCTATCTTGAGTTTTCTCGAGAACTATTTGAGTATTAAGTTATATAGTAATACTTTATGTACCAATGCAAAAATACGATGCATAATTTTTGTCATGCCATTTTTTTAATTTTCTCTTTGCTTGTCATTCTCATAAGCACTCTACCATAACTTATCTAGTTCATTTATTGGTAGTATTATTTTCTCACCATCTGCATTCATGGTCATATTCAACTTTTTCAATACCCAATATGCTTTGTGCTCCAATTTCACAAGTAGGTGACATACTTTTCCTTAGAATAGCCTATATGGGGTAGTACCAATTGTTATTTTAAATGCAGTTATGTACGCCTATAAATTATATTCTAACTTAGAGGCCTAATCTTTTCTAATATTGTTCATTATTTTTTCCAAAATTATTTTCACCTCTCTATTGGTCATCTTTACTTGTCCATTTGTTTGGGGATGATAGGGGGTAAACACCTTTTGCTTAATCACATACTTAGACAAGAAGGACTTAAAGGCTCTATTGCAAAAGTGACTAATTCCATTACTAACAATGATCCTAGGCATTCCAAACCTAGTGAAAATGTTTTCCTTTAGAAATTTCAGAACAACTTTTGCATCACATTTATTGCTGGCTATGGCTTCTACCCACTTTGATACATAATCCATAACTACTAGTATGTGTTGGTTACCAAAGGATGTAGGGAACAATCCAATAAAGTCAATGCCTCTAACATCAAAAAATTATGTATCAAGTATGCTATTTAGGAGCATCTCATCTCTTTTAAAAATATCACTTATCCTTTAGCATCTATCACATGTCTTTACATAAAGTTAGGCATCTTTACACAATGTAGGCCAAAAATAATCAAAGGGAAGTACCTTAGTTGTTGTTTTTGTGCTTCTACAATGACCTCCATAGTTTTAGATGTGGTAATGGTGAAGGATACTTCCAACTTCATCATAAGGAACATACATTATCAAAATACCATTATTGCATTTTGATCAGTGCAAAACTACAAGTTAGAGTATCGTAGTTTTATAATAAAATGATAAGAAGAGTATCATCCTCTGCGATTGGTAACTTATTTTTGACAAATACCAAAATTATACTAATCTCAATTTTATGTAGAGAAGTCACTAAGGTTATTTCAATTGAAATTTAAAATAAAATGAATTTAAAGAAAATATGCAAAAGAAAATAAAGATGTCATTCAAAGATCAAATTAATGGGAAGAACACTTCTAGGAAATCGATTTCACCTAATCCCTCATTATACTTTACTGATCTAGCTAATTTAATTTAATTATATCTATTTGTTAGATATCTCCAAAAAAAATCCAAGAGCCTCTTTCGATAGTCAATTGAAAATATTCTTGTTCATTAATTTGCACAAAATTATGCAATTTAATAAAGCAAGAAAGCATTAAGTCCAATGATTTTAAAACTACATAGGTTCATACAAATCTTTCGATCTCTATATTTACCTATACCGAAATATTCCAAATATTTCCTATAATTCTCTCTTTCAATAGTAAATCACAAGACTAAAATCATCTAATTAGTGGCCAGTTAGTTATAAGAAATAAACTCAGAATATATTAGACAAACATGAAGAGAAACAATTCAAATTAACATAGAAAATCATGCATAGTTTGGAATTAAATTACATTTTTTTCTTAGAATAAAGAAAATATTAGTTCTTGCTAAAAATTAAATTTAACATAAATGAATTCACCATAATTTTTCTGTGAGGAATCGAAAGGAAAATGTATTGCAAAAGAATATACTTTTGCCTTTTTCCTAGCGGCTACCACTTCCCTTTTTCTTTGTTTTCCAATTTTGCATAGCTTCTGATTTTTTTTTTCTTTTACTGCCCTTTGTTTACCTTTTTTTTGTTTTTCTTTCTTTTTTTCCCTATTCATCCTTATGTTAACACCGTTTGGTATATATATAAATATATATCCTTCGTTGGCGCTTCTGATTTTTTTTTCAGTTTTCCATTTGGTTCTTATATATATATTAGAGAAATCTTAATTTAAATTTGAGAGTTCTTAGATGATATGTTTCTAAAATTTTGAATCTTCATTATCTTCAAATCTGTAATAAAATTTAAATAATAATAATGAAGTCTAAATTCAATAATAAATAAATAAAATTAAACTAAAGTTAAAATTGAAAAGTGATAAATTATGCCAAATTATGCAAGTCATTACATTATTTATAGAGGCAAGTGTTATGTTGAAAATATTGTTGAACATTATTAAATAATTTCACCACGTGAACCAACTTTAAATTGGTTTAAAGTCGATTTTTAAACGACTTTAATAGTTTGTTTTGTAGTAGTGTTGGGAAAATACTTGGTAAAAAAAACAATAAAATGAACATCCACATGATTCACATCATAGCTCTTTCTCGACAATATGCTCATACTAATGAAAATATTGTTGCTATACTCAATAAGGGTTGTGCTCTCTTTTTTTCTTTTTCTTTTGGCCACCTTGATACTCATAGCCTTTTCTAATTTTCAACCACTTTAACCCTTTTTCGATTCTTGCCTTTCACTTTCTTTTCTTTTCACACTTTGATAAAATAGAGAGAACATAATGTGGTTTATTTTCACACTTTAATAATCGTGACTATATAATTTTATTTATATTTAAATAATTTTTGTAGTTTAAAGGAAGGAAAATAAAAGAGAGAGGGAAAAAGGAAAAAAAAGAGGAAGAAAAAGAAACAAATTTATAGGAAAATTTAGTTTTTGGTGTAAAAGAGATAAAATTAATTGGGTATGTCTATGGCCTCAATTTTTTAAAAATCAAGGCTAAATTTCTGAGACCATATGTATGTATTATAGTAGTGGGATTTTACTACACATTGCTCTATAACATCTACTCGAAAGCAAGTGTTTTGATCTTTTGGACATCTCATGGTTTCATAGATGCTGAATGTAACCTCTTTCTTGTTCACTCTCAATGTTAACTCACCCTTTTGAACATCCATTAAATCCTTTCCCGTAGCCAAGAATGGTCGGCCAAGAGTTAATGGGACATCTTAGTCTTCATCCATATCTAACACCAAAATATTAGTAGGAAAAATAAATTTATTAACCTTTAACAATACATCTTCTATGATTCCCGATGGATACTTGATGGATCGGTCTGCTGGTTGCAAATAAATTGTTATTTTTTTCGTCTCTCTAAGTCCCAATTTCCTATAAACAGATATTGGCATAAGACTAATGCTAGCACCAAGATCACACAAAAAATTATCAAAAAAATAATTTCCAATAGTGCAGGGAAAAGTGAAACTCCCTGAATCTTTTAATTTTTGGGGTAATTTCTTTTGAAGAATGGCACTACATTCTTTAGAAAGCTTCACTATTTTGAACTCCTCCAACCTTCTCTTCTCAGAAATGGAAACCTTCAGGAATTTGGCATAATTTGGAATTTGTTACAAGGCATCTAAAAAGGGAATATTTATCTAAATTTTCTTAAAGATATCCAAAAACTTATAGAAAATTTCTTATCAACTTTTTGTTTTTGAAAGCATTGAGGATAAGGAAGTGGAGTAGAGAGAATATGAGGATTGTCAGAAAATGAACTTGATGAAGGCATGTCAGTCTCTCTTAATGTATCATAAAAAATCTCCTCTCCTTGTACTTTATTATTGCTTTGGCCATTTTTTAGAGCTATAGGAGTGGACTTGGTTTCCTTTGATGGTGACCTCTCAATTTCTCTTCCACTCCTAAGTGTAATGGTCTTACATTCTTCCTTTGGATTCACTTCTGTATTGCTAGGAAAAATTCATCTTTGTTGAGCATTGATGGTTGTGGCTAGTTACCCAATTTGCACTTCAAGATTTTTCATAATGGCTCCCATATTGCTACAATGAGTCTCAATGTTACCCAACCGTGGATCACTCTTTTTAAACCTTGCTTTATTCTCCTCAACAAAGGAAACCATGGCATCCTCAAGTGACATCTTCTTCTTTTTTGATTGACTATTAAACCTAGAAGGAGGTTATAGGACATTCTTTGTTTTTCTATAAGAATAATTCTCATGATTTCAAATCCTTGGATGGTAGTTATTTGGCATAGGATTACCATGATAGTTGTAGTTTCGATTATTGATTTATTGAACCTGTTCTTAACTTGCTTCATTCATTGAAACTATCATACTTGGGTGTGCAACATATTCTACACTTTGTTGTATTCTTTGGGTTGTCAAGGATGAAATTTGATGAGATAGAGAAACTACTTGGGCTAAAAGAGCAGCAAACGACTCCAATTCATGAATCCTGGCAACTTTCTTAGCCATAGATCTTTTACTTGGCTATTGATAGTTGTTTGAGGTCATTTCTTCCAAAAGAGAAGTAGCATTTTTAGCTATCTTTGACATCAAAGTTCCACCAGAAGCCGCATAAACTATGGTTCTAGTTTTCCTATTTAACCCATTATAGAACATTTGAACTTGCAACCAATATGGAAATCCATGCTGAGGGAAACTTCAAATCATATCTTTATATCTTTCTCATGCTTCATAGAGTGTGTGAAAATCTTTTGTCTAAATTGACCAATATCACTCCTAAGTTGGGTTGTTTTTATAGGTGGAAATAATTTAGCAAGAAACTTTTCTACCATGTCCTGCTAACTAGTGATGCTTACTGGTTGTAGAGATTATAGCCAACCTCTAGCCTTGTCCCTTAATGAAAAAGGAAAAAATATCAGTCTAATGGTGTCTACAATAACCCCATTCCTTGGGCTTGTTTCACTATGCTAATCAACACAAGTTTGAGCTCAAAATTATTGGCATTAATGGTCTGGAGTCGTACACTTGAGTAATTTTCATTTACAATTGGCCTTACATAATCCTTCAAGGTGTGTGACTGCACATTCTGTTCTCCTTAAACCATGGCTAGTACTTTCTTCTTTCTTTATGATCTAAAGATTCTTTCAATCTCCATATTAAAAGGTATAATGTTTCTAGTTCTAGTACGGTGCATCCAACGTCAAAAACACACCTAGAGAAAAATAAAAATAAAATATAATTCTAAATTAAAACAAAAATTACTTTGTATCAATATTGGAAAAAATAAGAAAAAATCAATCCTCAGAAAGTGATAAGAAGAGTATCATCCTCTGCGATTGGTAACTTACTTTTAAAAAATACCAAAATTATACTAATATCAATTTTATCTAGAGAAGTCACTAAGGTTGTTTTAAATAAAATTTAAAATAAAATGAATTTAAAGAAAATAAATATGTCGTTCAAAGATCAAATTAATGGGAAGAAAACTTCTAGGAAATCAATTTCACCTAATCCCTCATTACTCATCTAGCTAATTGAATTTAATTCTCTCTATTTTTTAGCAATCTCCAAAAAATATCCAAAATCTCTTTCGACAATTAATTGGAAATATTGTTGTTCATTAATTTACTCAACATTATGCAATTTAATAAAGCAAGAAAGCATTAAGGCCAATGATTTTAAAACTACACAGGTTCATACAAGTCTTTCGATCTTGATATTTACCTATGCCAAAAATATTTCAGATCTATCCTATAATTCCCTCTTTCGATAGTAAATCATAAGACTAAAATCATCTAATTAATGGCCAAGTAATTAGAAGCAATAAACTCAGAATAAATCAGATAAACATGAAGAGAAATAATTCAAATTAAAATAGAAAATCAAGAATAGTTTGGAATTAAATTACATCTTTTTTCTAGAATAAAGAAAAATTAATTCATGCTAAAAATTAAATTTAACATAAATGAATTCACAATAATTTTCTAAGAGGAATTGAAAGGAAAATTTATTGGGAAAAAAATCTTCTTTTGCTTATTTGCCAACATTGACCTTTTTCCTTTTTCTCTGTTTTCCAATTCTGTGAAGCTTCTGTTCTTTTCTCTGTTTCCCATTTTTTTCTTTCTTTTCGCCCTATTCTTCCGTGTGTTACCTCCGTTTGGTATATATATATATATATATATATATATATATATATATATATATATATATATCCTTCATTGGGGCTTCTAATTTTTTTTCTTTATTTTTTTCAATTTTCCAATTAGTTCTTATATATTTATATATCCATACTCCTCCTTCCTTAATGTAATATATATAGAAATCTTAATTTAAAGTTGAGGGTCTTTAAATGATATACTTCTAAAATTTTGGATCTTCATTATCTTTAAATCTGCAATAAAATTTAAATAATAATAATAATAAAGTCATACATGGTGGAAAAATTCATTGAGATTTTCATGGACGATTTCTCTATCTTTGGGAACTCATTTGATGATTGCTTACATAAATTGACTTTGGTTTTAGAAAGATGCATTGAATGCAATCTCACCCTTAGTTGGGAGAAAATTCATTTTATGGTTCAACAAGGGATAGTTTTAGGACATATAATTTCAAACAAGGGTATTGAAGTTGATAAGGAAAAAGTTGAATTGATATCTAAACTACCTCCCCTACATTTGTGAAGGGGATAAGAAGCTTCTTAGGACTTGCAGGATTTTACAAACGATTTATTAAATATTTCTCTAAAATAAGTCGTCCCTTATGTAACTTGCTATCAAAAGATGTTTATTTTAATTTCAACAATGACTGCCTTATTGCCTTTAATACCTTGAAAGAGAACCTAACATCTACCCCTGTTATTATGGCACCAAACTGGTTTTTACCTTTTGAAATAATATGTGACGCTTCTGATTATGCTATAGGAGTAGTCTTGAGAAAAAGTGTGGATAAGTGTTTTCATGTCATCTACTATGCTAGCAAAACACTCAATGATGCCCAAATGAATTATACCACCACTGAAAAGGAATTCTTGGTTATAGTGTTTTCTTTAGACAAATTTAGGTCTTATTTAGTAAGATCTAAAGTGATTATGCATTCTGATCGTGCTGCTTTAAGATACCTATTAAGTAAACCAAATGCCAAGCCAAGATTAATTAGGTAGGTCTTACTCTTACAAGAATTTGACCTAGAAATCAAGGATAAGAAAGGTAGTGAAAACTTAGTAGTTGACCATTTGTCTAGGTTGATTTCTGACTTCAATTCTCTTAAAAATGAGAGTAATGAAGATATAGTTGAAACATTTCCTGATGAACAGTTATTTTCAATAGGTCCGAACCCATGGTATGCTGATATTGTAAACTATCTTGTCACTGGTGTTTTGCGACCTAACACTTCATATCAGGACAAGAAAAGGTTTTTTAAAACTATTAAGGACTATTTCTGGGATGACCCTTATTTATACAAGATTGGTCAAGATCAAGTCATCCAGAGATGTGTACTTGAAGAAGAACATAAGAGCATTCTAACTTTTTGTCATGAACTTCATTGTGGGGGCCATTTTGGTGGTGAAAAGATAGCCCGTAAGGTATTACAGTCTGGATTCTTTTGGCTCACTCTTTTTAAAGATGCTCATATGTTTTGTGTACAATGTGATAGATGTCAAAGAACAGGAAACATAAGCCAAAGAGATGAAATGCCTTTGACATCTAATTTAGTTGTTAAACTCTTTGAGGTATGGGGGATTGACTTTATGGGTCATTTTCCCCCATCCAATGGTTTTCAATATATTTTGGTTGCTATGGATTATGTATCCAAGTGGGTAGAAGCTATCCCCACTAAAACCAATGATGCTAATGTTGTTGTTAAATTCTTGAAGGATTTAATATCCAGTAGGTTCAGAATGCCTAGAGCTATAATAAGTGATGGAGGTAGCCATTTTTGTAACAAGATCTTTGATAGAGTAC
This sequence comes from Hippophae tibetana, assembly GCA_037013495.1. Classification (NCBI taxonomy): domain Eukaryota; kingdom Viridiplantae; phylum Streptophyta; class Magnoliopsida; order Rosales; family Elaeagnaceae; genus Hippophae; species Hippophae tibetana. Next base: position 41,208,326 of record CM072804.1, on the reverse strand, counting down.
TAAACAAGTACAACATCACACATAAAGTAGCTACTCCATATCATCCTCAAACTTCTGGTTTAGTGGAAGAAAGTAATAGGAAAATTAATGGAATATTGGAACGCACTGTGCGCCCTTCAAGCAAGGATTGGGAATTTAAGTTAAATAATGCCTTATGGGTATACCACACTGCTTACAAAACACCTATTGGGATAAGCCCTTACCGATTAATCTTTGGGAAAGCGTGCCACCTTCCAATTGAACTTGAACACAAGGCTTACTGGGCAATTAAAGAGTTAAACATGGATTTAGATAAAGCAGGAGAAAAACGGTTACTCCATCTTAATGAGTTGGAAGAAATTAGGAACAAAGCCTATAAGAATGCCAAATTATACAAAGAGCGTACTAAGCGCTATCATGACAAGAGGCTAGTTCCTAAGACTCTTCACCCTGGAATGAAAGTTCTTTTATTTAACTCTCGTTTGAGATTGTTTCCAGGAAAGCTGAGATCAAGATGGGATGGACCATTCAAAATAGTTCAGGTATTTGAACATGGAGTGGTAGAACTATTGGACTCTAAGACACAAAAAACATTCAAAGTCAATGGCCATCGTGTGAAGCCTTATTTAGAAGAACCAAACAACATTACTGAAATGGATTGCATTTGGCCGAGTAACCCTTAGCACCATAAAGTTACGTCTTGCTAAGACGTTAAACTAAGCGCTGGATGGGAGGCAACCCATCATTTTAGGTAATTTTCTTTTATTTGTTTTATTTATTTAATTTCTATTGTTTATTTTAGTTTAATTACATGTGAACAATTTTAAAATTGTTAAAACTAAAAATATTTGTTGAGATATTAGACGTTCACAACGATCTATCTGTGTGAACTTTATTGATGAATATGATGGATGCACCTGCATTTCTCCATTACTACTTGTACATTCTCAAGAAATAGGTAATATTTCTTCTCTTTTCTCTTTATCTTTAATTTACAGTTGTTACATTAAGGACAATGTAAGTTCTTGGTTGGGGGTGATAAAAAGTTACCATGCTTAAAAAACAAAAAAAAATTAACAATTTTAAAAATAATTTTTTTTTATTATTTTATGTTCACATTTTCATTTTTATGGTGTTTGGTTTTATTTTGTGTGCTTTAGTAATTTTCGTAATTTTAGAATTAATTTAAAAAAAATTCTCACAAAAATTTATCATTTCTTTAAATCAAATTTAAGTAAATAGTTAAGTCTTTTGTACTGTTAGATTAATTTTTGAAAACATATCATGAAATATTTTGTAATTGTTTTTGGTAATTAGTTAGTTTTTGTCATAACTAGTATTTCTTGATAAGATGTGGAAATTATATTAAACCCAAAATCAGTGTTTATGAATTTTTTTTAGTGGAGACTACCTTTGTGAGATATAATTTGAGCCTAATTTCCTTTATTCAGAGTGAAATATATATTTTTTCTACTCCAAACACATTTCTTATTTCTTCAAATCTTTAGATGATCTCTATAGGCATTAGCATTGAATGTATGAATTTTTTTTTCTCATCTTAATAGAGTGTCGTATATTTTTTATTATTATTTTTGCTTAGATTAAATGATTTAAGTAGAAATTGATAGTATATGCTTTTATCTCATTCGTGCATGACTGTTATAAAAAAAGACATATATGGGGTGACCTAAACCAAAATCACACAGAAAAGCCACAAAATTAACCACTCATCAAAATCCTAAAACAAAATGTACAATCTGTACATGGGTTAACTCTCTAATATATATATATATATATTGCAAAAAAATCTTAAAAAAAAGGGAAAATAGAGAGGTAAAGAATATATAGTATAATCTACACACTATGACCCACATTGCTTACAAAGTTGTGAGTAGAGACTAATTACAAAAGAAAGATATAGGAAGTAATTCCCTAAAAAGTTATTGCACTTTCTTCATTTGTAAAGTCATATATCTTGAAATTCTTTCTTAATGAGTTTGATTTATACATGAAAATAATTTTTATATATGATATCTTTATAATTTATACATTCGATTCCTTTCATGAGATCAATGTTAAAATAACACTTTGAGCCTTTATTCTTTATACATATGCGAACATATTAGTTCATTTCTATATATTAACTCTTTCGCATATAAATTAGTATGAGTGTTTGAACCCATAGGATTCAGTGTTTTGAGAATATTGACAAGTGAGGAATAGAGTCGAAGCGAATTCGGATTCTTGATACTGAAATTGGGTGAAATTAAATTGATACATTTTTTATATGAAATATGAAAATGATTTTCGACTAATTATTATAATAAATCATGATTGTTTAAAGAGATTAAAATAACTTATGCTCGAGATTTTAATTATGATCTTAAAGGAGATTAAAAAGTATAAGACATTTTTGTGATATGTTGTTTTCTTTTATTCTTAAAAGTTAATTTTTGATTTTTTTTGTAATTTTAGTTGATTGTTTTTATTATTTCTTTTAATTTTTACATTTAGTTCAATGTTTGTGGATATCATTACTAAAAACCCTCACAAGACTCAAACTCGTCCACTAGGGTAACCTAGGGGTTTAAAGGCTTGTTGCATAGGCTAAATGCAACCGTGTCAATTCACGGAAGTGATTTAGGATAGTTTAATGTTTAGTTTTTATCGCTTCTCTTGCTAAGGGACTAGCAAGAAGCTGGTTGGGGGTTGTGATGAGTGCTCAAAAAGTACTAAAATTACCATGATTTTATGCACATTAATTGATTAAAAAAATATATATATTTATATGATTTTATCATATATTTATATATATTTGATTTTCGAAATCACGGTATTTTTATTATTTTTTAAGTATTTTTGCTTAAAAACGTAACTTAAAGACTCAAAGAGGAATACTAGATGTAATACATCACAAATATATTCATAAAATAGATGAGGAAAAGTCAACAAATATGGAAAAATTGGACAAAATGGGTCAAAAAGATCAAAAATGTCAAAAAGGGCAAAAAATGTCAAAAAAGTCAAAAAGGAGAAAATTGCGCCGCCAGCCGCGTCGGCGACCGCACGTGCATGCCAGATCTCCCTTCTGTGCATGCAGCGCGCGCCCCTACTCCCATCCACGTGCGCATGTGCCCAACCTACTGCCATCTACACACGCCGCTGCCCATCTGCATGCGTAGCCGCCCATGTCAACATGACATCATCATTCACTACTCTGCGTTTCCACCATTTTTTATCATATTTTCACCCACTTTTCTTCCCATCCTCACCTATAAATACCCCTATTCTCTTCATAAATAAACACACCTCAAAACACATCTTTTATTCTCTTTCTTTCTCTCATTTCTTAGTTTTTAAGCTTTTCTTAGTTTCTCTTAGTTTTAGAGTTTTTCTCTTTTTTAGAAGAACTAGTTATGTTTTTGTAATTTATTTGTTTTTTTATTCAATAAATGGGAGTGCAAATTTCGTTTGGAGGTTTTCCAGGAACGGGAATAGCAACAAAGTACTGTAAGGATTTTATTTTCTTTATAGTTATTTTTTATACTTTATTCTTACATGTTATATTTAATTTGTCTGTGATTAAATTTAACTTTGCTGGTTGTTTGTAAACATGATATAATAATAACGTTGTTATGCTTGTGAAATATTAAATAGGTAAAAATCTCTAAAATGAATTGATTTTATTTTTATTCAAGATTTTATATTAAGAATGTTAGAGAGAAATATATTATTTTTCATTACAAACTTAAATCTAAAAATTAGATTTTAAGGTTTAGTTATCCGGTCTTATTTAGAGTAGTGTTCTTTTATTTATTGGTATAATTGCCCGATAATTAGAGTGAAACTCTATTTCAAAAGTTTTTATAAGAATTATTATGTGAAAATGTATTGACAACATGTTTTCAGTTAATAGTTTTAAAACTTGAAAGTTAGTACTCGGATAATTAAATTCTTAGGTTTAATTTGGACACCTTGAATAAAGTTTAAACTGTCTAACCCCACCAAAGGTGGCATTTAAATGGTTTATTTTCAATCTCTTAGAAAAAAAAGAATTAATTTAATTAACCAATGTAGTTATCAACCCCACCCTTAGGTGTTAATTGATTTGTTTAGTTAACAAAGAATATCTAACCCTACCAAAGATGATATTCATATAAAAAGAGAGAATTAATAAATATCAATTTATATCTTTAATAACCTAAATAATATGAGCAAGCACAATTAACTTAGTTATTATATCCATAAATACTCCACAATTTTAATTGATAAAATTTGCATAAATGTTTATTGAATCTCTATCTATGTTTATTTTTATATTCTTAGATTAAAAAACAAAAAAACCCAAATATCGTGACAGGATGTTTAGGATTTAATTTCGTTTTTAAAAATTTGAATAATAAATTAAAAACCACATATATTCCTTCCTTAGATTGACCTTGGGAGTATACTTATCATTTTCTACGAAATGATTCGTGCACTTGTGATAGTTTTATAAATATAAAACCAAAGTATTGGCAAGATCGGCGATGCCGGTTCTGCTCATCACCAATCAACATGATTGGGCTAAGCTGCTGGATGTAGCCCAATTCTCCTATAACTTACAAAGGAGCGAGTCTACTACAAAGAGTCCCTTTGAGATCGTCATGGGGCAGCAACCCATGACTCCTCATGCCTTGGGCACAAATTACGAAGGAAAGAGTCATGTTGCCTTCAAATTTGCCAAGGCATGGCACGAACAAGCTGAGTTAGCCCGAGCCTATTTAAACAAGGCATCTAAAAAGATGAAGAAGGGGGCTGACAAGAAAAGAAGGATGGTTGAATTTCAGGAAGGAGATTTGGTTCTTGTCAAATTATTTCCCCAAAAATTCAAATCACTACTGAAGGTTCATAAAGGGTTGGTATGGAAGTATGAAGGACCATTTCCAATCTTCAAGCAAGTCGGTAAGGTGTCTTACAAGCTGCAACTCCCTCCGAAGCTCAAAATCTATCCAATCTTTCATGTAAGTATGCTGAAACCTTTTCATGGAGACAAGGAAGACATAAAGCGGGGAGAATCCAAGAGGGCACCTAGTGTAGTGGTAACCTCCTTCGACAAAGAAGTGGACTCAATCTTAGCAGACTGCCTAATCCGACGTAGAGGCGTACCAAGTTATCGGAAATACTTGGTCAAGTGGAAGAATGCCCTAGAGATAGAAGCAAGTTGGGAACCTGAAGATTCTTTGTGGCAATTCAAAGATGACATAGAAAGGTTCAAGCTTGAAGGTGCGACGAGGGCTGGAATAAATGGTGGTTGTCTAAAGGATCTAGACTTTGCTACATGGGAAAGTTCTAGAGTGGCCTAGAGGTGTCTAGAAGAAGCTAGAGTTGGATGGACTCAACTCAAGCCTTGAAGACCCTAGAATGCTCCAGAATACACTTGAAGATGCTAGAATGAGCTGGAATATTCTAGAACGTGCCAGATGGTTCATGAAGGATATGGAAGTCTCTAGAAGCTTACGGAACATCCTAGAACGTGCATGAAGGAACTATACATTCCTTGAAGACTCTAGAGTTGGATAGAAGGTCCTAGAACCTTGTGGCATATTGTAGATAAAACTAGAACACTCTTGTACATTCTAGGCTTAGAATGATCTAGAAAGTTGTGGCATAGCCTTAAGCTTGGAGCCACACTAAAAATAGACCCATTGGTCTTCATTTGTATTCATCTTGGGAAATCTTGGGTATTCTTAGCATCTTGTAAGATAAACTCTCTCTAGAGCAATACAAAGCATTCTTTACAAACTCTCTTTCTAGTCTCTTTGGAGTGTTTCATTCGGGTTAAAGGCAGGCTTAGTGCAACGGATGGTGCTAAGTTCCGCACGATCACTACTTGAAATTTAAGGTCGTGACACTAAGGTCGTTATGTGTGTAAAAGGTATTCTGGGCCTATTTCCATTTTAGCATAGAACTTTGACTATTAAGACTATGAATGGATGACGTCATATGCCAAGCGTCTATGGGGTGATAGTCACCCTTCTTAATTAAGTTTACGATAAGTATGGTTCCTAGGTTTGGTCGAGTGTGGCTACTAGGTTCTAGGGAGGAGTGTGCTCACTCTCAAGCCAAAGTAGTGCATAGGGGAAATCATGCCTGGGCATTTAGCTAGGGTTGTTAAGGATGAATGATTGATTATCATTTTGCTATTATAACCTTTATAGATGCCAAGGTTGTGCTGGGTACTTGGAAAGCTAAGTTATAGATGATTACATGAATGCTAAGCTAGCTAAACTATTTATTTATTCTCAATTTTTTTGTACTGGTATCGACTTCGTAAGACCTTACCCAAAACTTTTAGGAAAAATAAATTACAAGTATGAAGTAAAAAAGTAGGCATAAACTCAACTTCTTTTAAAAACTCGACTCACATTTTCTACCCCTAGTAGATCCAATGTTGTAGTAGTCTTGTGCTACCCGTTGCTTTCCCAAGATGATTTTGATTCCTATTTTTGTTGGAAATTTTGGTGCCAAATGATAGGTGGAAGATAATGCCCTGGCAGCATAGAAAAATGGTTGTCCCAATATGTCATTGTAAGTTGAGGGATAGTCGACTACCAAGAAGTTAATCATAATGGTCATGGTGATAACTCAAGTAGAGTTCTTTGACCACTTTAAGCTAGACATTTGTCTTGTTTTGAGATTAATATTTCTTAAAAGATCTATCTTATGTTAAATATGGTACTATAGATGAAAAGATATCAAATAGAGAAAAAATATACAAAATTGGGACAAATTCAAGAATTACAAAGTGCATCGGGGCACAGAACCTTGGCATTGGGTATTCTAAAAATCACACAACAAGTGTTGCGACATGGTCTTATATTCTCCATAGTATAGTCCTCTCGAGTCTACATTGGGTCACAAATTTGATTATAAGTAGTGGCCTGCGATTTGTGATAGCACACTTGAATGCCAAGTTTCCAGAATTTCAATCCAAATTTTTTTTTATGTTTAACCCTATCACATGTCATTATGGTTAATAATTAGGGATACACAGGAAGATACAAAAATACAAAATTTATAATTCACAGGAACAATTGGATTCTTCATCAAAGTTGGATCTTCATCTTTTTCTTCATTTTTCTTGTAATTCTTATGCCCTCATATATTTTTAATTATGATCATTAGAACTATGAGTGACTAGGTTCTTATTTGATATTCTTGGTGAACATAGCCACAAAACCATTTGATTGATTTTATTTAGTTGAAAAATTATCACTATTAATAATTTTGATCTTAATGCTTGAGTTATTTAGCCAATAATTATATGATTTGATATTTATGTCCTAGCTTGACAAAGTAGGTTCTTGGATTAGTCATAGAATTATTATCACATGAATTTAAATAGTATGACATTATGATTGATGAATGTGTGGCTTGATACATTTTATCACAATTGATGTGTGAATGAAATAGCATGATATTGTGATTGTTTACATATAACCAAAAAGAATGGTTGACAAAGATACCTAGGTATATAAGAGCATGTAGCTGATCAATTAGTTAGAAAAATTAATTAATGATATTTCACATGCACGTGGAGTGGTTAGAGATTCACAGATGGCAAGTCTCCAAAGATAAATTTCCTTCATTACTCACTTAAATAGTATTACAAATACTACATATTGACACTTAATTATAAAACCAAAACACTCTCCATGGAACGATACTCGTACTTGACATACTTTATTACTTGGATGATTTGTATACTTATGAAATCGTTACTTTTATAGAGTTATCACTTGGTAACGCGACCTCTTCCATTTGTACTAAGAGCTTGACACTTCCATTTGGGGTGAGATTTTTTTCTGGAGAAGCCATACAAAGGAGTGTTCACTAGCTTGGAGGGATGTTGTACCCCTGTGTGTTCATATGGAGTTGCATCAGTTGCTCCATCATGAGTTCCATCTTTCCCAATGTTTGATCCATGGTTAATTTCTTGGGCTAGTGCCTTCTTGTTTCTCTTAGTCTTTTCTTGGTGGTGATTGGTTGCTCATCTAGACCTTCACCAACTCTTCATTGAATGGAAATGGTGGATTGTTTCAAGAACTTTCTTGGGAGCTCATCTTAGGGATTCAATGGATCAAAAAAGTTGTCAAAAGAGAAATAAATGAAGAACTTGACAAACAAAACAAAGAACACTATGAATGTTCTTAAGTTTTTACTAGCTCAATCGATTTAACAGCAAATTTCTTTCCCACAGACAGTGCCATATGTTGAAGTCTATTTCTATTAGTTTGTGTTCTCTGGACATGTAGATCTATAAATCACTAGAAAGCCATGTCAAAAGGGGTCAACACTAGTGGGTGTCATATCCACTACGATACTTAAGTCAATTTTTGAAAAAAAGTTAAGATAGAGGGAGTTTAAGAGAGTTTAAGCGATGATCTATTCAAACGTTTGGACGGGTGGCATAATGATAAATAATTAATATTGATTAATTAATAAATAGATATTTAGAATATTAATGACTTTACATAAATTTGAATTATGTCATTAATATTTATTTTGAATTTAAATAATAAAAAATATACTTAATTGTGCACTGACTATACTCATTTGACTTCTTAAAGTAGACGTGTACCAATCAAATGGAGTCACGCATACCTTTTGATTTTCTTATGTAATAGAAACCTATTTATATGTACTAGCTAATAGAACATGTGTTACGTGTGAAAATATTTAATTTAAAATATTATAATTAATTATGATATAGTATACTTAATTTAAATAATATATAAAAATTTAATTTAAAAATACATAAATTTTACTAGAAAGTTGTTTGTTTGTTTGTTTTTTCTTTTGTTTCTTAGATTTGTGAGATTTAGATTTTGTGACATAATCAACTCAAAAAATCAAAAAAGAAAAATTCAAAGAAAACAAAAAAGCCAAAATAAAAATCAAAGTGATGATGAAGTTGAAAATAAAGTAAAGAAAAAAATATATAAAATGATTAATTCCATAAAATTTTTGATTATTTACTTTTTAAATTTTCGCTATTAGAGAATATATAAATTTTAAATCTATCGATATTTTAAATAGTAATTATCAATTTTATTAACTCTCTCACATAAAAACAATTATTTTAAGAGTCTCTTGTTTTCCCTTTTTATTCTCACATAAAATATAATTAATCGCTATTAGAGAATATATAAATTTTAAATCTATTGATATTCTAAATAGTAATTATCAATTTTATTAACTCTCTCACATAAAAATAATTATTTTAAGAGTCTCTTGTTTTCCCTTTTTATTCTCACATAAAATATAATTAATACATAAAATTATAGACTAATAGTATATAAAATCATAGTTTTTTATACTAAATATAGTTTAAAAATATAATTTAGAAAATAAATTAAAATTTAATACATGATATTTTTGATTTTATATTTTAATTTTGTAATAATAGATAATTATTATAATATTTATGAATATTTTTATTTTCCTTTTTAAATTTTGATTAAGATAGAATTATAAATTTTAATTTATATAGAATCGATTATTTTCGAAGTCTTTTAAGATTTTCATTTTAATTTATTTACTAAAAGAAAATTAATATATTGAATAAATTTGTTTAAAATTAAACAGAATTTAGAAAATAAATAAATATCATAATAATATAATTTAATAATATTTTATTTGATTAAATTATATTATGATAATACATTATCGATATATATTTTATTTTTAAGTATAATTTAAATTATTTAAATAAAAAATCACAAAAAGTTTTAATTTTATAATAAATGTTAAACAAATTAAAGACTACTTCGATATTTAAACATGGATATTATTAGGATATTATAGATAATGTTATATTATAAAATATTATCTAAAAAGATGATTTGAATGAGTAATCCGGTAAAATGCACTATGGATATATATCATTTTGAAATTTATAGTAGTTACTTTATTAAAGTAGGTATATATATATATATTAAAACATTCCACTTATTTTTAAAAATATTATGAAGTATTATATTGCTAGATATAAAATTAGAATACATGAGTTAACTAAACCAAATAACATGGGAGAAGCTTGAATGAGATCAAGTGTATATAGCTTGTCTTTAGTCGTCTACTCATATGTGAAAGTTCAATGAAAATAGGGTGAAACTCTTTTTAGATCAACTATAGAAAACTTATAGGTAATATTCTTTTCTCCAACGAGGAAAAGAAAATATAGGTTGCTAATTGTTCATATGAACAAGCCTATCAATAAATTCATAATAAAAAATTAAATTAAAGAAGTGCCACATTTAACATGAAAACAAATACCGAAAAAAAGTAACATGATTTTCAAAGAAAATAAAGGAGATGCAGGCTTTATTAATAATTACAAATGAAGAACTCAAACAAAATAAATGTATATTCATAACGGTAAAAAGGGTAGAAGTTTCAAATTAACATATTAATTCCACAATTATTAAGTAAGGTAATTTTCTGTAATTTTTCAAAATTATGAGTAAGATAATATCAACTTACTTATTATGAAATATAAGAATCTTAAATCTTATAATTTATTAAAATGAATTTCTTTAGTGTCTAACTTTCCTATATAATGGAACTAGGTGTCCGATTCAATAATTATTGGACCAAAATACTTATTTGTATATAATAATGTAACTATTGTGACATTTTTTTCAAAAATTATAATTTTTTTAGTATTTAATATAATAATTAGAAGATTAAATCGTTTAAATTAAATAATTTTGAAATAACTGATGACTAATTTTTCATTTATAATATCTCTCATTTTTCTAAGGAAGAAAAATAAACAATCATATAGGACATATAAAAGATGAATTAGAAAATGAACAAATACTTAGTGATTCCTTACTAAGCCAATAGAAAATAAAATTAAGAACAACGAAAGAGAGAGCTGTAAGTAAATAAATGAAGGAAATAAAATTAGTTAAATAATGATAGATATCACTTAATTAAATGAAAGATTATATTTTTAAGCATTATATATATTAAAGTTTCTATTCTACGTCATATTTAATGAGACAAACCATAAGATTCACTTTGAGAAAACCAAAAGTTTCAAGAATGACAAAATGTCATATTATATTTACTAGATAGATGTTTGAATTATTTGAATAATGAAATAGATATATAGTTAAACATACTAGACTCTCTTCAAATTATAAGTGGAAAGGAAGGTGGAAAGGAAGGAGGGTCTCTTACATCATATTTAATGAGTAATCATAAGATTTATATGGGTGAAATCCAAAAGTCAATTAAATTGCTCATCATTAATAAAATTTTGAAATATCATTTTCATAAAAATGATCATTTTTATATAAAAATACTCATTTTTTATAATAATAATATTATTATAAGATTATAAGATAAATTTTGCATTCAATGAAAAGCAATTTTTTATGGTTATTAATAATTGAATTTAAGGATGAGTATTTTAATTATAGATGATTAAAATTGTGTTTATACAAAAAAATTAATGATTTTTTTTCAAAAATAATACCAATAAGGTATGTGACAATAATGGTTATTGTAATGTTGAAACTGAATATCTACTAATATTATTTTTTGTATATATAATTGCATAAAAAATACATTTTTAATATTAAAATACACAATACTTGGAATGGTTAGATTGAATTTTATTTATTTTTATTTTTATATTTTTATTTTACTTAGAAACATGTAATAAATTGTTAAAAATTAAAAATTAATGTAAATATTTTAAATAATATAATAGAGTAAGAGTTTTATTAATATTTAATTTTTTAAATTAAATATATTTTTAAATAAATATTAAACAATAAAAAATGTGATTAAATAATAAAGAAACTGTTATGTGCTCATAAAAAAGTTATTAACCAAATCTACCTAAAAGTGGTAACAGATTATGTTCTTAGCATAAATGTTCTTATCCATTCCATGTTCGTTCCTAACTGAATTATAAAGGTGAGAAATGGATTGAAAGTGAATGTTTTTATCGATCTGATTCAATCAGAATTAAATTTAAAGATTTTTAATTCGATTATAATACGATGATATAATTAATTCGAATTTGAACACATTAGATTTTTTGGATAATTTCAAATTGATTTTAAAATTTATTATGAGTTATTAGTATTAATTAGTATATTAGGAGAATATATCTTTCCTTTATTAGAAGATTCTATTCCGTAGTATTTCAGCCATAATTGGAAGATTTTTTCTTAGTTTTCAAGACATAAACTCCAAACAAATCAAAGAGATTAGTTCTATTCCATTGCCAGCCATTATTCCAGTAATAGAGATCCCTAACTATTTGTTAATGTTGGTTCTGTATCGTCTCAGTGGAAACAGAAGGAAGTCTTTGTTCTGGTAATCCAAGAATCCAAGGTTCATTCTAGATTTTGAATTCCATTCCAAAGCCTATTTCCTAGTATAAGCCAATGGATAGAGCATCTCTCGCTCAGATAAGTCCCTTCCAAACAAAGTAATCACCAGGTTTTGCCTTTGAAGTTATTTACTTTTGAGAGATGTTTTGGACAACATGGCCTGATTAAATGCAAAACACTTTCGAAAACCCAATCCTCCACAGCCTTTTGGTAAATACAGTTTATCCCAATTCATTAGAGCTAAATAATGTGATTTTTCTACATTCCCTGACCATCAGGATCTTCTTATTAACATATCAATAGAGTAGATATGTATATTTTGTATTATTGTTTTAACAAGAGTGGTTCTACCAACTTGAGAAAGTAGTTTTGCTTTCATCCTTGTAATTTTGTTCTTGCTTTCTCTACAACCTTACAGAACTTATGCTTCTTCTTTCTACCAATTGGTAGGGTATACCCGAGATATTTTATCACAAATTTTGGATTTTAAGGCACAACTCAGATTATTGGAGAAAAACACCATATATTTGGGGAAGTTTATACATTGGCCATACCAGCTGCAATTTTTATCAATAAATTCTTTTAAAATATGAGCTTCCTTTTCATTTGCTCTACTGAATAGGACTATATCATCAACATATGGTATATCAATGAAGAAGGGGAATTTCTTGAAATCCTTATGTCATGCAGTTTATGTTCAACATCTGCTTTGTGAATGAGACGGGAAAGACATTCATAAACAATCAGAAATGGTGAACAAAGAAATCATTTACAGTAACAAGCTTTAAGACTTTTGGTAACAAAGAAATGAAAGTCTTATTCCATGAACAGTTCATAACCCCACGTATAAAAAAAGATTTTATCTCCTTAATTAGGTCTTTCGAAGCAATATCCCAGAAATGTTTTTAAAAAAGTGGCCGATAACCATCTAGGTCGGGAGCCTTCAAAG